>CM077819.1:101941690-103389190 GCA_039764185.1 Tamarix austromongolica | reverse complement strand
TTGGACATATGCTATATGTATATTTGTTTTGAATGTGTATGATGCCTGAGAATCAATTTTGAATAAGATACTAATCATTTAATATGAAAGAACACATGAGTAGGGCCAAGGTAATCTATTTCTATATATATATATATATATATATATATATTGTATCCTATTCCACCGAGGAGAATAATGGCTCGGGAGCATTTCATCCTAAGAGGATATTTTTAATCTCTATTCCACCGGAAAGAATAGTGGCTCGGGAGCGTTTTACCCCGAGAAGGTGCTTCAGCCCATTCCACCATATTAAGAACAGTAGGGTCCCTAATCATCGTGAAATGAAAATTTAGCATTATAACTTATGAAAAAGGATACTAATGATTTAAAGTGGAAGAATACGTGAGTCAGGACCAAGGTGATCTATTTTTCTCTATATATATGTATGTATGTATGTATCCTATTCCACCGAGGAGAATAGTGGCTCAAGAGCGTTTTGCCCTCGAGAGGTTGTTTTAATCTATGTTCCACTGAAAAGAATAATTTCTTGGGTGTTTTGTCCCCGAGAAGAATTTCAGACCGTTACACTGGTTTAAGAATAGTGGGGTTCCTACACTCAACGTATGTAAAAGAATGAAAATGGATTATACTTAATATAAGAATCTGGATCATTTTCTATCTTATGAGTAGTTTTATTTATTTGGTTATCTTACTTATTATCTAATGTAAAGGCATGTGCTTTTTGTATTCCTATTTTGATATTATTGTTCCTTTACTCAGTACGTAGTGTACTGACCACCCATTTTTTTATGGGTGCTGCTCATTCCCACGACTAGAAGGCCTTGAATCTTATGTGTAGGTTTCAGAAGATTAGTTAGATGAGTATGATGCTTGTGACACCATATGTGGGGATGAGTGAGTTCATCTATGTTAGGGTCTGGTGAAGAGTATTTTTTATCCGGTTTATGTATTTAACTGGATACCCTTTCTGGACTCTTGATCCATGGTATCCCCCTTTTGTATTTTATATTGTTAAACTTGGAGTTAGACTTCAAACTCAGTATTCTACTATAAATGCTCTTTTATTTCTTACTTCCTTAAGTTACTTTAAATGCTTCAGACTTATGATTGATGTAAGGATGGTTGCATAAGCCAAAATTATGTTGGTCACGGCGGTAATCCCCACTATTTTACTTAATTACTTCAGCTGCAAAATGAAAATTTTCAGTAGTAAAAATTGGGGTGTTACATCGACAGATCCCCAAAATATTTAAATACATGAGGAAGAGTAAATTAAAAGTATCAAGATATAATAGACATAAAATGACAATAGGGTAAAGCCCCAAACCTAGGCCTATTAAGGACCTAACAACTATCTCCAAATGTCCATGCTCTTTAGCCCTAAGCCTAATACAATGTAAGCTAACTATAGGGAATCCTTTACAAAACCTGCATATGGTCTTCTACTCATATGATTGAGTAGAAGACCAAAATAATAGGCACATTTGTACACTATGTACTGAGTAAGCCAATTTACTTCCTCAACGAGAGTCACAAGTATATAGGGCCAAAAGAATCAATAAAGGTCATACTAAAACACAATAACATACCTATACATTGCACTTAGATGTATTATGTATTATCATAATCATGAAATGCATTAGAATATCATACAATACGAGGGTTTGGACAATTTTTAGCTCATCATGCGAAGTAATTACAAAATAGATATCATGGATAGAAATGTATAATTAATAACAAGTTATTCCACATCTTACTAGGCTTTTCAACTATCCACCTACAAGAGTATTCCATTAGGTCCATTTTCTAGTTTACATGATCCATTATATTAACTATTGATAAGCCATTACTCCTGTTTCCTTTTTTTTCTTTTGGGTGATGGACTAATGACCGCCCATGGTCTCACACATTATGAAATCCTATCCAAGATTGAGGACATAAAATTTGGAAGGACCTAAGTAACCACCAATGGACATAAAGCCTAGGCAAAGCCAAGTAACCACTAATAGACATAAAGTCTAGATGAAGCTAATAAACTACCTAGGCAACCAAACCCTTTAGTATTGATACCTCCAATACATCATCGGTATCTAGTGTAGGTGAGTCACTAGGATCTACTAGGATTTCGCTTAAAGGCACCAATAAATGATCGAATATAGACTTACCCCTAATAGTTAATCAATGATCAGGTAATCGAGACTCATGCACAACTCAATCATCTTTCTCTTTAAGTGATTAGTGTATTATTCTCCAAGGTCATATTATCATATAAAGCCCATATAACAACCAAAGAATACATTCACATATTCGTTACATCTTAACCATGGTAACCCCCTAAACCATATGGTGGGATTTTCTATTAGTGCTTAGCTAAGTTTTAATCCATCCATTAAGATGATACATTTAAGCTAAGAATATAGATTACACCATCCATTTGTAGCATCATATCATACATATTCGAAATTTCCCATTAAAACCTTCCAAATGCCTTTACTGAGAATTCCATAAATTATGGATCATTTAATCCATCTAGTAAGTTAGTTAATTCATGTCAATATGTGTGTTATCATCATTAAAGAATTGTATCATAGCTTAATATCAAGTCTCAAGTCATATCAGTTCCAAAAGAACAAAAACAACACTCTCGGGTCGAATCGATCAATCAGTTTGGGTAAACCAATTGATTTATTTGGCTCAGGCAAACTCTAGAGTTTTCTCAAGCAATCAATTGGTTTGGTCAGACCAGTTGACTATTCTTAGAGTAGTTGATTGGTTCTAACAAACTGTTGATGGATTTGAATAAGAATCAAATTAATTTACTCCCAGATAGCATATAAAAGACATTTTAACATGATTGAAGCTCTAAAATCTTACCACATAAAAATCATAACATTACCATTGCATAAAACCAAGATTTAACTTACTCATATACTAAATCATCCTTCATTTACTCGAAATCAACCCTATTTCTCATTAATCAAACCATTTTCTTAGGATTTCATATATACTTCAACATGCATCATCAAAATACCAACAATTCTATGCATGCATATAAAGATCATAATTTACATATTACACTAATGTGTAGTCATACTATAATTCAAAGCAAGAATGTTTACCTGAAGCATAGTAAAATTTCCCTCCATGAAAGTAGACCCTTAGGTTGAAAGATCTCAACTTTCAAAACCTTAAAACCCGATGTTAAAACTCATAATCCCTCAAATAATTCTTAAAAATCAAGAACTCAAATTATGGAAGAAAACAAACTTACCACCTCTAAGAGAAAACAGGGAAATAATTAGCTGAATGAAAACTCAAGTTTTTCCTAAATCTAACGTTTTCTTTCTTAAGAATAAAATAAGAAGGATCTAGAGAGAGGATCATAAGAGTGAATAGAATTAGAATGAAATCTCTAGGTAGAGAAGAATAAGCACAAATGTTGAAAACTCTAGGTACTTCAGTGGTTAAAAGAAAAGTAAGGAAAAAAGATGATTCGGATGACTTATAGCCAACAAATTGATCAAGGAGCGATTGATGATATGCAACAGACTGAAAACCCTAATTTTACCGTTCAAATCTAAGCTAAATGGGCAAACTTATTAAGAATAGGTTGACTTGCATTTCATAGCTCAAATGGTGATTTTTTGGAAAATGTAGGTCAGGTTCATCTAAAAAAGATCAAAATAAGATGGGAAAGGGCATGTTAGCTTGGGAATCAAATGTCTCAACTATGTTGTGACAGTCTAGAGTCAAAGCATAGGTTCTAGACTTGTGTAGAGGAGAGTGATGAAAATATGTTTTTACATATTTTATACCATTTAAATTTAACCTTTTTTATTTATTAGAATGGTCCATAAGGTTATTTATATTAAATTTAATTACATTCTTAATTTATAATAATATCATGTATTTAATTAATTTAGAGCTTAAAGTTGATTTTCATATAAGTTTTGACAACTTAAGTTATTTAGACCATAAATTTCATGTCTGAACTTAGATTTAAGTAATTCAATTTTAGTGTAAAGATAAAAACGATATCTACAATTATTATTTCTAGTACTATTTCCTAAATTTAAGTGCATCAAGGTAGACATTTAGATTAAAATTAAGGCTAGAATTATGTGAGAGTGATCAGGAAAGTTTGAAATTATATGCACTACTTTTTATTTACTATTTATTATCATTATCGTCATCATCTTTGCAATCTTAGTAGATATTGCATGAACAACATGCAGAAATAGAAACCAACACATAAAAAAAGATTGAAAAGGATAGAAGAAAGAAAATGATATATATTTGACTCGTCAACCATAACTTTTTCCAATTTTCTACAACAAAAAAAGTAAGAGAATTTCGATGTGTGTGTGTGTGTATAGAAGAAATACCCCAAAATTCTAATTCTAGAAATTATGGCCAAATAAGGATTTATTAAGGAAATTGATTAAATAAATTATTTTATTAAAATTAAGAGAGTTAATTAAGGTAAATCAAGAGGAAAATAATAAAGAATTTAATTAGGAAAAATTAGGGTATTTTACTAATTAATATGGAAGTTAAGGAAATTTTTTCCAAAATAACCAAATTAATCTAAAAAGGGATTTAATTATAATTATAATTATTATTATTATTATTATTAATTTTAAATATTCAAATGAAAAAATCTAATACCCCAACCCATCCATTTTCTCCTTTTCCTTTTTCCCTTTTTCCCTTTTTCTTCTTTCTTCTCCTTTTTCTTTCTTTCTCTCCTTCTCTTTCTCCTTTCTTCCCCCATCTCCCCTACTAGGCCAACCCGCTGGCCCAATTCCTTTCCCCCTCCCTTCCTCCTTTTGCGTGACCCAGGCCCGCACGACCCCCCTCACCTGTTGCCCAAACCGCCCGACCGAGCCACCCCTTTTCCTTTTCTTTTCTATCCCCTAGACTGCCGGTCCACCCCCTTTCCCTCTTCTTTTGCCCTCCTCACCTGCACCCCGACCCTAGAACCCTACACTTGTCGGCAGCCACCTACACCGTCAGGCCGTCCTCCCCTCCCTCTCCCGTCGCTTTCTTTCACAAATTCCGCCGCAACCAACCCTTTTCCCCTCTCCCAAGCACCCTTCCCCTTTCCCTTTCTCTCTTCCCTTGACCTTGCCGCCCCTACCCTGGCAGTGCCGCCTTGACTGCCACCACCTACGACATGTCTGGCACCTTCCCCTTCTTGTCTTCTTCCCCTTGTCATTGCCCACCCCATTTAGCCTATAAATACCCCCATAGACAGCCACCATCGGGCCTTTGTTTTCACAGCCCATAAATCCCGATTGTGCGCCACCGCCCAAACAACCCCATAATCCGCCATTATCGACGATTGTCGTCGGCCAAAACACCCCTAGAACCAATCCTTACACCACCCTCTACCTAACTAGACCTTCCTCACCCCTCGATTTGCCCTGCACGAGCCACCCTGGCCGTGTAAAACCACCAACCCAATCAACCCACTTTAACCCCTCGCCGCCCCTCGCACCACTATCCACCACTAATTCCGCTGCAACCAATGCCACTCCTACCCTCCAAAACAACTAGGGGAGCCTCCTCTACCTCCCCATACCCCTATCTTTCCCTGCCTCCCTTTCCTTCTCCCTTCTCCACCTTCCACCACCATTCGGCCATCGCTTCAGCCGCCGTGTGCCACCACTTTTGGCTGCACCACCACCTCTATTCCACCCTTCTCCACCTGATACACCTTCCACCACCTCAAACACCCCCTCATTCCCTCTCCCCTAGCCTATAAACCCATCTTTCCACCTCTCTTCCACCGCTGCCGCCGGTCCTGCCGTCTTTGCCACGCGCTGCCGCCGGTCCCGCCACCAACCCTAGGTGGTGTTCTAATTTCCTCAACCCTTAAACCTTTTATATTTAAGTGTTAATAAATTTTAGTAATATTAATAGTATTACCCTTATTATTATTATTATTAATGTTGTGTTATTATTATTATTATTATTATTATTATTATTATTATTATTATTATTATGTTATTACTCTTACAATCTAACCTAACTTCGGAAATATTATAACTATGGTATTATCATTTAAAAGACTACTACTTTAGTATTAATATAGTATCTTTATTATTATTAATAATATTATTGTTACTACTACTACTACTACTATCATTATTATTATTAATATCATCATCATCATCATCATCATCATTATCATTATTATTGCTACTTAACCTTACTTTATGATTTTCCTACTTAGTAATAATGTTATTATTATTATTTATGGTCTACAACTTTAGTGTTAATATGATTAGGATTTTCCCTCATTGTTACTATTATTGTTGTTATTACCCTCACTATTGTTCCTACTATTATTACTAATACTAGCTTTCCCCTATTATTATTATTATTATTATTATTATTATTATTATTATTATTATTATTATCATCATCATCATCATCATCATCATCATCATTACCATTATTTTCTTGCTAATATTGTTAATGCTAACTTTATCCGTTATCACCTTTTATTATTAATATAAATATTTGGACCCTTATATTATTATTATTATTATTATTATTATTATCATTTCGTTTACTATTATTATTTTTATTATTATTATTATTATACTTAACATCATTATTATCATCATCATCATCATCATTATTATTATTATTATTATCATTATTATTATTATTATTATTATTATTATTATTATTATTATTATTATTATTATGAGTAATGTTATTGAAACCGAAGTTGGCATATTATCATTTTGTTACTATAGATGAAGGATACCCAACCTTAGTGTTATTACTATTATTATTATTATTATTATTGTTATTATTATTATTATTATTATTATTATTATTATTATTATTATTATTCAAATATTGCTAATATTATTCCTAATGCCTTTGTTAGTAACATTATTCCTATAGTATCATTATTAGTTATTACTACTATTATTATTGTTATTATTTTGTTAATATTATTGTGATAAAAACATTCGAACCCTTATATTATTATTATTCCAAATATAACTATTATCATTATTATCTTTAGCAATATTATTACTTTGTTGGTATTACTATTATTATATTATTATTTTAATCCTAACACTATTATTAGCCTTAGCGTTAGCCTTAAAAATAATAGGGCTTCTATTTCTAGGAGCGTTATTATTAATAACATTATTATTATTATCACTATTTTGCTATGACTAGTATTAGTACTACTATTAGAAGAAATAAAGCTATTAGATTTAATAATATAAATATAGCTATAAATATTAACATAAATATGTTTTGACTAGTAATATCTAGTGGGCTAACTTGAGGATAAAAACCCTAGTTTTCACTTATAAAGCTCCTTTTAATAATAGTAACCCTAATCTTAGACTAAAATAAGAAATAATAGTATTTTTGGGAGGAGGGAAACTAATCCTTAGTTTTTTCCTCTTATAGGTGAATCAAGCCAAAACCCTAAGGAGGCGTAGGAGTGTGCTCCAAGCTCGGTGTCGTTTTAGGTAAGGATGTAGCTAAGGCCCATGTGTGTTGTGTGACTTTTATGTTTCGGATGTTATGTATCATGCTATGTCTTGTATCGTATGATTATCATTAACTTGTCTTGTGTGTAGCGCGGCTTGGAGTTAAAGTATGTTTATGTGTTCTTTATGGCATGAGTATGATATGTATATATGGTGATTATGATGGGATATGATATGACCCTCTAGGACATGCATGCTAGGATGATTGATAATATGATATAGGAATGAAAGGATAAAAAGAAAGAAAATGGGAAGTGAGTTTACTAAGGAGGATATGAGGTTGACCAAAATACCTCATGATCCATGAGAGATGACCAAAATGACAAAAAAGGAGATGGGAACCAAGCATGGGAATTCTAGGGTTTGCATGGGGACTTCGAGAGTTTGCATGGGGTAGATGAAACTTGCATATGGATGATCTTTACGTGAAAAAATTTGTTTTAGAGTGTATATAAGCTAAGGGGAGAGTTGTGGAGTGATTGGAGACTTGGGACGAAAAATAGTACATAGGTTGGTGTAAGGGTATATACGAGACCCGATTAGGGTTTTGAGAGGAAGCACTAAGCTGGAAAAGAAAATGTGGAAGTAAAAACAAATAAGGGACAATGGAGTACGGATTAAGAGAGGAAATTTATTTTATAAGGAGTGAGTATGGGTTCCATGGGAGAGAAGAGACCTTGGGGGAAAAAGAGAGAGGTTACTTATGGGAGAAGAAAGGGTACTAGGGTTGAAGTTGCCAACTAGGGTTTTCCGGTCACATGTGGAATAAAGTGGTAAAGTGATATGATTTGGGATTAGATCTAAATAAGATAAGGTGTGGGGCAATAAATGAAGTAATGATAGTGTAAGTGAGAGAAAGTTGAGCCATATAGGTCCAATTAGGGTTTTCAAGGGAAAACCCTAGAGGGTGATAGTAGGTGAAGTTTGATATCATAAGGTGTTGGGCCTTAACCCACACCCTTAGGAGTTGGTTTTCATTATATGTAAGTGTAAGGGAAAATGGATGTCGGGACATGATAAGGGGCGTAGGAGTCTCAAGATATGGGATGGGCCCCCTTGAGAGGATAGAGGTAGAATGTTGGTAACATGCATGTCAAGGATGAAATGTTTATGGAATAAGACAGGAATAAGATATTATCCATTTAAAGAGAAAAGATTGTTGAGCCGGGCCTAGACCGGTCCACCAGCGAATAATAGTGGCCAGGAGCCGGGGTGTCTTGCATGACCGGTCTACCGGTGAATAATAGTGGACAGATGCATTTTACCTTGCATGACCGTTCCATCGGCTATAATAGTGGGGGTTTCTGTACTCAACAAACCAAATATAATGTTGATAAGACATGTGAAAGATATGAAGTAATTACAGTGAAACATCATATGAGTCGGGGCCAGACCGGTCCACCGGTGAATAATAGTGGCCAGGAGCATTTTGCCCTACATGACTGGTCCACCGGTGAATAATAGTGGCTAGAAGCATTTTGCCCTACATGACCAGTCCACCGGCTATAATAGTGGGGTTCTCGCATTCACATGGATTGATAAAGACTATGATGTGAATCGACTATATTTACTAAAGATTTAAATAATGAGTCTACTCGGACTGTAGCTAGCCTTCATCATCTGTATTATTATATGTTGCTTATGTGATTATGCCATGTATGCTATGTTGTATGTGTTTGTATATTTGGCCTTAGCGCACCTGTTACATTACTCAGTACATAGCGTACTGATAACCCGTTTCATGAGTGTTGCTCATTCCCACGAGTAGAAGACCCGTCTGAGTTTGTGCAGGTAGGGGACGACGTTTTCGATGCCTACGACACCTATGAGGCATCGGGCGGGGCCGAGAGTTTAGCCTAAACTTGGCTTGGGGATCGAGAGTGACTGGCTGGAATCTATCTTACTTTTACGATGTATCATTTTACTCTAGTCATATTCTATCGTATTGTGTTTGATGTATTTGAAAAACTTATTTAATTACTCCTTGGGTTGTAACTCTCTTTAACTGCACTCTTATTTCAGTATGGTGAATACTATCATTTCTTTTATGAAAGCTTGTTTCAATTATCGACTTGTGTTTGAAGTTGATCCTATTTAGCCTTAGCACTTAGTATTGGAATGGTAGTAGTGAACCGGTCTAGTACTAAGTGTGGCGGTAATGCCCCCTAAATTTACGGTTTTATTATGTCACTTCCGTTGCACCTTTTTATTTGAATAAAATTTTTCAGTAGTAAATTTTGGGGGTGTTACAATAGACCTATGAAGAGAAATATGGAAGCAATATTAGAAGGAGAAGGCCAAAGAAAAAATCATATATAAACGGCATAGGTGTCGTAAATTGTAGAGGGAAAATTGAACAACAAATAAGATCACAACGTTGAAGCCGAGATTGAAAATTCAATACTGCTGACCATTTGTGCTATACAATATTATTTTTTTTGTTATTATTTTGAATATGAAGTGCTGTAATTTTATATTCAAATATTCTATGGTTCAATATTTTATGTATAATTTAGATTAAAATTTTAATTAATTTATTTTTATTTTGATTAATAGCATGTTCTAGTTTTATTTTACCAAGGATATGATTGAACCCTATTATTTGTGCTAATAGATTAATTGATTGATTGATTAATAGATTACTTTATATGTTTTATGCTATTATTTTATGTTGTGTCCAAATAGACGAATTATTTTTAATTAGCATTTAACAAGTCGAGAAAAGATGTGAAAGCTGATTCTCCACTTTAGGTTAAATAGTATAAATAGAATTTGAATGGGGTTGTGAGAAAAATTACATAATTTTTACAACAATATGGAATAATAAATAATTAATTGAACCTAAAACATCATTTTTTATTTAAATTCTTTGATTAGAGATAGTGAGACTATTAATTGGCGATAAGACTATATAGCTTGAGAGAATGCATTAGTTAAATATTCCTAATAACACATAGCTAATAACTAAAAAGATCTGATAATTAATTAATTGGTCAATATAATTGGATAGTGGTGGATCCAAATTCCTTGTTAACTTTTATTAATTGATTTTATCTTTATTAGATTTTGTTTGATTCCATTTTAGTTTACTTTAGTTTAATTTGAAATTCTTAGTTTAGAATTAATTATTTCTTTATTTGATTTTGACTGCCTAGGTCTAATTAGAGTGAATAAAGTCTTTGTATTATTTAATCTCTGTGAGAATGGTAATTTGATATTCTTAGTATCTTGTATTACTTGCGACTGATATATTTAGTTGAAATCAAATTTTTGGCATTGTTGTCAAGGAATAATTTAATATCCCTAGTCCAATAAATTTAAATCTTGATCTAGGTAATTTTTATTTTTTAAATTTTTATTTTATTTTTTTATTTTGTTTTTGCTTAAAGAACTGATCTTGGTTCCAGTGATTTTCTGGCATAGTGCAAGTGCACTTCATCGAGGAACCAAAAGCCAATAATCATAACTTCTCTTTATGCTTTGTTGGATGCTTTAAATAAGAAATATAATAACTTGAGCATTATTGACACATAGGTTTAGACATTTAGATGTTACTTATGTGGAGGACCGTATGCTAGTATAGAATGTCAAGTAGGTACTCCTTTTTATTTGTTATATAAACAACCTAACTATGTGGGTAATTTTTATAGGCAAACTAATTCCTACTAAGACACTTACAATCTAGAATGGTGCACTCACGCTAACTTTTTATAATGAGAGCAAAATCCAATTCCAAATCAGTATTATGTGAGTCAACCACCCTCATGTTACAAAGTTTTGGCTCCACCTCAATGGACAAAGCCTAGCTTAGAGGAATTGTTGGCTAAGGCCATTGGTGCAAATGAGGCTATTTTTCAAAATTATGAGGCATGGATGAAGAATTAAGAGGCGCCTATGATGAACTTGGAGGTGTAACTGGGCTAATTGGCCAACATATTAGCTAAGAGAGCTCAAGAGACCTTGGTAACTTTTATTAATTGGTCAGTATAATTGGATAGTGGTGGATCTAGATTCCTTAGTAACTTTTATTAATTGATTTTTCCTTTATTAGATTTTGTTCGATTCCATTTTAGTTTACTTTAGTTTGATTTGAAATTCTTAGTTTACAATTAGCTATTTCCTTATTTGAGTTTGATCACTGAGGCTTGATTAGAGTGATTAGAGTATTTGTATTATTATTTAGTCTTTGTGGGGAACAATAATTTGATACTCTTAGTGCCCTATGTTACTTGTGACCAATATACTTACTAATAGATATATTTGGCCGACATTAGAGATAGGAAGAAGAAGACAAAGAGTGAGGTCCTCCTCCCCCTCTTCTATCAAAATTAAACCCTCAAATTTGTTCGAGGCAAAAGTAAAGCAAGATAAATGATAAAAAAGGGTTAAGGATTACTCAAGAATAGCTCATAGTTGGATTATCAAGGTTCCATTTTAATGAAAGGATTTTTTTCTAGAAAAATCAAGCCTGAATCTTGATAACCTAGTCAATTGATTTGGTCACATTAGTTGATTGTTCTACAAACCAGTCAATTAGTTTCCCTAAACTAGTCAATGGGTTGTTAAACAAAAACCTTGGCTAAAACATCAAACTAGTCAATCGATTCATGGAACCAGTCGATGGGTATGCTAAGGACACTCATTTAACCTAATTTTTCCATGCATTTCAAATTCCCTTTTAAATCAAACCTTGAATATAGTTCCAAATCAAGACCAAACATTATCCAAATTTCATTGAATATAAGATTTTCTCATTTTATAATCTTATAAATATAGGGTATTACAATACTACCCCCTTTAAAAGAGGATGTGTCTCAGAAGCCCACTAACCAAAATCCAGACACTTCATATAATACATAGGAAGTTATACATCACATTTAACAAAGCAAAAGGGGCTACTACCCTTTTAAAAGAAGAGTTACACCATAAATACACACTAAGAGAATAGATTAGGGTACATCACCTGAAACTCTTCTCCGGCCTCTCATGTGGCTTCTTTGGCACCATGCCATAAAGACGAGTTCCAAAATGTTCGTACACGTCTCTTTGGTCTTCATGTCCAAAATGTTCACTGTTTTTTCTTCATAAGCTAGAGAATCATCATGATATAACAATTCTATCTTGATGACATGTAAAGGACATGCTACATTCTTTCTCAATTGAGAAACATAAAAAAAATGCTATGCACATGTGACAAATCTATTGGTACGGCTAACTGATAGGTAACCTCGCCAACTCGATTTAAGATCTCTGCATGACCCAATGTACCTTGCATTGAGCTTAGCCTCCTGGTTAAACCTCATTACTCCCTTAGTGGGAGAAACCCTCAAAAGGATTATATCACCCACCTTATAACCATTAGTCCATCTTCTCAAATTTGCATAGCTCTTATGCTTGTCCTTAGCTACTCTCATATAGTCTTGAATCAATCTGATCTATCTTGTTGTCTCCTCGATCATATCTAGTTCCAACACAATCTTCTCCTTGATATCACTCCAACACAAGGGACTATGACACTTTCTCTAGTACAAGGGCTCAAAAGGTCCCATCTTGATACTTTCATGATAAATGTTATTATAGGAGAACTCGATTAAGTCCAGACGGTTCTCCCAACTGCCCCTAAAATTTAAAAAACTTTCCTAAAGTATGTCCTCTAAGGTCTAAGTTATCCTCTCTATCTAACCATCCATAACTAGGAGATATGCAATATTCATATTCAAGTGATTCCCCAAAGTGGCCTAAAACATTTTCCAAAAGTGTAATAAGAATCTAGAGTTTCGGTTTAACACGATGTCTTGAGTGACTTTATATAATCTCACAATATGTTTCTTATAAGCTTTAGCTAGCTGCTTCATACTTCATGTTGTCTTCATTGGTATGAATACTACCAACATAGCCAGACAATCCATAATAACCCATATGGAATCAAAACCACTACGTGTCTTCAGAAGACCAACCACAAAATACATGATTATGTCCTCCCACTTCCACTATAGGACTTGTAGTAGTTTTAATAATCCTACTCATATCTTGTGCTTGATATTAATGTTCTGACAGGTCAAACATCGGGTGACAAACTCTCTAACCTCCCGCTTCATGCAGGGCCACCAATATACCTTCTTCAAGTCCTTATATAATTTATCCTCTCAAGGATGGAAAAAATAGTGAATATAATGATATTATTCTATAATTTTCCTCTTCATATAAACACATCCCCATCGTACACACCACGAACCATGATATCTGTAACACCCCCATTTTTCACTAATGAAAATTTTGGTTTAAAAATATTATGGAAGTGGAAAAATACCAAACACATCTAGGAAAAAATGGGGTGCTACTACTACATCTAACATAGGATAGGCGTCAACTGCTTGCCCCATGTTAGGTATAAGGGAAAGAAACCAAACTAATCAAACTAAGTGTAGAGTGTGCAAGAAACATGATATATAGATACTCGGGAAAATATTTACAAAAAAAACCTTGATGGTCCCTGAACTATTCAAATATATGAAAGAAGATTAAATTGAAGTATAAAACTACAATGGGAAAAAAACAAAGGTAGGGCATAACCTCAACCTTGGTCCATTAAGGATTGAACAACTGTCTCTAGATGTCCATGTTCTCAAGCCCCCAAGTCCAAAATGAGGTAGGCATACTACCATTTAACCTACAAAACCTACATATGGTATTTTTCTCGTAGGATTGAGTAGGTTAACGAATAAACGGGCACATTAGTACACTTTGTATTAAGTAAGCCAAGTTACCATATAATTAGATATACATGCTCTATCATGGTCATATCATGCATTAGGGTTTTATGCCATACACGACTCAAATAATTTAGGATTAATCATGCTTATCAACATAACATAAACATAATGGATAGTAACATATAATTAAATAAGAAGGCTATTCAAACAACTATTAGGGTTTCTATCATCCATTCACATAATTTTCCATTGGGACTATTTTACAATATTACATAATCTATTAGGTCATTTATTTATAAGCTATTATTTCTCTTTCCCATTCTTTTTCATTTTTCTTTATCCATGTCCTTATTTTTATTCTTATTCTTATTGTTATCCTTATCGAGTGATAGACTGTTTACTATCTCATGGTCTTATATACCATGGACGCCTATTCAAGACAAATGATATAAAGTTCAACCAAAGCCAAGTAACCACTAATGGATATAAAGTTTGGTTGAATCTAATTAACCATCAATGGATATAAAGTTTGGAAAAAGCCAAGTAACTCACGTAGGTGACCGGATCATTTAGTATTGATACCCCCTAGTTTATCATTAGTGTCTAGAGTAGTTAAGACACTAGGATCTAATAGGATCCTCCCTAAAGGCACTAATAAACACCTAAAGGCAGACTAACCCTCAATAGCTAATAGAGGATCAGGGAACCCAGACCCATGCACAACTCAATCATTTTCCACTTTAGCGGATTCATGTATTATTATTTTTTCCAAGGTTTTGTGATCATACAAGGCCTATGCAACATCAAAGTAACACATCTATGTACTCATTCCATCTCAAAATTATTACCCTCCAACTATGTGGTGGGATTTCCATTAGTGCTTAGCCAAGTTCAAGCAACCCATTATGGTAATCTATTTATGCCAAAATCTGGATTATCTCATTCAAAGGTAGAATCATAGTATACTCATTCCAATTTACTCTTTAAAGTCTTCCAAAGGCACTAAATAGGATATCATGAATTACAATCCCTTTAATCAATCAAATAGGATAGTTAATTCATGCCAAGATCTATTTTTCCATCAATAAAGGATCATATTATAGACACTACTAGGAAAACGGGAAATAATAACGGGACATTAATAACGATAGTTCGACAACCGTTGTCAAATGCGTGAAAATTAATGGGCAGGAGAGTTTTGATAACGGTTCTAGTTAAAAGCCATTATTAAAAGGGTAACGTTATAATTTGGAAGGATGTTTTAATAACGGTTTCAGGTAAACCGTTATTAAAAGAGGATTTAATAACTGTTCATATTAGAACCGTTGTCAAAAGTCAGAAGCTTTTAATAAGACACTACTAGGAAAATGGGAAATAATAACGGGACATTAATAACGGTAGTTCGACAACCGTTGTCAAACGTGTGAAAATTAATGGGCAGGAGAGTTTTGATAACGGTTCTAGTTAAAAACCGTTATTAAAAGGGCAACGTTATAATTTGGACGGATGTTTTAATAACGGTCTCAGGAACCGTTATTAAATCATCTTTTTAATAACGGTTCTCTCACGAACCGTTATTAAATCCTCTTTTTAATAACGGTTCTCTCAGGAACCGTTATTAAAACCCCAAAATCAAACTTATATTTCACTCAGTTCTGTTTCGTGCCAAAATTTTCAGACTCTCTGCACCTTCGTTCTCTTGCTCTCCTTCTCCTTGCAAACCCTCGCACCACCACACCGGCTCCTCTCAAGTAAAGGAAACCCTCGCACCGCCAACTCTCCACCACGCCTCTGCCATTGCCGGCTCTGCATGTGCGTGCTGTCATTGTTCCGAAGCTAGCTAGCACTTGCACCTTCATCCTCCGTCGTGTTTGAAGCCCTTGCCTCTCTCAACATTCTCACGGTCGTGTTTGTAGCTAGCTCACTTTATGTATGTGTTTGTTCTTCCTCTCGTAACTTTTTATCTACTCATATATGTATATATATATAAATGCATGCATGTTGCTACAGGGTTTCGTTTGTTTGTTATTGAAAGATTGTGGTTTGTCGTTCGAAAATGTGTTGTTGAATGTATTGGCTGAAAATTTTGCTGTTTGTTGTTGAATTTGTTGCGTTATTGTTATATATTAACAAATGCATGTGTTGGCCGAGACCTTTACATATATATATATATATATATAATATGAATGTGAGTGTAGAATTATATACATTTTCACTCATAAAAACTATATACACACACACACACACACACACATTTTCATTAATAAGTATAAGAGACTAGCAATAAGATATAGGAAATGTCATATAATGAAATGCAAATATATTTTACATATGCATATGTTAATGATTGCTATTTGATGAGGATTAAATAGATATAGAGAATAAGGAATATATAAAAGTGAATAATTAAGTAGAGAGAAATAATTGTGTATGATAATAATAATAATAATAATAATAATAATAATAATTAATAATATGATTTATATATTATGCTTTAATTACATTTAGCTAGGTTTAGGGATTAGGTTTTTTTTTGTGGTTTAGGGTTAGATTTTATTATAATAAATTATGGTTAATTAGCTAGGGTTAGGGTTAGGGTTTATCGTTTATTATGGTTAATTAGGGTTAGGGTTAGGGTTAGGGTTAGTATTAATATCTTTTTGGAAACGTGTTAGCATGATTCGTATATATATATATAGAATAGCATGATACATTTAAGATTAATTTTTTCTAAGCATGATTCGTATCGATAATATAATGGTACATTATTATGCTCAATACATAACATTCTAATATTATTTATTTATTTATTTTTTGTAGAGATATGGCCAACAAAAACATTGATAGGGATAGCAGTGATGAAGAAGGGAAGAGAGGAGCTACAATTATGAGAATTATCATAGACATGAGGAATAGAGGAGAAGTAGTCGAGTTGGGATGAAATACTTACAATCTTCCCATCGGCCCTTACGCAGATATGTTCTTGACCTACATTTCACTTGTGACCCGTAACCGTGTTCCTATCTCCTATAGTAATTGGAAGTAGGTTTCACAGGGTCATAAGGAGCATATTTGGCAGGAAATCACGGTAAATATGCTATTTATGTAATCATTTTTGTATGTCAAATGTTATTAATTTTATTACATTAACATCGGTATATATCTACATGTCTTATTTTGCAGAGAGTGTTCAATGTCCCAGAGAGTAGGAAGAAATGGCTTCTTAGACATTGTGGGGAGCGTCTAAGAACCTTTAGGTCATATTTAGCTCGTAGAAAAATGTATAGAAAGAATGATGGTTTTGTACGACAGAACCCACCCAAACGATACGGTTTCATCGATCAAGAAAGTTGGAACCAATACATTGCTTATCGTCTTACGGTGGATTTTAAGGTACTTGTTAGATAACAATTAAACTTTTTGTATCAATCCCAGTATTATGCTTAATATTGAAATAACCATGTCATTATGTTTTGGCTTGTCACATAGGAAAAAAGTACCCAAAATAAAGAGATTGCCAAGCAAAATAAATACCGGCATAATATGGCTCGCAAAGGCTATGCAAGCCTTGAAGAGGAGTTGGTATGCATTTTGTGATTATCTATTTACATGTAAATGTTTAATTTTATAATAATATTCTTAATTAAGAATATTTTTGATTTGTAGCTCCTAGCCCAAGACTTGGACCCATGTACCTCGTCCATCAATATTGGTACATTATGAAAGAAGGCTAGAGCAACAAGAGATGGATATATTAATGAATATGTTGATGTTGAAGCCAAAAAAAATTGTAAGTTTGTAGATATCTAGAACCCTACTTACTTTTATTTTAGAAAACTATTATATTATGCTTATTCCTATAAGTTAAATTTATAGGACGAACTTGAAACGTCAGAAGGTGAGGAGGTGGACCAATATAGCATTGTGGCCCAGGCTACAGGAATTGTAGAACACCCTGGAAGACACAGGGGCATTGGATTGGGTGTTACGAGAACGAGCATATGTGGTCGATCTCGTGGTTCTCGTAGCACTAATGAGCAAGTCGCCATCCTCACCCAAAAATTGAACGTGGCATTTGAACGGATGGCAACAATGGAGCAAGAGTTTTCATTTATTAAATCTCAAGGGTATAAGCCATCCGATTCAGTAGACCATGATCAGCTTCACATACCTAATGTAAATAGCGTCAGAGATAGTTGTGAAGCTGATGCATTTCTTTCTACTCTTCCCGAGGTAAGCATTACAAACTATGAATTGTTATTAAATGTATTCGGTGTAATAAATTATTAATAATGTGTAATATTTTTGTTTAGGGTTTGCATAAATGTGACTTATTAGCGAATGACCTTTCAAAAATTTTGGCGAAAGGAAGGGTCCGCATCAGTCACAGTACTGAAATGCAGACAATCCACGGGTACAATTTAGCCCTAAATACAAGGCTGGTGAGTATGGACACTCCAATAATTGACAGTGCACACTTGCCTTGTTATAAAGAGGGCGATGAGGCAACCACAGTACTAGAAGCTCATGGAAGCTTTGTGGCTTGGCCTGCGGATCAAATACGTCTCACTACTAAAGAGGTATTAACATTTGACATCTTCATTAGACCTTGTTTAGTAGTTACACTATATATACCTTTTTCATATATATATATTTATATGCTCAATATATATTTTGTTTAATATTATCAATTAAGGAATCAAAAAAGGAATAAAAAAAGAAGACTGCTTCTGCTAGTAAAACCAAGAGAGGTACTAGCAGAATGAGCAACACAAAACAGGGAGATGCTAAAGGAAAGAGAGCTAAATCTGAAAAATCAGTTGCCCCACAAAAGATTCCTTCTTCAGATCAGCAAAGCCAACCTCTACCAGCATTAGCTATATTATATTTTTATGCCCAAAACTACCTCAGGGACAATTATATTTTCATTGATTGTCGTCCTGAGTGTGTTGGGAGGGACGATGCTACTTACATGGTATCGACGGCTGACATAAGCGACATTTATAATCAAGAATGGATGTCAACCATAAGTGTCGCCGTCTATGTCACGTAAGTATTATTTCATTTTGAGATTTTAGTACTCTTAACTTATACAATTGGAATTTTTATGACCTCTTATATGAGTTATTATTTATTAACAAATATGCATTGTTTTTGTTGTCCATAGGTTGGTAGCTACTCGAGCTGCGATGGAGGGAATGCTGTCCTCTATTGTGTTTGTGTGCCCATACTACA
This sequence comes from Tamarix austromongolica, assembly GCA_039764185.1. Lineage (NCBI taxonomy): Eukaryota > Viridiplantae > Streptophyta > Magnoliopsida > Caryophyllales > Tamaricaceae > Tamarix > Tamarix austromongolica. Next base: position 103,369,707 of record CM077819.1, on the reverse strand, counting down.
TAGCTGACAGTAGTACAATAAGAGAGGGTAGGCACATAAACTATTTAGCGGATCGCATTTTGATTGAGGGACACAACAAGCTCTATCTCATTCCTCACCTCGCAACTGAACATTAGGTTTTGTACGCCGTCCGACCTGATCTTAATAAAGTCTATGTGTTTGATTCCCTTCGAACCTATGACGTGCCTTTTGAAGTCACTCGTCGTGGTGGGAAGGAATTTATCGACATGTTAGTATACTTTTCACTTCTTACTTCATTAGCTTATTTATACATATATTCGCCTAGCTAGATTTCATTATTTGAGGTATATATGCGTACTTACAATATTGTGTATCCAACTCTATTTATTAGGGCACTACGGATAGCGTATCAAAGGAGAGGTGGGAATGGTGTCCCAGACCCAAAGAATGTTCAATACGAGCCTGTCATAGTATGTAGGAAGGCAACTATTTCGTATTTTATTTTAATTAAAATTAATATCTAATAGTTAGAGAGCTAACTGAATTTATATGACAGTGTCCACAACAGCAAAACGACAAAGCTTGTGGATACTATGTATGTAGAGAAATGGATCTGATAGTCCAAAATAGATCGGTCAACATAGATCCAAGCCATGTATGTTTTCTTTTCGATATTTTTCCATTAATGAATCATGACATATATGTTTGATACTTGACGTAAGTGCTAACTATATATTAATCAAAACTTGGGATTTGTAGTTTTTCACCGATGATTATGCACAAGGCCAGCAATACAATGTTGAAGAAATTGATGAAGTGAGAGAGCAATGGGCCAAGCATGTGTACTCATTCATTCGGTATTAGGTAGAGATCTATATATTCTACATGCATGTTCAGGTTTGTATTTTGTCTATGTCTTTAAGTCTTCTAAGCTATATTTATAAACATTTTGCTTTGGCGTGTAGAGTTACCAAGTTGTGGTATGCCTACTAATTTTGATTCTTGAGTATATATGTCTGGTGTATTAACAAAGGATTGATTGAAATTATGGTGTGATTGCAGATTTGTTATCAATTGATGTTGTTTTACAATACAGATTTGGTAATTATTTGAACATACAATTGTGTATGTGGAAAGGAACAAAACTGCAAAAACTAAAAAAAAAACTAGAGTTTTAATAACGGTTCTTATGAAAACAGTTATTAAAACCTTGTTTTAATAATGGTTCTGATGAAAACCGTTATTAAAAGGTAGGTTTTAATAACGGTTCTTCTAAAACCGTTATTAAAACTCTAGTTTTTAATAACGGTTTTCATAAGAACCGTTATTAAAACCCTCTTATTTAACAACGGTTTTTCTCAAAAACCGTTATTAAACATGCATTTTATGCTCATATTGGCAGGTTTTTTTATATTTTTGATAACGGTTATGAACCGTTATTAAAGATTTAATAACGGGCGTTTTAATAACGGTTGAAAGCCGTTATTAAAAATGTAAAATAACCGTTATTAAAACTACTTTTTGGGGTAGTGAGATTTGTGCAAAGTATCAAGCATAATAAGTTTAAAAGAACAAAATAGCACACTCTGGTCGAACTGATTGATTAGTTTGGCTCAGTCAAACCCTAGAGTTCCTTTGAGCCAGTTAATTGGTTTGGTTAAACTAGTTGACTATTCTTAGACCAATTAGTTGGTTTTAGCAAACTGGTTGATAGGTTTAAATAGAGAGCAACCAAAGTTACCACAAACCATCTGATGGATCGGTATGAGCCAGTTAGTTGATTGTTCTAAGGACTAGTTAATTAGTTTGGCTTAATTAGTTGATTGATTTACTTCCAAATAACACATAACATAAATTTTAATCAACCTTTGTTTCGATGATAACAAACTCAATTATAAATTTGATTTATCTTGTTAAGTGTACATGTGTATCATAGAAAAAAAATAAAGTATTAAACTATTAACTAAGTCATGGAGTGCCAAGGAAATCAAGTTTACGAATCATATCTCAAGCATAAGCTAAATATAAAAAAAGGACAAGAAATTAATACTCTTAATTCTAAAACTTCAATTTCATATGTAGAATACATAAACAATGAAGGGATAAGCAAGTGTACTTAACAAAACCAAGACTCAAGCTTCAAAATGTATGATATAATCTTAGGTTTTATTTTTATATGATTTACATATTGAGCACTTAGATTTGTCAATGATTTGATATTTATTATCCTATTCAAAAATAACTTTTCAAGTTATTAAATTGATTTCATGCATCAAAAATATTTTCAAGTATTTGTGCAAAAGGTTATCTGAAATTGATTTTATTTAAAGCAATTTTGCATATGATCTAACTTGTAAAATTCACCATTAATTACACGGACATTATTTTTAGGTAAATAATATTTATTTGCAAATATTATGATTTCAAATTTATAGAAAAAAAAGATGGCATACAATTTCGAGCTTTGTAGCTCAAATTATGGTCTTTTTTCATAAAGGTGTGTAGTGCTTAAAACTGTTCCACTAATGGACTGGTTTGTTAAAACCAGTCGACTAGTCTATCGAAACTAGTCAACTGGTCCATCAAAATCAATTGACTTGTTTGAATAGTGATTAACTAGTCTGGGTATTTTTAAAATTTTCTGCCCATTGTAATTTGGCTATTGGAGTACTTTTTACACCCAACGACTAGTGCCGCTTTTTTCCCCCATCTTTTAGCATTTTAAATAAGAGTTTTTAAACTTTAATAAAAATCAATCAAGCTATCAAAACTCTTATAAAATCATCATTTTTACATCTTACAAAGAATAAAAGAGAGTTTTGATTTTACACTTTCAAATCTAAATCAAGTTTCTATAGTGCTCAATTTGTTCTCATATTTTGCTAGAGTACTCATACACATGTAATTATTATTTTTCTAGCTAGATAAAAATCTTCACTAGTGATTACTCACTTTCATATGCTATCTAGAGGAGATTTTTATTATATTCATTCACAATCATCATCTCAAATACAAAGTGAAGAGTGGTATGTTGTCTAGAAATCCTAAGAGAGGTCAATGAGATTGTAGTCTCACAAACCTAGAAAGGATAACTTGGAAAAGTGTAAATCATATTCTAAAAGGTCATTGAAATTATAGGATCATAAACCAAGAGAGGAGTGATCATCATCAAATACCCACTATAAATAAAGAGAGATTCGAATCCAAAAGGCAAAACCTTTTTGTAGTGGATGTAGAGAAACTTTGTAGAGTTTCTTGAACTATTATAAATCATGTGTTTATTATTTGTCATCCTTTTACTTATTTCTCATAAAATTTTCATTTTTCATTATTTTTTATAAAATACTCTATTCACCCCTCTAGAGTATCCATATGGGCTTTCAATTGGTATCAAAGCTTAGGGCTTCATCAAATTGATCTATCAATCAAAATCTTAAGATCCTCAAGTATGGATAACTTCATGGGTAAAGATGTAACACCTTCAAAGCCTCCATTGTTCATTAGAGAAATTTTTTTTGGCTTTGGTAAATGATGATTAGAAGCTTCTTCAATGTATAAAATCAAGACTTGTGGTTCATCACTCAACATGGTCCACCTAAGATTCCAAAAGCCACCATCGATGGATTAATTGATAAACCAGTTGAAAAATGGATGGAGCTCAACAAAAAAGGTCCACCTTAAATGACAAAGCTATCTTGATGCTCCATTGTCGCCGTGGAGAAAATGTATTCAAGTAAATCCTAGAATGCACCACTGCTATAGAAATTTAGGAAATATTGAATATCACTTATGGTGGTAGTGAATAAGAAGAAATTCCGCATCATTATTTTATCCCTATAAATGATGGCATTTCAAGTAAATAGGATGAGGTAACCAATTTCTCAACTAACTCTATAATTAATTCGTATACTATTAATGATCATTTCTTAAATCATTTTGTAATTATAGATTGTCAAAATTTTAATTTAAATAAAATATTTTACCACTAATTCTCAATGCATTTAAAATTGAAGAATGAAAATGAATAGTTTGCATCTATGGTTAAAAGCTTAAAAATTGAATTGGATGCAAAACTTGAAATGATTGAAATTTATTATTTAATAAACTATGAAAATCTTAGAAACAATGTCCATCAATGCAAAATAAGGCTTCATTTCTCTTTTCCTAAAATGATTTGGATTCAAAAGAATTTTATTTTTATTGATAATTTATTAAGCACTAACCCTTATGGACCCAAAAAGATATGGGTACCAAAAGCATTTGTTTGAAAATTTATTATAGCAGAGAAAAAGAAGAGGAGGAAGATCTTGAAGGATCAAATAAAAATCACACAATCAATGCCTCTTCTACCTCTTCATGAAGGAAATAGGAATACATGTGAAATTTTCTAACTCTAATTTAGTATTCTCTCTTTTTGTATTACATTATCTTTAATGTGAAATATTACATGATTAGATAACAAACATATTTGCTAATAAGTCTTAGCTAAACTTGACTTATGAATATTGAACATTATTTACTCTTTAGATTTCATTCTTTGATGTATGAAAGTGATGTTAAAATCATGTTTGGATAAACTAGATAAATGTTGATTTGATTATGAACTAGCCTACATGGTTTTTACTTAAACCAAGTTTACAATGCTTGTTTAAATTTATGAATTAGTTATCTTTCATGCTCATAATAAGTGTTTATGACCCGAAGAGACCAATTGGATAGTAGAAAAACTATTTGATGTATTAAAGGGACTAGTTGATGTGTCCCCTTTAAATTGGTCGATGGGTGTGAGCTTTTTTTTTTCCAAAATAGGGAAAGAATGGTTGATGTGTTTTGTCAAACTGATCAACTAGTTTGTGTATGGTATATAAGTATTTTTTTTAACAAAACATGCAACCTTGCTTTACTTTCCTTCAATAGGTCTCTTGAACCCAAACTACTGTGCTGTACTCCTGTCCTCAATTCCTATTCTTTTTATGTACCAAATATTACAAACATCACCTCACTAAGGAATACACCCTTAACCACCATTTCTTTCCATCTATTTCTAAGTAACAACATGGCTACGTGGATTTAAAGAAAAAAACTTATCCTTAGATGTTGCATCAACATTGATGTTTGAATCAATCAATTCCATATATCCTTTATGCAACATCTTCATGACTCTCAAATGTTCTAACTAATCATCCTCAAAATTCCTCACTATCAAGAGTTAGTCAAACTCTTCTATAACAACCAACCCTTCGATAAAATCACCCTAGTGATAAGTTGTTATGACATAATGGGTCAGATACAATATGACTAGGGTAGTTGAGGTTCTTGGGATTCCATGGGAAGAAAATAAGTAAGGTAAAAATGCATTAATTTTAACATTGGTTCCAACATTATCAAGATGCCCTTTTACATAGAATCTCTTTGATCTTCACATTAATCCACTCTTTAAGCTCTATAATCCTATCTACTTTGATCTTATTCAACATCTCTATAGAAATTTGATTATTTTGACAAATGGTTTAACTATCACCACCAAATTCCTAAGTGTTCCCATTCAGGTCGATGAGACTAGATGTGTCAGGAGTCTAGTCATTTAAGTGGCGACCTCTTATGGGGATTACATATAAGAATTGGATAAGCATGAGGAAATATGAAATGGTTGTATAAGATGTGACTAGGCGTCATGATGTAACTCGAGGCACTATTAACACTTACTGCCTACAACTTTACAAGAGAGTATTGTATAATTCTATTTGCATGGTGTTGTTTCCTCGTGCGACATCTAGGGATGATATGATTCCTAGAAATTGATATAAGGTTTAACACATCTTATTAGGGTTTTCCATGTATTTCACGATTGACATATCTCAAAACATGGCACACACATGCTTTTTTAGGGCATGGCTCTCTCATCATAAGGATCTTGTAGAATTTCTAGGTCTCATTTGGAGGTTTCAATTCTATTCCTCTCCATTTCAAGAATGGATTGGATATATTTGATAAGATGACCCTATGAATAATATGATATGATTTGAGCAAAGATAATCAGAGTCTCATTCTTACCATGAAGGCTAGAGCTTCATTAATATGCAGTACTAGGACACCAACTACTCAAACTTTTCATGCTCATGTTATAGATGATCAAGACATCCCTCTTACTATTCATGATCCACTCGCTACACACCCCACATTTCCACTTTCTATAGAATATAATTCATTTATATCCATTGCTATCCTCCATCAACTCCTTAGGGAAGAGCTATAGTTTAAGGTCTATAAGACTTGCTTATCAGAAGCTTTTAAATGGTTGACTAGATATTTTCACATATAGATTATACAGAAGCTAGATCATGGTATCAAGCTTTCTAGTCTTGAGAAACTTTTTCATTTCATGCATCCAACTACCTCTATTGAGGGTTCATTGGGTATATACACTCATATGTATGCTCCTACAATTGCTACAATATTGTATTAGGCACAAGATACATCTATATCTCAACACTCTACTATACTTGATAGTGACATGGTTACTTCTATTATTGCCATTGGTAAGCAGGGTGTCAAGGTTAATGACACTAAGGAGACTACACCTTCACTCAATACTAAGGATCTAGAGTGTGCACTGGGCACTCAAGATGGTGTTGATACTAAGTTGGATAATGTAGGTACAAAGAAATCAGAGGATACACTATTATATGATTCTTTTTACTCAAATCCAAATGTTCTTATAATTATCTCACTACCATTCCTCACCCATCTAGATCTACACGTTTTGAGCTTAGCCTTACATCTACATCTATTTAAGATCTAGTTACCACTGGTGCTTATCAGAGCTATACATAGTCCATAGTTATATAAGTGTGAGAGCCATATTGCTTATTTTGATGATATTTGTTTTTTAGTTGTACTCATGCTCTCATTGTTATCATTGCATGATCTTGGATGTAATATCTTCATAAAACACATTTTTTTAGGTTAATTTACTCACATATCAGGAAGAATTACTCTTAAATGTTTTTGGCTCATATTTGGTTAATTGAATGAACTTTATTTAACTTCTTCATGCCCTAATGGATTGATGAGTAATGACAATATGTTATATTTTACACTTAATGTGCTTATGCATCTGGCACACTTTCATGCTTCTTGATGATTTATATAACACATGAATAAGTTAACTAATCAAATGATATCTCTCATGCAATTATGCTTTCAATGTTACAGTTTGAGAAATTGATTGAAATATTATATCATTGATATAATGCTTCACTTAAGTATGTTTTTAAAATATGCTTGCGACATTTTTGATAAATTGAACCATTTAGTAAAAAGTTTCATCATCATGATACTTATACTTTCCTATGATCAAATTATCTTGATAAGTACTAACTCCATTAGAAAAGGAAAATTTCTCCGTTACACTTGAGTATAGGTTACAAGTTGAATGGAATCTTTGAACTACACATTAGGTATACTCTTGAGATTCCACTATAACAATTTAGCATGAGAGATATTCAAAATACTCTAGGAGAAGAGTTCTACCTTACTCATATTGGTTATCTATATCTGGTAAACTCTAACCAAACAACTTGACATGCGTTAAAATATTTTATTTAATTTAGGTTATTCACCATGGTACCTAAACAAGTATAGCTTATATGTTTAAGGGGATATTTTATATTTTCCTCATTTGAGTCCATCTGATTTCTCATTAGGTATACTTTCTTGTGTGCATAATATAATTCTTAGATTCTCTAGATTTAATGTTTGTTTATGATTGATTGGAACATCTCATACTACTTATCTTTATCAACATCATGCCTTACTTTACTTTTTATTTCTAAGCATGATTATATTTGATTAGTATTCAAAATTGTTTATATATGTGATGACTTGATATATATGAGACCATGGTATTGTTATAGATTGCAATCAAATATACATGATTAGAAATTGTCTCTTCTCATTAGTTATATACCTTAAATTGTTACATTTTCTCAACTGACACTCTCTTATGATTATCTAAAATATCTAACATGATGAGAGTTTTCATGATATACCTTATTATAAGTACCATATATTGTATCTTATTAACCACTCTGGGTACTCTAGCATACTTATGTAAAGGATTTGGATATGGTAAATTTAAACTTATAGATTCCTCTCACATGACTCTGAATTGCATGATGAGATATTTATTATTAGTTATATGCTCTCCACCTTAATTTTGAAATTCTATTACAATCTTTGTTCTTATATGTGAACTTGTTTTTGAATTATTTGATTCAAGCACTTCACATTACTCCATTGATAAAAAAAAATGAGCTTAATTATATTTTCTTACATGTTTCTATACTCTTTATTTTGGACTTATGTGATACATGTACCACTTTTTATATCTAAGTGATCATTTCGTGATATGTATGATTTTACAATCATCAAGCTAGTCAATGCTTCCACTTTTATATCTTTAACTAAGACATGGTTAGGCTTATGTTTAATATTGTCATAAATATTTTATATCCTATGAGCGTACATGACACTTATGATATTTCATGTACACAATCATTATAATTATCTCAAAAGTGATTGTTTATGATCAAATCATATAGGGGCATAACATCACTGAAGAGTCAATAACAAGAGAAAAGACCAAGGCGTAGCTCATAGTAGCACATGTCATCAAAGAGTTGTATAAAATTAATAACCATAAATGATGAGAAAAATAATATCAGAGTTACAAGTATATGCCCAAGCAACAGATAAGAAATTTCTTGTTGCAATTGGTTATGCAAATGCAAGACTAAAAAAAGCATATTTAGGCCATATATAATTTATGCATTAGTGTAATCAAGAAATTAAGTGTCTCAACTCCCTATTATTCCCATATTGTATCAATTGTTGCCATTTTATAATAATGAATGGATGAGAAGTATAAGGGAAGAGAAGTAGTATGAATCATGCACGTAAGAACCAAAATGTAAAAAAAATGAATTAGATGCATCATTTGTTAAAGATATATATCTCATGTTTAGATCTAACAATGAATTTATATCCTAGATTTATTAGACGCAACTCCAAAATTAATTGATCACATGAATTCATTGCTAGATTCACTTATGATATCTCATTTACACAATCATTGCCATCTCTCAACATTTTGTTAAAATGCATCCTTATTATGCTTAAATGTATTACTTAGTACAAATGAATGATAATCTTATATTTCATTGATGTGCTTGTGTTGATCTCCAATTCATCATATTGTTGACAAGTTACTCATCGAATGGATCATTTATCATATTCCTTATTTTACTTATGCTTTATTTCCACCATATAAAAGGGAAACATGTGATAAGGTATTGTGCCATGACTTTCAAGATAAAACTATCATTGTAGTCTCATGTTGATCTTTGTTTATGTTTAGGGACACTCTCACATATTTTTATAATCCTTGCCATGCTCACCTTCTTGTTTGTTGACTTAGTTAGATTTATGCAACTCTAAAATTTATTTTCATAAAATTTATATTACTTGGGTATCTTTATGACTCATTAAATACTCCATGCTTTATTGTTATAAATATCAAAATTATGAAATGTCACAAGCTTTGGTGATATCATATCTGAGTTATTCCCATGAATCTTGATACTTATATATCCACTTCCACACTTATGTTGTTTAAGATATAATATATTAAGTGATCATGTTGGGAACTTGATCTTATTGCTAATATATGCATAAACTTAGGGAGAGTATACTTGTTTTACTTGATCACTTGTGTTATTAACTAAGGTATAGCCTAAGGGGGAGATTTATCATATTTGTTTCACTTATGCTATTCATTGATAATATTGAATATGAATGATTTTTTGTGCTTCAATTGAGAATGTACACATCTTGTGGGGGAGTTTTACTCCATCTGAATTTAATTTCTTATGCACTTATCTTTTTATTGGATATCTTATTTGGTGAAGCTCTTTCCTTTTCTTAATGACAAAAGGGGGAGAAAGGGTAAAAGATGCTTTATACTAAATTATTTTTTCATTATATTGCCATTTATATGATAATTGTGTGATTTTATTGTAAAATGGTAAATATATGATCCATATGATTTGAGAAAATGTTTTGATTTTCACTTTCACATTTCTATGCTTCATGTCTCATGATATTGCCATCTTTTTGCTTGTCATCATGAGAAAGGGTAAGATTGTTGGCCTCATAGGTTGATCAAGCTTTTTTTTTATGCATAATGCTAAACATATTGTATTAAGCCAAGTGTTAGTGTTAGAGTTTGGATAGCTTCAAACAAAACAAAAAATATACAGAAGAGGTAAGAAGATGAGAAATGAAGTTAATCTTGAAAAGCCTTTAAGATTAAGCACTTACACTAACCATCTAAGAGTTCAACTCTTAGCTTAAATGGTGTAAGATTTTGAAAAATTCACAAGATTAAACCTTAGCCTTGAGAAGGAGATTTTTGTATTGACAACCTATGGATGTATTCTTCATCAAAATCTACCTCTCCCTTCATCCCACTTACCTCTATATAGAGTGTATTTAGTCCTTTAGTGAGTATATTACAAATCTAACTCATAGTGATCAGGTTTGGTTACACCCCCAACTATAGTTTATACTAATACAAGTTAACTATGATTGATAGCCTCTACAATTAGCTAGTGTTGATTGTCGAATCTTCCTAGCCTCCCATCACATGATGGATGCTATTAAATCCCATGAAAATTGCTTAGAAACATAAATTACACATTATGAAAGTCTAACAACATGTTTTAACTTGGTTTAACTAAAAAAGGTCAACTTTGGTTGATTGAAAGAAGGAAGTAGTCTCCTCGGCATGCTAGAAATTTGGCTGAGATTCTTGAGATTGATTCCCCTTATTTTGAGCCTGATTTGAAGGTGTTGATCTCCCCAACATTATCTTCCTAAAGTCCCTTAATTCTGCACACAAAATAGGGCTGCACAAGGTAGTCATCTTTGGCCGAAAATGATGGCATGTAGAGGGGGATAAAATGTGGCTTTTGGTGATCCAGCCATTTTGGAATAGTTTTATTGAGCCATAATGTAGCTAAAATAGAGCTAGTCACATGTGGGGTTGACTAATTCTTTTGGTTTTTGCATGACTATGCATGGCTCCTTAGTAATCTTGTTATTCATTAACCTAAGTGAGAACAGTTTTGAAGTCTTCAACTTTGGATATATTAATAAGTAGATTATCTTTGATTTTGTATGCTCCTACACCATAATCCCTCTATTTAAAGGAAAATTCCTCATCTTCATAGGGTGTGTCATGTAAATAAGGGTGTAAGTCACTGACATTAAATGTGTCAGACAAATTCGCCATTTCTTTTGGGAGTTCAAGGCAATATACATTGTTTCTAATCTTTTCAATAATTTTGAAAGGTTCGTTCCTCCTTAGCATGAGTTTGTGTTTTCTCGTATGAGGAAACCTTTCTTTTAGAAGGTGAATCCATACTAGGTCTCTCAATTCAAAACCTTATTCTTTTTTATGCTTGTTTACCTTCTTTTAATTCATGTTGTTCACTTTTTGATCCCGACCTTTACTTGTCCATGTAATTTTTTGAACTCCGCAACCCTTTGTTTTGATTCATAACTAGTTTGAGCCTTAATTGGTAGAGGAATGAGATCAATGGGAGTGGAGGGTTTGATTCCATACACCATTCAAAAGGAAAGTGATTATGGCATAAGTAGGGGAATGATTGTATGTAGTTTCTGCATTGGTTAGTTTGATGTCCCAATCTCTCAAGGATTTGTGAACTAAATTCCTTAATAGCATCATGATGGTGTGTTTGGTGACTTTAGTTTGGCCATAAGTTTATAGGTGATAAGCGGTATTAAAGAGAATTTTAGTATTGAGTAGCCTCCATAAGGTTTTCTAGGAATAGTTGAGGTACTTGGTATCTTGATCGGAGATAATCGTTTTTAAGATACCATGCAATCAAAATAATTTTTTTAAAGTAGATATTGGTGATGTAAGAGTCATAATCCATCTTATGACATAGAACAAAATGAGCTATTTTAGAATATACATCAATGTCCACCATAATGGTATCAATTTTCTTCTATGTCATAGGCAATGCCATTATGAAATCCATACTCATATGATCCCAAGGGTGGTGTGGAATAGGTAAAGGTATGCAAAGTCCTTGGTAGAAGTGACTCTCAAACCATTGGCAAGTAGAGAATTTTTTTCATGAGCGATTATACGTCCCTCTCTAGTCTAGGCTAGAATAAATGTTCCTAAAGTACATCACAAGTCTTGTTGATGCTAGAATGTTCTACTAAGCCTCCCCCATATACCTCTCAAATGAGTATTTCCTTAATGAAGCACTTTGGGATGCATAACTTGTTGCCTTTGAAGAGGAATGCTTCTTGAACTAGGTATGGACCTCAAGGCTTGTCTTGTTCTTCCAATTAGCTTGTAAATTCTTCATATTTCTTGTACAAGTCATTTAAACACCAAAATCCTGGGACCCTTGCTTCTAAAAATGATAGTATACAATATCTCCTAGAGAGTGTATCAGCTACAATATTGGTCTTGCCACTCTAATGCTTAGCTATAAATAAGAAATACTATAAAAACTCTACCCACCTAGCATGCATAGGGTTAACATTGTGGTGCCCAATTATATACTTTAGGGACACATGATTAGTATGTAGTACAAATTGTTATGGTTGAAGATAGTGTGACCAGTGATCTAAAGCCCTAAAAATAACATAGAATTATTTGCCATAGGTGTTGTAGTTGGACGTCAAACCATTAAGTGCCTCACTTAACATGCTCTTGATTAGCTTGACGGCTTCTTGTGCACACTTAGTCCATTAAAAGTACCATTCTTTGAGGCATTTTGTGATGGGTGTTAAAAGTGTGCTAAATACTTTTATGAACCTCCTATAAAAAAAAGGCAAGCCTATGAAAGGATCTAACATCAATAATGGATGTGGGTGTAGGGCACGTTCTTATTGCCTCCAATTTTGAATCATCCATAGAGATTCCATTTCAAATACAACAAACCCTAGGAAAGTGAATTTTGGCATAAATAAGTCACACTTCTCTAGTTTACTATACACCTTGTTGTTCCTCAGGGCTAGAAATACAAGTCTTAAGTGCCTCACACGGTCATCACAACTAGAAGAGTACATAAGAATATCATCAAAATACACAACTACAAACTTAGAGATGAAGGGTCGAAGAACTTCATCCATGAGCCTCATGAAGGTGTTTGGTCCATTGGAAAATCAAAAAGGGATGACCAACCACTCGTACAATCCTCCTTTGATCTTGAAAGAGGTCTTCCACTCATCCCCTCCTTCATCCTAATTTGATGGTACCCACTTCTCAAGTCAATCTTGGAAAACACATTTGTCCTATGCAAACAATCCAACAAGTCATCAAGTCTAAGTATGAGATACCTATACTTAATAGTAATGTTTTTTATCTCTCTACTATCGACACACATTCACATTGTTCCATCCCTCTTTGATACCAAGTGGGTCGGAACTTGATGGTGCCGATTCGCAAGTTTACAGATTTGTTGTAGCACTTCAAGGTCATATCCCACAAGAACTTCACAATTGAATACCAGACTTCATCATTTTAGCTATCTAAATCATTCTGAAGTGGAAAAATATGTAGGTAGGTAGTGAAAATAAATATAATGACTAATTGAATATAGATTCTAAAAGAATAAATATAAAGCCTAGAATTGAACTTCGGTCTCTAAATTGGTATCCAAAAATGAAATAACGCTATGTTGTAGTTTAGTTCAATGGTTGTGAAGAATCAATATAAATATATTCATTAGCCTCTTCAAAGGTCTAAGAACGTATTTAATCTAATTTGATGACTACTTTCAAGATTAACTAATTAAATCAAACCCATTAAATGCCACTAATTCTATATTCCCCGAGAACTAAACATCTACTTTTGTAATCGATTGAAATCCTGTCCATATGTTAATTTTTTTATAATGGTTTCAACCTTTCATTTGTAAACAATATCTAAATAGGTAAGATTTTGTCAAATCTGACTTAAAATAATCAATCCTCACATATGAAACATCATATACAAACTAAACAAAAAACATATACTTTAATTCATTATATTAAAACCAAAATAGACCTAATTCAATATTAGAAAAAGGGATTACTCACTCATGATTGCAAGGAAATATAAGAAATATAAATTCATAACAAATATAATGGCAACATAAAAATTTACAAATAATAGAATGGATTGAATTAACCATAAATTGAAGAAGAAAATAATTGATTGCCGAGTTGATTATACAAAAAACTTGCACTAAAAATTAGAAATTAAAACTAAGTAATTCAAGACATGTTACATGAGGTTTTCTTGGAAAAATAGAGGAAGAAAATCCTGTAAAATATACTAATCCCCACAAAAGAAGCCCCTGAAAACCCCTCTAAAAACTACCCATAACAAAGGCTACGTTATGCGTTGAAGACATAGGTAACTGCTACTGCACGACCGTGCAAGGTCTGCATGTGCTGGCCATACAACATTCTTGTCCTGGACTTGATGCGCTCAACTCTTGTATGGTTGTGTAAGATCTGCATAGGCTGGTTTTGTAGCATGTCTGGTCTTCGAAGTGGGCTACATTAGTGTTGCACGGCTGTGCAGCTAGTTGTGCAACACCATTTTCTTGTCTCTTTTGATCTTTTTGACTTTTTTTTCAACTCTTTGACTTCCTAAACTCCTCCATAAACATGCGAGGTTGATTTATCTTCCTTCAACGCCTCTCATACTTGGTTTTTTTGTTTGACCACACACACTACTTCCTTGGATTTGTGCATTCTTGTGCAAATCTCTAAAAAAAATTCCGAGAGAGCAGTAGAGCAAACTATAGACTTAAACCATAATAAAATACATATTATAAGCCAAATAGTCTTAAAATGAATGCAAAATAAGGAGAAAATATAGAAATACTCAACTTATCAGAATTATGCATAAGCTAAAGGGATTCCCTAATGAAACCCTTCTATAACAACTGCTCAACTTGCCTTTGAAACTCCATGGTTTCCTTAGGATTGCTCCTATAAGTTGATTTGTTTTGGAGGGTAGCATTGGGAACAAAATTAGGAGGCAACTCACTAGATAATTCATTTAGGAAGACATCTACAAACTCCTATAGCAAGGTTGATTCCCCTTATTTTTAGCCTAATTTGAAGGTTTTGATCTCCCCAACATTATCTTCCCAAAGTCCCTTAATTTTTCTCATGAAATAGGGCTGCACAAGGTAGTCTTCTTCGGTAAAAAATGATGGCGTGTAGGGGTGGATAAAATATGGCTTTGGTGAGTGATAATAGAGCCATTTAGAAATAGATTTGTGTATCCATAATGTAGCCAAAATAGAGTCAGCAACATGTGGGGGTTGATGACTTGTTTTGGTGTTTGCATGGCTTTGCATTGCTCCTTGATAATCTTGTTATTAATTAATCCCAGTGAGAAGAGTTTGGAAGTATTAAACTTTGGAAAATTTAATAAGTAGATTATCTATGTTTTGGGATGCTCTTTCATTAGTTTTGATGACAACAAACTCAATTATGAATTTGACTTATCTTGTTAAGTGTGCATGTGTATTATAGAAAAAACTAAAGTATTTAACGCTTAACTAATTCATGGAGTGCTAAGGAAATCAATTTAATGAATAATATCTCAAGCACAAGCCAAATATAAATAAGGATAATAAAATAATGCTCTTGACTTAAAAACTTCAATTTCATATGTGAAATACACAAATAATGAAGGAATAAGAAAGTGTGGTCAAAGAAACCAATACTCAAGCTTTAAAGAGTATGTTACAATCTTGGGTTTTATGTACATATGATTTACACATTAAGCATTTAGATTTTTCAATGATTTGATATGTATAATCCTATTAAAAAATAACTTTGAAAGATCTTAAAATGATTTCATGAGTCAAATTATTACAAAAGGTTGTCTTATATTGATTTTATTTTAAGCACGTTTGCATATGATCTAAATTATAAAATTCACCATTAATTACATATAAATTATTTTTAGGTGAATAATATTTATTTGCAAATATTATGATGTCAACTTTACAGAAAAAAGGATGGCCTTCAATTTTGAGCTTTGTATCTCAAGTTATGGTCTTTTTTTTGTAAAGGTGTGTAGTATTAAAAACTGTTCCAATAATCATTTGGTTTGTTTAAACTAGACGGTTGATTCTTCAAAACCAATCAACTAGTATGATTACCAATCAACGTGCCTGGACATTTTTGAGATTTTATACCCTTTCTAATTTGGCTGTTGGAGTAATTTTCACACTCAACGGCTAGTGCCATTTTTTCAATCTTTAAGCACAATAAATAAGAGTTATTAGACTTTAATAAAAATCAATCAAGCTATCACAACTATTATAAAAATATCATTTTATATTTTACAAAGAATCAAAGCGAGTTTTAATTTTACACTTTCAAAACCAAATCAATCTTTTAGTGCTTAATTTGTTCTTTATATTTACCTAGAGTGCTCATACACTTGTAATTATTATTTCTCTAGTTAGATAAAAATATTCAATAGTGATTACTCACTTTAATATGCTATCTATTAAATATTTTTATTGTATTCATTCAACCTCATTATCTCAAACAAAAGTGAAGAGTGGTGTGTTGTATAGCTTTCCTAAGATAGGTTATTGAGATTATAGTATCATAAACCTAGAGAGGATAACTAGACAAATTATAAATCATATTCTAGGAGGTCATTGAGATTGTAGAATCATAAACCAATAGAGGAGTGATCACCATCAAACACCCACTATAAATAAAGAGAGATTCAAATCTAAAAGGTAAAACCTTTTGATAGTGCATGTAGAAAAACTTTGTAGAGTTTCTAGAACCACTATAAATCATGTATTTATTGTTTGCCATCCTTCTACTTATTTCTCACAAAATTTTAATTTTATATAATGTTTATAAAATACTCTATTCAACCCCTCTAGAGTATCGATATAGACTTTCAGGAAAGTTTCCCGCTAAAGAGGAAAAAATCAACCTAGAAGATTTCAACTCCCAAAACCTTAAGAAAATAATAGGTTGAAACTCAAAATTCATTAAATAAATTTTGTAAATTAAGAACTCAAATTAGGGAAGAAAATGGACTTACCACTTCAAAGAAAAAAAATAGTGAAAGAGTTAGTTGAGAGCAACTCAACTTTTTCCTAAATTTAATTCTTTCTTGCTAAACACAAGTACTTGAGGACTCAGGTATTCTGAAGGCTAAAAGAAATGTGAGAAGAAGGGGTGATTAGAGTTATTTATAGCTAATGAATCACTTATGGAAAGAATGAGGTTAGGTAATAGATCAAAAACCCTAATTTTACCATTGAAGTTTAAGATGAAGGGACAGATTTATGAATAATTGGTTGACTTTCATTTCACAGCTCAATTAGTGATTTTATAAATAATGTAGGTCGAGCTCATCCAGAAAATATCAAACACAAGAAGGAAAATGGAAGATTGGCATGGGAAGAAAATCTCCCACCCATGTAAGGACATTTTGTAAATCGAAGCATACTTGAATAGGTGTGCAAAGGAGAGAGGAAGAAGAAGACTTGAGTGAGGTAATCCTCTCCCTCATTTATCAAGATCAGGCCCTCGC
This sequence comes from Tamarix austromongolica, assembly GCA_039764185.1. Classification (NCBI taxonomy): domain Eukaryota; kingdom Viridiplantae; phylum Streptophyta; class Magnoliopsida; order Caryophyllales; family Tamaricaceae; genus Tamarix; species Tamarix austromongolica. The sequence continues at coordinate 103,352,066 of CM077819.1, read as the reverse complement.
ATCTGTTCAAGGTAGAAACTAAAGCCGAATAAATGATACGAAAGTTTAGGATTACTCAATAAAAACTTGGAGTTGGATTATCCAAGTTCCATTTGGATGCAAGAAATTTTCTAAAATAATCGAGCTTCAAAAAGCACTCAGCCTGACCAACTAGCCAATTGGTTTAACCAAACCCGTTGACTACTCTACCAACTAGTTAATCAGTTTACCTAAATGATTCGATCGATTGAGTCAAACAAAACCCTTAGCTATAACGGAAAAATAGTCGATCTATTCACCCAAAAAAATATTTTATTCTATTTTCCAAATGTTTCTCAAGTTCATTATTGATGCATAAGAGATCCAACTTGGGTCATGCTAGGAAGTGGTATCTAACTAAGATTAGATCAACCAAAACTTAAGAGTATACTAGGGAGAGATTTGAGAAGATGAAATTGATTCTTGGTAACTCCTTGAATCAATACTTACAAGAACCACTAAAGTTTAAACTCTTAGGATAAATCTTGGAAGATATTTGCTAAACTTCAAACTCTTACTCTAGAGTTTAGGTTGAGGACTCTCGATTTTGAGAGAAGAAATATGCAACCAAAACAAGTTGATCTATCTTTCATTCTTTCCTTTCCACTTATATATAGAGTTCATAATTAAAGGTTATAATTTATCCAACTAATACAAGTGATTTGAGCTAAAAAAAATAAAATAAACTACCTATTATATCACTTTATGTCACTTGGCCATGAGTTGTTTCTCCATGCTAATTTCAAAATGGTTGAGCTCTTCTTTATGTTTCCAACTCATGTAGCTGCCACTTGACTCATGAGGAAAGAGAGAAGGGTTATTTTAATATTGTAAGGATAAAAGGAGTAAATAATGTGTTCTAACCTTCCTTATTCTTTTCAAGTGATGAAAATGACGTGTCATATGGCTTGAGACGAACTTATAGTTTGTTTTGTGTGGCTATTATAGGTGTAGATTAGGCTGAATTTTTTGTTATTTTTGGAGCTAAAATAATAAAATAAAATGAGCTAAAAAGTGTGAGAAAAACTTGAAAAAAATGTGGATAAAAGGGTGGGGATTTTATTATACGGAGGTGATAAAAGTTGACAAAGTTTGCATGGATTTTTTTTCTTATATGGATATTTTACTTAGGAGTGATTAATTTATCCAAATGAGGGGAGTTTTATGGCTCTAAGACTTGGGAAAATTAAGGGTAAGAGTGTGATCATTAGATAAGGTTGCTCTCACATCAATTATTACCTCAAATATAAGGTATAGTTTCAAATCAAGATCAAACATTATCAAATTTTATTAGACACAATAATTTTCCATTCTATAAATCTTACAAATATTACAGGGTATTACATCACTACCCTCTTAAAAAGGCTGCATCCCAAAATCCTACTAACCAAGTTCCATACGCATTATATGATACACAACAATTCACACATTACATTCAACAAGGCAAAAGGGGTTACCCCGTTAAAATAAAAGATCACACCAATAAATATCACACTAGGAGATTAACTCTATGTACTTCGCTCCTTAGCCTCCCAAGCAGCCTCCTCGGCCTCATATTAAGACTAAATGACCTTCACTAGCGACACGGTATTCATGCACATCACTTGGGTCTTCGTGTCCTAAATGCTTACTACCCATTCTTCATAAGTCGGAGACTCATCACATTCTAATGACTTTAGCTAGATAATGTGTGAAGGATTTTCTATGTACTTCCTCAATTAGGAATTGTGGAAGACATTCTGCACATGCAACAATTCCACTAGTAGTGCTAACCGATAGGCAACCTTGGCGACTTGATCTACAATCTCATACAGTCTAATGTACCTTGGGATGAGCTTACCCTTTATGTTAAACCTCATTATTCCCTTAGTGGGAGACACCTTTAAAAGGAATCTATTGCCCACCTTATAGCCACTAGTTCATCTTCTTATATCTACCTAGCTCTTTTGTTGGTCTTGGATTGCTCTCATATGGTCCTAAATTAGTGGGGTATGCCTTGTTGTCTTATTTATCATCTCGGGTCCTAACACAATCATCTTGTTCATATTGCTCTAATATAAGGGAGTATGACACTTCCTTCCATTAAAGGGATCAAAATGTGCCATCTTGATATTTATTGGTAACTATTTATGTAGAAGAACTCAATCAAGTCTAGGCAGTCCTCTTAATTGCCACCAAAATCCAACACACATGCCAGAAGAATGTTCTCCAAGGTTAGAATGGTCCTCTCTATTTGACCATCCATGGATGGGAGAAAAGAAGTACTCGTCTTCAATTGAGTTCCGAAAGCAACTTGCAACTTTTTCCGAAAGCGTGACAAGAATCTAGTGTTTTCTCTGATACAATGTCTCCAGGAATCCTATGTAGTCGCACGATGTGCTTCCTTTAAGAATTGGCTAACTTCTCTATACTCCATGTCATCATCATTGGTATAAACACTACCAAATTTTTCAAATGATCCACAATAACCTAGATGGAATAAAATCCACTAAGGTTCTTCGGAAGACCAACCATAAAGTTCAAAGATACACTATCCCATTTCCACTCTAGAACTTCTAGTTGTTTTACTAACTCTACTTGTCTCTTATACTCAATCGTAACCTTCTGATAAGTTAAACATCAGGCACCAAACATTGCAACCTTCTACTTCATATAAGGTCATTAATATACCTTCTTTAAATCTTTATACAACTTATCCCCTCTAGGATGGGTAGAATAAAGAGCACAATGACCTTCCCCCAAGATTTTCCTCTTAAGCATAACACGTCCCTACGATATATACCACCTACCACAATATCTAACATTACCTTCCTCATAGAGCTTAAAGTCCTTTGCTTTACCTTCTTTAATACTCTACTTGATCCTCTTAAGCTTGGCAACGTCAAGTTCACTAGTTTAAATCTCCTCAAATATTGAAGGTGTGATGGTGAGTGCATTCATCCTGGCTTCCAAACTACCAATGATAATCAACTTGATCCCCATATCCTAAAGCTCTTTACACAAATGATCTAACAACATAATTATGCTCAAGGAATGTGACATCTTTTGGCTAAGGGAATCTACAACCACATTAACCTCACCCTTATGGTTAGTCAACTCTAAGTCATAATCCTTGACCAATTCCAACAATCAGCACTATCTTAAATTCAAATCCCAATGCACGAAAATGTACTTGAGGCTCTTGTGATTGGTGTAGAAATTTTATTGAACAACATAGAAGCAATACCTTCAAATTTCTATAGAAAATGCCACTACAACAAGCTCTAAATTGTGCATTAGGTAGTTTTTCTCATGGTGATTTAGTTTTTGAGAAGCATACACCACCACTCTCCCATGTTGTATCAACACGCAACCTAATCCATGCTCCGAATCATTGATGTATACTTCAAAACCATCTAATCCACTTGGTAACATGATCACTATGGCGGTAGTGAAATGTCTCTTCAACTCTTCAAAGGCTACACTACACTTCTCATCCTGCTAGAATCGTGTAGCCTTCTTTAGCAAATTAGTCAATGGATGAACTAGTTAAGAGAATTTTGTGACAAACATACGATAGTAACTGACGAACCTTTGAAAACTACTCACCTCCTTAACATAAGTTGGTGTAGACCACTCAAAAATTCTTCGAACCTTGGAAGGATCCACTACCACACCATCCTTTGAGATTACAAGCCTAAAAAAGCCACTTGATCCAGTTAAAAATCACACTTCAAAAGCTTGGCATAAAACTAATATGTCCTTAACAATGCCAAATTTGTCTCAAATGATGTCTGTGCTTCACTTGATCTCCAGAGTAGACGAGGATTTTGTCGATGAACACTATGATGAAATAATCCAAAAAATCATTGACAAATGTGGTTCATGAGAGACATGAATATGTTTGGTGCATTAGTGAGTCTGAAAGGCATTACGGTGAACTCATAATGACCATATCTTCATTTATAGGCCATCTTCAAGATATCTTACTCCACAATCCTCAACTGATGGTAACCTGACTGAAAATCAATCTTTGAGAATATTGAGTCTCTTCTTAGTTGGTAAAATAGATCGTCGACTCTTACCAATGGATAACAGTTCTTCACTATAACATGATTCAACCCTTGGTAGTCAATGTATAGTCTCATACTCCCTTCCTTTTTCTTAATGAATAAGACTGGTGCTCCATAAGGTGATAAACTTGGTAGAATGTATCCCTTGTCCAAAAACTCTTCTAACTGAGCCTTAAACTCCTTCATCTCTATGGGTGCCATGTAGTATAGTGCTTTGGATACCAGCTCCATCCCTGGAAACACATCCACGATAAACTCAATATCTCGAACAAGTGGCATACCCAGAATCTCATCAATAAACACATTAGAATACTCTTAAATCACTGCAATTTGTTCTAGTGATGTCTCATTAGCCTAATATCTCATATAGTGCACATAAAATGCAGATTCCCTTTATAAAAAAGGGTACTCATCATGAATTTTGATACGAGACCCTAAAAACCTTTGGTCCTTGAAGAACCACAAGCTCATGTGAGTAATCTATCAACACTCAACACTTTCGTAGCATGTATGTTCCGACAATCACATCGAAATCATGTAATCCATGCTCTATGAGATCTAAGGGATACTATACTTACCCAATTATCAAGGCTACCTCTTTATAAAGCCTAGAGCACACAATCCTACCCCTTGTAGACAACATAAGAGAAGTGGAAATACTACATGTAAGAGATAAAGTAGCTCTAGCTATGAATGTAGATGACACTAAAGAATGTGATGAACTATAGTTAAACAATACACATGCTAGAAAGGTATAAACAATTAGCATACTAGTTACTACACCGGTTTGATGCTCTGCCTTAGTCTATTCAATCATGTTTAGGTGTTTTCTTAAAGGAAGTCTTATAGGTTTACCTAACCCTACTAAAATAGGTGGGGCTTCTGATCCTTAGAATGGTTGGTATAGTTGATAACACTAGCTAGCGATGGAGGAACTCTCAAAGTGTGTGGCTACAACTAGTGTATATATCTGGTGCTCTGAGCTCAAGATTGACCTCTCTAAACATTGCCACTCCTAAAATGACACTCATAAGATCTATATCCCACATTACCACATCCATGGAAATTTACCTTTTTGCCTTCATAATTTATTCCTGGATGATCTACTTTGCTATGCTTGTAGTGCTAATGTCTCTCAGAATGATCTCCAGATTAGGGTGCTAACCCCATATTCTAACCATAACTAAGCAGCAAGCTACCTCTAGATTAAGCCTTTTTTCTATTGCTTGGATGCTAACAACCCTCAAACTTCCTTTTTCCCCCCAATTGAGCATTCCTAGCTTGGATGACTTGGGAAGCCTCCAAGACCTACTCATACATTCCAACCATGTCTGGTAAGGTTACTCCTACCAAAAACTTCTAATGTTTGATCCCTAGGCTAAACTTGAAGTGGTAAACTTGCATCACCTCATTGGCCTCTACCTTTAGAGTGAACTGGACCAAGTACTTTAACCTCATGTAGTACTCCTCTATCAACATGCCTCCCTGTCGAAGGGTTATAAACTCATTATAATTCCTTGTACCGAGATGAGTTGGGTATAATCGGACTCAAAGCGCTTCAAGGAAGGGTTCCCAAATAGCAAGCACTTTGCCTCTATGTTAGATACTCCTCCATTATGCATCTACTCGTCCACTCAAGAAGTAGACTACCACATCAACCATCTTATCCAATGGATAATCACAAGTGGTGAAGGTCTTCTCCATTTCTCTAACCCTTCTTTCCATGATGCTAGGGTCTTATTAACTCTTAAAGATCAATAGGTGTTGATGTCAACCCTCTTGAGAAATTATTTCAGAACTAATGAGGGTTCTGGCACTAGTGGTGGCTATGGTTCTTAGATCTGGCTATCCATGTAAGCTCCAACAATCTCCATAAATTCCTTGACTTGCTCATAATTACAATTGGTAGCCATTGACTCCTAAATACTAGGATTAATTAGAAACACCAACTTATTGAGTAATAAGACTCGTACAATGAATTGATATAGAGGTTATCTATGGTATATTCTCAGCCCACTCTCACTCACAAACATTATAGGATTGAAAATATTTGAACTTTTTGTTAAATACTCAAATAGTTGGGAAATTGTTAAATCAACCTTTTGTGTCAAGTTAAAATATTTTGAGGGTTAAAAGATCCAGAGAAGTGTCCTAAAACCAACCTTTAGCATCATTTAAAAGTATTTTAAAATAAAACACTTTAAGATAAAGCTCTAATACCAATTTGTAACACACCCATTTTTTACTACTAAAAAATTTCATTTTAAAACATTGAGGATATAGAAAAATACTAAACACAACTAGGAAAAATGGGGTGCTACCGCTATACCTAACATTAGATAGGTGTCAACCGCCCGTCCCATGTTAAATACAAGGATGATAAACCAAACTAAAAAACAAAGAGTAGAGTACATAAGAAATATGATATATAGACACTATGGAAAATGTTCACAAAATAAGACCTCAATGGTCTGTGAATGTAACACCCCCAAAATTCACTACTGAAAAATTTCGTTTAATTAAAAGGAAATCGCAGAAGCAAAATAATAAAACTGTGAATTCTGGGGGTATTACCGCCACACTTAGTATCATACTGGTTCACTCCTACCGTTCCAGTACCAAGTGCTAAGGCTAAAAGAGAAAAGAATACAACTTACGGGAAACTCAAACCAATGATTAAATTAGAGTAGCGCAATTAAACATTTATAAGAGTATAATCCACCAATGGTGGTTACAAATCAACAAATACATTGAAACCATAAATCTTAAAGGGGAAGGAATACAACCCTAGAATTTACCGGATAGTACCTTATGCTCTTTCCCGAGAGCCCACTTGAATAGCACCTGAATGACCTACAAGGGACACTGTCCATTGAATAGGTAGGGGCCCCACGGATTGAACCCTTCAGTACTATAGTACCGAGTAACCCTTTAAATCACACTTAACAACAGGCCCGTAATATAACACACGATACTACATTCACACATAATGAAAGATGAATACTGAATGTCCACGTTTATACAACCGCATACTTAACAAAGCAACCGAATATTAATAGGTCATAGAGAACAATCGATTTGTCTGGGCCTTCAGCCCTTAATCCACACAACAATCATATAATTATTCACTTTTAATCGTTCGAATTTTATCAGACATTTCTTATTCAAATGGTTGTCCAAGGTAACACAGAAGAATTATTAAGGTCATCTTAATCTCATCTAATTTCGAATTAGATTTGTTCTCGTGATACCTACTAATCATCAATTACTCTTACCTCGCTAATCAGCGTTATTTGAGTCATATTACGAAATTCCAAAATCACAACGACATATTAGGTACAAACTACTCATTTTTCCCTTACTTATATAATTACTAAGTCATCCCTTCCTTGCCAAATTACCATGTTACCCTCCTTGTTACATAATTACCAAATTACCCCTTACTCGATTTAGGTTACTAAGTTATTTCTCATGCTTATCGGGTCACTAATCCCCTTTCATAATTATTACCCTTAATATACTTTCCATTTAGTTGGTTAGATTACCACTTTGCCCTTTCTCCTCTATTATAATCAATAAATTATCCTTGAGTTGGTCAAATTACCAAATTACCCTTCCTCATTATCCTAATTACCAAATTAACCCTTTATTTAGTTAATTACCAAATTACCGTCCTCTATTATCAATTACCAAACTAACCTTCTTCATTGTCAAAATTACCAAATTACCCTTTGGTTGGTTAAATTACCAAATTACCCTTTTATATGATCATAATTACCATTTTACCCTTCTCCATTATTAAATTTACCAAATTACCCTTTGCTTATCTAAATTACCAAATCGCCCTTCTTAATTGTCATAATTACCAAACTACCCTACTCCTTTATCAAAATTATGAGAATACCCTCTAGTCGGTTAAATTACCAAATTACCCCTCACATTTATCATATTTATCATTTTACCCTTCTCCATTATTACATTATCAAATTACCCTTTAGTTATTTAAATTATTATTTTACCCTTCTCAATTATTATAATTACCAAGTTACTCCTTTCCCAATTTTCACTTTTACCCCTTTTATTTACAAATTTACCATCTTACCCCTTTACTTTCAAATTTACCATTTTACCCCTTAACTTCTAAAAATTGCCATAATATCCTTTCACTTATAAAGGTTACCATTTTATCCTTAAATACGAAATTACTATTTTACCTCTTTTGATTTCCAAATTACCATTTTTTCCTTTAATCAGAAAATTACTATTTTGCCCTTTAATTACAAAATTACAATTTTACCCTTTTATTATAAAATTACCATTTTGCCATTTTCTTACAACATTACCAATTTACCATTTAATCATAAAATTACTATTATACCCTTTATTCAAAAAATTACCATTTTCCCCTTTAATTACAAAATTACTATTTTACCCCCTTACTTCCAAAATGACCAATTTATCCCTTACTTCCAAAATTACCATTTTATCCTTTTATTAAGAAATTTACTATTTTACCCTTGCCTCCAAAATTACCATAATACCTTTTTTAATTAATAATTACCTTTTTGCCCTTAGTACACCACTTATATTAAAATATTATTATTATTACTACATTAAATATTAATATTAACTCCTCATCCACCACTCTTATAATTAATATAACATTATTAGCACCCATATATATTCTAGGCCATATTCTTGTACAAGATACCTTACTAAAATCCACTAAGGCTTCCAGAATATTAATTCATGAATTAAGAATCACAATAGCATAATATAACATGGTTAATACTTAACATTTTCATTAACAACCAACTCTTATCCTAAATAATATTTCCATACATAGCAATAATCTATCATGCTTCCTTTTCATCAATCAACACAAGAACCACATATATCATATTAAACAACATAAACCAAGCATAACAATATATTAAAAATCCTAATGTGCTAATATACGTTAATCCATGCGTTTAAGTGGGATTTAACGATTACCTCGATTCCCGCAAAAATGAACCTTACTAGTATTCCAGTTAAAGGTTCAAGCTTTGATTATCAAAACCAATACCTAAAAATAATATCAAGATTTATTACATTAGAAATAATAAAATCAAAGTATAAAACTTTATAATGCTTAATTAATCAAATGCTTAAATTAAAATATTATTATACCTTAAATTTATTAAACAACTAGATCAAGAAATGCAAAAACTCATGCTGCTAATGCAGCATGAGCAGTATGCAAAGAAATGAGGAGGAGGGGGCTTGAAGGTGGTGAAAAGAGGAAAAATGGGAAATTTCAGGTTAGGGTTTTTAGACTAGGAAAAGAGGCATGTGGAGGAGGATTTAAGGCAAGGGAATGGTGCAAAGGTGGAGAGGGGGTGTAAGTGGTGGTCGGGGAAGGGTTGACGGTAGCTAAAGGTGGTGGAGGCGGTGGTAGCGAAGCTGCGAAGGTGGCGGGCGAGGAGGGAGGTCGAGATGGGGGCTGGTGAGGAAGGAAAATTGGGAGGGAAAATGAGGGCCTGTGTGTGGCGTTTTCGGCCAAATGAGGATTGGGGGTAGTAGAGGGGGTTGCAGGGATTATTGTGGTGGCTCAGGTGGTGGCATAGGTGGTGGAACGGCAGCGGATCGGGGCTGCACAGGGTGGTTGTTGAGAAGGGGGTAAAGAAGAGAAAAAGAAGAGAGGAGGAAGAAGGGGGCTACGAGGTGGCTTGATGGGGATGTGATCAGTCGGGGTGAGGTAGAGGGTGGCAGGAGGTGGTGCAGGTGGCTATTGAGGCGGCGGAAGCGGCAGAGCCACGGTGGCGAAACAAAAATAGAGAGGGTGAGGGAAGGAGAAGAAAGGAAAGAAAAGAGAGGGTCGGGGAGCATGGGGAGTTCGGAAAAGAAAAAGCAGAACCGGTAGGGAAGGAGGAGGAAATAGAAGAGGAAGAGATGGGAGGGGATAGGGAGCTCGAGGGGTGATGGTAGGGGTTAAGGAAATGGGAGTTGTAGGGAGAGGGAGAAAGGAATGGCGATGGTAGGGAGAATGGTGGGGTCGGTATGGCAGGAAAACGATGAGAAGGAGAGGGAGGGAGATAGGGGGAGGTCAAGAGGGGGAGAGGGAGCTGCAGGCAGGGATGGTGAGGATCGGGATTCTCGCCGGTGATAGAGGAAGAAGAAGGAAAGGAAGAAATAAGAAGAGCATGGGGAGGGGGTGCTAGGCACGAGCGGGTGGCCGAAGGGGAAAGAAATTGGCCGGCTTGGTCGGGGAAGAAAGAAAAGAAAAGAAGGAGGGAGGTAGCCGCACTCACGCACAGGAAGAAGAAGAAGGGCCAGGCCCAGGTGCAGGGGAAGAAAGGGCAGGCCAGACCAGTGGCAGCCTAAAGAAAAGAAAAAGAAAGAAAAGAGAAAAAGAAGAAAAAGGAGAAGGAAAAGGGGAAAAAAGAAAAATAAAAGGAAAAATGGAATAAATAATTTAATTGATAAAATAATAAAATAGAATAATTTTGGGCAATAAATTTATTTAATAATTTAATTTAATATAATTAAAATATAAGGGTTTAAAAAGGATGATTTTATTAAAATAATGGTTTGAAAATTTATTTAAATAATAATAGTGTGATAAAATAACAAAATATTTATTTTAATTTATTAAATATTTATATCCAATTTTATTTACTCAAAAATCCATAAAATAATTAAAATAATTAGATTTAAAGGCTAATTTATCCCTAAAAATTTGTTTATTAAAATTTAAGCTTTTGAAAACTTCAGGGGATTACAGTGAACTTTTTATATATATGGAAGAAGATTGAACTGAAGTACAAAATAACAATGAAATAAGAAGGTAGGTAATAGCCCCAACCCTAGTCCATTAAGGACCAAACAATAGTCTCTGTATGTCCACGTTCTCAAGCCCTTAAGCCTAAAATAATGTAGGATCACTATTGGCCATCATAAAAAACCTACATATGGTCTTGTACTCATGGGATTGAGCAGGTGACCAACAAACGGGCACATTGGTACATTTTGTACAATAAATCCAAGTTACCTCTTTAACAGGAGTCACAAGCATACAAGGTCCTATAATTATAACAACCCCAATTTTTGGGACTTAAAAATTTTGTTTTAAAAAGTTAATAGCAGAATTCAAAACACAACACATGGCAATATCACATCGCATCCAACATAGAAGAGGCACTCCTTATGCCTAGTCCATATTGGGTGCAAGGCAAAAGTAACCTCATACCTAGGAATCAGGTGTGGGAAACACTTCATTCCACCGTGGTATAGAATATGAAAAAGAGAGAAGGGAATAAATAGTAAAAATAGAGGACTAGGAGTCTAAGAGAGAGATAGAGATATCTGGATAACCATACCCTTTACTAAACCATTTAGCACTCACCCAAGGCAAGCACATGAAGCTAACAATCATCAATCACCAACAAAATAGGGCAGGTTTGCTTGTGAGAATGAGCAAAACCTATAAACTAGGTGGTCGGTACGCTACGTATTGAGCAAGAGAACCATACTATTGAAATAGGAATACAAATAGCTCATGCTTCCACATTAGATAATAAAGGAATATAACCAAGTAAATGAATATCTCGTAAGGCATACTACAATATAGATCCTTTTAATAATTATAGTTCATTTCAATTCTTTTACATACATTGGGTGTAGGAACTCCACTATTCTTAAACCGGTAGAATGATCTGAAATGTTTTAGGGACAGAACACCTTAGCCACTATTCTTTCCAGTGGAATGGAGGTTAAAAATATCTCCTCGGGACATAATGTGTAACACCTCGAGTCGATACGACTACAAGGGACTACCTTGGAGCTCTTTGAAGTTGATTGGTTGGCCCCATAGATCAACACAAGTCCTTTCAGCACGCTATGTCCTCACTCACGCACTTCCCGAGATATTTTTTAGAAAATTTCTGAAATTTCCCAGGAGGGTCACCCATCCTAAAACTGCTCCACAACCAGTACGCTTAACTGTGAAGTTCTTAGGATGGAATTACCAAAAGGATGGTATACCATGTTGATATAAGTAGCCAAATTAATCCTTATAACACTCCGCTCAAACTAGGGTATTACAAAATGCTCCCAAGCCACTATTCTACCAGGTGGAATGGGAATAAACATCTCCTTAGAGCAGAACACTCCCAAACCACTATTCTACTAGGTGGAATGGGAATAAAACACTCTAGACCCGACTCATATATTCTTCCACTGTAAATCATTAGTATCTTTCCCATAGGATATGAAGGTATGTTTTATTTCACATTGAGTAGGAACCCCACTATTCTCAACTGGTGGAACAGTTTGAAACTTCTCAGGGACAACACACTCGAGCCACTATTCTTTCTAGTGGAATGGAGATTAAAAACATCATCTCGGGGTAGAATGTTCCTGAGCCACTATTCTACCCAGTGGAATGGGAATACATATATATAGATTTAGGAAAAATAATCATCATGGCCCTACTCACATGCTATTTTACTTTAAGTGATTAGTATCTTATTTAATATTGATTCTTAGGTATAGAACACAGTCAAACAGATATGCACATAATATAGGTCCAAATCCTCAAGTCCTGTCAAACCCTAATTACACTTCCTTTAGTGTTCATTCTCCCATGTTGGTTTTTCTACTCACATTATATTATTTCATCACCCAAATCCCATTGTTAGTATCATACCCAAAAAGCACAAACTAATTCCCATGAGTTTGCTTTTGTAATCTCATCCTGATATATATATTCATCTCCAAAGTATCCAAGCCTAAATCCCATAGAATTGTCATGACACTTCACATGAAATTTTCATTATTTCTAATCCCATTAGATAACCTCTAAACCTCAAAGGTGGAATAGTAATATTAATATCCCAAGATAGCTTGCCCAAATTTTACTATTAAACATTTATGAACCCCAAGTAACGATAATATTCCCATGAACTACTCAAGTTATTATTGTCATAATTTAAGTTTCCTAACACATAAATTACCAAAACTTCTGTAATATCCCATAATGACCAAGTTACCCTTTGAGCACAATTAACACCTTTATTTTATAAAATCTTATATCTTCCATACGTATTATTCCCCATTTATTATCATACATCTTGAGAGACCTTAAACCCATTTACCACAACTCATTCAACCCACATTTCATACCTTAAGATGAAATTTCACAAATATGACTTTGTCATTATTCAACCCATATTTCATACATTAAGATATAATTTCACAAATATGACATTCTCATCATCCAACCCAGATTTCATACCTTAAAATATATTTTCACAAATATGACATTATCATAATTCAACCCATATTCCATACTATGGATATATGTCCACAAGTATGATATTGCCATTATTTCAACCATATATATCTATATATATATATATTTCCACAAGTATGATGTTATCATCATTCAACCATAGATATACTTCTACAAGTGTGATATCATAATCATTCAACCATAGATATATTTCTACAAGTGTGATATCATCATTATTCAGCCATAGATATATTTCCACAAGTGTGATGTCATCATTATATTCAACCATAGATATATTTCCACAAGTGTGATGTCATCATCATTCAACCATATTTCATGCTATAAAATTCATTATCATAAATATGATATTATCATCACAAATCATAACATAATGATATCTCTTACCAACCCTTATTTTCTTTCAATATACCATTCATATCAACATAAATTGTTAATATCAACTTATGATGCATAATAAAACAACAATATCATGGAAGACACATTTAGCCATACAAGTAAACATAATCAAAAGTCCTAAGCATCAAATAGTATTCTTACCAACTAGGACATCAGGCTCTAAGCACGCAAATTCTAGACTTTTTCCAAGATCACCAGAAAATCACCTGTGGAAACAAGATAGAATATGATTAGGATCAGAGGTTAAACATTAAGATGGAGATCATGGTAGAGAACGGTAAAAATAGAATTTACTAGAATCAAATGGAAACTTGAATGGTATAGAAGTGTAGAAGAATGTGTGGTGGAGCTATGGTTAAATTTTTGTGGTCTTTGGACAAGATTTGGGGTTAAAATAGGGTTACATGGCTAAAATGGGAAGTTGCATGGCCAGACGGTGCAAAAGTTGCACAATTGTGCAACACTGGGCTGAGAGAAAATAAAACGCATGGCCAGGTGGTGTAAAAGTTGCACGACCATGCAAAATCAGGCCGAGAGGAAAAATTATGCACGATCAAACAGTGTAGGGGTTGCATGGTCATGCACTAGGTAGTGCATCGATTGTGCACTCTGCAATGCTGCAAGCAACAAGAGAAAGAAGAGGGGAAAAGAGGTGGCAGTCGGCGGCGATGGTCGGTGACGGCGAGAGGGAAGGTTGGGCCGACATTGGTGGTTGGTCTACTAGCCAAAGGGTGGTGAGTGGCGGCCAATGTGGTGCATGGTGGTGGGAGATGGTGGTGTAAAAGACAAAATAGGGAAAGGAAGGGGAAGAAGAAGAAAGGGAGAAGGAGGGAAGAAGAAGAAGGAAGAGGGAGCTTGATAATGGCTTTTTGGCACAAAAGTTAGCAGAGTGATGCCAAAACCAAAAAGAAATAGGGATAGTGTGAGGTAAATATATATATATATGTTCATTTGTGTGCACGTGGTGATTCAAGAAAGAAGAAAAAGAATAAGAAGGAGTCATGTGATGGGGATGATGGTGATGGTGCAGCTGTAAGTTGATGATGATGGTGATGGTTGTAGATGATGGCTAGGGTAGGGTAGTAGCTTCAAGGTGAGGGTTGTGATGGTTTATGGAAGTGTTTCGTGAGAAGAAGAAAAAGAATAGAAGAGGGAGATGGGTGGTGTGCATGGGAGTGCAGGTTGTAGAGATAAGATTGTAGAAAGAGAAGAAGAAAAGAAGGAAGGAAGGTGAGATGATGGTGCAAGTGGATGGTGCAAGTGGGTAGATTCAAGATTGGCAGCTTGAGGTTGGCAGGATAAGGATAAGAAGGAAAGAAAAGAAAAGGAAAAAGGAAAAGAAAATGAAAAGAGAAAGGTTGGCGGGATTAGTTTAGGGTGATTTTTGATTAGTCAAAGGTAATTGAGATTAGTGGAAATTTTAGCGGGTTTTGATTTTAGTTTATAAATTTTGGTTTATCGAAGATAAGGTTTTCAGAATCGGTTAAAGTTTTGGGATAAGGATAGGTTAAGGCTAGTATAGGATTTATTGAGATTAGCATTAGATTAGGGTGCTAATGATGCAGGATTACAATAAGAAAATTTTTGGGGTGTTACAATAATATGGTGGAGATCATATTGAATATAGATCATGCTTATGCCATACAATTAGATATACATGCTCTATCATGGTCATATAATGCATTAAGATTTTATGCCATACATAACTCAGATAATTCAGGACTCATCATGCTTATCAATATAACATAAACATCTTGGATATTGACATATAATTAAATAAGTAGGCTATTTAATCAATTATTAGTGCTTCTACCATACATTCACATAATTTCCCATTAGGTCTATTTTTCAAGCTTACATAATCCATTAGGTTATTTATTTATAAGCCATTATTTCTCTTTCTTGTTCTTTTGCATTTTTCTTTGTCCATGCCTTTATCCTAATTCTTATTCTTATCCTTATTGAGTGATGGGATGTTCACCACCCGATGGTCTCACATACCATGGAAGCCTATCCAAAATATAGGAGATAAAGTTAGGATGAAGATAAGTAACCACCAATAGACATAAAGTCTGGTCGAAGCCAAGTAACTCACGTAGGTGATCAAACTCTTTAGTATCGATGTCCCTAGTACATCAACCATGTGTATAGTAGGTAAGGAACCATAATCTACTAGGATCCTTCCTAAATACACTAATAAATGCCTGAAGACAGACTAACATCTAGTATCTAATGAAGGATTCGGTAACCCATACTCATGCACAACTCGATCATCTTCCACTTTAAGTGATTAGTGTGTTATTGGTTTTTACAAGGCTATGTGATCATACATGGACCATGAAACATCCAAGTAACACATCCACATAATCATTCCATCTCAACCATTATTACCCTCAAACCATGCTGTGGGATTTTTGTTAGTGCTTAGCCAAGACCAAATCACCCTATTAAGGTAATCCATTTACGTCAAAATCTAGTTTCTCAAATTCAAAGGTAGCATCATAGATTACTCATTCCAATTTAGTCATTAAAGTATTTCAAAAGCACTAAATAGAATATCATAAATTATAATCCCTTTAATCAATCTAATAGGTTAGTTAATTTATGTTAAGATGTGTAATTCCATCATTAAAGGGTCATATTATAGCATTGCGCAAAATCTCAAAGCATAACAAGTGCAAAAGAACAAAATAGCACACTTTGGCCAATTATTTTGGCTAACCTAAATCCTAGAGTTTCCTCAAATCATTCAATCAATTTGGTGAGACCATTTAACTTTTCTAAGACTAGTTAATCAACTCTAACAAACTAATCAATGTGTTTAAATAAAGAGCAACCGACATTATCTCACACTATTTGGTCGATTTGTTTGAGCCAAATAGTCAATTGTTCTAAGGACTAGGTGATCAGTTTAACTTAACCAATAACACCGCCAATTTTTACTATTAAAAAATTTTATTTTAAAAACTTTGGGGAAGGGGAAAACTCTTAAACCCTTAGAAAAAATGAGGTGTTACCGCTGTACCTAACATATGGTAGGCATTAGTCACACGTCCCATGTTATATACAAGGCTGAGAACTAAACCAACCAAAAACCAAGGTAGAGTGCATCAAAATACATTATATAAATATCAACGAAATATTTCCATGTACAGGACCTCGACGGTTCGTGAGTATTCAAATAATTGAGGGAAAATTAAGGTAAAGTATATAATTTCAAATTACAAAAAAAAAATTAAGGCATAGCCCTAAATTCTGGTCTATTATGGACATCACATAAATCTTCGGATGTCCATGCTTTCAAAACCCACGCCCAACACGAGGTGGGCCTACTACTGACCATCCCTAAAAAATTACCTTTGGCCCTCTACTCGTGGGAATGTGCATGTGATTGGGCAAACGGGCAAATTAGTATGCTTCATACTAAGTAGGACAAGTTACTTCCTGAATAGGAGTCACGAACACACAAGGTTTTAGCATATTATGGGGATCATACTAACATATTTCATGCTTATTCCATATAAATAAATATACATGCTTTATCATGGTCATATTATGCATTAGAAACTTATTCCATACACAACTTATCATGATGATCAACATAACATAAGATTATAGATGGTAATATGCAAGTGACAATGTAGATTGCCTAGCTATTACTAAATCTTCTATCATCCATGAACGTAGTTCACTATAAGTTCATTTTTCTGACTTACATTATCCACTAGGTCATCTATTTATAAACCATTATTTCCTACCATTCCTTTCCTTTCCATATTTATTTTTCTTTTTAGCCACATTCTTATTCTAATTTTTTATCAAGTAATGGACTATGCACCACTCCATGGTCTGTTATACTAAGGAAGTCTATCCAAAACAAATAATATAAAGTCTCGCTGAAGCTAAGTGAATAAGTCCGGGCCAAAGCTAAGTAACCACAAATGGCCATATGTCTAGGTTGAAGCAAAAAACCACCCATGTAGTATCGACACTCCCTAGTACATCATCAGTGTCTAGGTTAGGTAAGGTACTAGGATCTACAAGGATCCTATCCTGAAGGAAAATCTTGAAGGCACCAATGAATACCCTGTAATATTCCATCCTAAAATACTTAAAAATGTGTTTAACATTATGTTGTTATAAAATAAATTAGTTTTGTGTTTATAAAGAAATTGAAATTGTAATAAAAATGAGAATTTTATGGTGTACCAATTGATTGCTTTGCCTAACCAATTGATAGGTATAGTCAGAGATTGACAACTTTATTCTCGACAAGCCAATCGATTACTTTGCTCAAACTGATAGACTGGTTATCTTGCGATATCAAATCCTTTTCTAATTTTGATTTGAATATCATTCTAATGTTTATAAAAAATTCTAATTAGAATCAATTTTTTTTCTAATCATCATATTTTTATGCTTTGGCATTATTTTTACATTATTTAGATCATTCTATGAATTTATTTAGTTAAGTTTCCCTAAAAAGCATTTTTGAGGCATACCTCACATTCTCTCTTCTCACTCATCTTCCTCTCTCTCTTCTTGTAGCTGGACTATGTGTTTGAATTTTTGCACCTCTTCCTAGAATCACCAACCATCTACTATGGCCCTTCCTAACTACACTCATCCTTAATCATCCTATTAAGTTAGTTATTACCCTTTAGTTTCCCCCACTAAATGATACCTTTCTTTTCTCTCTCCATCCTATAGATTTCAACCAACCCATGCTTCTATATTATCTATTCCTTATTCATTTTCATCTCTTACCTGTGTTCTTGCTCTATTCTTCCATTCCCTTAGTGAAAATTGCTAGGTGTTGAGATTCCCCATTATTCTCCATTTTCCCCTCTCTTGAGAAAAAAAAATAGAGACTTGCTCTAGTTTTCTTCCATTCCTTAGTTGAATTCATGTCCCTTATTTCTTCCTCTAATCTTAGCTCTAGTTATCCATTTTTTCTCTTAAGTAAACAAGGATTAAGGTTTGAGAAAGGTTGAAGATTCTAGCTTCTTTTTTCTTGGAAGTTTATTTTGAGAAAAGGTTGAGTTGCGTTTACTTCTTCTTCTTCTTCTTATAATTTTATTTGATTTTAATGGTCTTAACTTTTGATTCTCTCAATAATTGGTTTCCTTCTAGATATCCCTCAAGAAAGAGTTTTGTGCTAGATGATTTGCTTTCAAGTAAGGCATTCTTGCCTCTAATATGAATAATTCTTGTGTCGTTTGTTGTGGTTTTTAGTGCTTGGTATGTTTTCTAATGTTTTTTTAAATCTATTGAGTTCTTAATTTTGATCATGTTAACATATTTCAATTAATGAAGTTTGAAGCATGCTTGAGTACTTTTAATATTATGTACGAGTTAGTGAACTTCAAGCATGATCTTGTTAAGTATTGATCCCTACCATGTTTTTATGTGAATTCATATTAGGATTATGTATTTTATATATTTAATAATTTAGAAGCATGATAGGATTGATATGGTAAAATTTGGTGAAATTCTATTGTGTGGATCATAGATATAGGTGTTGTTTTACACAAACCAATAAATTAGTTTGTTAAATGATTGAATAGTTGTATGAATAGTCACTCAGTTTGAAAATTTCGATCAGTGGTCACCGGAATATTCGATTAATTTAATGAACTAGTCGATTAATTCCTAAGAGCAATCAATATGTTTGTTAAACCCAGCAAGTAGTTACCTTGCAACTAGAGTGGCCTAGTTTCTACTTAAACCCATCGACTGATTTGGTAAAATCAATCAACGGGTCACTAATGAATAGCTGATAGCTAGAAAAAACCTATTGATTAGTTCGTTTGTTTTATTTCCTATTCGGGTTCCGTATGATGAGACCAATTGACTAGTTCTAGCGACCGATCGACTACTTTGCTTGATTTTTACCATGTTTGCTTATTATCTAATGTTCTTCCTATGAGACTTCTACAATATGGTTCTATATAATTACAACATATTGATCATGATTTCAACCATATTTGACCTAAATTTAATATGGATCAAAATGATAATATTGTGGTGCCTTGTTTGGTTGAGTTTGGTGTTCCTTTGAAACATTCAATTTGGTGGCTTGTATACCCTTATTTAGTGTTTGGTGTCAACAATTAAAATACCCATTTTATTTGATATTTGGAATTTGATCATGGAATCTTATAGGTCTTCCTAGTATACATACACAGGGTTTAGTTATATTTTGTGCCCTTAGTCTAGGAGACCAATTATGGTGGATGTTGAAGATTTTTGAGAAAAGCACCTTGGCACTAAAGTTATGCGATGGCAGGAGTTGTAATCCTAAATTAGTCCTAGTCTTGGAATATAGACAACTGTTTGATTCCATGGTAATGCACTTCGGTTGAGGTAAACCAAAAATTAAACATATGTCCCCTGACCTAGGATACCAAGTGTGGTGGATGTAGAAGATACTTGATAAAAAAACCCCTTCACACTAGAGTGATGCGGTGTTGGGAGTTGTAGTCCTACATTCATCTCAACCTTGGAATATAGACAACTATTTGATTCTATGGTAATGGACTTTGGGTGAGACTTACCCAAAATTTAGCGTATGCTCTTTTGCTTAGGAGGCCAAGTGTGGTGGATAAGGAAGATCCATGAGAAAACCCCTTGGCACTAGCATGATGTGGTGGTTGGAGAGACAATCCTATGCTATTGCCATCATAGAGTATTATATTATGTGCTCTACCTTTATATGGCTCTTTATAGAGACTTATGCATGTATGGAAATGTGTATCTTAAGGCCTTGTCATAATATATGTATGTTATCCATTCTCTTATGTACTATATTTCTAAGTATGTTACATACTATGTTATCGTATGACCTCAATGGGTAACATGAGCCTTTACCATGTTTTAGGTAGTTTGTTTTAGCAATACTTCACCGTATTGATACTACACTTTTATGGTCACTATGATAATTAAGAGTTAGGATAACTAGTTAGATGTTTTTTCCCACTACATTGGGATGTTTTTGGTTCTTCTTAGTTATTTAAACTCTTGGTTTTAGTTCATGTATTTGGATTTTCTATATTTTTTTTCTCGCTATTATTCCTTGCATCAAACATAGGTTAGGTGATAATCACACCTTTTTCATGGTTGATGTGGTAGTACATCCTCTAGTTTGGCTATTATAACGCTTCCACATTTTCTGCAAAACAAAATTTTTGGGTTCTAAAAATTAGGGATGTTATCAATTAGTATCAAGCCTATAGTTTCAAATCCTGATGTTGTTTTGTGAAAAAAAATTTAGCCTGATTCGAGATTATAGAATCTGATTTAGTCTTTCGGCAAGTGTTGGTTTGGGTTGGGAGTTGGCCTTAATTTCTTAGGGAGAATTAACTTTTGGCCTTATATGTAATATGCTACCTCCATGTGTACTAGTTGTGCAGCTAGTAGTCAAACCATTTCTAACGCGGTTTAGTATTTTAGGATTTCGATGGTCGTGAATTGGTGACTCAAGGATTTCATGGATTTTGTTGGAGTATTCATGGAGTGATTAATTCAACGTGATGACGCTCTATAGCCATCATTTCCATCTCCTTTCTAGGTGTCGCCACTAAAGGACTGGCTTCGTAGGGTTGATTTTCACCGCCTATCACTCTTTAAGGGTCAGAAGGACCCAAATGCTTTGGAATGCTGACTCAGATCTTTGTGGCTAGTGGTTTCTCAAAGGATAAGAAGGTAGACATATAAATATTCCACTTGCAGGATTCTACTAAATAGTGATGGAGAGGTTAGTAGCTAAGAGGATCCACTTTAGATCAATGAGAGACTTTTTGTTGTGATGCTTAGGACGTGCTTTTACCCTAATCGCTTAAGGATAATGAAGTATAGTGATATTATGGCATTGTGTTAGGGTACATTTATAGTATAAGAGTACTATATTTGCTATGTGGATCTAGTCCTCTTTGCTCTAGAGGTTAACACTAATGAGAAGATGAAGGTTCACTAGTTTTAGTTAGGGCTAAGCATGAGACTACAAGAGATGTTGGTGGGGACTCGTGCATAGGACTTACAAACCATGTATGACTATGCCTTAGAGGAATATTTGATTGTGTAGGTTTATAGTGCCCATTTAGGAGTTAAGAGAGAGTGTGAGGGTGGTCAGTGCTAGGGTAGAGAGAAGTGGTTCTAGGTTGTAGGTAGTCGCCAATCAAGGTCCCCACCTCACCAAAAAGGATGGTTGATTCAGTCATTAGGGAGGTATTTTAGAAGTGAAAGGTGTGGCAATAATCATCCAAGAGCCCAGTGTATTGGTCATTTGGTTTGGGTTCATGGATTTAGTAAGTTAAGGCATCACCAATTTGAGCTTTGGACTACCAAAGGTAGTATCTTTTAGGGTCAGATGCATTCGTAAGGTACTATTTTTTAGACACTACTAGGTCAAAGGGCTAAGATGATAAATAATGGAGCTAGTAGGCCTGCTCTGTAATAGAGGATTCAAAGGCCTTGTGCTTTTTAGCATGGGCAATGTTCAAGTAGTGTTGTAAGACCACCTCCAAGAAGTCACCTAAATGTGCCGAGTCAATTAGAGGCTGACAGGCAAGGAGATGTCCTTAAGGGTATGTTTGTGATTTCTTCCCTTCCTATATGTGTATCATTTAACTTGGGTGATTTGTATTATTTAGTGTCTACTACTTTCATATCTACAGAAGCTATGGTTCCCTCTAATAATAAAGACTTTGATTGTGTTCCCATATAAGGATAAACTTCCATGTATTAGGCTGTATAGAGATGTGGCTCTAGTCATTAGTTGAGTTAGATTACTGGTAGACCTCATAAAGCTTGAACTTTGTGATTTTGACATAACTCTTAGGATGGATATGCTCTTGAGATATTGAACTATGATCAATTATGTATAGGAGTGTGTGGTTCTTAAAGGAATAAAGGGTGCTAGGGTCTTTTACCATAGATGCAAGCTTAGGCCCCCAACGAGGATGGTGTCTGTAGTTGTGATCAGTATGTTGGTACAAAAAGGATGCCTACTCTACTTATTCATTGTTCAAGATCTAGATGTCAAGGAGTCATCGATTGAGGATATTCTAGTGATGCAAGAGTTTCAATACGTGTTTCTCGATGAGATCTTAGGTATACTACTAGTGCATGAGATAGAATTCACGATAGATCTTCTACTAGGGATAGAGCCTGTGTCAATGACACTCTATTGCATGGTGCCTACTGAGATGGAAGAGTTGGTGCATAGTTGGAAGAGATTTTTGAGAAGAGATACATTTGACCAAGTGTATTACCTTAAGGAAGACCAATCCTTTTTATTAGGAAGAAGGATGGTGGGTTGAGACTTTACATCGATTATCGATGATTGAACTAGGTTACCATGAATAATCATTATCCTTTACCTAGAATAGATTACTTGTATGATTAGTTTCATAGGCCCACATTGTTATCAAAGACAAATTTCATATTGGGGTACCATCAGATGGGGATTTTCAAGAAGGACATACTTATGATGACTTTTAAGACAAGGTATGGCCACTACGAGTTCATTGTGATGTCGTTTGGACTCATGAATGCACCAACAATGTTTATGGCTCTCATATATCACATTTTTAGTAGCACCTCAATCAATTTGTGTTAGTTTTCATTGAAGATATCCTTATTTACTCCGATACTCGTGAGAAGAATGAGCAACATTTGAAGTAGATGTTGACTTTGTTAAGGACACAGTTATATGCTAAAATTTTGAAGTGTAAGTTTTGTCTATATGAGGTAGTTTTCCTAGGTTATTTCATCTCAAATGATGATATTAGAGTGTTTAACATCGATGAATGTTAGGGAGTTAAATAGTTTTCTAGGACTAGAAAGATACTATAGATGATTCATCAAGGATTTTTCTAGGATTATTTGTTCTTTGACTACCTTGTTGAGGAAGACGATGCACTTTCATTGGAAGGGTAAGTGAATAGAAGATTTCAAGGAGATCAAGAGGAGATTAAATTCAAATATAGTGCTTACCTTGCCATTGGGTATTGAGGGATTTGAGGTATATAGTAACACATCCAAGCATGGTTTAGTGTGTGTGTTGATGCAACATGGGAGTGTAGTGGCTTATTATTCTTACCAGTTGAAGAGTTACGAGCAAAGCTATCCTACACTTGATCTTAAGCTAGATGGAGTGGTTTTTGCTTGGAATATTTGAAGACATTTCCTGTATAGGGTGAAGTGTAAGTTCTTTAGGGACTATAAGAGCCTCAAATACATCTTCACTCAACAAGAGCTTAACATGAGACAATGGAGAAGGCTAGAGTTTGTTAAGGACTAGTTGACCTACCACGAAGATAAGGCCAATGTCGTAGTAGATGCCCTCAATTGGAAGACTTCACACTCTCTAGGCTCATTAGTTATTTCAGACTGGATTTGGCAAGAGATTTAGGACATGAGCATAGATATCATTGGGTTTGGAGATCTTGAAACAAGGATGAGTGCTCTCACAATCACACCAATTGTCTTTGATGAGATTTGATCTACTTATCCAAGAAATGTTAAGCTTGAGTATATTAAGTGAGCTACATTCGAGGGAAGAGGTGTGGGTTTTTTGATTTTTGAGGATGGTAGTATCAATTTTCAAGGTAGATGGTGTGTTCTACATAGTTGTGATGAGCATAAGAAGAAGATTCTTGAGGAAGGTTATTGTGTACCATATTCCGTCCATACTATAGGGGATAAGTTGTATAAGGACCTGAATGAGATCTAATGGTGGCCTTGTATGAAGTAGGAGCTTATAGACTTCAGAGCTAGGTGTTTGATTTTTTAGAAGTATAAAATTAAGCATAAGAATTCGGGATGATTAGTACAGCCATTGGGGTCTCTTGAGTGGAAGTGTGATAGCATTTCGATGGAATTTGTGGTTGGATTACCGAGGGACCATTGTGGTTGAAATTTGATCTAGGTTGTAGTTTACCTGTTGACTAAGTTAGTGGTATTCATGCCGATGAAGTCAATCTTAAGTATAGAGCAAATGGCCAGTGCTTATAGGAAGCATGTGGTATAATACCTTGGGGTACCCAAGGAAATTGCATTGGACCGAGATTCTAGATTCCTATCGTACTTTTGGTAGAAGTTACAAACAGCTTTTGGGACACAGCAAAATATAAACACTACTTTCCGTCCAGCTATAAATAGTTAGATTAAGCACACTATTCTGACTTTGGAGGATATGCTTTAGGTGTGCATACTCGAGTTTTAGGTAAGTTGTGATGATAGTTTGGACTTGGTAGAATTTTCTACAACAAAAGCCATCATGTGACCATAAGGATTACACCTTTCGAGGCACTCTATAGATGAAAGTTGGAGTGACTCAAGGAAGATAGTTGTGTTAGGATCAAAGATGGTAGAGGACACTACCAGACATATTAGACTGATTCAAGATTGGATGAAGGCTGCTTAGGATAGGCAGAAGAGTTATACAAACCTAGGGAGGAGGATATATGGGTACGAGGTAGGTGACCAAGTACTTTTGAAGGTTTCTCCCACCAAGGGATTGATGTGTTTTAGTTAGAAGGGAAAGATAAGCCTGAGACATTGGATTATATAAGATTTTGGATTGGGTTAGAGATGATGCCTACTATCTTTCCTTGCCTATTGAGCATTCACACATGCATAACATCTTTCACATATCTTAGTTGAGGAGGTACACATCATTCAGTCGGAGACAATTGAGCTCGATGATGCATTGATGTATGAGGAGTAACCACTAAGGATCCTTGATTCCAAGACTCAAGAGACACATTCAAAGGTCATCCTACTAGTGAAGGTTTTGTAGTCATACCATTAAGTGGAGGAGATCAAAAAGAACTATTTAGAGTTATTTACTTAGGTGTGTTGCACGGGCAATTCTGCTTCTTTTAAGGGGGTTAGTACCCTTTTCTTATGTACTAACCCTTATTCATTGTAGTAATTTTGGTTTATGGGTTAGAGTTTTCTTATGTTCTGAGTTGTAATATCCCATCCTAAAGTTTAAGATTGTATTGATAAAAAAATAAACAAGTTTTTTTTTTAAAAGAGCTTAAAAATCTAATAAAAATGTAAATTTCAAGCATATTAATTGACTTGTTTGACTAACCGATTAACTAGTACACTTAAAGATTGCCAATTTTTATTTTGATGAACCAATTGACTAGTTATCCTACAATTTTAGATCCTTTTCTATTTTTAATTTGAGTATCTTTCTAATGTTTATAAAAATTTCTAATTAGAATCTATGTGTGCTAATGAGCTTATTTTGAGGCTTTGGGATTATGTTTACATTATTTAGATCATTTTATGAATTTATTTAATTAAATTTGCCCAAAAATTACTCTTTAAGGCATATATCACCTTCTCTCATCTCCCTAACCTCCCCCTCTCTCTTTTGGCTGATGGGCTACTTGTTTGACTTTGTGCACCCCTTCCCTAATTCACCAACCTTCTAACATGTCCCTTCCTTACTACACTCAACCTCCACCAAACCATCATGTTTGCCCTTACCCCTTTGTTTCACCTATTCAACCATACTAGTCTTATCTCTCTCCCTCCTATGGATTTTGATGAACCCTCACTTCTATTCCTAATTCATTTTCATCTCTTACCTGTGTTCTTGCTCTCTTATTCCATTACCTTAGTGAAAATTGATAAGTGCTGAGTATTCTTCACTCTTCTCCCTTTTTCCCCTTTGCCGAGAAAAAATAGAGACTTGCTCTCGTTTTCCTCCCTTCCATATTTGAATTATTATCCCTTATTTCTTCTTCTAATTTTAGCTTTAGTTGTACGTTGTTTCTCTTAAGCAAGAAAGTATTAAGGTCTGAGAAAGGTTGAAGATTTCATCTTCTTTTCCCTTGGAAGCCTATTTCTAAGAAAAGGTAGAGTTGTGTTTTTATTCTTCTTCTTCGTCCTATTTTCATTTTCTTTGATTTTAATATAGTTTTAAAGAGGAGTTTTCATTATTTTGAGTTTTGATTCTCTTAGGAACAGAGGTCTTGCTAGATAGCCATCAAGTCGAAGTTTTGTGCTATAAGATTTGCTTTAAGGTAAGGCATTCTTATCTCTAATATAAATAGGGTCTTGTGTTGTTTGTTGTGGTTTTGAGCGATTGGTATGTTCTGTGATTTTTATGTAATATTTTGATTTCTTTATTTTGAGCATGTTTTCATATTTTGATTTATGAAGTTTGGAGCATGTTTGAGTATGTTTAATATTGTGCAGGAGTTTGTGAACTTCAAGCATGTTCTTGTTAAGTATTGATCCCAACTATTATAATTACAGTATATGGGGCCAGAAAATTCAAGTGTCACCACACCAAGGATGGTGTCTGTGAGAGAAAGCCAAAGGTAGGTCTCTAGGAACATTATACTATTAAACCTTCCATTTTCACTTGATGTCTTCTTACACGTGTTTGTTCATGTTTCAGCTTATAGTGTGTTTTTGTTGATAATATCCTATGTAGCCTTACTTTTGGTTGGGAATGAATTTAGTTTAAGGGGTATCAATCCCATCCTTTTGGTTATTCTTAATGGTCCCTCCTTCATCAGTATGCATTCTCAGTTGAATTTTCTAATTGGCATTAGGGTGGAGCATCCATGAAGGATTTCCCTTGTCATCACTATCCTTCTTTCATGAATAAATAAGTGCCCATTTATGTTTAACAATTGTACTTCAGCTTCATCTAAATATTCCTTTAAATTATTTTACATTATTATCCACTACCAACCAACACCTCTTGTTTAACACTATTACATCTTATTATAACCCTTTTCGTTACTTGCCTTGAAACAATTGCTTAGTCCCTTAACAACCATCTTGTCATATTGTTAATTCATTACACCCTTAGTCATTATTTCCCTGAAGCAAGGTTTGCCAATGATATCATACCTTCATGAACTATTGCACTGTTACTAATATTTCCCTTCATTGATGAAACCCTTTTATGGTAATGGCATTCCCCTTCATAAGTAATGATCTATGTCTCCTTACCCTATTAATTTCAGCATTCATGCGAGTGCCACTTCTTATAATACCCCTTCCTCAAATCCTTTAAACTGTCTTTAAAATTATGTTGCTATAAAATAAATATATTTTGGTTTTGGAAAGGGTTTTAAATATGAATAAAGTTATGAACTTTAGGCAACCGATTGACTGGTTTGCATAAACAATCAACTAGTACACTCAAAACAAGAAATTTTATTTCTCAAAAAACCAGTCGACTGGTTTGTTCAAACCAATCAATTAGTTATCCTATAAATTCATATCCTTTTTCTAATTTTGATTATAATCTCTTTCTAATGTTTATAAAATCTTCTAGTTATAATTTGTTTCTACTAATAAGCATATTTTGGTGCTTTGAAATTATTTTTACATTATTTAAATCACTCTATAATTTTTATTTAGCCTTTTTTTTCAAAATCAATTTGAGCCATATCTCACCCTCCCTCATCTCCCTCACTTTCATCTCTCTTCTAATAGCCATGTTTGTGTGTTTGACTTTTTACACCACTCCTCTAACTTACCAAACCTATATCATATCTCTTCCTTGTCAATCCTTAGCTACCTTACCTCAACTTGTGATCTCCTTACATTTTGGGTTGCCTACACTCAACCTAAGTAAAACTTCCCTTTCTCCCACTTGCATATGTCATATAGCATTCCCTCCCCTATACCCCATTTCTTATTCAATTCACTCCCTATAATCTATATTTGATTAGTATTTACCTTTTCCTATATGAAAATTTCCTTAAGGGTTGGGAAATCTCCATCTTACTCATTTTCCTTCTCTCTTGGAAAAAAAAAAAACAAAGGCTCGCCTCTTATTCCCTATCCATTTGTTAAAGTAATTGTCTCTTCTTTATTCTTCTAATCTTAGCTTTAGCTCTACCTTATTTATCTTAATCAAGGAATGGTTAAAGCTTTAATAAAGGTTGAAGACAATGGGTTTTAGTTTTGAGTCACAATTCTTATGAAGGCTATATAATGTTATTTTGAAAAGGAACTTTTATGGTTTTGATTCTTGATTCTATTAGGAAGTGAGGTCCTTTGAGATGACCATCAAGTTAGGAGTTTGTGCTAGAAGAATTACTTATAAGTAAGGAATTATAATATTTAATATGAATAAGGTCTATTGCTACTTCTTGTGGTTTCATGTTCTTGGTGTTTCTATGTTGAGCATGAGGTAGAGTTTTTTTCTTGAATATAAGCATGATTTAGGCAGTTTTGAGCATGATTTTGTTAAATTCATATATTACCATGTATCTATGTGATTCTATGTGTAAAATATGTCTCCTTATGTGTTTTATGACATAGGAGCATTCGGGGATTAACATGGTAAAGTTTAGTGAATTTTTGGCATGTGAATCTTAATTTTGGGTGTTGTTTTACTGAGAAAAGCCAATTGTTTTCTTGAATCTATCTATTTTTTGTATGAATAGTCACTTGGTTTGGAAATTTTGACCACTTGATTTCAAGATTAGTCGATTAGTTTGATGAAATAGTTGATTGGTTCCTATGATCAGGCGATTGGTTTTCCAAAACCATCAAGTAGTGATTTTGTTACCAAAGTGGTATGGTCTTTGCCCAATGACTTATTGGGCCGAACCCATCGACTAGTTTCCTAAAAATAGTCGATCTATGACACCAAATAGTGAACATATCTCCTAGTGTTATTTTTGGTTTAGGTCTAGTATGACAAGACCAGTCAACTGGTCCCAAGGACCAATCATCTTTTTATTTGTTGTTAATTAGTGTTCATTTTTTAGGCCCTCAATGTTAATATATCCATGTAATTACAATAGTTAAATCATGATCACTACCATGCTTACTTTAGATTTAATATACATCAAAATGGTGATAAATGGGTCTTGAATTTGTTAAGTTTGGGTCATCTCTAAACACCCAATTAGTGGCTTATATGCCTTATGATGTGTTTCATGTTACCAATTGGAAACACCTAATCTAGATAATAATGGAATAAATTTTTCACTTGTGATATCACTTAATAACTAATAATTAATGGTTTATGATTTCATTCAAACCTTTTTCTCTAATTATCGAGGTAGCTAGCTAAGAGTTAGTGGTGGGTCACCTTGTGTTTTATATTTTAACTCAATACACATTTTCTTCTTAGTTGGGTAGTGGTCGGTAGGAGATATGAGCATATATTTGAGGTATAGGATTATAACATAGCAAGTCAACTTGGCATTATTGTCAAGTTCAAGTGGGTGAGGTATCCTAGCATAAGCCTTCTAGAACTTTGTATTGCCCATTGCTTAGGTGGGTGTGGTATCCCAACTTTTTATCCCTCATGGCAGAGGCATTCAAGGTGTGGTGGGTGAGGTATCCCAATATAAACCCCCTTGATGTACTTCATCCACATGTGATTGGTATGGTATCCCATGGTGTATTAGCCCTTAGGGTAGGTGCATTCGATGTGTGGTGCATGTGGTATCCATGAAGAAAATTGGCTTCGATGTATCCTAATCCCATGTGGTGATTGTGGTATCCCATTATGTGTGTATGTTGCCATCACTATTGTTCATGGAGGAAAACTACATATAGCTTAATGGATTATGTTAGTAACTAAAAATTATGTGATCACTAAAGGAAAATTTATAATATGTTTTACATTATGTTGTTATAATGCATTTAATGTATTAATATTCTTCCATGATCTCCATGTAAGCATACCTTGTTATATTAATCCCATTATCTGTAAGCATGCCTTGTTATATTAATCCCATGATCCTGATTTTTTTTTATGTTAGTATGATTATCACCATGCTACTATATGACTTCAATGTGTTGCATAAACCCTTACCATGATTTAGGTAGTTTATTTTACCAATACTTTATCGTACAGATATTACATTTGTGTGGTCACTATGATGATTCAGCTTTTGGTCTGGTGTGTAAAGGATAATTTATAGGGTCACAATTCTTAGTTACATTTTGGTTATAGTCATTAGCAGAAAGAATAAAATGATTATGTTGATACATTCGAGAAATTAAATGTTTTACAATTAGTAAACTGTATTTCTTTTCATAATCGGCATTTTAAAAAAAGATCTATTTAACCCATGATCATATGCAAATGCATTAATATATTTCTGAAATAGAAGTGGATATAAAAATCATGTTGCTAATATTTATCTAGTTTGAAATTTCTTTTAAATTTATCCATTTCAAATGAGACCGAGTAAGAGTATATTGAGGATGATATCATGGGCCAATAGTTGGCCATTGCTTGGGGACTCAAGAGTTACTTTATTATGTAATTAAGAGTTAGGCTAACCTATTAGATGTATTTTACCCACTTTTTTGAGATGTTTTTAGTTCTTTTCATCTATTTAAACACTTAGCTTTGATTCCTGTATTTGTATTTTGTAAATTCTCATACTTCCTTCTATCTATATTATTGTTATTCTCATCATTGTCAGTATTGGTATTGTAGTATTATTAGTTGAGCATGTATTCTTTCATGATTGTTAGATTTTACCTTGCATCTAGCATGGGCTAGGTGATTATCACACCTCTCTCATGATTGATGAGGTGGTAAGATTCCCTAGTTTTTCTTTTACAAACAATTTCGCATTCTCTTTAAACTAAAATTTTTTTGTTAAAAATTTGTGACTGCTACAAGTTTGTATCAAAGCCCATGATTTTTAAATCTTAATGTTACTTTGCAAAAATGAATTTCTTCTATTTCATTTGAATGTATAGAAGCCAGTTTATTCTACAAGTGAGCATTGGTTTGGGTTTGGACTCGACCTATCATTTAAAGGATAGGACTAAATTCTTGCCTTATGTGGAATATGCTAACTCCATATGTACTAACTGCATAGTTATTAGTTGGCATTTTCTAAAGCAATATAGTATTCTAGAACTTTGATGTTGTGAACTAGATTCTCAAGCATCTCATGGAGGCAGTTAGGGCTTACATGGAGAGGTAGATTCAATGTGAGGAGACTCCGTAAATGTTGCTTCTAGTTCTTTTTCAAGTACCGTATTGGAAGATTGGCTTCATAGGATTGATCATCATCACACATTGTTCTTTAAGGGTTAGGAGGACCTAGATGTGTTAGATCATTAGCTAAGGTAATTTGAGATAATCTTTGTTACTAGTGGTTGCCCATAGGGTAGGTGGGTGGGCATGGAAGTGTTCCACTTGCAAGGTTGTTTTGACAAATGATGGAGAGGTCAGAAGCTGAGAAGAGACACTACAAATTAGTGGGACACTTTTGTTGAGATGCCAAGGGCAAAGTTCTGCCTTACTCTCCTAAGGATGTCAAATTATGATGAGTTCATGGCGTTATGTTATGGTATATCTATGGTGGAGCAGTACTATAGCCACTATTTTGACTTGGTCCGTTATACTCCAAAGGTTAACACTAATGAAAGGATGAAGGTTCCGTTATGCTCCAAAGGTCAACACCAATGAAAGGATGAAGATTCACTAATTTCAGTTAGGGCTAAGTGTGAGACTTCAGGAGATGTTGGTGAGGACTTGTGCATAGGTCTTGCAGGCTATCTATGCCTATGTCTTGAAGGCATCAGTGATTGCTTTCGACCATACAAAGGTTTGAGAGCGCTCAGTGCCAAGGGGAGAGAAGTGGTTCTTGGCCATAAGCAGCCATTAAGTGCATATAATACCTTACTCTTGCGGGTGTAGTGTTGTAAGAAACACCCAGGCACGGATCGTGCTAGACAACTTGTTTAGTGTTATGGTTGCGGTCAAATAGGGTAATATAGGTTTGAGTTCCATACTATTAGGGGTAGTGTTCTACAAGGGCACGTATGTTAGCAAGGTGTCATGGCTCAGACACCACCAATTTGGCGAGCACAGGTGATAGATAGTGGAGCTAGTATGACTACCATGCAGTAGAGGGTTCATAGTCCAGTACCTTTTAGCTAAGGTAAGGTTCAAGTAGTCTATAGGACCACCTCTACAAAGTCTCAACCGTTTCATTAAGATAGTTGAAGATTTCATGGAGCATTATATTCAATTGGAGGAGGCTCCACAACTACCACCACCACCTCCTTTTCTAGTGCTACCACCAAAGGATTGGCTTCACATGGTTGATCTTCATCGCCCATTAGTCTTTGAGGGTCAGTACAACCTAGATGTGTTGGAGCGTTCCTTAAGGGAATTTGAAAAGATTTTTATGGCTAGTGGTTTCCTAGAGAGTAGGTAAGCTAACATTGAAATATTCCACTTGCAGGGTCAGGCTGATAAATGGTGGAGAGGTTAGCAATTGAGGGGAGCCACTATAGATTAGTGGGAGGCTTTCGTTGAGATTTCCAGGCCACAATTCTACCCTAATTGTGTAAGGATGGTGAAGTACATGAGTTCATGACATTACTCTGGGGCACATCTATAATAGAGGAGTACTATAACTACCATATGGACCTTCTCCAATTTACTCAAGAAGTCAAGTTGATGAGAGGATGAAGGTTCATAGGTTTTAGCTGGGGCTAAGTTTGAGAATATAGGAGATGATGGTGGTGAATTGTGCGTAGGACCTGTATGACATGTATAACTATGCCTTGGAGGCATAAACAATTATATAGGCCTATAATGCCTAATCAAGGGCCAAGTAGAGGTTTAAGTGTGATTTAAGCCAAGGGGGAGAGAAAGATTCTAGGCCTCAAGCAATTATCCATCAGGGACAGTACAAGGCTATGGAGAGTAGTTGAGTCAACAAGTTATGAGGTGTTTCAATTTTTTAGCAACGTGGTAAAAAAGACCTAGGGAAGGATTGTGGTGGGCAGCTTACTCAGTATCACAGTTGTGTTTGGATGCGGCACTGTCAATTTGAGTGTCGTACCATCGGGGGTAGTGTCCTACAAGGGTAGGCATGTTTATAGGTTATGGTGGCACAGACATCGCTCATTCAAAGAGCTTAGCCAACAGATAGTGAAGCTAGTAGGACTACTCTACTACATAGGACATCCCATGATTTTTAGAAAGGGTAAGGTTCAAGCAGTGCTATAGGACCATCTCCACATAGTCGTCTAACTGCGATGAATCAATCAGATGCTGAGAAATAGGCAGATGTTATCATGGGTATGTTTATGGCTTCTTCCCTTCCTTCTTATGTGTTATTAACTCAAGTGCTTCACTCTTCTTTATATTTACTAATTTCATAGCTATGACAACTATGATTCCTTTTTATAATATAGAGACTTCAATTTTACTCCTATCTAGGGATAAAATTCCATGTACTAGGTTGTATAGAGATGTGGCCTTAGTCATTACTGGAATCAAGCTTCCAATAAACCTCAGAGATCTTGAACCTCGTGACTTAAACATAATCCTTACAATGGATATGCTCTCAAGATATCAAACTCTAATTAATTACGAGGAGTGTGTGGTTCTTAAAGGAACAAAAGGTGTTAGGGTCTCCTATCGAAGATACAAGCCTAGGCCCTCTGTGAGGGCGGTGTCCATGGTTTTTATTGGTTCATTGGTATATAGGGAGTACCCACTATACTTATTTAGTGTTCAAGTTTTGGGTGTTGAGGAGTCACTAGTTGAAGGTATCCCAATGGCACGAGAGTTTCCAAACATACTTCCCGATGTGATATCGGTTATGCCGATGATGCCTAAGATAGACTTCACGACTGACCTTCTACTAGATATAAAGTCTGTGTTGAAGGACCCTATTTCTTAGTGCCAAATAGGATGATAGAGCTGCACACTCACTTAGGGAAGTTATTGGAGAAGGGGTACATTTAACCTAGTGTATTACCTTGGGGAGCACTAGTACTTTTTTTTAAGGAAGAAGGATGGTGGGTGAGACTCTACATCGATTACTGAGGGTTGAACCAGGTCGTGGTTAAGAACTATTATCCTTTACCTTGGATTGATGACCTTTTTCATTATCTATATGGGGATACATTGTTTCTAAAGATTGAGCTCAAATTAGGGTATCATCAATTGAGGATCATTGAGAAGGACATACCGAAGACAAATTTTACAATGAGGTATGGCCATTATGAGTTCACTATGATGTCCTTTAGACTCACAAATGCATCGACGATGTTCATGGCCCTCATAAAAGCATATTCCAGTAGCACCTTGATCAATTTTTTGTGGCCTTCATTGATGATATCTTATTATACTCCAATACTCATGAGGAACACAAACAACAACTCAAACAGACTTTGGTGTTGCTGATGACCCATCAGTTTTAAACCAAGCTCTTCAAATGTTAGTTTCAACTATACAAGGTGGCTTTCCTTGCTTATGTCATCTCAAATTAGGGTGTGTCAGTGGATCCTTTGAAGATCTGAACTGTAGTAGAGTGGTTGCCATTGATGAATGTCAAAGATATACATAATTTTCTAGGACTAGCAGTCTACTAAAAATGTTTCATCCTAGATTTTTCTAGAATTACTCATCCTTTTACTTCCTTTTTGAAGAAGATATTGCACTTTCATTGAGATGAAAAGTGCGTCGAGGCTTTTGAGGCGCTCAAGAGGAAGTTGACTTTAGTTATAGTTCTAACCTTATCATCGAGTGTGTGTAAATTGATGCATCCAAGCTTGGTTTGGGT
This sequence comes from Tamarix austromongolica, assembly GCA_039764185.1. Lineage (NCBI taxonomy): Eukaryota > Viridiplantae > Streptophyta > Magnoliopsida > Caryophyllales > Tamaricaceae > Tamarix > Tamarix austromongolica. The sequence continues at coordinate 103,316,745 of CM077819.1, read as the reverse complement.
TGCGTGTTGATGCAGTATGGGATGGTAGTGGCATTTACTTCTTACTAATTGAAGGAGCATGAGTAGAACTATCCCACTCACGACCTTAATTTATCTACGATGTTTTTTCCTTGAAGATATGGAGACATTACTTTTATGGTGTGTAGTGTAAGTTCTACATGAACCATAAAAGCATCAAATACATGTTCATTCAATGTGAGGTGAACATGAGACAACAAAGGTGGTTGTATTTGATTAAGGACTATGATTTATAGTTAACCTACCATGAGGGTAAGTTCAACGTCTTAGTAGATGCTCTTAGTAGAAGGACTTCACACTCCTTGGGTTTGCTAGTTGTTTCAGACTAGATTCATGCAAGATCTTTAGGATTTGCACATTGAGATCATCAGGTTCTTGGATCTTGAGATAGGGATGAGTGCTCTCATGATCACACTGACCATTTTTTATGATATCTAAGCTATCTATCTAGAAGATGTCAAGATCGAGCATATTAGATAAGCTATATTAGAGGGTAAAGCAACAAGACTTCAGATTTTTGAGAATGGTAGTATCCTTTTTTTAGGCAAATAGTGTGTTCTGTAGAGTTGGGGGAGCTTAAGCAGAAGATTTTGGGGAGGGTCATTAAGAACCTATTATGTCCATCCTAGAGGGGATGAGTTGTACAAAAATGTAAAGTGGATCTATTGGTGGCCTCATATGAAGTGGGAGGTTGTAAACTTTGTGGCTAGGTACTTGACTTATCAGACGGTCAAGGTCAAACACAAGCATCTGATAGGGTTGGTTTAGCTATTAGAGGTCCCAAGTTGAAGTGGGATAGCATGTCAATAGATTTTGTGGTTGTATTACCGAGAACCAATAATGGTTTAGATTTAATTTGGCTTGTAGTTCATTGGTTGATCAAATCGATAGTATTTATACCAATGAAGTCGACTTAGAGTATTAAACAGATGGCCAGTGCTTATAAGAAGCACATGGTAAGGTACCATGGTGTGCCCATGGATATTATGTCGGGTAGAGATTCCAGATTCTTATCCCACTTCTAGCAGAAGTTAAAAGCAGATTTCGAGACACAACTGAAGATAAGCATTGCTTTCAATCCAGCTATAGATAGTTAGACTGAGAACGCTATTCATAATTTGGAGGATATGCTTCTGGCATGTGTACTCAAGTTTCAGGGTAGCTAGGAAGATCATCTAGACTTGATAGAATTCTCATACAATAATAATCATCCTCCAAGTGTAGGGATGAAACCTTTTGAGTCACTCTATGGACAGAAGTGTCATAGTCCCTTATGTTAGAGCGAATCAAGTGAGACAGGTGTGTTGGGACCAAAGATGGTAGAAGACACTACCTAGTAGATCATGCTGATTCAAGATTGGATGAAGGTTTCCTAGGATAGGCATAAGAATTGGTGATCTATAGAGGAGGACATATGGGTTTGGGATTGTTAAATGAGTGTTTTTAAAGGTTTTTCCCTCCAATGATGTGATGCATTTTAGTCGAAAGGGGAAAATTAGCTTGAGGTATATTGGACTATATAAGATTCTGGATCGAGTTGGAGAGGTTCTATACCAACTTGCCTTACCTATTGAGCTTTTGCACATGCATAACATTTTTTACATCTCTTAGTTGAGGAGGTATGTGTTAGATCCATCATACATCATTCAATCGGAGACTATTAAGCTCAATGAGGCATTGTCTTATGAGGAGCGATTGCTAAGGATCCTTGACACCAAGACTCATGAAATGTGTTCATAGGTCTTCATACTATTTAAAATCTTGTGGTCCCACCATGAAGTTAAGGATTCCACCTCGGAGTCTGAGGAGGATATTAAAATGAAGTATCCAGATCTTTATGTTTAGGTGTGTTGCACGAGTAACACCATCTCTTTCAAGAGTTGAGTATGCTCCTATTTCCCCATAACCCTTAGTTTTTATTTTATTTTTTCTTGATGGCTTTGGGTTTTGCTTTTTGCGCTTAAAAGAATATTTTCTTTTATGGACTTTGGAGATGAAGTCTCTTTTAAGGGGGTAGTGTTGAAATACACCATCCTAAAATCCTTCAAATTATATTTAAAAGCATGCTGGTATAAAAAAAAGAGTTTTGGTTTTGTAAAAGGGTTTAAAATGTTAATAAAGTTATAAATTTTAGGTGCATCAATCGATTGGTTTGCCTAACTAATTGATCAGTATACATAAAAATAGACAATTTTATTTCCTGATAAACCAGTTGACTGGTTTGTCCAAACCTATCAATTGGTTGTCTTGTAATTTCATATTATTTTTTTGATATTGGTCCAAATCTCTTTTCAATATTTATCTAAACTACTAATTATGATCTATTTGTGATAATAAGCATATTTTTGTGCTTTATGACTATTTTTATATTATTTAGATTACTTTATGATTTTCACTTAGCTAAATTTCCCCAAAAAATACTTTTTAATCCATATCTCTCCTTCTCTCTTCTCCCTTCCTCTGTCTTCTAGCATCCATGGATGCATGTTTCACTTTATACACCACTCCTTTGACCTACCAAATCTTTGTCAAGTATTTTCTTGATCACACCTACCTCCCTTACCTCAATTTGTGATCTCTATACATTTTGGGTTTCCCACACTCAACCTAAGTCATACATTCTTCTCTCTCACTTGATTATGTCAACCAACATTCCCTCCCCTGGAGCCCATTTCTAATTCAATTCACTCCCTATCATCTATGTTTTCTATTTTTCTCCATTTTCCTTTGTGAAAATTTCCCTAAGTATTGGTTACTCTTTATTTTACTCCTTTTTCTTCTCTACTGAGAAAAAATAGAGGTTTGCTTCTTATTCCTTATCCTTTGGTAAAAACTATTGTCTCTTCTTTCTTCTTTAGATCTTTGTTTTAGCTCTAATTTGTTTTTCTTAAGCAATGAAGGGTTAAAGTTTTGAGAACGGTTAAAGATCATGGGTTTTGGTTTTGAGTCTTAATTCTGAGAAAGGTTTTTTTTTCTTATCCTCCTACTTTTAATTTATTTTTATTATGTTTTGAAAAATAATTTTAATGGTTTCATTTCTTAATTCTCTTAGGAACTGAGGTCATGGTAGATAACCCTTAGGTTAGGAGTTTGTGCTCTAGAAGAATTTCTTGAAGATAAGGCATTCTTATCTTTAAGATAAATATAGAATTTTGTTGCATATTGCGGATCCATGTTCTTGATTTTTATACGTTGAGCATGAGTTAATTGCGTTATAGGATTCAAGCATGTAGTAAAGTTTTCTTCTTAAAATTTGAGCTTGATTTTGGTAGTTTTGAGCATGATTTTGTTGAATGTCAATATGAACCTGTACCTATGTGATTTTATGTGTGCTACATTTTTCCCTTATGTGTTTTATGACATAAGAGCATGATAGGATTAATATAGTAAAGTTTAGTGAATTTTTGGTATATGGATTGCAATTGTAGGTATTGTTTTACCTAGACTAATCGATCTATTCATGGAACCCATTGACTGGTTGTGTGAAAAGTCATTTGATTTGGAATTTTTGATTAGTCATTTGCAAGATCATTAGATTGGTTTAATGAACTAGTTGATTGGTTCCTACAAGGAATCAATTAGTTTACCACACCCATCGACTGGTGATGTTGGGATCGAAGTGGTTAGGTCTCTCCTTAGGCCCACCGACCACTTAGGTCATATCCATAGACTAGTTTCCCAGTAATTGTCTATTAGTGAGATTGACTAGTTGACTGGTCTGCTAGTGATAGTTTTTTCTCAAGTCTGGTACTATCAAACCAGTTGGCAAGTCCTAGAGACTAATCGACTAGTTCGGTTGTATTCCGTCCTATTTGTTGTTAATTATTTTTCTTTTTTGGGGGCCTTCTATGTTAATATCTCCATGTAATTACAACATTTAAATCATGATTACAAACATGTTTTCCCTATAATTAACATGGATCAAAATGATGATATTTGGTCCTTTATTAATTTAAGTTTGGCGTCATCTCTAAATACCCAATCAATGGCTTATATGCCTTGTGTTATGTTTGGTGCTATCACTTGGAAACACCCAATATAGATAATAATGGAGCTAATTTTTGATTCATGATATCACTGGGTAATTAATAATTAATGGATTAAGATTTTGTTCTATCCTTTTTCTCCGACTTCTAGGGTAGCTAACTGGTTATTAGTGGGTGTGTTGCCTTGTGTTTTCTATATTCACTTAGTACCTATTTCCTCCTCTTTTGAATTGTGGTCAGTAGGACGCGTGCTCATATCTTTGAGGTATAGGATTATACTATGGTAGGCTGGTGTGGTATTGGTGTTCAATTTGGGTGGGTAAGGTATCTAAGTACAAGCCCCTTAACACTTCACATTGTCCATTGTTTAGGCAGGTATGGTAACCCAACTTTTAGCCCTCGTTGTAGAGGCATTCAAGGTGTGGTGGGTGAGGAATCGTTGTATGATCCCCCTTGATGTACTTTCACCACATGTGGTGGGTTTGATATCCTAAGGCATGTTAGCCCTTGCGATAGGCGCACTCGATGTGCGATGGGTTTGGTATCCCTAGAGAAATATCCCTTTGATGTATCATGACCCTATGTGGTGTATGTGGTATCCCATTGTTTGTGTATGGTGCCATGAATTTTTTTTATGGTGGAGAACTGGGTATGGCCGAATGGATTATCTTAATAACTAAAAATTATGTGATCACTAAAGGAAAATTTATAATGTGGCTTACATTTTGTGGTTATGATACATTTGTTGTATTATCATTCTTCCATGATATCCATGTAGGCATGCATTGTTGTATTAGTGTCATGATCTTAAGTGTTATTTGATGTTAGTGTGCTTATCACCAAGCTACTATATGACTTCAATGTGTTACATGAGTCTTTACCATGTTTTAAGTATTCTTTTTTACCAGTATTCACTGTATTGATACTACATTTATGTAGTCACTGTGACTATTTAGCTTCCAGTTTGGTGTGCAAAAGACAATTTTTAGGGTTATGCTTTTCATCTAGAGTATTTGAGGATGATATCATGGGCTAGTAGTTGTCCATTACCTAGGGACTCGAGAGTTACTTTCTTGTGTAGTTAATATTTATACTAACCGGTTAGATATATTTTGCCTACTATGCTGGGGTGTTTTTGGTTCTTTCTAGTTATTTAAGCTCTTTATTTTGATTCTTGTATTTGAATTTTGTAAACTCTCGTACTTTTTTCTATCTATATTAATGTTATTCTCATCAATATCACTATTAGTATTGTAGTATTATCAGTTGAGCATGCATTCTTTCATGATTATTCTATTTTGACTTGCATCAGGCATGGGTTAGGAGATGATCACACATCTCACATAGTTTATTTGGCCATAACTTCCCTAGTTTTGCTTTTACAAACGCTTCCTCATTGTAACACCCTAAAATTCACTACCTTTCTTTTAAGCGGAAGAATTTAAATTAAAACCTGTTAATTTTGGGGATGTTACTGCCACACTTAGTACCAGACCGGTTCTCTCCAACCGTTTCAATACTAGGTACTAAGGCTAGAAGAAAAGTAATAATCAATTATAAATCAAGACAATCTAAATTCCAAATAAGCATTAAATGGTTGTAAAACAAAAATCAGAGTACGCATAAAGAATTATTATTCAAATTAAAAAGAGAAATAGCTTACAACCAATAAAAGATTAACAAAAGGAAATAGAATCATATAAAGACTGAAATATGGCCACAACTCTCTCAAACTTGAGCCAAAACACGCTCAACACTCAGCCCCGCCGGATTTCTTGCCCACCTTCACAAAGGCAAAAGGGCCAACTACTCGTGGGGCTAAGCAGCACACATGAAAAGGGTGATCAGTACACTACATACTGAGTAAGGTAACAGATGCACTAAGGCCAACACATAAGCACATAAAATCATGTAGAAGAATAAAAGAGCATAATCATGTTAACATAAATGCATATGACCATCCAGGTAAAAGTTACAAAGGCCCATTTATAGGTCGGATTAATTACTTAATTAATCTCTGATCAGATCTCAATTCACACTATGCTTTTTTATCAAATCCATGCGAGTAAAGGAACACTCCACTATTATAACCGGTGGGCCGGTCACACATAGAGCATCATGTCCTAACCACTATTATTACTGATGGATCAGTTGTATATAGGGTAAAACCCTAACCACTATTATAACCGGTAGATCGATCTCATATAGGGTAAAAACCCTAACCACTATTCCTAATCGGTGGATCGGTTCGGCTCCTGCTCGCATAGTGTTCCACTGTAGGTAATTAGCATCTTTTAAGTGCCTTAACAAACTCTAGTTTGCCTTTATTGAGCTTGGGATCCCCCACTATTATAACCGGTAGGTTGGTCACACATAGGACATCATGTCCTAACCACTATTATAACCGGTGGATCGGTTGCATATATGGTAAAACCCTAACCACTATTATAGTCGGTGGATCGGTCACACATAGGGTAAAAACCCTAACCACTATTCTTGATCGGTGGATCGGCTGGTCTCGTCTCAACATCTTCCACTTTAAGTGATTAATATTTTAAGTATCTTATTCAGAAGCTTTCATCCTAGACATGCATGAATCACTCCCTTTACACTTCACACATCACAAATCATAGATTCTATATTCATCATCATACTTTATTCACCAAGTACACACGTGCTACCATCGAACCCTAGTTAGCCATATCCAAACCTTAGTTAACCACCACAACCCATAGTTAATCACTCCAAACCCTAATTAATCACAACACACCATAATTAGCCATTCTAAACCATAATTAGCCACTTTAAACCATAGCCCAGTGTCCTATGTACCCATATAATGCTCTACGTACTTTTTTCCATCCAAAGTATTCAACCACCCAAACAACGCTTACATTATTTTCCTCACATCCCAAATCAACGTTCCATACATAAATTTCACTCCCATGCAGACGTTATACATCCCATACCAACCCTAATACCACCATAAAAACCCTTATACCACCATGCAAACCCTAATACCACCATGCAAAACCCAAGATTCCATCATACAAAACCCTAAATTCAAACCACACAAAACCAAAGATTCATTCATACCAAACCCTAGATTCAAACCATATAAAACCCAAAGATTCATCCTTATCAAACCCTAAATTCAAACCATATAAAACATAAAGATTCATCCATACAAAACCCTACATTAGATCCTCCCATACAAAGCCATATATTAGATTCTCCCATACAAAATCATAAATTAAATTCTCTCACCCAAAACCATACAAAACCATAAATTGGATTCTCCCATACAAGACCATAAATTAGATTCTCCCTCATGAAACCATAAGTTAGATTCTCCCATAAGAAACCATAAATTATATTCTCCCACACAAAACCATAAATTAGATTCTTCCTTATAAAACCATAAATTAGATTCTCCCTCACGAAACCATAAATAATATTTTACTCTTCCACTCATAGATCATTAAAGTAATTAGGTCAACTCACATCCCTTGGTCAACTTATTCCACCCATTCTCCTTTTTCATCCTTTCTCCCACGCAAAACCACATTAACATCCTCACATGCATGTCTAAAGGGTCACAACACATATCATCACATATACATAATACACATGCCATATAACAACACACGAACATGCTCGAACTCCATGTCATACCATATATGAAATAATTACAATAATAACATAGGATGAATACCATACAAGGCATACAATGCACATTAACACATAAAAGGCCTTAGTAACACCCTTACCTAAAACGACACCGGTCTTGGAGTACGCTCCTACACCTCCTTAGGGCTTTAATAAAATAATAACATATTTGTAACACCCCAAAATTCACTACTTTATTTTTGAAAGCGAAAGAAATTACAAATGAAATATTTAAATTAAAACCCGTGAATTCTAGGGATGTTATTGCCACACTTAGTACTAGACTGGTTCTCTCTAACCATCATAATTACACTTTAATCACCAAATACACATGATAACACAAAAATTCTAAGCAACCACAACAAACCCTAATTTTCAACACAAACTCTAGTTCGGTCTCCTACGGATCCTTATATAACTCCACGTACTATTTTTCATCAAAAATGTTCAAACACCCAAATAACACTTACATTATCTTACTTATATCCCAAATCAACCTTCCATACGTAAATTTCACTCCCATGAAAGCTTTACACATCCCATGCAACCTTTCAAACTTTTCATACAAACCCTAAATACCATGCAATCATTAACTCCCATGCAAAACCCTAACTCCACCATACAAACCCTAATACCACCATACAACCATTAACACCACCATGCAACCATTAATACCACCATGCAAACCCTAATACCATGCATCCCACAACTCCATACAAAACCCTACACCATGCAACATTAACTCCATGCAAAGCCCAATGCCATGCAAACCCTAATACCATGCATCCCACAACTCCATGCAAAACCCTACACCATGCAACATTAACTCCATGCAAAACCCTAACACCACATTGTTACACTTCCCATCATTATTTTACAACCCTATCATGCATGTCTTAAGGCCACATCATACCATAATAATAACACACTTATACACATAATTCTCATGCCATAATTTATTCACACCAACATACTTCAACTCCACATTATCCTGCATTCATAACAATTATACATTATACTCATGAAATACACTATAATTCATATCACATGGCATGCATAGCATAAAATCACATATTACACATATGGCCTTAGCACCCCTTACCTAAAACGACACCAGTCTTGGAGCACGCTCCTACGCCTTCTTAGGGCTTTGACAAAACAATAACATATTAATAAAAATAACATTAACAAATTTCTAACTTTACTAAAGATATAAGAAATAATAAAAATATTATAAATGTTGATAATATAAGGTTGAAGATTTTGCCTTAATAATAATAATAATGATACTAAAATAATAATAGCAAAAATGCTAAAATAATATCAATGATGATGATGATGATGATGATAATAATAATAATAATAATAACAACAACAACAACAACAACAACAACAACAACAACAACAACAACAACAACAACAATAATAATAATAGAAAAACTAATATTAAAGTAATTGTAATATTAATAATGAAATAATAATAACAGTAATTCGAAATAGTAATAATAAAAATAATAATTATAACAATAAACACATATTAATAATAATTATTATTATAATAGAAACAACAACAACAACAACAACAATAATAATAATAATAACAATAAAATTGAAATAAAAATACAATAGGGCTTCAGCCCTCAACAGAAATAATAATCAAAACATTAATAATAATACTAATAGTAATATATATTAAAAATATAAATAATAATAATAATAGTATTTATATTCAAATAAATGAAATAAAATAAATTAAGGCTTGTAAAAATAGTGAGAAGGGTTGAGAGGGTCTAAGGTTCAACCATAGGCTGGAGGGGATAGGTGGCGCCGGCGGCTGGAAAAAGAGAAGAAAAGGGTAAAATTTGAATGTTGGGAAAAAGATAGGGAGAATTATGGTGGGAGTTGGGGTGTTTGAGACTACCTAGAGGGAGAGGAACAGAATGGAGGTGGTGGCGAACGGCGGTGGCGGTGGTGGCCGAATGGGGAAGAAGGAGAGAAAGAGAGGAGGAGAGGGAGAAAGAGGAAAAGAGAGGTAGAGGAAGGTAGAGGGTGGTATGCAGAATAATTTGGGAGGTGAAAGAAGTGGCAGAAGTGGTGGCTAAAGGCGGTTTGAAGGGCGGTAGAGGCAGAAAATAGGGCTGCTAGAGAAGATAACTTTGCAGGGCCGAGGTGGCTTGTGCAGAAAGAATCGAGGGATATAGGACGTTTAGGTAGTTAGAGGGTGGTGCAAGGATGAGTTGGGTGGCCAGAAAGGGTGGCGGAGTTGGCCGGAGGCGTCGGAACTGGCGTCTGAAATGGCGACAACAGCAAGGTCGGAAATTTCTGGGTAGAATTCAAAGGCTCAACACAAGGCTATTATGGGGATATTTATAGACTTAGAGGAGAGGTTAGGGTTATGTGGGTCGGTGAGGGGATAATGCAATTAGGGTTAGGGTCACCGGCGGCGATGGTTGGCCGATGGCAGCTATTTTCAGGGGAGGGGGTTGACTGATTGGGAGAGGGAGAAATATGCGAGGAGAGGGGGAGTTAGTTGGGAGAAAAAGTCGAAGAGTCGGCAAGGGAAAGAGTGGATCAAAACAACTAGTCAACGGTAGTGAAAAACTAGGGCACAGGGGCGACAGAAATGATGTAGGTGCTCGACGTCGACGGGGGATGGTGCGAAGGAGGAAGAAGAAGAAAGGTGGTTGGACCGGGAGGTTCGGGCAGAAAAGAAAGAAAGAAAGGAAGAGAAGAGGAGACCGGGCAGTCGGGCGACGACTAAAATTTCTTTTAAATAAAACGATGCATTTTTAGGGAAATAGAAACGAAGCGCAACACGGAGCTCTAGGCCGCCGAAGAAGGAAGAAGAGTAAGAGGGAGTTGGGTCGCGGGAGAGGGCAGGCCCAATGGGGAAAAGGAGAGGGAAAAAGAAAAGAAAGAAAAAGAAATGAAAAAGGAAGAAAGAAAAGGAAAAAGGACAAAGAGAAAAAGAAAAATATGAGGGTTGGATTAAATAAATTAATTAAAATATTTGGGATATTTAAAAATAATAAAATTTAAAAGAAAAAAAATATTTAAATCCCTTTTTAGGCTCAATTAGGATTTTTGAAAGATTTTTCATAAATTCCATTTTAATAAGCAAAACACTCTAATTTTATTCAATTAAATTATTTATAAAATTAATAATAATTTGAAACCATTTTCTCCCTCTTATTTTAAATAAAATAATTTATTTAATTAATTTCCAAAATAAAATTCTTAATTACCTAAAATACCAAAAAAAATTAATAAAAATTATTTATTATTTTCTTCTTAAATAGCCCTAATTAATTCCATTTTATTTTGATAAAAGTAATTTTTTTAATTAATTTTCATTATAAAACCTCATTTTAATATAATTTTTAAATTTAGAAATTTTTGAGGCATTTCAATATTAATTTCTAACTTTGCTAAAAATAATATAATAGAAATATTATAAGAAATTTCTAACTTTACTAAAGATATAAGAAATAATAGAAATATTATAAAAGTTGATAATGTAGGGTTGAAGACTTTACCCTAATAATAATAATGGTACTAAAATAGTAATAGTAAAGATACTAAAAATAATATAAGTAATAATATAAATAAGAATAATAATAATAGTAACAACAATAATTAAAAAAAAGGATATTATTCAAAAACAAAGTAAAATAAACGCTTCGGCCCCTTTACCAAAATAATAATAATAATAATAACAACAAAAACAACAACAACAACAACAACAACAACAACAATAATAATAATAGTAACACTAATGGTAAAATAGTTGTAATAATAATAATGGAATAATAATAATAATAATAATAATAATAATAGCAATTTTGAAATAGGAATAATAATAATGATGATGATTATTATTATTATTATAATAACATATTAATATTAATAATAGTAATAATAAAAATAATAAGAATAATAATAATAAAATTCAAAAATAAAATACAATAGGGCTTCGACCCTCAACAGAAATAATATTAAAAACATTACTACTACTACTAATAATAATACATATTAATAATAGTAATAATAATAGTAGTTATATTCAAATAAATGAAATAAAATAAATTAAGGCTTATAAAAATAGGGAAAAGGGTTGACAGGGTCTAGGGTTCAACCTTAGACTATTGGGGATGGGCGGCACCGGCGGTGGTGCACAGCGACTGCGGCGGTAGCCGGAAAAAGGAAAGAAAAGAGTAAAAGTTGAATGCTGGGAAAAAGATAGGGAGAATTAAGGTAGGAGTTTGGGTGTTTAAGACTGCCTAGAGGGAGAGGAGTTGAATGAGGGTGGTGGCATAACCAAAGGTGGCGGTGCACGACGGTGGTGGTGGTGGCTGAATGGGAAAGAAGGAGAGAAAGAGAGGAGGAGGGAGAGGAAGAGGGAAAAAAGGTAGGGGAAGGTAGAGGAGGTTCTGTAGTATAGTTGGGGAGGTGAAAGAAGCGGTGTCAGCGGCAAAAGAGGTGGCTAAGGGCGACGCAAAGGGTGGCGGAGGTTGAAGATAGGGTTGATCAGGAAGGCTAATTCGCATAGTTGGGGTGGCTTTCGTAGGAAGAATTGAGGGATATGGAACGTTTGGTTAGCTAGAGGGCGGCGCAAGGAAGAGTTTGGTAGGCGGAGTGGGTGACTGAGCTGGCCGACGGCAGCAGGGATGGCGTCTAAAGGGGCGGTGGCGAAAAAGAAGGATTCCCTGGGTTCAAAAAACAAAACTGGACTACAGGGTTCGTAAGGGGTATTTATAGGGTTTAAATGAAAGGTTAGGGTCTGTGGAACGACGAGGGAATAAGGCAAGTAGGGTTAGGGTCACCGGTACGGATGGTTGGTCGGTGGCAGCAAATTTCGGCCAGGGGAATGTGCAAGGTAAAAGGGGGAAAAATGCACGAGAAAGAGGAAATTTGGTTGGGTTGATGAGGCTATTGAATTGGCGAGGGAGGGAGAAGAAAGATTGGCCAGATCAACGGCAAAGTTGGCGGCGAAAATCTTGACTGGGCGGGCGGCGATGTTGTAGGCCGATGGTGGTTCTGGGCAGGTGCGAAGGAAGAAGAAAGGAGGAAGAAAGGGCTTGAAATGCCCCAAAATCCTAATTTCTATTATCTATTATTAAATAAGTTTTTTATGTTGAAAGTTAATCAAATAATTTACTTTTATTAAAATAAGAGGAAGTTAATTAGAGTAAATCAAGAGGAAATTTATAAGTATTCTAAAAAGAAGGAATGTTGGTACTTTAAGCTAATTAATGATTTTATTTGGAAATTAATTAAATAAATTAATTTATTTAAATTAAGAAGAATAAAATAGTTTCAAATTAATACAAACATTATAAATAATTTAATTGGAGAAAATTAGAGTGTTTTGCTAATTAAAATAGAATTTAAGAAATTTCTTTCAAAAAAATCCCTAAATTAACCTAAAAAGATAATTTAATTACTATTGTAATATTTATATTTTATTAAACATCCCAATTACCCAAATCATGCTAATTAATCCAACCACTAATTTCCCTTCTTTTTCCTTTTTCGCCCTCCTTTTTCCTTTTTCTTTATTTCCCCTTCTCTTCCTTATTTTTTTCCCCGACTGGGCCGGCCTGCTAGGCCCAGCACCCCTCGCGGCCCAGCCCCCTCTCCCGCGTGCCCTCCTTCCCCTTTTCTCCCAGCCGGTTCGGCCCGCCCCCTTTTCTTTCTTTCTTTTCTTTTCTGCTGGACCGCCGGTCCAGCCTCTTCCTCTTCTTCTTCCTCACGACGTCGTCGTCCTTCGCCATCTGCCGCCGAAATTTCGCTGGGAAGCTTAGCTTCAACGGCACGCCAATATCACCGGTCATTTTGCCCTTTCATCCCTGTTGACTCCCCTGCAGATGTGACCAATCGATTCAGCCATTCCCGCACGCAATCCTCTTCTTCTTCCCCCCCGATGGGTCTCGGTCTGCAACAGCAGACCTCCGCCGGCCAGCCTCCTTGGGCACGCAAGAACCTAACCCCCCAAACCCCCTTGAAGCTTGTCGTTTCCCGTCCCCTTTGGCCTATAAATAGCCCTAACCTCTGCCGGAATCAGGTTCGAAAAACTTGGAAACTAGAGGAACAACTATCGCGCCGCCCCACCCTCAGCCGCCACTTCCTCCGCCTTCAGCCACCATTGCCGCCTGCCCGCGCCACCAACATCTTCCCTGCACCGCCCTCTACACAACCAACTCCCTTAGCTTCCCTGCCTCGCGCCGCACGTGCCGCCCCGGCCGTGCGAAAACCTCTCCCCAAATCGACCCTTCCAGCCCTGCGCCACCTTCGCGCCGCCACCGCCGACTGTACAGCCGCTTGCAGCACCATCACCACCCCCCAAAATCACTAGGAGTGCCTGCTCTACCACCCTACACTTCCACTTTCCTATAGTTTCTCCTCCTTTAGCCTCCATAGCCACCTTTCCCAATTTCTTCCTCCTCCACCGCCGCCGTCGATGCCACCACCCCAGCCAGGTGGTCCAACCCCCTAAAACCCTAGACCTGGAATAAAATAAGTGGTTAATAAAATTTAATATTATTATCTATTAATGTTAATGTTATTATAATCATTATTAATCTATTTATTATTAACACTATTACTATAATTACTATTAATACTACCCTTATTATTATTATTATTATTATTATTATTGACAGGCCCTAACATTACCCCTAAGAACTTCTAATTAATGGTATTAAGCAATACAAGACCCTATTAAGTTATTATTATTGTTAATATTGCTAGTATTACTATTATTATCCTTATTATTATTATCACTACTATTATCATTACTATTATGATTACTATTTTTATTATTATCGTTATTATTATTATTCTTATTAATCTCATTGTTATTATAATTATTATTGTCGTTATTACTATTATTATTATTATTATTATTATTACTATTATCATTATTATCATTATTATTATTATTATTATTATTATTATTATTATTATTATCATTATCACATGTGTTACTTTAACTATGACTAACATCTTTAGTATCTCTATTATTATTATGATTATTATTATTATTTTAGTAGTTTTACTAATAGCAACATTGTCACTATTAATATCATTATCATTATCATTATTATTAATAATAGGGCTATGGTAGTTGTAGCTGTCTTTATTATTATTATTATTATTATTGTTGTTGTTGTTGTTGTTCTTACCCTTAGTATTATTATTATTACTAGTGTCCTCAACATTATTATTATCGTTCTTATTATTATTATTCCTATTATTATTATTATTATTATTATTATTATTATGGTTCTAACCCTTAATATCGTGGTGTTATCCTTATTATCATTATTTTTAGTATTATTATTGCTATTGCACTATTATTATCATTATTATCATCACCAATATTATTGTTGCTATTATTATTATAATTATTATTATTTTTACTATTAGTACTATTATTATGAGTATTATCATATCGTGGTTGTTGCTATCATTATCATCATTATTATTATTATCATTATCATTACTATTATTATTATTAGTATTTTACTATTATTATTGGTATTAATAACAATATCATTATTAGTAATAATAATAACCCCACCTTTTAATTATAAACTAAAATTATCAATGTTAATTATAGTACTAGACCAGGATAGGGGTAAGAAAGGAAAATTATGATAATTCGGGTAGAGGGAGATTGACCCTTAGTATTTCTTCCTTATAGGTGAACCGGGTCAAACCCCAGGAGGTGTAGGAGCGTGCTCCAAGCCCGGAGCCAATTTAGGTAAGGACGTAACTAAGGTCACCTATGTGTATTGCATGTTTTACTTGTCTTGGATGCCTTGTGCGGTTGTATGCTATAATCTGTATGTTATCTGTGTTATTATGTAGCGCAGCATGGAACCAAGGTATGTTCTCGTGCTCTTGTCTGTATGTGCTAATATGGTTGCATGGGAGAACTAGAGTTTGTATGGGAATGATAGGGTTTGACATGGTGGAAATGATAAGGTTTGCATGGGGAGGTTAAGGTCCGCATGGGGACGAACCTTACGTATGAAAAGTTACTTTGGAAAGTGGGGAAAGTAATGGAAGGTCTGTTTGGGAGTCTGGAGGCTCGAGGTGAAAAATAGTACGTAGGGTCATATAAGGGTACCTAGGGTTTGGGAAGGAAACCCTAATTTGAGAAGGTGGAAAAATAAAAATGAAATAATAAGAATAAATGAGGAGTGAGGTATGAGGGAGAGTTGAGTCTGAGGGTCATGATTTGGGTTTCCGATGTGAGAAATGTCTTAAGTATGATAATTACAAAGGGTGTTTAGTGGCCTAATATAAGCGCGGGAGATAGCTCGGTAACCTAAACCGAGTAGGGATATAGCTAAGGTTGAATGTGTGACATGTGTCCTACGTGCCGTGGATGTTCTATATGATTTATGTGTCGTGGTCATAAATGCCATTATCTTAACCATTTCATGTGTGGAGTGGCTTGGAATCGAGTAGTGTGCATGTGCCCTCATTAGTACGTGATAGTACGACTATGTCATCGGTTTTGTTGGACTGTGTTGAGGCCCTCTAACCATGCATGACATGGGTGATATTCTTTCGAATAAGACACGTTAAAACACTAATTACTTACAGAGAAAGATGTCGAGCCGAACCTAGACCGGTCCACCGGCTATAATAGTGGCAGGGTATCTTACCCTCGCGACCGTTCCATCGGCTATAATAGTGGCAGGGCATGTGCCCTCACGACCGTTCCACCGGCTATAATAGTGGGGGATTTCGTGCTCAACAAACCAAACGTAAAAGTGATAAGACATAGAAAAATACTAATATTTACAGTGGAATACCTTGTGAGTCGCGACCATTCCACCGGCTATAATAGTGGGGCTCCCGCACTCACATAGATCGATAAAGACTATGATGTGAATCGTTATAATTGTCTGAGATCTTACGAGAAAGTTATCTGATTCATAACCAGCATTGTTCATCTGTGTTATTGTTTATTATTCACAAACTATGTCCGCTTGTTCATGTATTTCTGTGCATGTGGGTCTTAGTGCGTCTGTTCCCTTACTCAGTACGTAGCGTACTGATCACCCAATTCATGGGTGCTGCTCATTGCCACGAGCAGAAGTCCCGTCTGAGTTTTGCAGGTAAGGGACGATGTCTGTGGCATTTTCAGGGCTAAGAGTTGAGTCTGGATCTAGCTTGGGGGACGAGAGTGACGTGGCTGGAGAACTTCCCCCTATCTTGTTTCTTTGCATTATCGTACTCTGTTATTCTGATATTTTAAGTCCTCTGACATTTAGAAATTTTAAATTGTACTTCGGAATGTAACTTTTGATTTTCGCACTCTGATTCCGTAAAACTTATGCATTACGACTGATTTGTTTTGGTTCTATTCTTTTTAGCCTTAGCACTTAGTATCGGGTCGGTAGGCATAAATCGATCTGGTACTAAGTGTGGCGGTAATACCCCCAGATTTACAGTTTTATTTGCTTGCTTCCGCTAAACTCCTTTAAAAGTAAACAAAATTTTTCAGTAGTAAATTTGGGGGTGTTACAGGGCTGGATCGGCGGTCCAGAAGAAAAAGAAAGAAAGGAAAAGGGGGAAAGAACCGGGTCGGTCGGTGCGGTGGGGAGTGAATTTAATGAAACGCGGAGTTTTGGTGGAAAAAGGAATGAAGAGAAGCATTTCAGTTGGGTTGCACTGAAGGAAGAAAGGAAGGAAACGGGAGCGAGCCACGGGAAGAAGAAGGAAAATGGGCCACAGCCAGGCCCAACTCGGGGAAGGTAAGGAAGAAAAAGAAAGAAAAAAGAATAAAAAAAGGAAAAAGGAAAAGGGAAAAAGGAAAAATAATGGGTTAGCTTAATTAAATTAATTAGGATATTTGGGATATTTAAAAATAATAATATTTAAATCCCTTTTTAGGCTAATTTAGGATTTTTAAAAGATTTTCTACAAATTCCATTTTAATTAGAAAAACACCCTAAATTTCTCCAATTAAATTATTTATAAAATTAATATTAATTTGAAACTATTTTCTCCTTCTTATTTTAAATAAAATAATTTATTTAATTAATTTCCAAAATAAAATCCTTAATTAGCTAAAATACTAAAAATTTTCTAATAAAAATTATTTATTATTTTCTTCTTAAATAGCCCTAATTAATTCATTTTTAGTTTAATAAACATAATTTATTTAATTAATTTTTTTAATAAAACCTTTTTTAACTATAAATTTTCAAATTAGAAATTTTTGGGGCATTTCATCCTCATTGTCTTTCAAACGAATTTTTTTGGTTTAAAATTTATAGGTGTTACACTTCTTATTAAATGGAAGCAATCTTTTACTGTTACTTGTACTCCTTATTTCCTCGCCAATGATCTTGAATACTCGTTGACCCTTTATTTCATACCTAAATTCTTAAACCTTGTGGTTGTTGGCATTCCCACCTCATCACTAATATACTAGTTGTCATCTTCATAAATCGATGTAAGCTTAATATGCCTAATGCTTTAAGGAAATGGTAACCTTGTCTTTATTGGAGGATTTTCATGAATGCATTATAGGATATTGATATGTAAGGTCTAAGACATTTTCTCTAGCTTAAGAGATAATGCCTCTCTTAAGGGGGTATTACTATAAAACCCCACTTTTTAGGGTATTTAATGTGTGTTAATCTATGCATCTAATTGTGACCTAAGTGTGTTTGATTGTGGTGTAGAGGTTTTTTTAAGGTTGTTACAGTTTTGGTAGAGTTTGGTTTGGATTTTGGAAGATATGATTTTATTGAAAAACTAGTTGACTAGTTTGGTGGTACCAATCGATTGGTTTGTTCCTTGAATTTGATTTTTTGTAACTCGATGAACCGATCAACTAGTTTGGGGTAGTATTCAACTGGTTCAACTAAACTAGTGTTCTTTAGGCTCATTTTTCACTAAGAATTTTTTTTATAAGATTTTGTAGCATCGTGATTCTGTTTGAGTGGTTTATTCATGAGATTTACAAAACATAAAAGCATGTTTATCCCACTTTACTAATTTTCAATGGATTCTTGGAGGTTAATTCTCTAAATTAACTTTCATGACTTTAGCAACTTTTTCTTCTTCTTCTTCTTATTTATTTTCTCTCTTTACTACTAGATTTTTGAGTAGAAGATTGAACTCTATAACCAATGTCTTACTCTATTTCTTATTTTGTTTATGTTGGTTTTATTTGTTGTGTATCTAAAATAGGATAAGAGGTGGATGTTTATCTTGTGTTAGATGCGATGGTTGCACCCTGTTTTTCCTAAGGTTGTCTTATATTTTCGCTTTCGCAATGATTTAAACAAATTTTTTTGTAGTGAAAGTTTTGGGCGTTACAAAAATAGAGATAACTAAAAAAAGTGAAAGGCTCGTGAAAAGGTGGTGCATGATGGAGGGCACAATGATGCTCTAAGGAGAAGGAAAGGCATTAGGTGTAGGGGAAAGTGGTACACAGGTTGGGCATAGGCAGTGTAGAAGGGCACGGTTGGAGTTTGCACATGGGTTGTGCATGCCTCAATCGAATAGGACAGGCATGGAAGGGAGAGAAGGGTGTATTTTGAGGTGGTGATGGTTGGCAAGGCAAGATGGTGGTGGTGTGGATTTGGGAATAGTGGTAGGTAGTAGGGAAGGAGTGGCTGGTGGTTGTTGGTGTTGACGATGATGTAGGGAAAGAAAAAAAGAGCAAGGTTGGTGGTTGGGGTTGGCGGTAGAGGCAAAGGCTAGAGAAGAAGGGAATGAGTAGAAGAAGGGAAGGCTCACTGGTGATGGTGGTGTTGGGCAGCACCGCTGCCGACAAAGCAAAGCAGGGGAGAGAAGAAAAGGAATAAGGGGGATTTTCAAGATAATATAGGAAGAGAGGGGAAAAAAAAGGAAAATGATGGTGGCTATGGTTGATGGCAGAGGGATGGATGGAAGAGATAGCAGGGGCAATGAGGAGGAGGAAGGAAGCTCGGGTGGTGGTGGTGTGGGGCATCGATGGGTAGTGATTGGTAGGGACAAGAAAAGAGGGAATGAAGGAGGGAGAGGCTCAGCTCGGCTGGTTTTCTCAATGAATAAAAGGAGGATGAGGGGAAAAGGGAAATGGTAGAGAAGATGGAGGATGTATATATATGTATGTATGTATGTATGTATGTATATGTATATATATATTTGCATGGCTAGGAGTGAGGGTAAGGAAAACCAAGAGGGGAGGGAGTTGGGTTTAGGTGTGGCTGGGAAGGGAGTGTATGGTAGGAGACACAAGGGGTGTGTGTAGGGGATGTAGGGGAAATTGGTGTAGGGTGTGGAGTTGGTGGGCATGGATAGGAAGGGATAGGTGAGGGTGACGGGGGTGCATAAGTGGGTGTGTTTGGTCCAAAAGGGAAAATGAAGGGGTAGGTGTTGTGCATATGTTGAGAGGGAAGCAAAAGGGAAAAAAAGAAAGAAAAAGGAAAAAAGAAAAGGGAAAAAAGGAAAGAAAAAGAGGAAAGGACAAAGAGGAAAAAAATTGGGGATAGAATTAAGATTAGGTTTAAGTTTAAAATTTAGGAAAATTAGTCTAAAATTTAATCAATCAATTTATTCGAGGTTAGGGTTAGGCTAAAGACAAACATAAAGATCCAAAAATTAGAATTTAGATTATATTAAAACACTAATTAATTGAGATTAATATTAGGTAAAATTTTAGGGTATTACACCAACCCTTTGAAATCCTTATTTTCAATTCAACCAACCAGCAATTGCTCAACCCATACATTTAATCAACTGATATTGGATGATTTTCATCATTCTTAATTTTCTTAAATTCTTTTTATCTCAAATCAATTCATATGCCTATTATTTATATATTTTTTGGTTGTGAATTAATTCATCACATTTCCTCACTTTTTATGATTTTTGGAAATTATTCAATTTTTCTAGTTTTTAACTATCTAATAGATTTTTTACCTTACTTAAATTATTTTTTTATTGTTTTTTACATGGGAGCTTCAAAATTTTGACAACCTCACACCCCATGGGTGTTAGATATAATATTAATTTATAAAAAAATTACATATGAATAAGTTTTCTAGCGATAGCCATAATTTATTATTGAATTGTATTATTTAATTTTGAAGAAGTATGTTCACATATTAATATACTTATCTTTAAAAAAATAGAATAATTATGATATTTTTTTATATTATATACTAAATAAGTGACACTATAAAATTAAAAGTCAACCTCTTTCACGTCTATATATATATATATATATATATATATGTATATATATATATATATGTATATATATATATATATATATATATATATATATATATACTTACATCTACTATCTAAAATCATTAAAAGAAAAAAAAATAAAAATAAAACTAAGAGAGAGAACACAAACAACCCACCAAAGTGAGATTACAAAATTAAAATTCAAGCTCTACCACATTCATGACAGATAATTATACTTACATTTACTATCTAATATATACCAAAAACAGACTAGAGACGGTACAAATCAATAAGTGAAAGTATGTATTGAGATGTTATTCCTTTTTTTGGGAGGGGGAGTAATTTTTTATACTTTATTTATGAGATTACAATACAAAAATTTATAAAATATATTTGGTCTTTTAATAAAAAAATTACTTCATTTTCCGATGGCCTGTTATTAAATTTTAGACCAGGGCCATTAACTTAAGTTCTTGAGTGAACACCAATATGATTGATAGATATGAAAATTTCCTGGCTCAGACCGTTTAGTTTTAGGATTTGAACTTGCATATATCGATGGTTGATGAGTATTAAAAAGACAAGTATTTTGTCATTTGTTCGATTTTGGAAAATTACGCCTATGGACAGAAAACTCAACTATCAAACTCCATATTCACACGTTTTAACCTCAAGCAAACAGAAACAAGGACTCACTGGCGGCTACAATTCACACTTCCGAATCCAGTGGCATAGGTTTTTTAGGGAGGGGGGATGACCATAAGGACGAATCCTAGTACTGGAAGAAACAATAACCACCAACAAATCACTACAGCGAGTTAATAATATCCAACTATATATTTAATGACCAAGATAACTCAACAAACTGAGCAAACATAAACAAGACCATGGAGACTAACACCACCAGCTTCAGCTTTGAAGCCGGAATATGAGTTATGAGTTATCTTATCATCATCATATTCATCCTCGGATTGTAAGAAAACCCTAACGATCATCTTCTGTCCTCTCTCACAGTGGCCATTTACTCCACTAATGAAGTAGAAAGATCCCGATCGATTCATGTCAAAGACTGTATTGCCGGTGTTGGAGAAAAAATATGACTTTGTCGAAATACAATTGCTGTAATCTTCCTCAACTTCCATCACTGAATCCTTCTTATACTTGAAACCTATGTATATGACATATGTACAGTAACATAATAACAAACGGAAAAACAAGCATAGATACGTTAGTCGTTAGAAAATCTCAATCGCAAAAATACAGCAAATTATAAACAAAAAAATAAAAAGACAATCCTTTCATACGTTCAAGAAAAGATTACGGTTTGTCAAAACTTACGGATGGTGCCATCGACTTGGAATCTTTTCTTTGACGCCCAGTCATTGTGAAATTTGCTGTAATTATGAGAAGGGACGATCCAACCGTTTGTTTCACCAACTAGAAACTCAAATTAGGTAACAAACAAGTGGTGGAGACTGAAAGAAGAGAAAAATACAACAATGGAGAGCATAATGGAGGCAGACGTAGGTCTTGTCATTTGTTCCGATTGTTCTGTTATTAAATTTCTAAACTTTTGGCACCCAGCTCTTGGCGATGTTATCAATTTATAGGCTTTTTGAGTAGTGCATGGAACAGAAGTTGCTAAATATCACTTCAGGAAGTGGAGTAGAAGGTGCTGGGAAAGAGGAAAAGTGACGTTGTGTATGGGGCGCGGGCAGTTATCTTTCAGGGTTTAAATCTGACAGGTTTAGCCGCAAGTTCATGTCAAACCTTATCAGCCTCTCTGTTTCAAAAACTGAATTTTTGATCGAGCAGCCGTCCTCTGTTTCAGGAAGACTCGCAGCACGTTCTGTGTTCCTAGTTAGTTCATGGGTCATTTGATCATAGCCATTTCATACTCGAGTAACGGTCGGATTTCCAACCACAACATAGTGGTAATGCCTACGACATCCTATGCTGTTTGAATAACCTAATAGCAACCTGTTGAAATGAACGGTACTACTTGTCTAAAACAGTTGCATAATTTCATTCCATTTAAAATTGCATGTACATCGGTTTCATGGTCCTAAAGAGTACAGACAAGCCAAAAAAAAAAAAAAAAGTTCGGTTATAATTTACGATAATAATAACAATCATATATCAATATAAAAAAGTTGTTCCATTTGATGAAAAACCAAAAAAAACACAAGCAATGCAAAGCAATCATCGTTGATAAATATCCAGCCCTTCAAGAATGTTAGGACTCCCATGCGATCATCTGATCTCCAGATCTCTATCAACGCTCGCATGGTTAGATTCTTTTTCAGAACCACTGTGACTTTCTTTTCGCTTAAAGGATCTTTGGCTCAAGATCTTGATAAAATTGGTACCTGAAGAACCTCCATTCCTACTGTTTGATTGGCTTCCACCACCATTACCACTCTTCTTGGAGGTTAGATCTTCAAGGATGTTTTTCACAAGTGACTCAAAGCGCCGTCTGAATGTTGGATACCTAGATATTGACTTGGTGATTCCTCGAAGCCTACAGACAATTTTAGCAAGATGAGATTAAGGTATAAGACAAACACGCAAATGTAATAATGATTTTGAAAACAGGAAAGATTTAATCTGGAGATAGCTCTACGATTTTAGGCAATTGATTGTGCATCATTTCTTTACCTTCGAGCCAATGCATCCAGTTCGGCTCTCTTAAGCTCCGATTCAGGAGCTGTCCCAAGATACGTGTTCTTAAATCTTTCAGAATTTCCGTTTAGCAAAACTAATTTACCCAGGTAATCTTCCTCTGATTCTGACAACTTCTGAGCTATGATTTGATCTTTGATGATCAAAAGTGGGTTCAGAAACCAGTCAAAGAATGTATCTTTCGGTCTATTCGTGATAGTAATTTCTCTAACATTGTCATCTACAAAGGGAGAAAATAATCTTAATAAAGTACTTTGTTACAAAATGTGATTCATGCAGCTGAACAACGAAAGAATACAGTAAGGGATAGGTGAGATTGACTTACTCAGCAAGATGCCTGCCGAATTGACTTTTGCAGAGCGTATAAGCGCCTGTAGGAGGCAATAGGCTGGTAAACCAACGCTTATGACACTGTTGCCATCTTTCCCAGATGTGGCATCTTCAATGTCTTTAAGTGAAATAATCCCTTGGGACACCATGCTTTCTCCATGGACTCGGCTTTCCTTGAATAAGCTATCAAGCAGCTGCATTTAAGGTGACATATAATTTCGATAAGCACTTTACAGTTCCTTCTAGTCCTTGCTCTTTTTTTTTTTTTTTTTTTCCTCGTTTGAGGCTCAGTTTCGATCCCTTTTTTTTGTTACTATTCCCCCCCCCCCCCCCCCCCGCTTCATCAAGCTAAACATGCAAGAGATTTGGAGACCCAAATGAAAGTGAAAATACAATATTAAACACTAGGAATGGCCCCAAATAATGTACCTCAAGTGGCTTCAACTCAACCATATGGTTCTTGATTGAACCAGTTCGGGATGGTCGCTTCTGAAGGGAACCTCCCCTCGAGAAAGATGACGTTGGTGATGGAGCTGCAGATGAAGTTTGATTACGATAAGAAGGCCTGCCCATTCAAGCATTATCCACTGTAAGTAGGATTGCACTGCTTCTAAGAATTATATAACAAGCTAAAAGTCTGATGTATGACCTGGGAAAGCATGATCCTTCCCGCAAGTCAAGCACATCATTACTGTACTCGTCATATATGGCCAAGGAAGCCAAAACAAAGCAAATCCCCATCCATAATGAAGACTCCTGAGTCAAAAGAAAAAAATGCAAGAATTATATGACGATCAATCAGCATACATGCAGGTACAATGTCACGGAATTTTGATATGCAATTCAAGGCCATATCTATAAAGAATCACCTGTCTCATCTCAGGTTTAACAAGATCACGATATTTTATACCCATTTCCTGCTTCAGCACCTTCTCATGCAACATACATGCCAAGTCGGCAAGTGTACTCACCAAATAACCAAAGTATGTTTTCACATGACATACATGAAAAACACCTAATTTGTAGCAAAATGAGATTAGAAAGTTTATAACCTTGGTCTTCCCATTTACTGACATTCTCGATGCAGGCATACACTTCCACTCTCACGTATCTTTTCATTTCTCAAACAATCTCAAGGACTAGAAAATATAGAGGATAGTTCAGTTGACTCCTCTTAATGCCAGAGTACCATCAACCTATAACAGGTAGCATCCTCTTTTACCATCTTTCTATATTTTTTCAATTTTCTTTTCATCTGTAGGAACCTTCCAGGAAGGAAAAAATATATCCTAATATCAAGGCTTTCTAATGTATTGTAGCTATAGTCAGATGATTTTAATCATCACTAGTAGCAAAAAGACACTTTAGCACTAGCAACCATCTAAAAAAATGCTAAACTGAAGATTCAGGCCATATAGGACCATTTGTCACTTAATAGCTAGAGGCAGATATCAATTTCAGAACAATCATCTGGATTTTTTTTAAGTACAGATGCTGTACATGGATGATTGTCCAAAGTTGGATTTCATAGTTTCTCCAGAGTAGGAAAAGGTAGATTCCTGATACTTGAATTACAAGGCAGGCAAATTTCAGCTGCATTCAAGTGATCCCATCGCTTATCTTAAAATAACACTGGAGGGTACTTCTCACATAAAGTTTCTTTTCATAGGACTGTCCCTCATCACTTTTTCACTGACCGGTGCTATGTTGACCATATATCCACCAAATATAAACATGAATGGAGTCCATTAATTTTAAATACTTTAAGCTTCAACTCAATGCTGGTATCGGGTGAAAATTGTAGGGATATCATTATGATGAACTAATATGCAGATTTCTCCCACGAGTTAGTAAATGGTAATATATTGTTTGATCAAGTATTAATCACACACTAATAGGCATCAAATTTATCATACAATGTCCATGTGAAGGTGATCAATGTAAAGACATGAGAATCTATTGGTGTGTGTCTGCTAAAAATCAAACAAGTCCAGTATGGCTATTTCTAGAGAATCTCAATAATCGAAAAAAAAGTTGAAAACCATAAAATGAGGCTGGGAATGGGGTGAGAAAACTTGGAGCACAATGAGAATCATAATAGAACAGTGTTACCATGGAATAAGATATCCAAAAGATTTACCTGATATGCAACCACCCCAGAATAAGCACCTAAGAAGAAACTTGAAACCACAGACCCTAGCACCGACCCAACCACAGCTAATGGCCAGAGAAGAATAGCAAGCCCAGCGAAAGGTACACATATTGTCTCCAAGAAAGGACCTTCACGGCCTATAAGGTCATGAAGCAGACGCTGCCAGCCCCTGAACAGCATGTAAGGACTTTTGAACACAGCGATGACTGATATCACTGGCACATCAAGCAAAATACCAAGCAGTGCAGCAATAAGTGCACCAGGAAGATAAAGCACTCTGCAAGGGTGGTAGACTTACTATATGTTAGAGATTACTAATCATCAACATGAAGATTTCATACATCAACAAACATTAATTGCCTAAAAATGAGGCTTGTATAGAAACATTCATTCAAAAAAAAAAAAAAAGAATATGAATTCTGCCAACAGTTCAAATATTGGACGATGTCATAACTGTAGTCAAAATGATATTCTTCAGCCCTTTTATCCAAGAATTCACTTCACTGATCCTAATGACAACATTAATAGATATGTTTTGTAGAAACCAGTTACCATCAAAACTACATATAACTGAAGTTCTCAATCATACTAGAGATGGAATAGCATGATTTTCTTCCTAAATTACTGGTTCACAAGGTTATGCTGGTTTTATAAGAATACACATGCACACCTCAACAATAGCTTGTCGTAAGTAAAGTGGCATATATATTTTTCACTGAAAGAATGATGCAGACCTAATATCATAAGGTTTTCCACCAGGAGGTGCTTGAAGTCGAAGATCATCCATAATTGAAAAGTATGAGTGGAAACAAACATCCAGAAAATCTCTAGTAAAAGTAAAGCATCCCTTGGCAGTGCTCCAAGTTCCATCCTGCATAATCCGAGAAAAGAGTGAATCAAAATTAAACAATAGTCACAAAACATTAATAGGGAACCTTTTCTTTTCCAGTTGCAGTTGACACTGCCCCCACTCTCTCAAGCTAGAAAGGAAAAAGAAAACAAAATGAGGTATATAGTACTCACATAGATGCAGTGAAAGAATTGATATTCCTTCCCTTCTCCAACAGCATCAAATGTTGCGAAAACCGGCGAGAGAAATCCATAAGCAACACCTCCTACAACACTGGCCACAATACCAACAATCGGCCAGAGTAGTAATACAACTACTATACACGGACAGAGAACAATTTTTAAGATCGGACCTAATTTCCTAGTTCTGTTAGGATGCAAAACAACAACAAATCATGATATAAGCGATCCCTATATAACCAAATAATAAAGTCTCAAAAGAGAAACGAAGTGCTAGAAATCACCTTAGCATACAATAATAAGTCCATAACAAATGTGCAGGCCAAAGACCCAAGATAATTGCAGAAATCCCAATCGTCATAATTAAACATATTAACGGGCAGAGTATAAGACCTGTAAGAAAAAACTTCAATATTTGAACACAATAACTCATATATATCAACCTTCAATCAAAAAAGAACCAATTCCTTCTCGTTCCATAAAAAGAAACAAATTAAGCTTCTCCATTGACTCAAATTATAACAAATTAGAGAATAGAACATTCTAATTTCATAGATGCAAACTAATTAAACCTGTGATTCCAAATTAGGAATATCTAAATCATCTAACAGTGCAATCCTTTAATACAATTAACTACTTCACTCAACCAACAAACAAAAGTAGAGCTTCATAGTATAAAGGCATCATTATGACCACAAGCAACCAATATTTCTCCGTCAAAATATATTTTTTTTTTTTTCAAACAAGAAAAAGGATTTCTACTCGTGTCTTGTAGAATCTTAGAGTACGTTTGAAGAGATTAGAGCGAGGGACGACTAAAGCAAACTTCAAAACCTATTTGAAGAACATCATCAGAAGGCAATTAAGGAACTGACCTTTAATGGTGCCCAGAATGAGAAGACCAATGAAATAGGGCAAGAACCGGATTAAATTCCAAATAGAAGCCCAAACCCCACTAGGAGGTTCCATTTCGCTTCGGTCTTTCTCCTCAAGTACAAAAGATCTTGCAAGAAAACCACAGACCCATATCAGAAATCATTCCCCTTTGTTCTAATAGCTTTCAATAAGAACCCACTCTTTCACCCTTGAAGTCCAAAATTTTAGCACAAAAAGGTATGCAAGCAGGAAAACCACTTCGAAATGTTGCAAGAAACAAGCAAGAATTGATGGTGAGATTAGAGCGAGGGACGATTGAGCAATCTGTTGTTGTTAGAGATAGAAGAGCGAGGTAGTTAGCATCAAGCGAAAAAGATTCTCAGAAATGAATATTTAATTACATGGGATATTTTTCCTCTTTATTTTCCCTGAGTTTTCACTTTTCAGTTCATAGCCTCCAACATAAGCAAACGCAAAGCGCCTAGGCGTATCGAATACATTGATATTAAGGAATGATTTAAATGGTGGGTCTGCGTCTCGTCTGATGGGGGTCAAGGATGCTTATTCCTGTCCTATAAGGATTCGAACCACACTTAGAGACCAAAACTTAAATTGCTTAGGTGGTTGGATGCTTTTGGCGGTGTTGCCTACAATCGAACCGCGGTATACGGTCCACTCCAGGCCTTGCATTCGAGACTCCCTCCGCTGGTTCATGGGATTCAATATCCATTGAATCAATCTCATATTTAAATTTATTTGGTTTAAAAATTAAATAATTAATTTGATATATTTTATAATCAAAGAATCATTGTGATAGAAAAATAAATAAATTGAATATTCTAGCTAAAAAATATAAATATTATATATATATTTATATATATATATATTCTAAAATTTAGTTATTATAAGTAAATTTTGTTCTTTTTAATTAATTTTTAATTAAATATTTAAAATTATTACAAATTTGGAAATATTCATTAAATATAATGAAATTTATAATTCAAATCAAATATATTCAAATTGAATTGATCTATTATTTTTTTTATCAAGGTTTATTTATTTATTTATTTTTATTTATGAGATGTTAAAAAGTTTTGCATATGTGATGGATTATTTATAATTTGATCTAAAATTTGAAAATTTTAAATAATTAAATATCTAAAACTTGTATTTTAAGTATATGATCTTTCGACATCTAAAGTTTTTTATCATGTATTTAAAATAACGAATGTCTGATCCTTAAACACCTCTGCCCATATATATATCCCTAAAAAAATATATGATTTTAAAAGCAAACCTTTTTTAAGTGAAAAAAAGGAATTATTTACCACTACAAAGTTAATCGACAGAGTGCCTAGCTCTGGACGACATCACTTGGAGACATGTGTATTTATTTATGAGAGTTAGTTGAAAAAGAAAAAAACACAAAATATAGGGGTTTATGCCGCATCCATGGTAGAAGAAACACTCCCTCTACCTAATATATGTTGAGTACAAGGAAAAAGTAACCTCTACCTAGAAATCAAGTGTGAAAAGCACTTAATTCTACCATGATACGGGATATAAAATAGATAGAAGGAGAATGTATAATGAAAACAAAGGACTAAGAGTCTATAGAGAGATAGAGATATCTGAATAATCATACCCTTTACCAATTCAATTAGCACTCACAAAATCTGAGCACACTAAAAGTAGTAATCAATAATCCTACAAAATAAGGAGGATAAGATTGTGGGAATGAATAGCACCCATGAAAAGGATGATCGCTACACTATATACTGAGTAAGGTAATAATACAACCACAACTAGGTTACAAAAAACATAAATCATATGGGGGCATAAGCAAGCATGTTAACATAATGTAAGATAGTACTTATTCCAAAATGCCATTATTTATTTACAATCATAATCAATATTCTTGATACGTTGAGTTTAATGGCCCCACTATTATTAAACCGGTGTAACGGTCTAAAGTACCACTCTTAGGGATAACACATTTGAGCTACTATTAACGTTTAGTGGAAATGACCCAATACCTTTTAGGACAAAACATACCTCATAACACCCCTAATTTTACTACTTAAAAGTTATATTTTGCTAAAGCATTAATTTCTAAAATAATGGGTGTTACCGCCACACTTAGCATAAGTCTGGTTGCCTCACCTTTTTTATGACAAGTGTTAAAGCTCAAAATAAGTTAGATCCAAAACAAAAAAAAAATGGAAGTAAGAGACAATAACAAAGAGAAAAGTTGCGAATAAATATTCTTCATATAAAAATGATAATAAACATACAACAAGGGATATAAGATTCCGAAGGAAAACCGATTACAACAAAAACTATTACCCAAAGGTACAATACTAGTTTTCTCTAACTCTTAGACTCATAAGCCCATACAAGAATATGACCTCTTCTTAAGGGCTTTACTTATCATTTCTACTATTATATGCTTTGATTCACTCCATGGCCTTCACATAGTCATTTAAAAAATTATTATTAGTACGACTTACTCGTACTGAGTAAATCACAGTACTATATGAGAGGTAGTAGACCCACTTTATAGAAAATCACACGACAAACCAAAACATGCTCAAATTCAGAACATATACCACAACAATATATAAAAAAACATGGAATAATATATATATATCATCAAAGTTTCATGCTTAGTAGTTAATCGTAATTAACTAACTAACTTCATCTCAAAGTACAATAGCCATATCAAAACTATAACCACAACTGACTGATCAATTCAATTCCAAATACTAAGTTAGGGCATTAAGGCATCTACCCAACAAACAATACAAAATACGCACCAAAGCCAACAAAAAAAATACTCTATTATTCATCTTACTTGAGGGGATAAAATCAACCCAAGGACACAAAGATACACCCTATCAAACTAGTGCCCAAAGGCCACACAATACCTTTACTTTAGGACCCAAGGATACTATTGTAAACTTGGTCATATTGGCACTCACAAGCAACACAATACGATCCAACCTCACTCACTTAATCCTTAAGTATCGATATCCTCTATAGGATCCATATGTCACCTATAGAGTAGACTAGGGCCTTATTGGGATACAATGACACACCAATAGACCAAAATGAAATAAGGGCTATACCTCATCTCTAGGGTAGCTAATCCTAGAGAGAAACTATTCCCAAACTTGAGGTATTCCACTTTAAATTTCAGTATTTTATGAGGTGATCACAAATATTATGTAGTGCTCAAGAATCTCATTTCCATACTTAACCATTTTTTATTTTATTAAGACATACCCTAAGGTCTTCGATCTATGTCAAAATCAATACTAAGGTTAACCTATCAAAAGTCTAAGGCCATCTTATATCCAATAATTCATATTAGGTGCATTAGGTCAAAAATCACCAAAATGTCCTTGAAACCGTAATTTCACCATTCTTCTCTAATTTCATACTAAACATTATTATTATGAGCAATTTTTCATAAAAAGGCTAAAAGATAATAATTTAAAATATTTTATCTTGTAGGTAATCTTTATGATTTAGTGATTGACTATATTTTTACTTTTCATGTATTTAGTAGGTTACACATACAAATCCAAATCTTATGTTTCGAATATGTCATATATTCCATGCAACACATACATATATTTTATAACATGATACAACATTTAATAGGGTAATCAACATCATGCTGCATGTAGAAAAATATTTCTAACCCTAGATCATGCATATTACAATTATCATGTTTTAACCCTAATTGTGATTTCTTACTTTCATGCTATTTATGCCAACCCTAACTACACATGCAATGAAAATTATAAAACTCTCATCATGGCCATTACATCTTAACTTAACAAGATTTCATTCCCTAAGAAACCCTAGACATGCATACATTAATCCTTTAACATATTAATAACATAACATACGTACCATCTATTTAGCTTGCTATCATCTTATCATGTATTTTATAATACTTTCCGCTACTATAGAACCGACAATTAATGATGACACACAAATGCCCTAGTCGCATGTCTCATCTGCCCAACTTCCCACAAGCCTTCAAATTGTTTGCTTGCCTTACCTAGTCTCCCGCCTCTCTACCACAACCCTTCCCCACTGTTCGTAGCTCCGACAACCACAACAACCGCCGTCCACCCTATAGCCTAGCTCCCTACCTGAGAGCCTTCACTTGGTATATTTTTTTTTATTTTCTTTCACTATATATATATATTCATGTTAACTATTTAGTAGGTATTACATATATCATTATCTGTATGAAATATGTTCATTACTGTTTTGTTGAACTTTATCACTATTTGTTGTTGTGTTGTTATGGGTTTTGTTTTTGCCTCTCTATATGTTTATGCATGCATGATAATATTGATGCCTTTGATATTAATGAAAAAAAATAGTTTTTATAGCATTAAAGACACATAATTTGATTATAATGTGTCAAAAATTGCGAAGGAGTGTTACATATTTTATAATTTAAAAAGTTAAACAACAATCTTAGTAGCATGCTTTAGTGTTTATTATCTTTTATAGGTAGTAGACTAGTGAGATGGTGCATTTGCCTATTATGTACTTTACTCTAGTATATTTATGTATGACACCAGATTCATATTTTTGGAGTCATGTCACATGGTTATATGAGGAGCTTTGTCGGTTGTTCTTGAGTGGGTCGTACTATGATCCATTCCATTTCAAATCATACCATTTACTTTTGACATTGACTCAAATTGAGCCATAGTAAGGGGCTTTTAACTATTTATTTTGATTTTTTTGTCGACCATACTGATGCACCACACCCGCGATTTGTTGAGGGTGAGGTTTTTGTGTCATATTATGATCGGATTGCTAGAGAGTTGATGGTCATAGATGACGAGTGGAGATTTTGTCATAGCTTACCCTTGAGTATCCACGCTGATTACCCTAGAGTATCTATTAGTGAACTCTCCATTAATGATGTTAGGGAGTAGATGACATGTCAAGATGAGTGGACTCAAAGAGTGATGGGTTCTAGTTGGTCTAGGTAAGGCTACTGACGGATTTCATAGGATGGTTAGGGGAAGTTGTTAGTTAGTTGTTTGGGTTGTAATAGACTTTTGATGTATATATTGTTTCTATTGAATTAGTTTTTTTTCTTAGTTTTTGGATATTATCTTAAATGTATAGTATGTATTTACTTTTGAATTTAGAATCCTTGTAAAAATATTTGATATGTATATATATATATATGAACTCTTTATAAGTAAGAACAATCTATATATTAGTATATTTTTATTCCCTTGTTGGAATGGTTTGTATATATAGAAACAAAATAACATGATACATTATATAAATACGAATTGATTTATTCTTGTCTGAGCATTAGCAATATATGAATTAGTTTATAGAAGTGAATTGATTTGTAATAATATTTTTTGTGGTATGCATATAGGTTGGATAACTATGGGTCATATATGGATGTCTGCAAATCATTTATCTATTGAATATGACAAAGGAGTTGTATTTTTCATCAAGTTTACAATAGAACATGCTCGGAACGTCAGTAGAATAGTCTATCCTTATTTGAACTATGCTTATATTCAATGTGTCAATGCTAATGATTTGAGAGATCATTTTTTTTGTCTACAAAATTGATACAAGTTACACTCGTTGAATATGGCATGGTGAGATAGAATCTGAATATAATAATGAAGAAGGTAGGAAAGATAGTAGTGGATCATTTGACAAAAATGAGGGTGATTTGTTAGATGAGATGACTCAAAAGGTTGAGGAAAGTGTTCAAGATTGTCTAAAAATGTTCGACCAGTTATTAAGTGACTTAGAAAAACCTTTGTATGGTGATTGCAAGAATTTTACTAGATTATTTACTACTTTAAGGTTGTACAACTTAAAGGCATATAATAGATGGAGTGATAAGAGTTTCATAGAATTACTATCACTTGTGAAAGAAATGCTTCCCAATGATAACATTTTACCCGATCTTATCTATGAAGAAAAGAAGATCCTTTCATCTATGTTATAAGTTATGAGAAGATAAATGTATGCCCTAATGATTGTATATTATTTTTCAATGAATATGCATGTTTAGATTATTGTCTTAATGACAAATGCAAAGCACCGCAATACAAGAAAAATAAGGTGCCAGCAAAGGTGTTATGGTATTTTCCTATAATATCAAGATTCAGATGAATGTTTAATGATGTTTAGATTATTTTTCAATGAATATGCATGTTTAGATTATTGTCTTAATGACAAATGCAAAGCACCGCAATACAAGAAAAATAAGGTGCCAACAAAGGTGTTATGGTATTTTCCTATAATATCAAGATTCAGATGAATGTTTAATGATGTCCAATATGTAAAGAACTTGAGATGGAATATTAATGAAAAGATAGACGATGAACTTCTAAGACATCCATCTAACTTTCCACAAATGATTGATATTATTTTTCCTAAATTTGTCAAAGAACCAAGAAACTTACATTTTGTACTCTTTATGGATGATATCGAGGCATATACAATACTTGGCAGGTGATTCTGGTTATATACAATCTACCACCATGGCTCAACATGAAACGTGAGTATATGACGTTGTCTTTACTCAATTTAGGACCAAACCAATGGGGAATGATATTTATGTTTATTTGGAGCCTTTGGTTGATTATTTGGAGTTATTATGGGATACAGGTGTTAAAGTGTTCGATTCTTATGGTGAGGAAAGTTTCAATTTGAAAGCAATGTTATTCTATATTATAAGTAATTTTTCGGCATGTGGTAACTTGTCAAGTTATATTGTGAAAGGCCATTACGCATGCCCAATATGTGAGGATAATACTTCATTTTTTAGCTCACACATGGCTGGAAGACTATTTTTCTCTAGTATCTTAGATTTTTTACCAAGGGATCATCATTATCATAGGCAAAGGAATACATTGAATGGGAAACCAGAAGAAGGGCATGCACCAATCAAGGTGACAGGCAAACAAGTGTATATGAAGATGAAACGTTTGAAGGTATTGTTTGGGAAGAAGAATAAAGATAAGCCTCCATTAGTTGGATGGAAGAAGATGTGTATATTCTTCAACATTATTTATTGGGAATCTCTATATGTGAGGCATGCCCTCAATGTGATGTATATTGAGAAAAATATTCGTGATAGCCTTTGTAACACCCCAAAATTTACACCATTTTTTTAAAACACGAGACTTATAAATTAAAAACCGTAAATTTTGGGGATGCTACTGCCACACTTAGTACTAGACCAGTTCACTCCTACTGCTCCGGTACCAAGTGTTAAGGCTAAGAAAACTACTCATAACATTATTAAATAATCCAAAGTTCATAAATACGAAAATCAGAGTACGCTTAAGTCTTTACATAATTCGAAATACTAGCTATTATTTTTCAGAGAAGAAAAATAGCAACAATAATAAAAATGTGTTTGCAGGCTCAAACATAGTTAAAAGATAAAATGAATAATAATCTCAATGGAAAGACCGGCCACACCACTCCTAAGACATTGAATCTAGCCTAATCATCACTCGGCCCCACCTAATGTCCCATAGATATCAATGGCATCAAAATAAGCATCTCTTACCTGCAACACGTCAAACGGGCCTTCTACTCGTGGGAATGAGCAGCACCCATGAAACGGGTGATCATTACGCTACGTACTGAGTAAGGTAACCATGTACTAAGGCCAACATACAAAATTCACACAAATAATGCATAATAATAAAGGAGCATAAAATTCAATCATAATAGCACAAGATAAAATGAATGTTCTGGTGAAATACCATGATTCAATACAGTTCAGATTATTTACTTTATCAAACCTTTATCGAATTTATTTTCACACCATGCTCTTTATCAATTCCATATGAGTATGGGAACCCCACTATTTTTACCAATGGATTGATCTCCAGGGCACTTTGGCTCCTGACCACTATTCTAGCTGGTGGATCAGTCACTTAGGGTACATGTCCTACCACTATTATATGCCGGTGGATCGGTCTGGCTCCTTTTCTCGCACGGTGTTCCACTATAAGTAATTAGTGTCTTCCCAAATTTTAGCAAACTGTTAGGTTTGTTTTATTGAGTTCGGAATCCCTCACTATTTTAGCTGGTGGATCGGTCACTAGGGTAACATACCCTACCACTATTATACGTCGGTGGATCGGTCTACAAGATACTATAGTCCCTGGCCACTTTTATGCCGGTGGATCGGTCTGGGCCCAGCTCAACATCTTCCACTTTTACAAAATTAATGTTTTAAGTATCTTATTCGGAAATCCATACCAAGACATGCAAGTCAAACTCCTACCATGCTTACTCTTCAACTTGGGTTAACCACTCCAACCCTAGTTAACCACCCTCACCATAGTTAATCATGGCATACCCTAACACTCATGCAAACCCTAGCTCCACGTAAACCCTACTCCCATGCAAACCCTAACTCCCATGAAAAACCCTAGCTCCACGTACTCTACTCTCATGCAAACCCTAACTCCAATGCAAAACCCTAGCTCTACCATGCAACCATTAATACCACCATGCAAACCCTAATATCACCATGCAACCATTAATAACACCATGCAAACCCTAATAACACCATGAGACCCTAATACCATCATACATACCATATAATGCTTAGACCACTCCCACATTACTTCATACCATAACACCATATTCCACGACCTACATGCATGTATTATGGGTCACATCAATTCATATTAAAAGTATTACTTATACATATCATATACATGCCATAAAATCTCATATGAACATACTTCAACACCATATCATACTACGTATATAATAGATATAAGAATACACTTAGAACATATTATATTGCATGTCCGATGGAAAGTAAGACATGTAAAACACATTACAGACAATGGCCTTAGATACACCCTTACCTAAAAATGTCACCGGTCTTGGAGCACGCTCCTATACAACTTGAGGGCTTTGACTAGGCTCACCTATTATGAGAAAAATACTAGAATTAGGTTCCCTCCTAAAAATATTATTATTCACTAATTTATCCTAAGACTTGGTTTTTAATTAAAATAATACTATACTAGAATTAACTATACAAAATACTACTAAAAATACTAATGTAATTTAAAACAAATGGTGATATAAGGGTTTCTACCCTTCACCAAAATAATGTTAGTAAAGATGATGATGATGATGATAATAATAATAATAATAATAATAATAATAATAATAATAATAATAATAATAATAATAATAATAATAATAATAATAATAATAATATTATTATTATTATTATTATTATTATTATTATTATTATTAAAATATTAGAGTAGTAGTAGTAGTAGTAGTAGTAGTAGTAGTAGTAGTAGTAGTAGTAGTAGTAGTAGTAATAATAATAACATAAACTTAAATAAAATAAGGTAGGGTTTTCGACCCTACCTCCAAATAATGAAAGTACTATTTAATAATAGCAATAATAATATTAATAACATATACTACTTATAATAATATTAAAAATAATAAAGATAATAATCATAATAATAGTAAAAATAGTAATAATAGTAATAAAAATACAAGGTGCAAATCCGAATTAAAATTTAGGGCTTTGGCCCTCCCTGGATAAATAATAAAAATCATAACATAATAATACTAATACTAATAATATTAATAACAATAATAAAACTTATAATAATAAAAATAAATACTTATAATTCGAAACTAACCACCTAATTAACTTAAGACTACTCTCGACCCTGTTAATAAAATTTTGCATTAATATTACATCCAATAACAACAACAACAACAACAACAACAATAATATTAATAATCGAATAAACATTGAAAATTAGAATAAAAATAGAATAAATTTAAATAAATAGGAAAGAAGGGCTGAGAGGATCTAGGGTTTCACTTTGAGTTAGCGGAGATGGGTGGCACCGGTGGTGGTGCACGGTGGTGGCGGCGGTGGCCGGAAAAGAGGGTAAAAAGGGTAAAATTTGGGATTTGCGAAGAATAGATGGAGAACAAAGGTGGTGGTTGAGGTGTTGGTGGTAGCCTAGGCTGAGAGGAGCAAAGTGAGGGTGGTGGCGAGGCAAGGGGCGATGGCGCACCGTGGCATAGGTGGCAGCCGAATGGAAAAGATGAAGAAAACGAGGGGAGGAGAAGGAGAAAAGGGGAAAGAAGGTTATGGCTAGGCAGAGGAGAATTAGTAGAAGCTTTTGGGTGGTGTAGAAGGCAGTAGAAGTGGTGGCTGTGGTGGTGGACGGTGGCTCGAAGGTTGCAGGGGTAAAATTTTAGTTTGATGGGTTGGGAACTTCGCACGGCCGTGGTGGCTCGTGGGAGAAGAATCGAGGGAGGTGGGTGGCTCAGTTAGCTAGAGGGCGGTGCAGGGAAGATTTTGGTATTTAGAGGTGGCGGCGAAGTTGGCTAATGGTGGCAGACGGCTTGTCTGAAATCACGGCGGTGCACAGGTTAGCTACTAGGGTTTCGGGGAGAAGAAATATCGAAATCACAGAAACTAAGGGTATTTATAGAGTTTAGAGGGAATGGTAGGGTTTTTGGGGGTTAGTAGGAGGGTATTTTATGTAGGGTTTGGGGTGGCCGGCGGCGTTAATCGGCCGACACAATTTTTGGTCGGGTCGAACCTTCACGAAGGAATAGGGAGAAATTGAGCGAGAGATGAGGAAAATAGATTATACCAAGTTGATATGTGAGTCGAGGGAAAGATAAAGAGGGGAGAAATGGCTGGCCAAGTCAAGTGTGGCCGGCGGCGTCATTTTCGGGGCATGAAGGTGCAGGTTGACGGCGGATGCTAAAGGAGGAAGAAGGAAGGGGTGAACCGGACGGGCTGGAGAAAGGAAAGAAAAAGGGGAAGAACCGGCCTACTGGCGCTCGTAATAAGATTCTTAAATGAGACGCGGCGTTTTAGGAGAAGAAGGCACAAAACATAGCGTTTCAGCTGTTGAAGGAAGGAAGAAGAACGACACTAGGCCATAGGAGAAGAAGAAGAAGAAAAGGATTGGGCCGCGTCGCAGACCCAATCGGCAGAAAGAGAAAAGGAAAAAGAAGAAAAGAGAGAAAAAGAAGGAAAAGGAAGAAAAAGGAGGGAAGAAAAAGAAAAAGAAAAAGGAAAAAGGAAAAAGGAAAATTTAAGTGGTTCGGGGTTAAATAAATTAATTAGGATATTTTGGGTATTTAAAATAAGAATATTTAAATAAAATAATGGTAAATTTCCTTTTTAGACTAATTTAGGATTTTTAAAAGATTTCTCCTAAATTCCTTTTTAATTAGCAAAAAGCCTAATTTTTCCTTCATAAAAATATTTATAAATTCTTCAATAATTTTTCCTAAATAAATCCTTCCCATTTGAAATAAAATAATTAATTAAATTAATTCCCTAATAAATCCTTATTTAATTATATTTCTTAAAATAAATATTTTTGGGGTATTTTAGCCTTGTTCGTATATTACTTAATGTTCCACAAATGACTAAAGATGGCATAAATTCTTGATTGGATATGGAGGAAATGGGCATTAGGCATGAACTAGCACCATGAGACAATGAAAAAAGAACTTATTTACCACCAGCTTAACATACTCTTTCTAGATAGGAGTAAATTACATTTTGTGAATTCTTTAATAGTGTCAATGTTTCAGAAGGGTATTCTTCAAATGTCAAAAGGCTAGTGTCAATGAAATAGTTGAAACTAATCAACATGAAGTCTCATGATTGTCATATTTTGATACAATATTTGATGTCAATAGCCATACGTAGAGTTTTGTTGAACCATGTTTAAAATACTATCACTAGGGTTTGTTAGTTCTTCAATGCACTATACTCCAAAGTTATACACCTTGATAGTTTGGATGTCTTACTAAGAGGGATTATGATCACTTTGTGCCATCTTGAAATGTATTTTCCTCCCACATTCCTTAACATCATAGTGAATCTAACTGTTCCCTTGGTTTATGAGGAAAAAATGTTAGGATATGTTCATGGGCACTAAATGTACCCCTTTTAATGATTTATGAAGTTGGTAAAAGGTTACATGAAGAATCAATATCAGCAAGAAGGATGCATTGTTGAGAGTTACCTAGTAGAAGTGGTAATATATTTTGCACAAATTACTAGTCCAATGCTGAAACTATTACTATTCTTAAGTATCGGCATACACAAAAAGTTAAAGGACATGGTATTAGGGGAAACATTTGGGTAAGTAAACCTTGACATGCTCTGTATAGCACATCTCTATATATTATATAACAATGATGATGTTCAGCCATATATTGAAGAACATATACATTCATTGAGGATTGAAAATCCAACAAAGACTAAGAAGTGGGTAATTGATAAACATAATCTTTCCTTCATACATTGGCTAAGAGATCACATCATTATGCCCGTAAAAAAGTCCCCAAAATCTATTTCTACAACCCTGCATTGGTTGTACCAAATATCCTAATATGAAGTCTTCTTATATGCTAGCTATGCTATCAACAAATATACTCTTTACATAAAACAACATGATGAGAGGAGTATAATGCAGAACATTGGAGTGAATTTTATGGCTGAGGTAATGGATATTGCTAGTCTGAAGGACAAGAATCCAACATATGCAAATATGAATTATTTTTGTGTCATCGAATGGATTTGGGACATAGATTATTGTGTGTTTAAAGTACATGTTTTTGGGTGCAAATGGGTGGATAGTAATCATGAGTTTAGATATGAAGATGGGTTCAAATTAGTAGATCTCAATAGGGTAGGGCATAACCAAGACCCATTCAAGTAACACAAGTTTTCTTTATCACTAATCTTGCTAATAAAAGATGGTTTGTGGTTTTAGCCATGAAAAAAAAGGACTGTGAATGATTATGATAATGAAAATGATGCCAATTGGGATAAAAGAGTGTGTTGAAGTAGTGAAAGCAACTTAATCATTGATAAATGATAAAAATAATATTATTAAGGAGGAAATCTATGTAAGGGATGATCATCGTGAATTAATATATGCATCAGATCATGAAACTAATCAAAAAGGAGGGAAGAAAAAAAAGAAAGAAAAGAAGGCGATAAGGGTAAAAATATTGTAACATGTTCGAGAGTGTGCTTGTTATTCCTCCATC
The DNA here is from genome assembly GCA_039764185.1 of Tamarix austromongolica. Classification (NCBI taxonomy): domain Eukaryota; kingdom Viridiplantae; phylum Streptophyta; class Magnoliopsida; order Caryophyllales; family Tamaricaceae; genus Tamarix; species Tamarix austromongolica. The sequence continues at coordinate 103,275,666 of CM077819.1, read as the reverse complement.
AGGTTAATTTATTTTTTCACATCATTACTTATTTAGATTGTAGTTTTTTTCATATCATTACTACATTTGATTAATGTGTTTTTCATATTATTACTACATATGAAATGTTTACTTAACACTTTATTTTGTATATATTTATTCATAGCATATATTATATTAATTTATATATTTAAATTCTCTAGAGATATGACAAAGCAAACTGTTGATAGAGACTCTAATTATGAAGAAGGGAAGAGAGGACCTACTATGATGAGAATAATCATAGACATGAGAAATAAAGGAGAACAAGTACAACTGAGTTAGAATACATATAATCTTTCCATTGGTGAGTATGTTGACATGTTTTTGACATACGTTTCACTAGTCACTCATAATCATATTCCTATATCCTACAACAATTCGAAGCAAGTTCAAGAAGGTCACAAGGAAAATATTTGGTAAGAAGTGACGGTAAATGATATGTTTTGTTTATCTTATTTTAATTCATTACATGTTATTAATTTTAATACAATGACATTGACCTACATATTTATATCTTACTTTGTAGAGAGTCTTCATCGTCCCAGAGGTGAGAAAGAAGTAGTTTCTTAGATATTGTGGTAAATATCTAAGAACATTTAGGGAATATTTGAAAAATAAAAAATAAAATGTACAGAAAGAGGGATGGTGCTTTACGCACAAAGCCCCCCAAGCATTATGAGTTTATTGATCAATAATGTTGGGATCAATTCATTGTATATCGTATTTTAGAGGAGTTTAAGGTATTTGTTGACTAACAATTAAGCTTTTTGATTAATATTATTTAATTGATATTTAAATAACAGATCATACATATTTTTCTTATAATATAGGAGAAAATTTCTAAGAATAAATAAATTACAAAGGGGAATATTTACCTTCATAATATGGCTCGAAAGGGCTATGTAGGCCTAGAAGAAGAGTTGGTATGATCTTTTGAGTAATGTGTTCACATTATAATGTTTAGAGTGTTATAATCATATTGCTAATATAATTGCGTATTATAGAATTACAGCTCCTAGAATAGGACAAGAATCCATGTACCTCATCCATCAATATTATTACATTATGGAAAATGGTTAGAGAAATAAAACAAGGATATATTAATGAAGATGTAGAAAATGCTACCAAAAGAATTGTAAGTTTGAAGCTATCCCTAACCGTAGTTATTTTTCTTACAGCAAATAGATCATGATATTATGTTTATTTATATATTATAGGATGAAATTGAAATTGTAGATGCTGTAGAGGTTTTAGATCAATATAACATTATGTCAAAAGTAACGGGAATTGAAGAGCACCTAAGAAGACCCTAGGGGTTATGAGAACAAGAGTTTGTGGTCAATCCTGTGGACTCTGAAACAACCATGACCAAGTGGTTCTCCTAACAAAAAAAATTAAACATGGCATTTGAATGGATGGCCACAATGGAGAAAGAATTAGTATCTATAAAATCTCATATGTTAAAGTCATCCAATTCAAATGCACATGATCAGATTCACATACCCAATATAAATAGCATTAGAGACAATTGTGAAGCTGATACATGTTTTTCCTCTCTTCCTAAGGTAAACATTTGAAACTATGAATTGATATATATACAATATATCAAGTGTCAACTCAATAATTACCAATACTAATATACTTTTCTTGTAGGGTTTTCATAAATGTGACTTGGTAGATAATGACCCCTTAATTGTTTTGGTAAAAATAAAGGTACGCATTACCCATGGTACCAAAATGCTGACGATTCATAGGTATATCTTGGCCCTAAATTGTGGGCCCATATATATTGACATTTCAATATTTAGAGATGCACCCTTGCCTTATTATAAAGAAGGTGATAAGGCAACTACAATTTTAGAAGCTCATGGAAGCTTTATGCCTTGGCCCATAGACACGATTCTCCTTACAACTGAAGACATAATGACATCCTCCATCTATGTTAATAGAAACACATTACACACATTGTTTATACCTTATGAATATATATCAAACTAATTACATTTTTTTTATTACTATGATTTAAGGGATTGAAAGATAAGAAGGCTCCTAAGTCAAAGGAAAAACGAATTACTAGTGGAAGAAGCAAAAAATAAAAAATAAAAAGAAAAAAAGACCCCAAGAAAGGAAAGGGAGCTAGGTTGAAAAAATCTTTAGCCCCACAAAAGATCTCATCTTTAGAGGATAACCAATGTATACAAGAGCTTTGTGACCACCACCTACTTTGGTAATGTTGTATTTTTACACCCAAAATACCTTGGTAGTGATATAATTATAATTGATTGTCATGAAGAGTATGTTTGGAGGGACTATGCCATGTATTGGTATCAACAGAGGTTATTGGAAAATTTATAAGTTTGAATGGATGTAAATAATGAGGGTAGTTGTATATATTAAATAAGTATTATTTCATATCATATATTTTAACATGTTTCGTTAATTTGTATAATTTTAGGAGTGATCAATTATTAATAAATATGCTTTACTATTGTCATCCATAGGTTGGTGGCTATCCAGGTTGTGGTAAAAGGGATGTTGCCCTCTACTATGTTTGTGTATGCATACTACATATCTAATTGTACTACAATTAATGAGGGTAGAAACATAAACTATGTAGTAGATCACATCTTGAGTGAGGGGTACAAAAAAAGCTTTACCTTATCCCTCACCTCACAAATAATCTTTGGGTTTTGTTTGTCGTTTGTCCTGATAAAAAAAAAATAATATGTTTTTTATTCCCTCCAAAATTGATCCATTCCTTTTTGTTGTCATTCTTTCTAAAGGGAAATATTTAATTGACATGTTAGTATACTTCTTACTCACATTACTTTATTAATGTATATATCCTCTTATATAATATTTATGTATATAAAGTTACAATATTGTATATCAACTTTATTTATTATAAAGGGCACTACGGACGACATATATGATGAGGGGCGGAAATGGTGTTCGAAACCCAAAGAATCTTGAGTATGATTCTATAATGGTAAGTAGGAAGATTGACATTTTATATTTTATTTCAATTCTAATGAATATCTAATACAACAACAATATAACTAAATTGATTTTATAGTGTTCACAACAGAAAAATAGTAGTAATTGTGGATATTATGTTTGTAGATCAATAGATCGCATACTCAAGAATAAATCCGTGAACATAGATCCAATCCATGTATGTTTCTTTTTCCATTTTTTTTCATTATATATTTAATCTATGACATATTTATTATTAATATAACCAAATGGTTGAATTATTTCAATTTGTAGTTTTTCAATGATGAGTAAGCACGAGGCTAGAGATATGTTGATGAGGAAATTGATGAAGTTAGAGATGAATGAGCCAATTTCGTGCACTCAAATGCTCATTATTATAGATCTATGTGCATGCATTTTAGGTTTATATCTGTTTCTTATGTTCTTCAGTATATATATATGCAAGATTGAGATGCACCTACATATATATGCAAGGATTTGTATATTATAATATATAGCTATCAACTTTGACTTTAGAATTGTCGATCCAAGAAATTTGAGTTTGGAGTATGTAGAGCTACAAAACTTGTGGTATTCCTATAATTATCTAGAGTTATTAGTAGTGTTTTACTGATTGTAGATTTGAAAAATATTTGAGCACACATCTGTGTATAAGGGCTAGAACAAACTACACAATATATAAAGGAAATTATTGTTTTAATAACTATTTTAGTGAAAACTGTTATTAAAACAAAATTCAACAATGGTTATAATGAATAACCATTTTCAAAACCTTCTTTAAAATAATGGTTATATCGAATAACCATTGATAAAACCACAAGTTTTAATAATGGTTAGAGTGAATAATTGCTAACAAAAAATCGTGCTTTCATAATGGTTTTATTTGATAACCGTTATTCAAACATGTGCAATTTGACTAAATTTGGCACAAATTTTAGCTTTTTAATGACAGTTTTATAACCTTTATTAAATTTTTAATAACACACAATTCAATAATGGTTGATAATCGTTATTAAATCTATTTAAAAAACATTATAAAAAACACTTTCTCAGATGTTATACATACTATAAAACCCTAGCATGATTATAAGTCTAAACCATCCTAATATGTTGACACATAATTTCTTCAGCCTTATGAATAATTAGATTTACCTAAATCTAAGCTACACAAAAAGCTCAAAAGATCTTCTCCTCCAAGATACCTTACGGATTATATAAGCAAAAAGCACCAAAAAATAATTATATTAGCATATATAACAATAGCAAAATAACAAAAATTAGTTAAAGTTCTCTTGGGAAAAGGCTAGCAAATAACATAGCAAATGAAGCAAACAAGGCAGCTAGGAGCAATAACACAAATTCATGAAAAGTGTTGAAGAAGGTGGGGGATCAAGGACACTTGTGGCCATTCCTAGGGGGGTTCCTTATTTTTTTTTACCTAAGACAAGGATGGGAGAAACGATGAATTTGGGTGCACCAAGGGGGTGGTGTTTAGCTGAAATGGCCAAATGAAAAGGAGGGAAGTTTGGTGGTTTTAGGTGCAGCAAAGGGGTGTTAGGCACCTTTGGTTAAAGGTGAGGTGGGGGATTTGGTGGATTATTGCATTGTTAGGGGGGAGCTATGGTAGTAGTATACATTTTTAGGGGAGAAGGAGTGGGAGGGGTGAACGTTGCTAGATAAAAATGGCAAAGATGAGGGGAAATGACACACAGAAGAATGGAGAATGTAACATCCCCATTTTTCACTACTGAAATTTTTTATTTTGAAACCTTCCAAAAATGAAAAACTAATAAACACTTTAGAAAAAGGGGGTATTACCATCACACTTAACATAGGATAGACATTAGCCACCCATGTAACACCCCACACACCACCATCACCTCCCCTGCCATTCTTCTTCTTCTTTCTCATCCTTACGCAACCTACACTTATACCCATTGCCATCACCTGCATTTTTTTTATCACAACACTCAACCATCACTTCTCCTATCACCATAGTGGCCCTACACCACCTGTCACATGTTTTCCCTCTCTGCTTTTCTTCTTCTCATTTCACACCACAAACACACGCACACTTACAGATATATGTATATATATATATATATAGATACCATACTCTCTTTATTTGGCCTCTAATATATTTTTTTTGTGTCAAAAATCCATTTCCCAAGCTCTCTCTTCCTTCTCTTCTTCTTCTTCTTCCTCCTCCTTCTTTCCCTATTTTTAGCCTTCACACGACCCAATCCACCATCGTGGACCACCTTGGCCACCACTCATTGCCATTTGGCTGGTGGAATGACCACCAAGGTTGCCCAAACCTTCCCCATTACCGTCGCCGACCATCTCCGCCGACTACCACCTCTTATCCCTTCTCCTTCCCCTCGATTATTGTAAAGTTTCAGAGTGCATGGTCTGTGCACGACCGTACAAACACTCAGATACCCTATTTTCTCTTGGCCAGTACTACATAATCGTGCAATTGCTACACTGCTTGACCCTGCATCTTCTCTTCCTTCAAACCTATTGTGCAATTCCTGCATGGTCCTGCAACATTTGCACCGTCTGGCCATGTAACTTCCCATTTTAGCCGTGCAACCTTATTTTCACCCCAAATCTTGTCCAAACACCACCAAAATTTAACCATAGCTCCACCACACACATTCTTCTACACTTCCATACAATTAAAGCTTCCAATTGACTCTGGTGATCTTCTAGTGATCTTGGAGGAGGTATAGGATTTATGTGCATAGAGCCCAGTGTCCTTTTCGGTAAGGATACTTGTCATAGCTAGGGATTTATGTGATACTTGTCTCTTTGTATATGCTTTTGTGTTGAGTATATTATATTGAATAATTCAAGTATGGAAATACTATGAAATGATATTTTTGAGAGTAATGAAATTATATAAGTAAATTTTTAAGTATAATATTAGATACAAGATCTCTATGGAAAACTAAGGATATGTACTTCAGATAATGATTGGAAATGTATATGTTTTAGGTTTTATGAAGGCTTGGTAGAATATGATTGTCTTGAATTACCTTGAGGGTATTATGGTCATTTGAGGATAATTACGGGGTTGTACTTATGTTTAATTGTATGTATTATGTACTTATATGAGTTTGGCATGATAATATACAATCAACTCTGAATAAGGCACTAATTATCTAAAGTGAAATATCACTTGGGTCGGGTCAAAGTGTTTATATGGCTCCGTTCCACCGAATAATAATAGTGGCTTGGGTGTGTTATACCCGAGAGGTGCTCCAGTCCGTTCCACCAGATTAAGAAAAGTGGAGCCTCATACTCAACGTGAATGAAAATAAAATTAAGAGTTAAAGTATAAATGGAAATATATTAATTATTTAAAGTGGAAGACTACGTGAGTCAGGATAGAGGTGTTGAATCCATTCCATCGGATAATAATAGTGGCTAGGGTGTGTTGTCCCCAAGAGGTGCTTTAGACCGTTCTAACGGTTTAATAAATAGTGGCTCAAGAGTATTTTACTCTGAGAAGTGTTGGCTCTGTTCCATCGGATAATAATAGTGTCTCGGGTGTGTTGTCCCCGAGAGGTGTTTCAGATTGTTCCACCAGTTTAAGAATAGTGGGGTCCCTGAACTCAACGTAAATAAAAGAGTGGAATATGGTATATCTAACGAAAGACATGGAATCAATGTTTATCTAGCATTATTCTATTTGCACATGTATGATTTGCTTATGAGAATTATTGTATCATGTGTAGCCCTGCTTGACTATATCGTTACTTTACTTAGTACGTAGCATACTAATCACCCATTTTATAGGTTCTTCTCATTTCCACTAGTAGATCTGCCCTATTTTGCAGGTCAATGATAATTATTAGCTTAATGTGCTTGCCTTGGGTGATCGCTAAATGAATTAGTAAAGGGTATGGTTATTCCGGATATCTCTATTTCTACTTGGACTCTTAGTTCTCTGCTTTTACTATTTATTCTCTTCTCTCTATTTTATATCCTGTATCGCAGTGGAATCAAGTGCTTCCAACACCTGATTCCTAGGTATAAGGTTACTTTTACCTTACACCTGACATATACTAGGCATAGGGAGTGACTCTTCTATGTTGGATGCGGCGTGATACCCCCACGTTTTGTGTTTTGGATTTTGCTATTAACTCTTTAAAACGAAAATTTTAAGTTCCAAAATTTAGGGTTGTTACAACCCGTCCCATTTTAGATATAAGGATGAGAAACAAACCAACCAAAATCAATGCATTGTGCACTAAAAATATTATATAAATATAGGACCTCGACGATCTAGAGTGTTCAAATACATAAATAAATTAAGTCAAAGTACATGGTCTCAAATTATAGAAACAAAGAAGGGTGTGGCCTTAACTCTAGTCCAACATGGACAACTCAAAACGTTTGTTGATGTCTATGCTTTCGAAACCCCTACTCGCACAAGGTTGGCCCACTATTGACCATTCTCAAAAACATGCACATGACCTCTTCTCGTAGGAATGAATAAGTGACCGGGAAAACGGGTACATCAGTAAGCTTCGTACTAAGTAAGTCAAGTTACCTCCTTAATGGAGTCACTAGCACAAAAGATTATAGTATAATATGCAAATTATACTAAAAATTTCCATGCATTTTTCATATAAATTGGATATATGCTTTATCATAGTCACATCAGGCATAGGAAGCTCATACCATACATGGCTCATCATGCTTGACACTATCGAAATACATTAGAAATGAAAACATGCAAGCTACAAGTAGAAATTCTAGCTAATAATAAGGCTTCATTTGTCCAGACACATAAGTTCACCATATATCATTTCCACATCCCTAATTTATTAAGTCCTTTACACATATATAGGTCACTATCTCCTTTACCATTCTTTTCCATTTTCATTTACCTTTCTCTTTAGTCACATTCCTATTCTAAAATCTTTCCCAATTACTCATTCATCAAATTATTGTACAAATACTTATCCAAGTTATTATCAGGTGATGGATCGTGTACTACCCCACAATCTCACATACTATGGAAGTCAATCCAAATCAAAGGACATAAAGTTTAGGCCGAAGCCAAGTAACCACTAATGGAATTATGTCCCAATGAAGCCAAGTAACCGCCAATAGATATAAGTATAGGCTTAATCTAAAACCACCTAGGTGACCAAATGTTTAGTATCAATTGCCCTTAATAAATCAGTAGTGTCTAGAGCAGATATGGCACCAAGATCTACTAGGATACCATTTGATGGCAAATCTCAAAGGCACAAATAAACACCCAAATAAAGAACAATCCCTAATAGCTAATTGAGGATCGAGTAACCCATAACCATACACAACTCAATCATGTTTCTCTTTAAGTTATTACTATGTTATTCTCAAGATTACGTGATCATACAAGGCCCATACAATGTGCAAGCAAGACATTCACATACTTGTTCCATCTTAACCATTACCATTCCCTAACCATGTGAGGAATTTCCATTTAATACTAACTTAGTATTAACTAAATCGCTTATATTAATGCATTTTAAGTTAATTCCAAATTGTATTATCTCTTTCAAGCCATCTAATACTTATTTGGGTTTACCCATTAAGGCCTTTACAACACCAATTTATTATGGCATAAATTATGTTCCATTTAATACATCTATTAGTTTGTACATTCATGTCAATAGTGGTTTTTCACTCTTTAAAATAATCATATAGCATCACTAGGCATGGTCTTAAGGAATATCCTAGTCAAAATATCAAAATCAAACAATCTGGCCTAACCACTTGACCGATTTGGCCTAACTAGCTAATCAATTTTACAAACTAGTCGATCAGTTGGGCCAACAAGTTGATTGGCTTGGGATGACTTGATGACTGGCTTAGCTCGACCAAACCGAGGGGTTTCCCAAACCGGTTGATCAGCTTGGCCAAACTAGTTGATTATTCTAGTTCAATTGATCAGTTTTGTCAAACCAATCAATGGGTTTAGGTAGAGAGCAAACCAAGGTGACTAGAGAACTATTGGTCAATGGATTGGGTTAACCAATTGACTATTTTAAGGATCAATTGATCAGTTTGACCTAACTAGTCAATCAGTTTTCCCTCAAATAGCACCGAACATACATATTTCAAGCAAATCATCCTCAAAATTTCTACCACATCCAAAATAAAACATATCCAGGCATCATACCAACACTTTTTCAGCTCATAAATTGAGACATGCTTCATAATTAATCAAACCGACCTAATTTTCCTGCAATCATACATTTTTCTCAAACATGTTAAGTTAATCAACATTCATCAATCTAAAACCAAATTCTCATGGGAAGATATAAAATCAGAATTTTAAAGAATTCACCACAACACATGCTTGACTAAGTCACATTTTAGAAGTAAGAATGACTTACTTGGTGGAAGTAAAACTCTTCCACAAATATGAAAACTCAACCCAAATGATTTTCAATTCTCAAACCTTAAATAAAACATAAGTTAAAGCATTAGAAATTCAATGAATAATTTCATAAATTAAAATTCAAATTAGGAGGAAGTAAACTTACGAAACTTAAGAGAAAAAAAAAACAAAGAGAATTTGTGCTGAAAAAGAGACTAAACTCCCTCCTAAATCTAACCCTCTATTGCTTAAGGATAAACAAGAAGGATCTACAGAATGGATTAGAAGAGTGGAAAGGAACCGAAACTAAACCCAAATTAGATAGAAAAAAACATGCGGTTAGAAAGAGCTATAATATTTTAGTACCTAAAAGAAAAGTGAATGGAAGGGGTCATTAGGGTTATTTATATCTAATAAATCATTACAAGAATGAGTGTGGTTAGGCAGAAATTGAAAAGCTCTAATTTATACCATTTGAATCTAAGTTGAATGGGTGGATTTTGTCAAATATAGGGTGACCTCCCTTCTAATGCTGAAATGGAGATTTTTGAAAAAATGGAGGTCAAAATTTCTCAAAATTTTCAAACACAAGAGAGAAATGAACGATTAGTAGAAAAGGAATCTCCATGCTAAGGATAGATAGGTCTTGGAATCGAAGCAACAATTTTGGAGCATGTAGAGGAGAGAGGTGGAATAAGATAAAGCAAAGGTAACCTTCCCCCCAATTGTCCAAATCAAACCCTTGAATCAATTTAAGGCAAAAGCTTGGACCAAATGTATGATAAAAAGGTTAAAAATCTTTCAATAATAACTTGGAATGAGATTATTAAGGTTTCATTTTCATATAAGAAGGTGTCCCAAAAAAATTGAGTTTAAATGATATACTTTGCTTGAAAAACCAATTGAATTTTCTACCAACTAGTTGATCGCTTCAGTTAAGAAAAAAATCCTTTATCTGAAACAACAAACAAATTGATTAGTTCATCTAAAAGTTCTGTCTATTCCATTTCTAAAACTTGTTCAAATCTAACTTTCCCTCAAACTCAATTATAGTTCCAAATCATAATCAAACATTATCAAATCTTAATAAATACCATAACTTCTTATTCAACAAACTTCACAAAAATATGGGATATTATAGAGAATTAAGGAGTTTCCTTAAGGGACCTTGGAAGGAAGGTGAAAAAGGACACACTAAGTTGAGCCTTCATGTTTTTCTAGTGTAAATAAGCATACAAATGAGGGATGAATATAGCTTATAATGGGACGGAGTGCTTGACAATCGAACCAAAATGAGGAAAACATGCATGGGAACATAGGATAGAGGTAGAAAATTAAAGGGATGGTGAGAAGAAGGATTTATGCTGAGGTAGATGGAGTAGGATAAGGCTAAAATCTAGTATAGGATAGGGGTGCTATTTAGGAAACTTTTAATTTGAACACAAATATTTTGTTATTAGAATTAGGGTTACTTGGTAAAACAAATATTAATTAGGGTATAAAATAGGATTAAATTGAATAACCTAAATTCTTCACATTTTAATCTAATTAAAATTTTATATAATATGTCCTAATAATACACTTATTGATAATCCATTTAATAAAACAAAACCTACAATAACTGTTATAACTAATTACAAATAATTTTGGTTTATAATTAGGGATTTTACGATCGAGGTATTACACACCTGACCACTATTCTTAAATAGGTGGAATGGCTTCAAACACCTCTTAGGGAAAAACACACTTAAGGCACTATTATTATATAGTAGAATGGACCCAATACCTGGGTTCTGACTCACATAATTTTTTACTTTAAGTGATTAATATCTTCTTTATTATTATTGTAACACCCCCAAATTTTACACATTTTTTTTAAAAACAAGACTTATAAATTAAAATCGTAAAGTCTGGGGATGCTACCGCCACACTTAATATCGGACCGGTTTACTCCTACCGTCTCAATACCAAGTGCTAAGGCTAAGAAAACTACACATAGATTAATAAATAACCAAAATTCATAAATACGGAAATTAAAGTACGCATAAGTCTTTACATAATTCGAAATACTAGCTATTGTTTTTAGTGAAGAAAATTAGCAATAATAGTAAAATTGTTGCTGAAGGGTCAATCACAATTAAAAGAGGACAAAGATAAAAATCTCATGATGGAAAAACGGCCACACCACTCTAGGAACCGATCCAGCCCAAACATCACTTGGCCCCATCTGATGTCCCATTGACATCAGAGCATCGAAATAAGCGTCTCCTACCTACAACAGGTCAGATGGGCCTTCTATTCATGGGAATGAGTAGCACCCATGAAAAGGGTGATTAGTACACTATGTACTAAGTAAGGTAGCTGATGCACTAAGGCCAACACATAAGCACATAAATTCATATAAATCATGTAGTAGAAATAAAAGAGCATAATCCATCATGATAATATAATATCATACAATCATTCGGGTAGATACATAAAGGCCCATTTATTCCAGATTAATTATTTAATAACTCTTTTATCAGAAATCGATTCACGCCATTTTCTTTATCAAGTCCACATGAGTATGGGAACCCCACTATTTTAGTCGGTGGATCGGTCGCGAGGGTAACATACCTTGCCACTATTTTATGCCAATGGATCAGTCTGGCCCCTTTCTCGTATGGTGTTCCACTATAATTAATAGTGTCTTTTACGTCTTAGCAATTGTAGGGTTTGGTTTGTTGAGCTTGGGATCCCCCACTATTATAGACGGTGGAGTTGTCATGAGGGTAACATACCCTGCCACTATTCTAGCCAGTGGATTGGTAGCGAGGGTAACATACCCTGCCACTATTATACACCGGTGGATCGGTCTGAGCCCGTCTCAACATCTTCCACTTTACGTGATTAATGTTTTAAGTATCTTATTCAAAACCTTTCACCTTAGACATGCATGAATCATTCCCTTTACACTTCACACATTACAAATCATAAAATTCCACCATCATAATTACACTTTAATCACCAAATGCACATGATACCACAAAAACCATAAGCAGCCACACCAAGCCCTAATTGTCCACACAAACCCTAGCTCGGTCTCCTACGTACCCTTATAATGCTCCACATACTATTTTCCATCCACAGTGTTCAACCACCCCAACAATACTTACATTACCATCCTCACATCCCAAATCAACTTTTCATACGTAAACTTCACTCCCATGTAGACTTTATACATCCCATGCAACATTTCAAAATTTTCATGTGAAACCCTAAAATCTCACGTGAAACCCTAGAATCAACCATGCAAACCCTAGATCCCTCCATATAAAATCCTAAATTCTTTCATGCAAAACTCAAGATTCCTTCATACAAAACCCTAAAGTCAATCCATACAAAACCAAGATTCATCCATACCAAACCCTAGATTCAAACCATATAAAACCAAAGATTTATCCATACCAAACCCTAAATTCAAACCATATAAAACCAAAGATTCATCCATACCAAACCCTAAATTCAACCTATACCAAAACCAAAGATTCATCCATACGAAACCTTAAATTCAAACAATATAAAAGTAAAGATTCATCCATATCATACAATTGATTATATTCTCCCATTCATAATCACAAATTAGATTCTCCCATACAAGACCTTAAGTTAGATTCTTCTACATAAAACCATAAATTAGAATCTTCCATATAATCCATAAATTAGATTCTCCTATATAACATCATAAATTACATTCTCCCATACAACATCATAATTTCGATTCTCCCATACAACATCATAAATTAGATTCTCCCATATAAAATCATAAATTAGATATTCCCATATAAGACCATAAATTAACTTATTTCACAAAAAACCCTAAATTCCCCATTTTATTCTTCCACTCAAGCATCATTAAAATACTTAGGTCAACTCACACCCCTTGGTTAACTTATTTCCCCATTATCCTTTTTCATCCTTTCTCCCACACAAACCACATTAACATCCTCACATGCATGTCTTATAGGGTCACAAACCATTCATCATATATACATAATATATATGCCAGGCAAATACACAAAAACATACTTCAACTCCACGTTATACCAAATACGAAATAATTAATAATGATAAGTATAAAATACATAGCATACGAAGCATATAATGCACATAAGCACACAATAGGCCTTAGAAACACCCTTACCTAAAACGACACCGGTCTTGGAGCATGCTCCTACGCCTCCTTAGGGTTTTGACAAAATAATAACATATTAATAAAAATAACATTAATTAATTTCGAACTTTACTAAAGATATAAGAAAGAATATAAATATTATAAAAGTTGATAATATAGGGTTAATGAATTTACCCTAATAATAATAATGATACTAAAAAAATAATAGCAAAGATACTAAAAATAATATCAATGAGAATATAAATAAGAATAATAATTACAGTAACAATAATAATAATAAGGACATTATTCAAAAACAAAGTGAAATAAGGGCTTCGGCCCCTTTACCAAAATAATACTAGTAATAATATTAGTAAAATAAATAACCAAATTTAGTAATAATAATAATGATGAAATAATAATAATAATAATGATAAAAACCATAATAGTATTACAAAATAATAATAACCATAATGGTAATAATAGTAATGATAATAATTGAAAATAAAATAAAGTAGAGTTTTTACCCTACATAGAAAAATAATAAACTTGTTAAATAATTATAATAATAATAATAACAACACTAATAATAATAATAAAATCTAATGATAAAAATAATGATAATATGACTAATAATAAGACTTGATATTTATAATACCACTACTACAATTCAAAATAGGCATAATACGGTTTTAGCCTTACATAAAATAATAATATTAACATTTGAAAATAACAACAACAACAACAACAACAACAACAACAACAACAACAACAACAACAACAACAACAACAACAATAATAATAATAATAATACTAACACTAACAATAATAATAATACTAATAATAGCAACACTAATGGTAAAATAGTTGTAATATTAATAATGTAATAATAATAATAATAATAATAATAATAATAATTTTGAAATAGTAATAATAAAAATAATAATTATAATAATAAACACATATTAATAATAATAATAGTAATAATAGAAATAATAAGAATAATATTAATAAAATTGAAATAAAAAATACAATAGGGCTTCAGCCCTCAATAGAAATAATAATCAAAACATTAATACTAATAATAATAATAATACATATTAAAAAAAAAATAATAATAATAATTATAATAGTATTTATATTCAAATAAATGAAATAAAATAAATTAAGGCTTATAAAAATAGGGAAAAGGGTTGAGAGGGTCTAGGGTTCAACCTTAGGCTGATGGTGATAGGCAGCACTGACGATGGTGCACGGCGGTAACGACGGTGGTCGGAAAAAGAGAGGAAAAGAGGAAAATTTGAAGGCTGGGAACAAAATAGGGAGAATGAAGGTGGGAGAGGGGGTGTTTAAGAGTGCTTTGAGGGAGAGGAGTTGAATGAGGGTGGTGGCACAACCAAAGGTGGCGGTGCACAGCGGTGGTGGTGGTGGCCGAAGGAGGAAGAAGAAGAGAAACAGAGGAGGAGAGGGATGGAGAGGAAAAGAAAGGTAGAGGAAGGTAGAAGGTGGTCTACAGAATAGATTGGAAGGTGAAAGGAGTGGTAGCAGTGGCGGAAGAGGTGGCTAATGGTGGTTTGAAGGGCGGTGGAGGTAGAAGAAAGGGTTGATTAGAGAGGGAAGTTCGTACAGTCGGGGCGACTTATGCAGGAAAAATCGAGGGATGAGGGAGGCTTAGTTAGTTAGAGGGCGGCGCAAGGATGAGTTGGGTGGGCAGAGAGGGCAGTGAAGTTGGCCGGAGGCAGAGGAAACGGTGTCTAAAGGGGCGGCGGCGAATGGGTCATTTTTATAGGTTCGAAAACATAACTCGATTCCAGGGTTGGTTTTGGGATATTTATACGCTAAAGGTGGCGCTTAAGGTCAAAGGGGATACGGGGGAATTGGGGCAGGTCAGTTAGGCTCACCGGCGGCGACGGTTACTGACGAAATTCTACGTCGAACGTGGGAGGGTTTGCTGGCTGGGAGAGGGAGAAAGATGCGAAGATAGGGGAGTTAGTTGGGCGAAAAGGTTGATGAGTCAGCAGGGGAGAGGAGTGAAACGGCTGGTCAATAGCGGCAAAAAACCAGGGCATAGGGGTGGTAGTGCATGTCGACGGAGCTGTAGGTGCGATCGGGCTAGGGGAGAAGAAGAAGGGGGACTGGATCGACGGTCTAGAAGAAAAAGAAAGATAGGAAAAAAGGGGGAAGAACTAGCCGGCGAAGCTGGTTAAAATTCTCTAAATAGAGTGCCGCGTTTTAGGGAAACCAGAGGCAAGATGTAGCATTGAGAAGGAAGGAAGAAGGGGCGACTGCGCGGGCTGGGCCGCGCCAAAGGAAAGGAAGAAGGGGAACTGGGCCGCGAGCGTAGGAAGAAAGGGGAGCGGGATCTAGGCCAATGGGCTGACCCTGGTCGGGGAGGAGAAAAAGAAAAAGAAAAGAAGAAGAAAGAAAAAGAAAGAACAAGGAAGAAAAAAAAAAGAAAAAAGGAAAAAAGAAAAAGGAAAAAGGAAAAATAATGAGTTAGGTTAATTAAATTAATTGGGGGTATTTGGGATATTTAAAAATAATAATATTTAAATAAAATAATATTTAAATCCCTTTTTAATCTAATTTAGGATTTTTAAAAGGTTATCCATAAATTCCATTTTAATTAGCAAAACACCTTAATTTTCTTTAATTAAATTATTTATAAAATTCATATTAATTTGGAACTATTTTCTTTTTCTTATTTTAAATAAAATAATTTATTCAATTAATTTTGAAAATAAAATCCTTAATTAGCTAAATTACCCAAATTTCTCCTAATTAAAATACTTATAAATTTCTTCTTATTTTTCCCTAATTAATTTCCTTTTTATTTTAATAAAAATAATTTATTAAATTAAATTTTCCAATAAAAAACTTATTTAACTATAATTTTTAAAATTAGAAATTTTTGGTGCATTTCAATTATTTATTTCAAGATCATATTCTGGTTTATGTAGAGCCCGAGAATTCCACTATTCTTAAACTTGTGGAACAATCTAGTATCATCTAATGGAATAAATATACAATACCTCAGCCCCGACTCACGTTATCTTTCTCCTTACGTAATTAGTATCTTATTAAAGGTTATATTTCTTAATGTCCTCATACATACGCATAATCACAAAATATATATCTTAACATAATCATTTGAAGTATATAAAGTACAAATATGTAAATTCTAACACACTTCTCTGAAGAAAAGGCTATACCCCTCCTAAGAAACCCTAATTTCACAAGTCTAGCTTAACTTCTTTCCTGGTACTCATTTTATCACCAAATTCCTTACCCTTCTATAAAATAGTGTTACTAAAAATATACCCAAAAATCAAAGTCCAAATCCTACTTTTTACACATATGATAATAGCCCACCCTTAGGGTTGCTATTCACATTTCCTATAAAACCTAAATTTCATGATTCAATCATAACTTTTTCCAAAAAAAAAAAACATACACCAACCAAATTTACTAAATATTCCTAAAATATTATTATTGACATAATATATAAAGATTGATGTCTAACTCTCACGTCTTACACATGCAATAATAGCCTATCATTAGGGTTACTAGTTATCTTTCCCATAAAACCCTAATTTCACAAATTAATCATAACTTTTTCCATGAGACTCATATAAACACCAAATATAGTATAAAACTTGAAATGCAAATATCAACAACATACTAAGATTTTAAGATCAAATTCCAATATTTCACACATATGATAATGATTCCGCCATCTAGTGTTACTATTCCCACTTAAGACCACTTTTCTCATTTACTGGACTTTAAACCATTTGTATTCCACTCCAAACATTCCATATAATTTACATAACCTATTTTGAACCATTTAACATATTTAAATTCCCAATATTATATTTTTAAACCATATTGACCAAATACCCCTAAGACAATTATGATACCCATTTTCCACAAAAATCTTACGAATCTCAATATGAATGAATTTTCAACTTCTAATACGTTATATAATAAAAAAATCATAGCCATAGCTATACGTTGATACTATATGACATGATTCATCTCAAAAAACAATATGCACGACTTATACTTTCACACCTTTTTACCTTTTCTTTCATATTCAATACCATATATCAAATAATACTAACATCATGATAATATTTCCATTCAAAAATTCCAAGCATGATACCACAATATCTATATATATATATATATATATATATATCAGCCCTATCTATGATTTGTATTCTTACCAAAGCGGCTCAGGTCTCTAATCATGAAAGACCTATGTTTCCCCCACCGCTACCACTAAGGTATCACCTAATAGTCAAAATATAAAAGTTAGACTTAGAAAATTTTAATTAAAAAAAAACTAAGACAAGGGAAAGGGAGGAAAACTAGAGATAGAAAAAGAAGTGGAAGGCTTGGGTAGGGTATTGTACAATGGCGGTGTGGTGGTGACCATAGTGCTAGTGTGGTGGCTAAGGTGGTGGTGATGGCTGGAAATATGGTGGTGGTGATGGTGGTGTTGGAACTAGTGAATGGTGGCATTAAGGAGTGATTGGCGATGATGGTGGTCTGTGGAAGAGGGTGGTGTGAGTAGTGAAAAGAAGATAGATGAGGGAAAAGAAAGCTTGGGATTAGAGTGGTGCTTACTAAAAAATTATGTGGAGTGGAAGTTGGTGTTGGTGTTACCCCACGATAATTGGATAGGGGTAGCAGCCTATAGGTAGTGACTGAGGCAAGAAGTGGGGTTATCGATGGCTAGGAAAAGAGAGGAAAGAAAGGATGGTAGAGGAAGGTGAAGGGTCAGGGGATGTGGTCAACTATAGAGCACAGATAGAAGGAGGAGGGAATGATAAGAGGAGAGGAAGGTAGGCGACAACGAGGTGGTGATGGTGGTGGAGACGAGTGGTGATAAAATTAAGGTAGGGAAAGGAAAGAAAAAGGAGGCTCGTCTAGGGTGAGAGACAGTGACAGAGAGATGGATGGTGGCTAGGTGAGGTTTGTTGTGCTATTTCCGCGAGTGCACAGATTCGTTATAGTATTTCAAGGTTGTATCCTATAAGGACTTCGTAATTAATTACACTTATTTACTATTTTAACTATCTAAATCTACAAAAAATGAGGGTATGCATTCAGATAAAAAGAATAAATATGAAAAGCTTTCTAACTTGCAGATATTAAACAATAAGAGTAAAACCTACGAGAATATTTCACGCCGGCCATGTCATGCACGTAAATCATGGGGAAGACTGATGCTACATGGCCATGTGGCAGGCCGTGCAGTTTCTTAGCTCTTGGCATTTTGAAATTTCTGACCGTGCAAAATTTTAAACTGAAAAGTCAAGGCTAAAAATATTACACTACCAAGCTATGCAGCTGGGTGTGCGGCAGACCGTGCAACCCCATGCTTATTCTTTGTTTTTCCTTTTCCCAAAAATAAGCAATTATTCCTTAGACTTGGTGTTTTTGTGGGAAATCCTGCAACATAAAGCTTAAGAAAGTAGTAATGCAAATAATAGACCAAAACCGTAGCAAAATATGTAAAAGGGATTAAATGAAGTCCTAAAGCTAAGGGAAAGAGAGGTAAAAATATGGGAAAAATTCACTTTATCAACTCCCCCATGCTTATTCTTTGCTTGTCCCCAAGAAAACACAAAAACACAGAACAACATAACGAGCGGAATGATAACAAAGCCTCAAATGATAGGAACAACAACATAAGCATGGCATACAAAGTCTAGTTCGACCTATATTACGAGCGATAATAGTAGTATAGAAAATAAAGCGAGACAACCCTTCAGTGCGGACACACAAATCAGAAATATTATAACACGCTAAGGTGTTTTAGGGTCGTGTAAATGCCATCTAAAAAAAATAGAGGTTAAACAAGGTCGCAGACTTACTCTCTTTAGTTAAGTGTAAACACTATGCGCTCATGTGTATTTGTAGGGATAATAATGTCATTCAATACTCTCCTATCTCATGATGATCGACCATATGCTTGTAGAAACTCTTCTTCTTCACTGATTAAATACATTATGCATTACAAAAATTAAGAGGTCTTAACAGGGTTGCAATGGGGCCAAAGTGAAAGGTAGGATAGATTTAGGAATGTAGCTATGGGCCTAAAACTAAAAGAGTGGTAACTACAAATCCAAATCAGAAATGGAAACTTTCTAATCACACTTAATTACACACCAAGGCTCCCTTTTTTTGATTTTACAAATGGAAATATATGCAACTTTTCTATTTTTCCTTTTTTATATAAGATACCCCTATGATTGTATTTTTACCCTATCTACCATAATAAATCCATTAGCTACCTCTCCCTAGTTTTCAGACCAAGGCAGGGTAGTTTCTTGGAAAAAAAACTAGTATGTAGGTAAATGAAGGGAAAGGCTTAGGCTCAAAGGGGTTAAACAAAAGGAAAACAAGTGTTATTTGGTGGCTTATGGATAAAGTAGCTAACAAAGAAAACACATGCCTCTATCACACTAATGCATGCATAAGTCATATGGGGTTTTGAAGAGAGCGTCTGCAAGTTCTAGTTTCTCATATTAGAGGAGAGAACACATAATTAGAAGAAGTGAGACTACATAAAATGTGAACAATCTCAAAAGCTCAAAGTCTCACCAGTTCTTTTCTATGAGCCTTATTTTCTAAGTCTTAGTCAAGATGGATAAGTTTACAAAAATAAACCGTTAGAGTGTTATAATAATAAGTTGTTTGAGAGTCTATCACTAGGGGGGTCTGCGGTATAAGTAATTTTCAAAAATATTAGTTGTAATAGCTCGCAATTCATGGGTTTTACTAGTGCATGATCAGGTTATGTAGAAGGTTCTATCATTTGGTCATCATAGGCATTCGTTTCACAAAACAACAACACAAGCAACATAAAACATAATAGAAAATGAAGGAGAAGGAAAACAAGAAAGCAAGAAACAACAAAATAGGCAATAGCTAAGGCAAAAAAGAAACGACTCTCCCATGCTTGAATACCACATTATCCACAATGTGGAAGTGAGGAACAAGGGGAAGGAAAACACAATCACTGGGGCGATGGTGGAGGAGGGTAGCTATGCTCCAAATGCCATTGATACATTTGATGTATCATGGAGTTCATTTAGTCTATGGGAGCAATAACCTCCATGAGACTAGCAACTTGAGTGTCCAACATATCGAATCAGTCATCAATATGTTGGAAGCAGGAATCCTAAGAGGTGCCTGAGGAAGAAAGGCCAAAATCAGAGCTAAAAGAAGGAGGCGCTAGGAGAGTAAGTAGTGGTAAATGATGCCCTTCTTCCAGGATTTTAGGGTTATTATCTGAGGGAGGTGGCATTGCTTGAATCTAGCATGGTGTATGAGGAGAAGGTAACCAATTGGCATGCCCAGTCTCGATGAGAGTGGTGAAGATTGGGTTAGGAAGCGGGTACCACACCTCCTAGTTATAATACAATTTGTGTTGATGTTGATCTTACAAAATTAACTTTATATTTGTGTAGGTTGCTAGCCCTAGGTAGGTTGGCGAGAAATTCTCATAGATGTCATCAAAACTATAACCGAGCCTTGTGGCAATGTACGTTATGATAACGCCTATGACGATATCACCGGTGAGATTGGCGCTCACCGTACCAAGATGATTAGCAAGATAATACCCTAAATCGAGAGAACTATCTCAAAGCATACAATACAAAGAGAAGAGCTCCAATTTACGTAAATTTCCCTGGCTTTCCTCTCAGCTAAAAAATGAGCTGGCTAGAAGCCGTTGGACATAACGCAAAGTTGGATTATAAATTAGGGTGGCTTTCACGTGGTGTCCACTGTATGGCTTAGGAGGACCTCCTTTCTTTGTAAGATGATTTCTCGCCAAAATTCTTGAGGATCCCAAATTTGGGAGCCCTTAGAAAGTCACCGACCATAAGAGGGAAGACGAAGTAAGGATGAGAACCTAGACAACGACATTCGGCAAGTGCTATTAAAGAGCTGAAATATGATGGACTCATCAGAATGATCAAATACAAAGGAACTGAGGAACTCAAGTGTAATTCCCTTACTTGTAGGAAATACATTTGAAAAGAAATGGTAAAGACCACTACGAAAAATCAAATACACAACATCCTCTTTTAGCTCTAGTGCTTCGAGACAATCCTAATCGACGAATTGAGTTAGGGTAATGTTCCGATTCACTAGCCCCACATAGACATCCTTGCCATTGGGGTAGGCAAATATAATACGTTAAGGATTCGAGGGTTGTGTATTTGTGGCCTTACCTTGCCTTTTCAATTGACATGGATGCGGTTGAGAGGACTCACCTTTCTCTTGGTTTGATTTCAATCATTTCTTGGGTGCCATTGCTACTATTTATCTATAAAAATAAAGCATTATAAAATAGTTCAGGCAGAACACACACCGTAATTGAGATGGGAAGATATAAAGAATAAATCTAGCAAGAATTATAGAAGAATTAAAAGCATTATGAATGGAACTAAGAAAAGAAAAGGCAAACCAAGAAAAATGCCTATGTGCACAACCGGTGTAGAAATAGTGAGCAGGGGGAGTGGTGTGTGGTGGTGCAAAGGTAGGTGGTGCCAAAAAAAGGTCTACATAGGCAGGGTGTGTAGGGGTTGTGGGTGGGCTTGGTAAGTAGGGGATGGTGGCAGAGGTTTGATTAAGTGGTAAATGGTGGTGGAATTGGTGGTGGAAGGTGAGGTTGTGCACGTGAAATAGGTGTTGAAAGGGTGGTGTGCAGAGGAGTGGTGGGTGGATTCTGTACGACTGAGGAAGAGGTGTGGAAACAAGGTGTGCAGGGGTTGCATTACCCGGCTATGCAGGGAGAAGCAGGTTGTATGGTGGTTGATGGTTGTGGAAGTGGTGGTAATGACATTTGTTGGGGTAGATCTAGGAGGAAAGAGGAAGAGGAAGAGGTCGGGGAGGGTTAGGGTTCAAGAGAGAGAGTGCGATGGTGAGAGAAGGGAAAAAAAGGGAGTCATGGGCATGTGCATTTATGGATAGATGGGTTCGCACGGCCGTGCGCCATTTGCATGGGTAGGCTATGGGAGAAGGATATAGGTGTGCACGGGCAAACGATACAAAATTTTTCCTCTAAGCCTGATAGTTTATGGATAGGCACGGTCGTGTAGGTCTAGCATGGCCAGACCGTGTAAAATTTCTACTATCGGGTTTTTTCCATTTTCCAGTGATAAGCTTATACACGGTTATGCGGTAGACCATGCAACCCTATCTTCTTCATTTCTCTTGCTCCTTTTTGTCATGTAATGCATTATATCCTCCTATAATCCATTAGATAGTTGTGATAAGCAATCTTTCCTGGCAAAAAGTTGCAACACAGAGAGAAAAACAAAGGAAACAAAGGAAATAAAAGAAAAAAGAAGAGCATAAAATAAAAGAAAAACACAAAACAAAAGAAACATAACAAATGAAAACAAGAAACATGGGTTGCCTCCTATGAAGTGCTTGTTTATGGTCATTAGCTTGACCTCTATGTTCTTCAAACGAATGGTACCTCAAGAAGGGCGATGGAGCCCAAATTCTCAACTGGAGACCTGACAATATAATGTTTTAAACATTGTCCATTGACTTTGAACCATCCCGTAGGTTTACTCCAATCTTCCACTGCCCCATAAGGATATACTTTAGGCACTTGGAATGGACCCAACCACCTTGATCGTATTTTTCGGGAAAAAGCTTCGGATGGGAGTTGAACAAGAGTATCAGCTCTCCCTCCTTAAATTCTTTTCAGAGAATACTTTAGTCATGCCCCCTCTTCGTTCTTTCCTTATATATTTTGGCATTTTCATACGCAGCTAACCGCAACTCATCGAGTGAGTTGAGTTGAAGCATTCTCTGCTCGCCCGTTTCCTTCAAACCTAGGTGAATAGTCTTTATGACCCAATTTTCCTTGTATTCAACCTCAATAGGCAAATGACTTGATTTTTCGTATACCAAACAAAATGACATGGTGCCAATAGGGGTCTTAGAGGTTGTCCGGTTGGCCCAAAGATCGTCGTCTAGCCGAGAGGAACAATCTTTCCTTGACTTGGATATGGTCTTTTCCAGGATCCCTTTTATTTCTTTATTAGTAATCTCCACTTGAATACTTGTTTAAGGTTGATATGGAGTGGCCATTTTGTTAGCTACGCTATATTTCCTAAAGAGTTTGCTTAAGACCTTGTTGGCGAAGTGGGATGCTCCGTCACTGATCACGGCCCTCGAAATTCCAAAATGGGGGATAATAACCTTCTGAAAAAGCTTAATGACTACCTTCACATCGTTCTTTGGAGATGCTAACTCCTATACCCATTTTGAAACATAATCCCCTTCGACCAGTATATACTTATTGTTGTGAGATGAAGGAAATGATCCCATGAAATCAATCCCCCATACATCGAATATCTCTACCTCAAAAATATTATTCAAGGGCATCTCATTCTGTCACGAGATATTCCTGATTCTTTGGTAGTGATCATATGCCAATACAAAACTCCTCACATCTTTAAAGAAAGTTGGTCAATAGAATCCTTTGAGAAGTACCCTTACAGCTGTCTTGGAGTTGCTAGCATGACCACCATATGGGGATGAATGACAATGGGTAATGATATTCAAAATTTCATCTTCTGGAGTGCATCGCCGAAAAACTTCATCTGTGTAATGCTTGTAAAGGCAGGGATCATCCCAGAAATAATGTTTGATGTCAGAAAGGAATTTCTTAAGATAGGTCTTTAGGTAACACCCGCAAATGATATAATTGACAAGATCCGTGAACCATGGGGCTTGGGGACTCTCAACGAAAAGTGATTGTCATCAGGGAATGAATCATTAATAGGGAATTCATCCTTTCCTTCTTTGTGCATCTCTTGCCTCAGCCTAGAAAGATGATCCACTACTACATTTTTAGCAGTTTTCTTATCTTTGATCTCCAATTCAAATTCTTACAAGAGAAGGATCCACCTGATCAATCTTGGTTTTGCATCTTTCTTTTCCAAGAGATGCCTGAGAGCTGCATGATCAATGAACATAATGACTCTTGATCTGTTAAGATAAGATCTGTATTTGTCCAAGGAAAACACCACAACTAGGAGTTCCTTTTTGGTTGTAGTGTAATTCATTTGTGCATCATCTAAAGTCCTGCTATTATAGTATATAGCATACACCTTCCCATCCTTCCTTTGTCCAAGAACAACCCCAATGACATAGTCACTAACATCACACATTACCTCGAAAGGAAGGCTTTAATCATCGGGGTCTCATAATTGGGGGAGTGGTCAATACTTCCTTTAACCTGCTAAAAGGATTCAAGGGAGATTGATCAAATGCAAAAGGGGTATCCTTGACGAGGTGGTGGGTTATAGGCTTAGCAATTTTCGAGAAATATTTTATGAACCATTAATAGAATCCAGCATGGCCTAGAAAACTCCGTACACCTTTGACATTAGTTAGGGGATATTTTAGCAATAATGTCAATTTTTACCCTGCCAACTTCAATCCCCCTGTTGGAGATTAAGTGGTCTAGAACAATGCCTTCTTGTACCATAAAATGACACTTATCCCAGTTAAGAACAAGGTTCACCTCTTTACATTTTTTAAGACCTTAGCAAGATTATCGAGGCAATAATCAAAGGTGATGCCATAAACAGAGAAATCATCCACAAACACTTCCATAATATTTTCAATAAAATTGGAGAATATAGACATCATACAACATTGAAAAGTGGTTGGGGCATTATACAAATGAAATGGCATTCTCCTATAAGAAAAAGTACCATATAGGCATGTAAATGTTTTCTTTTCTTGATCACTGGGGTGATAGGGATTTGAAAGAATCTCGAGTATCCATCTAGATAACAAAAATAAGAGTTCCTAGTTAATCTTTCGAGCATCTAATTGATAAAAGTAAGGGGGAAATAATCTTTTTAGGTGGCTTTATTTAACTTCCTATAGTTAATATACATGCACCATCTGGTGACTGTTCTTGTAGGGATTAGTTCATTTTGCTCATTTCTTATGACAAACATGCCCTCTTTCTTAGGTATAACCTGAACTAGGCTTACCTACCGACTATCTGAGATAGGGTAAATGATTCCTGCATCTAGGAGCTTAAGCATTTCCTTTTTCATGACCTCCTTTATGTTTGGGTTTAACCATCTTTGATGCTTAATAAAGGATTTATGTCCTTCTAATAAAATGTGATGCATGAAAATGAAGGATTTATGCCTTTTATGTCTTCAATGGAATATCCTATGGCATCTTTGTGTAGCCTAAGGACTTTAAGTAATTTTTCAACTTCTTCTTTATTCAGGCTAGCATTTACAATGACAGAATATTCACCTTTGGAGTCCAGAACTTCATACCTGAGACAGGAAAGGAGAGGTTTTGTTTCTACCTTAGGTGTAGCTTTTTCCGTACAAGATGAGTCTTGCAATTCTCTTTCAATTGGGGTCACTACACTTGATCGTTTTGCATAAGCACGATCCTCTCCGAGCCTGGCAGCATAAGTAGCTACTTCTTCGTCACCTTCATGGATTAGTTCGTCTCTCATTAAACATTTCTCCAATGGGTCATCTAAGATCAAATTTGTAAGATCTTATTGAATCATCCTATCCATGATACCGATCCTACAACAAGTATCATCAATTAATGAGAATTTCCCTATAGAAGGTAAATCAAAATCTGCTTTTTCTTCCCCAATGTTGAGGGAGATTTTTCCATTCTTTACATTTATAACTGCTCCTGTAGTAGCTAAGAAAGGTCTTCCCAAAATGATGGGGATTTGAGCATCTTCCTCTATTTCTAAAATGACAAAATCAACCGGAATGTAAAACTTACCGACCTGGATAGGTACATCTTCTAATATACCTATTGGGTGTTTTATCGACCGACTTGCTAATTGGAGGTAGATGGTGGTAGGCTTCGAATCTCCCATTTGCAACTTCTTACAAATAGAAAGAGGCACTAGACTAACACTAGCTCCAAGATCACAAAGTGCATGATTAATGGACATGTCACCAATAGTGCATGGAATAGAGAATGAGTCAGGGTCTTTGAGCTTAGGTGGAAGCTTGTTTTGAATAATATCCTTATATTCCTATGGTAGTGCTACCGTCTTTTATTCTTCTAACCATATTTTATCAGAGATGATTTCTTTGAAAAATTTAGCATAAGCAGGCATTTGTGATATGGCTTCCACAAATGGATTATTGATTTGAAATTTCTTTAAGATTTCTACAAACCTTCCAAACTGTTTTTCTATTCTCGCTTTTACTTGTCGTTGAGGGAAAGGTAGGGGAGGTGGACATTGTAGTGGAGGGACATACTTTTCTGCCTTGTTATCTTTCCCTAAGGTGGTCTCATTCTCAACCAACAAGTATTCTCTATGTGTTTCCACTTCCTTTTCGACTCCTTTAGTTCCTTCTTCTATTTCCTTCCGTAAAATAGAGCCCTCCAACTCCTTTCCACTTAGAAGGGCTATAGCATTAACGGATCCCTTAGGATTTGTCTTTGGCTATCCAAGAAGCATTCCAGTGGGTCAAGAGGAAGATCCCAATTGTTGAGCCACTTGGATGATTTGATTTTCCTACATTTTATTGTAGGTGGCTAGGGATTTAACCTTAGAGCTTAAGCTTTTGACTGAATTCATCAGATCCTCAGTTTGTTTATTTTGAGAGGCTATGAAATTCTCCATCATCAACTCATGATTTGACTTGGGAAGAGACGAGAATGGTGATCTAAGGTTTTGGAAACCTGGGGGCCTAAAATTCAATTGAGGGATGGGGTTCTATGGTGGGTTCTTGTAAGATAAGTTTGGATGGTTGCGCCATCCAGGGTTGTAGGTGGGGGCAGATGGATCTCCCTTTTGGTTGAAGTTATTGACATAGTTAACATGGTCCGCTAGGGTTGCTTCAGGGGTGGAGGAGTAGCCAAGTAACATTCAACTAATGAGTGTCCTATAATGCCAAAAATCTTATAAACAATAGGGGATTGTTAATACATTAACACTTAGTTTATCAATTTTCTAAAATAATGCATCAAATCATGAAGAAAGATGATCCACAGTATCAATGTCATACCTGCCACTCTTCTTGGATGTAGAGCGCTCACCTGACCATTAGTAATGACTCTGAGCCATATCTGTAATTAGGTCCTTGGCCTCCGATATACTTTTATTCATAATAGTGCCTCCTGAAACTGCATCTAAAGTCAACCTAGTGTTGTAATGTAATCCATTATAAAATGCGTGGACTTGTAACCATTCTTCTAACCCAAGATGTGGGCACATTTTCAACATGTCTTTGTAGCACTCCCATGCATCATAGAGTGATTCACCATCCTTTTGGTTGAAGCTCGTAGCCAGGTTTCTCAATTGAACAGTTATAGATGGTGGAAAGTATTTGTTGAGGAAGGATCGAGAAAGTTGATCCCAAGTGGTAATGGACCTAGGGGAAGTGATTGCAGCTAGGCCCTTACTTTATCCCACAATGAGAATGAAAATAACCGAAGCTTGATCACATCATCTGACAATTCGTTCATCTTTAAGGTGTCATAATACTTGAGAAAAATAGAAATGTGTAAGTTAGGGTCCTCCGTTGGGCTACCTCCGAATTGGTTTTGCTAAACCATATTTAGCCATGCAGGTTTGAGCTCAAAATTATTGGGAGCTACGTTTGGCTTTCATATGCTCGATTGCATCCCGTATGTATTTGGAGATGCAAACTCTTTGAGAGAGAGATGCTTCTCCTCCTCTCCATTAGTGTCACCCATAGTCTTTGAACTCGTGCTTGCTTTTGTCTCAATCACCCCCCTTCGCAACCCAGTCAACAATCGTTGATCTTAGGGTCTAGCTCTCTTGGGGGCCTAAGTGGAAAAGATCATTGCATAAAAATTCCTGGACGTGAATACAATAAAAAATTAACTTGCGAAGATAATGAATAGAAGGAAATTAAAGGATTTAGTTTATCCAAAATAACAAAGTATAGAATATCAATTAGCCGAAGCCCCTAACAATGGCACCTAAAACTTGTTGTGCTATTTCTGCAAGTGCACGGATTTGTTATGGCATTTCAAGGTCGTATCCTATAGGGACTTTGTAATTGATTACACTTGCACATATCTAAATCTACAAAAAACGAGGGTATGTTTTCGAATAAAAAGAATAATTATGAAAAGATTTCTAACTTGCACATATTAAACAATAAGAGTGAAACCTAGGATCAAACTTCGGTCTTTGGATTAATAATCAATAATGAAACAATACTTATACCGTAGATTAATTCTCTAACCGTAGACAATTGGTCAAATCATATTCATTAGCCTCTTTCAAGGTCTAAGAACATATTTAATCTAATTTTCTGACTACTTTCATGACTCAAAAATTAAACTAAACCCATTAAGCATCACCAATTATGGAGTCCTTAAGAATTAAACACTTACTTTCGTGATTGCTTAAATTTCTGTACATATGCTAATTTTCAATAATAATCTCAGCCTTTTAGTTGTAGATTACATCTATGGAGGTCGAATTTCATCAATTTCTCTTTACAATAATTAAATCTAGCATATATAATAGTATAAAAAAACAAATCATACGGCATAATACTTTATTTCATCATATTGATTATTAAATCGGTACCTAAGTCTAATCCTAGAAAGGAGACTACTCACTCATAATTTCAAATAAAATAAATGAAATAAATAGCATGATGATAATAACAACAATGCAAAGATATAAAGAAGAAGAATCAGATTGAAATAACCATAATCCAGAAGAGTGTAATGTTGATTTCGAACCGACCGTACACGAATTACATAAGTAAATTTCCAAAAAAAATTAAAACTAAAGGAACAAACAATTACATGAACTATACCCGGTAGTGAGGAATCTAAGAGTCCTATAAAACCTCTTCTCTCTCTCCATAAGAAGTCCTTGAGGCGTGCCACAAAATTCCCCATCACGCCGGCCATGTCGCACACGTAAATTGTGGGGAAGACCGACAGGCAGTGTTATTTCTTAGCTCTCGGCATTTTGGAATTTCCAACTTTGCATGGTCATGCAGGCTTGGTATGGCCTGGCCATGCAATATTTCTGGCCTCAACTTCTCAGTTTAGAATTTTGCACGACCATGCAACATTTCATTGCCTGGCCATGCGATTCTGTTTTCTTCCATAAATATAAAGGAGTGCTGCACGGTTGTGCAACTAGGTGTGTAGCCGACCGTGCAACCCCCTTTTCCATCTTCTTTGGGATATCTTGACACATCTTTTGGCTTTCATGGCTTCAAAACACTTTCATAAGCATGTTGAGTCGATGTACTCTCCTCCCAAGCTTTCCTTGCTAGGTCATTTACCCTAAAAATGAGCAATTCTTTCTCAAACTGGGTGTTTTTGTGGGAAATCCTGCAACACAAAGCTCAAGAAAGCTATAGTGCAAATAATAGACCAAAAACATGGCAAAATATGCAAAATAGATTAAATGAAGTTCCAAATCTACGGGAAAAGAGGTAAAAATATGGGAAAAATTATCAAGTATCAATTGTGACGATAAGGTAGGTAGGAAGAGGAAGGAAGCTCGAGTGGTGGCATTGGGCAGCAGTAAAAATAAGGTAGGGGGATAGAGAGTCTTGATGAGAGGAGAAGTGAAATGAAGGAAAGGGAAGATGAGAAAAAGAAGGAGAGTGTTGCATCTATGTATATATGGGTGTGCATAATATGGAATGTCGATGAGAAAAGAAGGGAAGAGGGAAAGGTGAGGGTTAGAGGGTGGCGTTTAGAATGGAAGGGAAATGGTAGGGATGTAGGTAGTTAGTGGTGCAAGGCAGGTGTGTAGGGTGGTAGGGTGTAAAGGCTTAGTTGTAGGGCTAGGTTATGGGTTACATAGTAGAGAAGGGGAAGGGAGGTCACCATGTAGTGGGCGGGTAAGGCTCTATTTGGGCTAAATAAGGAAAAGGGAAAGGTAAATGAAGAAGAAGATTGGGACAGGAACAGAAAGAAAATAGAAAGGAAAAAAAAGAAAAGAAAAGAGGAGTGGGCTAGGCTATAAGTCGGGAGAGAAGGAGAGAAGGAAAAAAAATTGGGTTGCTCTAGGGCATAGTCTAGGGAAGGAATGGAATAAAGAGAAACAAAAAGAGAAGAAGAAAAAGAAAAAAAAGGAGATAAAAGAAATAAGTCAAAAGGAAAATTTTTAGGTTTAGAATTAATATTTAGTTTCATGTTTAAATTTTAGGAAATTAATCTAAAATATTATTGAACAATTTTAAACATGCCTACAGCCGAAAAAATATTCCTCATATTTAATGGGATTATCCTAGAGGGCTACAGAATCTATTTATTCATTTTTTGTATAGATTCAATAAGGAGGTCTAATTTATCGATGAGTTAGATTATAACATTGCTAGATCCTCTTTACTTAGAGGTCTGACAAGCAAAAGCTTATTGGGAATTTATATTTGGCCAAGCACAAATCCTACACTTCTTTGAGAAAAGGCATATACGAGAGAATAAATGCCAAGAAGATGACCAGGGTGATGTGGTCGATGACTAGAAAAGCTTTTACACCCTTAATGCTAAAATAGATGCTAAAAATGAAGATATATGTGCCAAAAAAGGTATACAGACTGAGTATGTTTGAAGCTAATGGTACAACCAGCCACTCAACAAACTCTAATTTCTCTATTTGAAAAATACACACCCTTTTGGTTAGCCTCAAACATATTTACAATGAGGATAATGGTCATTTCCCATTCAAGTTGATGTGAAGCATATAAATTATAATAGGTGGTGTGCATATCACGAGGAGTATGGACACACTACTTGTGAGTGTCGATCATTGAGGGATATGGTGGAATATGTTGTTTGTAACAAATATGGTGGACGATTCCAATCATTAAGGAATATGTGGAAGATGTCAGTCATTAAGGGATATGGGTACACTTATTAGTATATTCATGATATTGTTTGCTCTATTTTTGTTAGTTTATTACATTATTTTTGATTTGTGGATGCATATTTTATCATTGCCTTTTATTATTTTTTTCTAATGTTTTTATTTTTATTTTTCAACATTCAATTTTTTTTCTCTAATATGATCTATCCAGACTTCATTTTTTGTATCTTTTGTTTTTTTTTGGTCTATCTATTTTTTTTTATCTCTCCCTTACTTTTCTTTTCAAGACTATTATCTTTAATTCAATAATTTCTTTCTTTTTAATAGGTCTAGATAATATTTATTTACTCATTGATACATGTTGATTATTTTGCATAGGAATCCATGTTTGAAAGCATTTGCTAGCGAAAACAGACATCAACTCATTCAATTGTTGGATCCTAATTCTTCATATTTGATAGCAAATCGAACTCGAAGGCAGTTGGGATATGTTCATACTATTCCTTTACCTCTAAGTGATAGTTCATCATCATCTAAAAATAGCAACAAAGATAATTTGGAGAAATTTTTTTAAGAATTGATGGCTAATCAAACTTTGAAGGAGCTTGTAGCTCCTACTTTTAATCCCGATCTCCTTTGCATTAATTATCTTAATGAACATGATGAGTGTGAGATTAGACCTAGATTAACAAGTGTGCTTCCTATTTTTACAGGTTTTGAGATACTAGCTTTTTTGGATCAATCTACATTAATGATCCAAACAAATTTCTCATGGAATTTCATAAAGCATGTTTTTGTATAAAACCAACGGGAGTAAGTTTAGATCAACTCAAATTAAAAGATTTTCCTTTTCCTTTAATTGATGATGCTAAGGAATGGCTATGTGATTTACCTATTAGATCTCTTAATACTTGGGTTGATATGAAAAACTTATTTCTAGAAAAGTACTATCCGTCATTTAATTCTATGAATATTCAAAAAGAAATATGTGATATTAGGCAGAATAAGGGAGAGTCTTTACGTGAATATTGGAAAATATTTAAGAAACTGTGTGGTAGTTTTCATAACACTCAAATTTGTGATCCATTACTAATATAGTGTTTTTATGAAGGACTAATGCCCATGGATCGTAATATGATAGATGCTCCTAGTGGAAGAGCATTAGTAGATAAGACTCCAACTAAGGCTAGAAGGATAATATCTAATATGACATCTAATTCCTAAAATTTTGGTACTAGAAATAATACCTCTTCATCTCACCATGTAAAGGAGATAAACATAATAGAACATAATGAAAAATTAAACAATTTGACTTGATTAGTTAAAAAGGTGGTGAAAGGAGTGTTGGCTTAAGTATGTGGAATTTCTTTATATGATAGTCATGCTATAGATGTATGTCTCACTTTGCAAGAAGTGAAACAAGTTAATGCTATAGGTAGACTTCAAAGGAAGCCAAAGTATAACCCCTATGCTTCAAATTATATCCTAGGATAGAGGGATCATCCCAACCTAAGGTATGAGAATAATTAAAGACCACCATCATACCAAAATCAACAACGATATAACCAACCTCTAGATTCTATTCTATTCCCCAGAACTAACCAAATCAATCATTTGTGTAGCTTCCTCAACCACCAGTACCACAACAATATGAAGGAATGTTATTAGAGTATATAGTAAAATCTTTAGCCACTAACACTCTTCAATTTCAACAATAAATGATAAATGGGCTAAAGAACTTACAAAATGAGGTGATTTAGTTGAAAAATTCTATAGGTAAATTATAAGCACATAGTTCTTCAAAGTTACCCAACCAAGCATAAATGAATCCAAGAGAAAACGTGAGTGCTATCACCACTAGGAGTAGAATATAATCAGACAATCCAAAGCAATTTAAGGATAACTATAGGATAAAGCAAGAAGAGGAAGAATCAACTAATGCAGAAGAAGAGACCAAAGAAAAATTTCCTAAGGTAACTAAAATTATTTCTCCTAACCCTTATAAAATTGTTACTCCATTTCCTATCAGGTAAGCTAAGGTTAAGAAGCATGATCATAAAAAGGAGACACTAGAAATTTTTAATAAGGTGGAGGTAAACATCCCATTGATAGATGCAATAAAGTAAGTGCCTAGGTATGTAATGTTCTTAAAATATTTGTGCACGAATAAGAAAAAATTGATAGGAGATGAAAAATTTAGCATGGGGTAGAATGTATCTAAAATTTTACAAAGGAAACTCCCACCTAAGTGTAAGGATCCTAGTACTTTTACGATTTCTTGTAAAATTGGAAACATGAGGTATTGAAAATGCATGCTAGACTTAGGAGCCTTTATAAATGTCATGCATTTATTTGTTTTTATTGCCCTAAGTTAAGGTGTAATACCTCAAAATTAAAAAAAAATCTATAATTTAATAAATAACCTTTTATTTGGGATAAATTAACTTTTAAATTTATTTAATTTAATTATTTTGTGGATTTTTGAGCATGTAAAAAGGGATATGAATACTTAATAAGTTAAAATAAATATTTTGTTAATTTTTCATACCCATTTTCTTTAAATAATTTTCCAAAGTAATATTTTACTAAAATTTCCTTTTTAAACCAATATATTCAATTATAATAAATTAAATTATTAAATTAATTTATCTATCAAAAATATTAAATTCTATTATTTCAAACATTATTTTAGTTTATTTTCTCCTTATTTTCCTTTTTCTTTCTCCTTTTTCTTCTTTTCCTTTCTTTTTCCATTTCTTCTTTTTCTCTTCTCCGGGTTGTTCTGCCTACTCACCTACCCCCCTCTTGCTTAGGGCCACTAGCATGTCTCCTTCCCTTCTCCTCCTTCTCCCACACCATCTGCCTAGCCCATCCCTCTTCTTCTTTTCTTTTCTTTTCTTTTCATCTCCCCCTCGGCTAGGCCAACCCAGTTTTCTTTTCTTTTATCCCATTCTCCCTCGCGTGCAGGCTGACCTGCTCCCTCTTCTTTCTACCTCACTCGATAGGCTTGGCCCTCCTTTCCTTTCCTTTTCTTCTTCTTCTTCTTCTTCTTCGACCCCAACCAAACATGCCCTCACATGCCATGGCTGCCTTCTCCTCCTTACCACTTGCATCCCCCTGTAACTATGCTCTCTCTCCCTCTATCTCTCCCTAGTCCTTTTCTTCCCATTTTTGGACCAAACCTACCCCTGCGAACCCTCTCCACATGACCTATTTTTCCTTTCTTCTTCTCCTCTTCCTACTACCCTGACACCGCCTGCCACCTACAACCTACCCCCGACCAGCCACACCTACCTCCCCTATTCTTCCTTTCCTTTTTCTTCTTCCCTCTTACTTCATTCTACCCTATTCGAGCCCCCTTCTTTCCCTCTCTTGACCCCTTCTTCTCCCTTTCCTTTCCTTCCCTTATTTTGCTCCGCCACCTCCGTTTTTCCCTTGCTACTGTCCAACCAAACACATGCACCGGCCCTGCACCTCCACCTAAACCACCCACGCCTACATCCTCTCCCTCTTATTTTCTCCTTCTTTTCTGCTTCATTTTCTCCCTACTCGAGCCCACTCCCTTCCCTCTCCCGACCCCTTCTTCTCCCTTTCTTCTCATCTCCTTCCTTCCCTTGTTTTGCTCAGCCAACCTTGACCGTTGCTTCCACCTCCCTAACAACCACCTGCACCACCTCTTGCCACCCCTTCGAGCCCCTACAACCCCTTTATTCCTTTTATTTTCTTTTTCCCCCTTCTTGGCCTCCACCCTGCTCCTCCACCGTCTACCACCGTTTCACTTCTTTTTCTACCTAAAGCGACCAACCTACTCCCTGCAGCCACCTCTACCACTCCATGCCCTCCTTTGGCAGAAACCTAGCCCTGCAGCCTCTCCTTTTCCACCTTCCTTTCCCTTCCTCCTTTTCCTCCTCCACCCCTGTAGCCCACTTTGCAGCCCTATAACGACTGCCTCAGCCACCCTTGGCTATCGATAAACCATCCCCGACCACCACCTACACCCCCACTCCACCCCTTGCCCTAACTCCCATCCACCTACCCTCCTCTTCACCCACAAAACCCTTCATCGAACCACCCTCTCTTTTTCCTATTTCCCCTCTTCGACCCTCCTTCCTTCTTTATTCTATGCATGCAGCTCATACTGCTCATGCAGCGTGAGTTTGCTGTTCCCCTATGATGATTTTGGTTAAATATTGAGGTATAATAAGGGTTAATGTTTGTATATATTTAATTAAGCTTTTGATAAAAATTATTCCTTTGATTTTTCCTACTCTTATTATGCTAATTTTTCATATTATTTTTAGGGAATGATTTTTACTAATCAAAGCTTAAGCATTTAACCAAGGTACCGGTAAGATTTGATTTTTGCGGGAAATAAGGTAACCGTTAAACCTTATTTAAACATATGGATATACGTATGCTATCTCATTGGGATTTTAAAATATTTATATGCATAGTATGTGTGGTTAAGTATAATGTTTTAGTTGCATGTGTTGATTGATAAAAAAGAAAGTCATGTTAATTTATATGTTATATGTAGAAATAATGCTTAAGGAAGGATTTTGGTTGTTAAAAATGAGGTTAAAAGTATATTTATGGTATGGTATGTTAATATGGCCATTTGGTGAATAAGTAATATTAATATGAGCCCTAGGGGTGTTTTGGTAATTTTTGCATGTGCAAAAGGTGTGGCCTAAAAATGTTTGTGGTAGGTGCTAATACGTGTTAAAGATAAGTAATAATAGTTGGTAGGGTTGGATGATGGGTATGAAGCATTAATATTAATATTTTATGTGGTGAGGGTATTTTAGTAAAAGTGGTATAATAAGGGCAAAATGGTAAATTATAAGAGTAAAGGGGGTAAATTGTAAATGGACAAAGAAGGAGGGCCTTTTAGCATTTTTACTTGAAAAAGGGATAGTTTGGTAATTTTTGGTGTAAGACAGTATTTTAGTGAATTAAATATCATGGAAAGGGCATTTTGGTAAATTAACATAAAAAGGGCGTGTTGGTAATTTGGTAAAGTAAGGGATAAATTGGTAATTTAATAAAGGAGAAGGGTATTTTAGTAATTTGGTATGAAGAAAGGGGTAATATGGAAATTTTGTAAAGGGGTGAAAGGGGTACTTTAATGAAGTAGAGTGGTAAAATGGTAATTTAGCACATATGAAGGTAAAATGGTAATTTAATGAAGTAAAAGGGTAAAATGGTAATTTGGTATAAAAGAAGGGTAAAATGGTAATTTAATGAATTAGAAGGGTAAAATGGTAAATTGATGTAAAAGAACTATAGGTAAAATGGTAAATTGGTGTAAAGGAAGGGTGAAATGGTAATTTAATAAAGTAGAAGGGTAAAATGGTAAATTGGTATAAAGGAAGGGTGAAATGGTAATTTAATAAAGTATAAGGGTAAACTGGTAAATTGGTGTAAAGGAAGCGCATTTTGGTAATTTAATAAAGTAGAAGGGTAAAATGGTAATTTGGAGTAAAGAAATGGCATTTTGGTAAATTAATAAAGTAGAAGGGTAAAATGGTAATTTAGAATAAAGGAGAGGGTATTTTCGTAATTT
Source organism: Tamarix austromongolica (assembly GCA_039764185.1). Taxonomy (NCBI): domain Eukaryota; kingdom Viridiplantae; phylum Streptophyta; class Magnoliopsida; order Caryophyllales; family Tamaricaceae; genus Tamarix; species Tamarix austromongolica. The sequence goes on along the minus strand of CM077819.1, from coordinate 103,238,669 downwards.
GTAGAAAGAGGAGAAAAATGGTAAATATAATAATGAAGAGGGGCAAAATAGTAATTATAATAATGGAGAAGGGCAATTTAGAATTTAACCAATTTAAATGCCAGTTTGGTAATTATAATAATGAAGAAGGAAATTTGGTAATTTAACTAACCAAATGGGAAATCCGACAAGTATAACAAGTATGAAGGGTAACTTAGTAACTTAATAAGCCCAAGGGAAATTTGGTAATTTGGATATGTATAAAGGGTAATACGGTAATTTAACCCACTAGAAGGGTAAATTGGTAACTTAACAAGTATGAGAAGTATGAGGGGTAAAGTTGGTAATTTAATAAGTATGGAGGATAAGTTGGTAGTTTAACCAATATAAGGGGTAATCTAGTAATTATGCAAACATGAAGGGTAATATGGTCAATTGAAAAATAAAAAGGGATGACTTAGTAATTTTAAAAGCAAGGGGTATTTCAGTAAATTTATAAGGATGATGGGGGTAAAGTGGCAACATGCATATAACATGTCGAGGGGTTAAATAAGTCTCCTTGATAAGACATAAGTAATATTGAATAATAAGATAAGAGTAATTGATTAGTTAGTGGGTGTCATAAGAGATTATCATAAGAACATAGTATAACCCATGGTTGGATGGATAACTAAGGAGGGTGATATGGTGTTATGTCATAATTATGTAAAGGGTTCCTAGTAAGGAAGTGTGCATGGAAATGTGTATTAGATATGTTTGAAGTGCGTGTTAGGGCTTTATGTATGTCGTGATTCTTAATACGGAATGCTTGATACTATGGCCAGTATATCTTGTGTCTCATGATTTTTTACCTTTCCCCTTCCATTGAATCAAATAAATGGACCTTTGAATAAGACATGAATAAAGCACTAATTACGTAAAGTGAATCAGTTTTGAGCCGGGACCTGACCGATCCACCGGCAATAATAGTGGTCAGGTATAAGAAGTCCTAGAGACTTGTTCACCGGGGAATAATAGTGTTCAGGTGCATTTTGTCCCGTATGTTTCCGATCCACCGACTATAATAGTGGGGGATCTTGAGTTCAAATAAACCAAACACTGGATATTATTAAAGTTTGGGAAGACACCAATCACTTATAGTGGAAAGCCATGTGAGTTGGGGCCAGACCAATCCACCGACGAATAATAGTGGTCAGGTGCAGGGAGCCCTGGAGACCAATCCACCGGCAAATAATAGTGGTTAGGTGCATTCTACCCTATATGTTTCCGGTCTACTGGCTGTAATAGTGGGGTTCCCATACTCACATGGATATAAATCTAAATATGATGGTTGAATAATGATTAATTAATGGCTTAATGCCCAAAAAGTATTGTTTCTCTTTATGATCTATTGATATGACCTGATTTGGCTTCAGTGCTTGTCCCTACCTGGGTATGTGATGGCTTTGCAAGTACATGAATTTTGTATTATGCATCTCTCATTGTATGTGGTATCGCCTTGCGTATTAGTCCGAATGTTATCTCCCTATATAGTTTTTGTTTTATGTGTTGCATGTAGGCCTACTTTTAGGTTTGGTTTAAAAGGGTTACTTAGTACCATAGTATTAAAGGGTTCCATTCGTGGGTCCCTACCTATTCAATGGGCAGTGTCCCTTATAGGTCTGTTGTAGATGCTAAGTAAGGGGGCATTAAGTAAGAGTGTAAGGATCGTCTAGGAATAATTCAGGATTTTTCTTTTTACCATTTACTCTTTGTTGTAATGATCTTTGTTATTGTATCCACTAGTAGTGGGTTTTTCCTATAAAGTGTTTATGGTGCTACTCTGATTTAAATAAAGTCTGATTTTGAGAAAATTGTATTTTGATCTTTTAGCCTTAGCAATTGGTCCTTGAACGGTAGGAGAAAACTGGTTTGGTACTAAGTGTGGTGGTAATATCCCCGAAATTCATGGTTTTTAATTTTTGCTTCCACTAAATTTTAAATAAAACAAAATTTTTCAGTCTTAAATTTTGGAGGTGTTACACTAGGAATCCTTAAAGTGACCCATGTTGTGATTTAATTAGATGATAGTTCTACTAGATATTTTAATAGGGTGGTCGAAGATGTTCTAGTTCAAGTAAATGAACTTATTTTTCTTGATGTTTTTTATGTTCTTAACATGGAATATGGTGAATCCCCTAACCCTTCTCCTAATCTATTAGGAAGACCATTTCTAAAACCTCTAAAACTAAAATTTTTGTGTATAATGGGGATTCTTACCATGGATTTTGATGGGGAAAGAATTCATTTTAATATTGATAACTCCATGTGATATCCTACTGATTGTGAATATATTTCTAAGGTGGATGTAATTAACACTCTATTTGAACAAGTTGTTGAATTAACAAGTGATAGCTCGGTAGAAGTTGTTTTGAAAAAGCTAATAGAAATTAAATATTATAAAGAGTTAATAATAAAATTTGAATTGGATAAAGATATAGGGGAATGTGTTTTTACTTTTGGATATTATCCTACTAACAGAGGGGAGCATGTTGAGTTACCTTTTATGAAAGGAAAACCCCTACCCTTTATAGAAAAGACTCCACAAGTGGAGTTGAAACCCTTACCCAATAATCTAAAATATGCATTTTTAGGGGATAATCAATCTTTTCCTACCATCATTGGTAGTGACCTTACTTCTTCTCAGGAAGAGAAGCTTATTAGAAATCTAAAAGAATATAAACCTGCAATACATCATTACATTATTATCTCAAAAGTGTTAAGGCATGTCAAACATGGAAAATAGTTGGGCATCAACTTAAAGCATTTTATGAAGAACATCAAGTTGAGGATAATGAAGTATAATGTTGACTCTAACCCTTGTGATCCTCCTCATCCTCATCCTTACTAAGCCCTACCCCCTTTCCTTGCTTTACTTTTCTATGGTCTAATCATTCAAAACAATGTCTACTCTAAGCATGGGTGGTGTACTATCTTTATTTTGTTTATTTTTATCATTTTATTCTATTTTATTGCGTTATTTTATTTTCTTCCTTTCTACGCATGCCTTATAATTTGTTATTTTTTAGTGATATTTTATTTATTAAAAAATAAAGAAATAAAAAATCCTAGAGATGATACCTTGAGAATAGATAATAAGAGAAATCCTTAATTGATAGCCTACATGTGCATAAGTAGTCGAGATTAAATTTCCTTTTACAACACACTTCTAGAAAAGAAAAAGAAATTACTGTTTTTAGTGCATCTCGTTACGGAAGAACTTGAACATGAAAATTTGATAGTCATCATGGAAATGAAAAGGATATTAAGCCTAATAGAAACAAAATTTGGTGAGTGATGCCGGAGCAAGCACTCAAGAATTAGATTTCATAATTATGGAACCAATTATTCTTCATTTAGAAAGTGTTTCCCTCCAATTTGAAGACCAACGGATGGTTATATTATTAGAAACGTAACAAACAAGCAACTAAGCGTCTACATGCATGTGCACGGCATGCATGGCATGTAAGAAGGGAGTGACCATGTGCATGGGGATTTTATTGGCATACTTTTTGAGAATCATTAGTAATTTTTCTAATTTATTAATTAAGTAGTAGATTTGGATAATAAAGTTAGCGTAAATGTAGCATAATATCTTTTAGCTTGGAATATTTGAATTATACTTTTAGCTAGTAGTAGAAAGGTTATAATGTACATGAATGTTGAATATGAGCACATTAAGAATTGAATAAAAGTTGAAGATCGACAATTAAGATGAATACAAGTGAATTTTGTGTGAGTTCAATTCAAGCAAATCGAATATGTGGGAACAATTTAGCTTTAAGGTTTTAATCTCTTCGTCTATGTGAATTAGAGATTAATCTATATCTCTTCTACTCTACTTAATCCATTTTTTCCTGCCATAATTACCATCAAAATCTTATTCAAATTCGAAGTAAAACCAAGCCATAAATCGGTATATAAAATCGAATCCCTAAACCCTCCATTTGAAACCCTAACCCTTCCATACCAACCAAATGCAACCTTATTCATTCTTTTCAAACCAAACCCTAACTCTAACCCTAAACCATGACTCTAACCATCATCCAAACCCTAATTTTCAAAACCAAAATTCATCATCATTCCATCATCGAATGCATATGCTACTTAATACATTCCATTTGAACCATCACCATCATTAAATCACCATCACCAAATCATCATCATCATTATACCATATTCGATCTATCTTCATCCTTTTTCCATCACATTCGAATCTTTAATTTTCTAATTCATCATAAACAAGCCTTTACCCTAATATCTAAACCCAGTTCGAGCATTAATCTTGTATATTTGAGAATTACACCCTCCCACACACATCAATTTTAGTATCAAAGCCATAGGTTGGTGGTATTGCAATCAAGATTCAATCTTTATATCAAGATTCTTCAAGATTCGTCAAGAAAGTGTTCCATCTTCAAGAAACTCCAAGAATTCATAAAAAAAAAACACAAGAGTACTGAGCATAAAAGGGCATGTTTGGGAGAGTTATATTCGGTTGGTAAGGAGGAAGCATGGAGAACTAAGGAGAGGAATTAAGGGATATTCTTACGACCTTGATGGAAAAAATCAAGGAGGTAAAATTTCATGTGGGGAGAATGAGCTTCCTAAGCCCACGAGTCTCATGTACGACCACAAAACCAAAGGGAACAAGTAGAGGAAGGGCATGTGAGAAGAGCACACAATTAGGTGGAAGAAGAAGAAGAGAGCGTGGGAAATTACATAAGGCCATGTGACACTTCAAGGAAAACTTATGATGACATGGAAAAAGGAATCTTCTTTGATCTTCCCAACTATGAAGCCAATTACTTTCTTTAGTGAGAAGTTTAATGGTGCAAGACTCAACTATTTGACCTGCGATAAAGAGCTCTATGCTATTGTGCGTTGTTTGGAGATATGAGGTCATTACTTGAGACCTAAGCCTTTTGTGCTTCATTCAGATCATGAGAATTTGAAATATTTACATGGTCAAAAGAAGATGAGTCCAAGAAATCCTAAGTGGATAAACTTCTTATAGATATTTGTGTTATCTACAAGACATGTGGATAGCAAAGAAAATGTCGTAGCAGGTGCATTATCGAGGAGGACCATGGTACTTACCATGATGGGTGCAAAGCTTTTGGGGTTTGAGATGTTGAAGAGTCAATATGATATGGATAATGATTTTGCTATGATATTTGAATAGTCCAAGAAACAAGGGAGTTCTAGAGCTTATGTTATTTAAGATGGGTTCTTATTCAAGCACAACAAATTATGTGTGCTAAAGACTTTAGTTTAGGACTTGCTAGTCAAAGAGGTTTATGAAGGAGGAATTGCAGGACACTTTAGAGTTCACAAGACTTTAGAGTTGATGTAAGAATATTTCTATTGGCCGAGAATGCAAAGGGGACTACAAGTCATGGTTGCTAGGTGTGCTCCATGTTAGAGGAGCAAGAATTTCTTTCACAAAGGGTTATATGTACCTTTACATGTCCCCACCCAACCATGGGAAGGTGTTAGTATAGATTTTATTTTAGGATTGCCTAGGACACAACGAGGCAAGTATTCTAATATGGTTGTAGTGGATCGATTTTCCAAGATGGTTCATTTTACTCTTGCCACAAGACCAACGATGCTACCTATGTTGTGGATTTATACTTCAAGGAGATCGTGAGGTTGCATGGAATTCCAAGAAGTATTGTTTCAGATAGAGAAGTGAAGTTCCTAAGATAATTTTGGAAGACTTTATGGCACATGCTAGGAATGAAGCTTCTATTTAGCACATCACATCATCCTCAAACGGATGGACAAATCAAAGTTACTAATAGAACATTGGATACTTTGCAAAAGGGATTAGTGAGTAACAGTGCTAATGATTGGGCTGTCAAGTTAGCACATGCGAAGTTTGCTTACAATTGAAGTCCTTCTAGTACAACAAGCTCTAGTCCATTTGAGATAGTATATATGGTAATAATATATATATGCTGATTGATATGATACTATTGAAGAAAGTTGAAGTGAATAGTTATAATGCACACGGGAGAGTGGAGTTCTTTTAAAAAATTCATCAAAAAATCAAGAACAATATTGAGAAGGCGAATGAAGTGTACAAGACAGGAGCAAAAAGCATAGGAGCCATCATATTTTTCAATCGGGAGATTTAGTATGGTTACACTTGAGGAAGGAGAGATTTTCTAATCTAAGGAAACACAAGCTTATGCCAAGGGCAGATGACCCTTTCAAAGTTCTTCGAAAAGTGGGAGAGAGTGCTTATGAGCTCGATTTGCCAAATTTATACGGTGGTGTATCAAGGACATTCAGCGTTGGAGATACTGGCCTTATTATGGTGATGCAAATTTGAGGGAAAATTCATATTAATAAGGTGAGAATGATGCAAAAGCAAATACTCAAGAATTAGCTTTCATAATTATGGACTACATTATTCCTCATTTGGAAAGTGTCTCTAGCAAATTTGAAGACTAATGGATAGTTATGTTGGTAGAAATGTAGCAAACAAGCAACTAAGTGTCTATTTGCATGTGCATGTCAAGCATGGCATGTAAGGAGGGAGTGACCACGTTAATGGAGAGTTTATTGGCAGAATTTTTGAGTATCATTAGTAATTTAGCTATTTTATTAATTAAGTAGTAGAGTTGGATAATAAAGTTAGCATAAATGTAGCATAAGATCTCTTAACTTTTAATCTTTGAATTATGCTTTTAGCTAGTGGTAGAAAGGTTATAATCTGCATGAATGTAGAATATGAGCATATTAAAAATAGAATGAAAGTTGAAGATCAAAATTGAAGTTGAATACAAGTGAATTCTATGTGAGTTCAATCTATGCAAATTGAATTTGTGTGAACGGTTTAGCTTGAAAGTTCTAATATCTTCTTTTGCATAAATTAGATATTAATCCATATCTTTTGTACTCTTCTTAATCCATATTTTTGTGCAATAATTACCCTCAAAATCCTATTCAAATAAAAAGTAAAACTAAGCCATAAATCGGTATATAAAATAAAGCCCTAAACCCTCCATTTGAAACCCTAACCCTTCCATACCAAACAAATACAACCTTATTCATTCTTTTTTAACCAAACCCTAACTCTGACCCTAACCCTAAACCATGACTCTAACCATCATCCAAACCCTAAATTTCAAAAGCAAACATCATCATCATTCCATCATCGAATGCGTATGCTAGTTAGTACATTCCATTCGAACCATCATCATCATTAAATCATGATCACCAAATTATCATCATCATTCCTCTACCATATTTAAACTATCCCCATCCTTTCTCTATCTCATTCGAATCTTTAATTTCCTAATTCATCACCAATGAGCCTTTAGCCTAATATCTAAACCCAATTAAAGCATTAATCCGACATAGTTGAGAATTACACCCTCCCACACACATCAATGAGCCTTTTAGCCTTAATGATAGATATAATTTTTATCCAATATATTTTTCATTCATGTGTGTTATTATACGATGGTGTATGAAACTATAACTTATCATTATTCTCTTTAAGGTTGCATGAAATTGTTGCATATAATAAGATCATAGAGGTAAACTTTTCTTCTTAGTAATTACTTAGCTAAATAGCCCACTTGTTAAATTTTTCCTTTGCATAACACTACTAAGCTTTTAAGCCTATTTTCTTGATATTTATTCTATATGAATAGCCGATTGTCCATATCATCTCTTAGTGTATGGCTAGTGGAGCATAATTTAGTAATGAGTTGTCGATGTGGTTGAAATTCTAAGCATAGGGGCGTGTTAGTCTTGTTTAGCGAGAAGTGAATTGAAATAAAATAATAGAATAAAAATAATTGAGGTACCAATCTGGATAGCAAAAGGGTGAATTGTCAATCATTGAATCTTTTTGTTGGGTAGGATGTAGCATAAAACACACTTACCTGGCACAATATGGCTCAAGTTAAAAAAAATGAGCATTTGAGTAGATGTTGTTAGTATATAAAGTGTTGATTAGTGATAGAAAATTCATTGATGATAAGGTGAAGTTGAAAATCATAGAGATTTGAAGTTGTGAAAGTTTTGTGCTTCTTTAGTAATAGACATTGCACTATAATCCTATAATTTAGCTTAACTTTGACCCTAGCCCCGTTACAACTAAATCAAAGACCTCTTGATTTTTTCATGCATCGGTTTATTAGTAGTGGTGAATAGAGAAGAGTGGAAACCCTATGGGAGATCATTAACATCAGTACAAATTTTGAGAGTAAATATAGACCTCAAACGCATGAGAGTAGAGTGTTACCACATGCCTAAAGTGAAAATCTATTGACCTAATTCTCATTATTTTTGCATGTTGATGACTTAAAAATTGGATTAGGATGGTGACTTGGTTGTGATGTATGTAAACTCAAATGAGTTTGTAAATGATTTTCTACATGTTTACTTTTTATTGTTTTGAGTCACAATGAAACATGTGCATTTTGTATGTCAATTATTGATATCTCTGTTGACTATTGAAAGGGGGATCTTATGTGACTTCATGTTTAGGACTTCTCATACTTTTTATGGATGTGTTAATTGAGGGCATACAATGGTTCAAGCTTAGGGGTTTTTGATAGTTGCTTATTATATGGAATCATTTGACATATCTTGACCCAAATTTCTATATTTTTTATGATAATTTAACCATTTCCTCACTCTCCTTCATAATTTAACCATTTCCCTATTGGCTTAGTTTTCCCAAAAAAAAGATAAAATCAAGGTAACTTAGGTTGATAGCTAAGGAAAAGAAGAAATATATTATAAGCAAGATTAGAGTCATGGAAAATTGGATGTATCATCATGAAAGACCTTAAAAGAAAAGTTATATGAAGGAAAATCAAGTTAAGACAATCAATAGATAGGAAATATGGGTGCCTTGTGTTTTTGTAAATATAACCCGTACTTCCTTAGTTCTACTCCCACATGCTCCATTAATTACAACCATATGCATAGCATTAGTGTAAAAATATAGGTGCCACGTATTTTTAACATATTTTAGATCTGATTCATAATAGGAGATCAAATAGTACCACCGCTAGAACTTCGACTTTGTTTTTCATTATTTCAAAATCATTAGGGTTATTTTATTAGATTTAGTTAGTTAATTGTTGTAATTGAAGAAATGAAGATCATAAGGTGTTTTCAGTTCTATAATCTCCTAATTTGTTTGTTTCATTTATTCATTTCGTACTTTTTATTTTGTTTAATGCAATTCCTGTCATTCATTTATTCAATTGAGTTTGTGATTTTGTGTAGTTTTATTTAATATTTGTTATTTTTTTTCTCTATATTTATTAAAGTTATGATTTTTATGTGTTAAGATTATGCATTTTTTGGTTTTATTAATATGCTAGGCTAGATTAGTATGGGGTAGGAGAATAATTGAAGGTTATAGGATAATTAATCATGAGATGTGAATTGGACTTAATTGTTATGTGTATTTTTAGATAGACTAATAAATCGAGTTTAATGATCTCTTATCCAAGATTAGGAATTTATTATCTAGATTGGCCACCTTGTTAATTTGAATACTAATCAAATGCTAGGATATTATAGCTAACTCATAATATATACATCCGCAAGTGGCAAATAGGTTATTGATTAAATCAATGTTTATTAATTTTTAGAGTTACATAATTCAAGAGACTATAATTATGGTTCTAGTTAGATGCTCCCTAATCATTAATGCTTCCATTAATTAAATCTAGAGATATTATCATAGGTTATTACTTGGTTAGATAATAAATCATAAGCAAGCCTTAGTTTATTTGCGTAAGGGAATACTAGGAAGTAGATGCGTGTGAGCTTCTACATGTTAATGTTAGAAATACTACATAATAATATTATTTAATGATTGGTTATTATCCTTGTTCTAAATAGGTCTTCTAACCCATATTATCCCATTATTGTTATTTAGTTTTTTTTATTAATTATTAATTTATTCTTTCTATTACTAGTAGTTAGTTTTTAATCAATTAACAATCAGGGGAATTTATATGATAATAGAAATTCTTGAACTGAATTACATTCTTCATAGGACTAAATCCTATTCACTAGTTACTACTTGTTTGTGTGTTTAGGTTTTATTTTGGAGTGTCTAGGAAAACACGCCAATGTTCTTTGCTCTTGTTCGACCAAGCCCAGCCTCACTACCCTATTTTGTTCCCTTATAACTTCATTTCCCCTAATTCTAACCACAAACAAGTAAGAGGATATATTTGTTTATAGGTTTTTAGAGGTGGTTAAAAAAATAAAGGGTGGCTAGAATTCCTTTTTAGTGAATTGTTTGGGTTTATAAAAGGTAAAGAGAGAAAATAAAGATGAAAATTATCCCAAGTTCGCAAAATTGAGCTCCCATACGAATTCGATGTATATGCTAAACAAGTTGGCACATTCTTAAAGGAAGAGGGTGGTTTAGGTACTAATGGACACCAAAATTCAAATGAGAAAAGGGAAGAGAATTAGGATAAATTTTGATCTAAGGTAGAGCCAAATATCAAAAGCTCACAACAACTACTTAAGGTTTCAACACTTGAGATAAAAATTACGAAATTTTTAACTTGAACAAAAGCTTCACTCAACTTTGTAGGGAGAGAAGGTTTCAAAATTTTTTATTTGCACAAAGGTGTAGTGTGTCATCTAATGTGTTGAGGGATACCCATATTTATATTGTAGCCAAGGTTATTAATAGTCCATTCTACCCTTCTCTTTTATCTACTTAGTTACATTTAAACCAATATAATCACCTAATACGAGCTAACAATTAGTTAGATAGTAAATAGGTTAGGTTAAACACATATGTGGTGTGATGGTTGATTTTTTACATCTATACCACATTATTGCCCTCCTTACATGCTAATTTAGTAGGTACTACATCAAAGTATAGTCACGTAATTAGCTCCTCTTTTTGACCAATCAAAAAAATGTGTTGATTTCCTTAGTAGGTACTACATCAAAATACCACCATCCATCCATCTTCCCCTTGTTCCATCCTTGCACATCCCCAGCACCAACTTTCCCCCCGTTATCATCTTTCTAACAAGCTGCCACCACTCTAGTCATTTCCCCAATCATACCCATTTCTTTGCCTATCCTAGCAAAAAACCATCACCACCACTGTAACTGAGTGGCACCCAACTATCCATATGCTCTATTAGTCTACAACATCCTCACCTAGCCACCCTTTCTTTATGCCCTAACTCACACCGCCAGCCCATGTAGTGTGAGATTTCCCACTTTCCCCTTTCTACAACTTAAGGGTATTTTGGTAATCTTACTTGATAAAGTTTTAATATAAATTATTATTTTATGAGTTAGTTATTAATATGATTGATGTTGGTTTTATTTTTAGGTAAAAGAGGTTGAATTGTGGAGTGTAATAATCTTTAGTAGGTTGCTTATAATTTGTGCTTTTGCTCAAAACCATGTAATTTATATACTCTACTAAAATATTATATATTACATAATAGCACATTAGGGTTTTTATATATAAAATGTGTTAAGCATGTATGTTCTGTTGTAATTATTTACCTAATACTGTTAGCATAAATTTGTTAAAATGGGGCATGTTATTTTGTGTAAAGTATTACATGTAATAAAGAATGTTAAAAGTGTTTTAATGTTGGGATTAAAGTACATATGCTAAGTATATATGATATAATAGCTTGAGCATGACTATGCATTATTTTAGCCATATTATTATTATTATTATTATTATTATTATTATTATTATTATTATTATTATTATTATTATTATTATTATTATTATTGCGTGTCCTAGGGGTATTTTAGTCTTTTGAACATATCATGATATTTATTTTGATAGGTATACTAAAATGTATCATATATTACTGAGTAAGTATGTGATTTGATGTTCTAGAAACACATGTCAGGGTTTCACAAGATGAATCATGTGCAAAGGTAAAATGCTCATTTTTTGTGTTTGATAATTTCCCTGTGTGCTAAAATATGTAATTTAGTGTATCTTAGTCTTTTCATGAAAAATTATTAAATAAAATGGAATTAGTATTTAAAATAGATGATAATTTGGTAATTATGGCCTTAAAGGCATTTTGGTTATTTTTAACATGACGCACATATATATTAATAACTGAACCCAAGATAGCCTTAGTTCATTTTTTTAGTTGACTTTAATGTTTACCTTATTTAGGGTTATCTTGAATAATTGAAAATGAGAAAAAAAGGCTAAGTATCAAAATTGGACCTATTTGTGTATTAAGTGATTTCATGATTACCTGAATGAAATACTAATATTTAAAGTAAAATAACCTTGAGATCAGGAATGACAGATCTTTAAGGGTCACTATCCTAAAGACGTAATTTATCCCACAGTTAAGTTATTATTTTTTGTTATTGTGTGCTAGTACCCTAGCTAGGCCTATATAATACTTTTGATGCACTGTCATATGCAAAACAAATTTAATAAATAAATAAATCCTAATTCCAAATACATAGTAGATGGCAAGAAGGAGTCGAACCCACAAGAAATAGTATACAATCAATAATTCTGTAATCAATGTTATAACCCTGGTTATTCAATAGCATCAATTTATATCACTAAGTTCTATACTATGGATAAATAATAAAACAAGTTACTTACTAATTAATGAATAAAGATAGGAAGATATGTATTATGGTATTAGGATATCAAATAATGATTAATAAAATAATGATTCTAAATGATCTAACGTTGAACTATAGAAACTTATGATAATTCATCTCTTTGCTTTCTTTTAATTCTAATAAATTGAATAAGCTCTCAATTTATCACCTAACCAATTAATAATATAGGTTAAGGACTCTATATTCGATTAAAGGCAGCATTATGAATGGAAAGTAGTCAACTACGACCATAAGCACATAACCTCGGATCATGCAATCGTATGAATTAATAGACAAGATTAATAATTAACCTGTTGCCACTTTGGAAACATTAATTAACAATTATGTGTTAATTCCGTTATCCTAACTTTGATTAAGATGTAAACTAAATAGGTGATCAATCTAATTAGTTTAAATTCTTCACCTATGATGTGAGATCATTTGATTCCATCTATTAATTCAGTTAAATTCCATGTAAAATCATAAATTCAAATTACGTTGTCATATCTAAAACCCTAATTCCATGATCAAATCCTCCTACTCTATACTATCTATGCTACTATCTTCATAATTGCAACAATACACAATTAAATGGAGTAATCTATAATTAACATCAATGATTACTAATAAATTAATAATGAAATACTAAAAGTAAGAGAAATAATAATGCAATAAAGAGAATTTACTTGTATTCAATCAAAAATCAGAACTTGCAATTAAGAGAGGAATAGAGAAGAACTTATCGACTTGAATTGCAGAGTGTTAATTGAACGATTGATTACAATGGAGAAAAAGAGATTGGAATTATGAAGTACATGTGGTTTCTAGATAATATATATAAAAAAGAGAGAATTTCACTCTTGAACAAAAAAAACCGAATTCATTGAATGTTTCGAAACATCAGAAATATATCAGGGAAAAGTTCACGCAAGCGGTTATAGAATTTTTCAAAAACATGTTCCGTGTTTAGGAAACACACGGCCTCCATGTTTTTCCTTGAATTCTCTGCCAAATGCTAACTTTGAAAATTGAGATTTTTTGTTCTGACAGAAAAACACGGCCTATGTTTAGGAAACATGGGGGTACCGTGTTTCTTGTTCCTTCGTGATCTCTTTATGAAATTTCAACACAAACTTCCCTTTGATGTATACTCTTCATTTTTGGTCTTTTCTTCCATTAATTCCATATCTCTTGATGTGTTATTTGCTTCATTTTCTCTTTCCTTCGATTTAAATCTTATAAAAATAAGGAGGAATAAATGACATTTTTACTTAGGATAATAACATATAAATCTCATATATTAACTTTATTTAGATTTGCAAACATTTTAGAAGATATGCATACTTATGGATTAGGTGTCTTTGTCAGTAGGGTACTATAACACCCACAATTTATAAAACATGAAAATTTTATTGTGAGGACAATGCAGAAGCATTATAAAAGAAAATTTAGGGGATGTTACCACTACATCAATCTTGAGGAGGGGTATGATTATCACCTAAACCATGTCTGATGCTAGGAAAAATGAAACAAAGAACAAAGAATGCATGCTCTACTATTAATACAACAATATTAATAACAACAATAGGAATAATAATATAGAGACAAGATAGTATACAATATCCAAATACAAGGACCAAAGCCAATAATTTAAATATCCAAGAAGAACCAAGAACATCCCAATGTAGTTGGCAAATATATCTAACTGGTTAGGATAACTCTTAACTAAGCAAGAAGGTAACTCTCAAACTACAAGTAATGGCTACCTACTGGCCTATGACATCATCCTCAACACACTCTAGCAGAGAATCATATCCTTGCAAATTGACCTATGCTCACTAGACTAGAAGATGAATTATCATAGTGACCACATAAGTATAATATCAATACAGTGAAGTACTAGTAAAATAAACTGCTTAAAATATGGTATAGTCTCCTACTACACATTGAAGTCATATGATAATATGGTATGCAACATACTTAGAAAGATAGTATATAAGAGCATGGATAACATATATATATATATATATATATATATATATATATATATATATATATATATATATATATATATATATATATATATATATATCATGGCAAGGCCTTAGGATACACATTTCCATACATGCATGAGTCTCCATAACAGGCCATATAAAACTAGAACACATAATGTCAATATTCCATGATCAGACTAGCATTGGACTTCCTCTACCACTACCACATCGCTCTAGTGCTAAGGGGCATTTCTCATGGCTGTTCCTTATCCACCACACTTGGTCTCCAAGGCGAGGGGGCATAAGCTACATTACTATATAATCAAAGAGCTATGTATGTTCTAAGATTGGGAATGTAGGATTACAACTCCCACCATCGCATCACTCTAGTGCTAAGGGTCTTTTCATAGGGATCTTCAACATCTACTACACTTAGTTTCCTAGGTGAGTGGGTATAAGCTAAATTTTTGGTCTTCCTTATTCGAAGTACATTACCATGGAATCAAATGGCTATCTATATTCCAAGACTAGGATGAACGTAGGAGAGCAACTCCCACCACCCCATCTTTTTAGTGTGAAGGGTATTTTCTTAGGGATCTTCAACACCCACCACACTTGGTCTCCTAAAATTGAGGCACAAAAGATAAACAAACCCTAAGTATGCATACGAGAAAGGCCTCTAAGATTCCATGATCAAATTCTAAATATTAAACCAATTGGGGTGTTTTAAGTGTTGACATCAAACACTAAGGTATACAAGCCACCAAATTGGGTTTTTTAAGGGAACACCAAACTCAACCCAACAATGCACAATGGTATTATCATTTTGATCCTTATTAAATTCAGGTTAAAAATGGTTGAAATCATGATAAAAATATTATAATTATATAGAACCATTAGTATAGAAGGCTTAAAGGAAGAACGTTAGATAATAAGCAAACATAGAGGAAATCAAGCAGACTAGTTGAGTAGTCCTAGGGACTTGTTGACGTGTCTAGTCGTACCAGACTTGAATAGAAAATAAAACCAATGAACCAATTAACTAGTTGGTTCTACTATTTGAATGTTAATGGGATACTAGTTGATCAATTTAACCAAACTGGTCGATGATTTTAAGAAGAAACCATCCCATTCTGGTCACAAGGCAACTAGTTGTTGGGTTGAGAAACCGATTGATTACTCATAGGAAACATTTGAATGTTTCATCAAACCAATTGGTTGTTCCCGAGAGTAGTAGATTAAAATTTTCAAATCGAGCAATTATTCACATAGCCAGTCGATTAGTTCAACAAACTCATCAACTGGTTTGGGTAAAACAACAACCAAACGTATAATCCACTTCCCAAAATTTCACCAAACTTTACCATATTAATCCTATCATGATTCTATGTTATAAAATACATAAAAGAGATACTCTTCATATGAATTCACATAAAACATGATAGAGATCAATACTTAACAAGATCATGTTTGAAGTTCACCAGCTCATGTATAATATTTAAATTAATCAAACATGCTCTAAACTTCATAACTTTAAAAGTGGTAACATGCTCAAAATTAATATCACAACATTTTACCTAAAAATAATAGAGCATAGAAAGCACTCAAAATCACAACAAATAATACAATACCTTATTCATATTTGAGATAAGAATATTGTACCTTAAATCAAATCTTCTACCACAAAACTCCTAGTTGATGGCTATCTAAAAGTATCTTGATTACTAAGAGAATAAAAAGTTAAAACCATCCATAATACTTTTAATAACTCCATTAAAATAAAAGAAAATAAGAAGAAGAATTTCAACAACAACAAAAACACAACTCAACATTTTCTCAGAAATAGACTTCTAAGGAAAAAGAAGTTGGAATCTTTAACCTTTCTCAAACCTTAATACATCCTTGATTAAGAGAAACAAGGGAGAACTAAAGCTATGATTATAATAAGAAAGAACAAACAAGAATTAGACTAATAAAGGGAATAAAACAACCACAAGCCTCTATTTTTCTTAGCAAAGGGGAACAAGTGAGAATAATAGGGAATACTCAGCACTTAGCAATTTTCACTAAGGGAGTGAAAAATAAGAGAAAAAATAAGGTTGGAATGAAATACCCCAAAACATAATTTTATGAATTATAGAAAATTAAGAATTTATTTAAAAATTAATTAAATAAATTATTTTCATTAAAATAAAAGGTAATTAATTAGGGCTATTCAAGAAGAAAATAATAAATATTTTTATTAGAAATGTTTTGGTATTTTAGCTAATTAAGGATTTTATTTTGAAAATTAAATAAATAAATTATTTTATTTAAAATAATAAGGACAAAATATTTCCAAATTAATAGGAATTTTATAAATAATTTAATTGAAGAAAATTAGGGTGTTTTGCTAATTAAAATAGAATTTATGAAAAGCCTTTTAAAAATCCTAAATTAGCCTAAAAAGGGATTTAAAAATTATTATTTTTAAATGTCCCATATATCCTAATTAATTTAATTAACCCCACCCTCATATTTTTATTTTTCCCTTTTTCCTTTTTCCTTTTTCTTTGTTCCTTTTCTTTCCTTTTTTTTTCTTTTTCTTTTCTTTTTCCTTCTCCTTCCTGATTGGGCCTATCGGTGGCCCAATCCCCTTCTTCCTTTTTCTTTCTTCCACGACCCGCCTCCTTCCCTTTCTCTTTTCTCCTTCGGCAGCCTAGTGGCCCAGACTCCTTTTCTTTCTTTTCTTCTTCCTTCAGCAGCCAAAACACTACGTTCTTCCTCTTTTTCCCCACAAACGCTGCGTTTCAATTAAATCTTTCCCCTCATCGCTTGACTGGCTGACTCCCTTCTTTTTCTTTTCTTTATTTTTCCCCTAGACCGTCTGTCCAACCCTTTCTTTCTTCTTCCACCTTTGTCCTCCTCCGTCGTCGACGACCTGCACTACGCCACCCCATCCCTGGTTTTTCGCCGCCGGTTACGCTTGTTTTGACCGGCTGTTTTCTTTCCCCTCTCTTCCCCATGATTTAGTGACCACTTAGACCCAACCAACCTCCCTTCCTTTTTGCGCACCACCTTCCCTCTTCCTGCACATGCCCTTGCCCCTATTTGAATTTTTTCCCTTTTTGTTGTTGCAGGTGACCCTAACCTTACCTTTATAACTCTCTCACCGACCCACAGAACGCTACCCTCTCTTCTAAAATCTATAAATACCCTCATAATGAGCCCTGCATCTAACTTTTGATCCCTACCCAGAAAAACCCTCACGGGCGTCACCGCCACTTTAGACGCTTCGTCCGCCGCCGTTGGCCAACTTCGCTACCCACTCTTCCCACCTAAGTCTTTCCTGCACTGCTCTCTAACTAACTACACCTCCCTTCTCCCTCAATTCTTCCTGCATGAGCCACCTCAGCCGTGCAAAGTTCCCTTCTCAATCAACCCATTATCTGCCTCTGCCACCATTCGCGCCGCCGTCCGCCACCACTACTGCCGCTTCCACTACCTCATTCACCTCCTAATATATTCTGCAGACCCTCCTCTATCTTCCCCCACCTTTCTTTCCTCTTCCTCCCTCTCCTCCTCTTTTTTCTTCTTCTTCTTCCCCATTCAACCACCACCACTACCGCCGTACGCCGTCACCTTTGGTTGCGCCACCACCCTTATTCTATTCCTCTCCTTTTGGGCAACCATAATCACCCTTAGTTCCACCCTCATTCTCCCTATTTTTTCCCAGCCTTCAACTTTTTCTCTTTTCTTCTCTTTTTGCGGCCACCGCCGCCACCGTTGGTGCCACTTATCTCCATCGACCCAAAGTGAAACCCTAAACCCTCTCATCACTTCTCCCCTATTTATTTAATCTTTTTTTTTCAATTTTTAACTAACATTTGATAATAATAATAATAATAATAATAATAATAATAATAATAATTATTATTATTATTATTATTATTCTTCTTCTTCTTCTTGTTATTATTATTATTATTATTGGGTTCAATATTAATGTTATCATTTCTTATCAGGGTCAAGAGTATATATAAATTATTTAGGCTATTAGTTTCAAATTAATAATATTATTAGTATTACTATAAGTTTTATTATTATTATTAGTAATAATAATAATATTATTATTATTAGTATTATTATTTTTATTATTACCATTATCTATTTAGAGGGCCGAAGCCCTACTTTACTATATAATACAAAGATTACTACTACCTTGTTATTATTATTATTATTATTATTATTATTATTATTATTATCATCATCATCATCATCATCATCATCTTCATCATCATCATCATCATCATCATCATTATTATTATTATTACTTTTATTAGTATTATTATTATTATTATTATTATTATTTTATAATTATATTATTATTTCATTACTATTATAAGTACTATTTTTATTAATAATGTCTTAATGATATTATTAGCATTATTTTGGGTGGAGGGTAGAAGCCCTTATACTGCCATCCGTTTTGAATCATATTAATATTATTATTAGCATTTTTGGTATTATTTCATATAGTTATTATTAGTATAGTATTATTTTATTTAAAAACCTAGTCTTAGAATGAGTTAGTAAATAATAGTATTTTTCACAGGAGGAAACCTAATTCTAGTTTTCCCTCATATAGGTGAGACCAGTCAAAGTCCTAAAGAGGCGTAGGAGCGTGCTCCAAGACCGGTGTCGTTTTAGGTAAGGGTGTTACTAAGGCCTATTATGTGTTGATGTGCGTTATATGCATTGTATGTTATGCATCCTATGTTTATTATTATAATTATTTCGTATGTGGTATGGCGTGGAGTTGAAGTATGTTTTTGTGTGTTTAAATTGCACGTGTACTATGTGTACGTGATGCAATATTGAGGTATGTGATGTTATATGTTGTGACACTGTAAGACATGCATGTGAGGATGTTAATGTGGTTTGTGTGGGGGAATGGATGAAAAAGGAGAAAGGGGGAATAAGTTGACCAAGGGATGTTAGTTGACCTAAGTATTTTAATGATCCATGAGTGGAAGAATAAAATGGGAAATTTTGGGTTTCGTGTGGGAGAATCTAATCTATGGTTTTGTATGGGAGTATCTAGTCTATGGTGTAATATGGGAGAATCTAATCTATGGTTTTGTATGGGAAAATTTAATCTATATATGATGTTGCATGGGAGAATCAAATCTATGGTTTTGTATGGGAGAATCTAATCAATGTTTTTGTATGGGAGAATCTAATCTATGGTTTCGTGGGAGAGAATCTAATCTATGGTGTTGCATAGGGTAATATAATCTAGGGTTTCGTATAGATGAATCTAGGGTTTTTCATGGAAGAATATTGGGTTTTGGCATGGAGGAATCTAGGATTTTGCATGGTTGAATCTAGGGTTTCACGTGAGAGTTTTAGGGTTGGATGAAAAAGTTCAAAGGTTTGCATAGGGAGGTTAGAGTCTGCATGGGAGTAAAGTTTTCATATGAAAAGTTGACTTGGGATTTAAGGAAGGTAATAGAAGAGCTATTTGGCTATTTGGAAGTTTTGGGTGAAAAATAGCACGTAGGACATTATAAGGGTATGGAGGAGACTGAGTTAGGGTTTGGAGTGATTAACTACGGGTTGTTGTGATTAACTAGGGTTTGGAGTGGCTAATTATGGTTTGTTGTGGTTAATTATGGTTTGGAGTGGTTAATTATTGTTTGTTGTGGTTAATTAGGTTTTGGAGTGGTTAACTTGGGTTTGGTGTGGTTAACTAGGGCTTGGATATGGCTAACTAGGGTTCGGTGGTAACATGTGTGTACTTCGGGAATAAAGTATGATGATGAATATGGGATCGATGGGTTGGGAAAATGGAGTGTTAAAATGATTTGGGTTGTGTGAGGTGAAGTAGGATGAGTCACTTAGGCCTAAATTAGGGTGTCTGAAAAACAAACCCTAGAGTAAGGAAATAAGTGGACTTGGAGGTGTGTAGTAGTGGGCTTGACCCACATATTTTGGTGTTGGAGTTCTGGTGTGAGTTTGAGTATAGAGGAAAGGTTGTTGGATAAGTTAGAAGGTGCAAGGTTTTCATGATATGATACGGGTTAGTTGGAGGATAAGTGTAAAGGGAGTGATCCATGCATGTCTAGGGTAAAAGCTTCTGAATAAGATACTTAAGACATTAATCATTTAAAGTGAAAGATTATTGAGACGGGTCTAGCCGATTAACTAATTAGGAATAGTGGTTAGGGTTTTTTCCCTATACGTGATCGATCCACCAGTTATAATAGTGGTTAGGGCAAGATGCCCTATGCGTGATCAGTCCACCGGTTATAATAGTGGGGGTTCTCGAGCTCAATAAACACAAACCAGAGTTTTGCTAAGGCACCTAAAATATACTAATTACTTACAGTGGAACACTATACGAGCAGGATCTAAATCGATCAACCGGTAGGGAATAGTGGTTAGGGTTTTTACCCTATGTGTGATCGATCCACCGGTTATAATAGTGGTTAGGGTTTTACCCTATGCGTGACCGATTCACTAGTTATAATAGTGGTTAGGGCATGATGCCCTATATATGACCGAGAAAACGGTTAAAATAGTGGAAGGTTCCCGTACTCACATGGATTTGATAAAAATGCATGGTGTGAATTGATTTCTAATAAGAGATTAATTAAATATTCAATCTGGACTGTAATTGGGTTTTATGTATCTACCTGAATGATTATACGATATTATGTTGTCATGATGGTCTTTATGTTCTTGTTATTCTTCTACATGGTTTATGTGATTTTATGTGTTGACCTTAGTGCACAAGTACCTTGCTCAGTATGTAGCGTACTGATCACCCTTTTCATGGGTGCTGCTCATTCCCACGAGTAGTAGGCCCTTCTGACTTTGTTTAGGTGGGCGAGACATCAGGGGGGATGAGTGTTGAGCATGTGGTTGGCCATATTTATTATTATGCGATTTATTCCTTCTATATTTCTTTTTTTATTATATTTACCCTTTTATGATTTATTACCTTGTATTGAGTATTTCAATTAAATCTTTTATCAATTGTAAGATTATTCCCTCCGAGGAATTTTGATTTCACACTCTGAATTCTATCTTATTATTGATTATAAACTCTTATGCATACTCCGATTTCTATGTTATGATCTTTTTAATTCATTTTATGAAATCTTGGTTTAAGTTTGAAAATAATATTTTTAGCCTTAGCGCTTGGTACTAGAATGGTCCGAGTGAATCGGTCTAGTATTAATTATGGCGGTAACATCTCCAAAATTCACGGGTTTTAATTTAAGTGATTCTGTTTTTTTTAAATAGTAAATTTTGGGGTGTTTCAAGTTATTATCAGAGCGGTTGGTCCTTTTAGCCACGCTCGTTTTCAAAAATAAATTTGTCTTACAAAATTTTTATTAGATTTTGAAGTGTGTTTCGACTGTTCTTCTATTTAAAACTTTTTAAGCTGACACTACAAGTCGGTATCATTCTCAAATGAATTTGATTTACAAAGTTTTATTAGATTTCAAAGTATTTTCCACTTTAATGAAACCCTTGTATTGTTAAAATTTCAAAGCCCTGCCATAGTGAGGAACGCATGGGTATATTAGGGTTTTCCAAAAAGGAAAAATAGATGATGTGTATGCTTCGAGGTAGTAGGTTTGTCCCTAATCTCGTTTTTATGTTACAGCTTTCAATGACAATGAACATATGTCTTATACGTTTGGAGGAGGCCTTCACAGTCTTCCTAGAGTTTACCCAACACTACCTGCCCCCTCGTTCTGCTAAGGGCGCTGGTGAAGATTGGCTTCAAAGGGTCAACAGACATCACTCTCCTACTTACTACGGCGAGGAGGACCCGGTAGTTCTCAAAGGGTGGATCCAAGACATGGATTGCACCTTTGAAGTGGTGAATTGTTCACCAGCTTATCAGCCTAGCATTGCAGCATTTTTCCTTAGGGGTATAGTAGACGCCACGAGGGTAGAGCATCGAGCCCGAGATGGACCTCCGGCTACGTAGGAGGCATTCAAAACAATTCTTTGCACAAGGTTTTATCCTAAGAATTTGAGGAGGGACAAGCTTCAGAAGTTCATGCAACTTATGTTGGGATTGATGACGGTTCGGTAGTATCATGCTCTTTTCACAGAGTTCCTCCGATTTACCCTAGTTATCACCACTAACAAGCCTACTGTGGTGTTTCAGTTCGAGCAAGGGTTGAATTACAGTATCCGCCGTTGTTGAGTGTCGTGCCCTTCACTAATTTGCGACTTTGTACGAACACAATTGGACTGCTACCACCTTGATCCAGGAGCAGGCCACCATCCTCGGGAAGAGGAGACCCAGGGACCAGAGTTCTGGAAGCAAGACCCAGCCGCAAACTGAAGGTCATACTAGACACCCGCCAAGAGATCATAGTAGGGGCCAAGGACCCTCAAGGGGACCTACTTGTAGACGGTGTGGTCGGAACCACCCAGGCGGGAGCTATGGAGGCAGGTTGATAACTTGCCTGGACTGTGGTAGGTTGGGCCTGTAACACCCCAAAATTCACTACTTTTTTTTTTTTAAAGCGGAAGTAATTAAAATAGAAACACTTAAAACCTGTGAATTGTGGGAATGTTACCGCTACACTTAGTACCAGACCGGTTCTCTCAAACCGTTCCAGTACCAAGTGCTAAGGCTAAAGAAAAGATTTATGTTAAATTCAAATTAACAATTCATAAAAGGATTCGAAAGATCATACACAAAATCAGAGTACGAGAAATTAAGAGTTAATTACAATATCCTTGAAGTTTCAAATAACACTTGTAACTTCCAAATAGAAATACATTTAAACAAGATAAAACCCGATGGGTCAAATTCCGGATTGCCTACTCACTCAAATCAGGCCTGCCACCCCAAAATAATCTCTGATCTTAAACCTGCACAAGAGGTCTGCTCCCCACCATCAGTGGATCATCATAGGACCCATCAACCAAGGTAGTATCAGTACGGGTCTAGTACTGAGTAAGGTGACTTGATCACTAAGGCCAATACATAAATACATAAATCATGCAAGAAGTAAAAGAGCATATTCATAAATGCATATGATCAACCGGGTAAAAGTACGTACAAAGGCCCATGAATAATCTGGATTAATCACTTAATTAATCTCTTATCAGAATCCGATTCACACCATACTTTTTATCAAATCCATGCGAGTACGGAAGCCCCCACTATTATAGCCGGTGGATCGAAGGCACATAGGGTATCATACCCTAACCACTATTATAGCCGGTGGATCGGAGACACATAGGACTACGCGTCCTAACCACTATTCCTAACCGGTGGATCGGTTGGCTCCGGCTCGCATTGTATTCCACTGTAAGTAATTAGTATCTTTTAAGCATTCTGGTATGTGACTGTTGAGCTCGGGAACCCCCACTATTATAACCGGTGGATCGGTCACACATAGGACATCATGTCCTAACCACTATTATAATCGGTGGATCGGTCGTACATAGGGTAAAAACCCTAACCACTATTCCGAACCGGTGGATCGGTTGGTCCCGTCTCAACGATCTTCCTCTTTAGATAATTAATGTTTAAGTATCTTATTCAGAAGCTTTCACCATAGACATGCACGAATCATAAATCATAAATTCCATATTCAACATCATACTTTATTCACCATTTACACATGTGCTACCACCAAATCCTAGACATGCACCATATACCCTACTTGACCCCCACAACCATAGTCAATCACTCCAAACCCTAATTCAGTCACCTCCATACCCTTATAATGTCTTACGTATTATTTTTCACCCAAAACATTCAAACACCCAAATAACTCTTCTATTTCCTCCCTTACATCCCAAATCAACTTTTCACACGTAATTTCACTTCCATGCAAACACTAATCTTTCCATGCAAACCTTCGAACATTTTTCATGTAAACCCTAAAATTCTACGTGAAACCCTAAATTCAACCATGCAAACCCTAATACCACCATACAACCATCAATATCACCATGTAAATCCTAATACCACCATACAACTATAATTGCCACCATACAAACCTTAATATCATCATACAAACCCTAATACCAACATACATCCATTAATACCACCAGGTAAACCCTAGATTCCGTCATACAAAACCATAAATTCAATCCAACCAAAACTAAAGATTCACCCATACCAAACCCTAAGTTCAAACCATAAAGATTCTTCCATACCAAACCCTAAATTCAAGCCATAAAGATTCTTCCACATAAAATCATAAATTATAATCTCCCAAGGAAAACTATAAATTGAATTCCCCCAAGCAAATCATAAATTAGATTCCCCCATATAATATCATAAATTACATTTTCCCAAATAACATGAATTAGATTCTCCCAAACAAATTATAAATTAACTCTCCCAATCAAATCATAACTTAAATTCTCCCATATAATATTATAAATTACATTATCCCAAATAACATCATAAACTAAATTCTCCCAAACAAATCATAAATTAACTCTCCCAATCAAATCATAACTTAAATTCTCCCATATAATATTATAAATTACATTCTCCCAAATAACATCATAAACTAAATTCTCCCAAACAAACCATAATTTAATTCTCCCAATCAATCATAAATTAAATTCTCCCATATAATATCATAAATTAAATTCTCCCAAATAGCATCATAAACTAGATTATTCCTTATAAAACCATAAAATTTAGGTCAACTCACTTCCCTTAGTCAACTTCTTTCCCCATCCTCCTTTTTCATCCTTCCTCTCACACAAACCACATCGACTTCCTCACATACACAACCCATATCATCATACATAATTAATATACATACCATGCACAACATACTTCAACTCCAAGTCATACCATATATAAAATATTTAATTATAATAAACATTAGATACATAACATGCGAAACACATAATACACATAAGCACATAAAAGGCCTTAGCACTCCTTACCTAAAACGACACCGGTCTTGGAGCGCGCTCCTACGCCTCCTTAAGGTTTTGACTGGTTTTACCTATTATGAGAGAAAAGCTAAAATTAGACTCTCTCCTTATCAAAATAATATTAAACACTAATTTAATATAAGAATAGTTTTTTTAAATAATAATAGCGAAAATACCAAAATAATATCAATATTAATATTAATAAGAATAATAAAATAGTAGAAATAATAATAAAAAGGCATTACTCAAAAATAAAGTGAAATAAGGGCTTCGGACCCTTTACCAAAATAATACTAAAAAGATTATTTGTAAATTAAATAACCCAATTCAGAAATAATAATAATAATAATAATAATAATAATAATAATAATAATAATAATAATAATAATAATAATAATAATAATAATAATAATAATAATGATAATAATAGTAAAATTATTAACAACACTAATGTTAAAATATTTATATTAATAATAATAAATAAGAATAATGGAAATTCGAAATAGAAAATAATAATAATAATTATTATACTTATAACATTTTAATATTAATAATAGTAATTATAGAAATAATAAGAAGAATAATAATAAAATCGAATTAAAATATATTAGGCTTCAGCCCTCAACATAAATAATAATAAAATATTAATACTAATAATAATAATAATAATGCATATTATTATATAAATATTAAGAATAATAATAATAGTATATATATGTAAATAATTGAAATAAAATAATTTAAGGGTTATAAAAATAGGGAAAATAGCAGAGAGGGTCTAGGGTTCAACCAAATGTTGGTGGGGATAGGCGGCACTGGTGGTGGCGCACGGAGGTGGCGGCGGTGGCCGGAAAGAGGAAAGAAAGAGGGGAAAGTTGCATGCTGAGAATAAGATAGGAAGAATTAAAATGGGAGCTGGGTTGTTTTGAGTTCCCCAGAAGGATAGGGACAGAATAGAGGTGGTGGCGCAGCCAAAGGTGGCGGTGCACGGCGGCGGCGGTGGTGGCCGAATGGAGGAGAAGAAGGAAGAGAGAGGAGGAGAGGGAGAAAAAGGAAACTAAAGGTAGGGGAAGGTAGGGCAGGGTCTGCAGAACACTTTTGGAGGTGAAAGAAGCGGCCTTAGCGGCGGAGGCGGTGGCTAATGGCGGCGCCAAAGTGGCGGAGGCAGAAAACAGGGTTGATCGGGAAGAGAAATTCGCACAGCTGGGGCGGCTTGTGCAGGAATAATCGAAGGTTGAGGTAGATTTGGTTAGCTAGAGGGAAGTGTAAAGATAACACGGGTGGCCAGAACGGGCGGCGAAGTTGGTCGTAGGCGGAGGAAGAGGCGTCTAAAGAAGTGGCGGCGACAAGGAAGGATTTTTGGGTTAGGAAATCCAAACTCGAACCAGGGTATATTGTGAGGGTATTTATAGAGTTAGAGGAGAGGTTAGGGTTATTTAGGTCGGTGAGGGTATAAGGAAGTAGGGTTCGGGCTTACCGGAGGCGAGGGTTGGCCGGCGGCAGCAAAACGGGGCATGGGTGTGCGCAGGAGAGAGAGAGAGAGAGGATGGCGCGAGAAGAGGGAGATTTGGTTGGGTCAAGAGGTCGGCAATTCAGGGGAAGAGATAGGAATAAAAATCGCCGGTCAAAACGACCGTAACCGGCGGCGAAAAACCAGGCAATGGCGGCGGCGAGTTGCAGTCGGTGGCGTCGGGCTGGTGCGATGAAGAAGAAGAAAGGAAAGGCTGGACCGGACGGTCCAGGGAAGAAAGAAACGAAAAGGAAAGGGAGGCAGACCGGGCGGTCGGCACGGGGGAGGAATTAATTTAAATGAAGTGACGCGTTTCGAGGGAAGAACACATTAAAATGCAGCGCGGAAGAGGCGGGGAGGAAGGACGCCCGTCGCACGGCTGGGTTGGGCCGAAGGAGAAGAAGAGGAAGACTGGGCCGCCGGGCTGGCCCAGTTCGGGGAGAAGAAGGAAAAGAAAAAGAAAAGAAGAAGAAAAAGAAAAAGAAAAGGAAAAAAGGAAAAAGGGATAAATAAAAATAGTGGGTTGGCTCAATTAAATTAATTAGAATATTTGGGATATTTAAAAATAATAATATTTAAATAAAATAATCTTTAAATCCCTTTTTAAGCTAAATTAGGATTTTTAAAAGATTTTCCATAATTTCCATTTTATTTAGTAAAACACACTAAATTTCTCCAATTAATTTATTTATAAAATTATTATTAAATTAAAACTATTTTCTCATTCTTATTTTAAATAAAATAATTTAATTAATTAATTTTCAAAATAAAATGCTTAATTAGCTAAAATACCCAAATTATCTTCTAATAAAAATACTTATAAATTTCTTCTTAATTTGCCCTAATTAATTCAAAATAATTTATTTAAATAATTCTTATAATAAATATCCTTTAAATGTAGTTTATAAAATTAGAAATTTTTGGGGCATTTCAGGGTCATAGAGTAGTAGAGTGTTGGGGGCCACCACGATCTCAGTAGGGAGGAGGCCTGATATCCCAACAATATGAGTACCATTAGCATGACCATAATTCATTCCCGTGGTTCCAACAACAGTCGCTTATTCTAACTGAGGTTGTAGACAGAGATGTTGGGGAAGGACCATAGAGATCCAAACCTCTCCCTTAGAAAGGAGGCCAGTCAAGTGGATGCCTGAATGTGATTGGCCAGGAGGAGGATGATAGCCAGCTAAATTTCTTTTCGGGTACGCCCATCATATCTTTTCTACGGATACCTGTTTCCTTTATTGTGATCATCATTTATTAGGTTTATTCTTAAGGGAATAGTTTATATAGGCATTGGTGTTAGTACGGTTATTCTCGCCACTTAGAGCATTCTATGTAGCTGTAGGAGGCTTTAGGGACGAAGTATGTTTTTAAGGGGGTAGTAATGAAATACCCCAAAACCTAATTTTAAGAATTATAGCTAATTAAGGATTTATTTAGAAATACCGCTAGTGCCACTTATCTCCGCCAACCTAAGGTGAAACCCTAAACCCTCTCAGCCCTTTTCCTCTATTTATTTAATCTTGTTTTATTTTATTTCAATTTTTAACTAACATTCGATTATTATTATTATTATTGGGTTCAATATTAATGTTATCATTTCTTATCAAGGTCGAGAGTATATATAAATTATTTAGGTTATTAGTTTCGAATTATTAATATTATTAGTATTATTATAGGTCTTATTATCATTATTATTATTATTATTAGTAAAATTATTATTATTAGTATTATTATTTTTATTATTACTATTATCTATTTAGAGGGTGAAAGCCCTATTTTACTATATAATACAAATATTACTACTACCTTGTTATTAATAATAATAATAATAATAATAATAATATTATTATTATTATTATAAACAATATGTATTATTATTATTATTATTATTATTATTATTATTATTACTAATGGTACTTTTACTATTTTATGGTAGGGTTGAAAACCTTACCTTATATTACTTTTGATTTAAGTCATTTCTTTATCATTATTATTATTATTATTATTATTATTATTATTATTATTATTATTATTATTATTATTATTATTATTATTATTATTATTTTATGATTTGATTATTATTTCATTACTATTATTAGTACTATTTTTAATAATAATGTCTTAATGATGTTATTAACATTATTTTGGGTGGAGGGTAGAAGCCCTTATACCATCAGTTGTTTTGAATCATATAAATATTATTATTAGTATTTTTGGTATTATTTCGTATAGTTATTATTATTATAGTATTATTTTATTTAAAAACCTAGTCTTAGAATGAGTAAGTAAATAATAGTATTTTTAGCAGGAGGGAACCTAACTCTAGTTTTTCCTCATATAGGTGAGACTAGTTAAAGCCCTAAAGAGGCGTACGAGCGTGCTCCAAGACCGGTGTCATTTTAGGTAAGGGTGTTACTAAGGCCTATTGTGTGTTGATGTGCATTATATGCTTTGTATGTTATGCATCCTATGTTTATTATTGTAATTATTTTGTATGTGTTATGACATGGAGTTTTTGTGTGTTTAAATGGCACGTGTACTATGTGTATGTGATGAATTATTATGGTATGTGATGTTATGTGTTGTGATCCTGTAAGACATGCATGTGAGGATGTTAATGTGGTTTGTGTGGGGGAAAGGGTGAAAAAGGAGAATGGGGGAATAAGTTGGCCAAGGGATGTGCTTTGACCTAAGTATTTTATTGATCCATGAGTGGAAGAATAAAATGGGGAATTTTGGGTTTTGTGTGGAAGAATCTATTCTATGGTTTTGTATGGGGAAAATCTAGTCTATGGTGTAATATGGGAGAATCTAATCTATGGTTTTTTATGGGAGAATTTAATGTATATATGGTGTTGTATGGGAGAATCGAATGTACGGTTTTGTATGCGAGAATCTAATCTATGGTTTCGTGTGAGAGAATCTAATTTGTGGTGTTGCATGGGGTAATCTAATCTAGGGTTTTGTATGCATGAAACTAGGGTTTTGCATGGTTGAATCTAGGGTTTCACGTGGGAGTTTTAGGTTGCATGAAAAAATTTGAAGCTTTGCATGGGGAGGTTAGCATGTGCCTGTAGTAAAGTTAACGTATGAAAAGTTGACTTGGGATGTAAGGAAGGTAATAGAAGAGTTATTTGAGGGTTTGGAAGTTTTGGGTCAAAAATAGTACGTAGGACATTATAAGGGTATGGAGGAGAGTGAGTTAGGGTTTTGAGTGATTAACTACGGTTTTTTGTGGTTAAATAGGGTTTAGAGTGGCTAATTATGGTTTTTTTGTGGTTAAATAGGGTTTAGAGTGGTTAATTATGGTTTGTTGTGATTAATTAGGGTTTGGAGTGGTTAACTAGGGTTTTGATATGGCTAACTAGGGTTCGGTGGTAACATGTGTTTACTTGGGGAATAAAGTATGATGATGAATATGGGATATATGGGTTGTGACAAATGGGGTGTTAAAATGATTTGGGTTGTGCGGGTTTTTGGAAAAAAAAAACCCTAGAGTAAGGAAATAAGTGGACTTGTAGGTGTGTAGTAGTGGGCCTTGACCCACATATTTCAGTGTTGGAGTTCTGGTTTGAGTTTGAGTACAAAGGAAAGGTCGTTGGATAAGTTAGAAGGTGTAGGGTTCTCATGATTTGATATGGGTTAGTTGGAGGATAAGTGTAAAGGGAGTAATCCATGCATGTATTTGGTGAAAGCTTCTGAATAAGATACTAAAGACATTAATCATTTAAAGTGAAAGATTATTGAGACGAGTCTAGCCGATCCATCGGTTACGAATAGTGGTTAGGGTTTTTACCCTATGCGTGACCGATCCACCAGTTAAAATAGTGGTTAGGGTAGGATGCCTAATGCATGACCGGCCCACCGGTTATAAAAGTGGGGGATCCCGAGCTCAATAAACACAAACTAGAGTTTTGCTAAGGCACCTAAAAGATACTAATTACTCACAGTCGAACAATATGCGAGCAAGATCTAAACTGATCAACCAGTAAGGAATAGTGGTTAAGGTTTTTACCGTATGTGTGACCGATCCACCGGTCATAATAGCGGTTAGGATTTTACCCTATGCGTGACCAATCCACCGGTTATAATAGTGGTTAGGGCATGATGCCTTATATATGACCGAGCCACTGGTTAAAATGGTGGGAGGTTCCCGTACTCACATGGATTTGATAAAAATGCATGGTGTGAATCAATTTCTAATAAGTGATTAATTAAATATTTAATCTGGACTATAATTGGACTTTATTTATCTACCCGAATGATTATACCATATTATGTTGTCATGATGGTCTTTATCTTCTTGTTATTCTTCTACATGGTTTATGTGATTTTATGTGTTGGCCTTAGTGCACGGTTACCTTGCTCAGTACGTAGCGTACTGCTCACCCTTTTCATGGGTGCTGCTCATTTCCACGAGTAGTAGGCCCTTCTGACTTTGTTTAGGTGGGCGAGACATCAGGCGGGGCTGAGTGTTGAGCTTGTGGTTGGCTCAAAGTTCGTGAGTGTTGTGGGCATATTTATTTGTTATGAGATTTATTCCTTCTGTATTTATTTTATATCGTATTTACCCTTTTATGATTTATTACCTTGTATTGTGTATTTCAATTAAATCTTTTTTCTATTATAACATTATTTCCTTTGAGGAATTTTGATTTTGCACTCTGATTTCTATCTTATTATTGATTATAAACTCTTATGCATACTCTGATTTCTATGTTATGATCTTTTCAATTCATTTTATGAACTCTCGGTTTAAGTTTAAAAATAATATTTTTAGCATTAGCACTTGGTACTAGAATGGTGGAGGGAATTAGTCTAGTATTAAGTGTAGCGGTAACATCCCCAGAATTTACGTGTTTTAATTTAAGTGATTCCGTTTTTTTTATAAAAAAAATAGTGAATTTTGGGGTGTTACATGGAGAAGAAAAGGAATCAAAATAGAGGGTATATAAGTGAGGGTTGGTCTAAATCCATAGGAGGGAGAGAGACAAGGTTGGTATAGTTGAGTGTGGGTGTAACACCCCAAAATTCACTATTTTTTTAAGTAATTAAAATAGAAATACTTAAAACCTGTGAATTCTGGGGATATTACCACCACACTTAGTACCGAACCGGTTCTCTCCGACCGTTTCAGTACCAAGTGCTAAGGCTAAGAAAAGATTTACATTAAACTAAACCAACATTTCATAAAAGAACTCAAAAGATCATACATTAAAAATCAGAGTACGCATAAACGTTTATGAACCATAATAAGATAGAAATCAGAGTGCGAAATCAAAATTCCTCAAAAAGAGTAATAGCTACAAACATTAATATTTAATTTCGAAAAATCCAAAACAAAAGGAATAACAAGGAGAAATAGAGGTTACATAAAGACTGAAATATGGCCACAACTCTCTCAAACTTTGAGCCAAACATGCTCAACACTCAGCCCCACCGGATATCTCACCCACCTGCATAAAGTCAGAAGGGCATACTACTCGTGGGAATGAGCAGCACCCATGAAAAGGGTGATCAGTACACTACGTACTAAGTAAGTTAATCGAGCACTAAGGCCAACACATAATCACATAAAATAATACAGGATAATAAGAGATCATAGAGACTAGCACCATAACATACAGGCATACGATCATTTAGGTAAAAGTATAAAGGCCTAATTATAGTCTGGATTAATTACTTAATTAATCTCTGATCATAACTCATTCACACCATGCTTTTTATCAGATCCATGCGAGCACAGGAACACCCCACTATTATAACCGGTGGGCCGATCACACATATAGCATCATGCCCTAACCACTATTATTACCGGTGGATCGGTCATAATAGGGTACAACCCTAACCACTATTCCTGACCGGTGGATCGGTTTGGTTCCTGCTCGCATGGTGTTCCACTGTAAGTAATTAGTATCTTTTAGGCATTTTAGCAAAACTCGGGTTTGTGTTTGTTGAGCTCGGGAACCCCCGCTATTATAACTGGTGGATCGGTCACACATAGGGTAAAAACCCTAAACACTATTCGTAACCGGTGAATCGGTTGGTCCCGTCTCAACGATCTTCCACTTTAGATAATTAATGTTTTAAGTATCTTATTCAGAAGCTTTCACCGTGGACATGCACGAATCATTATCTTTACACTTCACACATCACAAGTCATAAAATCCCACCATCATAATTACATTTAAATCACCAAGACACATGATAATACAAAAATTCCAAGCAACCCTAACAAACCCTAATTATCCACACAGACCCTAGTTTGATCTCCTACGGACCCTTATATAATCTCCACTTATTATTTTTCATCTAAAATGTTCAAATACCCAAATAACACTTCCATTACCTTCCTTACATCCCAAATCAACCTTTCATACGTAAATTTTACTCCCATGCAAACATTACACATCCCATGCAACCTTTCAAACTTTTCATACAAACCCTAAATCCCATGCAATCATTAACCCCCATGCAAAACCCTAACTCCACCATGCAAACCCTAATACCACCATACAACCATTAATACCACCATGCAACTATTAATTCCACCATGCAAACCCTAATACCACCATGCAAACCCTAATACCACCTTACAACCATTAATACCACCATACAACCATTAATACCACCATACAACCATTAATACTACCATACAACCATTAATACCAACATATAACCATTAATACTACCATATAAACCATTAATACCACCATGAAATCCTAGATTCTGTCATACAAAACCCTAAATTCAATCCACACAAAACCAAGGATCCATCCATACCAAACCCTAGATTCAAACCATAGAAAACCCAAAGATTGGTCCATATAATACAATTGATTAGATTCTCCCATTCATAACCACAAATTAGATTCTTCCATACAAGACCATAAGTTAGATTCTTCCACATAAAATCATAAATCAGAATTTCCCATATAAACCATAAATTAGATTGTCTCATATAAAACCATAAATTATATTCTCCCACACAAAACCATAAATTAGATTCTCCTAAATAGAACCATAAATTATTTTCTCCCACACGAAACCATAAATTAGATTTTCCCAAATGGAACCATAAATATATTATCCCACACAAAACCATAAATTAGACTCCCCCCTATAAAACCATAACCTATATTCTCCCATGCAAAACTATAAAATCATAAATCAAATTCTCCTACACGAAACCCTAAACTTCTCCATTTTATTCTGCCACTCATGAATCATTAAAATAATTAGGTCAACTCACCTCCCTTGGTCAACCTTTTTCCCCATCCTCCTTTTTCATCCTTTCTCCCACACAAAACACATCAACTCCCTCACATGAATGTCTTACAGGATCACGACACATATCATCACATATATATAATACACATGCCATGTAAACACACAAAACATACTTCAATTCCATGCCATACCATATACGACATAAATAATGATGATAGACATATGATACATACCATGTGAAGCAAATAATGCATATAAACACATAAAAGGCCTTAGCACCCCTTACCTAAAACGACACCAGTCTTGGAGCATGCTCCTACCCCTCCATAGGGCTTTGACTGGTCTCACCTATTATAAGGGAAAAACTAAAGTTAGACTCCCTCCTATCAAAAATACTATTTAACACTAACTTAATATATGACTAGGATTTTGATAAAATAATAATAACAAAAATACCAAAAATAATATCAATATTAATATTAACAAGAATAATAAAAAATAGTAACAATAATAATAAAAAGGCATTACTCAAAAACAAAGTGAATTAAGGGCTTTGGCCCCTTTACCAAAATAATACTAATAATAATATTAATAAAATAAATAATCAAGTTTAGTAATAATAATGATGATGAAATAATAGTAATAATAATAATGATAATAATAATAATAACAACAACAACAATAATAACAATAATAATACTAATAATAGCAAAACTAATAGTAAAGTATTTATAATATTAATATTGGAATAATAATAGTAGTAATTCAAAATATTAAAAAATAAAAATGATTATAATTATAATAATAACATATTAATATTAATAATAGTAATAATAGAAGTAATAAGAATAATAATAATAAAATCGAATTAAAATACATTAGGGCTTCAGCCCTCAACAGAAATAATAATCAAAACATTAATAATAATAATAATAATAATAATAATAATAATAATAATACTTATTAAAAATATAAATAATAATAATAATAGTATTAATATGCAAATAATTGAAATAAAATAATTTAAGGGTTATAAAAATAGGGAAAATGGCTGAGAGGGTCTAAGGTTCAACCTTAGGCTAGCAGGGATAGGCGGCACCGGCGGTGGTGCATGGAGGCGGTGGCGGTGGCCGGAAAAAGAGAAGAAAAGAGTAAAAGTTGCATGCTGGGAAAAATATACGGATAATTAAGGTGGGAGTTGGGATGTTTTGAGTTGCCCAGAAGGAGAGGGACAAAATGATGGTGGTGGTGCAGCCATAGGTGGCGGCGCACGACGGCAGAGGTGGTGGCCGAATGGGGAAGAAGGAGAGAAAGAGGGGAAGAGAGGGAGAAAGAGGAAAAGAAAGGTAGGGGAAGTTAGAGGATGGTCTGAAGAACAATTTTGGTGGTAAAAGAATCGGTGGAAGTGGCGGAAGAGGTGGATGAGGGCGGCGCAAGGGGTGGCGGAGCTGGAAAACAGGTTGGTCGATAGGGTTATTTTGCACAGCCGGTGTGGCTTGTGCAGGGAGAATTGAGGGTGATGAATGGTTTGGTTAGCTAGAGGGAGGTGCAAGGAATACGAAGGTGGCCTGGAAGAGTGGCTTTGTGGACGGAGACGGTGGGCTAGGCATCTAAAGTGGAGGCGGTGGTAAGGTCAGGATTTTGGGTTGGAGGCCAAAGGCTCGATGTAGGGTAGAATATGGGGGTATTTATAGGTTTTAGAAGGTAGGTTAGCGTTCTGTAGGTCGGTCAGGGGTAAGGAAAGTAGAGTTATGGTCACCGGAGGCGAGGTTGGCCGGTGGAGGTCAAAACGGGGCAAGGGATATGCGCAGGGAGAAAGGGGGAAAATCGCGCAAGGGGAGAGTTGGTTGGGTCTGTGTGGTCGCCGAATCAAGGGGAAGAGAAAGGGAGGAGATGGGCCGGTCAAAACTGGCGAGATCGCCGGCAAAAATCTCGGACGGGCGATGTTGTTGCAGGTCGACGGTGGCTCGGGGAAGAAGAAGGAAGAAGATGGGGGTGCTAGACCAGGCGGCCGGGAAAGAAAGAAAAGAAAAAGAAAGGCGGCGAACCGGGCCGGTCGGGCGCCAAGGGGTGCATTTAAATGAAACTCAGAGTTTCGGTACAATAAGGGATGAAACGCAGCGCATCGAGGGGCAGAAGAAGGGCGACGTCGCGCGACTGGGTTGGGCCGAAGGAAAGGAAAAAGGAGAAGTGGGCCGCGGGAGAGGCAGCCCAAAGGGGGAAAAGGGGAGGAAAAAGAAAAAGAAAAGATTAAAGAAAAAGAAAGAAAGAAAGAAAGAAAGAAAGAAAAGGAAAAAGGAAAAAGGAACAAGGAAAAGGGAAAAGGGAAAAATAATTAGTTTTGGTATTTAAATTAATTAAAATATTTGAGATATTTAAAAATAATAATATTTAAATAAAATAATATTTAAATCTCTTTTTAGGCTATATTAGGATTTTTAAAAGATTTTCCATAAATTCCATTTTAATTAGCAAAACACCCTAAATTTCTCCAATTAAATTATTTATAAAATTCCTATTAATTTGAAACTATTTTCTCCTTTTTATTTTAAATACAATAATTTATTTAATAAACTTTTAAAATAAAATCCTTAATTATTTAAAATACCAAATTTTTCTAGTAAAAATTATTTATTATTTTCTTCTTGAATAACCCTAATTAGTTATACTTTTATTTTAATAAAAATAATTTATTTAAATAATTTTTCTAATAAAATCTCATTTAAATATAATTTATAAAATTAGAAATTTTTGGGGCATTTCAGTGGGAAACAAAGGGGTAAAGGCCGACATGATGGTATGATGGAGGTTTAGTGTAGTCAGTCACACATGAAAAAAGGTTTGTGAGTAAGGGAAGGGGTGTACAAAGTCAAACACGCAAATAAGCTACTAGAAGGGTGAAAGGAAGGTGAGGAAGAAGAGAGAATTTGAGAAATGTCTAAAAAAAAGTGCTTTTTGGGAAATTTTACCTAAATAAATTCTTAGAATTTTCTAAATGATGTAAAAATATTCCTAAAGTACCAAAATATACTCATTATTACAAATAGATTCTAATTATATATTTTTATAAATATTAGGAAGAGATTCAAATTAAAATCAGAAAAGGATATGAAATAATGGGATAATTAATTGATCGTTTTGATCAAACTAGTAAACTGGTTTGTCAAGAATAAAATTGTCAATCTTTGAGCATATCATTCACTCTACTAGGCAAACCAATTGATCGATATGCTTGAAATTTACATTTTTAATAGAATTTTAAGCCCTTTTTAAAATAAAAACTACTTTAATTTATACCAACATAATTTTAAACACATTTTGAAGTATTTTAGGATGGGGTATTATAGGTGCTATGCTTCCTTCATGTTCATGTACGACTAGGGTACCTTATTGTCCTTAGGTTGATGTTAGGGTACTATGTCACCTTGGTGTGCCAGTATAACCAGATTACCTTAGTGTCTATTGGTTGATATGATCTCCCCTAAAGTAAATACAAATGGTAGTGATTATTATAGTTCAAAATGATTATAATTTTTTTTTGATAGTAGCCTTTATGCCTTCCTATGGTTCTATATTGGCCTTTATGTATACTTGTGGTTCGGTAGTAGCCTTCATATCTATTTGTGATCGATAGTTGCCTTTGAGCCCTATTTGTGGTGTTATGGAATATATTGGTATTAGTGTTGAGATACGAGATATATTGTGAATGTTATGGTTATTGCGCTGAGATTGGTTCTAATCATGACTTTAGAAAGCAACCCTTGGATGCGTGGTTGGTAATTTCAATATGTTCTAAATTAATGGGCATGAGTAGTAGGTGATTTTTTTTATATTATTTTATATCTTATGGTCATCGTAATTTGATCATTGCATGTAAATCTTGATATTCTACACCATATCTTGCTGTGATGCCCTTGATGTGTTCCATGAGATATTTTCGTATTAGTCTTATTTAATAGGATACTTAGTATTTTTATAATGATGTGTTCCATTTTGTAGGTGCCTGATTATTCAATTGGCAATTGTCTTTGCATGTTGGCTTGTGAGATCAGTTGAATGCTAGTATTTTGGGTTGGTAGTTAGCACCATTCAGTATTCTACATAGTATTGTAATACCACATCTTTTTGGAAAATGTTGGAACTAGAATTATGCCAATTTTGGATATTTAATTTTAATTTGGTTTGAGGCAAAGTTGATTCTAAACAAGGTCAAAAAATGGAATTTTTTGAGTTTTTCAATCAAACCAATCGACTACTTCATCGTTTTAGAAAAATAATTTTTACTCAACTAAATTGGTCGACTAGTTGGTGAACCAATCAATTGGTTTGTAGAACAGTTGATTGGTAGGCCAAACTAATTGATTGGTTTATTGAGTTAGGCATATTCTTGAAACTAAATATTTTGAAAAAAAATCTTATACTAAAATGGAACCTTGTTAACTCATGTGAAACTGTTCCTAAGAGATTCTTAGCCTTTTTTATGATGTATTTCGCCCAAAATGTTGCCTTAAATCGATTTGTTGGTTGATTGGGACAATTGAGTGGGGGGGGGGAGGTGAACTCAGCCTTTTCTTTTTCCACCTCTCTCCTCTCACATTTCTGAGATTGTTGCTTTGATGTCAGATATGAATTTGATCAGCTAGAAGATTTCTTCTATACTAACCTTCCATTACTCCTCTCATGCATTTCAATTATGGACTAATTGACCTACATTATCCAAAAACGCCATTTGAGCTCTAGAGAATAGGTCAACATATCTTCGAAGAAATCCATCTATTTAACCCGAATTTAAATGGTAAGAACTAGGGTTTTCAAAGTGTTTCTCAACTCTCTCTTCTTGATTGGTTGGCAACAAATAGACCCTATCACCCTCTTTTTTTTTTTTACCTTTCATTCAGCTACTAAAAATCCTTAACCCTCTATATTCACCTTCTCCCTTTGCACTTTGAACTTTGTAGTCGAATCCCTTTCACTCTTCTGATCATTTATCTAGCTCCCTTTTATTTTAATTATTAAGCAAGGAAGAGTTAGATTTGGGAAAAGAAATGTGTGGTTCAACTGA
This sequence comes from Tamarix austromongolica, assembly GCA_039764185.1. Lineage (NCBI taxonomy): Eukaryota > Viridiplantae > Streptophyta > Magnoliopsida > Caryophyllales > Tamaricaceae > Tamarix > Tamarix austromongolica. The sequence goes on along the minus strand of CM077819.1, from coordinate 103,199,299 downwards.
TCATTTCCTAATTTTACTATGAGTGTGGTATGTTCCTTCTTTCTTCCCATTTCAAAATTTAAATTATTAAGGTTATGTACAAATTTTTGAGTAAAATATTATTATTTTGAAGGTTTTAAAAGTTGATATTTTCACAGGCTGAGATTTCTAGATTAAGGGAGTTTTGCCTACATCAAGTAAGTGATTCTTACTTCTAAATTGGGTTATGAGTTTCCTGCATGATATGAACCGGTTTGAGTTGATATTATGTGTTGGCATGAAGGTATATAGTTTACAAAACTAATTTGGATGGTTAGATTGTATATATTTTGTAAAAAGCATGAAACTTGAGAAAAATGAGTGGTGATGATTAAATGTTGAGATATGCAAGTTATTTCAACAGAAAATGTATTATACAATGTTGAAGCATATTCCAATGTGGTTTAATGATGATTTATAAACATGATCTACATGAAAATGATCTGTAGAACTAATGAAGATGACTTGTCAGGTCAAACCAATTGACTAGTTAAGTCAAACTGATCGATTGGTTCCTCAAATAATTGACTAGTTGCCTTAATCCATCGACTGGTAAGCCTACAAAGACCTTAGTCTTGCTCTCTGCTTAAACATATCAACTGGTTAACCCAAACCAATTGATTGGTCTATGAATAATTGACTAGCTTTCCCAAGCCAATCTATCGGTTTGAGGAAAAGAAAATTTTGATCAAGCCTAATTGATCGACTAGTCAGCCCAAACCGATCAGCTAGTTGGCAAAACTGATTGATTGGTTTTGTTGGTTAGTGTGATTTGGTTCCCTTCAGTTTGATTGTGCTTTGAGGTTATGCATGGGACTATTGTATGATTATTAAGAGGATGAAATATAGATTTTATCATGGATTAATGACCCAATTATAGGATTTAATGGATTAATTTATGAAAAGAGTAATGAAGTATAGATTGGGTTTGAATAAAATAACATGATGGGCATGATTAACATTAGACAAGGATAAATGGAAACCCCATATAGTTGGGAAATGGAAAGGATTAATATGGAAGAAATATGTTAATGCCTTGCTTGTTCTTGTATGGGAATTGTCTGATCACTTAACCTCAAAAATAATGTACTAATCACCTAAAGCGAAAGACAATTGAGTTGCGTATGGGTCTGGGATCCCTAGTCTTTGATTAGCTATAAGGGGTTAGTCTGCCTTCACATTTTTTTTGGTGTCTTTGGGTAAGTTCTTTAGAGGTTCCAGTGCCTTACCTACTCTGGATACTAATGATGTACTAGGGTGTATCGATACTAGAGGGCATGGTTACCTAGGTGGTTGGCTTTGGCTTGGACTTATGTCCATTTTGGTGATTGACTTCGGCCTATAGTTTATTTTCATTTATATGGATAGACTTCCATGGTATGTGAGACCATGGGGTGGTGCACAATTCATCGCTCAATTATGAAAATTAGGATGACAAGTAATAGGATGATGAAATATGGATAATAACTAAGGGAATGATTAACAATTGAATAATTATAGGAATAATGGTTTAAATGACCAAAAAGGATAAAAGCTAGTATGTACAATTCGATAATGGCTTAAATGACCAACTGGTTAATAATCAGAAATATTGACTAGGTGTTGACCGATATCAATATACAGATAAAGAAATGGTGTAATTTAATAAGTTGAGTAAGTTGGAAGATAAACTATAGTGATTTTCTGAAATAATCTATCTACTACATGTGTGACTACTTGTGTGATTATAATATGAAGATAAGAAAGATATATTCTATGTTTCCTGAGTTATGCATGCTAGTATACTCAGATGTGCTATTACCTTTACGCATATGACATTAGCATGACACATGTTAAATATGATATACATGTTATGATAAATGTTGCATTGCACATTTGTGTTCCCATTGGGTATGTAACTTAGCTTACTCAGTACACAATATACTAATGTGCATGTTTGCTTGGTTACCTGCTCATTCCTATAAGTAAAGAGCCATGTGTAGGTTTTGGGGGATGTCCAGTAGTGGGACTACCTCAGCTTGGATTTTGGGCATGAGAGCGTGGACAACTAAAGGCTTTTGTGGGTTCTGTGATGGGCCATAGTTTTGGGGGTCATGCCCTAATATCATTTTAATATAGCCCTATTTTCTTAATTCAGTTGTCTTCCTATATTTATTTGGTTAGGGACTGTTGAAGTCCTTGATATAAACGATCTTTTAAATGTTTAAGTAATTTATGTTGGTGCACTTTATTTTAAATTGGTTAGTTTGTTTTAGTATTGTGTCTGATGTGGGGTAGGTGGAAGACGTGTGTCTTGTGTTAGGTACAACGGTAGCATCTTATTTTTCTTAAGTGTATTTTCATCTTTTGCATTATTTTCAACAAAAGTTTTTGGTAGTGAAAAATGGGGATGTTATAGGTATATTTTGATACGAATGTCTTATACTCTTATATCCACCTATATTTTCCTTTCTCTTAATTTTGTAACTTTTTATCATTTATTTTTATTTCAAATTATATTAATTTACCTTCTTCTTTCTAATCTAGTTCCTATAATATTGTTATTTATTTAAGTAGAGTAATGTTTTAGCCTTAGCACTTGGTATAAGAATGGTATAAGAAATAGGACTTGTACCAAGTGTGGCTGTAACACCTTATAGTTTTACTATTTTAGCTTTCACACTTAACTTTGTCAATGAAAATTTTAAGCCCTAAAAAATTGAGTGTTACAAGTAGGTCCAATACCACTTTTTAGTATCAACATACATCATTTCATAGTTAATTTTCTTTAAAACCAAATGTGTTGATACAACTATGTAATAGCCCTAATATTTATGAGGTTTTTCTATGATTACACGCAACGTTACAAAATATTGATTTTTTTCCTATAGTTAAAAGTAGCACAAAACCTTGATCACATACCATATATCAAATATACTATAACAATATCAAACCTTTATATGTAAAAAATTCATTAAGATCTGAAGGTTATTATTTAAACTTCAAAACATCATGAAGGAATTGTTTGAGTGAAAAAGAAAAGTGCATTTGAATTTGAAATCGAAAAATATGATTGGATGCCATTTAAAAAAAATAATATTCATAGAGAAAATAAGAAAATTCAAAGTTTGGGTACAAGTGAATGAAAGAAGTAAAAGTAAAAGTCAAATGCCAATGTCCAAAATCAATGGTCGATTGTCAAATGTCAATGGTCTAACATTATTTATCCCTCGATACTCTTTTACTACTTAGTATATTCTAATTCCCTAAAAGTCCCTTGGTTCACAAACCACCAATATAAATAGGTGACTTTTGTGGGGACCTCTAATAGAAAGTATATATCCCATTCAACCTTTTGACAAACTTGATCCTATTACATATACCCTTGGGCACCTACCTAATCTGATGGATCAACATCATCATGTTACACCTCCACAACCCATTCGTCAAGAAACTTTGGTGGAATTTTTGTATCATCTAGAAAGGGATCTAAGGATTAGGCTTTGTAGCACTATCTTCCAATAAAAAAAAGGTAGTGTATATGGAGTATGTTCAAGATAAAAGGAATATAGATGAAAAAAACTAGGATTCCCTTATCCCTCCAATATAGAGTAAGAGGGAAAGTTATCAAAGTGTTAGAAAAAAGGTATGATATCTACTGTAGTAATAAAGAAGAGGAAGAAATTCAAAGATAAGAAGTATGTCAAAATATAGAGCTAAAGAGGACTTGATTAGTAAGATGATAAATTAAGGAACATGAGGAACTAGAGATTATGAGAGGGAATAATGATACTAATAGTGGTTTTAGCTTGAAAAATCTTTCACAAAAGACATATCTGAACATCCAGAACAAAGACTAAGAATCCCAACTTTTGAATCATTTGATGGTCCCATAGATCTAGAGAACCATTTGAATGTATTTTGGAACATGATACCTCTAGATAGGTTATGAGAAGAGATGTTATGCAAATAATTCCTAGAAACTTTAAAAGGGGAAACATTATTATGGTTTGGTAAAGTAAGAGGTGAATTTATAAATTCATTTTTACAGCTTGTAATATCTTTTATTTTGAAGTTCGATTCATGTTGGCATTCTAAAAAAGATTCTTGTTCTTTAGTGGGATTATACCAAGGACTCACAGAATTTGTTCAGTTATTTTTGAATATATTGGATAAGGAAGTTCAACAAATCATTGAGTTGGATAATGGTCTCACTAGATGCTACCTCCTCATAAGACTAACTTACGAAGCGTTAGTTAAGAATTTGTTGTTATCAACACATCAATTTTTTAACTTATTTGAGGAAAGAAATACTATAATATCTTGAATTTTTCTAACCCTAATTTAGAATGTTTAACCTTTTATCCAAAAAATTTAACCTTTTAAATATTGATTTAATTATTTTTGTTAATATGTGACCCATAAATATAGATAAAGTATTTAATAAATTAATATAATTCTTTTATATAATTCTTTTTATTTAAATAAACCCTAAAACCATAATTTTACTAAAGTTATTTTTCTTAATTTGATACCCTAATAATTTGATAAATTAATATAATATTATCTTAAAGACCTAAATTTATTCTAATTTTTTTTTCTAACCCTAAATCAAATTTCTTTTTCTTGTACTTTTTTTCCTTTTTCCTTTTTTCCCTTTTTTTTTTATTTTTTTTCCTTTTAATCCTTATCCCTTTTCTATTTTTATTCTACCTTTATTTATCACTTCTCGAGCCAACCCATTTCCCCCTTTTTATCTTTCTACACTATCCTGCCTTCTCTTCCTCGAGCCATTACCCACTTTCCCTTCCTCTCTTTTCTCTCAGTCTCTCCCCGACTAGCCTGACCAACCCATCTATTCTTCTTTTTCTTTCCTTCTTCCCTTCATGGTTTGCCTAACCTTATCCCACCCTTCCTCTTTTCTTTCTTTTCTTGTCCTTACCTGTTTACACCATGCGCCCAAACACCCCTTACCTCTCTATCCCCCTTACATGTAGTGTGCATATGTCATGCATGCCTACATCATCCTTTTCCTTTTTCGACCAAACCAAGCATGCATCTCCTCCCTCCTTAAGTTCCTTTCCTTCCCTTTTGTCCCCTACAATACCCTTCCACCTACCTGCACCGACTTGCCCTAAAACGCCATACTAGTTGACGACACTTCACCCTACCACACCCCAGCCTTCTTTGCACCCTTTTCCCCTGCAAACTTCCACCCCCATTGTGCACCAAGCCTTACCTCCCCTCTTCTTCTTCCTCATGCCCTTCCTCTCCTAACCTCAACCTACATTCTTTCTTTCCTTCTTCTTCCCCACCTTTGTTTTTCCTCACCATCAACAAAAATGCCCATCACCTCAACCATCATCCCAGCCTCCATCATTACCCACCTCCCTTTTCCCTCCTACTTCTTCCTACTCTACTGCCCCATTTTTCCTTTCTTCCCTTTTATGTGGATCCTTCTACTAGTCCTTGCAACTGGCATTGGTTTCACCTTCCACAACCATACCCTAGGCAATGGTAGTTTTTATCTCTACCACCCCTCCACTCTAAACCACTACCCCTCTACCCTACAACCTCCTTGCACGACCTTAATCACCACCTCAACTCCACCAGCCACCTTCCTACAACCCTTGTATCCATCCCCTCCATTTGACACACCACCACTACCTCCACCACATTCTCTTAGTCACCTTATCCTAACTCTATTTCCTCCACCATCGCAACTCCTCCCATCCTGCCTACCTCTAGCCATAGCCACCACCCACTCCTACACCATCACCCTGCAACCACCCAATCACCACCTCCCTCCTTAATCTTCTTCTCATTTTCCTTCTCTGTGCCTCCTCCTTCTTATAACCTGCACTACTGCTATCATTGCCTTCGACAGTTCTACACCACACCACCCAACCACTACCATCTCCACCACCTCCAAGTCCTACACCTAATGGCTGAATCAAAACCACCCAACCACCACTTCAAACATTACTAACTGAGCCATCTCCCCCTCCTTACGTACATGGCTCATGCTACACATGCAGTATGAGTTATGTTTTGATTTTTGAATTAATTTGGTAATGTTTAATATATAAGGGTAGTTTGATAAATTTATATTTAATAAATATTTTTAATAAAAATTATTATTTTAGTGATCAAATATTAATATGGTATTTATGATATTATTTTTAGGTATAAAAGTTTTATTAGCAAAGCCTAATGATAATTAGGTGATTACCGGTATATTTTATTTTTTCTTGAAATTATGTAACCTTATTACTACACTAAAATGTTTGGATATCATATGATAACACATTAGGGATTTAACATGTAATTTGTGTTAAACATGATTTGTTGTAGATAATTATGCCTTTAATATTGTTATAATGAAAAATCAAAAAAGAAGGCACGTTATCCTATGTAAAATATCATGTGTATGAAACTGTGATTAAAATGGGTCTAATGTTTGGAAGTGATGTTGTAGGATATGTACATATGAAAATGTTAGGTCAAGCATGTTTAGATACACTTGTAGCAAAATTATTACTATTATGTGCCCTATGGGCAATTTGGTAGTTTAAACATATTATGATATCTGACCTTAACTAGAATACCTAATGTGTTATAGATACTACTAAGAATGGTGGTACGGGTTCTACTATTTAGAAACACATATTTCAGCATGATTATCATTATTATATGGTTTAGGTGTATTTTGGTAATTCTGAGTGTACCATGGAGATTATTCTAATAAATATATATGATAATTATTATTTGATGTTAAGTATGAGAATAGGGGGTTTTTCTATTTTAGAAAAACCTGTTTTAGCATAGTCATTATTATTGTATGACCTAAGGGTATTTTGATAATTTGAAGTGTACCTTAATGAATATGCTAATAAATATGCATGATAGGTGTTGCTTGTTGTTAATCATGAGAATAGGGGTTCCATTGCGCTAGATACACGTGTTTTAGCGTGATTATTTTTATTATTATATGGTATAGGGATATTTTGGTAATTTAGGGTATACCATGATGATTATTCTCATAAACATGCAGGATGTGTAGTATTCATTGTCAAGCATACAAATATGTGTTTTGATGTTTTAGAAGTCCATGCTAGGGTTTTATATGTAGAATTGTGTAAAAGGGATAAATGATAATTTGGCGTGTTGGGTAATATAGTTACAAGACAAATAATTTAATTATGGTAGGCTATCCTTTTTATGGAAAGTTGATAAATAAAATGGAATTTATAATGGAAATGGATTAGTAAAGTGGTAACTTTAGCCTTAGGGATATTTTGGTCATTTTTTACATAAAGTGCCTAAGTGTGAGTAATTGAGCCTAGGATGGCCTTAGTAGATTTCTGATGTTGACATTAATAATCTTGATTATGGTTATCTTATAATGTTTATAAGTGAATAAAAGTAGTTATCTATGAAGAATTGGATATATGTGATTAATATGTGTTTTCATGGTCACCCATATAAAATACTAATACATAAAGTGAAAGAACTCGATATTGGAAATTGTGGCTCTTTAGGGGTTGCCACCCTATGGATTTAGTTTAGCCTATGATTGTCATAGATTTTTGCTTGTGTGCCTTAGTGCACTAGCTAGACCTTGTATCTTGCTATAGTTATCTCTATGGATCTAAGTAGATGGTATGCATACTTATGGATTAGGTGTTCTTCTTAGTAGGGTACTATGTACCTTTGTGTACTAGTGCGACTAGGTACCTTTTCATCCCTTGGTTGATAGTCAGTAGGATATTGTGTTTCCTTTGTGCACTAGTATGACTGGGGTACTCTTTGGGTTCGTCTGATATCCCATTGAGTAAATAAAAATGGAAATGTTTAATATTTGAATGGAAATAATTATTGGGTGGTTGGTAACAACCTTTGTGATTATTGATGGTTAGTAGCTTTTGTGCCTACCTATATTTCGGTAGTAACCTCTATGCCTACCTGTGATGATATGTGTTGTTATTGGTTGTGTTGATAGGCCTACCTGTGTTTTGAGAAATCGTGGGTTTGATAATGAGAATTGTGACTATAGTTATAATTTGATAATGATGTAGCTTTCTAATTATATTACAAAGAGAATCTATTGGATGCTCCGTTAGTGAGTTTTGGTTATTTCCAAAGGAATGAACATTGGTAGTATATGGTCTTGATGTTATGTGGTTATATGAACAATTATTGTATTTCAATTAATATATGCAAAACTAGATGTTCATGTATTGTTGTTATGCATTTTATGTGTTCCATGTGAACCTTACATATTAGTCTTGTGTAATGGGTTACTCAATATCGTTATACTGAAGGGTTCTTTTCTTAGGATCCTACTTATTCAATGGGCAGTGGCCATTGCAAAATAGCTCACAAGGTTTGTTCAAGATTATCTTTTTGGTTGAGAGTGTAGGGCATCCGATGTTTTGTCCTATGTCATTGAACCAGAAGATTTTTTATTTCTTGTTGTCCTTATGTATTCCCTTTCACTAACTTTTTGTAACCACATATATTAGGTTCTATTTGGAATGCTATTTAATTGCTTTTACTCTTTCGCTACTCTGATTTACAATTGTGTTCTTAATTTAAGTAGAATAATGTTAATATCCTTAGCAATTGGTAACAAAATGGTAGAGGAAACCAGACTTGTACCAAGTGTGGCAGTAGCTCTCTATAATTTACTATTTTAGCTTTTGTATTTAACTTTTAAAAATTAAAATTTTTAGTTTGAAAATTTTGGGGTGATACACATACATAAGAGGATAGATGCCAAATAGATGAGTAAGGCAATGTGCCCAACGACAAGAAGAGTGGAAATGCCTTCATTACTGTGACAGATACCTAACAAGAAGATGTATAGGTTAGAAAAAGACCACAAGGTTTCAAGATCAATAGGATTACAACGTACCTAACAAATTTTTATTGGCAAACTTTGCAAATACATTCCATTAGTGGCCATCATCTTGTATAAGATTAATGTGGAAAATGGTTGGCTTATGTTTTCGAGGCCCTTTCCCATAAGAGCTAGCATGAAACATATAAATCTTAACAAATGGTGTGCCTATCATGAAGAGTATAGGAACACTATATAGGAGTGTTAGTCATTAAGGGATATTGTAGAAGAACTAGTGTGTAAGGGTCATTTGAAGCATTACACACAAAAAACCATAGGCAGATAAGAAATAGGTGTGACTTAGTCAAACTTCCTCCCTTTCCATAGAGAAAGGAACCCCAAGAGATTATACACACTATTATAGGAGGATATTTCTTGGTAGAAGCAATTAACGAGGCCTTGAAGGCATACATAAGAAAAACTAACTTCTAGGAAACAAAAAAAAGGGCAAGAATGGGTGGCGACTTTATGGCAAATGATGAGGGGCTGAGTATGGTCGAGTATCACGGTGACCCTTGGTTATTGAAGTGAAAACAAATAAATAATGTAATATAATGGTTTCTTGTGGACACATGTAGTTTTGTTGATATTATGTTTTAGGAAGCTCATAAAAATTAGAACTATCAGAAGGATGCTTGATAAATAATACTTCACATTTAGTGGAATTCATGGGTAATTTAATAAAATAAAAGGGAATGGTGGATTTCACATTGATGGTGGCCCATTCTAAGGCTATAAGGAGAATTAAACGAACTTTATGAATTTTGCTTCTGTATTATCATGTTTATATAAAACTCTTATTTAGATATTGCAATTTAAAATTTTATTACTATATGTAATTAAATATAGAATTATTTTAGGATTGAATGTTCCATTATTATTTGTAATAATACATTTATTAAATTTGTGTTAATAATATGTCCTAGTAGATTAACATTTAGAGGAAAGAAAATAACAACAACAATATTAATAGTAATAATCATATCTAGATAATAATAATAATAATAATGATAATAATAATAATAATAATAATAATAATAATAATAATAATAACAACAACAACAATAACAACACCACCACCATTGATGGCAACAACGACGATAATAATAATAATAACACTACTACGAAAACGGAAAATAATAATGGGACATTAATAAAGGTGGTTCGAAAACCAATGTCAAATGCGTAAAAATTAATGCACGGGATAGTTTTGATAATGGTTATAATTAAAAAACTTTATTAAAATGGTAACGTTAAAATTTGCACAGATGTTTTAATAACGGTTTAAGTAAAACCATTATTAAAAGAGGTTTTAATAACGGTTCATACAAGAACCATTGTCAAAAGTCTGAACATTTTAATAAAGGTTCTTGAGATAACCGTTATTAAAACTCCAAAATCAAACTTTTATTTCGCTCAGTTCTATTTCGTGCCAAAAATTTCAGACTCTCTACACCTTCATTCTGTTACTCTCCTTCTCCTTGCAAACCCTCGCACCACCACACCATGCATCACCACTCCGGCTTCTCTCAAGTAAGGGAAACCCTCGCACCACCAACTCTCCACCACCCCTCTACCATTGTCGGCTTTGCATGTGGGTGCTGTCATTGTTCTGAACCTAGCTAGTCAACACTTGTACCTTCATCCTCCATCGTGTTTGTAGGCCCTTGCCGCTCTCAACTTACTTGTCGTCGTGTTTGTAGCTACCTCACTTTACGTATGTGTTTGTTCTTCCTCTCGTAACTTTTTATCTACTTATATATATATGTATATATATATAAATGCATGCATGTTGCTACAAGGTTGCGTTTGTTTGTTATTGAAAAATTGCGGTTTGTCATTCGAAATTGTGTTGTTGAATGTGTTGGTTGACAATGTTGCTGTTCGTTGTTGAATTTGTTGCATTATTGTTATATATTAACAAATGCATGTGTTGGCTGAGACCTTTACATATATATATATATATATATATATAGTATGAATGTGAGTGTAGAATTATACACATTTTCACTCATAAAAACTATATATATATACACACATTTTCATTAATAAGTATAGGACACTAGCAATAAGATATAGGAAATGTCATATAATGAAATGAAAATATATTTTACATATGCACATCACTAAATGAAAATTTAAATTAGAGATACATATGTTAATGATTGTTATTTGATGAGGATTAAATAGATATAGAAAATAAGGAATATATAAATGTGAATAATTAAATAGAGAGAAATAATTGTGTATGATAATAATAATAATAATAATAATAATAATAATAATAATAATAATAATAATAATAATAATAATATGATTAATATATTATGGTTTAATTACGGTTAGCTAGGTTTAGGATTAGGGTTTTATGAGGTTTAGGGTTAGGTTTTATTATAATAAATTATGGTTAATTAGCTAGGGTTAGGGTTAGGGTTAGGGTTTATCGCTTATTATGGTTAATTAGGGTTAGGGTTAGTATTAATATCTTTTTGGAAACGTGTTAGCATGATTCGTATATATATATATATATATATATATATATATGTATGTATGTATATATAGAATAACATGATACATTTGAGATTAATTCTTTCTAAGCATAATTCATATCAATAATATAATGGTACATTATGCTCAATACATAACATTCACTCAATACATAACATTCTAATATAATTTATTTATTTTTTGTAGAGATATGGCCAACAAAAACATTGATAGGGACAACAGTGATGAAGAAGGGAAAAGAGGACCTACGATTATGAGAATCATCACAGACATGAGGAATAAAGGAGAATTAGTCGAGTTGGGATGGAATACTTACAATCTTCCCATTGGCTCTTACGCAGACATGTTCTTGCCTTACATTTCACTTGTGACCCGTAACCGTGTTCCTATCTCCTATAATAATTGGAAGCAAGTTCCAAAGGGTCATAAGCAGCATATTTGGCAGGAAATCACGGTAAATATGTTATTTTATGTAATCATTTTTTTATGTCAAATGTTATTAATTTTATTACATTAACATCGATATACATCTACATGTCTTATTTTGCAGAGAGTGTTCAATGTCCTAGAGAGTAGGAAGAAATGGCTTCTTAGACATTGTGGAGAGCGTTTAAGAACATTTAGGTCATATTTAGCTTGTAGGAAAATGTATAGAAAGAGGGATGGTTCTCTACGGCAGAACCCACCCAAACGATACGGTTTCATTGATCAAGAAAGTTGGAACCAATTTATTCCATATCGTCTTACGGGGGATTTTAAGGTATTTGTTAGATAACAATTAAACTTTTTGTATCAATCCTAGTATTATTCTTAATATTGAAATAACCATGTAACTATGTTTTGGCTTGTCACATAGGAAAAAAGTACCCAAAATAAAGATATTGCGAAGCAAAATAAATACCGGCGTAATATGGCTCGCAAAGGCTATGCGGGCCTTACAGAGGAGTTGGTATGCATTTTGTGATTTATCTATTTACATGTAAATGTTGAATTTTATAATAATATTCTTAATTAAGAATATGTTTTTGATTTGTAGCTCCTAGCCCAAGACTTGGACCCATTTACCTCGTCCATCAATATTGGTACATTATGGAATAAGGCTAGAGCAACAAGAGATAGATATATTAATGAATATGTAGATGTTGCAGCTAAAAAAATTGTAAGTTTGTAGATATCTAGAACCCTACTTAGTTTTCTTTTAGAAAACTATTATATTATGCTTATTCCTATAAGTTAAATGTACATATACTATACATTACAGGACGAACTTGAAACGTTAGATGGTGAGGAGGGGATGGACCAATATAGCATTGTGTCCCAGGCTACAGGAATTGTAGAACACCCTAGAAAAGAAAGAACATATGTGGTTGATCCAGTGGTTCTCGTAGCACTAATGAGCAAGTCTCCATCCTCACCTAGAAATTGAATATGACATTTGAACGGATGGAAACAATGGAGCAAGAGTTGTCATTTATTAAATCTCAAGGGTATAAGCCATCCGATTCAGTAGACCATGATTAGCTTCACATACCTAATGTAAATAGCGTCAGAGATAGTTGTGAAGATGATGCACGTCTTTCTACTCTTCCCGAGGTAAGCATTACAAACTATGAATTGTTATTAAATGTATTCGGTGTAATAAATAATTAATAATGTGTAATATTTTTGTTTAGGGTTTGCATAAATATGACTTGTTAGCGAATGACCTTTCAACACTTTTGGCGAAAGGAAGGGTCTACATCAGTCATAGTACCCAAACATAAACAGTCCACGGGTACAATTTAGCCCTAAATACAAGGCCGGTGAGTATTGACACTCCAATCATTGGTAGTATGCACTTGCCTTGTTATAAAGAGGGCGATGAGGCAACCACAGTACTAGAAGCTCATGGAAGCTTCGTGGCTTGGCCTGCGGATCAAATACGTCTCACTACTGAAGAGGTATTGATATTTGACATCTTCATTAGACCTTGTTTAGTAGTTACACTATTCATACCTTTTTCATATATATATTTATATGCTCAATACATATTTTGTTTAATATTATCAATTAAGGAATAAAAAAAGAAGACTGCTCCTGCTAGTAAAACCAAGAGAGGTACTAGCCAAACGAGTAACACAAAAGAGGGCGCTGCTAAAGGAAAGAGAGTTAAATCTGAAAAATCAGTTACCCCACAAAAGATTCCTTCTTCAGAGAAAAGCCAACCTCCACCGGCAATAGCTTTATTGTATTTTTATGCCCAAAACTACCTCAGGGATAATTATATTTTCATTGATTGTCATCCTGAGTATGTTGGGAGGGATGATGCTACTTACATGGTATCGACGGTTGACATAAATGACATTTATAATTAGGAATGGATGTCAACCATGAGTGTCGCCATCTATGTCATGTAAGTATTATTTCATTTTGAGATTTTAGTACTCTTAACTTGTACAATTGGAATTTTTATGACCTCTTATAGGAGTTATTAGTTATTAACAAATATGCATTGTTATTGTCATCCATAGGTTGGTAGCTAATCACGCTGTGATGGAGAGAATGTTGTCCTCTATTGTGTTTGTGTGCCCATACTATATAGCTGACGGTAGTACAATAAGAGAGGATAGGCACATAAACTATTTAGCGGATCGCATTTTGATTGAGGGACACAACAAGCTCTATCTCATTCCTCACCTCGTAAATGAACATTGGGTTTTGTACGTCGTTCGACCTGATCTTAATAAAGTCTATGTGTTTGATTCCCTTCGAACCTATGACGTGCCTTTTGAAGTCACTCGTCGTGGTGGGAAGGAATTTATTGAAATCTTAGTATACTTTTCACTTCTTACTTTATTAGCTTATTTATGTATATATTCTACTTTCATTATTTGAGGTATATATACTTATAATATTGTGTATCCAACTATATTTATTAGGGCACTATGGATGGCGTATCAAAGGAGAGGTGGGAATGGTGTCCCAGACCCAAAGAATCTTTAATATGAGCCTGTCATAGTAAGTAGGAAGATAACTATTTTGTATTTTATTTTAATTCAAATTAATATCTAATAGTTAGAGAGCTAACTAAATTCATTTGATAGTGTTCACAACAGCAAAACAATAATGATTGTGGGTACTATGCATGTAGAGCAATGTATCTGATAGTCCAAAACAAATCGGTCAACATAGATCCAAGCCATGTATGTATGCTTTTTGATATTTTTCCATTAATGAATCATGACATATATGTTTGGTACTTGATGTAAGTGCTAACTGTATATTAATCGAAATTTGGTCATTGTAGTTTTTCACCGATGACTATGTACAAGACTAGCAATACAATGTTGATCAAATCGATGAAGTTAGAGACCAATGGGCCAAGCACGTGCACTCATTCATTCGGTATTAGGTAGATATCTATATATTCTACATGCATGTTCAGGTTTGTATTTCGCCTATGTCTTTTAGTCTTCTAGGCTAAATTTATGAACTTTTTACTTTGGCGTGTAGAGTTACCAAGTTGTGGTATACCTACTAATTTTGATTCCTGATTATGTCTGGTGTATTAAGACATGCATATTAATTAAACATTGATTGAACTTATGGTGTAATTGTAGATTTGTTATGAATTGATGTTGTTTTACAATGCAGATTTGGTAATTATTTGAACATACAACTGTGTATGTGGGAAGGAACAAAATAGCAAAAACATTAAAAAAAAACTGTAGTTTTAATAACGGTTCTTATTAAGAACGGTTATTAAAACCACGTATTTCATCTCAAATTTATGCTCAGTTAATATGTATCAGGATTTAATAAAAGCATAATCAATAACCAAAACCCTAATTAGATGATAGAGTTTTAATAACGGTTCTTATAAAAACCATTATCAAAACTTAGACTTTAATAACGGTTCTTCTGAAAACCGTTATTAAAACGTAGGTTTTAATAATGATTTTCATAAGAACCGTTATTAAAAATGTGTATTTAATCTCAAATTTATGCTCATTTAATACGTATTAGGGTTTAATAAATGTATAATCAATGACTGAAACCTTAATTCGATTATGTTTTAACAACGATTTTTGTAATAACCGTTATTAAAACCTGGTTTTCCACAACGGTTTTTTCTTAAAAACCGTTATTGAAACCGTGTTTTTAACAACGGTTTTATGGAAGAACCGTTATTAAAACTTTTTTTTTAACAACGGTTGTTTCTTAAAAACCGTTATTAAATATAAAGTTTATGCTCATATTCGCGGGTTTTTTTTTATATTTTTGATAACGGTTATGAACCATTATTAAAGATTTAATAACGGACGGTTTAATAAGGGTTTATAACCGTTATTAAAACTATAAAATAACCGTTATTAAACCCTTTTCGGGGTAGTGTAATTGGTTAAGATTTTTTGTAATAACCTCTTAAAATATATAGAAATTATTTATGTATTTATTTATTTGTTAAATTTAGCCTGAACCTTTTTCTTTTGTTTTATCCCAAACCCAACCGAAACCAAACTAATATATAACACTCTTAGTCAAAATCCAACAACACCCATCCAAACAAATCCTCGAGCAGCACCTTTCCCTTCCCCATGCGATAGTGACTACCAAACATAACCCAACCCTACACCACCTTGCCGACACCGACTTCCCCCGACCAAACATGCCCTTTACGGTCTTACCTGCCTTTGTTCCTTTCTCTTCCCTTCCTCCGACCCTACAGCATCTGATTCCGATCACTAAATGCAACGCTGCACTTACGTGCTTCGTCCCATCATCACCCCCTCTACCTACTCCTCTGTTCTTTTATTTTCTTTATTTCTTTCCCCATCAGATCCCCCAAAAACCTAGCCCTTCCTTTATTCCTTTTTCCCTACTTTTTAGGCCATCCCCTACCATTCTCCCTACATACTCTTCCTCCAATTTCTTTTCTTTTGTTATCACCTTGACCCTGCTCCATTCGCACCACCACCCTGCCAGCCTCCCCTATAGTCTTTCACCGCTCAGGCTCCAATAACAATAAGCGAGCTGAAATTAGAGCACCACCATTCTCTGTTTGGTGCCTCGCAAACCCGCTCGTGCCATCCTTCATCGAGAAAAAACCATCGTCAACCATTGCCTCGCCTTGCCTCACTGCCCCCTGCACCCTTCTGCCCACACCTTTTCGTCAAAGCTCAACCTCCCCACTGAGCTCCCTCACTACTCTCAACCACTATCACCATCACCCCATTTTGTCTCACCAATCACTAGTACCATTGAGACAGCCTATGATCCACCACCATCCTCCACCTTCATGCGTTACAACACCGGCCCACACACCTAGCTCCCGTCGTACCCTGCCTTGGTCTTGCCACCTAGACCGGCCTCTTCCTCGAGCCTTGGCACTCAAACTCACGCACCACCATCCACCCTTCGTCCTCACCCTTCCACCTTTACACATCCCCCATCAATTTTCTTTACTTGAGCAATAACAACAGCCTACACTAAGAGCAAATGTAGCAGCACAACCCCCAACTCTATGTTTAGTACATGCGCCACCCTTTTTACTTAGACTTACCAACGTGAGCCTTTCACGTGGGCTGACCATTTGCTACATGATTCCCTCACGAAAGGCAACCCCTTGAGTTAAGTCGGTAATCACCATTGATCGCTCCACTAGCCCCTCGTGCATGTGAACATGCTCCTTGTATGATAAATTATTTTAATAATTATATTCTTGTATTTCCATGACAAATATCCTATAAAAATGATTATGGTCCTAAAGTGGATAAAAATTTGGTTATTAATTATAATTTGGACGGCATTTTGGTCATTATAAGAAAAATGTGTTCCAAGGTAAAAATTTGGACTAGGTTGGCCTTTGTAGATTTTTAGGTTTGACCTTAGTGTTGAATTCAACTTTGCTTGATATTTCGACCTCTGGGATGACTTGAATAATTGAAAATAAAAGAAAAAAATTGGTAAGTATGTAAATGGCATAAGGGTATGGCATTATTTTGTGTTTTGAGATTGATGTGAAATGGTTAAGTATGTTGGTGTTGAACATGAGACTTTGGTGTCATATATTTTATAATATATTATTTGTATTTTTTTCCCTACATGTTTCTTTGTGTTTTAATCATGCGATTCTAGTTATTATTATTGCATGTAATGTGGGCATGATTCATCTTCAAAGGTGTTGTAATTTACTTTGTACGAAGAGGTCATACTTAGGGGTGTGCATAGGTTAAAAAACGAATCGGACTGGAATCTAGTTAAGGACCCAAACATTTTGAAGTTAGGACCAAGGACAGGATCGAAATTATTGGTCTAAGACCAATTAGGACCAAAATTAATTATATATATATATATATTTTATATTAAAAATATGTATTTTTTGGATAAAATATTAATGAGATTTTTGGTCAGAACAGAAGACCAAACATGTTAGTACTAGACCGGATATGATTGGAACTAGTTAAGAACCAATTTTGTTTACTCTAGGACAAAAACCTAGACTGGAGAGCAGAATACCGGTCCAATTTTAGACCGGAACTAAGAATAACCAATATGTTCGGTCCAAAATTCCAATCGGGATCGATTTGTGAACACCCCTAGTCATACTAATATTATCACTTTTAAGACAAGTATGCACGTTGCATGCAATGGTTAAATAATTTTGAGGAGCATCATCTAGACATTTAGGTAGACTAAGGGAGTGAACATACCTACTTTTGTAACCCTTGTTTGTAATATTTATATGGAAGGGGTGAGTGTAAGGGAAAATAGGCATCGCACAGTTACATGCTCTTATGTGGTTGGTTTTTCTTTAGACTCCTAAATCCTTGATATATTTTGGATATTACTATTATATAGAGAATGTATTATCCACAAAACTTTATTTATGGTTTGTCGTTTTCTGCTGTTATTTTTTTTTGATCTGATATGTTTTGAGCCTAAGCACTTGGCATATGAAATGTGAGGAAACCATACATATGCTACGAGTGGTGGTAATACCCATTATTTTTTAATTATCCTTTCCACAAAATAAAAATTTTAAAGTAATTAATTTTGTGGTGTTAAAAGTTGGTGTTAGAGATTTTTGTTTTTAAATGTTTATTTTAGTTTCCAAAAATTTCTATTAAAAATATTTGGTGATGCAGGAGCAAATACTAAAGATTTGGCATTCTTTATCATAGAACTAATTGTTCTTCATTTAGAAAGAATCTCCCATAAAATTAAAGACAAAGGGATGGTTACGTTGCTAGTAATGGATGAAAAGTACCATACAAGCTACTAGACGTATATGTATATGTACATGGCATGCATGGAGTGCATGGCTACGTACATGGGGGGAAATAGAATGCAGCATGGACATGCATATTAGATGAATTAATTAATTAATTAGTAGAGTTAGACATTATCTAGAGAATAAAGTAGCATAAATATACCTTTTAAAAGAATATTCTATATTCTAGTATCTTTTAGCTAGGTATCTTTTGAAGAATTATACCTTTTAGATAGCATCTTGTAATTGGTAGCCTTTGCTATATAAAGCCATAGAACCCACAATTGATGGATATTATTGAATGTATTGATATTGAATGCAAATTGCAAATATTGAATTCTATGTGAGTTCATCTCAAGTTTAATAGAATATGCGTAAACGATTAATCTTGAAACCCTTAATCTCTTCGTTTGTGTGAATTAGAGATTAAGTAATATCTTTTCTAAAATCCATAACTGATACCCTTCTAGCCATATTCATCATCCAAACACATCCCAAAATCGAAACCCTAATTTAAAAAACCCTAACCCTAATTTTTGATACTAAACCCTAACCCTAACACTAACCCACGAAACCATCCAACATCAAACCCTAATAATTGAATCATCCTCATCCTATTCTGATCATTGTCGAAGCATCATCATCATCATTCATCCATCAAATTTGAATCATCATCATCGAATCATCAACCCCATCAAATATTCATCACCATCATTGAATCACCATCATCGTTGTTCTACCCTATTTGAATATCAACATTCTTAATTCAAAATTTTTAAACCTTCTTATTCTTAATTACAACATAATTATGCATGAGTTTTACATAATTAATAATTCTATATTCCCACACACATCAATTTTGGTATAAAAGCCTTATCTTTGATTTATTGTGATCAAGATCCAATCTTTTTTCAAGATTCTTGCAAGAACGTGTCTTTACTTCAAGATTCTTCATAGAATGGGTGCCTTCTTCAAGATTCTCCTAATAATTGATCAAAAAGACTTAAAAATCTGAGCACTTTGAGTTGTGTTTGGAGAAGCACCACTCAGTTGGTGAAGGGAGGAGATGGTGAACTAAGAGGAAGAATTAAGAGATGTTCTTAAGGTATTGATGAATGAAATAAAGGAGGTAATGCTACATGTGGAGAGAATGGAGCTTCACAAGCTCAAGGGTCACACCTGCAACTACAAAACCGAAGGGAAAAAATAGAAGAAGACCACATGAGAAGGGAAAAAAATTGAATGGAGTAAGGAGAAGAGAGTGTGGGAAATTATGGAAGACCACATGACACCTCAAGAAGAACCTAAAATGATGTGGAGAAGGGAATCCAATTTGATATTGCTACTTCAAAGGTAATATCAATGCGAAATCTGTTCTTGAATGGTTGCAAATTATGGAATCTATTTTTGAGCATAAAGAGATTGATGATGAGAAGAGGTTTCGAATTGTAATATTAATGTTTAAGAAATGTGCTAGAGTGTGGTACGATTATTTGAAGAGGAGAAGCGAGAGAGAAGGAAAAGTGAGAATTAGGTCATGGGAAAAATTTAAAAAAACACTTGAAGAAGAAATCTGTTCTTTGAGAATATGAGCAAGAGAATTTCATAAAAATGACTACTTTGAGGCAAGGGTTGCTTGGAGTTGAGGAATACATTAGAGAGTTTGAAAGGTCATCTCTCATTTGTGATGTCCAAGAAAGAGAAGAAAAAGGGTGTATATGATTCATTAGAAGGCTAAATATGAATCTTATAGAGAAGGTGGAGGTGTATCCTTATGAACTATTTGAAGACCTAGCCAAGTTAGCAATCAAGTTTGAGAAATAGTTAAATAAAACAAAGCCACAAAACAAGTTAACCAATGCTCCATATGGTTTGACTTTCAAGGGGTGTCGAAGCCACCAATTTCACAAGCCACAAATCAATACAATGTTAGAAGGTTTACTTGTGAAGAAAAGGGTAAGGACCAAGTGGTTGATAAAGTGAACAAGCAATTCTTCAAGTGTAGAGGTTATGGTCACTCTACTCGAGATTGTCCAAACCAAAGGGCATTAACTTTGAAGGAGATAGCAATTATAGAGGTTTTTCATAAGAATGAAGATCTTGATGGAGACTTTGAAGAAGAAAGTGATAGCCCAAAGGATGCTTTGGAAGAGGGCTAAGTGGATTATTATGTGTTGCAAAGGGTGCTCCAAGTACAACAACCTCTACTTACTCAAAGGAAGAAGATTTTCAAGGCCAAGTGTAGAGTTGGATATAAAGTGTGTGAAGTTATAACTGATTGTGGCTCATGTACTAATGTTGCTAGTATAAAGATGGTGAGCAAGCTCGGTTTGCAGACCATGGGTCATCTAAGACCATATTCACTCGGATAGCTCAACAAAGACAAAGGTGTAAGGGTAACCAAAAACTCTTATCTATTTTAAGATTGGAAATTATTTTGATGATGTTTTATGTGATATTCTACCTATAGATGATTGTCACATTTGGTTGGGATGGCCGTGTCAATTTGATAGGAAGGTTGTGCATGATGGAGTCCTTAATGAGTATGTGGTGTGCAATGACTAAAAGAAGTTTAGGTTAAAACCTAATATATATGGGGAGGATTCGGCTTTGGGGAATGAAAAAGGGAAAGGAACCAAAAGCATACAGAAAAAGAAGGAAGAAAAAAAGAAGGAAGATGTTGAGTGTAGGAGGGGAAGAATGAAGAGTAGCATGGAGTTATTGATCCTTAAGGAGTGTGAGATGATTGAAGCTTTCGAAGATGAGAAGATGTGCTATGAATTAGTGGTAAAGGAATCTGAATGAGGGGAGAATGCTAATATGGATCCAAAATTGCAACAAGTGTCGAGAGAGTATGCTCATATTGTTCCAAATGAATTACTCAATGGGCTACCCTCTTTGAGAGGCATTGAGCATGCTATCAATTTTGTGACAGGATTCCCATTACCAAACAAGTCAACTTATAGGTGCAATCTGGAAAAGGCTAAGGAGCTATAGAGATAAGTGCAAGAGTTGTTGGACTGAGGCTATATTCAGGAGAGTATGAGTCAATGCGGTATTCTACCTTTGTTGGTGCCTAAGAAGGATGGTACGTAGAGGATGTGTATTGATTTGAGAGAAATCAACATTATCACAATCAAGTACATATTTTGATGCCAAGATTGGAAGACATGTTAGATGAGTAGCATGGTGTAAGGGTGTTCTCGAAGATTGATCTTAGGAGCAGCTATCATCAAATGATAATAAGGGAAGGGGACTAGTGGAAGACAAACTTCAAGACTAAGTATGCGTTGTATGAGTGGTTGGTGATGCTATTTGGGTTATGTAATGCACCAAGTTCCTTCATGAGATTGATGACCGAGGTACTTAGACCCTTCCTTGGAGTCTTTATTATTGTTTACCTTGATGATATCTTGGTATATAGCAAGAGTGAGTTGTCCACATACGACACTTAAAGAGGATATTTGACAAGCTTAGAGAGGTGAAGCTCTATGCTAAGTTGGAGAAATTTGATTTTATGATGCAAAGGGTGGTTTTCCTTGGTTATATTGTGAGTGGAGATGGCATTGAGTTGATCCGTTAAAGGTGGAATCTATCCAAACTTGGGGTATTCCTAATAATTTCCATGAAGTTTGAATATTTTTATAGGTTGGACACATTCTTTAGGTGGTTCAACAAAGACTTCTCTACCATTGCAGCACCTATCACACAATTGATGAAGAAAGCAGAGTTCCATTGGAATAATCAAGTGACAAAGGCTTTTGAAGACTTAAAAAAAGCTCTCAAATGCACTAGTATCATCTTTATCTTATTTTGATAAATTATTTAAAGTAACCTATGAGTAGGGGTGTGCTCTCACAAGAAAGGAAACTGATTGCCTTTTTTAGTGAAAAGTTGAATGGTGCAAGACTCAATTATTCGACCTATATTAAGAGTTCCATGCTATTGTGCGTTGTTTAGAAACATGGAGCCATTACTTGAGACCCAAGCCTTTTGTAATTCTCTCAGATCATGAGAGTTTGAAGTATCTACATGGTCAAAAGAAGGTGAGTCCAAGGCATGCTAAGTGGATAAGCTTATTGCAAACATTTGTGTTCTCTACAAGATATGTGGATGGTGAAGAGAATGTTATGGTGGATGTATTATCTAGGAGGACCATGGTACATACCATGATGGATGCAAAGATTTTGGGATTTGAAAGGTTAAAGATTCAATATGCTATGGATGATGATTTTGCTATGATATTTGAAGAATGCAAGAAATAAGGAAGTTATGGAGCTTATGTTCTTCAAGATGGGTTCTTATTCAAACACAACAAATTATGTGTGCCCAATACCTCATTTCGGGACTTACTAATCAAAGAGGTGCATGAAGGAGAATAGCAAGATACTTTGGAGTTCATAAGACTTTAGAGTTGTTGCAAGAGCATTTCTATTAGTCGAGAATGCAATAGGGAGTACAAGCTCTAGGTGTGCTACGTGACAAAGGAGAAAGAGTTTCTTCCACAAAGGGTTATAGGTGCCTTTACCCGTGCCTACTCAATTATGGGAAGGTGTTAGTATGGATTTTATTTTGGTATTTTATAGGACACAAAGAGGCAAGGAATCTTTTATGGTTATGGTGGATCAATTTTCAAGGATGGCACATTTTGTTCCATGTCATAAGACTGATGATGCTACCAATGTTGCGAATTTGTATTTTAAGAGATCGTGAGATTGCATGGAATTCTAAGAGGTATAGTTTTAGATAGGGATGTAAAGTTCCTAAGTTATTTTTGGAAGACATTATGCCACATGCTAAGAATGAAGGTTCAATTTAGTACGTCACATCATCCTTAAACGGATGGACAAACCGAAGTTACTATTAGAACTTTAGGCACTTTTCTAAGGGGATTAGTGAGTAAGAGTGCTAAATATTGGGATGTCAAGTAAGCATATGTGGAGTTTACTTATAATCAAAACCTTCTACTTCAACAAGATCTAGTCCATTTGAGATAGTATATGGCATTAATCCATATATGCCGATTTCTATGGTGTTATTGAATAAAGGTGAAGTTAAGAGTTATAATGCCAAGAGAGAGTTGAATTATATCAAAAACTTCATTAACAAATCAAGGAAAATGTTGAGAAGGCATATAAAGTGTACAAGACAAGAGCAAACAAGCATAGGAGTCAACATGTTTTTCAATAGGGAGATTTGGTATGGTTACACTTGAGGAAGGAGGGATTTCCTAATCTAAGGAAAAACAACCTTATGCCAAGGGCAAATGGTTCTTTCAAAGTACTTCAAAAGTTTGGGGAAAATGCTTATGAGCTAGATTTTCCAGATTCATATGGTGGGGTATCAAGGACATTTAATATTGGAGACATTAGCCTTTACTATGGTGATGCAACTTTGAGGGGAAATTCAAGCCAACAAAGGGTGAATGATGCAGGAGTAATCACTCATGATTTTGCATTCTTCATTATGGAACCTATTTTCTCCATTTAGAAATGATCTCCCACAAAATTGAAGACAAACGGGTGGTTACATTGCTAGTAATGGATGAAACATACCATACAAGCTACTAAACGTATACATACATGTGCATGGCATGCATGACATGCACGAAGTGTAGGGCTACATGCATGGGGGAAATATAATGCAGCATAGACGTGCATATTAGTTGATTTAATTAATTACTTATTTAGTAGATTAAGATATTAGATAGAGAATAAAGTAGCGTAAATCTATATTTTTAAAGAATATTGTATATTCTAGTATCTTTTAGCTAGGTATCTTTAGAAGAATTATAACTTTTAGCTAATATCTTGTGATTTGTATCATTGGCTATAGAAACCCATAGAATCCATGATTAATGTATATTATTGAAGGAAATGAAGTTTAATGCAAATTGCAAGTATTGAATTCTATATGAGTTCCTCTGAAGTTTAATTGAATCTGTATGAACGACTAATCTTGAAACCCTTAATCTCTTCATATATGTGAATTAGATATTAAGTACTGCCTTTTCTAAAATTCATAACCCACACCCTTCTAGCCATATTCATTGTCCAAACACATCCCAAAATTGAAGCCCTAATTTGAAAAACCCTAACTCTAATTTACAAAATTAAACCCTTACCCTAACCCTAACCCGCAAAACTATCCATCATCAAATCCTAATTATTGAATCATTCTCATCCTCATCTCATCATTGTCTAAACATCATCATCATTCATCCATCAAATTTGAGTCATAATCATTAAATCATTAACACCATTGAATCTTCATCACCATCATCAAATCATCAACAACATTATTCTACCCTATTGGAATATCAACATTCTTAATTCAACACTTTCAAACCTTCATCTTCTTAATTACATCATAATTGAGCATGGGATTTACAGAATTGATAATTCCATATTCTCACACATATCATTTTGAAATTGGATATGCCTAGTTAGAAAGTGAGTTGGGTTAGAGACTTAGTTTATGTGCAAGTGTTACATTGATAGTGAGCTTTAAATGTTGTGATGTGTTTAACCTTTTTATAGGTAACCTTAATTATGTTGCTAGGGTTGTAATGTAATTCCTTTCTCTTGTAGCACTATGACACAAAATATTAATGTTGCACATATGAAGGAGTTGCTCATCGTAGTTGTTGAGGAAGTGGCAGAGGTGAAACCGCCATCTGTTCATGTAACACCCCCAAATTTTACTTCTACAAATTTTTGTTTAAAAAAAATAATGCGGAAGCTAAAATAGAAATTTGGGAATGTCACCACCACACATAACATAAGATAAATGTCCACCATATATTTCATGATAGATGCAAGGCTAAAACCTCGCCAACAAAAATTCAAACCACATCTTTGCTGTGAGGATAAATACCCAGAAGGAGATATCCAATGGCAGATGGCAAGTGAACAATTTCACTAAATAAAACCATCACTGAATAAATTAGTGGAAAACTTATCAAATAACCCTAAAATTTAATGGCTTATAAAGAAAGGGGAAATTAAAACTCAATTACAACACCCTAATAATTTTAATACAACACTTGAAAATTTCTAAAAGTAAATATAGATAAATATAGACAAATCCAAATGGATAAAACTCTAGATTTCCTAATCTTTAAAAGTTAAACCTTCAACCCACCAATAATATTTGGCCTTAAGCCTACACAAGAGGAATGCTCTACACTATCAGTGGATCATTGTAGGACCCATTCAACCAAGGTAATATTAGTACGGGTCTAGTATTGAGTAAATCACGATTACTTAACTCATGGAAGGAAACATGATACACATAAGATATGGTAATCTCTAGCTTACAATACTAATACTCAATTATACATATAATACATACACCATTCCAGTCATACAATAACTCATGATCAATTATATATGTGATACATATACGATCCCACTCATATAATAACTCATGCTTAATTATACGTGTGATACATACAGTAAAACATGTGGTTATGGATTCGTGCTTAGGAGTACATGGCTAGACATGACAACACATAGGGTACAAGCGTAAACGAAATCACAATCGCATACTAAGTAACACACACTACCCTAAGAGATAGCATTTTGCACATAAGGCCTATATACGATTCAAATAATAGATCATGTGATAAATGGGTATAACCATGCATCATATGGTAATATTATTGTAACGCAGACAAATAATAGAAATACATGGGAAAATGAAATATAAAGTCCATAAACAGACAAAAAATATTTCATTATTGTGATGACAACCATTTGATTATATTATCTTGAAGAAAAATACTCAATGAAATCGTAACAACTAATCTAGTACTAGAACGGTACTAGTCCTAGCTGACTCGTTTAGAAACATAAATAGACCACCAATAAATAAGACACCTGATCACTTATGTATGCATGCCCCCTATAGGGCCAAAATATATCGAGAAACCTATAGAATAGAAGAGGGCCTCTTCGGACCTCGTAAGACACCCAAAATCACATAATAAAAAAACCAAAATGGTACCAAGTAAATATCAAACCTAACTCGGATAGCTACCTCGAGTGAAACAAGTCTCGAATCAAGATATTTTACTTTAAGTGATTCATATTTTATTTAGATATTCAACCAATCATAGATTAGGCCCACATAATAGCAGTTCCATAAAAAAAATTTCTATTATTATATCAATTGCAAGGGGAATTAAAGCCGAACCAATCTAAGTGGCATTAAAGCCGATCGATTCTCGGGGCATTAAAACCAATTCATGTGGCACTAGGGCTGAATAATTTCAAGTGGCATTAGGCGAATCATTCCATGGCATAAAAGACAACATAAGGTATCATACAATTTCAATCCATATTCAACCACCATTAGGGTTTTCTAAATTGAATACAATTTAGATACATTAGAACATATTCTAAAACTACCAAATGTTTCATAATTAGGTGAATATGTTAACCACATAATCATATTCAACCCTTCACATACTTAAACACATACAATATTCAAGAGGCATACTAACATGCGTTTACATTGAAGCTATAAACTCATCTATACATACAATTACCACACAGGAACACAGTATATGCTTGATGTAATAAAATAATTAATAAATATACTCATCACCTTCCACTCCATGCAGACATGCATTTTAGATTCCACCATAGGTAAAGGTAAGTAATGACATACTTAAATTTGAAGCCAGCTAAGCAAATTAAAAAAGAGAGAGAACTACCAAGAGCTCGACAGTCCATAAGAAATTGTTTCTAGATCTTTTATAGAAATTAAAAAACTAGGTTAGTAACTACCTTATCAACCAATAATTAAAATATTAAAATTCAATCAACACAAGGAGACACAAACGATCTTTCTTAGAAAACATGTCCAAAACCTAAGACTCGCGTGAGTAGCTCTATTAAGATTTAAGATTAGATATTAACCAAATCAGGTTTAACAAATATCACTTGAGACATTTTAAATTGATTTGGAAAGTTGGAAAAAGGATAATAGATTATAAGTTAATTTTATCATAAATGACTTACTAAGTTTTATGACTAAAGAGGTAACCCAACCATTTTTAGGGAACCAATCCAACCCAATAACATAAAAATACAATTCAAATGATTTTAAATCAGAACTAGTAATCTACTAGGTGCAAGAAGCATAAGCAGATCATTTTCATAAACTATCTTTGAAAATTAGGGTTTCTAAGCCCAAACATCAACCCAAATAATTAAATTTTATTTCCTCAAATTGATATCTTAGGACTACAATTCAACTAATTTTAAATAAATCTAGATAATTAATTTCAATGAAATAATCTTCTGAGTAGCCAATTCAAGATAATCAGTTTCTAAAATTAGGATTTTAAAGCCCAAGACACAAACTCGAATAATTTAAATTAATTAATTCCAATTGAAGGTGTTAGAATGCAATTAGGGTCATTTCAAATATTTTTATATATTCAATTTCAAAAAAACAACTATACCAATCTCATAATTTCATTTGAAATCTGAGGTTTTAGGCCCGAAAATATAATTCAATTAAATTTTAATAATTTATTTAAATTGAATGTTTAGAGATGTAATTAGTTATATTTTATAACATATTATATAATCAATTGAGCAAAACCAATAAAAGAAATATCTAATTTAGCACAATTAGGTTTTTTGAGTCTGAAATACAAATCTAGTTAATTCTTACTAAAATATATAAATTGACGATTCATAATTGTAATTAAATGTATTCTAATGCAAGTTATATAATCAATTCAATAAAATAACTCGATTACACAATTTAATTTACACTTGCAAGAGTTTTGACCTAAAAATCCAATTCTGATTGATTTTACACAATTTTCCTAAATTAACACTTCCAACATAAAATTAAATATATTTCAAAGCATATTGAAAAATCAATTGAGTGAAACAACTCAATTATGCAATCCAATTTCATCACAGACAAATTTTTACCTAGAAATCCAAATCTAATTAATTCCACATTAATTTTTCAAATTGACAATTCCAATATGAAATTAGATAAAATTTACAATATATTGTATAATCAATTTATCAAAAATAGCTTAATCGGACAAATATGCAATAATCCAGATATAATCGGGTTAAAGTTTTGATTTTCATAAATCAACCATATACATTACAATTAACCACCATAATGAATCATACACCATATATATTTACAATTAAATAACCAATTTATCTTATCATTAGTTAATTCATACCAAATTAATCAAAATAAAAGTTAGGGTTTGGGGTAATTTATACTGAAAGGAATGTGGAGAATCAGAGCAATATGGGGTCGGTGGAACTTCGTCGGAGGTCAACGAGCACTAACCGGTGGTCAAGTGGCATTTGTAGTAACCGGATGGTGACGTTGTCACTGCTATTTTTCCTACATTGTTGCTGCTGCATTCGCTCCTGCACTACTCACAAGGGGGGTGGCGGTGTCGAAGATGGAGGGAGTTGTAGTAGTGGAGTTGTCTGGGTGATGGCACGGTTGTTGCTGGTTGAGTCAGGTGACAAAGAAGTAAGGAAGAAGGTGAGGGCTAGGGTTTGGTGCAGAGGTAACCCGATAGGGGAGAAGAAGAAAAGAAAATAGGGAGAGAAGAAGAGAGAAGAGGGAAAAGGAAAGGGGGTCGGTCAGTTGAGTTTTTTTTTTCCTGTTTTTACTAATACACACACATATAAGATTGTATAAAATACCTAAAAAATATTTTTAGGTAAAATTTGTTTAAAATTTCATTTAATGAAAACCTTTTCATAAGGATCCAAAAGTACAAAATTGATAGAAGAACTATATAAAAAAATTCAGAAAAGTTTTCAGAAAAATTGCCAACAAATGTAAAGATCTATATTATTTATGAAAATACATTATAAGACATTGAAAAACATTTAAAACCTTATAAGAGAATATTTAGATCAAATTCTAAGCCACCAAGAGAATTTAAATAACTTATAGAAATGATTTTTTTTTGCAAAACAAAAAGGGTAAAATGGAAGAAAATTAATTTCTTAAAGAAATCCATAAATATTCTCTACAAATATTTTTAACTAAAAACTTTCTGAAGATCTTAACGAGCTCAAAAAATAAAGTGTATAATTTTAATAATTTATTTTGGTAGCAATATGTAACTTTAAAACGAGTTTGTAATTGCATGACGAGAAAACAAAATTATGGTTCGCAATGACAAAGATTAATTAAATTCAAATATTAAGTTAAAATCATCTATAAATCCATTAAATGAATTTAAATTAAAATAATTAAATATTTTTATCAAATTATGAAAATAAAATAATTAAACTTAATAAAATTAAAATTTAAAAATACAGGGTGCTACAATTCATGTTGAAGATTGGCTTAGAGATTTTAGGTTTCATCACCACCCTTATTTGAGAGAGTTGAGTACTCAACAAAGATGGAGAGATGGATTAGAGAGCTAGAGAAGAATTTTAGGGCTTCAAATTTCCTAGAGAGTTGAAAGGTAGATGTTGATACATTCTACTATAGAGGAACGACTGGTGATTTTTGGAGAATGTAATAGCTTCAAGCTGTTGAGGTAATGAATAATTGGGAACATTTTCTAGCTATCTTGAGGTCATAATACAAACCTTTCCACATGATTCGTGTAATGCATGTCTAATTCTTAACCTTTTAGTATGTTAGTATGTCAGTTGAGGACTATTTCACCATGTTCTCAAAGCTTCTTATGCTTGCACTAGAGATAGCCAGTAGTGAGGCGATGGTTGCTCATCTCTTTGAGTAGAATATTTTTAGAGGTGGCGTCATGACCAATAGACTTACCATGAATGAAAGTGATTACACCTAAGGATAAATTCATGAGGCAAAAAAGGTGCTTAGTGGGAATAAGAGGCTAGCAAAGAGTGTTAAGTGTCATAGAGGTGACAAGAAGATCCAGATAGGTACTTAATAGAGTCTAGCACATGGTGATCATCCATCGTAGTATTTATGATGACGGTTTGGAAAAGGTCGACCCTCAAGGTACTATAACTATAAGGTTTTTATAGGAATCCACCAAGGTAAATATTGTAAAGACAAACCAATTGAGTGTTGAAAGATAGGCTACTCCTTGGGAGTTGGAGTTCAGCACAGCTAACTATAGTTTAGAGGTAGGACCACCCATCGGTAACAGGTATGTCATGTGACTATGAGGCCAGCTAGTAGTATCGTGAGTGGGGGTTCTAAGGTAATGGTTACATGCGTCGCCCCTACCCATAAAATACTGTAGGTTAGACTTCAAGTATTGGAGGCCCTCAAGGAGGAGCCCACCTAAGTATTAGTAACATCTAAGTGATCTCTCGAGAGGAGGTAGCCACGCAAGCTCATGGTTACATCGATACTGCTCATGGTATACCTTCATGCTCTCAGTTTCTTTTCTCTCTCGTTAATCATGTAAATACACTAACTAATGCTTGTTCCTTGGATTTCTATGTGTAGGTTTTGTGCCTTGATTAGGGTTTAATTCTTTTTAAGGGTTAGTGACCCCTAACACATAAAGCCATTGTTTTTGGGTTGCTCAAGGTTCTAATGAATCAAATATATTTTGTTGTCTTTGGTGATGAAGTATCTTTTAAGGGGGTGTAATGTAATTCCTTGTTTATGTAAATCTTAATTTAGATACCCAAATTTAAATTTTGATTATTATATGTAATTAATTATAGAATTATTTTAGGGTTAGATGCCTCATTATTTTGTGTATTAATACATTTATTATATTTATGTTAATAATATTGACAAGGAGATTAATATTTAGAGAAAAAACACATAAAAATAATACTAATTGTAGTATTAGTAGTAGTAGTAGTAACGATAATAAAGATGATGATGATGATGATGATGATGATGATGATAATAATAATAATAATAATAATCAAATAGTAATAATAATATATTAATTAGGTAAGTTTTTTTTACCTTTAATAACTTCTTCAAATTAATATATATTATTTGTGTATTTATTTATTTTTTAATATTAACTTATACCGTTTTATTTTATTTTATCCCAACCTTGACTTCCTCTAGATAGACATTATATTAATTGTGTAAATTAATTATGGTCATATTATGTAAATAACCTTTTATATTTAATTTCCTAAACTCTAGCCTATAATATAGGATGTACATTATATTTAGTTTCCTAAACTCTAGCCTATAATGTAGGATGTACATTGTATATTAACAACATCAATGATAATACCAGGTAAGGAATTCAATTCCAAAATGCTATCAGTCTAGGGTTTCACAATCCAACCAACCTGGCATCTATTTCTCATCTCCCTACTTCATCTTCTACCTTTGCTCTTCTTTGTCCCTTATTCTTTTCATTCCTTTAGCCTCTACAACATATGATAATAACTTGAAAATTTACCCTACTCTTTCCATTACCAATGTAAAATCACTCATACCCATCACGTTAGGGTTTCATCATTCTTGGGCAATGCTTTTTAAAGCGCAAGTTTGAGCACATAATCTCCTTCATCACACCATTCTGCGTACAAAAGCGAAGGCCGAGGCAAAAGTTGTTGTGGTAAAGGAGATTGACCTTGATCTTTATGATTGTCTAGATGACGCAATATTAAAATGGATATATGGGATAATTTCTCCTTTTCTACTTTATGCCATATTATTCAAAGATGACTCCACGGTAAAAGCATGGCAACAGTTGGAAGCCATATTTCAAGATAACAAAGGATCAAAGGCAACTCATCTCAAGGAGGAATTGGTTGCAATTATTTTTGAGAATTTATCCTCTGTGGATGCTTATTGAAACCTAATTAAATCTCTGGCTGATAGAATTACGGATGTTGATGATCTAGTTACTAATAACCATCTAGTCTTAAAGCTAATTGGGGGTTTACTAGATGCATATGCTGAGATTGTTGATTATATTTAAAACTAAGATCCTTTGCCTCCTTTTGAGAATGCTTTTTCTCCCATTAATTGTTAGAGAGAACGATAAAGAATAGAGCTGCTAAGGGGCCTAGTGGTTCAGTCATGATGCTCACCACTACATGCGGTAATCAAACCATCGTAGTACACAACAACAACTCCTCCCAAGGCTAAAATTATTCATCTTTTTCTTCGAGCATAAACAATAACCAAAATAAGAAGAAAAATAATGGGAAAGGTGGTAATAACCATAGTGGTTGTGGCATAATTCTGGTGGCAATGGGAGCAACCAACAACCTCAATAGTAGTGGTAGCCATGGCCAATCATCATACAACCACCATTCTAGTATACTCCATATAGTTAATGGGGTCAATGGGCTACTCCACCTTTCCCATACCTTACTACCCAATGGTAGTAGCAGGCCCATCTAGTAAGAACGCCATCCAACATTCTTGGGCCTAGGCCCCAATAGGCCTATAATGCATCTTTTGCTCCTCCTTCTATCGGATATGCTCTAACAGACATAGATGCGGCCATACATACACTTACCTTGTCTCAACTAGATGCAAATTGGTATATGAACGTAGGTACTATATCTCATATGACCTCGAACCAAAGTACACTCTCATCTTATTTTTATTCAAGAAAAAGTAACCATAACATTGTTGTTGTTAATGGGCACTTAATTCCAATTCAAGGTTACGGAAACACCATTTTCCCCCATGTAACCCCCCATTGAACTTAAACAATGCCTTACATGTAATAAAGCTCATTAAAAACCTTATTTCTTTTCAAAAATTTACCATAGACAATTTAGTTTCTATTGAGTTTGAACCATTTGGATTTTTTATGAAGGATTTACAAATGGGGACCAACATACTGAGATGTGATAGTAAGGGAGACCTCTACCCACTCTCCACCAATCATGAATCTACCTCTTCAAATTTTCCTTTAGCTTTTACTGCTATTTCTTCTTATTTGTGGCAAAGTCGTTTAGGTTATCTAGGAGCTCATTTTATAAGCTCTCTTTATAGCAAAAATTTCATTGAATGTAATAAGGCCAAACAATCATTTTTTTCTTCTTGTCCTTTAGGGAAACACATTAAATTACCTTTTTATAATTCTATATCATTTACTACTTTTTTTATATAGTTCATTGTGATCTTTGGACATCACCTGTAGCTATCTCTAATAGCCATCGGTACTATGTTCTATTTCTTGATGAATTTAGCAAATTTCTATGGAATTTTACTATCCCAACAAAGTCTCAGGTTTACTCCATTTTCACCACATTTCATGCTTTTATGAAAAATCAATTTGAAAGGAACATTAAAAGTTTCCAATGGGACAATGTTAAAGAATATGATAATGATCCCTTTTAAAAGTTTTCTCAAAATAATGGAATGAAATTTTGCTTTTCTTGTCCTCATACATCTCCTCAAAATGGAAAAGCTGAATGACACATTCGCTCAATAAATAATATCATTAGAACCTTACTTGCACATGCATCGATGCCACCATCATTTTGGCATCATGCTCTTGAAATGGCCACATACCTTCTAAATATTTTTCCAACCAAAGTATTAAGATACTTTTCTCCTACTCAAATTCTATATTAATAAGATCCTTCCTATCCTCATCTTAGAGTCTTTGGTTGGCTATGTTTTCCCCTATTTTCATCTACCACCATTAAAAAATTGTGAGATAGGTCTACTACTTGTATTTTCCTTGACCATAGAGGGTATAAATCTTTTGATTTGTCAAGTCAAAAAATTTTCACTACCCAACATTTGCTATTTGATGAAACTTATTTTCTGTTCTCAAAAATTCATACACCTCACTCTCATATGTATGATTTTATGGATCATGAAACATCTCCTTATCCTCTTTATCAAATGCATCAAGCAGCCTCACAATCTATAACAAATAAGCCCACAAATCACTTCTCCCCCTCATTGGGCCCCTGAAAATGACCTAATCCAATTCCCTCCCTTGTTGTCACATTCTCATTGCTGCCCACTACTACAGACTAGGGCTCCCCTATGCTAACCCACATTGCTCTAATACACCTTCCCTTAACTCCACAACCCATCACATCCATGACCTAAACATTAACCAATAAGCCATAACCCTCTAATCCTATGCTACACTGTATGACTACACAGACCTAGAATGGCATATTTAAACCCAACCAAAAGTACATAACCAATTTTAACACCGATACCACCATACCCATATCTCCTTTACCCAAAATTTTCATAGGTGGTTTTATGACTCGAATTGAAAAAATACCATGATGGATGAATATAATACTCTAATTATAAATAAGACATGGGAGTTCATACCATGTCTTACTGATGTAAATGTTATTTGGTCTATGAGGATTTTTCATCATAAAAGAAAATCTTATGGTTCTTTTGAGTGAAATAAAGCCTGTCTTATAGGTGATGGCAAGCCTTAGAAAAAGGGAGTCGACTGCCGTGAAAATTGTAGCACAGTTTTCAAATTAGCTACTATTTAATCTATTTTAAGCATTACTGTGACTCATTCTTGACCTATTCACCAACTGGACGTCAAGAATGCATTCTTTTATGGAAATCTGTCTAAAACATTCTATATGCATCAGCCAATGGTGTTTAAGGTCCTAAACTATCCTGATCATGTTTGCTTATTGAAGAGAACTCTATATGGCCTAAAACAAGATCTATGATCTTGATACTAGTGATTTACAAATCATGCTTCCCCATTGGTTTCTTCCACAGCAAATCTGATCACTCTTTGTTCATATATCGTAAAGGCTCTAAAACTATATATATTATGTTGTATGTTGACGACATTATTCTTATGGCCCCTTGCAATGCTCTCAATAAGTCTATTATGGAACTCTTGGGTGTTGAGTTTGTAATGAAAGATCTTGGTCCACTCAGTTACTTCTTAGGAATGGTTGTCACTCATAATGCCGATGACCTTCTTTTATCACAAAAATAGTATGTAGAATAAACAATTGAAAGGGTCGGAATGTTGAATTACAGTCTGTGTCCTAAACTAGTGGACACAAAACTAAAGCTTTGTGCTTTAAATGATGACTTGTATGAGGATCCGACTAGGTATCAACGACTTGTTGGCACATTGTAGTATCTTACTTTTACTAGACCAGATATCTCCTATATTGTTCAACAGGTTTCTCTTCATATGTATGATCCACAAAATGAGCACATGAATGCTCTAAATCACATTCTATGCTACATTTAGGGTTCTCTTACTTTTCTTTTGCATCTATATAAGTCGATTGTAGGAAAACTTATATCATATATAGGTGAAAATGTTTTTAGCAAAAACTTGATTTCATGGTCACTATGTGTTTTTTGGTAAAAACTTGATTTCATGGTCTTCTCAACGATAACCCACTATTTCCTACACTAGTGCCAAAGCTTGATATAGAGGGGTTGTAAATGTTGTTTTCAAGTCTTACTAGATCAGGAATCTTCTTTTGGAGCTAGATTGTTCGATCTAGAAAGCAACGTTGGTTTATTGTGACAGTGTGAGTGCTATTTACTTATCAGGTAGCCCCGACAAGTCACTCACCTTGCCTAGATTTTTTCCTTATATGCCTTCAACCCTACATTGTCTCATTCCCATCACCAAAAACAACCTTGTACAAGCACGCTTTGTCCATCCTCACCCCATATGGCTACTCATTTTTTATTTTATTTTCTTTCTTTCTTTCCCTATTCGATCCCATGAAACCCAAACCTTCCTTCAATCTTTTTTCCTCTACTTTTTGGCCATTCTTGACCATTCTCTCTACTTCCTCTGCTTTTCTTTTCTTCTTAATAGCACCTCGACCCTACTCCATTTGCACCACCACTATGCTAGCCTCCCAAGTCCTGTTCTCATCACTCAGTCTCGAGTAGAAACAAAGGAGCAAGCATTCGAGCACCATAATCATTTGTTTGGTGCCTCAAAAACTCGCTCATGCCATCCTTCATTAAGAAACCACCACCATCAACCATTGCCTCACCTTACCTCATCACCACCAACACCCTTCCACTAGAGCTTTTGTTGAAGCTCTACATCGTGGTCGAGCTCCCTTACTTCTCCCAACCACCATTTTCATCACCCATGTTTCATCTCACCAATCACCAACACCATCATGAAATTATTTGAGCCACCACCATCCTCCATCTTTAGGCATGCAAAACCGCCCTAGCCATGAAGCTCTCCATCAGTCGATACCTTAGCCTGACAACCCTGACGAGTCTCTTCTTCGAGCCTTCCTACTCAAACTCAAGCACTACCAGCCATCCTTTATGATTACCTTTCTCCACCGACCTAGCCCATGCCAATTTTCCTTATTCAAAAAACAAAAACAAGCTTGCACCATAGGCATGCATCACAACAAAACTCGCTCGTCTATGTCTGCTACATGAGCCATACTCCTTACCTAGCCCTGCAAGCATGAGCCTTTCATGTGGGATGACCATTTGCTACGTAAATCCTTCATGAAAAGACACCCCATTTATTAACTTGTCAACCCCCATCAATTGCGCCACTACCCCCTCATGCATGTGAGCTTGTTGCCCTAGTTGTGCATGTAATATTGTTAGAGCGAGCCCTTTTTATCATAGATGAATTAATTTTCCTAGGAATAATTCTATTAGGGTTAGTTGTTATTATAATATTAATAATATCCCTATAATGGTTTAAAATTAGCTTATAATATATTGTTAGGTTTTGTTAAGGAGAAGGTAAAAAAGGAAGGTTAGCAGAGGCTTACGTTTGGAGAGTCGAGCATTATTTGTTTTATAATTACCTAAAGAATAGGTAAATTTAACTACTCCATAGATGGTAGAAAATTTGGGAGTAACTATAAACAATTAATAATCTAGAATAAAAATCATGCTAGGTTGATGTTATTGAAAAGTTTGTATTTTTGTTGGAAAATAAAAGCTTTAAATATTACATTTTTGTGTAAAATTTTGTGAGATATAAAATAATATATGTTTCCATATTAGAAAAATAATAATCTAGATATTCTTCGGTAATATTTTAAAGATGAGGACGTATTTATGTGTTGATACATAAATTATGGCTATAAATTATTTTATTATCTATGGTTAGGGTTTCATTAGAATTTCGCTTTACTTTATGTTGAACTTACTAATGAGTTAAATATATTCCTTATAACTTTTAGATATATTTAGATGTATAACATGTTGGTTTTAGAGCATCAGTATGATTAAATTGTAATGATTTTGTGTTGTATATTATCAAGGTATAAATGTAAATTTTTTCATACCATGGTTCATATCTAAAAGTATTATGTGAATATTATGATATGCTAGAAGTACATATTAGGGTTCTATATGGGTATTATGTTATGTCCATGCTTAGAGGTTATATTATCTTTTTTCATAATGTATAATTTTATTATATGATAAATAATTTTAATCATTATATTTTAGTCATTTCACGACAAATATCCTTTAAAAAACAAATATGGTAATAAACTGGATAAAATATGGTAATTAGAATTTGGAGGGCATTTCGGTTATTATGTAAAACCCCCACTTTTTTACCATAAAATTTTATTTTGATAACCTTGAGGAAGCAAAAAACTAATAAATCATTAGGATAAATGTAGTGTTACCCCCACACCTAACATAAGAGAGGCATCCGTCACTTGTCCCATGTTAGATATAAGGTTGAGAACCAAACCAACGAAACTAGAGTAGAGTGTGCCAAAACATATTATATAAATATCAAAGGAAACACTCAAAATTAACCAAATCCCATAGATTAATCAATTTCAACAAAAATTCAAGATTCCATTACCCCTTTAAAGTCATCAAATACTTATTCGGGTTTACCCATTAAGGCCTTTACATATTCCATTGAGTATGCCATATATTATGATCAATTTAATCCATCCATTAAGTTGTCAATCCATGTAAACCCATGTATTTAACTAGTTAGACAATCATATATCATCATTGGGCATGGTCCCAAGGCATATCCAAGATAAAAAATCAAAATGACACAATTTGGCTAAACCAATCGGTCGGTTTGTCCTAACTAGTTAATCGGTTTTACAAATTAGTCGATTAGTTGGGCCAACCAGTCGATTGGTTTTGGCCGACCAATCATTTTTTTTGGCTTAGCCAAACCCAAGGTTACCTCAAACTAGCCAATTAGTTTGGTCAAACAAAACAAATGTTCTATGATGAGTTAATCAGTTCTATCAAACCAGTTGATGGATTAAAGCAGAGAGAAAAATAAGGCCACCACAACCTTATCGATCAATGGGTTGGGTGAATTGGTCAACTATTCTAAGGATCAGTCGATCAATTTGATGTAACCTATCAATTAGTTTTCCTTCAAACAACATAGAATATGCATTTTTCATGTAAATTATTCTTGAAAATTCCTACTATGTCCAAACCAAAACATATCATGGCATCATACCAACACTTTTTAACTTCATAAACTAAATAATGATTCATAATTAATCAAATTGACCTAATTTCCCTAAAATCATGAATTTTACATTGAATTCATCCATTAATAAATATTCATCAATCTAAACAAATTCTCATGCAAACGCAAAAAATTAGGACATAAAGAATTCACAACAATACATGCTTAACCAGGCCACATTTTGAGAAGTAAGGATGACTTACTTGGTGCAAGAAACACTTTTCAAAAATAGGAGAAATCAACCTATAAAATTTTAATTTATAACCATAAAAAAAATATGTTAAAGCTTTAGAAATCCAAAAAATAATTTCATAAGTTAAGATTTAAATTAGGAGAAAAAAACTTACCAAACCTAAGAGAAAAATAGAGAGAATTTGTGCTAAAAATGATACTTAACTTCCTCCTAAATCTAACCCCCTTGATTAAAGATACACAAGAAGGAGCTATAAAAGGATCAATATAGTGGAAAGGAACCAAAAAAATCTTGAATTTGAGAGACAAGAACACAAGGTTAAAGAGGTGGAATAATTTGATAGCTGAGAGAAAAGTGAATGGAATAGACAAGTAGGGATATTTATAGCAAAAAAAACTAGTTCAAAAGTGAGTGTGGTTAGGCATAGAACAACAAATCCATAACTTCTACCATTAAAATTTGAGTTGAATGGGTGGATTTTGTCAAAAATAAGCTTAAGTCCCTTCTAGAGATGAAATGGTAATTTCTAGAAAAAGTAGGTCAAATTCGACTAAAAAAGGTCAAACACAAGAGACAAAATGAACGATCAGCGTCGAAGGAATATCCCAGCTATAGAGATAGGTATGGGAATAGAAGAAACATATTTAGAGAATTTAGAGGGGAGAGGTAGAAGAAGACAAAGTTAAGGTCATCTTCTCACTCAATAGTCCAAATCAAACCCTCAAAAAAGTGTTAGGGAGAAACTCGGGTAGGATGCATGATAAGAAAGGTTAAGATTTTTTAAAAAGTAACTTGGAATAAGATTATCAATATTCCATTTTGGTATAAGAATGTTTCTAAGAAACATTTAGTTTTAAAAATATATGTAACTTGAAAAACTAGTTGATCCGTTTGGCCTACCACTCAATTTTATACTAACCAACGAATCGATTCCCCAAACTAGTCGATCGGTTTGGTCAATTAAAAACCTTTTAGGTTAAATGATGAATAAGTCTATTGGTTCATAAAACCTATCAATCAATCTATATGAAAACTTGTTTTCTTGCATTTCTAAAACTTATTTAAATCCAACATTCCATTAAACTCAATTATAGTTTCAAGTCGAAATAGAACATTATCAAATCTTAATAAATTCCATAACTTCTCATTCAATAACTTAAAAAAAGATGTGGTATTACAACACTACCCCCTTAAAGAGGTTGTGTCCCCAAAGCCTAATAACCAATGTCTTGGCATAGTATATATACACACAATAATTCATATAGTACATTTAACAAGGTAAAAGAGTATTACCCCTATAAAAAAGTACTACACCACTTACATCACAATAGGAGAACAATTTTGGGTAATTTACTCAAATATCCTCCTTGACCTCCCAAGTGGCCTCCTTA
This sequence comes from Tamarix austromongolica, assembly GCA_039764185.1. Lineage (NCBI taxonomy): Eukaryota > Viridiplantae > Streptophyta > Magnoliopsida > Caryophyllales > Tamaricaceae > Tamarix > Tamarix austromongolica. Next base: position 103,158,667 of record CM077819.1, on the reverse strand, counting down.
ACACCATTTTGTTACCAAAGTAATTTTACTAGATGAACAATTTCCAAGCATGTCGCTCTGGTATTTGTGTCTAGGATACTTAATAATCATTCTTCACAAGTTAGAGACTCATCAAGCTCTAACAACTCCAGTCAAATGATATATGATAGATCCACTATGTACTTCCTCAACTGGGATATGTGGAAGATATCATGCAAAAGCAAAAATTCCACCAGTATGGCTAAATGATAAGTAACATCACCAACATGATCCACTATCTCATACAGTTTAATGTACCTTAGACTAAGATTACCCTTGTTGTCGAACCTCATGGCTCCCTTTTTGGGAGAGACCCTCAAAAGAACTAGTGCCCACTTTATAACCCTCGGTTCTAGGATATTATCATACATTCTTTAATCATTCATATTAGCCTCTTCTTCTGTTAAATAAAATTTGGTCCTAAAATAATTATCTCATTCATATCATTCTAGCATAAGGGACTACACCACTTTCTCCTATACAAGGCTTCAAAATATGTCATCTAGATACCAATATGATAACTTTTTTTGTAGGATAACTCATTCAAGTCCGGTTGGTCTTACCAAATACCCCCAAAATCCACACACATGGCCGAAGCATATCCTGTAAGGTCTAAATGGTCGTCTCCATCTGACCATCCATCGATGGGTGAAAATAAGTAATCATCTTCATTTAAGTCCCAAAATTAGCTTGAAAATTTTTCAAAAATTATGAAAAGAATATAGAATCTTATTTTGACATAACTTCTCTTAGGACCCCATGCAATCATACAATGTGCTTTCTATAAGCGTTGGCTAGATGCTCCATACTCTATGTCATCTTCATTCGTATGAATACTGCCAACTTAGTTAGGTGATCAAAAATCAACCCACATAGGATCAAAACCATTACAGGCCCTTGAATGACCCATTACAAAGTCCAATGATATGTTGTACCATTTTCCTTTTGGAACTTCAGGTGGTTGTACCAACCCCACTGGCTTCTTATGCTCAATATTGATTTTTTGAGAGGTTAAACATCAAGAACAAACTCTGCCACCTCTCACTTTATATGGGGCCACCAATATACCTCCTTAAAATCTTTGTACAACTTCTCCTTTATAGGGTAGATGGAATAAGGAATAAAATGTCCTTCCTCCAAGATTCTTATTTCAAGCTTGGCACATCCCTAGAGTATACACCACATAATATGGTATCTGACACTACTATCCATGTGGAGTTCAACCCTTTGGGCTTTGTCTTCTTTAATACCCTAGTTGAATCTTTTGAGCTTAAAATCACCAAGTTCATTAGCTCGGATTACCTCAAAGATTAAAGGTGTGATGGTGAGTGCACTCATTTGGCCTCCCGACTACCAATGGTAATCAGCTCAGTTTACATTTTCTTGAAAACTTGGTATAGATGATTTGACAATATAATTGTGCCTAAAGAATATTACATCTTCTAGCTAAGCACATTTAACACCATATTGGTCTTACCCTTATGGTAGGTCAACTCCAGATCATAATTCTGAACCAACTCCAATTATTGTTGTTGTATCAAATTTAACTCTTGTTGTGTTAAGATGTACTTATGGCTCTTATTTTCGATGTAGAAATTGCGCTAAATTCCATAAAAATAGTGCATCGAGATTTTATTAGCAAACACTACTACAATAATCTCTAAGTTATGTGTTAGGTAGTTCTATTCATATTACTTTAGTTGTTGAGAAGCATATGCCATCAATTTCCCATTATGCATCAGCATGGAACCTAATCTATACTCAAAAGCATCTCTATATACTTCAAAAATGTCAAATTCACTTAGTAACATGAGCATTGGCTTTATAGTCAAACATTTCTTTAACTCCTAAAAAGCTTCACCACACTTCTCATCCCACTAGAATAGCATAAATTTCTTAAGTTAATCAACAGATAAGCTATATTGGAGAAATCTAAGATAAACCTATAATAGTAACCAACCAATCCAAGAATATTGTGCACCTCCTTAATAGAAGATAATGCTTCCCGCTCAAAAACTTCTTGAACCTTGGAAGTATCCACTCCTACCGCATTGTTGGAGATTATGTGTAAAAAAAAGGCAATTAATCTAGTAAAAAATCAAACTTTGAAAGTTTGGAATATAGTTGTTGTGACCTAAACAATGCCACACTATGCCTAAGATTTTGTTTGTGGTTTTTTAATCATTGGAGTAGATGAGGATGTTATCACTAAACACTACGATGAACTTATCCAAGAATGAAAAAATATCTAGTTCATGAGGGACATGAATGTTGCTAGTGCATTAATGAGTCAAAAATCCATCATTGGGAACTTGTAATGGCCATATCATATATGAAATGCAGTTTTGAGGACGCCCTTCTATGCTATCCTCAACTAGTGGAAACCTGACTATAGATTAATTTTGAAGAATACCTTCTCTCCCTTGAGTTGGTCAAACAGGTCATCGATCTTTAGCAACAGATATTAGTTCTTTATCATAACCTAATTTAACCCTCAATAATTAATGCATAATCTCAAGCTCTCATCCTTCTTTTTTGTACATAAGACTGGTGCGCCCCACGTCAATGTACTTGGTTAGATGTAGCCCTTCCCCAAAAATGTCACTAACTAGGCCTTAAGCCTTTTCATCTCTATGGGTTCCATATGTTATGGGCTTCAGATATCGATTTTATCTTTAGTAATATGTCCATGATAAACTTGACATCCAGAACATATGGTATTCCTAAGATCTTATCAAGGATTACATCATAATACTCATGGATCACTATGATTTACTTTAACGGTGTCTCAACTACCTCGATATCTCAAACACTACATAAGAAGAGTGGATATCCCTTGCAAACAAGGTTTTGCATCACGATTGCTGAAATGACCTTTATGGAGAAGCTAGGTTCACACTTTTGATACGAGACCCTAACACCATTTGGTCCTTGTAGAACCACACATTTCTGCATGCACTCTATCATTGCTCGGTATTTGACCAACATGTCCATTTCAAAAACTACATCAAAGTCATAAAATTTCATCTCTCTGAGGCTTGATGGAAACTCTACTTCCCCAACTATCAAGGCCACCCCTATATAGAGCCGAGATCATGCAATCTATCCTCTAAAGGTAGCCAACGGAAGTGAAAATGCTATTAGAAGGGGAAATGGTAGTTCTTATTATGAATGTGGATGATGCAAAATATTATGATGCACCACAGTCAAATGATGCACATGCTAGAAAGATAGAGACAGTAAGCATACCGGTCACCACATAGGCCAGATGCTTTGCCTTTGATTGGCTAATCACATTCAATTGCCCTCTTGAAGGAACTCCCGTGGCACTGGCCGATCTTTAACCTTGATTAAAGGTGTATGGATTGTAATATCAGGGGTAACTATCTGAACTTGCAACACTAGCCGGTGACAAAGGAGTCCTCAAAATTTATGGATGTGGCTACTAAATGGATTCAGTGCTGTAAGATTAAATATAACCTAGCTAAACACTATCAACCTTGACACGACACTCATAAGCTCTATTTCTCACCATATCATACCCATGGTATGTTACTATGTTACCTCCATAATATACTCGTAGGTCATCAACTATGCAATGCTTACAATGGTAATGCACCTCCTCGGCACATCCCTTGGACTGACCTCTAACTAGGGGTACTAACCTATGAAACCCCATGTTTTTGTGAATTTTTTTGAATGAGAATTTATGGTATTTATTAAGAATCGATAATGTTTAATTTTTATTTGGACATATTATTGAGTTTTTGGAAAACATGGATTTAAATAAGTTTTAGAAGTGGAATAAAATGAGTTTTTAGGCAAAATAATTAACTGGTTCCATGAACTAATTGATTGGTTCATCATTTCAACCAATGTGTTTTGCTTGAACAAATTGATTGACTACTTTGGGGAATAAATCGACTAATTTGTAGTATAGTTGAATAGTAGGTTAAACTAATTTAATGGTTTGTTGAGCTGAATATATTTTTGAAACTTAATTTTTCTAGGAACACTTCTTACACCAAAATGGAACTTTGATAATCCCATTTCAAGTTGTTCTTTAAAGCTTATTAACCTTCCTTATCATAAATTTTGCTCTTGCTTCTGCCAGAATTGAATTGAGGGTTTGATTTGGATAATTAATGGGGTGGGTGACCTCAACTTTGTCTTCTCTTATTTCTTTCCTCTAAACACTTTTGGAATCATTGCTTTAACTCTCTAACCTACCTTTATTTAGCTGGGAGATTCCTTCCACACTCATCTTTCATTTTCTCTCTTGTGTTTGACATATCTAGGTAAATTTGATATGTATTTTTTAAGAAATTACCATTTCAGCTTTGGAATGGAGGTTATCCTATATTTAATGAAATTCACCCATTCACTTAAAATTTAAACAGTACAAATTATTGTGTTTTGATATTTTCCTAACCACACTCACCTATGTACCAATTTGTTGGCTATAAATAGCCTTAATTACCTTTTTCATTCACCTTTCTTTTAGCCACCAAAATATTCCAACTCTATCTAACCTCGTGTTCTTTTCTCTTCAATTCAAGCTTAGTTTCAGTTCCTTTCCACTCTTCTATTTCTTTCTCTAACTCATTCTTATTTATCTTTAAGTAAGAGAGGATTAAAATTAGGAGGAAGTTAAGTCTCTCTTTTAACATAAATTCTCTCTATTCTCCTCTTTGTTTTGGTAAGTTTTTCTTTCCTAATTTAATTTTTATTTATAAAATTATTCATTAAAATTTTGAAGCTTTAACTTCTATTTTTCAGGCTTGTAAGTTAGAAATCTTCCAGGTTGAGTTATCCTAAATGTGAATTCTTTAAAGTCCTAAGTTATGAGTTGGCATGAGATTTGGTTTCGGATTGATGCATGTTGATTAATTTATGAATCCTAGGAAAAAGGCATAATTTTAGTGAAATTAGGTCAATTTGATTAATTGCAAAATATTTTTTACTTTATTAACCAATGAAGTATTGGTATAATGCTATGATATGATTTGGTTTTTATGTGGTAAGATTCTTTAGGGTAAATTGCATGATAAATGTCTTTTCTACACTATTTTGGGGCAAACAGATCAAATTTTTGGGCTAAATCAATCGACTACTCCTTATAATAGTCCACTAAATTTTCCAAACCGATTGATGAGTAGGTCTATAGGGACCTTGGTGTTCTCTCTTCATAACCTATAAAATGGCCTAGCAAAATTGATAGACTAGTCTCTAAAAAATTGACTAATTTGGTAAAACCAATCGACTTGTTTGAGGGAACTATGGGTTTTGCTGGGCTAAATCAATTCATTGGTTCATCCAAATTGTATGATTTTAATCTTTTTGCTTAGATATGCTTTAAGAATATACCTAACACTACTATATGACTATTTAGTGAGTTAAATACATCTGTTGACATGGATTGAGAACATATTAAATGGATTAAATGGAAAGTGATTCATAGCATACTCAATGGGTGCCTTAATGGATAAACTCGAATAAGTATTTGATAGATTTAAAGGGGTAATGTAATCTATCTTTGGCCAAAAATAGATTAATCTAAGGGATTTTGTTAATAGAAAGTAAGCATTAATGGAATTCCTACTCATAGTTGGGGATGGTAATGGTTAATATGGAATTAAATATGAATGTATTACTTGCATATCATATAGACTTTGTGTGATCATGTAACCACAAGAATAATGTACTAATCACATAAAGTGAAAGATAATCAAGTTATGGATGGGTCTGGGTTACCTGATCCCTAATTAACTACCAAGGGTTAATCTACCTTGAAATTTTTATTGGTGTCTTTAAGCGGGATCCTAGCAGATCCTGGTGTCTTACTTACTCTAGACACTTATGATGTACTAGGGGGTATTGATACTAAAGGATATAGTTACCTAGGTGGTTTTTGGCTTTGGTCTGGACTTATGTTCAATGGTGGTTACTTGGCTTAAACCTTTACTTATGTCCATTAGTGGTTACTTGACTTCACACTAGAATATTCATCCTTTGGTTAGATAGACTTCCATGGTTTGTGAGACTATGGGGTGGTGCACCGTCCATCACTCAATAATAATTGGAATGAGTTTTTAAGTAATAATTCAACTAAGTATTTGGATAAGAAATTGGAAATATAAATGTGGTTAAAAAAATAAGAGTAAATGAAAAAGAACGCTAATAGAGATAATAGTTATATATATATATATATATATATAAATGACCTAATGGAATAGGAAAATGGAAAAATGGCCTATGTTGGAATTATGTGTATGGATGAATGAAGCCTTAATGATAGCTAGACAATCTTCTTTGTAGGTGCAAGTATTATTGTATGATATTGTGTTATGTTGTCAAGCATGACATGTATGGTATGAGCTTCTTATGCTTGATGAGACCTTGATAGATCATGTATCATGTTTATGTGATATATACATGAGATATGTTACTACGAATATAATTTTATATGGGAACCTTGTGTGCTTGTGACTTCCATTAAAGAAGTTACTTGGCTTATTTAGTACAAAGCATTCTGATGTGTCTATATTCTCGGTATTTTTCTCATCCCCACGAGAAGAGGGTTATGTGTAGATTTTCTGGGATGGTTGGTAGTAAGCCAGCCTCATGTTAGGCATGGGTCATGAGAGTGTGGATATCCTGAGTCATTTTATGTGGTCCTTTACGAACTAGGGTTAAATATTTGAGAACTATCAAGGTCTTGGAATTGAAATTCTTCCTTAAAAAATTTTTTTATTTGTTACTGGTGCACTCTGCTTTGGCTTTGGTTGGTTAGTTCTGGATGGGTGGCTGATGTCTATCTTGTATTAGGTGTAGCTGTAACACCCCATTTTTCTTCAGTGTTTGGTACTTTTCCACTTTCTAAGGTTTTTAAAATTAAAATTTTCAATAGTGAGAAATAGGGGTGTTACAGGTTGGTATCAGAGCATTATTTAAATATTTTCTTATCTCTTGATGCTTCTATCTGATGTCATAGGTTGGTATCAGAGCTTTCTAAAAATCTTTTCCGGACTTAGTTTGTTTAAGTTGATACTATAGGTTGGTAATAGAGTTTTTTGAAAGTTTTTTTTAGTTGTAAATCATTTTAATAGATACCATAGAATTTTTTTTAACTAATTTCCCAATTCTTAAAGTATTCAGTTAAAGGTAAGGATTTTTCAATCCTCTAATATCCGTAAGTGAGAGTGGATTGGAGAATGTGTTATAAATAACTTTCTAATGTCTTTTTATATTAGTCTTAGTAATCGATAATAGATCATTTTAGGTTAATCCTAGTCTTTAGGAATCTTTGGCCGCTAACTGCCATTATGAGCTATCAAGGCATTCATGGACACTATCAGATCTTACATGGAAGACTAGATTCGAGCACCACAACCACCACTAGTACCAATACCGACACTTGTTTCTAGAAGGCTGGCTCAGGAGGGCTAACCATTATAACTGACAGATCTTTGAGGGTCAAGAGGAACCTAACATTATGGAAATATGGGTTTGGGACATGGAGAAGACCTTCATCACATATGGTTGTCCTATGGACAAGAGGGTTGACATGATGGTATACTTCTGGAAGGGAAAAGCAAATGCTTGGTGGAGGAGTGTCTAATTTAGAGGCAGAGAGCCTAAGCGATAAGGATTATTCCTTGAGACACTTTATGTCAGTTTCTACCCCACTCACCTCTATATAAAAAAGTATAACGATTTTATGGCCCTTCGGTAGGGAGGCATAACGATAGAGTAGTACTACATGAGATTCATAAACTTGGTGTAATTTGCTCCAAAGGTAGCGGCCAATTTGGTGATGTAGGTCCACAATTTCAAGATCGGTATGAGAATCATATACCAAGAGCTCTTAGTGGGATTCAATCCACTAGATATGGTGGGAATGTATAACCAGACCTTGGAGGATTCCCAAGTCATCAAAGATGGGAGTGCCTAGTTGGGAGTAAGAGAAAGTTTGAGGGTCATTAGTTTCTTGTTGATATTTTGGAGGAAGAATGCCGCCTAAGTATGGCATGAGTATGGGGTCAGTGTCCCAATTTAGAGGATAGTCTTAGGGACATGCTAAGGAAAGGCTTTATCACTATAAACGTTGCAGAGCAGATCATTCAGGAGTAGATTGTGGAGGCAACAAAGTGAGAGCACCAAATCTATTCACTAGCAACATCCAGAGATTTTCAGGGTTCCTCCATAATTAGCTAGTATGTATAATCAAGCTATTTGGCCAATAAGTTAGAAGCCTGATTTGTTATAGGATGGACAAAGATAAGTTAGTGTCATGGGAGTTCCTTCAAGATAAAGCTTGAACGTGATCATCTGGTCAAAGTTGGAGCATTAGGCTAGTATGGTGGCCAGTATGCTTACTATCTCTACCTTTCCCGCATGTGTATTGTTTGACTCGGGTGCTTCATATTCTTTTATGTCATCTACATTCGTAGCTAGAGCTACTTTATCTCCTCCCCTATTGTATTTTTCACTTATGTTGTGTTTCCCTCAGGGGATAGGATTTTATGCTTTGGGTTCTATAAATGGGTGGCCTTGATATTTGGGGTATTACAACTTCCCTTAGATGTCATGGAGCTTGAATTATGCGACTTTGATGTAATTATTGGAATGAAAATGTTGGGAAAGTATCGAGAATTACTAGATTGCATGCAAGAACCTGTTGTTCTACAATGACCTAAGGGTGTTGGTATCTTATATCGGAAGTATGAACCATGTTCCTCTTTAGAGATTATGTTGGCAATCATGATAAGAAACAATGTTCACAAAGGATATCTAATCATCTAGTACAGTGTTTGAGATACAAGGGCAGTTGAGATTCCATTGGAGCAAATTATAGTGATCCACGTGCATGTCGATGTATTTCCTAAGGAGATTCTAGGAATGCCCTATGGATATATATTTAGGGACATACATGATATCTAAAACATATATCATATGGCACTTGCAGAAATGAAAGAGATTAAGGCTAAGTTAGAGGAGTTGTTGGGAAAGGCTAAATCTGACTAAGTATATTATCATGGGGAGTGCCAGTTCTATTTGTAAAGAAAAAGGACGAGAGACCGAGATTGTACATCGATTATCAAGGGATGAATAACGTAAGAGTAAAGAACCACTATTCATTGTGAAGGATTGATGAAATGTTTGACCAACTTAATCCAAGGGATTCTCTAAGATTAATCTTTAGTCAGGCTACCTTTAATAGAGGATAGTAGAGCATTACACCTTAGAGGATGTGTTTTGGAAATAATTGACCATTATGAGTTCACAGTAATAGATTTTAGATTCACTAATGTGCCAGAAACATTCATGTTCCTCATGAAAAAAATTCTTGAGGAAATCTAAGTTGATTAACTTGGTGATGTTAAGGTTGAAATGATCAAGTAGAGTATTAAAGAGGGTAGAGCCCAAGGGTTTCAACTCCACAAGGATAGTAATGTTAGATATAATGGTGGGTGGTGTACGCCCTAGGGATATGTCAAGATTAAGAGGAAAATCCTAGAGGAAGGACATTATATTCCTTATTCCATCCACCTTAGAAAGGGATATGATATACAAGGATTTGAAGAAGGTATATTGGGGACCCCGTATGAAATAGGAAGTGGCAGAGTATGTTGCTTGATGTATAACTTATTAGAAGATCTAGATCGAGCACAAGAAATTGGCAAGGTTGGTGTAACCACTAAAAGTTCAAGAAGGAAAGTGGGAAAGCCTATCAATGGAATTCATGGTGGGTCTTCTAAGGGCACATAATGGTTTTGATTCTATCTGGGTTATTATGGATGGCCTGACTAAGCCGGCAATATTCATACCCATGAGGACGACGTGAAGTATGGAGCAGGTAATTAGATGGGGTTCCTAGAGATATTGTGTTAGACCAAGACTCTACGTTCTTGTCACAATTATGATAGAAATTACAAGCTACCTTTGGGACTCAATTGAAGATGAGTATTACTATCACTAAGCATAAATGGTTAATTGGAGAGGACCATTCAGACTCTAGAAGAAATTCTTTGATCATGTTTCTTAGATTTTAGGGATAGTTAGGAGGACCACCCATACTTGATTAAGTTCTCCTATAACAATAGTTTTCACGCTAGTATCAAGATGACACGTTTTGAAGCTTTATATAAGAAGAAGTGTTGTAATCCTTATGCCTTAATGATATCAACAAGATGATTATGTTAGGACTGGAGATGGTTGAGGAGAATACAAGGCAAATTCAAACAATTCAAGATTAGATGATGATTAGTGCATGACCAATGAAGGAGCTATGCATACTTGGGAAGACAAACCAAGGGTTACAAGGTGATCGATAGAATCCTTTTGAGGGTCTCTCCCATTAAGGGAGGAATGAGGTTCAGTAGGAAGGGTAAGCTCAGTCATTGGTACATTAGATCATATGAGATTGTGGATCCTATTGGTGAGTTCAATTATCGTTTATCCCAACTGATAGGATTATCGCGTGCGCACAACGTCTTCCACATATACTAGTTGAGGAAGTGTGTAGTAGATCCTTCACATGCCATCTAGCCAGAGTAGTTAGGGCTTGATGAGTTTCTAACTTGTTAAGAATAACCAATATGAATCATGGACAAAAAGACCTGAGTGACGCACAAAAAGAGTGCTCCACTAGTAAATTCCCTTTAGGTATGGCATGGTGCCAAAGAGGCCACTTGGGAGGCCAAGGAGGAGATTAGAGGAAATACTCCAAAGTTACTCTCCATTTGTGATGTCTAAGGTGTAGACCTTATTTTAAGTGGGATATTACCCTTTTTCTTTATTAAAAGGGCTATGTGAATTTTTGTGTGCATATATAATATGTGTAAACCTTAGTTAGTAGCCTTCGAGGATGTAGCATCTTTAAAGGGGTAGTGTTATAATATCCCATCTTTTTGTGAAGTTTGTTAAATGAGATTATGGTATTTATTAAGAATAAAAAAGGTTTGATTTATTTGGAACTATATTTGACTTTGAGGAAAGTTTTGATTTAAATAACTTTTATAAATGTAATAAAAATGAGTTTTCAGGCAGACCAATAAACTGATTCATTTTTTTAGCCAAAGGGTTTTGCTCAACCGAATCCATTAACTACTTTGGGGAACCAATCGACTAATTTTTATTATGGTTGAAGGGTAGGCTAAACTGATTACCTAGTTTATTAAGATGAATACATTTTTGAAACTCAATTTTTTTGCTACGCACTTTTTAGGGGCAAATCAATTACCATTTTAGGCTAAAGTAATCGATTGATCCTTAGAAAAGTTGACTGGTTAGCCCGAACTGATAAACTAGTAGGATTGTAGGGACCTTCATTTTCTCTCTCCTTGAACTTATCGACTAGTTTGGAAGAATGAATCAACTGTTCTTTGAACAATAAACTGGTTTAGCAAAAATGATCAACCAGTTTGAGGGAACCTAGGTTTTTGTAGTCTAAACCGATCGATTGGTTGGTAAAACCAATCAATTGGTTAAGCCAAACCAATTGACTTGTTCACCCAAATTGTGTGATTTTGATCTTTTTGCTTGGATATGCTTTGAGAATATGCCTGACACTACTATATGACTACTTAATGAGTGAAATACATCTATTGGCATAGATTGACAACCTAATGGATGGATTAAATAAAACATGATCCATAGCATACTCAATGGGTGTTGTAAATGCCTTAATGGGTAAACCTAAATAAGTATTTGATGGCTTTAAAGGGGTAATGTAATATGTATTATGGCCAAAAATGGATTAACCTAAGGGATTTGGTTAATGTTCAATAAGCATTAATGGAAATCGCACACATGGTTGGGGATGGTATTGGTTAATATGGAAGAAGTATGTGAATTTCTCACTTGCTTATCGTATGGGCCTTGTGTGATCATGTATCCTCAAGAATAACCTACTAACCACCTAAAGTGAAAGATAATGAAGTTGTGCATGGATTTGGCATACTCAATCCTCAATTAGCTACTAGTGGTTAGTCTACCTTTAAGCATTTACTGGTAGATATCAATGCCTTATTTACTCTAGACACTAATTATGCACTAGATAGTATTGATACTAAGGGGTCTAGTTACCTACGTGGTTTTAGGCTTTGACCTTGACTTATGTCCATTGGTGGTTACTTGTATTTGGCCCAGACTCATGTCTATTGGTGGTTACTTGGCTTCATCCTATACTTTATATTCTTCAATTCTAAAAACTTCCATGGTGTGTAATACCATAAGGCGGTGTATAGTCAATCGCTTGATTATAATTGAAACAAGTAGTTAGATAATAATATGACTATGTATATGGATCAGAAATTAGAAATATGAATGTGATTAAAGAAAAAAAAAGTAAATAAAAAAGGAAGATAATAGAGATATGGCTTGTATATATATAAATGACATGATGGAATAGGAAAGTGGAAGAATGACCTATGTTGGAATTATGTGCATGTATGAATGATACCTTAATGATTTCTAGAAAATCTACTTACTAGACTACACCTATTAATCTACAATATTATGTTATGTTGTCAGGCATGATAATTCATGTATGGTGTGAACTTGTTATGCCTGATGAGATCTTGATGGAGCATGTATCCTATTTATATGAATTCTGCTTGAGATATGTTAGTATGGTTATGATTATTTGTGAGAATCTTGTGCACTTGTGACTTCTATTAAAGAAGTAACGTAGCTTATGTAGTATGAAGTATATTGTATTGCCCATTTACTCAATCACTTGCTCATTCCCTCTCGTCGATGACCATGTGCAGGTTTTCAAGCATACTCGGTAGTAGGCCAACCTCTTTTTGGGCATGGTTTCTAAGAGTGTGGACATCTATAGTCATTTTGTGTGGTCCTTTATGGGCCTATGCTTAGTGCTATGCCTTACCATTATTATTTTTTTATTTTGAACCCTATACTTTGGTTTAATTTTCCCTCATGTATTTGAATATTTGCGGATTGTTAAGCACTTGTACTTCAAAGTATCTATTCGGGTATTTATATAATGTGTTTTTGGCAGACTCTTCTTTAGCTTTGGTTTGTTAGTTCTCATCCTTGTATCTAAAATGAGATGGGTGGCCGATGACTATCTTATATTAGGTATAGTGGTAACACCCTACTTTTATTAAGTGTGTGGTAGGTTTTTGCTTCTACAAGGTTTTCAAAGCGTATTTTTCAGTAGTGAAAAATGAGAGATTTACTTACCCATAATCCTACCATAATAAGGAGGCATGCTACCTCCAGAGTAAGCCTTCGTCCTATCACTAGGATGCTAACGACACCCGAACTTCCTCTTGTACCCAATTGGGAATTCTAGGATTTGATGAATTAGGAATCCTCTAAAGCTTGCTTGTACATTCCCACCATGTCTTATAGAGTAACTCCCACAAAGACCTCTTAGTATATGATCCCTAGGCCAATTTTAAAATGGTGAACTTGCATTGCCTAATTGGCCTATACCTCATGGGAATACTGGACCAAATCAATGAAACTCATGTAGTACTCCTTTTCCAACATGCCTCCCTACCTAAGAGATAAGAACTCATCATACTTCTTCATATAGAGGAAAGTGGGATAGAAACTGGTACAAAACACCTAAAGGAGTGGTCCCCAACCTGTAGGCTCTTCACCTCTACTCTGGAAACTTCTCCACCATGTTTCTCCTCTTTTCTTTAGGCAGTACACTGCCACATTAACCCTCTTATCCATAGGGGAACCACATGCGGTAAAGGTCTTCTCCCATTCCCTGACCCATCTCTCCATAATGTCAGGGCCTTCCAAGTCCTCAAAGATCGGTGGGTGATGTTGCCCATCCCTTCTTCAAAAATTGGTGCAGATACTGGCACCGGCAGTGCTTGTGGTGCTCAAATTTAGCCTTCTATGTTGGTTTTAATGATCGCCACGAATGCTTCAATATGCTTGTAACAGTGGTTAGCAGCCTTGATTCCTAAAGACTAGCATTAATAAAAAACGATCCATTACCAAATAGTAAGGCTTACACAACATGTCAATAGAAAGGTTATCTACAACACATTCCCCAACGCACTCTCGCTCACAAAGATTCTAAGTTTTGAAAAATATTTACTTTCAACTAAATACATAAAGGAAGTGGGAAATCACTTAAAAAAACTTGTGTTATCACGTAAAGGGCTTTAAGAACGAGAAACCTTTAATGAAAATAATCGATACAAACCGTGGTATTAGCTTAAATAGTCGAAAATTAGAGAAGATTTTTAAAATTAGCTTTAAGAAAGTGACCTATGGTAGTAGCTTAAATAGTTAATACAAACTTGTGGTATCAACAACCTATGGTACTCACTTAATAGTTCTTGAAAGTGACACACCTTTAAAAAATACTTTGACACCAACCTGTAACACCTTCATTTTTCGCTATAAAAAAAATTCATTATGAAAACGTTGTAGAAGTGGAAAACTAATAAACTATTAGGAAAAATGAGATGTTACCATCGCACATAACATAGACCAAGAATCGGCCACCCGTCCCATGTGAGATACAAGGCTGAGAACCAAACCAACCAAAACCATAGTAAAGTGTGCCAAAATATATTATATAAATATCAAAAGAAAGGCTTTCAAGTATAGGACCTCAATGGTCTGCAATAATCAAATAGACGAGGAAAATTAATTCAAAGTACATGATCATCAAATTATAGAAACAAAAGTGGGTTGTAGCCCTAAACCTTAGTTTGTCAAGGATAGTTCAAAAATCTCTGGATGTCTACGCTCTCATGACCCATGCCAAACATATGTAGGCCATTATATCCTTTGCCATTCTTTTCCCTATTTATTTTTCCTATTTCTTTAGTCACATTCTTATTCCAAAATTTCATCGAATAACTCATTCAAGATATTATATAAATACTTGTCATAGTTATTATCGAGCAATAGACTATGAATCACCCCATGGTCTCACATACCATGGAAGTCTATCCAAGCTAAATGACATAAAGTCCAAGCTAAATTCCATTAACCATAATTAGATATAAGTCTAGGTTAAAGCTAAGTAACCACTAATAGACATAACTCTAGGCTAAAGAAAAAACCACTTAGGAAATATGACCCTTTAGTATCGATACCCCCAAGTACATTAATAGTGTCTAGAGTTGGTAAAATAACTGGATTTACTAGGATCCCACCCGAAGGTAGAGCCTAAAGGAATCAATCAATGCCCAAAGGTAGACTAACCCCTAGTATCGAATCAATGATCTGATAAACCAAACACATACACAGCTCAATCATCTTTCACTTTAAGTGCTTAGTACATTAATCTCAGGGTCACTTGATCCATATAACATGCAAGCAAGGCATTTAAATATTTATTCCATCTTAACAATTACCCTTCCCTAACCATGTGTGAGATTTCCATTCATGATTACTCAATATTAACTAAATCCTTTAGATTAATCCATCTCAAACTAACATCCAAATTACATTACCTCTTTAAAGCCAACAAATACTTATTTAGGTTTACCCATTATGGCCTTTACAACACTCATTGTATGCAATACATTATGGTCCATTTAATCCATCCATTTGGTTATCAATCCATGTCATTTCACTTGTTAAAAAGTCATAAAGCAAAATTTGACATGGCATAAAGGTATATCTAAGATAAAAGATCAAATTCACACAATTTATTCAAACCAATTGATCAGTTTGGCCTAAGTAGTCAATCAATTTGGATTGACCAATCAATTATTTTTTCTTATCCAAACCTAGGGTTCTCTCAAACTAGTCAATCAATTTATCCAAACCAATCAACTTTTATGGGATTAGTTGATCTATTCAGCAAGACTAATTGATGGGTTTAAGTCAAGAGCAAACCAAGGACACCGCAGACCTAGTGGTTGATCAGTTAGGGCAACTAGTTAACTATTTTAATTACCAATTGATAGGTTTGACCTGACAAGTCAATTAGTTTGTAATCAAAAAGCAAATAATATGCATTTTTCATACAAATCATCATAGAAGTTCCTACCACATCTAAACTAAAACATATCATGGCATCATACCAACACCTATTCAGCTCATAAACTAAAACATGCCTCATAATTAATCAAATCAACCTAATTTCCCAAAAATCGTATATTTTTCTCAATATTCATAAGTTAATCAATATGCATCAATCTAAAACCAAATTTTCATGCAAATGTATAAAATTAGGACTTTAAATAATTCACCACCATACTTTTCTATAAATAGGAACAGTCACCCTAGAAGATTTTTACTATTGAACATTACAAAAAAAAGTTAAAGCTTCAAAAATCTAAGTAAATTTTTCATAAATCAAGTTTCAAATTAGGAGAAAATAAAGCTTACCAAAACTTAGAGAAAAAATAAAGAAATTTATAGTGAAAAAGAGACTAAACTTCCTACCAAAACTTAGAGAAAAATAAACAAGAAGGAGCTGAAGAAAGAATTAAAGGAGTGGAAAGGAATTGAAATTAAGCTCAAACTGGAGATAAAAGAGCAAAAGTTTAGATAGTTGGAATATTTAGGTCGCTAAAATAAAAGCGAATGGAAAAGGTGGTTAAGGATATTTATACCTAAAAAATCAGTACTAGAACAAGTGTGGTTAGGCACAGATCAAAAATATATAATTTCTACCATTAAAATTTGAGTCAAATGTTTGTATTTTGTCAAAAATAGGTAAACCTTCCTTCTAGAGCTGCAATGGTGAATTTTAGAAAATGTAGGTCGAGTTTTCCTAGAAAGTGTCAAACAAAAAAGAGGAAATGAATGATCGGCATGGAAGGAATCTCCTAGCTAAGTAGAGACAGTTCATGGAATAAAAGAAATGATTTCAAAGTGTGAAAAGGAGAGAGGTGGAAGAGGATAAATTTGAGATCAGCCTCTCTTCTATTGCCCAAATTGAACCCTCAAATCAGTTTGAGGTAGGAGCTCTAGCTGAAAGCATGATAAAGAAAAATTAAGAATCTTTAAAGAACAATTTGGAATGGGATCATTAAGGTTCTATTTTGGTATAAGAAGTTTCCCAGAAAAAAAAAATTAGTTTCAAAAATATACTAAACTAAATAAAATAGTTGATCAATTTAACCTACTAGTAGACTATTGTACTAGTTAGACAATCAGTTCTTGATGGGCTATTTCCGCAAGCGCACAAATTCATTATAGCATTTCAAGGTTGTATCCTACAAGGGCTTTGCAATTGAGTACACCTCTTCAATAGCTTAACTATCTAAATTAATATGGATTAGGGATATGCAAATGGATAATGAGAGTAATTATGAAAATTTTCTAATTATAAATGCTAAAACAATAGAAGTGAAACCTAGGATTGAACTTCGGTCTCTAAATTGGTAATCAATGATGAAACAACGTATATGTCATAGTTTAATTCGTTAATTGTGAACAATTGGTCTAATTATATTTATTAGTATCTTTCAAGGACTAAGAACGTATTTAATCTAATTTACAAACTACTTTTGTGACTCATATATTAAATTAAATCCATTAAATATCACCAATTTTATAGTCTATAACAATTAAACATCTACTTTTTGATAGTTTAAATTCCCGTACACATGCTACTTTTCGATAATAATTTCAACCTTTCAGCTATAGATATTATCTAAGGAGGTTAGATTTTGTCAAATCCACTTTACAACAAATAATCCAAGCACATGCAACAGAATAGACAAACCAAACATACGACATAATACCTCAGATTATCATATTAACACTAAAACGGGCTTAGTTCAATCCTAGCGAAGAAGATTAATCACTTACATCTTCAAGAAAAATCAACAAATAAATTTCATAATAAGCATAACAACAATAAAAAATGAAAAAAAGAGAAATTAGATTGAATTAACCTTAAACCGTAGGAGAAAAAAGTTGATTCCAAATTGATCATACATGAATATCCACTTGAATCTCCAGAAAAATCAAATTAATGGAAACAAACAAAATGCATGAAGCTATTACTTAGGAATAAGAAGGAAAAGTACTCTGGAAGATCTCTAAGAACTGCCTAAGAAGTCCCCAAAGTGTGCCATAAATAATCCCAATCACACCAGACATGTCGCGCACAATGAACGTGGGAGTAATCGTTGCTGCACGGCCTGCCTCATCTCTCTAATAGATGGAAATTTGAACCTTTCACGGTTGTGTGATTTGTGCACTACCTGGCCGTGCAAGGTCTATAGCCTCAACTTCTTCAGTAGAAAATTCCGCAAGGCTATGCGATTCATTCACTACCTAGCCGTACGATTTCTTTCTCTTCAAAAATACAGACAGGTGCTGCACGGCTATGCAACTAGATGTGCAACCAGTTGTACAGGTTTCTCTTCTTGTTTCTTCTGGACTTCTTGGCATATCTCCACCTTTCTTAGCTTCTAGAATCTTTCATAAACATGTTGGTTTAACTTACTCTCCTTCAAAGCATTCCATGCTAGGTCCTATTTTCTAAGAACATATATTTCTTTCTTTGATTTGCACATTCTTATGGAAATTCCAGAAACATAAAACTCAAGAAAGTAGTAGTGCAAATAATAGAAAAGAACCATAGTAAAATATGTGAAAGAGATTAAATGAAGTCTCAATGTGAAGGAAAATAAAGGCAAAAATATAGAAAATATTTACTTTATTAGTTCCCCAAAAAAGTCGATTAATTTAGTCTAGTAAAAAACCTTTATTTGAAATGATGAACTATTTAACCGATTCATAAAACCAATCGATTGGTCTATCTAAAAGCTCATTTTATGTCATTTCTAAAACTTATTAAAATCCAACTTTACCTTAAACTTGATTATAGTTCCAAATAAAAATCAAACAGCTTAATAAAATCTTAATAAATACCTTATCTTATTATTCAACAACTTTTAAGAAGGCAGGGTACTACATATTATGACAAAATTGTGTCTCAAGGTGAATGATTGAAATTGGTTGGCCTTAATAGATTTTAAGATGTGACCTTAGTCTTAACTTTAACTTATATTAATCTATCAACTTTAGGGTTTACTTGAATAATTAAAAATGAAGGAAAAAAATGGTTAACTATGTAAATTAAAATGTTGTTCACTATGTGACATTTGTGATCACCTCATAAAATATTAATATTTAAAGTGGAAGTTATTGAGTTTAGGATTAGTGGATCCTTAGGAGTAGCTAACTTAAGGATGAGTTTAACCCTTGATTGATTTGTGTTTGGAGGTTTGTCTCAATGCCCTAAAGCCCTATATATGTTCTGATTAGTTCACTAGGTTTTTTAGGTGTATTGATACTTAAGGATTAGGTGACCTAGGAGGAAAATTGGCACTATGTTGCCTTTTTATGCCAGTATGACTAGGTGTATGTTAGTGTCCCAGGGTTTTAAGGAATAAGGGTATTATGCTACCTACGTGCAGTGGTATGATCGAGTGTACATTAGTATCCCTAGGTTGATATTATCTCCCCTTGTTTAAATTAAAAAAATCAAGAATTAATTTTATTTGATGGACTTTATATATTTTGGATTATTTTCTTAGTATTTTCCTCTATACCCTACTATTTATTTTAAAGTTTATTTTGTTGGTTGGTCAATAGAGTTCTAATGCATTACAAATTTTAAATACGGGTTATGATAGGGATATTTTGTGTTTTCGGTGGATGTGAAATGGTTAAGTATGTTGGTATTGAACATGAGACCTTAGTATCAAATATGTTATTTCTTGTTATTTATATCTTATTATCACATGTGTCTTTGTGTTTTAATCATGATTTTCTAGTTATTATTGTTACATGTAATCTGGGAATGATGCCTTTTTAGAGGCATTGTGTTTTACTCAGTACATGGAAATAGCACTGATACTATCACTTTTAAATGGAGTGCGTGCATTGCATGTAGTGGCTTAAGGATTTTGAGGAGTGTCATCTAGATGTTTAGGTAGACTAAGAGAGTGAAGGTTCTTACTCTTGTAACCCTTATTTGTAATAAATTTGTGGAAGGGATGAGTGTAGAGGCTAACTAGGGTCGCACCATTATTTCTCTTTTGTGATTGGTTTTTTTATAAACTCTTAAGTATCTAATGTATTTTTTTTATATTATTGTTGTATGAAGAATGTATTATCCATAAAACTTTATTTATGTATTGTTATTTCCTTTCACTATCTATTTTTATATGACTTGTTTTGTACCTTAGCACTTGAAGCCTCCTTTTGCGTAAAGAAGGTAAGGAAACAAAACTTATGCCAAGTTTAGCAATAACACCCATTATTTTTCAATTCTCACTTCTACAAAATGAAAACTTTAAAGTACTAAATCTTAGGATGTTATAGCTTGCTCATTGGCATATATCATGATATTAGGATGGCTATCCCTTAAAAAACTCTATGATTGCTTTTTTTTTAATAACCACATTAATTTGAGATTCTTGATTAATGGAGGATAGAGAAAAGTTCATAGTGACACGAGACTAGTGAGTTAGTGCTACCAATATAAGCAAAGGGCACCCTAGGATAATAGGATGTCAAAAATCCATGAGAGAGTCTAGTTCAAGAGGACTTAAATACTTTGGGAGTGGCATCCATGTTAATGTGGAGATATAACAAAATATATTGGGGTATGTAGAACACAAGGGTATGATAGATGTGAATATTAGTGAGACTAATAACGAGGAGATACTAGCTTTTCTCATAATAAACAAATTAATCTTTTCTTAGAAGGTGCCTAATCTGAAAAGAATTCCTCCAAAAATCATTAAGTGTTGACTAGATATAATGGAGGGATACAAACTAGTAAAACAAAATAAAGGGGCTATGATTACTTAAAAGAATAAATCCATTTGTGAAGAGGTAGAAAAGTTGTTTGCCTAATGTTTTATTAGAGATGTGAAATATGTTGATTGGATAGTTAATATTATCCTTTCAAAAACTTATAATGGTATATGGAGAATGTATGTTGAGTTCACAAACCTTAACAATACATGACCTAAGGAGGACAATCCACTCTGTTAGATATATCAAGCGATCACCTCAACGGTTGGTCATGAGAGGTCAAGTTTTATGGATGCCCTTCCTAGGTACCATCTGATCGAATCGGGAGTAGTTGATCAAGAAAAAACAACTTTCATCATGGATGATGAACTTTATTGTTATAAATTTATGCCATTTTGATAGAATAATGATAAGGCAACTTTCTAAAGGCTTGTAAAAATAATCTTTCAAGGATATACTAGGGAGTGGATAGAGGCTTATGTGAATGATATTATATTAAATAGCAAGACAAAGATAATCCACGTCCTATAGAACTAAAGTGTTTTTTATACCTTGATAAAATAAAAAATGAAATTAAATCCCACAAAAATTATGAACTAGAAAATTATTGGGATTTATTGTTTTAAAAAAAGAAATAAATATATATCTAGAAAGAAAAAAAGTAATTGCATTGTTGGATAAGAACACCCACCAAGAAAAGATATATATTCAACAATTAATGGGGAATCTAGTCACACAACATAGAATATTATTTAGGGGTACAGATAAGAGTTTTCCTTTCTTCAAGCATCTATGGGAGAAGGATAATTTTCTATGGATATAAGACTATCTGAAAGCATTTGATGATCTAAAAGCCCATTTGTCCAAATTGCCAACCCTGATGGCCATAGTAGTGGGAGAGTTATTGTTCTTGTGTCTAATGGCATAAACATAAATTAATTATCTTGGTCTTATCAAGGAAGATATTGGATTCATGACAAAAATGTCTATATATTCCACTAGTACGGGGCTAACTGATGTTGAGCATTGGTATTCCCCCTTGGAAAAGATAGCTTATGGCTTGGTTATTCCCTCAATAAAGTTAAAATCTTATTTCATTTCTCGGTTTATTATGGTTTTCATTAATATTCCTCTCATGACTATCTTGTATAAACCTAAGAACTCAAGGAGAATAATAGTATGGGTCACTAAATTATGTAGATATGACATTCAATATCAACCAAGACCTACCATTAAAGGCCTACCTTTAGGTAATTTTATAATTAAATGTTCTTTTGAAGCTAATAAAAATTAATCCAAAATTAGATGAGAGTAAGGGTAGTAAACTTTATATGTCAATGAGGTATCCAGTAGTTTAGGTCTTGGGGCTAGTGTTGTCTTAATTGACCCAAATGGTATAATAGTCAAATATGTCGGTAATGATGATACTTCAAATAAATGTTACTAATTATTTTAAATTTTTTATATGATTTCTATCAAACTAACATTTTGAGCACACATGTTAGCAGACAAATATTTATCATAGTTACTATTGACTCTTTTTTTTTTAAAAAAAACTTTTGAGGTAAAAGCCTTGGCACATATTACGTAAAAGAAAACAAATTTATTTGGACAAATATCATATGCTAGTAAGAGATGGAAAAATGGACTTTGATGGAATAGTTGTTGTACAAATGAAGCTAAACAAAATTTTGAGGTTTCAAGTTGCACACAAAATTATAATAGATAATGGCCTACATTTAGAGAAGATTGAATATAGAGAGTTTCATGAAAACTGAGGAATTGATTATTGATTTGATTTATTTGCTCATCTATAGGTAAAATACATTGAATATTCATCTATAGAAGAAACTTGGTATAGTGAAAACAACCTCCTTATTGATTTATGTAGAGTGTAATAGTCATGCCAAATATTGATTATGATGACATGCTAAATATGTTAGAAGTTCGGTGTGGTGTGGATGGGATGGAGGTTTTAGTGAATGATGGTAGAAATGAACATAACTTCACCTTAGAAGAACTTACTAGTGAAGTAACTTGTTTCTATCCCCTCTTGAAGGAGTATAAATACTATTTAACTTAAGATGGATTAAAAGATTCGATGTTAGGGTTCCTTATGAAGTTTCTACATCTTAAGTGTATGAACCATTAGAGTTAAACCTCCTTTAGTGAAATGTTGAAGCTTGAAAATGGGACATTATGTTGTAATCTTCCCAATTCCTAGATGATTATTATAGGATCATTCGTGATTTAGGCATGGATTCTATAAAAATTCATGAATTTCTAAATAATTGATCATCTGTTGGCATGAAAATTTCGATGCACAAGAATGTCCACAATGCCATCCCTAAAGGTGGAAGATAGATGGATAAAGAGTACCCTATAATATTTTACAATATTTTCCTATAAATAATATAATAAAAAGGTTATTTATTGTACTTATGATAGAAAAGGATATACGTTGGCATAAAGAAAATAGGGTTAATGATGGGATAATGTGACATCCAGCGAACTCTCAAGCACAAAATAATTTTAACGAGGAGTTTCCATCATTTATAGAATATCATCGTAGTGTGAGACTTGGCTTAGCTATAGATGGATTTTTAACATTTAATAATTTTTAGGAATCATCTCATAGCATTTGGATGGTCATTTTAGTTCTATATAATTTACATCCATGGGTGTTCTTGAAATCTCCTTGTCTTATGTTATCTTTGTTGATTGATGATCCTAATTCACTAGGAATGGATTTTCATGTATGTTTTTGACCATTGGTAAAAGAGTTGAAAGAATTATGGGAAGCATGTACTGACACATATGATGCCTGTGCTAAACAAAACATTGTTATGTGTGTGTCGGTGTTATGTACTATTAGCAATTTTCCTTCTCATGCAGATTTGTCTGGTAGGAACACTAGTGAATTGTTTTCTTGTCTATGTTGTCATAGGGAAACTAGATCCTATTCAATAATAGATAAGATCTATTACATGAGTTATAGAAGATGTATGACAATGGACCATAGATAGAGAAATTTACCAAAAGCCTTTGACAAAATAAAGGAAAATGGTACCACTTATATCTCATTACTAGGTGATGACGTTTTGAGGCAGTGTAGCCAATTTACCCAAGTATTATTTGGAAAGATGGTTATAAAGAGGAAGTGGGATAACACAAATAACTTATATGTTTGGAGGAAGAAGAGTATATTTTTGAGTTGCTTATTGGAATATGTTGAAATTGGGTCATAACCTATATGTGATGCACATTGAAAAAAATTATTTTTTTGAGAATATTATAGGGAAATTGATAGATATCATAAATAATACCAAAGATAACTTGAAGACCCAATTAGAGTTAGTGTAAGTGGGAATAAACTCATCCAATTGTTGAAGCAGATAAAGTGAAAGTGCTGATAACATGCTATACATTAAGGGATGATGAAGAAACTACATTTTGTCAGATGTTTCAAAAGTTAAATACTATGGATGGAAATCGTTCAAATATCTCATGTTGTGTGAAAGATAATGGCCAAAAGATCTCATGCATGAAAATTCATGATCATCAGCTCTTTATTGAACAACTTCTTCCTGTTGCTATCTATGGGGCCCTTCCGAAACATGTTTATGAACTGTTAATTAAATTAAGTTCCTGCTTTTGGTAATTGTGCTCAAAGAACTTGAGCATGAAGGTTTTTTATGCTTTTTAAATTTAAATACCTTACACATTTTAAAATTTGGAAATTGAATTTCCACCATCTTTCTTTACTTATATAGCACACTTATTCATATATTAGGTGGGTGAAACAAACATTTATGGGCTAGTGAGATATCCTTAGATGTATATAATAGATAGGTACTTTTTAAATTACAAGTTTTACATTCATGTGCTTTCATTATTAGATAACTTATCTCTACATTTAACTTTGTATCAAAATATAGGTTATTAGGTATTTGTGTACCATGAAATCTAATGTTTGAAGCAAGGCATGCCCTAAAGACTCAATTGCAATGGATTATTTGGAAAATTTATGCCTTACCTTTTATTTTAGGTATGTTGACTACATGATTACTAAGTTTAATCGCATATCTCAAAATGAAAAAATTGGTAATGATTATCAAAAAAATCGAATAGACATTATTAAATGTATTGGGCATCCATTAGGGAAGCCTACTCTTTAGGATCATCGATTTGAGGAGTTTGATCAGTAAGTAATTTGTTGCTCTAAAATTCGTAAGGGTATTCATCATAAATGCAATTCCCATAAACATTAAATTTTATTTTTATATTAGGATGGAGAAATAAGAACTAACGATTGACAATACAAATCCTAGAAATGAAGAGAGGAGACATAAGGCTCAATTTGTAGATTGGGTTTATGATTGTGTATGTCATCTCTTCTTAATTTCTAAATGTGATAAAATTTTACCCATGATATGTAAATGTATTTATTTTTCCTTCATTAGTTAATAGGTGGAAAAATTATATAAAGAAGGATGAGTTGATAAACGTTTATATCACTTAGTGTGCCTTCCTTTCGGCACCATAAAGCATTATAGTGGACTTATTTCTAATGGGTTTATATTTCACTCACTTGATCTATTAGTAGATAATAAAGGCCAAAATAGTTGTGCTATGGTTCAAGGAGATGGTCGTTCAAAGGAATTATATTATGGTGTAACAAAATATGCTTATGAGTAACAATATGCCAGTGAAAACCATGTTGTTGTTTTGAAATGTAATTGGTATGATGTGTAACATGATGGTAGAGGATATAAAGTGGATGAATATGGAATAACTAGTATACATAAAGGTTTTTCATTAAAAATAGATGAGCCTTTTATGTTAGAATGGCAAGTGGAGCAGGTATTTTATGTTCTAGATCCAAGACATAATGATTAGAATGTTGTGATTAAAATAAATCCTTGAAAATTATATAGCATGCCAAAATTAGAGGAAGAGCAAGTATGACATCAAATTAATTATGAAGTTACAAAAGGAGATTTTTAGGTTTCTAATTATATTTTCCATCCCTTAAGACATATGGGAAATTTTTCAGTGGAAACTAATCATATCAAAATAAAATAAGAGGAAAAATCATGAAATGGGTAACAAGTAAAAAGAATAACACAAAAAAAACAAAGGAAGAAAGTCAAGGGAAGTGAAAGAATACAAAGAAGTGAAACTCAAATTTGAATGATTTTATTATTGCTAAAGATGTTGAAGATTAAGATTTGATTATTTTATAACTTATTTCTAAGTATATATTTGTATATGGACATCAACAATATAGCATTTTATCTTTTTTAGGTATTCTACAAAGTTTTTATTTCTTGTTTGATACAGTCATGATTCCAACATACTATAAAAATTTATTTATTTCAAATTTTAGTAGAGTTCTTTCTAATGTGAAATTCCATGCTCTTGCTTTAGTTTCCACACAGTTCACGGCAAGATTGATTAAAGGCTACATGTAAGAACACTATAATTGGAAGTGTTGGTGGTCATAGAGGGCAAGGTGCTATGCTCTTATCTAGTTTGTATCTTGTTATAATATTTTTTTATTAACTAATAATTTTTCCTAAATGCTACTATGATGAAACTTAGTTAGAGTGGAAACACCTTACATCACTAGGATAGTCTGTAAAATAACTCATCCACAAAATGATAATAACTTTCCACCACCAGGTAATTTCTAAAGTCTCCATTTGAATTTCCTAGTTTGTACAAATTTCTTTAAATCATGATAGACCATTTAATATCTTCATTTTAAATGTACCTTTTTTTAATTAACAAGGTTGCATATATTGGAGGTAAAGGGACAGGAGCTAGGAAAAATGGCAATGTTAAAAGTAAGCATACTTTAAACTTCATTTCGTATGAATCCAAACACAATGGACCATAATGCAATCAAGTTGAAAAAGATAGTTGTAATGAAGGTGAACTAAATTTGGATGTTGTGGATGCAATTGGTCCTAATAATCATAGTCTTGCTTAATAAGAAGATAAAAATCTTGATTTATCTATTATCCCTTTCAATGATCTATGTAGATGCTAAATCGATACTTAAATTCAAATATTTATGTGTGTATATACATATATTTATGTGAGTTTCGATTGGGTATTTGAAGCACATCATAAAATTGTATTGATTCATACAAGTGTCAGAGAACTTTAAGTGTAGGATATAAATTATGTGATACCACGAGGGTCCTATGTTAATTAACACAGACTATGTTTGTGGCTGAAATTTTTAATGTGTTTTTTGGGAAAAAGTCAAAAGTGAGGAAATAAATGCAGGGATCCCGTATTTCCAAACATAGACCATGTATTTTCTTTATTTTTGAAACACTCTGTTTTTCCCTATAGGGTTCTGTCTTGCATAAAAGGAGATGTGATGAAACCTTAGCCGTTAAAAGTCGTACAACATAACTTCTTCTTCTTTTTCTCTATTAAATTGTATATTAAAAGAGAATTGTAGATTTTTTTAATTCATTGACTGTTTAGTTTAATCACTATGTAATTACACAAGATCATGAATAAATACCACTAATTTTCGGTCAATTTTTCTATTTTGTTATTGAATTCTCAATTTTTCATAATCTTGCTAATTTTGGTTTTTGTTTTGGATCATTTTCAATCCATGTTATTTTGCAACAATTTGGTATCAAAGTTGTGTTATTGAAGATATCTAGTAATCGAGATGGGTACAAGATTTGATATTGAGAATTTGAATCGATCTATTAATTTTTTATTACAAAAATTGAAGATATGGGAAATTCTAATTCAAAACATATTGGACAAAGTGTTATCTAGTCATTCAAGCAAGCTAGAATTGATGACTAATGAGAGATTGGAAGAATTACATTTTAAGGCCTCTTTACCATACAAATATGTTTATCGAACAAAGTATTGTGGGAAGTGGTAAAGGAATCAACAATGGCTGCCTTATGGTTAAAGCTTGAGTCATTGTACATGATCAAGTTAGTAGCAAATCAGCTATTGTTGATGGGATAGCTTCATGACCGAAAATTAGGTGAGGTTCAATATTTAAAAAGTTACTTGGATTTATTTGACTCTATAGTTATAGATTTACATAATATAGATGTAAAATTAGATGATGAAGAATTGGCCATTATGTTGTTATGTTCTTTTCCTACAAGATTTAAGCATTTTTGTGAGACTATTTCATAAGGGAAGGACAAGTTAGTCCTTGAGGAAGTGAAATCTACCATGCTACAATAGAAGTTGATTGATAGTTAGTTGACTGGTAGCAATACTTCCGAGGACTCATATAGTAAGGGATTGGTAGCAAGGGAAAGAACATAGTAGTGAGGGACCGGTGACCATGATAAATCTAGATCAAAGTCAAAGAGTTAGCAGAAGAATGTTACATTCTAAGGGGGCCACAAGAAGGGCCATATTAGGAAACTTGGTCCTAAAGTGAAGCTTGGTGCAGCTGCCCATGAAAATAGTAATGAAGATGCATTGAGCCACTGATAGACATAACAAGATCAGTGATAAATAAATCTTAGATTCTGGGTTCTCTTACCATATATGTCCCAATCAGAGTTGCTTTCAGATGTTTGAGGTGACTCAAGGTGGAGTTATCTTGATGGGAAATGATGTTGCATGCAATGTTGCTGGGATTGGGATGGTGAAGGTAAGGATGCATGGTGGTGTCATTAAAACACTATCCAACGTGAGATGTATCCTTGAGATTATAATCCCCTTCATCCCCTTTTGTAACTCATCTCTTTGAGGTCCTTGGATTGTAATTGGTGCTGGTTGTTATTGAGGATGGTACTCTCAGAGTTACAAAAGGTGATATAGTTGCAATGAAGGGCAAGCAAGTCGGGACACTATATGAGCTAGTAGGTTCCACTGTTGTGGTGACAGCTACTGTGACACCACTGAGGTTTCCAAACGCGGATGTTATAAGACTTTAGTACATGACATTGGAACACATGAGTGTAAAGGGTCTGATTGAGCTCTCTAAGAGGGGGGATGCTTGATGGACAAAGTGCAGATACTATAGATTTCTATGAGCACTCTGTGTTTGGCAAGTAGAAGAGGGTTATCTTTTCAACATCTAAGCATAGCACTAGAGGGAGTCTTGAGCATATCAGTTTAGATTATTGGGGTCCAATGAGAGTGGTTTCCAAAGGTGGCCTACGGTACTTGCTCATATTCATGAATGATTTCTCTAAAAATATATGGGTTTATTTCTTAGAGTATAAGAAATATGTGTTTGGTATTTTCAAATGCATGAAGACCTTAATAAAGAAGTAGACTAAGAAGCAAATTAAGTGTCTCAGGAAAGATAAAGGTTTTGAGTTTGTCAAGAATATTTTCACTGATTTTTGCTAAGACCATGGGATAGTAAGACACCACACTTGTGTTGGAGGACCACAATAGCAGATCAATGGAACCCTATTAGAGAATAACTTATGCATGTTATCATATGGGTGGCTAGGTAGAGGGTTTTGGGCCAAGGAGTTCACATGGTAACTTACCCGATGAATCGGTCACCAAATTAGTCCATTGATTTGAGGACACCTAAGGATTTGTGGTCGTATTTATGATGTCATTCCATCAATTGAGAATAGTGGGGTACCTAAACTCATTGTGAATAAAAGTACGAGTGTTGATCATAACACAATTACTATAATGTTTGGATATTATTAAATAAGTTGGTATCACTAAGATTGTTCTATATGCAGAATTTTTTTCTCTTGGTGTGATCTTATGATTTTGTGTGACCTTTCTTGATTGTATTGTTAACTTACTTGGTATGTGGTATACTAATCATCCTTTTTATTGATATTGCCCATTTCCATGAGAAGAGGACTTATTTGAGCTTATGTACGTCATTGAAGACCCACTAGACGATTATGCTACTTATAATGCTCTAATTAGGGCAGAGTGATTATATCTCATGTATGGGGTTTGCGAGTCAAAGAGTTATATTATATGGTTCTTGTTTTAAACTGAATACCCTTTCAAAATTGCCCCTAGGATTTTTACCTTAAATACTTGGATCTCAATTTTGGAGTTAGCCTCCAAAACCCTTACTTAAGTTTATGGAAGTGTTCTTGTTCTATGTTTATTTTTTTTTTGCATTCTAAATTTTTTTTACCTTGTAATAAAAGAAAGAATGGCGAGTAAGCCATGCTTATTTCAACTAAGTTGGTAAAACCCATTCATGTTTGTTTTACTCCTCAATTTAAATGAATATTTTGGTTCGTAAATTTGGGGGTGTTATAAGTTGGTATTAGAGTATTTGTTTTGACTACTGTGTTTTGCTTTCAGAAAAATTTAGTTTCAAACCATCTTCTATCTAATTTTGTCATTCAATTTTGTATTTCAAAATATCAATTCCTTGAAAACCTAGATTAAAATGTGAGGGATCAATAACGGGTAGTCTAGGTGGCCTCTAAGTGTGTTGTGTACAATACATGCAGGTAAACTAGGAATTTTCCCTAATGGATTTTCATTTTTGCAGCTAGCTTGTTGTGAGAATGAATGGTCAAGTAGGACGTTTGGAGGAGCCATTTGAGACCATCATAGAGTTCCTACAACAAAAACCTCAACTGTCACCCCCACCTCCACATTACTTATAGGAGGGTATCGGAGAGGATCGGCTTTGGAGGGTTACTATACACTACCCTCCACTCTACATTAATGATGAGGATTTCGTCATCCTAGAGGGATGGATTTGGGACATGGAAAAGTCTTACGAGGTGATCAAATGTCCACCTACTCAAAAGAGATCATAGAAGCATTCTTTCTCTATGGAATCGTAAATGCCTTGTCAGTAAGCTATCATGCATAGGGAGAGCTACCAATTTCTTGGGAGGACTTCAAGACAACGCATGTTACCAAGTTCTATCTAGAGATCCTTAAGAGGGATAAGCTATAAGAATCAATGCAGCTGATTCAAGGAGGCATGATAGTGAGACAATACCATGCCCAGTTCTTGGAGCTACTGATGTTCATACCTAGTATAGCAACCACTGACAATATTCTTCCAGTTCAATAAAGGTCTCTATTTTAGCATCCACAGGAAGATGGGTGCAATAGCCTTCTAAGTTTTGGCACCTTGAATAAGTGGTTATGTATCGCCACTATGATGGTCCAAGAGCAGGCTTCCATCCTGAGTAAGAAAAAGCCAAAGATGTAGGGTTCTGGAGGTAGGATCCAAATCCAAGGAGGCAAACATTCAAGATTCTAGCAGAGGAGTCAACTGGGTGGTTCTTTCAAATATCAGGAGATACTAAGATGTTTTGTCTACCGGCGGTTTGGTGGAGACCATTTAGGATAAGATTTCAAGGGCATACCTACTCATTACCAACTCTATGGAAAGACAGGCCATCGACTATTTGAGTGTTAGTATCAAAGGAGTCAGTACAGGACAAAGGGAGGTCAATTCCAATAGAGGGGACCGTTGGTACTACAACACCAAGCTTAAAAGCAATAGATCAACCAGCTGCTACCATAATAGTTTTAGTAGAGGGCTCCTACCAAAGCCGCTGCACATCCTAAGGAGGATAGGGTGAAACTCTAGGGGTCTCAGCCATTCTTTTAGAGGGAACGATATGCCTAGGGTGTCAGAGGGTATTATGGAGGATACAGGAGAGGACATTCAAGCGGGTGCCTGAATATCATAAGCTAGGCATAGGCTAAGTGACAGTTGGATGTAGTCAATAGCATGTTCACCATTCTTTCATTACTAGTGCATGAGCTATTTCATTAGGGTGTATGTTTATAATTTATATTTACTTCCTTTATTTCTAGATCTACCTTTTCTCCATCTTCTAGTATAGCAATATCTATGATGTTTCCCTCTAGGGATATATTAGATTTATCTAGGCTCTAATTGGATGTGACCTCAGAGATAAGTGAGGTAGACTTCCTAGTGGACTTGTCGAGATGGACCTATGGAACTTCAATGTTATATTAGGGATTGATTTATTTGGAAGATATTGAGCAGTGATAAACTATGAGTAGGAACATGTAGTGTTGTGGGAACCTTAGGGTACTAGGGTCCCTTATAGTAGATGCAAGTCTAGGCCTATGAAAAAGGTCTCATCTACCCATACGTTATACTTGTTGGTAAATAAAGGCTACCCCATGTACTTGTATAGTGTATACGATTTGAATAAGGACATGGCAGTTGTAACACCCTCAAAATTCACTCCTAAATTTTTTTTGAAAGAATAAAGTGGAAGCTAAAATCGAATTTGGAGAATGTTACCACCACATCTAACACAAGATAAATGTCCCCCATCTATCTCATGCTTGATGTAAGGCTAAACCTGTCAAGCAAAATTTCAAACATCTATGTCGTGAGGATAAACTCCCACAAGGAGATATCCACAGGCAGATGGCAAGTGAATAAATTCACTAAATAAAATCATCGCTGAATGAATCAACGGAACCTGTGAAATAAATCCAAATTTTAAAAGCTTATCAGAGTATGAGAAATTGAAAGTCAATTACAATACCCTTGAAATTTTAAATACACCACTTGTAACTTCCAAAGATGAATACAATTAAACAAGATAAAACCCGACGGATCAAATTCCGGATTGCCTACTCTCTCAAGTCAAGCCTTCCACCCCAAAACAGTATCCGATCTTAAACCTGCACAATAGGTCTCCTCCCCATCATCAGTGGATCATCACATGACTCATTTAACCAAGGTAGCATCAATACGGGTCCGATACTAAGTAAATCAAGACTACCCAACTCATGGAAGGAAATATGAAACACATAAGATATGAAAGACTCTAGCTTACAATTCTCATGCTCAATTATACATTTATTACATACAATAAAACATAGGGTCACGGATTCATACTTATGATTACATTACAAGACATGACGGCACATAAGATATAAGCGTATAAAAATCACGATCGCATGCTAAGTAACACAAATCCAACAATCCAATAATAATCATTATTACATCCAATTTTATTTATTTACGATGAGTTTAGGGACCCCACTATTCTTAAACCGGTGGAATGGTCTGAAGCACCTCTCAGGGACAACACACCCGAGCCACTATTATCGTCTAGTGGAATGGACCCTACACCTCTCAGGGAAAAACGCTCCTAAGCCACTATTCTTAACCGGTGGAACAGTTTGAATCACCTCTCAGGGACAGGACACCTGAGCCACTATTATCGTCCGGTGGAACGGACCCTACACCTGGTCTTGACTCATGTAATCTTCCACTTTAAATAATTAGTGTCTTATCCGTTACTTAACTCATATCATATTCTTATTCACGTTAAGTATAGGGCCCCACTATTCTTAATCCGGTGGAACGGACTGAAGCACCTCTCAGGGACAGGACATCTGAGCCACTATTATCGTTCGGTGGAACGGACTCTACACCGCTCAGGGCAAAACGCTCCTAAGCCACTATTCTTAACTGGTTGAATGGCTTGAATCACCTCTCAGGGACAGGACACCTGAGCCACTATTATCGTCTAGTGGAACGGACCCTACACCTCGGCCCAACTCACATGATCTTCCACTTTGAATTATTAGTATCTTATTCAAGGATTTTAACTGACCATAAATTAGGCCCACATGAATAATTCCACGACATAAAGATATAGCATAAGGTACCAAATAGTTTCAAATCCATACTCAACCCTTCACATACTCAAATACATACCATATTCAACGTCATACTAACATGCATTGGCATTGAGGCTATGAATTCATACATACATAAAATTGCCACACAGAATACAGCATACGCTGGACAAGATTAAATGATCAATAAGCATAGTCATCACCTTCCACTCGGAACAGAAATACATCCAGATTCCATCATAAGTAAAGGTAAGTAGTGACTTACCTAAATCCGAAGCTAGCTAAACAAATTGAGAAAGAGGGAGAGCTATCAAAAGCTTGACAATCCATAATAAAGTTTTCCTAGATCGCCGATAGAAATCGAAAACTAGGTTAGAAGCTATTTCATCGATCAATAATTCACATATTATAATTAAATAAGCACAAACAGACACAAATGATCTTTCTTGAAAAATGTGTCCAAAACATAGGACTCAAGAGCATAGCTCTATTAAGATTTAAGATTAAATATAAATCAAATCGGATTAACACACATTACTTGGGACATTTCAAATTCATTTAGAAAGCTGGGGAAAGAATAATGGATTATAGGTTAATTTATCGAAAATGAATTATTCATTAGGTTTTACAACTAAATAGGTAAACCAACCATTTGCATAGAACCAAATCCAAACCGATTAGATCAAAACATAATTCAAATGATTTAAAACCCAAAGACAAAAATTGATTAGATAAAAGACAAATAGCATAATCAATTTTATAAAACCATCCCTGAAGATTAGGGTTTTTAATGCTCGAGCTACAAACTGACTAATAAACTTTTATTATCTCAAATTGATAGCTTAAGAGCATGATTAAACTGATTTTAAATAAATCTAGATAATTAATTTCAACAAAAACAATCTTCCTAATAGCCAATTTAAGACTATCCGTTTTCAAAATTAGGATTTTAAAGCCCACGACACAAGCTTGGATAATTCAAATCAATTAATTCCAATTGAAGGTATTATAAGGCAATTAGGGTCATTTCAACTACTTCTACAAATTTAATTTTAGAAAAAACAATTATACAAATGATCAATTTCATAATTTCACTTGAAATCAAGGATTTTAGGCCCAAAAATGCAATTTGGTTGAATTCTATTAATTTATTTAAATTAAATGTTTAGAAATGCAATTAGACATATTTTATAACATATCATATAATCAATTGCTCAAAACTAATAAAATAAATACCTAATTTAGCATAGTTAGGGTTTTTGAGCCCGGAATACAAATCCGGTCAACTCTTACTAAACTATATAAATTGACGGTTCGAAAATGTAATTAAATGTATTCTAATGTAAATTATATAGTCAATTGAATAAAACAACCCAATTATACAATCCAATTTAGACCCGCAAGAGTTTTGACCTAAAAATCCAATTTCGTTTAATTGCGCACAATTTTTCCAAATAAACACTTTCGATATTAAATTAAATATATTTCAAACGATATTATAAAATCAATTGAGCGGAATGACTCAATTATGTGATCCAATTTCATTACACACGAATTTTGACCTATAAATCAAATTCCGATTAAGTCCACATAAATTTCTCAAATTGACAGTTCCGACATGAAATTAGATACGTTTTAAAACGTATTGTATAATCAATTTATCCAAAATTGCCAAATCAGGTGAATCCAAAAAATTCGGGCATAACCCGATCAAAAATTCAATTTTCTAGAATTTCAACATAAGCCATACAATTAACCTATCCAAATCAATCTTACAACACATATATACACAACCAAACAATTAATTTAGCTTATCATAAGCTAATTCATACTCAATTAATCAAATCAATGTTAGGGTTTTTCAGAAATTTATACCAAATGAAAATCAACAAATCGGAACAATAGAAGGCCAGAGAAGCTTCACCGGTGGTCAGGAGACATCGACGGTGACCGGGTAGTGGTGGCGCGACCTACACGTTGCTACTGCTGTGCTTTGTTGCTGCTACTGCTTTGGCTACTCGCGGCTGCTGTTCCTTGCGGTGGCTAGCAGTGGCGGTCAGAGTTGTGGCTGGCGGCGGCTGGAGTTCGGCTAGCATGGAGGAGTTGGGAGAAGGATGGAGGCTGGGGCTGCAGAGAATAAGGCACCGATGGGAAAGAGGAAGAGAAAAGGAAGGAGAGAAGAAGAGAGAAAAGGGAAAGAAGAGGGGGGTCGGTCGAGGCACCGGCTGATCTTTTTTTTTTTTTTTACAAATACAAGTATAAAATAAAATACTAAATACCTAAAATTATTATTGAAAGATTTTATCTAAAATTTATTCAATGAGAATCATTTCATAAAAATCTGAAAGCTTGAGATCGATAAAAAAGCTATATAAAGAATTTTGGAAACATTTTCAGAAGAATTTACCAACGAATGCAAATATCTATATTATTTACGAAAATAAATTACAAGACCCTAGAATAATATTTAAAAACGCATAATAAAATATTTAAGTCAAATTCTAATAAACCGAAACTAATTTAAATAATTTTTGAAATCAGTTTTCCGCAAACTAAAAAGCTTAAAATGGAAGAAAATTAATTTTGGAATGAAATTCATAAATAAGCTCCGAAAATCTTTTTAATTCAAAACTTCCCGAAAATATTAACGATTTTCAAAAACAATAAAATTTAAAGTCGGAAATATTTTCTACGAATAAAATCATTAAAATAAATTTAACTATTTAAACAGAAATCATATAATTTAAATAATATATTTCGTTAAAGAAATATAACTCCAAAATAAATCTGTAATCACACGACAAAGTTATAATTGAAAATGAATCTAAAATATTAAAAATCAAAATACGAGAAAGAACGGGATTACATATTTTTAACTAAAAATCAAAATCATATGAATATAATAAAATCATGGTCGTGAATGAATTTATCTAGAATGGTCCGCGACGACAACGATTAATTAAATTAAAATATAAAGTTGAAATCATCGATAAATCCATAAAACGAATCGAAAGTAAAATAATTAAATGTTTACATCAAATTACGCTAATAAAATCATTAAGGTTAATAAAATTAGATCTCAAAAATATGGGGTATTACAGCAGCCGTAGAAGATATTCTAATTGCCTGACACTTCCCCGACGTATTTCAGGAGAATATACCCAATATGTTGCTAGTGTGCGAGATCGACTTCACCATTGAGCTATAACTAAGGGAGGAGCCAGTGTCGAAGGCATGTTACTGGATAACATTGGTAGAGTTTTTGGATTTGAAGACTCAATTGGATGAGTTGATGGATCACTAGTATGCCGATTCGAGTGTGTGTCCATAGAGAGCATCATTTTTGTTCCTTTAGAAGAAGGATGGGAGTCTTATTTTGTGTATTCACTATAAGGGTCCGAACCAATTGTTAATGAAGAACTGATATCTTCTTTTGAGGATTAACAATCTCTTTGACCAGCTTCAGGGTGTTAGATCCCTCTCAAAGATTGATCTAAGTTCAAGCTATCACCTATTGTGCATTACAGATGTGAACATCGTGAAGATGGCCTTTAAGATAATAGATGCACTACAAGTTTAAGGTGATGGCTTTTGGGCTCACCAATGCACCTTCCATCTTTGTGGACTTGATGACAAAGATTTTTTGACTATTCCTCAATCACTTTGTGGTTATGTTGAACAAAAATATCCTTGTGTGCTCTCGGAGTAGAGAGGAGCACAAGCAACATCTACACACCATTTTTTGACATATAGTGTTAGCAGGGGGAGTCATTGTGGATGCGATGAAGATCATGTCAGTTACAGAGTGGAAGGCACCCCTTAATGTTCCTGAGGTTCATAGTTTCCTGGTTTTAGCTAGGTATTACAGATGTTTCATTTAAGATTTCTCAAAGACAGTTCATCCCTTGACGAACCTTTTGAAGAAGGCTAAAAAGTTTCAGTTGGGCGATACCTACGAGGGTGCATTATAGGAATTGAATAAGCGCCTAACCATAGCACCAATTTTTACTCTACTGGCGAGATTAGCTTGATTTGAAGTCTATAGTAATAAATCTAATCACGGGTTAGGTTGTGTGTTGATGCAGCATGGCAAGGTAGTCGATTATGCTTCCCATTAATTGAAGCAACATGAGAAAAATTATGGGACATATGATTTGGAGTTGGCTAGGTTTGCCTTAGCATTAATGATCTAGAGGCATTATTGGTACAAGACCCAATGTAAATTTTTCACTGAGCACAAGAGCCTTAAGTATATATTCACTTAGAAGGAGTTGAATATGAGGTAGAGGAGATCGCTAGATCTGGTGAAGGACTATGATATTGAGTTGACCTATCACAAGGGTAAGGCAAACATTATTGTAGAAGCCTTGAGTAGGAAGGCATCACACCTTTGAATTCTTGTGTGGTGGCTTATCAGTTTCTTAAGGACATTGGTGAGAGGGGGTAGAATTGATACAGTAGGGTAACTTTGAGGTTCATATAGGTTCCTTGTGATTACACCGATAGTGTTTGATGAGATTCGAATACAGAATCCTAAAGACATTAAGTTTCAGAGGATCTGACGGAAGATATACGATGGTTAAGCTGAAGGTTTTTAGATCCATGAGGATGGTAGATTCTCTACAAGGGGCATTAGTGTGTACCTCAAAGTTGTGTTAATCTAAAGAACTATATTTTAAAGGAAATTCATTGTACTCCCTATTCTATTCACCTATGAGGGGATAATTTTTACAAGGAACTTAAATAGAGTTATTGATCACCTCGCATGAAGCAAGAAGTAGAATAGTTCTTGTTGATATGTCTAACCTGTCATAAGGTTAACATAAAGCACCACCAAACTATAGGGTTAGTCTAGCCCTTAGATGTGTTAGGATGGAAATAGGACTCTATTTCCATAGATTTTGTGAGTGGACTATGGAGGGGTCATAGAGGGTGAAACATTATTAGGGTCATAGTGGATAAATTGACTAATTCAGTAGTCCTTGTGCCCATGAAGTCAACCTAGAGCAAGGATCAATTAGTCATTGCTTACATGAGGTTCGTGGCAATTAGGCATGGTATACCTACCGACATAGTCTTCAATAGAGATTCATGATTCCTTTCACACTTCTAAGGGAAGTTAGTGGAGGCTATAGGAACAAAGTTGAGGATGAAAACTACCTTTCACCCAACTTGAGATGGGAAAACTGAGAGGATAACCTAGACACTCAAGGATATGCTATAGTATTATGTTATGAATTTCTAAGGGAGGATCCTCACATTTAGTGTATTTCTCATACAACAATAGTTATCATGATAGGATAGATATGACACCCTTTGAGGTACTTTATGGACGCAAATGTCGAACACCTTATATTAGAGTGACATTGGAAAATTTGTTGTACTTGGACTAGAGATGATTTAGGAGATAACTCAGTAGATACGATTTATTCAAGACAGGATGTTGGGAGCTCAGAGTGAACAAAAGAGCTATACTAATTAGAGGTGTTGTGGTGATGGTTTTAAGGTAAAGTTGAGGGTATTGCCCACCAAAGGGGTGCAAAGATTTAGTATGAAGGATAAGCTAAGCCCGATGTATATTGATCTCCATGAGGTTCTCAATAAAGTTGGTGAGTTTCCTATCACTTGGTACTTCCACCACAACTAGCCCAAGTTCATAATGTCTTCCACATCTCACAGCTAAGGAAGTATGTTGTAGATCTCTCTCACGTGATTAGACTCGATGAGGTCAAACTTGATGATTCCTTATCCTATGAGGAGAGTCCCTTGTAGATTCACAACAACAAGATACATCAAGCCCATAGAATTTCTGTCCCACTTGTGAAGATCCTTTGGGGCCACCATGGAGAAAAGGGGGCAACTTGAGAAACAGAGAAGGATATGTGTAAGATGTATCCCGATCTCTTCATCATAAGTGTGTTAGATTTTGGGGTTTTATTTCTTTTAAAAGGGTAGTACCCAATAGCATAGTATCAAATCCTTTAAAATTAACCATCGAGGCCATCTTCCTTTGCATCCTTATTCTCTCCTTCCCCAACCCTAACTTTAAACTTTGATGACAAAGTCTTCTTTTAATGGGGTAGTGATGTAATACCCCATAATCTAATAACATTATAATCTCGATTTATCGAAATTTCAACCTAATCTAATTTCAAATATTTTGGTGTATATTTATTTTAGCATAAACACAACCCTAGAAAAAAAATATAAATAAAATTTCAGATTAACTTTTCGAAAATATTTAAACCTAAACTTAAGCCCAAATTTTAAACTCATAATTTTTCATTTTTCCTTTTTCCTCTTTTCTTTATTTTTTCCTCTTTTCCTTTCTTTTCCTTTCTCTCTTATCTCTCTTCATTTCCTTGGCAATGTCTTCCAACCAAACCCAACCCAGCACAAATTCTTTTTTTTCTTCATCTTTCATCCTTTCCCTTGGGCGATGTCTAACCTAACCTCCCCTTTCTTTTCTTTTCTCTTCCCTTTCTCTTCTCCCATGTCTTCTTCCTCCTCTCCCTTTCCATTTTCCTCTTCTATACTATATAGGAACTTACCCGTCCCTATGCTTGTCATCCTCCCCTTCCTTTCTCATCCATATAGAGCCACCCTATACCCCTACACCCCTACGTCTTCCTTACCTATCCTACACGCCGAGCCATGACTTCCCCCCGGTCGTCTTCTTTCCCTCCTAGTCGTCTATGTGAGTGTGTAGATATATATATATATATATATACACCAACACACATGCACCCCTCATTTCCCTTCTCCTCTTCCTTCTTTCCTCCTCCTATCACTATGCATGCCAGCTAATCCTATTTTTCTTTTATTCTCCTCGTGAAGCTACCCTGTAGCCAGCATTGCTGCCTGCACCACTACCTCCAAACCAACTCCTCTTGATTCTTCTTTTCCTATTAACTCAACCCAACACCACTCTCCCCACACAAAGCCCTTATCATTTCCCTCATTTCCCCTCTCTCAGGCACCACCCTTTCCTTTAACCTACACCACTATAGGCCATCACTTCCAGCATCAGCCACCACTTGTAAACCACCAGTACAACCACCTCGTTATCACCCACCACCTCCACACCACTTCCCTACTTCTAGTCATCTTAACCACCGACCAACATCCTCCTAAGCTACCATCAACATCATTTATGCCACATCTGCCACTAACCACCATCAACCCATCCTTAATTTACCACAGCCGTTGTCATGCACCACCATACCCAAGTCTTCAACTTCGGTTATCCCTATATTTTTTTTAATACCCCAAATTTTTAGCTAAACCAAATCTAGAGTAATTAAGATCAAAACCTAATTCTAACCTCAGAAATTCATTTTTCTATCTTACCCTAACTCCGTAATTCTAAATCTTAGCCTAATCCAAATTTTTATTTTGGGTTATTATTATTTTTTCCTAAATTAATTCTAATCCCAAATAATTATTTAACCAAAACCTAAATCTAAATGCCCACTTTTTCCTTTCCCTTTTTCCTTTTTCTTCCCTCTCCATATCTTATTTAATTATTTCTTTTCTCTCCATGTTGATCACCTTACCCTTCTTCTCCCCTTCCTTTCCTTACATGCATGTATCCCTCCACCAAGCCTACCCCTACCCCATCAATTCCCAGCTCCTACAATTGTGGATTGGGTTTGATTTTTTTTTCCTAATGGAAACTTCCCTCCTCTTCCTCTCTGTGTGTATGTAAATACATATATATACACATATACCTCATTTAATACCCTGAAAAATACCTCTTTATTCCTCCAATTTTGTGTCAAAAAACCACCCCAAAATGCCTCCTCCTTTCCCCCTCCTCACCGTCGCCAAAGCACCCAAAAACCCACTTTCGATAGCCCTTACTGCACCACATCCACGACCACCGGAAAAACCACTCATTTCCTCACCCCTAGCTACAACAAAACTCACCAAAACTCCCCACCTAGCTACAGGAAAACCACCCATTCCTACCCCCAGGCTTCGGCAAAATCCACTAAAACACCCCCTAAGCTTCAGCAAAATCCACTAAAACACTCCCCAAGCTTTGGCAATATCCATTGCTCCCCTTCTTTCGGTCTTCCTTGCTTCTGCAACCCCCTAGCAATGGAAAGGTGTGCCATTGCTAGCCTCCCGTGCTAGACAACCCCAACCAATCCCCCTTTGTGACATAATTTTTAGCTGACACCTCCTTTGAACCTCAATTTAGTTGTTCCCCATTATTTTCTCTTCCATTAACTTAACCCTTCATTAATTATATTAATAATTCTAATTATATTTTTTTAATTATTCTTAAGTGATATTCCAGAAGTACTTTTGGAAGAAGCAGATTAGGATAAGTGTGCATACAGATCAAAGCCTTTATTAGTAAGGATACTAGTCAATCTTTTAGGTTTTGTGTTAAATGCTTAGGTGATATGAATTATATGATAGGAAGGAAGTAAGAATAATGAAAGATATGCTAATACAATGATATTACGCCAAGTTGTATTTTTTGTCGATGAGTATAAATTATGGAAGATTAGTATGGGCCTAATGAACTATTATAAGTGGGAAATAATTATATTTAGGATTTATGTTGATAAAATTATAATTTGGAAATAATGATATTAAGGATATGAAATTTATGTAAAATAAAGGTTATCAGCTATATTTAGGGGCATTTTGGTTAATATAGGTTAATATATGAATTTTGGCATGTTAATGAGTTATATGGATTAAAATTATACTAATAATATCATGTGAAGTGTTTGGAAGTGATTATGAAGGTCATAAGTTCTTTAGATAAGAAAATAGCCTAATTTGGGAATAATAGCCTTAAAACGGTAATGTTATTATCACATGTGTAAAATGTTAGAGTTAGGCCACGAATTTTGGATATGTTGTTAATATTGGTATTTGGGGGATTGAAATAAAATTTAGTAATTATATGAGTCTTATGGAAAGAGTTATGACTTATCTGTGAAATTAGGGTATTGAGGGCTTTATGAATAGTAACTTTTGAGATAGGGCTATTATTGCATGTATAAGAAGTGGGATTTAAACCTAAAATTTGGGTGTGTTA
Organism: Tamarix austromongolica; assembly: GCA_039764185.1. Lineage (NCBI taxonomy): Eukaryota > Viridiplantae > Streptophyta > Magnoliopsida > Caryophyllales > Tamaricaceae > Tamarix > Tamarix austromongolica. The sequence continues at coordinate 103,116,234 of CM077819.1, read as the reverse complement.
ATGATACTATTATTTGAGGAACATATACTATGTTTGGTGGATAAATGATCAATATGGGGAAGTTATTCTTAAATTGTGAATTTAGGATTTCTCTAAAAAAATTAGCATGTTAATCCTTGAGAACGGTCTTGTTATCTATATATCGATGAATTAGCTTTCCTTAATTATGTTTTAATCATAAACCAAACATGAATATGATACTAATTTTTTAAAGTTAAAGATCACATAAATCGGGCCGAGATATTTTATAAGTTCGTTCTACCGGCTTAATAATAGTGGACAGGTGCGTTTTGCCCTGGGAGGTGCATCAGACCGTTCCACCAATTTAAGAATAGTGGGGCCTAATCTCAATGTGAAAGATAATATGATTCTGAGATAAGTAAGTAAATATTAAGACACAGTGAAATATTACGTAAGTCAAGACCGAGGTGTAGGAGTTCGTTCCACTAGGTTAATAATAGTTGCCAGGCACGTTATGCCCTAGGAGGTGCTTCAAACCATTCCACAAGTTTAAGAATAGTAGTTAGGAGTGTTTTTCTCTGGGAGTTGTAGATTTTGTTCCGTTGGCTTAATAATAGTGGCCAAGAGCATTTTTTCCTAGGAGGTGTTTTAGACCGTTCCACTAGTTTAAGAATATTGGGGTCCCTAAACTCAACGTAAATAAAAGAATGGGTTATATCATATTCAAAAATTATGAAATCAGACCAATAATTACCTTGTGTTGATTCTTGTATTTCGCATGTATACTACTTTTTGGTGTGAATGTATGTGATGATATGTTTTCCTGGTTTTGACTGTATGGTTACCTTACTTAGTATGTAGCGTACTGATCATCCCTTTCATGGGTACTGCTCATTCCCTAAGGCAGATGACCCTAATGGTTTTGTGCAAGTCTTTGAGGACCCAATTGATGATTTAGCTACCTTCAATGCATTGTGTGGGGAAGAGTGACTTTTATCTATACTGGGTGTTTGGGCGAAGAGTCATGTTATTCAAATAATTTTTTACTCGAATACCCTTTTTGGACTCTTTAATCTATGATATCCCTTTTGTTTTATTTTCTTATTGTAATCGGAATTAATCTCCAAACTCGTATTTATGTTATGAAACTCCTCTTGTTTTATATTTATCCTATTGAGTATATTAAATTGTTTTGACTTGTGATTGACATAACGTGGGGATGGTAAGCCCGACTTATGTCAATTACGGTGGTAACACTCGATTATTTTAATTATGCTTCTGCTGTAAAACAAAATTTTTTAGTAGTAAATTTTGGGGTATTACATTTCTTCTCTCTCCCTTGCCTTGGTTTTCTTAGATTAAAATTCTTAAGTATAAATTTTGTATATTAGTATTTCTAAGTGATACTGCGGTGGGAGTGGAGGATGAAGAGTAGGTCTTGCATGTTTAGAGACCAGAGCCACTTTGGTAAGGGTACATGTTATAACTAGGGCTTTTATATTCAAAATATGTATATTTTCTTGTGTTAACATGCGTAATATTATTCTATGATAATGTTATCTTGACATTTTTACTATATGATATGTGGTATTCCATGTTCGAAGAAAAGGTAGGACGGTCATAAAAGTATGAGTTGTGTATATTGTTCCTTGAAATGAATTTAGATATGAAATATCTCTATATGTGTGGGGCTATGCATTTTATCATGATAGTATGCATGGGAGGTCAAAAAATCATTCATATTAAGAATCGTGAGATTCGGGTGGAAAATACGTATTTGAATTACCTTATGGGCATTTTAGTCAATATAGTTTAAAAATAGAATATTGGGTATTTTAGGGTGTTAAATGCTTCAAAATATATTAAGGATACTATATGAAATTCTTGGAGTGAAATGAATCGTTTAAGTCTAATAAAGGAGGAATATGTCTCCATGTTTGAATAGTAAAACCTAGGGGTGAAATCGTAATCATATTTACGAAAGGTTGGAATTTAAGTATAAAATCTGGATATGATGTTTATGTTGGCGCTTTAGGTATGCACATCATAATTGGGACTCATTCAAGGGAAATGTTATGAATAAATGATAATATTATGGTTTTATAGGAGATATAAATAGTAACCCTAAACATAGAATATTATCACATGTGTAAGACATGGGATTTGGACCTCAATCTTGGGATATGATGTCAACAATAATATTTTGGGAGTGTGTATTAGATTTGGGGCCATATGGGTTCTGAGGAAAATGTTATGATTAAATGATGAAATTAGGGTTTTATAAGAGATATAAATAGTAACCCTAAAGGTAGCCTATTATCACAAGTGTAAGATGTGGGAGTTAGACCATGAGTTTTGGGTATGTTGTTAATAATAAAATTTTGAGTATGGGAATGGAATTTGGTTATTAAATGAGTACCAAGGAAGGTGTTATGGTAGGTCTGTAAAATTAGGGTTCTTAGGGGAATATAATATGTCAATGGGAGTATATGTTGGGACATGTGTCTTGCATGGGTATGTGTATTTATTTATATTAATTGTGAAATAAATAACTACAAATAAGATATTAATCGTGTATAATGAAAGATCATATGAGTCAAGATAGGTTGTACCTGTTTGTTCCACCAAACGAGAATAGTGGCTAGAAACTTTATGTTCTAGGGTTTTATTTATGATACCGTTCTACCAGTTGAGAATAATGGGCATAAGCTACATGCCCTGGGTATTTTTTTATGATATGGTTCCACTGGTTGAGAATAGTAGGATCCCTAAACTAAAATAAAATAAATTAGTTGAATGATCAAAAGCATTAGTAAGATAATAATCGCTTAAAGTGAAATAACAAGTAAGTCAGAACCGGTTGTACCTGTCCATTCCACCAGACGAGAATAGTTGTTGGGAGCTTTATGCCCTAGGGTTATATTTGTGATACCATTCCACCAGTTGAGAATAATGGCCAAGATCTATATGCCCTAGGGTTGTATTTATAATGTCATTTTACCGTTTGAGAATAGTAGGGTCCCTAAACTCAACGTGAATAAGATTATGAGTATTGATCATAACACTATTACTATTAGGTTTGGAAATGAATAAATAAGTTGGTATCATTAAGATTATTCTATATGCATTTTTTTTCTTCTCTTATTGTGACCTTATGAACTTATATGACCTTTCTTGACTGTATTGTTACCTTAGTACGTAGCATACTGATCATCCTTTTTATGGGTGTTGCCCATTCCCACAAGTAGAAGACCCATTTGAGTTTATATGGATCATTGAGGACCTGCTAGATGATTATGCTACTTATGATGCTTTGATTGGAGCTGGGTGATTATATATCATGCATGGGGTTTCGGAATTAGAGAATTATATTATTTGAGTCTTGTTTTAAGCTGGATACCCTTTTGACATTACTCCTATGATATTTACCTTATATATTTGGATCTCATCTTTGGAGTTAGCCTCCAAAACCCTTACTTAAGTTTATAGGATTATTTTTGTTATATGTTTCTTTTATTTTGTGTTGTAAATTTTTTTCCCTTGTAATTAAGGTAAGAATGGCGCATAAGCCAAACTTAAGTCGATTACGTTGGTAACACTCGTTTATGTTTGTCTTACGCTTATGTTTAAACAAAAATTTTTGGTTCCTAAATTTGGAAGTGTTATAATGACATCCTTAGATGATACCTTTTTTTTTATAGTGTGGGAAGTGAATATGTGGTTATAAAGATTTGGAAATGTGTGGGGTTGTTACAGAACATGGTGTAAGTTATTATGAAATGGAAATCTTATGGTGTATTTTGATAACATTAAACATCAAGGTTACATAAAACTTATTTATTTGAAGAAAGAAAATAGTATAGATTTGAAGGAGAGTAGGTTGGAGAAAGAATCCATGATAAAGCGTTTGGTAAGTGTGATATGCTTCATCAGAGCCATGAAAAATGTTCTCAAGTTGCCATAATAAAACCTTCACAAAGCTTACTCTAACAAGTGAACAAAAATTCGGGTCCAATTGGGCCTATCAAACTAGTCTAATTGAAATTTGTCAAATTATCTAATTCAAAATTATATAGCTGTAGGAGTATGTGAACCCATTGAAAAACATTGGTTTAGAAATGGGTCTGACCATATCGATTGAACTGTTTTAACACTGCCAAAATCAAGACGCTACCTTGAGTTCTTATTCCCATTGTCATTATAGTCATGTGTAATAAAGGAAAATTAAGTTCTAAACTAGTTAGACTAATTATTCTCAATTCATACTTAGAACAATTCAATTTCCAATCCAACTAAAGTCGAATTAGGTGTCAGTCACTATAGGAGATAATCGGGTCGGAAGGATCAGATTTTGGTTGGCTTATAGCGAGTCATATCATCCTCATGTTGGAATGTTTGGGGGTCATTTTTCTTTGCCAGTTGGTTGTGAGTTGGGTTAGATTATTTCCAGTCACCTTATTATTCAGGTCAATTTGAGTTTAGGTTCGGGTTGAGTTAGTTTAGATTTGGATCAAGTTAGATTCGGTTTTTTTAGGTTAACTTGTTAGGTTAGGTCGAATCAGGTTTGGGTCAAATAAGCTCATATTCAAGTGATTTCATATTCGAATTAATTTAACAGATTAGGTTTTGGTTAACTTGAAAAATTAAGTTTTTTTAGGTTTTAATTAGTTGAGTTGGGCTCTTGTCAAGTTAATTTTGGTTCAAATCACTTTACATTTAGGTAAAATCACACATTGACCGCTAATATTAATCTAACTCATTAACATCATAAGAAAGCATTAAATATGAATTCATTTAAACATGAAATTAATAATGTGTTATTAATTGTTATTTGTTTATTACCATGACCTTTTTAATGTTATTTTTTCAATTTCAAATTTTAATAAAATTAGAATATCATTAGTAAATACGTATATCCATAATAGAAGTAAGAAAAATATATAGATTTTCCAAAATAATATATTTTTAAAAGCTTTAAATAAATAATAATATATGTGAATTTTTTTTCATTATAACCAGTTAGTATTGAATTTGATTTTGCTAAGTCGGATTGGGTTTATAACGGTTAAATTGATAACACGTCGGGTTGATAGTAAATCAGGTTGATATCAGATTACAATTGGATTCAAATCAGATTTAGATCAAATCAAATCACTTATATTTCAATTGGTACTCATTGGATTAGTTTAAATTTGAATTTAAATTAGAACAAATTAATAAATATTTTAGATTATATCAAATTAAATTTAATAAAAATTAAATTGAGATATAAAATTAACTTTTACGTGCTCTACTAGTCACTCCATTTGATCCATTATTGGTACCTCATCTAAAACATTGGCTCCGACTAGTAAAATCTCAACCTATTGTTTGAGGTCTACGTGGTTGGGAAAATAGTCAATGATTTAATTGGGTAACTTCATGTTGTACGTGTTAAAAGGGTCCAGGTAATATACAACAACACCCATAAGGATCAACACGAAGGTAAACAACCAAATAATAGAACCCAAATTCACCACAAATAATTCACCAAAGGAAATCACCAAGCAAAACTAATTATGGGCAACAAGCATAAGCGAACAGATCAGAAAAATGAACCAATCAATACACACGATTCATACGTGGAAAACCCATTCGATGCGAAGAGTAAAAACCATGGCACATTTGAGGATTCTGCCCTATTTCCTTCTCTTATTATGATAAATTGAGGGGGAAATGAACTCAAATCAAGTTCACAACAATTCATAACCCACCAACAAGTACATACATAAGAGATTAAGCAAGAACAGATCAAAGGCGAAGAATATCACCAAAAATCAGAGGTTCTATCCTGCTACAATAACACACAAACTAGATCTCAAAACGATAATCTAACTGTTCAAAATGAGGCCCTATGTGTCCCCAAAAAGCAGACCAAGTTTCAGAAAAATCCAACGACGTAATATCCAGAAATTGATAACTTTGTAAAAGATGCCCCTGAAAAATCACAAATCACTCTTCTCTTAAACCTTTTGTATTCCTCTCTTCTTTTCCTTCTAATTGTGTGTGTAATTTTCTGAAAATGCACACCCTCTCTTGCTGCCCCAATTTCTACAGTAAGGATTTATATCAAAGGCTTAATTAGAAAGCCCAAAAAATAAGCCCAAGTTAGACTTAATCCAATATTAGTAATATGCTATCAAAAGTCCATTCATTAGGACAAAACAAAATATACATTTTACTAACATATGTGGGCTGGACCCACAACAATCTCCCCCTCTAGCCAAATGTAGGGAAGACATGATCACTTCCATGATCTTTTGACCTTAATTCTAGCAAGTTTACCACAAACTTCAAGCTTGTTTCCAAGGACTAGCTTTGTTAACATATATGCACCATTCTTATCAGTGTGGACTTGCTTCAGCTTCAAATGTTTCTCCCCGATCACATTCCATAACCAATGATATCTAACATCAATATGCTTGGTGCGAGCGTGATACTATCACATTCTTTCTCAAGTCAATAACACTCTGACTATCACATAATACTACATACTCACCTTGCCTCAAACCCAAATCTTGAAGGAACCTCTTAAGCTATAACATCTCTTTGCTTTCTTCCACGGCCGAAAGATACTCTGCCTCAGTTGTGGATAATGCTACACACTTTTGTAACTTGGATTGCCATGAAATGGCTCCCTTTGAAAATGTAAACACATAACCTGAGGAAGACTTTCTATTATCAAGATCACCCGCCATGTCTGCATTAGTGTAGCCTTCAAGTACAGGTTTTCCACCTCCATAACACAAACTCAGTTTGGAGGTGCCTCACAAGTATCTAAAAATCCACTTCACAGCTTCCCAATAAGCCTTACCTGGATTGAATAAGTATCTACTCACCAAACAAATAGCATGTTCAATATCTAGCATGGTACACACCACATCAAACATCAAAGAACCAATAGTAGAAGAGTAACGAATGGATGACATATTTTCTTTCTCTTTCTCTGTTGTAGGGCAAGCTCTCTTACATAATTTGAAATGAGTAGCTAGTATTAATAATCTTGGCATCTTTCATATTGAACCTTTCAAGCACCCGTTCAATATACTTTTCTTGTGATAGCCACAATTTTTAGCTTTCCTGTCACGAGCAATCTCCATGCCCAAGATTTACTTTGCCGAACCCAAGTCTTTCATGTCAAATGACTTGGACAAGTCTTTCTTCAAATTTAAAATCGTATTTGCATCTTGTCCAACTATCAGCATATCATCAACATATAGTAAAAGGATGATCAATTTACCTCCAAGAAACATTCTGAAATACGCAAAAAGATCGGTAGAAGTCCGCTTATAACCATTACTTGTCATAAACGAATCAAATTTTTTGTACCATTGCCTTGGTGCCTATTTAAGCCCATAAAGACTCTTCTTCAACTTGCAAACAAGTTTCTTTTTCCCTTTCTCTTCAAATCCTTCATGTTTCTCCATGTAGATTTATTCATACAAGTCACCATGTAAGAAAGCAGTTTTCATATCAAGTTGCTCCAACACGAGATCAAGACTTGCAGCTAAACCTAGCACGGTTCTGATAGATGTCATTTTAACCATCGAAGAGAAGATTTCATCAAAGTCAATGCTCTTTTTTTGGTTGCATCCCTTAAGCACCAATATGGCTTTCTGCTTCACAATCTTCTCACCATCTTTCTTATTCTTGAAAGCCCACCTGTTCTTCAAGACTTTCCTGCCCTTTGGAGGCTTCACTAACTCATATGTATCATTCTTTTTAAAGGAATCCATCTATTCCTTCATAGCATTGAGCCAAATATTTTTCTCATCAAATGATAGTACTTCTTCATAACTCTCTAGCTCCCCATCTTCTGTGACTAGAATATCCTCTGAGCTTGGATACTTTGTTGAAGGTTTATGCTCTCTAATTAACCTTTGAACCTCTATATCCTCCACTTGAGGGGTAGGTTGCTCCCCCTGATCATGAACCTCTTCATCATAAATTTCTTCCTCATGAAGTTCTTCTTCATCAGATGAAGACTCACCGTAATCTAAATGATCACCATCATCATAAACTGGTACATTACCACCATCAGGTTGTACCTCACCAACATCATCAGGTATCACACCAACATAATCATTTGTTGGCTGCTCAACAAATGTAGTAGAAGAAGAAACATTAGTAGTATCAAATAATAATTCTAAGGTAGAAGAGTATCTTGTATTCAGAAGCTCTGCACCCATCTCATGCTCAAAGAATACTACATCTCTAATTCTCACTACCTTCTTCTTTTCTGGATCGTATAGTCTAAAACCATACTTTTCATCACCATAGCCAACAAGCACACAAGGATGAGTTTTTGAATCAAGTTTTGACCTCTGTTCTTTTGGCACATGCATATATGCCTTACACCCAAAAACTCTCAGATGTGAGTAAGTGGGATTGCATCCCTTCCATGCTCTCTCAAGAATGTCAAGGCCAAGAGGAATTGATGGAGCTCTATTGATTAAGTAAATTGCACACTGGAATGCTTTACCCTATAATGTCTTAGGAAGATTTAACATTCTAAGCATACATCTCACTTTCTCCATAATGGTTCTGTTCATTCTCTCTGCAACTCCATTGTGTTGTGGTGTGTTGGGCTCTATCTTCTCATATCTAATGTCATGTTGTGAACAATAATACTTGAATTCATTAGAAGTACATTCACCACCATTGTCTAATCAAATATGCTTCAACTTTCTTTCTGAGTCCCTTTCTACCATGGCATGAAATTTCTAAAAAATCTCAAAAACTTGACTCTTTGTCTTCATCGTGTAGACCCAAGTTTTCTAAGTAGCATCATCAATAAAGAAAACAAAATATTTATTACCACCAAGAAACTCCACAAAAATCGGAGTGCATTAGCTCCAACTTATCTTACCTTCTAATGGACTTCTTAGCAAAGGAAACTCTATGTTGTTTTCCTGCCAGACAATGATCACAAGGGTCAAGAGAAATAGTTTTATCAACAAGAATAAGAGCTTTACCTGCTAACAATTTCTACCCCTTGTCACTCATATGTCTTAGCCTTTGGTGCCATAAATTAGGAGAGTTCTTTCTTCCACTACATTCAACTCACCATAACACACATTCAAGTATGTCTTGTATAAAGAACAACATAACTCACCTCGAACAATTGTCATAGAACCCTTGGATAATTTCCACTTGCCATCACCAAAGGTATGTCGAAAGCCCTCCTGATTAAGAACATTTGGAGGCGTAGATTAGGAATATGGCGTATATTTTTCAATGTAAGCATGCACCCAACACTCGTTTTCACACAAACATCACCTAACCTAACAATGCTTGCTGAACTCTGGTTTTCCATCTTAACACTACCAAAATCACTAGCTTGGTAGTTCATGAAGGACTCCCTTTTGCGAACATAATAGTATGAAGCTCCTGTATCTATAAGCCACTTTGTATCTAAACTCTCAACATGATTACATTCATTAGTTGCACAAATCATAGTGACCTCATCATCACTTTTAGAAGCGGTTGGTGCAATATTTTTATCATCTCTATCCTTTTGTGAATTTTGCATCTTACCTTACTCTCTCTTTCACTTGTAGCAATGCTTTTTCAAGTGGCCAGGTTTCTCACAGTAATGACATTTCCTAGTCTCCTTTTCTTTGGACTTGGATCTTTCTTTTGTGTTGCCATGTCCTTTGGGACCTCGACTCTTGCCTCTTCCTCTATTCTCGACAACAAGAGCTTATGAATTATTAACTCCCATCTCCTTTCTTTTTATCTCTTCATTGAACAAACTTTCTTTGATCACATCCAATGATAGCATACCATCCGGAGTAGAGTTACTAATAGTCACAACCAAAGTTTCCCAACTATCTGGCAAAGAACTCAACAAGAACAAAGCCTGAAATTCATCATTAAGAACAATTTTCATGGTAGTCAACTTGTTAATAATGTCCTGGAAGTCACTAAGATGTTCTGACACTAAGTTTCCACCCTTCAATTTTAAATTAACAAGTCTCTTGATTAATGAAGATTTGTTATGAGTCATCTTTCTTTCATAGAGACCCTCCAATTTCTTCCATAGATTATATAGGTCGGACTCCTGAGACACATGGTTAAAAATACTAATATCAACCCATTGTCTAATAGTCCCTAAATCTTTTCTTTTCATCTTTACCCAATCTTTATCTTCCATCTTTTCAGGTTTTGCAGGTTTACTAATGATGTCATATTCATTTGTGGTTGAATCAATTGGGACAAACAAGTCTTTAGAGTATAATAAATCCTCTATCATCGGTCTCCAGATGGAATAATTGGTTGATGTCAATTTAATCATTGAACTGCTACTACTAGACTCCATAATAATAGTCAAATTAAACCTTCGCTCTGATACCTATTAAAAGGGCCTGGGTAGTATACACCAACACCGATAAAGATCAACACCAAAACAATCGGCCAAATTACAAAACCCAAATTCACCACAAATTATTCACCAAAGAAAATCACCAAGCAAAACTAATTATGGGCAGCAAGCATAAGTGAATAGATCAGAAAAATGAACCCATCAACACACACGATTTATACGTGAAAAATCTCTTCGATGTGATGAGTAAAAACCATGGGACATTTGAGGAGTCCGCCCTATTTCCTTCTCTTATTATGATAAATTGAGGGAAAAATGAACCCAAATCAAATTCACAACCCACCAATAAGTACATACATAAGAGATTAAGTAAGAAGAGATCAAAGGTGAAGAGTATCACTAAAAATCAAAGGTTCTGTCCCGCTGCAATAATAGACAAACTGGATTTCAAAACAATGATCCAACCGTTCAAAATGAGGCCCTAGGTATCCCCAACAGGCGAACTAAGTTTCAGCAAAATCCAACGATGGAATATTCGGCGATCGATAACTTTATGAAAGATGTCCCTGAAAAATTATAAATCACTCCTCTTAAACTCTTTATCTTCCTCTCTTCTTTTACTAATTATGTATAATTTTCTGAAAATGCACACCTTTTCTTGGTGCCCTAATTTATACGGTAAGGATTTATATCAAATGCTTAATTAGGATGCCCAAAAAATAAGTCCAAGTTGAACTTAATCCAATATTACTAAAATGCTATCAAAAGTTTATTCATTAGGATAAAATAAAATACATATTTTACTAATATACGTGGGTTGGACCTACATTAGTACTTACCCCTACTTTTTTTGAAGTAACTTTGAATGCTACGTTACCAAATCCCTGGATGCTTGATATTTCCATCAGAACAAGACAATAAGTGTAACTAAACAACGAATCTTTACAAATGAGAATACGCCACCCAAACAACCAATTCGACGGCATCATGGTAAGTAGCTGGAGCCGTTGCCTCACAAACAACGGGCGAAGGTACAGACCCACCACAAAGAGCTTTCATTAAATGTTCAAAACCAAGCGAAAGGCACGGTGGTAATGCGAAGTATTGTCCTTCTAAGATCAGTAACAATAATATAATATGCGAGGTTGAATTGAAAGTAAGAATGCTCCCTATATATACGACGAGTGTGTCATCACTAAGATCAGAAAATGCGCAAGGCTTCCTCCTCCCTACCTACAGCTGCTCATATGCCCAGGTACGTAGTGGGAAGGAGAGGTCATCAACATGGAAGAAGAATTCAAAGACTTGATCTCATCTCTACCCAAAGAGAAGGAAGGATGGACCGCAGACTACCTTTATCAGTACCAAGGTATTTGGCATATAACCCCCACTCTTCTAGGAACACTAACCTGCCAAAAGCACTTCATAGCTCATGATACGGATATCATCTTGGCCACCGCTCCCAAATCGGGAACCACGTGATTGAAAGCCCTGATGTACACTTTGGTTAATCGATCTCGAATAAGCCCGAACCTTGAAGGAGGTCACCCTGTACTCACAAAGAACCCTCACGATCTTATTCCTTACTTAGAGCTAAATCTTTCCTCCATTGGTCAACTTCCCAATCTTTCTTCCATGTCTTCTCCCAGACTTCTCTCCACACACTTGCCCTTCACTTCGCTGCCCAGCTCCGTCAAAGACTCAGATTGCAAGGTTGTTTATTTATGTAGGGAGCCAAAGGATGTATTCATCTCTTTTTGGCACCACTTGAACAAGGGAGTGCTACGACTCAACCCACAGAGCACCGAAAAGAGACCGCTAGAGGAGGCCTTTGATGCGTTTTGCAAAGGTGTGTATTGGTATGGACCGTTCTGGGACCAGGTCTTGGGATATTGGAAGAAGAGTGTGGACAAACCTACAAATGTCATGTTTTTAAGATACGAGGAGATGAAAAATGAGCCCGAACTTCATGTCAGAAGACTAGCAAAGTTCTTGGGGTGTCCGTTTTCGTTGGAAGAGGATGAAGTTAGGATGGCGGAAAGAATTGTTCAGTTGTGTAGTTTCAACAATATGAGCAAACTGGCAGTGAACAGAAGTGGGAAAGTAGCTATGGGAGAAGAAACGAAGAACTTTTTCCGCAAAGGTGAGATTGGTGATTGGGTGAACTATCTTACGCCAGAGATGGCTCAGAGAATTGACCAAATCACTGAGGCAAAGCTGCAAAAAAGCGGATTGAAGTTGTAGAGGAATATTATCAGTTTATGCTGATTTTAAATCATAAGAGGCAAAATGAACACTTCAGTGTAGTCGGTGGTGTTGGTGTTTTTTTATTTTATTTTGTTTAATTTTTTCATAATTACGAATTTTATTAATCGTTGTCGATCAAAAAAGGAAGATGTTCTCTCTGTTGGGCGCCTCTTCATGGTGGTTGGCTGCTATGATTGGGCTCCTTCTGTATGGTGTAATGTAGCTAGTTTATTTTATTGCTTGTACGTACTGGTCGTCTTCAACGGCTTTAAATTTAAAAAAAATGAGATTCAGAAATGAAACTCCATAACCAGAGTGACGAACACTTCGAGGAAATGCTATGTATTTTTATTGTGCAAATAACTACAAGGATATATAGACGCCAGCTATTCGAAACAGCGAAAGTCATAATGTCAGTAGCAGAAAATGTTCGGGTCACATCCTAACAGCCATGGTAGCATCTATACTGAGCTAGCTAGAGAGAAAAAAATTCGTTCGTATAACTTTCATGTCCAATACCCCCTCAAGTTGGAGGTGATGAAGGATTCAACACACCCAACTTGTGTGGGATCGTATGGTGTTGATTCCCAGGTAGGCTCTTAGTCATGAAGTCGGCTAGGTAATTATGTGTGGAAACATGGCGAAGAGAAATCAAACCAGCTAGAACCTGCTCACCAAAAAAAGTAGCAATCCAACTCAATATGTTTTGTTCTCTGACGAAAACCAAGATTTTGTGCTATGTGGATCGCTGGTTGACTATCACATTTTAGGGGCACACAAGTGATGGAGCTCACGATCAAATCATCAAGCAGTTTAGTGAGCCATGCAGATTCAGCGGTTACATGCCTCATTGAGCAATACTCAGTCTTAGCGGAAGAGAGTGCCGTGGTGTGTTGTTTCTTAGACTTCTAGTAAATGGGATAGTGGCCGAGCATGATGTAGAACCCACTAACACTACGATGGGTGCATGGGCAAGCAAACCAGTCGGAATCACAATAAGCTTGCAAGGCAAAAGAGGTTGTATTATTCATGAGAAGACCTTGGCATGGGTCATGACATATATATCTAATTATGTGAAGAGTACCTTTCAGGTGTGGCTCACGTGATGCATTCATAAATTGAATTAGGCATTGAACAACATAGCATAGGTCTGAGCAAGAGTTGTTGAGGTAGTTTAGCTTACCAACTAAACTACAATAGAGTTCATGATCATCTAATGGTGTCCCATCATTGGTGCTAAGCCTGATGCCAACAAGAAGAGGGGATAAAATTGGTCGTGCGGACTCATAGTTGAACTCCATGATAAGATCCTTAGCAAATTTTCTTTATGTTAAAATGACTCCGTGAGGTTCTTGTAGAACTTGGATCCCAAGAAAAAAATGTAAACCCCCCAGATTATTTATCTTTAATGCCCTGTCCTCTAATCCTCCTATCTTGGAGTCTTAGTCTATAAACATCCATGCTCTTTCTGCATCAAATAAGTCCCCGCTTGCAGCACTGGATACTTTACAAGAACCCGTGTCATATGAGGAGGCAGTCACTCAAGCTATTTGGGTTGATAATATGCATAAGGAGTTTTTTCTCGAGAAGAAAATCATACACGGGATATTGTTGAATTACCACCTGGAAAAAAGTCCATAAGTTGTAAGTGGGTATACAAGGTCAAACACCATACAGATGACATGATTCAAAGGTCCAAGGCGAGACTTGGGGTGTGTGGAAAGGAAATTGGTGATGGTATGAGGATAAGTGGAGGCATCAAGAGACCTGTAAGCACTGTTGTAAATATAATTATGAAGATGAGGTGGAGGAGCATGAGTTCCGGTGGATTTTCGAGGCAAAATTGAAGCCTGTTCATTTTGTGGTGGATTTGGTGAAGGCACGGGTAAAAGAAGGTGTTGAGGAATTATGTAGGATATTAGAATTGGAAAAATCATATTTGTGATGGGAAGGAAAAATGGGTTATAATGCAATTATTTTACAACGAGGTCTATTTCAACCGTTATTTTCACCCTACGACAAAGATGACCAGAACCATTGTTGTTACCGTTGTCTAACTCAACTTCTGTAGTAGACTATCAGTGTACATATCATGCTATGCTATCAGAGAGAATAGAGATACAGAAGGGGGGAGAGAGAGTGTGTGTCAACCATTCCCTGCAAGTATATGCAGCTAGCTCAAAAGAAAACGATGAACGAGCTGGAATATATGAATTTTTCATACACAAGACATGGAAAAGAAAATGAATCTTTGTAACGAATCTGAGATATACATTCAGCATAATTATCTCACAATCCATGTCAAGCAGATCTTCAACTTAAGATGCTAAGCTACAATAATACATAATACACACTGTATTTTTCTACTAAGGTAAGGCAAAACAAGGATTAAAATGGAAGAAAACTGATATAGCCCAACTCCAAATCTTAGTGTCTAAAATCAATTGTTTTGTTCAAACGTAATGGTCTGTAGTCTGTACATATGATTCCGGTTTTAACCACCCCCGTGCTTGAGAAGTGAAAATGCTTCTTTTCACCGCCTACAGTTATATATAAATATCAATTTTTTTTTTTTTATGATAGATAGAGACAAAGCAAGTACAGCGCTAATAATAATGTTCGACTTGCTTGCGTCTCGAAATCACATGATGGAGGCTCCACCGCAGCCAAATGAAATCACATGATAGCAGAGATATAGTGTACTATATCATTCACCCTTTAGTCAAAGCTATCTTGTCCGTATAATTAAATATGGCAATTTTAAAGAGTTAAATAAGATAATTTTAAAATTATTTGATTATAGATAATCTAATAGAGTAATTGAGATTTTCCATAATTGATTTTAACAAATAGAATAATATAAAACTACCCTTATTTGATCTAATTTAATAGGGTAATGAATAAAAATTATCCTTATTGATCATGATATATAAATAGTGTAATAATAAAATCTCCCCTTTATTCTTAATAAGTAGGGCAATTAGAAAATTTATCCTACTTGACACTACCTAACAGGGTAATATATTAAAATAACTCTATTTGATTTTACCTAATAGAAATAACCCCCTATTAGTCTTTATTATTACTAAGAATAATTTTTTTCGGATATTAATATTATTATTGGTTAATATAAAAAATATATTATTACTAGTTATTGCTAATTATGATTAATATTAATATTATTCATATTTCTATTTTATTTCTCATTATTATTATTTTTTCATAGATATTCACAATTATTATATTAATAAGATATTTTGTTATTAATTATTACTAATTATTATTATTCATTATTTAATATAAAATATGATTAATATTATCTTAATAATACATTATAAAATACTAATGTTACATTAAGTATTTTTAAAATAATAAAAATAAATATTTAAAGTTATTACCTAATATTATTAGTAGATAATATTATTATTAGATAGTAGTATAATTCTGGTTGTTAAATTATTATAATTCACTAAAATGTCATAAATCCATTAGCAACATCAACGCAATAGTACAACCAACAATCAAGGGTGCAAAGACAATAACTTAAGCCACCTTTAGCCAACTCAAGCACCGCTCCAAGCCAATGAACAATAGTCTTGGTTCTTTCTATAGGTGGCAATCGGGTCTGGTGGATCGGTTTCAGATCAGGTTATAGAGGTTTGGGTCATTTTTAGATCAAATTGTTTACGGGTCATTCACCTTTGTAGGTCGGTTGTGGGTCAGGTTTGGGTCATTTTAGGTTCGAGTCATTTCGGGTCACCTTATTGTTCAAGTTAGGTTCGGGTCATTTAGGGTCCGGGTTGTATCAGGTCGGGTCTGGTTGGGTTTAGGTTCAGATCGTTTCGGGTCTAGGTTCGGATTATTTTGGGTTAACTTATCGGGTCAGATCAAATCTATTGATGTAAATGAGATTATTTTTTTCCAAAACACGATAGGTTTTAACCGTCGGATACTTAAACGGATATAGATAAATGGATAATGATGATGGAAAAAAATACCTAATTAGATACGGGTATAGGTTATCCATATCCATACCCATACCCGTATCTATATCGATACTTGTTTACCCGATATATAATTACCTTTTTACTCTTAATTTTAAAATAAATATAGTATAAATTATGGTTAAATTTGTCATTTGGCTTAACTCTAAATGGATTTATCCTCTAGAAAATATCCATCAACAAGTAAAAGGATTATTCATTAGGTAACAGATATCCAATGGATATGAATATGGACGTGTAAGTGGATACCCGTTATGGTATGGGTACAAATTTGAGTACAAATACGGACATGGATACAGGTATGCACATACCTGCCCCGTTTATATCATTATCTGGTCAGGATTGGGCTAAGAAATCTCCTATTCTGGTGATTTCGTATTTGAGCTAATTTGACGGGTCAGGTTTGAGTTAACTTGACGAATCAGATCTTTTAGGTTTTGATGGGTCAAGCTGAGTTCGGACCAAGCTAGTCTTAGATCGAATCACTTTAGATTTGGGTTGAAAACATTAACCACCAAAATTATTCTAAATTATTAACCTTATAAGCAAGCATTAAGATTAACTTCATATAAGCATGTGATTAATAATATGTTATTAATTACTATTTATTTATTAGTATAGCGCTATAATGTTATGTTTTTAAGCGAAAAAATTGATAAAATTATAAAATCATTAGTGAATAAGTAAGTTTACAATAAAAGTAAGAAAAATAAATAAAATTTAACTAATAATACATTTTTTAAAGTGCTAAGTAAATAATAAGACATGTCTATTTTTTATTATTATCATAACTGATTAATATCGAATTTGGTTTTGTCAAGTTGGATTGGGTCGAGTCGGGTCGATAGCGGGTCAGGTTGGTGGCAGGTAGGGTTGATATGAGTCAAGTTGATGTCAGGTTACGGGTTGGGGTTAGGTCAAGTTTGGGTAGGGTCAGGTTGGATTTGGGTCGAGTCGAGTTGATAAATTTATCGGGTCGAATATTGTACAGATCGAGTTGGGTCGGATCAACTTTTACCGACTCTAATTCTTTCCCCTTTCCCCTCTTCTCTTTCCATCCTATTTCTTCTACAGCATGAACATTTTAAAGTAAAAAAGTTTCCATGACTTATTCATATTTTTTTCCAAAGTTTTTTCCTTTTTTTTCCAATTTTTTTATGGAGGAATTTTTAATTTTTTTAAATTAAGATGTTTTGTTAAAGATTTTATCAAAATATTTCTCTAATGTGTTTTAAATATTATTCTTTTAACAAATTTACCTTTCATATAAGTGTTATGACTTAGTGTAAATAAAAATATTTTATTGGATAAACAGTGGTGGCAATGAGCCACCATCGCTAGTCCACCGCAAAACTAGTGCCACCCCAAACCACACCATTGGGCTAAGTAGCACCGCCTAAGTAACAACCTTGTAGGCAGAGGACAACTACAAGTAACAATATGAGTGGGTAGATAGAAGCGATGCTAGAATGTGCCTCCTGCCACGGCTATCATCAGCAGTAACCTCTTATAAGTAAATGTTTCTTAACCTTCGGTGATGCCCCATGGATCTTCATGATCTCTAATTTGTAGATTTTTGTATTATATATTTTTAATAAGCCCTAACTCTAATTTTCATTAAATTTGTGTGAATAGCTTCTTATATTGTTACTTCTTTTATAATAGGAGACCGCTCATGTAAAAGAAAATGGCTATGCTAAAAGTAATAGTTGAAGCATATAAGGATGTTGTGAGATTTTGATATGGATCATTTGCGAGTTATTTTCTTTTAAAGGTTTTTAGATAGTATTATAAATAAGAAAATTAAAAAATTATATTCAACTATTAGAACTTTATAGTCAATATTTATCGATTGATAATAATTGATTAGATATTATTATATGAAAATCATTGATACATATACATTGTTGATTAATGTAAGAATCTTATTTTTTTAATATTCAATATGTAATATTCTTTCATATATCTAATTAATTATGTCAATTTTTATTACTCTCTAGTTTACATAAATTAAAAGAAAATCAGAGTTAAGGTTTGGTAAAAATATACCATAAGAAATTTTGTCAAATTGGAGTTCGTGAAGATTAGTGAGGCATCAACGAACATCAAGGAACACTCATATGTGATAGGACAATACTGACGGTGGCAATGGTTGGTCGTGCACATTGGTGTCACTCCTATCTGCCCACTGATACTATTGTGTGTAGTTGTCCTCTACCTGTGCAATTACTACCCAAGTGGTGCTATTCTACTTGATGGTGTTGTTTGCGGTGGCGCTGGTATTGTGGCAGTGATGTGGAAGATCATAAACAAACAATGTTCTACAATGTAGGACTTTTATTTTAGGATTACAAGTGGTAAAATCTTCACAAAACACTTAAACTTTTGACTTGAATTTGTGTTGAACTCAATAGCTTTGGTAGGATGGTGTTGATCTAATCCAAGATCAATTACCTTTAATAGAGAAATCTTCTATTTCTCTATAGAAAAATATGCAGCTCTCTAAGACTCACACTTGAAGAAGAAGAGGTTCAAAAGTCTCTCTCTTTTGTCAATTTTAATCTTCAATTCATGTTATTCTATATATTTCAATGTATAAGACCATATATTTATATATACATACACACACACACACACACACACACACACACACACACACACACACACACACACACACACACACACACACATGCAATCCTTTCATTAATAAGCCCACATAACCATCCTTATTAAAAAGATCTAAACCCCATGCACGGTACTAATATATATATATATAGCAATTACAATGATAATTTACTAACATTACAAAGTATACAATAAAATAATAAAGCTACACAAACTCTAAATATGTAATACATTGAATCAACATATGTAATCAAGCTTTGTGCCTTATAGCCTTGTCTTCCATGCAACTTTGTAATTCTTTTAATGCCATTGTATTATACATCAAAGATCTTTTAGAGTTTAATCTTCTTGAAAACATATATAATACCTCCAAGAGTTACTTAGCAAATCATAAGAAGTATTAGGATCTTCAAGAACAATTGTTATCATCTCTAAGTATGCTAATTCTTGTTCTTCATCCTTAAAAGAGTAAGATAGAGATTGAGCTTGAGATGCTTCTGCATCATTCTCCCTTTGTAAAGAAGAATTTCTCCTCAAATTAGTATCACTATAGTAAAAAGATAAATCACCAATGTTGAAAGTCTTAGAAAATCCTCCATAGTGTTCAAGTAATTTTATTTCATATCTATTATTTCCAAATTTTCTTAAGAATTTAAATGGTCCATCAACTTTTGGCATAAGTTTGTGTTTTCTTAAGTGTATAAATCTTTCTTTTCTTAAGTGTAGCCATACCAAATATCCTGGTGAAAACACTTGTTGAATTCAATTTTGGTTTGCTTGAGTTTGGTATTTGGTATTAGATTTTTCTACGTTGTTTTTAATTTATTCATGAAATTTTTTAAAGAATTCAATTCTTTATTTGGCATCATAATTCTTAATATCACCTTTTCTTAATGAAAATATATCAATAGGTAAATAAGGATTAAACCTATAGACAAATTCAAAAGGACTCGAATGAGTTGTACTAGAATGACTCCTATTGTAAGCAAATTCAAGATGTGACAGTTTCATATCTCAATCCTTGTTACTTTTATTGATTAATCCTTATAGTAAAGTTCTTAAAGTTCTACTAGTCACTTTGGTTTGACCGTCCATTTGTGGATAATAAGAAGTAATAAACAACATAGTACCTAACATATGCCAAAGTGTCTTTTAAAAGTAGCTCAAAATTTTCACATCTCTATCCGACACTATTCTTTTGGGAACTCCATGTAACCTTACTATCTCTTGAAAATATAAATGTGCTACATGAGTAGCATTGTCAGTTTCATTACAAGGTATGAAATTTGCCATTTTAGAGAACCTATCTACTACCACTAGAATAGAATCATTTCCCCTTTGTATCCATGGTAAATTTAAGATAAAATCTATACTAACACTTTCCTAATGTTGATTAGGAACTGGTAAAGGAGTATATAAACCTTTATGGAAGAAACTTTTACTCTTTCGATAAATCACACATCTCCCAATAATATCCTGTACTACTTTTATCATTTATGGCGAGTAGAAGTTTTCTTGTAGTATTTCCATTGTTTTATGAACAAAAAAAATGACCAGCTACACCCCCTCATGTACTTCTTTAACAAGAAAACCATGTACACTAGAATGAGGTATATAAAAATTATTAAGTTCGAAAAGAAAGTTATCTTCTAGCACATAATTACCGTAACTATTATTCATTTTACATGCATTATAGATGTCAACAAAATATATATCTTTAACATATAATTCCTTTAACATTTCAAAACCTAATAATTTAACATCCAACATAACTATTATCATAGATCTTCTAGGTAAACCATCTTCCATGACATTTTCCTTACCGTCGAAATATTTAACAGAAAACACAAAGGTTTGTAAGAAACTAACCATTTAGCCTGCCTAGGACAAATCTTCTTTTTCCCATGCAAATATTTTAAAATTTCATGATTCAAATACAAAACAAATGGATTAGGTATTATATTAATGGCTCCATGTTTCTAGACTTCTTAAGATGGCATTAAAATCTTTATCATATGTTGAATAATTCAATTTTGCTCAACTTTCAGTAGTAAATTTTGAGGGTGTTACAACTATACTCGGAGTAAACCTCCAAACTCTTATCTAATTTTTATGGAAGTTCCCTCATTTTCTATTTATCATGTTTTACTTCCTAATTTCTTTGCCTTGTGGTTGATGTAAGGATGGTATGGTAAGCCAGACTTATGTCAATTACCACATTAACACCCAACTATTTAATAATACACTTCCGCATAAAACAAATTTTTTTAATTGTAAATTTTAGGTGTGTTACATGAACTACTAGTAATAATAATAATAATTATTATAATAATTATAATTATAACTGTAACTTGTATGTTTAAAATAATAAGAAAAAATAAAATATGATTACTTTATTTTTATATTCTGTTGTATGGGTTTAGTATCATATATTTTAATACAAAATTTTATTTAGAAGATATTTAGATGTTTATAAAACAATTTATATGAAGTAAAATATTATTTTTACAAATAAAATTTAACATTTGTTTGAGTCACTTTTGATTTTATGTTCAGGTATAGGTTGGGTTTGAGTTAAATCATTTTAGCTTAAAGAATTTTAGGAGTAAGCCATTATCATGTTTATATCTAGGTATAGGTCGGGTTCTTTTTTATTGGGTGTGATTTATTTTTGGGTTAGCTTTTAGGATAGTCTTAGATTGTTTGGGGTTTTGGGTTGAAATTAGGTTTGAATTTTGAGGTGAAAATCATGTTGAGTTTGGGCTTTTCAAGTTAAATCATTCGGTTTAGATTAGTGTTGCCAGTTAGAAATGCAATTTTTAAAGATAATCTATTTCTTTGTCTTCCTTAACATAAATTCTCTATCTCAAATTAGTTACATATTATGTCTTTTGAGTTATGTGTTATATTTGGCTTTTTTATTGACTACACTTTTGTACCATGTTACCTAGTAGATTATCCTTCTAAAAAAAGTTATTATATACTACGTACAACATAATATTTATCTCACTTGCTCAAAAGATTATCTTGCACAAAAAAAAAATGAGTGTGTGTTTTATGCCTTGATCTTATGGGCTGCATGTTATAAATGATCTTTTTTTATTTATAGAACATATGTGTCACATCTCTAAAGGAGGAGGATGAGGAGGAGGAGGAGGAGGAGAAGGAGAAGAAGAAGTAGCAGAAAAAAAGAAGAAGAAGAAGAAGAAAGGGAAGGAGAAGAAGAAGAAGCAGAAGCAAAAGAAGATGAATAAGAAGAATAAGATAGGCTCAGCACATGTTGGTTGCTTGACAGAAAATGGGTAAAAATGAGGGAAATAAATGCGGGAGGGAGAGAGGAGAGAAGGTAATATATAAATGTATATGTATGGCATGTAAATGGGGAATGGCAAGGGAAGGTAGAGGAAGAAGATGTTGATGATTGATAGAGGGTGACGAGGGCCAGCAGAGGCATGAGGGAGAGGAGAAAATTTTGATGGGAAAGATGGGAGATGATGGTTGAGAGGTGATGGCTATGTGCTACATAAGATGAGGAAAACACACACAAGACAGAAGGAGGAGAAGAAGAAATCCCTGCAAAGGGAAGGAAAAAGAAAAAAGGAAAAGGGAGAAAGAAAAGGAAAAAAGGCTTAAGTTAGGATTTAGATTAAATTTTGATTAGCTAATATAGGTAAGATTAAAGATGCAAATCAACCGAGATTAAGGGTGGGTTAAGAAATATAAATTACCCTGGTTAAAGTTTGGGATTAGGTTAAGATTTTAGATAAAATAATTAGGGTAAGGCTAAAATAAAATTTTCTCAATGTTAGAATTAGGTTAAGGTATTAATTTTACGGAATTAATTTGAGCAAAATTTAGGGATATTACACTCTTGGTGTAATTAAAAGTCCCATACTACACTTTGGGCTTATGTCAACTTATGAGAAATGGGTGTAGTATGGTGAAACATATTCAGTGTCAGTTGAGAAGGAGAGAGGAGATGAGATGACACATATTTTAAGGGATTTGTTAGGTGGTATTCATGAGCCTCATGCAAATAATATGGTTGATAATGAACCCTTATTAGGTGACAATTTTATTAATAGAGATGATAATGGGACTTTAGGTGGTGATTTGGGGAATGATAGGGAAAAATATTATAAAGAATTATTTGAGGAGATGGAGATAGAATTATATCCTAGATGTAATAATTTATCTTCGTTAAAATTTTTAGTAAAGATGATGTATCATAAGGTGTTGAAAAAGTGGAGTAATAAGCCATCTGATATGTGTATTAGGTGTCATGTTTGGTATAGAAGAGGAGCAAGTGAATGAAGTGACTTGAATGGTTGAATTGTCATTTAAATGGCTTCAAGATGTATGCTAATCATATTGGTTAGGGGAGGAGGCAAAAGCAATAGGGTACCTTTATGGTTGATTGATATATTTTTATTTGTCGATAAGTTAATTGATAAAGTCAATCCATACTATCTCCTCTTTCTCAAGGATCTTAGCCATGTTAATGGTTATGCATAAGTTGTGGCTACACTTACTTTTTTATATAGATAGCTTGGTATAGCTTCTAAAGATAACGCTACTCAAATATC
Organism: Tamarix austromongolica; assembly: GCA_039764185.1. Classification (NCBI taxonomy): domain Eukaryota; kingdom Viridiplantae; phylum Streptophyta; class Magnoliopsida; order Caryophyllales; family Tamaricaceae; genus Tamarix; species Tamarix austromongolica. The sequence goes on along the minus strand of CM077819.1, from coordinate 103,092,448 downwards.
GAGATATGTCACTCTATTACAAGTCATTTTTTAACTATGATATATATAGTACATCTTTGGATTCATTAATTATAATTCTAACAAATAAATATTATAAATGACTTGGATATAAGAACACTTTCATGGGTTTAGAGTGAAATGATCTAATTATGATATTGACCAACCCCATTGTATGTGGTGGTTTTGTACAAATAAATTCAATAACAAATTAGAGATTGTTGAATACTTTTGGCCTAAGATTGATTGTATGCATGTGTCAAAGGTATTATAGTGATGCCCGTATTTAGTTTAATTCCTTTGTCATGGGTCATTTGGGATCCATATAGAGTAGCTAATCCATATAGGCATTGTCCCATAGTATTATTTTATAGTTGTTTACAATATTTGGAGAAAGTGGAACTATATATGCGAGATTGAGTGATGCACCAGCTCGGATATGTACAAGTGATCCCTAAGGAGCCTATTAAGCCAACTAAGAATATGTATAGGGATCCTTCTTTGAAGAGACACAAAGTTCATTATGCACACCTACTTAACCAATGGTTCTTGAGGCATGAACACATACCAGGACCAAATATTTTCAGACCATTAGCTCGATACCCATAGGATGTGGCTCCTTCCTATATGAATGTGTATGTTTATAGAACCCATAGGTATGCGTTGGTAATAATGGAGAAATATTTGGCCGAACATCTAAATGATGAACATGAAATTTAGGCTAAAAGACTCCTTAACGAAGTGCGTAAAACTTTTTATCATTTCTATTGGAGGGGTGATCTAGATCCAAATTATGAGAAGCTAATTACATTCATTAAAAATCTTGTAAATGATTCAGAAGTTACTTTAGTTGAGTGTGGGCATGGGAGTACACATGGGTTTGGACATAGACATTTGTAAAGTGCTTGATTTATTATTTGTTGTTGTATACTTAGATTTCGAATATGTATGTGACAATTATATAATGTAATTTTTATTTTATTTTATGGTTTTAAAGAAGTGAGAACCTTGAAACAATCTAACAAGATTAAGAAAATATCATCTAAGCCACATAGAGTACCAAGATACTTAGGCTTAATAATACACAAACGAATCTGACTACCATAAAACTAGATGCATCAAAAGCATAGTAAGCATATAGTTGAAACTGCCTTAGATAGGAAATGGGAGAAGCTATTTGGTGTAGCTGATCTTCCCTTGAAGTTACACCAATATCGGGTTGGTATATGCTAGAAGTGGTGAATTAGGTGGAAAATGTATCCGTGAGAGAACGTGCATTTGAGTTATGACAAAACATATAAACACTCAAGATATAAGCTCTTGTACTAGAAGATTGCCAAATCATCATGGTAGGGTAACAAGAAAAAAAAATCAACAAAAATTCATTATATAGATGTTTCAAATGTCAAATATAAATAAACTAAGAAAAAGTTATAACAATTCAAGATAAAATTTGAGTATGAAGATAGAGGAAGTGGTTCCTACGTGCCATCATGTACCAAAGAGAGACATTATTGGAACCTCGAAGAATATAGTATATTCCATATTGAAATACTACTTATCATAGTATCTATTCCAATTTGTATGCAGTAGTAGGAGTGGAAAATTATCCAAGAGATATATCTATCAACAAAATTATTATAAAAGTTGGCATTGATATTTTATTGATATATGAAAAAGACATAAAACATCCACATACTGATATATAATGACTCATGTCTTTAAAAAAAAAACCTTATAGTTACTTCATTTTCAAGACCTTGAATCCCATGTTATGTCATTAAAGGTAGGAATGAACTACATGCTAAGAGTGTTCATGGATCCGATATCTGGTGTTTCGGATATGCTATGATTGGATATTTGGTAAAAAGTTTCATATATCCTGAAGAAAAAAAAACTTCAGATATCTGGAGTTTCTAATCCAATAACAAATAATCCATAGAATATCCGAAACTTTCTAGCGAGCCACAATTAAGAAATACTAAATAAAAAATTATTCAATAAAAAAAATCAATCTAATTTGAATAAATATGATATAATGATTTGATTTGAGTATTAAAAATGCATTATATTCAATTAGTAATTTCAAATTTTGGATAACAATTAAGCATAAAAAGTTTAAAATTTACTTACAATAAAAAATCATTTCAAATTATTCACACATACACACATATACATGATTATATAAAATAAAATTTTATAAAAAATAAATAGCATTTAGAGTGTATATGTACATACTTTATCGGATTGGATATTATTTTTATTTATTTGATAAGATATATGATTTATTTGATCTTTTATTTATTGGATTAGATATTTAATTTGAAAAAAAAATATTAGATCGGTTATTTGATATTTCGGATCGGATCAATTCAAATATCAAATCGGATCATCAGATATTAAATAATATGAGTAGCTCTACTACATGCATTCAATGAGTAGTATGCAAACAATACACAATAATGAGTTGCAATGATATGACCAATATCTGACATTTGTATCTATTGTGCTATCGAAGCTGGCCATATCTAGTGAGCAATAATATTGAGAACTTGATCAATATTGTTATATACAAATACATTCTCATACAGTTGTCTTCTAGCCAGGGTCTCATGATATAAGTTAGTACAGATATGAACTCTCCGATCCTCAAATCCTAGTATCATATTTGTCAATGTTATAAAACCACATTTACCATCTCCTAACACATTATACTAGGTACTAATATAAGGTACTATATGTTGATCCATTTGACTTATATATAGAAATTGTAATTGGCATGATAACATAAATGCCAATTGTTATCTTCAAGCCTGACCTCGAACCCGACCTTGATGTGGACATGACCTACCTTGAACCTGTGTTGATCCTAAATGACTTAAAAATTGTTGTTCAATGTACTCCTAACTAGTTGGTATGTTCACCATCCATAGGTCTATTACGCATGTATCTTCCATATTTTTCACATCTTATAGAGAATTTACCTATTTCTATACTATTTCCTTTTCTATAACCTTTTCATTATCAAAATAATTCTATAGCGTTTACCCATTTGTTTAACTTATGCTATAAATTCTTCATGATCAGAGAATATTTGATCTATTATAAAAAAATATTTACTAATTTTGGGTTCTAAAGTATGTACCCATACATTCCATATTATTGGATCGATTTTCTAGAATAATACGATGAACAAAAATTATAATTTTATAATATTTGAATTGTTTATATAGCAATACATATATTTTTTTAATTTGATTTATTGAAAAGACTATAATTTTTTAAAGTATTTAAATATATTTAAGATAACATATTTATACGCACTCATTTGTGTGTAGATTTATAAATTGATGAATAATATGAATAATCTAATTGATTTGTAAAAATATGAAATGAAAGAATATATATATATATATATATATATATATATATATTAAAAATGTTGATTAAAATATAAAATGATTTAAATTTATAATTTCAAAAATTAGCAGATTGATTATGTTAGAGAATATAAGTATTAATAGTTATCATTACTTATTAGTACAAGAATGCAAATATTAAAAGCAAATTTTATTTATTAGACTCACCCTATTATATAAGTATATCAACGTGGGTCATATTCTACCATCTCCTACAATGCAGTAAAGATGTATTACTATCTTATATATGTTGGAATTATCTCTTAAGTTTATTATTTACATAAATCATCTTCCTTTTTTCTTATAATTTGTCTAACATAAAAAAAAAAATATTTAGAAATTTATATAAAAAATGGTGCTCTGTAGAACTATTGTTGATACTATTTATCTCGTAATTTTTTATCTTATTAGATTAAATCAACATGAACACAAGCAGTTTATAGCCAGAGAGAGAGTTTCCATGCTTAGAGTTACACAAACGTCAATGCTTAGAGTTAGACAAACGTCAATGCTTAGAGTTTCCATGCTCGCAAGCACACATTATTTATCGGTTCTCTAAAGAAAACCACCGTGTCAATGCTCTAAAATGAAAATAGCTAGCTTTATTATAAGTAAGAAAAAAAAAGACAAACATTTGATTCAGTAATTAAGAGAATAAACCATCTAAATCGAAGTCAATAGTCAGTCCCTGAGTAGCTATATTCGAAGCGCGTCAGGCCTGCATCTGCAGTGTGAAATTATCATGCTGCTGCTGCAGTGCTGTATAATGAAATTACAACCAGAAGGCTGGCACGAAGTAAATGGATCAGGACAAGGAAAAATAACTTCTTCCGCTCCTCGTCAAAATCCAGCTGGCATTCATACTCCAGGCTCCAGGCTCCAAGCTCCATAGAAAAGTACAAAATCATTTGAATCCACTATGCATCTATACCAAGATTATCCCCAGGTATTTTCAACCTAGCAAGCTTTATACGGTAATTCCGTAGGCAATTTAAATTGAGTTTGTTTTATTGTTTTAAAAGTTAATATACTTGTCAATTTTCCGTCTTAAACTCTGCTTTAGACCAATATGACAGGAGAAAATTACATGTATTTTACAAAATACAGAAAATATATATTTGTAATTATAAATCCTTATAAGGAGTTAATTTTTCAATCAATAATTATTTAATGATAAAAATTAATTTTTTATAGTATGTCTATCTGTATTACTGTACTCATTTTATTCTAATATATTAGTATATATTTTTACACTTAAAATATGTACTAGAAGTAGGGTGATTTGAATTTGAATTTGAATTTTCATGAAAAGGAGGCAAATTTATTTCCATTAAATAAAGAATAAAAACCAATGGTTTATTATTCTTTGGTTGGTTCAGCTAGGTGGTACGTAGGGTGAAGGAGGTGTTATCAATTTTTTCAATTTATATAAATTTTAATTATAATATTATTTTATACTTTATAAATATACTAATCTATAGTGTGGTTCATATAAAATTAGATTTAAAGTATAGTTATAAAAATTATTTAATATAGTCTCACGTTGGTATATTAATTTAATTATCTCTTTATCTATTTTTTAATGGTAGAAATAGTTGTAGGACATATATGTATATTATATTAAAGTATCATGTGCCCAACACATGTATTCAAATGTATATATATGAGACTCATTTTGCGATCACATGTGAATAAGGAAGAAATGGGCCAAGACCCATGTTACTCTCATTAATGTCACAAGTTCTTATCTTTTATTCTCCATCTACAAAAACAAGGAGAAAATTGGGTGTGATTCTTCTACTTAATTTAAACAGTTAGAAGAAAAGATCATCAAGATATCTTTATTCTTGTTCCTATTAAAAAACACAAACTATTGGGATAAGCAATGAGAAATAGAAATGTTATATTTGTGTTCATTTTGATTTTGATGTTATTAGTCTCATCAATGGCTGATGGTATGTTAATTATGATCTTTATGAAAGTATTATATAGTTTAATTATGTATTAAGAATACTTACATCATATATTAAGGTTTTATATGATCTTTTTTGTCTAATTATGCATGAATTCATATGATCAATCTATTAGTTATGGTAATTGAGTTGCAGAATACGTTTAATAGAATATAATGGAAAGAAAGAAACTTATCAACGTTATTCATTGTGATGCAAGAAAGATCGTTGACTTGAAGCGAATGTTCGAGTAGATTGAGGTGCAATTAAAGCCTGCTTACCTCCAAGGTTAACACAACACTCTCTCCTTCCCATGCACTCGAGAATTAGAGATTTGGATTGCAAATCGATGCCCACAATTTGTAACACATAACAGAAGAATAAAGCTCAAGTTTTTCATGTCATGTAAAATTGAAGGTAGGCTATTACTGAAAAAAAAAATGCAAAGGTGAAGTCTACTACCTTGAAGATCAGCACTCATCCATGCACAACAGGGTAGAAAACTTTCAAAACGTTAAAAAAGAAGAAGAAGAATCTAAACCAAAAATGATCGAGCAAAGGTTTCATAAAAAATGAAATTATATAAATGATTATTTAACAAAAACAACATCAGACACATGCTAATATGCCCAAGTAAACCTAAACCAGATGGCCGCCGGACAACGATAAGTTCGTGTGGGCTAGCCCAACACCAAGTCCAACATTAAAACAACTCATGCTACTCAACTCAAACATACCACTAAGTGAGGGAATATCAAATCACTTTCAAAAATATATCTCCCACTAGTGTGGGATGGAGGAAAAGAGCAAACTCTAGCTTTTTCTATTGTTTCCAACAATACTCCACCAATGGAAAAAACAACGCAAAGCCCACAAAAAGATATGGGCAATGAAGGATCAACAATTAAGTATGAATATCACAAGGATTGAATTGATATGTAATAAAGTGAGGGAAAAACTATATCTAGGAAGTAAATGAATCTTGAACTTCCTTCACTTTAATTGAAACCCCAATAACACATGTCTTATCTTAAAATATACAAATTCCATGATAAAAAGAAAACTATTAATGATCACGTTGTAATACCCCAAATTTAAAGGTCTTTAATGTGTACTAATCTATGCACTTTTTGGTGATTTCAGTGTGTTCGATCTTGTTTTAAATGTGTATTTAGGATCGGTATAGCTTTCGTTGAGCTTAGTTTAGATTTTGGAAGATAATTTGTTTTATCATAAAAGCCACTTAAGTGATTGGAGGTACTGATAAAGTGGTTTTATCCTTAAATTTGAGTTTAGAAACCTAATGAACTGATCGAGTTGTTTGGGGTACCGGTCAACTGGTTCAATTGAACTGATTGTTCTTCTAACTTGGTTCTCACTATGAATCTTTTGCAAAACTTTTCTAGCATTGTGATTATGTTTTTATCGTTTTTTTCAAAAATTTTATGAAGCTTTTGAGCTTGCCTAACCTATTTTATCAATTTACAATGGATTTATGAAGAAGTAGTTCATGAGGAGTCACTTTTACGACTTCAGTTCATTTGTCTTCTTCTTCCTTATTTTCTCACTCTTCTATGAAATTCTTGAGCGAATCATTTGCTTCTATAACCTATGTAGATTACCGAACTTTGATTCCCTTCCCTTTTTTTCATTATTCCTTTATTGTGTTCAAGATTTCTAAGGTACATTACCTAGAATACTATAGCTTCACCAATTAAGCTCAAAGGCAAAAATGCCAGCTCTGAACCTTTGAAACTTGAACTTTGAAGCTTGGATTTAGGCTAGGGTTTGGGGTCTCTATTTATACACTCCCTTACCCTTATTATTTTAGCAGAAACCCTTAGTAATTTGAACCCAAAGGCTTCATTTTCTCCTTTATTCCTTAACCTATGAATTGCCCTATTTTTCTTTATACTTGTTTCACCACATTTCCTCTCCTTGAATTTATTTTTTGATCTTCCTTTACTCTTCTAATCATTTCTTTAGCTCCTTCTTGTTTTGATCTTAATCAATATGGGGTTAGATTTGGGAAAGGAGTGAAGGTTTATCTTCCATCTCTAGTATATGTTTTCTCCTTTGGAAGGTGAGTTTTCTCTTATTTCCTCTCCCAGGTCTCTAATTTTACTAAATATTCTTTGCATGATTTCAATGGTTTTATTGAGTTTTAGTCTGGCTTTCTTGAAAGGTGTTTTAGTGTAAGGAATACTTCATGCTTAGACTCACCGTCTTTCCACATAGGTATGTAAACACTTAATGGCAAGGAGAATCAAACAACCTCTAAGGCTGATCCTGATTAACCAAATCCTCAAGTTATACCACTAGTTCATATAAGCTAGAGATTAGTGAGTCAACCCATCAATATTCCGCTTCATAAACAAGTATTTAGGCTAACCATTAAGCAAGTGTAATAACCAACTCTACTTAATTTCAACCAGTCATACCATTAGTTCCATTCTTATCAACTATTAGCCATTCTCTTCATCATATTTTATGTATGATCAATTACTTACTTAGTAACCATATTTTATTATCATCGAGCGATGGACTGTGCTCTACCCCATTGTCTCACATACCATTAAAGCCTATCTAAAAGGGATATAAAGTCTAGGTTGAAGCCAATTACCATAATGGATATAATTCCAAGCCAAAGCCAACCATTATAGACATAAGTACAGGCCAAAGCCAACCATCTAGGTGACTAAACCCTTTAGTATCGATACCCCCTAGTACATCATCAGTGTTTAGATTAGATAAGGCACCAGGACCTCTCATGATCCTGCTCGAAGGCAAAGCATGAAGGCACTAAAAATGCATGAAGGCAGACTAACTCTAGTAGCTAATTGAGGATCGGATAATCTAGACCCATACTCAACTCAACTTTCTTTCACTTTAAGTGGTCAGTATTTTATATATAAGGATGGGTGATCATACAAGTCTTATACAAGCAAATAAGGTAAATCTCCACACTAAGCCATATTAATCCTTTTTATTTCCGTTTTCCCCAACCATGTAGGTGTATGATTTATCCTTGGCCGTTGAGTTTCATATCCATCATAGGGTTTAATCCAAGCCCTTACTGATTTCCATTACTCTTATTCCCATTTTCTCACTAATTACAAGTGAGTTAGACATTTAACCTTTTACATTGCTCATAATGCATGCCATAGGTTATGATCATTTTTAATCCCTTAATTAAGCCAGTAATCAATGTTAAAATATGCATTTCATCCCATTAATAATCATGATATAGTCCCAAATATAACCCCCAAATATAATCGAACCACAAGGTAACAAATCATGTAAACCAGGAGAATCATTCAATCAGTTTGACCCAACCAATCGATCTATTTGGGTCAACCAGTTGATCCATTCAACTCAACCAAACCATGCTTCCTTTAAATCGGTTAATTGGTTTGGGCAAACCAGTTGAATGCTCATAGAATAGTTAATCAGTTTTGCCAAACCAGTTGATACGTTTAAGTAGAGAGCAAGACTAAGGTTTCTATAGGCAAAACAGGAAATGGGTTGGGTTAACTAGTTGAATGTTCTTGGAACCAATCAATCAATTTGATCTAACTAGTCAATCAATTTACCCTAATATGGCACAAATTCACACTACAAAATATATGACTTGTGCCAACAGTAATTTAGTCACATATTTTTTTTTCTATTGGCAAAAGTTACTAATACCAACAGATATATTTTTTTGGGCAATAAAGAAAGTTTCTCCTACTGAAATTTTTTATCTGTTGGTAATAGTATGTTATACCAACAGATTTTTTGCCTACTTTTATATCTGTTGGTATTAGTAGTATTATACCAAAAAAACTTATACCCACTAATATATCTGTTGGTATTAGTATATAAGGAAGATACATGTTTCAACTATTGTTATATCCCTTGGCATAACACATTCATTCCTCTTATACTTGAAATACTTCTCTTATTATCATAATTTCCAACTTTATATGAAATACTAATAATATAATATATAACCAGATTTATAATTAACGTTATAGTCATTGTTAATATTATAACTATGATAAATAAAATTATTCTTAAAATAATAAAAATTATAATAAACATAATAATCAATCAAGTCGTGTTTCGAATGACCTATATGATGGGGTATCACTGCTTGATTGGTACAATGGGGGTCTAGGGGGCATTGTATCTCTTGTTTATTGATCTTTTTAAGCCTAATATTATTATAGTTATTTATATAATTATAATAAAATTTCTTTTCTTTTTTTCAAATTCAATTTCCTTAAACTTAATAAATAACTATTATTTTTGTAAGCATTAATTATTTTCATAAATATTACAATAAAAATAATAATTAGTTAAGCTGCGTTCCGAATAACCTAGGACAGGAGTCTTATGGACCGGTCGGCTAGTTGGGGGTCTGGGAGCATCGTACGTGTAGTGTAATACCTCACTTATTAAAAACCTAATTTTTATAAATATTGGTATTGATTTATGAGTTTTAATATTTATTTTTTGTTTAATTAGGTTATTTAATTTAAATTGTATTTCTATTTTAATAAGTGTTCTGATTTATTTTAAACACAAGCTTTCATCGGATAAGTATTTTGTTTATTTTTGAAAAAATATTTATAAAATTTATCTCTTAAATTTAATCTATTTAAAATTATATTTTTAATATAGATTCTTTTAGATTTTTAAAAAAGAAAAAGAAAGAAAATGTCGGTCAATACCGACTAACAGTGTGACTGCCTACTGCCCCCGCGCTCTTTATTCACTTTCGAGTATCAGGCTTCCCTATCTCGAGTCTCGACCCCCAGCCCTAGTTATTTTGTTCTCGCTCTCTTGTAGATAATGAGTCACTGTCCCTACTCCCTCCTCCATTTCATTGAACACCGCCTCGCCGCCGCTGTAACACCGAAAAATTAACTATTTTTTTAAAAGCGGAAGTAATTAAAATACTTAATTTAAAATCCGTGAATTCTGGGGATGTTACCGGCACACTTAGTACCAAATCGGTTCTCTCCGACTATTTAAGTACCAAGTGCTAAGGCTAAGAAAATACTATTAATAATACCATTAATAATCCAAATTTATAAAAACAAAAATCAGAGTACACGCAAGTCTTATATAATTCGAAATACTAGCGATTTGTTTTTCTAGACAATAACTAAATAGCATAATTAAAATTGTTTCTGCAACTCAAACATAATAAAATAACATGAGTCATAAATTTTAAACAAAGGAAAACAACCACGTCACTCTAGGAACTGATCCAGCCCAACATCACTCAGCCCCTCCCGATGTCCCATAGACATCGATAGCATCAAAGTAGGTGTCTCCTACCTGCAACAGATCAGATAGTCCTTCTGCTCGTGGGAATGAGTACGCTACATACTGAGTAAGGTAACCGAGTACTAAGGCCAGCATATAACACATTAAATCATGCAGGGTAATTATAAACATACAATTGCAAACCCACACATATGATATATAAAAGTATAAAGTGAAATCCAAAACTTAAAATCCACAAGTCCACACATAAGGCCCAAAAAGGTCCAGATTAATTATTTAATTCATCTTTTATTCGAAGTCGATACACACCATGCCTTTTATCAAATCCATTTAAGTACAGGAACACCCCACTATTTTAGCCGGTGGGTGGGTCACTTGCGGGACAATAGTCCACACCACTATTCCTGATCGGTGGATCGGTCTGGTTCCTGCTCACATGGTGTTCCACTATAAGTAATTAATTTCTTTTAGGAATTAGAAATTCTAATTTGTGTTTATTGAGCTCGAGTCACTCCACTATTATTGCCGGTGGGTCGGTCACCTGCGGGACAATAATCCACACCGCTATTATTCGCCGGTGGATCGGTCACTTATAGGGTGAAAACCCTAACCACTATTTCTGACCAGTGGATCGGTCTGGACCCGGCTCAACAATCTTCCACTTTAAAAGATTAGTGTTTTAAATACTTTATTCACAAACATTTGCCCAGACATGCATGACTAACTCCATGCAAACCCTAGCTCCCATGCAAACTCTAACTCTCATGCAAACCCTAACTCCACGTAAACCACACTCTCTCCATACAAACCCTAACTCCCATGTAAGCCCTAACACCATGCAAACCCTAACTCCACATAAACCACACTCCTTCCATGCCAACCCATACAAACCCTAACTCCACGTAGACATGCTTCCATACAACCTGAATTCACATGCAAACATTAGCTTCGCGTAGACCACACTTCCATGCAAACCCTGATTCATATGCACACCCTAGCTCCACGTATACCACACTCCCATGCAAACCCTAATTCATATGCAGACCCTAGCTCCACGTATACCACACTCCCATGCAAACCCTAATTCATATGCAAACCCTAGCTCCACGTAGACATACTTCCATGTAAACCCTAGCACCATAACATTTCATGTAAAACTCTAACCCATACCCTTTCATGCAAAACTCTAACATCATACTATTTCATGCAAAACCCTAACACCATGCCATTTCATGTAAAACCCTAACACCATATTGTTACACTCCCCATCATTATTTTACAACCCTAACATGCATGTCTTAGGGCCACATCATACAATAATAATAACATAAACATACACATGATTCTCATGCCACAATTTATTCACACCAACATACTTCAACTCCACTTTATAACACATATGAAATAATTAATAATGATAAACATAGAATACATGGCATATGAAGCACATAATGCATATAAACACACAAATGGCCTTAGTAACACCCTTACCTAAAATGTCACCGGTCTTGGTGCACGCTCCTATTCCACTTGAGGGATTTGACTAGGTTGACCTATTATATAAAAATATACTAGATTTAGGCTCCCTCCTAAAAGTTTATTATTCTCTAACTTATTCTAAGATTTGGTTTTTAATTAAAATAATAGTATAAAATAATTAACTATACAAAATATTACTTAAAAATACAAATAAATTACTATTTTCATTCGAAAAGAGTGGTGATATAACGGTTTCCACCCTTCACCAAAATAGTAATAGTAATATTAATAATAATAATAATAATAATAATAATAATAATAACAATAATAATAATAATAATAAAATATTAGTAATCATACTCTTATTAATAGAATATTAATATTAATAATACCATAAATCTTAAAATTACAAGGTGGCTTACGAAACCACCCCATTTAATAATATTATTATTCGAAAATGGTAATAATAATATTAATACTATATATAATTATAATATAAAAGTTAATAAAGATAATAATGATAATATAATTAGTAATAATGTTAAAAAAATGCTAATAATAGTAATAAAAAGCAAGGGTGCAAGACCTAATTAAAATTTTAGGTTTTGACCCTCCCTAAAATAATTACAATATTAAATAAATAATTATGTGAATAATAATATTAATATTAATATTATTAATAATAATAATAGTAAACATGTAATAATTCTATTAAATAACTAAAATTTGAGAATAATAATTTATCTAACTCAAGAATACTCCCAACCTGTCAATAAAATTTAGCAATTAGATTACAGTTTATAACCATAATAATAATAATTAAAATCGAGTTAACATTAAAAATTAGGATATAAGCAAAATAATTTTCAATAAATTGAAGGGAAGTGTTGAAAAGGTCTAGGGTTTTACCTTGAGTTGGCGGGGATGGGTGGCACTGGCGGTGGTGCTCGGAGGTGGCCGAAAAAGTGATCTAAAAGGGGAAAAAATGAAGAAAAAGAGGGAAGGTGGAAGGAGAAAAAGAAAAGAAGTTTATGGGTCGGTGGAGGAGAATTAGCAAGAGTTTTTGAGTGGTTCAGAGGGTGGTAGAAGCGGCAGATGTGGTGGTGGGCGGTGGTTTAAGGTTTCAGGGTAAAAATTCTGGCAAGCGGAGTAGGGGACTTTGCACGGCTATGGTGACCTGTGCAAGGAGAATCGAAGGATGTGGATGGTTTAGTTAGCTAGAGGGCGTTGCAGGGAAGAGTTTGGGAGCATATACGGTGGTGAGGTTGGCTAACGGCGGAGGAAAATGCGATGAAAGTGGCGGTGGTGCAAAAACTTACACTTAGGGTTTCGGGGAAGAGAAAGCTCGATTTTAGACCATGTGAGGGGTATTTATAATGGTAGAGGGTTGGTTCGCATTTTGGAGGTTACTAGGAGTTCAAAGCTGGTGAGACATGGGGCGGTTATGGTGTTGATCGGTCAGCATGATTTCAAATCGTACCCGACCTTTACAGGGGAAAATGGGGGCAAATGTGGGGAAGAAAAGGGAAGTGGGGCAGTTTAAATTAAAGTGTGCGCCGAGGGGAAGTGTAACACCCCAAAATTTACACAATTTTTTTTTAAAAGCAATACTCATAAATTAAAACTGTAAATTCTGGGGATGTTGCCGCCGCACTTAGTACCAGACCAGTTCTTTTCTACCGTTCCGGTACCAAGTGCTAAGGCTAAGAAAACATTATCAGTAATACCATATAAATTCAAATTTATAAAAATGAAAATCAGAGTATGCACAAATCTTACATAATTCGAAATAACAACTATTGTCTTTCCCGATAATAACTAAACAACGTTAGTAAAATTTTTCCAACAATTCAAACATAATAAAAGATAACGTGAGTCATGAGTTAAAAAGGACAACGGCCACGTCTCTCTAGAAGTCGATCCAGCCCAGCTATCACTCTGTCCCTCCTGATGTCCCGTAGACATTGATAGCATCAAAGTAGATATCTCCTACCTGCAAAAAATTAGACGGGCCTTCTGCTCGTGGGAATGAGTAGCACCCATGAAACGGGTGATCAGTACGCTACATACTGAGTAAGGTAACCGAATACTAAGGCCGACATATAACACATTAATTCATGTAGGATAATGATCACATACAATTACAACTCATACCTATGATACATAGAAGCTTAAGGTGACATCCATAACTTATAATCAACAGTCCACACATAAGGCCCAAAAAGGTCCGGATTAATCATTTAATCTTTCTTTTATCAAAAGTCAATACACACCATGCCTTTTATCAATCCATGCGAAAACAGGAACACCCCACTATTATAACCGGTGGGCCGGTCATACATAGGGTAAAAACCCTAACCACTATTCCTGACCGGTGGATCGGTCTGGTTCCTACTCGCATCATATCTATGCGAAAATAGGAACACCCCACTATTATAATAGGTGGCCGGACACATATAGGGTAAAACCCTAACCACTATTCCTGACCGGTGGATCGATCTGGTTCCTGCTCGCATGGTGTTTCGCTGTAAGTAATTAATATCTTTTAAGAGCTTTAGCAATTCTGGTTTGTATTTATTGAGCTCGAGTCACCCCACTATTATTGCCGGTGGGCCGGTCACACATAGGACCTCATGTCCTAACCACTATTATTACCAGTGGATCAGTATATAGGGTAAAACCCTAACCACTATTCCTGACCGGTGGATCGGTCTGAACCCGGCTCAATAATCTTCCACTTTAAAAGATTAATGTCTTAAGTATTTTAATCATAACATTATCCACTCACAAACATTTTCCCGGACATGCATAACTAACTCCATGCAAACCTTAACTCATCGTAACCCACACTTCCATGCAACCCTAGCTCTCATGCCAACCCTAACTCCACGTAGACATATTTTCATGCAAACCCTAATCCACATGCAAACCCTAGTTTCACGTAGACCACACTTCCACGCAAACCCTAATTCATATGCAAACCCTAATTCATATGCAAACCCTGGCTCCACGTATACCACACTTCCATGCAACCCCAATTTATATGGAAACCCTAGCTTCACATTTACCTCACTTCTATGCAAACCCTAATTCATATGCAAACCCTAACTCCACGTAGACATGCTTCCATGAAAGTCCCAACCTCAGGTCAATTTATGCCAACCCTAACATCATACCATTTCATGCAAACCTTAACATCATGTCATTTCATGCAACCCTAACATCATGCCATTTCATGCAAACCCTAACATCATACCATTCCATGCAAACCCCAACTCCTTGCCGTCCCATGCAAACCCTAACTCCCTATCATTCCATGCAAACCCTAGCACCACGCCATTTTATGCAAAACCCTAACACATGTCTCAAGTCATATTATACATTAATGACATAAACATATGCATAATTCTCATGCCACAGTATATTCACAACAACATACTTCCATTCCACAATCATGCCACATGCGCAATAATTAATAATAATGAACATAAAATACATGGCATATCAAACACATAGAGCATGCAAACACATAAATAACCTTAGTAGACCCTTACCTAAAACGTCACCGGTCTTGGTGCATGCTCCTATTCCACTTGAGGGATTCGATCAGGTTCGCCTATTATATCAAAGCATACTAGAATTAGATTCTCCTATATAACTTTATTATCCTCTAACTTATTCCAAGATTTGGTTTTTAATTAACATATTACTACTTAATAATTTAACTATAGAAACTATTACTTAAAAATACAAATGAATTATTATTTTCATTAGAAGAGGGTGGTGATCTAAGGGTTTCTACCCTTCACCAAAATAGATTTAATAATATCATATCTATGATGATGATAATAATAATAATAATAAGAATAATAGTAATAAAAATAATTAGTAATATAAATAAAGTATAATAATATTAATGATACTTTTTATAAATAGAATATTAGATATTAATGATATTAAAATTCTTAAAATTAAAAGTTGGATTTCTAACCCTCCCACAATGATAAACATAATACTATTCAGAATTGTGATAATAAAATTAATAATGTATATATATACTTAAATTATATTTTAATTAAGGTAATAATGGTAATATAATTAAAATAATGTTGAAAAATGTTAATAATGTTAATAAATTTTATAAATGCGAGGCCTAATTAAAAATTTAAGGCCTCTGTTCTTCCAGTAATAATCACAATATCAACCAAATAATTATACTAATAATAATATTATTATTAATATTATTAATAATAACATCAATTATGTAAAAATCTAAATAAATAGGTAAATACCGAGATAATTATTGTATCTTACTCAATAATACTCCCAGACCTGTAAACAAAATTTAGAAATTAGAATACAGTCAATATTACTAATAATAATAATTATAATAATAATAATTAAAGTTGAATTAATACTAAAATTTTGGCTAAAATTAGAATAATTATAAATAATTCGAAACTAAGTATTTAAAATGTCTATGGAATCACCTTGAGTTGGAGGATGTAGGTGGAATCGGCGGTGGTTCCCGGAGGTGGCCGAAAAATGGGCCTAAGGGGGTTAAAAATTAGGAAAATAGGTGATGGAGAGGAAGAAAATTAAAATAATTATATGGGGCTGTAGAGGATAATTAGTAGAAGTTAATAGTTGGTTTAATAGGTGTTAGAAGTGGCGGATGTGGTGGTGGACGGTGGTTCACTATCTCGGGGTCAAGATTCTTGTCGAATCAACTAGCCAACTTTGGATGATTATAGAAACTTGCACACGATGAATCGAGGGATGAGGTTAGTTTAGTTAATTAGATATTATTGCAGGGAAGAGATTGGTAGCAAGAGGAGATGTTGAAGTTGGTCGGAAGCGGATAAATTGGTGTCTGATGGGGCGGTGGCGCACAGGCACAACTTAGGGTTTCGGGGAAATAAAATCCCAAAATCATGCAACTGAGGGGGTTTTTATAGTTGGGGAGATTATATTTGAATTAGGGAGGTTACTAAGTGTTTAAATTAGGGGGGAAATGGTTTAATTCAAGCCGAAGGTCGGGCGGCAAAAACTTGAATTTTTGCCGACCTTCGCGAGAAAACTGTGCACAAACGAGCGGGAGAGAGAGGCAGTTGATGGTTTCAAATGAACGTGGAGATCGAGAGGAAGAAAACGAGCGGGAGAAGAGTCGGGCACGCCACGTGTGGCCGGCGGCACCATTTTCGGGGGAGAGAAGGAAAGTGGACGGTTATGGCGTCGGGCTGGAGGAAGAAGGAGGTGGGGGTGCTGGACCAGGCGGTTCGGCATGAAGGGAAAAACGATTAAATGAAACGACGAGTTTTGACGTAAAAATTCCTGAAGGACGGCGTTTTGGGGTTGACGTGCGACGGTAATATGAATGAGGTGAAACGCGGTTTTTTATTGCATTAAAGACATAAAACACAGCGCATATGGGGAGAGGGGGCAGCGACGACGCTCGGGCTGGGCCGCGTTGAAGGAAAAGCAAGGAAAAAGGAATTGGGCCGGCGCAACAGGCCCAATTCGGGGAAGAAAAAGAAAAAGAAAAGAAGAAGAAGGAAAAGAAAGAAAAGGAAAGAAAAAGGAAAAAGGGAAAAAGGAAAAGAGAATTAATTAGGTTGGGTCAAATTAAATAAATCTGAATATTTAGGACATTTAAAATTAATAATATTTAAATAAATAAAATTTTAAATCCCTTTTTA
The DNA here is from genome assembly GCA_039764185.1 of Tamarix austromongolica. Taxonomy (NCBI): domain Eukaryota; kingdom Viridiplantae; phylum Streptophyta; class Magnoliopsida; order Caryophyllales; family Tamaricaceae; genus Tamarix; species Tamarix austromongolica. The sequence continues at coordinate 103,074,622 of CM077819.1, read as the reverse complement.
GGCTAAAATAGACTTTTTAAAGGATTTTTCCAAAATTTTCATTTTAAATTAATAAATCCCTCAAATTTAATTCAGTTTAATTATTTATAAAATTAAAATTAATTTTGAAACTATTTTATCTTTCTTAATTTGCATAAAATAATTTATTTTATTAATTTTCCAAATTAAAATCCTTAATTAGATAATATATCCAAATTTCCTTTACTTAATATATTTATAACATTTCTTATTAATTGTCCTAATAATTTCCTTTTATTTTAGTAAAATAATTTACTAACTTAAATTTCCAAATAAAACCTTATTTAAATATAATCTTTAAAATTAGAAATTTTGGGGTATTTCAGGAAGAGAATGGGCGGGAGAAAGGTCGGTCACGACACGTGTGGCCGGTGGCGCCATTTTTGTGGGATGGGAGTTGCAAGTTCGATAATGGCGGGGAAAGGATGAAGAAGAAAGGGGTGAGCCAGCGGTCGGAGAGAACCGGTTTGGTACTAAGTGTGGTGGTAACATCTCTAGAATTCACGGGTTTTAAATTAAGTATTTTAATTACTTCCGCTTTAAAAAAAATAGTGAATTTGGGGGTGTTACAGCTGCTCTACCGTGCCACCACATCTCCTGGTCGTCGTCGTCTACGGTAGCATGGCAACATCAGCGGAGCAGCAGCAACAGAACATCAGCAGTAGTGCGCCACCAGTTGGATGTCTCTAGCATTGGTCTGCCATCGGCGAGTGCTCCTCTCCCACCGACGAAGCTCCACTTCCCTTTACGTGTATTGATTTGGCTGAATTTGTTTGGTATATTTTCTCGAAACCCTAACTTTTTTTTTGATTAATTTTGAAAGAATGGGCTTTTATTAAGATAAATTAGTTATTTAATTAAGTATATATGTATTGTATGACTGAATTGGATATGCTAATTGTGTGGTATATGTTGATTTCTAGAATTTGTGATTATTGACCTGGTTATGTCCGGATATCTCGGATTCATTCTATTAAGCTATTTTGGATAATTTGATTATGCATTATACTTTAAAATATACTTAGTTTCATATTAGAATTGTCAATTTAAGAAAATTGTGCGAAAGTAATCGGAATTTGATTTTTAGGTCAAATTCTTGCATATTTAAATTGAAATGTGTAATTCTGTTATTTTATTAAATTGGTTATACATTTTGTAATTTAATATGTATAATTTCATTTCCGAACCATCAATTTAAATATTTTGGCAAGATATGACCGAATTTACAATACGGGCTCAAAAACCCTAATTATTTTAAATTAGGTATTTTCTATATTTTTTAATCAATTGAGTCTACAATATGTTATAAAATAGGTCTTATTGCATTCCTAAACATTCAATTTAAATAAGTTAATAAAATTTGACAAAATTGCATTTTTAAAATCAGCTAGCTTTGATTTAAAATCAATTAAATTGAGTTTTTAACTTATCATTTGGATTAATTCTATGAAATTATTTGATTTGATATTTTGGGGTTGTAAGTCCTAATTGTGTAAGTGATTTTTATTAAAATTTACTTACTTTCTATTATTTTATGTTTCAAATAGTTTTTCTAATCTAGTATTTACGTTTTCTATCGATGATCTAGGAAGACGCACTAATGGATCCGGAAAGCCCAATGTGTATACTAGTTTATAGTTTTTTGGTTTCTCTTTGGTCATTTTGCTTAAGGTTTTGTTCTAGTGATAGGTTGCTTGTATGATTTGTGGGTTTATGGGTCTTTTCTAGGGCTTTTGAACTACAAGTGCTCAAAGCTAATGCTTTATAGCCTAAGGTACTTGATTTTTCCCTTTTATGTCTATAATGGCCTAACATTCTTGTAGTTCTTGCTAGAGCTGGAAAATAGGACTAAATTGGTATTAGGAGAGTGTTTTGAACTTTCTTATTTTGTCTTAGTCAATGTTGATGACATTTTATCTTTTACTCATAATAGGGCGGTGTATGGAGCATTAGGTCTTAACAACCCATAGGGCAGGTTCCTACTTTAATTTTTGTTCTTTGATTATCATATTTGGTTGGTGTTTATGTCTCTCTAACTTTCTATTATGGTGACCAATAATTTAGAAAAGGGGGTTGGATTCAATTATGAAAGTGATATAGTTTGTGTAAAAGTTTTAACATAGTTGTAAATTGTTGATATATAGTGGTTGTACACTTATCTAATTGGAGTTTGAGTACTATCCGAATTTGTTGATTGAAGTTCTTTACTAAAAGTCAATTGGGCTTTTAAGATATAGTTTTAGATAGTTATCAATCTATCTTTTTCCTATTAAATTGGTTGGTTGTTATCATTTTTTGACCTTCTTGTTACTTTTATGATGTTGTACTTTAATTTTATTAGCAATGTAAATGGTAATTGCTGGTGAACATGCATTTTTAATATGTTAGTTTTTAATTTCTAAATTGGATATGGAAACATAACTAATTAAATACTAATTCTAATTTTTATGTTACTAGGTTTCCATGTCGTCTTTGCAAAAGACATCGAGTAAGAAGAAAGTAACTACAAGAAGTCAAGGACAATTGGAGGTAAAATTTTTACTATTATTGCCTTCTTGTTGATGTGAATCTTAAGAATTTATATTTAATTAATTTTGAAAATTGCTGTGAATTATTTACTTATAATTGTTTGTCTTATTTGGTGAATAAATAGGAGTGTAATGCAGCATATGGACTCTGTGGATCTTTGGATGCAGTTGCTAGAATGTGTTGATTATGTATCTGAAGTGTGCAGATTATGTAATTTTTTGTTAATAAATTGTAATCCCATATGATGCATTCGCCGGTCGAAATTGGCTAATGGAAATTAGGTTGGTTGTATAATCCGCCACCCGGTCCTTAATTTGGACTAGATGGATTGTGGATTAATCAATCCTTAATAGCCATGATTAGCTAAAGTGTTATTTTTAGCTGATGGGAATTAAGTCCTAAACTTAATTGTATTTGGGACTTTTTTATTTTGGGGTTTGATTGGGCTGATCGACTATTTATGTGGCCCAAAACAATCAGGCTGTTCGGCCTTTCCGTTGTAGATATATCGTGTATTTGAAGGTCTGTATTGTGTATTTTGTATGTCGACATACGGTCTATACTACGCCTATAAATAGCTGGGTCAATGTGTAACAGGGACGATTCTTTTTGACTGAATAATTTGGCTGAGTTTTTCTCGATTATTCTCTCGCGACTTGTCTCTCTCTCTCTCTCTCTCGGTAATTCTCTCGTTCGCTCGTTCTTCTGAATCTGCTCTCTTACCTTTGATCGATCTAGATCATTCATTCTTCAAATTTCAGTTGCTGTTGTACAAACTATGCCTCTGAATCTTTTGGTCTTCCTTTGGAGTTGTTCCTTAGGCTGAACCGGCGAATCGAACGTTGCGCTCGATTAATCTTTCGATCCTTTCGAGAAACCCTAACAGGTTTCCATCATTTGGTATCAGAGCCTCGATTATTAGAGTGCTCGTAGTTTCTTTGTTACTGATTATGTTTTTCCTCCATTTTTGAGTCGATTTTCTGTATTTCGCTAACCCTATCTTGAGGTGTGAAATTTTAGGGTTTACAGCGACGAGGACTGTTTCGATTTTTGTCGTTCTAAAACCGGCGATTAAAGTGTTTTGGTCTGCTGTTTCGAAAGTCCGAAGAGAAACCCTAATCGACCTAGGGTTTGGTCAAGAACATGAATCTTGACTGAGAGTGTGACAAATTGTTGTTGGTAACCTCGATTCGTAATTTTTCTTGTTTAATACTATTATCTGCTATACGTAATTTCCAATTTCTTCGCAAATTACTTGTTTGTTACTAAGTATACAGGTAACATAACCGGCGAACCATTTGGTTTCGAGAAAAAGGGATAGACCTCCAAGAAGAGGGGTACCCTAGATAAGTGAATTAATTGCTGAAGCAGATGCGGTAATATCGTTCCCTTTTACTTAGTCATTATTGTTGAGTTATTATAGACATTGAATAAGTCTGAGTAAGATTTACTATTGCTATTTCTGTTAATCTTTGATACTGTGATACTTCTTGAGACTATATTGTGTGTTCTGTTTGTCTGAAATTCTTGAATAAGTTGTTTCTGTTAATTAATTGATGTTGTGTTAGTTGTTTAAATCTAAAAATTTCATTATGTCTAACAATGGTCTGTCTGTTAATCAATCTATGTCTAGTAATGATCTTCTAGAAACCCTTAGAACTTTTCAAGAACAAATGACTGCACAATTTGCTGTTTTATCTGCTAACCTAGAACAAAGACTAGGGGAATAGGAAGTAAGAATCAATGAGTTGCAACATAACAGAGTTGAAACTAATCAAGCAAGAGTTTTAGGAAGGGCTCCAATGGATCCTAGGATTAGAAATTACCCATAGCTAATCTAGAGGAGTTGGAAGACCAAGTATCTCACAATAGTGATAGGATGCCTAGACAGAATAATAGGCAAGATAGGAAATTAGAGTTCATTGATAGGAATTTGAATAATCTTAAGCTTAGTATACCAGGGTTTAACGGTAGGAATGACCCTGATTATTATTTTGAATGGGAAAGGAAAATAGAACTAGTATTTGAGTGTCATAATTACTCTGAAGAAAAGAAAATTAAGGTGGTTGTAGTAGAATTTACTGAGTATGCGTCCTCTTAGTATCATAATTTGGTCTTAACTAGAAGAAGGTGTGGGGAACCACCTATACAAACTTGGGCAGAATTTAAAACCTTAATGAGAAAGAGGTTTGTGCCAAGTTACTATTATAGGGAATTGCATAAGAGGTTGCAAACTATTAGTCAAGGAGTGAGGACAGTGGATGATTATTATAAGGAAGTAGAAGTTTTGATTATTAAGACAAGAGTTATAGAGGATGATGATGCTACCATGGCTAGGTTTCTAAGTGGATTAAATTCAGAGATAGCTGATAAAGTAGAACTATATCCTTGTGGAACCTTGAATGAAATGGTGAATATAGCTACTAAGATAGATATTCAATTAAGGAAATCTAGACAATATAAACCCCCTGGGATTGGGTTTAAGACTACAGTAAGGAGAAATTTTGGGGGAAATACTTCTAGAAACTGGAAGAATAATAGTAAGGTTGAATTTAAAGGTAGAAACAATGAAGTTAAGGTAGGACAGAAGTTTGAAAAGGGTAAGAATGTGATGACAAACCCTGTAAATGGATCAAACAGGACTAGGGATATTAAATGTTTTAGATGTGGAGGATTAGGACATATAGCTTCTGAATGTCCAAACAAGAGAAACATTTTAATTAGAGAGTCTGGAGATATAGAATCTGAATCTGAAGAAGAAGAGGAAGAGGTCAATATAGTTGGAGAGGATAATAGTGACCTAGAAGAGGAAGTAGAACTACCAGTGAGTAGGGATCTTTTTGTGGTTCGAAGGGCTTTAAATAGTAATAAATTACCGGATTCTAATGCTATACAGAGAGAAAATATATTCCATACCCGATGTTTAATTGATGATAAGTGCTTTAACATGGCCATAGATAGTGGTAGTTGTATTAATGCTGCTAGTACCCTGTTGGAGTCTAAGTTAGGATTAACCACTACTAAACATCCAAAACCATATAGATTGCAGTGGGTTAATGAATTGGGAGACGTTAAAGTTAGTCAACAAGTTTTAGTGAATTTAAAACTAGGAAAATATGAAGATTCTGTTTTATGTGACATAGTTCCTATGCATGCTTCTCACCTGTTGTTAGGTAGACCTTGGCAATATGATAGGAAGGTAATACATGATAGCTATAAAAATAGGTATACAGTACAGAAGGATGATAAGAGGATTGTCTTAGCACCAATGACTCCAAAAGAAATATTTGAGGATCAAACTAAAATTAAATCTGATTATAAGGAGTTATCTAAGCCTAATTTGGAGAATGATCTTAGTTCAAAGGACATGAAAGGGACTTCTGGACTTTATGCTAAAGGTAAGGATGTAGGAAAGGCAATGAAAAGAAATGCTAATGTGTACTTGATGATTTTTAAGGACTGTTATGAGTGTTAGAGAGGAATAATTGAAGAAATACCTAGTACAGTGAAACAGTTATTGGAAGAATATAGTGAGTTGTTTCCTGAGAACATTCCTAGTGGATTACCTCCATTAAGGGGAATAGAACATCAAATAGATTTTATTCCAGGAGCTGTTATACCAAACAGACCTGCTTATAGAGCCAATCCTGAAGAGGTTAAGGAATTAAAAAGACAGGTCTCTGAACTGTTAAGTAAAGGATATATTAAGGATTCTATGAGTCCTTGTGCAGTACCAGTGTTATTAGTACCTAAAAAGGATGGTAGTTGGAGGATGTGTGTGGATAGCAGGGAAGTAAATAAAATAACTATCAAGTATAGATATCCAATTCCTAGGCTTGATGAAATGTTGGATCAATTGCATGGTGCTGTTATATTTTCCAAATTAGATTTAAAAAGTGGGTATCATCAAATTAGAATGAAACCAGGAGATGAGTGGAAGACAGCTTTTAAGACTAATTTTGGATTATATGAATGGTTAGTGATGCCTTTTGGGTTGTCAAATGCTCCTAGCACTTTTATGAGACTTATGAACTATGTGTTGAGGGAATTTATTGGAAAACTTGTGGTTGTTTATTTTGATGATATACTTATATATAGTAAATCTTTAGAGGAACACCTGAAACACTTAAGGATTATTTTGAATGTGTTTAAAACATAACTTTAGAAAACATGTTAAGAGCTGTCCTTTGAAAGAATCTTAAACAATGGGAATATGTTTTACCTTAAGTGGAATTTGCTTATAATAGGACTTTACATTCTACAACTAATAAAACTCCATTTGAGATTGTGTATGGTTTTAATCCATTAACTCCTTTAGATTTGAGTCATTTGCCTCATGCTGAATTGCAAAATTTTGATGCTGAATCTAGAGCTGTTAATATGAAAAGGTTACATGAGACTGTAAGCCAACAGATTAACAAAAAGGTGCAACAGATGGCTGAACATGCTAATAAAAGAAGGAGAAAAATGATTTTTAAACCTGGAGATTTAGTCTGGGTTCACCTTAGGAAAGAAAGGTTTCCAAATTTTAGAAAGTCAAAGTTGGACTCTAGAGGAGATGGACCATTTACTGTATTAGAGAAAATTAATGATAATGCTTATAAAATTGATTTACCTGTTAAATTTGGGAATGTGATTAATTCTTTTAATGTGGCTGATCTTAGTCCATTTCTGGGACTTATTCAGGTTTTAGAGGCGAAACCTTTCCAAGAAGAGGGGAATGATGTGAATCTTAAGAATTTATATTTAATTAATTTTGAAAATTGCTGTGAATTATTTACTTATAATTGTTTGTCTTATTTGGTGAATAAATAGGAGTGTAATGCAGCATATGGACTCTGTGGATCTTTGGATGCAGTTGCTGGAATGTGCAGATTATGTATCTGAAGTGTGCAGATTATGTAATTTTTTGTTAATAAATTGTAATCCCATATGATGCATTCGCCGGTCGAAATTGGCTAATGGAAATTAGGTTGGTTGTATAATCCGCGACCCGGTCCTTAATTTGGACTAGATGGATTGTGGATTAATCAATCCTTAATAGCCATGATTAGCTAAAGTGTTATTTTTAGCTTATGGGAATTAAGTCCTAAAATTAATTGTATTTGGACATTTTTATTTTGGGATTTGATTGGGCTGATCGACTATTTATGTGGCCCAAAACAATCAGGTCGTTTGGCCTTTCCGTTTTAGATATAGCGTGTATTTGAAGGTCTGTATTGTGTATTTTATACGTCGAAATACAGTCTGTACTACGCCTATAAATAGCTGGGTCAATGTGTAACAGGGACGATTCTTTTTGACTGAATAATTTGGCTGAGTTTTTCTCGATTCTTCTCTCGCAACTTGTCTCTCTCTCTCTCTCTCTCAGTGATTCTCTCGTTCACTCGTTCTTCTTAATCTACTCTCTTACCTTTGATCGATCTAGATCATTCATTCTTCAAATTTGAGTTGCCGTTGTACAAACTGTGCCTCTGAATCTTTTGGTCTTCCTTTGGAGTTGTTCCTTAGGCTGAACTGGCGAATCGAACATTGCGCTCGATTAATCTTTCGATCCTTTCGAGAAACCCTAATAGGTTTCCATCACTTGTCTTCCTTATAAATTATTTTGTTTTAGTAGTACTAAATATGGCTGTCAGTCCATATTTCTTCATAATTTTTTTGTCATTTTTTGTATAAGTGAATTCATTACTTTTGAGTTGAGCAATTGTATCTAACCTCTTAGCCTTTATAAATTCATTATTATTGTTGTATTGTTTATGCAGGAAGTTATTGGTAAAATGATGCATTTTTGTATGCACAAAAAATTTAGTATATAAATCCTAATTCCCAATTACGTAGTAAATGGTAAGAAGGAGTCAAACCCACAAGGAGTGGTGTTTAATTACTAATTTTGTAATTGATGTTATAATCCCAGTTATATAATTTCATTAATTTTAATACTAAATCTAAACTATATTAAACTTTGCTCACTACTTGATAGATCAGGGTAGGAACGAATTGATGATGGAATCAAGGTATCAAATACTCGAAGAAGAAGAATGATTCTATATGATTTAATGTTGACCTCTAGAAACTCATAATAATTCATTTCTTTGCTTTCTCTCAATCCTAATAAATTGAATAAGCTCTCAATTTATTACCTAACCATTTAATAACCTAGGTTACGAACACTAGATTCAATTAATGGCCGCATTATGAATGGAAAGCAGTCAACTACAATCATAACCACATAAGCTCGGATTATGAAATTGTACGAATTAACAGATAAGATTAACAATTAATCTTCGTGCTACTCTAGACACATTAATTAACAATTACGGGTTAATTATGTTGTCTTAGTGGAAATTAAGTTCTAAACCCAATAGGTGATCAATCTAATTAGTTTAAATTCTTAATCTATGATACAAAATCATTCAATTCCATCCATTAATTCAATTAAATTTCATCTAGAATCAAACGTTCAAATTACGTTGTTATATTTGAAACATAATTCCATCCTCAAATCATCCTACGTTCTTTTACTTACTCTAACATCTACATACTTAGAAATCACACTATTACATGCAATAACTTGTAATTAATACAAACAACACCTAATAGTAGAAACAAAACTCCAAAAGTAAAAGAAATAAAAACACAATTGCAGAAACTATACATGTATTCAATCAAAATGTAGAACTTGCTATTGATAAAGAAATAGAGAAGGACTTATCACTTGAATTGTAGACCGTCAATTGTTCAATAGATTACAAGAAAGATAAAAGGAAGTTGGAATTGTGAAATACGTGTATATTCTAGAGGGAATAGAGAAAGAGAGTATATTCAAATGTTTCCAATTCTAAAAACTAATTTTCAAACCCTGAATTGATAGAGAATATATCAAAAAACAGATTGCGTGAGCGATTATAAATTTTAAGGAAAATATGGTCCGTGTTTAGGAAACATGGGACCTCCATGTTTTTCTCCAACTTCTCTGCCAAATTCTAGATTCTGAATATAAGCTTGAGATTTTAACACGGCTCGTGTTTAGGAAACACGAGGGTGCCGTGTTCTTGGCTCTTTCACTATTCTTCCCTTAAAATTTCAGCACAACTTCTCTTGGTGTATTTACTTCATTTCCAACTTTTCTCCCCTTGATTCAATGTTTCTTGATGTGTTCTTTGCTTGATTTCTTCTTTTCATTGATTCTCCTTTGAATTTCTTTAATTTTATCTTTTCCTGCAAAATCTATTTAAAAGATAAAAACTCGAAGAAAAGATTAAATTAATGAGAGATAAATGACATTTTTATACATGAAAATAATCTATAAATTCCATCTATCATAAAACATCTAGAATTTCAAAATGTCCAAATGGAGGACAATCAATTGAAGCAATAGGACATAATCCTGGGCTAAAACAAGTGATCGCAATTGATCCATCCATATATTCATCAATTAAGCAGAAACTATTCATGCTTAGGTCACTAGAGGAAGGATCTCCAAGAGGTAAATTTGGTATATATTTACTTATATTATGTTTAATTACTACATTCAGTAATCTAAGACATGAGTTTATTGAAAGTTTTTATTACATTCAATTTTGTTCAATTAGGAGGGTGAGAAAGGATAAAATATTTGTATGTCTTTTAAGATTATTGCTAGCATTTATTGTTATTTGTTTCTCATTTTTTAAGGGGAACGTCATGGACAAGAATCTTCTTACTCAAAATTAATAGTCTAAATGAAATGATAGTGCAAGATCCTTTGAGAATTCCTAATACTGACATGTGTAATTCATGTAAATCTATATGCTATAACTTTACTTTAGCATTTATTACCACTTTCTCCATGTTGAAAATGAATAACTTAGTTACCCTTTTATTGTTGTTATTAGGTAAACGATATAGTCCTGGCCATATCCAATCCAACAATGTGTCAACTATAATAGAAGTCAATGATGGTTCATAAATCGAGCATGCAATTTTAGGTGGCTATAACACCACAAATAGAAGAAGATTTCGAGGTACAATGCCTAGAAATAAAAAGGGTCGTGGATGTAACAAGACTAATGTGGTAAAGAAGGCTGAGTATGTGGATGTCAATGAACATCTTCAACCAATTAGTGATTCAGTTAGGCAATTGTTAACACTTATAGGTTACTTGGCATAGGATCTTGGGCGGTTGCCACTTGATTGTTGGGATTGGAGAGAGATGGATAGGACATATCTTGATTCCATTTGGGAGGAAGCAAAGGTACATTACCACAACATTTACTTTATCAACTTTCTTATTTTTTTTATATGTATTATATAGCTTTTGTTTTCTATTTCATTTTCTTCCTTTATAGATCTCTTATTACTTTCCTAAAAATCGAGAACAATATAAAGTGGGCATTGGGTAAAATCCATGAAGCTTGCAGGGCTCATAAGTCTAAGTTGAAGGTGGTTCATTTTGATGGAAAAACACACAGTCAATAAATACATTCTAGTCTAAAGGAAATACCCGAGACCATGTGGTTAGAGATGGTAAAATTTTGGGAATCTCCAAAAGGCAAGGTAGTAATTTCTCATTTAATTATTTCAAAAAAATAGGTTATTACTATGATAGTTCTATTAGTTTATTTTTTATACTAATCTTCTTTTTTTCTCACATTGCTTAGGAAATAAGTCAAAGAGGGATTCACAATCGTGCAAAGTTAAAAATGTGTTCATATGCTGGTTCAAAGAGCTTTGCACGCATCCGAGTGGAAGAAAAGGTAGGTATATGATTAATTCATCTATGCAATACTGAATTTGTTTTACTTTGTATACTTGATATACAATTTCATATGTGTTTTGATTAGGAGAAAAATAAGGAAAGAATCCAATGAATTTGGTTGAAAAATCATGAACCAAAAAAGGGTTCTAAGCTTAATGATGCTTCTGTTGCAACAAGAGTATGTTTTCAATCTATTTTGATTTTAGGGTTATATATATATATGCAAATCTACCTCATCTACTGCCCATTAATAACATTGATTTATACTTTATAGAAAGTGATTCTAGATGAGATGGCTATATTTCTAGAAGGATCTAATGCTAATGTTCTATGTGAAATATTCAAAAAGGTGGTGGGAGAAGATAGGAATGGATATGCAAAAACCTTTGGTCTTGGTGTAAAATTTCCACGATCCCATAAAAGAAGATGTTCTTTTGAGGAGGAGCGAGCTAAAAGGATAAAATCCAAGTCTGGAGTTTAAAGGTTATAAAAGGATCTCCTTGAGACTAAAGACCAAGTAGGATATCTGATTGGTATAATGCATACACTATTGGAGAATCAAGTAAGTTCCTCACTAAATGTTGATATTTTTTTTTACATTTCTTATGCAACACATTAATTTTGGGTATATATTCTTTTTACCTCTAAAATAGTGCATAGATGAATAAAAAAGAATATTACACGTCACACAGTGATTAGGTTGGGTAACTATAGTATGGTTTCACTACACCATAATTCCTAAAAGACAAAAAGTATATGTTGGTATTAAATTTTTTTCCTAGTCTAAGTAAAAGGATTATATATAGATACTAGTAATAACAATACTAACCAAGCATACCTAGAGTAAAGTAAAAAGAATAATTATATTCAATTTACAAAATAGAGTAGAAAAAAGCCTCTTTTATCACAAAAAATTTAAATAATCCACACATAAAAAACTTTCAATCAACAATAGAGATGACATAAACAGAGGAACACTAAGCAACTCACATGCCTGTATCTAAATAGCAAACAGAATAAATAAAGGTCATTGGCACAAATAATATATTTATTTCTTGTAAAAGAGTCCCTTTAAGAGTTTCCCATGTATTAAGATACCCTAAAGAGTACAAACTTATTGAGGTGACCTAAAGTGTACAAACTTTCTTCCCTTAGTTCCATTCTTATCATGAAATTATCACACACAACACAAGAAACTGCGATGAAGACCAAGGGATGCAACAAATTAACTCTAATCCCTGGAAATCAAGGTAAAGTAAAAAGTTCTATCAAAAGTTTATTAGAACCAACTTCAGATAACACTTAAAAGGGCAGAACACCACTCGATAGTGGACAGAGTTGTTCTCAAAACAATGTCCCATTCAATGTTAGAAATAATATTTTTCCCATGGATGCTAGTGGGTTAAAAACGTACAGTTTTAGGATCTGAACAAGTTTGATTATAAAGGTTTGCTAGGCACATTTTGCTGACTAGGCATCTATTTTTTGCATGTAGATAGATCTTACATCACCTAAAAGCAATATCTAGAAGAATTTTACAAATTACCTTCCAATACCAGCTGACATCCACTCATAAATCCTTTATATTTATTTGTTCGTCTCTCCTCTTTCAATCTTAGCCAATGTACCACTTCCACTCCGATTGGAAGAAGTTTTGTATGGTAATTGATCTCCTACGATATCTTTAGTTGACTTCCTTCTTTACTTAGCATTAGTGTTACATGGGATGGAGATAGAAAAATAAGGATAGAAAAATATATAAACACAATATTTTTAAAAAATTTAGAAATTGGGTACGAAAGAAAATGATACACACACACACACGTATATATTATATATATTTTAATAAAAATAGAAAAAATCTAGTAAAATTAAGAAAGAGAAAAAAATTATAAAACTATTACCTATATTAGATGTCTAGTCAATGCTCTTTCTCTAATTAATGTCCTTATCAATCGGCGTCCTACTCTTATCAACCTACCTTAGCCGACCTATTGAAAAGTTCTAAGCTTATGTCTTGTCATAGGTTCTCAAAATATTTCTTGGATGAGGAATCCTGGTAAATTACATATTGTTAAATATTAAATAAATTATGCAATCTAAACCTAGAAGATTGTTTCTGAGCCAATCTTATGAAAAAACCCTAAAAAAACTTTGGATATGTTTATACTCAATTAATTTTGAGTTTCCTATTCTTAATTTTTTTTCCATTTATTTATCCAATTGACTCTATTTCTCTCTTCATTTTTTTATCCCCTTTAGCCATAAGAATGAAGTTAATCCATGCTAAATAGGATTTTTCATGGAATGGTTATCTTGCCACATCAAATTTTATCTTACGTAACTCGTATATTGCATACTCATAATGCAAATTACACACATTTTTTTATATCATAAGATAAAATATTTATGTTTTTATATAAGAATAAGTTTTCATGTGAAGTTATAATTGAAATTTTTTTACATGGAAAATAATGAATTAAATGAAACAAAAAGGCAATTGTAGTAGAAATAATTAGAGTGAGTGAGTTACAACGTGTTCACTACAAATAATTAATGTTTTAATGACCAAAAATTATTATGTTTACTGGCCAATTTTTTATTGCTAATGTCAATAAAAATTTTAAAAACATTATTGGTATTAAGACATCAACTGATTACTCCTACAACATAAGCTCATGGTTGAAAAAGTAGATGGCCAATTAATTACATTGTTCCTAAACATAATACAAGATCAGCCATTTTGCACTGCTTCTCAGCTACATTCATCTCCCTTAGGGACAATGCATCCTAGAGAAGAGACAAAGATCTACTAACTACTACTTTCTCTTCTTTTTCATACTATTGGTATAGGTATTAAAACTTGACTAGCTATAATATGTTGCATTTGTATCAAACATTCATACATATTGTAGACGATTTCACTTACGAATATATTATGTAGCTTTCTAAATTATTGGTTTCAACTTCTCTATCTCCAACTATATAAAATACATTTTTAAGTTAATATATTATTTTTAGAAAGCTTTAAAATACTCTCATTATCTAGCTTTTTGATATGAATTTAGATTAATATGATTAATTTAATTGCATATATATTTTTAGGGAAAACATGTTAACGATTATTATCAAATGGAGAATGACAAGAATTAAAAAGATGACACTGAAGAAGATGATGTTTGATGCATTTATAAAGATGCTTTTGTCAGTCAGCTTATATATGAAGATAGTCGATGCTTTTGTTCGTTAGCTTATGAATATGATCAATATTTTTGTATATTAAATTATGAAGATGCTTGGTGCTTTTGTATATATGTTAGCTAACGAAGATGTTCAGTGCTTTTGCTTGTAAGCTTACGAAGATACTCGATGATTTTGTATATTAGTGTATGAAGATGTTTTTGTATAATAGCTGATGATTTTGAGCATCAGTGTATGAAAATATTTTTGTATAACAGCTTATGCTACACGTCGTATATATAGTATTGTACTTACAGAACTATTATGGCTTTGGGAGCTAAACAACTAATTATTTTGTACTACATAATGATAATTATATATTGTGTATTTAATTATATATATATATATATATATATATATATATAAGCATAAATTGTTACTACAGGTGGATATTATAGTAACACGTAATATCAATAAATTTTATACGTTTTGGTATAGGTTTTACCAATATATATATATATATATATATACAAGGTTAAAATATGTATAACCAATAATATATATGTTGGAAATAGGTTTTAGTAACAGATATAATATTGTGTTTAATACTTTTAGTCATAGATATGATTGTGTGGTTAATTCTTTTTATCACGGATATAATTTTATGTCTAATACCTTTAGTCACAGATATTATTTTGTGGATAATAGTTTTAGTTACAGATATTGTTTTGTGGGCAATACTTTTAGTCACAGATATTATTTTATGGTTAATACTTTTACTTACAGATATAAGTGTGGGCATAAATTTTACTAATAGATAAATATCTATGGGCATTATCAATTATTCCCAACAGATTATACATATTTGTGGGTAAAAATTTTAAGCACAGAGTTTTTACCTACAGTTTTGTAAAAATCTTTTTTCAACAGAAAAATAGATTTTACCAACAGCTAAGGCCTTATTGGCACAAATAATGTATTTTGTAGTGTCATAAATTCCATGTAGATTCTTGCACAAAAATTATTACTACTAACCATAGAACATGTATCAACATCAACCAACATAGTTTTAGCCATATTATCATCCATTTCATACCATAACACTATCTTAACTTATATCCTCCATTTTTATGCTCTTTTCTTAACTTATGTCATTTAAAAACATAAATAATCCATACAACAACATTTCTTTATACCAACATGTATAGTGTAATAAAAGGCATCAACTTCATCTAGTAAACACATGCTAACATTTTAGGTGCAAGAATTACTTACTTGATGCAGGCTAAATCACCTCAAAATAGGATTTTCAAATCTGTGAAAACTTAAACTCTTAAAACCTTAAAACCAAAATCTTAACTCAGGTATTATACCAAAATTCATAAAATTTTGAGCAAGAAACAGAAAGGGAAATTCGGGATAAAATAGGAAAAAGCTCAACTGGACCACTCAATCTTTTGCAAATATCTAACTCTGCCTTACTTAAAAATTAAAACAAGATAGAGATAGAGGTAGGATTAAGAGAGTGTGCAAATAAATTAGCAAGTGCTCTAAGTGTGGAAGTAAAGAAGATAATGAAAAACTCAAGGAAGTTTTGGTGGCTAAAAGAAAGTGAAATTCATGAAGGATTGGGGCTATTTATAGCTAACCAATCGAAGGAGAACATAGAGGGTTGAAAAGGTAACTCAAAACCTTACTTGTAACTATTTGAATTCAATCAAAACGAATGAATTTTCCTGGAATTTTCTAACCTAGTATTGTAAGCGCAATTTGTGATTCTAGAGAACTCTAGTCAAATAGGCTAGAATTCTCATACATAAATGAAGAAATGGGAGTTCAACGTAGGAGGAATCTTCTAGCTGATGAAAAGCATGCCTGAGGTTAAAGCACTTATCTCAGAACCAGGAAAAGGAGAGGGGAGGATGAAGATAAGTGGTTGAGTTCATCTTTCTCCCTCATGTGTCTCAATTGACCTCTACAACAAATTGAGGCAATATTTTGGATTAAGCGCATAATAAAAATAATTAGGAATCTCTTAGGGACAATTGGTATGAGTTGGTAAGGTTCCATTTTAATGTAAACTCAGAAAATCAAAATTTAAAGAATATGACCAGCTCAATGAACTAGTCGATTGGTTAGGGTATACTAGTCGAATGTTCATCTACTAGTTGATCGGTTTGGTTGAGGAACTCAATTTAACTAAAAGGATAAAATAGTCAATTGGTTCATAGAACTAGTCGATGGTTTTGCCTGTAAAACTCATTAAACCTCATTTCCAACAATATTTCCAAGAAATTTTCATTCAACATCAAATCATAACATTGAATTAAAATCAAAGGCCCAAAATTTATTAAAAAATTTCATCCATTCATTACAAAAAATGGGTGGGGTATTACACGACTAGTGAGGTTAACCTATCGAATTTTTCACCATCATTAGGAAGGTTGGTAGTACCCCAACCAATCAAATGATCCATGAAACGTATCAAATCATTAGCAACCCGTCAATTAGCTTTGGCCAAATTTTCTTTCTTTCCAATTTCTTCCCGAACGTGATGTTTTTAGTTTTCTCATGCTTGGATAATTACCTAAGATGCTAGTAGCTATAAATTTACTTAGATTAATGAATTTTAAAATTATAGATTAAATTTATTAAAGAAAATTTTTATCTTAGTCAACTATTGTTGACCTTAATTTAGCATTTGGGCCTTTCTCTTGACCATAACATGATTAGATGATTAGATGTATACAAATGGATTATTCTTATAGTTAGTATTTATGTACAGAAAATAAATGATGGATAATAGACCTTAGATGACTTATATCATGGCCTTAAAACTTTAAAACCTTGTAAGTTAAATGACTTAACAAAAATAGGAGAAAATAATATAGGCATATATCGTGGCCTTAAGTTGACCTTATCCATAAACATTGACTTTCACTTAGTTATCAAAATAAATGGATAAATAATAATGAGTTTAGGGTTGGACTCTGGTTGACCTCCAATTGGACCTTTATTTTTGGCCTTATGGATTAAATTGAAACACTCTTTAATGAATGGTAAGGCTTTGGTTAAGAAATGAACTATGACTTAGACCTTAGCCCTAGGCTTTGACCCATATTTGAATTGTAGGCAAAAGAGAATAAATGGAAATTAAATGTTGGCATGGACATTTATAGATGATATTTACATTATATAATTCCACCTCTTGGCATAATTGATCATGTAATGGAATGATCACTTGAAGATACCCTAAATGGGAACACTTGATGATGTGAGAACCTTATATGGGTTCATTGAATTGAAATGGCTTGTTATTTGGTTTGATATTTCTTTGGGCCTTTATGTGATATGTCATTTTGATCCAATAAGATATTAATCACTTAAAATGGAATGAGCATCATGATAGGTTTGGATTATTCTATCCTCGATTAGCTACCAATGGTTAGTCTGCCATCAAATGTTTTACTTTCAGGTGGGATCATAGTCGATTCTGGGATCCTTATTGATCTCGATGCCTTTCCTATTCTAAAAATTGATGATGTACTAGGGAGTATGGGTACTAAAGGTTCTAGTCACCATAGGATGGTTATTTACCATGAGCCAGAACTTATGACCAACATGTTACTTTGGCATGAGCTAGAACTTATGTCCACTAGGTAACTTCGGCATGAGCTAGGACTTTATATCAATTTTTTTTACTTCCATGGTCTTAAGAGAACATGGGGAATAATCTCACCTATTGCTCAATAAATTGAGGTAAATAATTCTATGATCACCTATTTCTCAATAATTTCATAAAGAAGTTCTATATTCACCTAACATAAAATAATAACCGGAATAAAATAGAAAGAGATATTAATTGGCCTTATCTTATTCTATGTTCAATCTTGATATGATTATTTCTCTGATATTATACTTGCTTTACCCTATAAGTATTTAAAGATCTCACTCCTGACCTAAGTATGAATATGTTGTGTAACTTATGATTACCTTCCTTAAATTCTATGTCGATCATATGTTTCCCTAAAATGCCCCATTGTGATACATTTATTTGTTTCTAGCATATTTCCATGAATGATCATATGATCAATTACTATTGTAATCATGATCCACCTCATGTAAAATCCATTATTGGAAAGTCATATATGTAATTATGATTTCACATTACCCCACAAGTTATACTCTAAACATTACTATATGGATAGTCTAAGTAATCCTTGTTTCTTAAGAAGGCAGTATGTATGTTATAATTTGTATACCATTGTATGCTAGTATGATTATAATTAATCATGCTCTGGTGGATCCAAATATGTCTTGTATGACATGTGTGCTTATACGTGAATGACATAATAGGAAGAATGAAAGTAAATTTTGGTAGGTTGTACCATGAGCATATGTTTTAGGTCATGCTTATACTATGACCAACATGATAGTGGTAGATTGGTTTGCTCAATATGTATGCAACCAATGGGGTTGTTGTTGCAATTTCTTACTTAATCCTATGAGCAAAAGGTTTGAAGCAGGTTTCCTTAGGACGACCAGTGAGTGGTCCATCCTTTTCTCCACATAGTTGGGTTGATAAGTATAGGCATTCCCAAAGACTTTCTTCTGTGCTCCTTGAAATACCAAGGCATTTTTCATTTGAAATTGATTTATTCCTATTCACATTTTCTCCTGATATATTTTTGTATGGATTTTGGTCCTACGTAGTCCTAGGTTGCAAACCTTGGTTTTTCCTATCTCCAAATATTTTCTTGCATACTCTAATTTTTCCTTGTGTTTAAATGGTTTAATACTTAGCTTTGTTTCTAATGTGAGATAGGTGGTGAGATGCCTATCCTATGTTAGATATGGTGGTAGCACCCCATTCTTCATAGGTTGGACTTATATTTTTGCTTCCGCAATGTTTTAAAATGAAAATTTTTAGTAGTGAAAAATGGGGGTGTTATAGATGTACACACCTTGGGTACTCATTAGTGCTCTATAAAGACACACTTAGTCTTTCATAAAAGGTGGTCCACCTTCACACTCATCTAGGTGAATCCATCCAGTATATCTTACAAGCACTGCCATATAAGCCTATGGATTCATTCAGAGCATAAGAATGCTCAACCTTAATTACATCAAGGGATGAGTTCATCAAATCTGTCTTACTAGGATCACCTAAGAATAGGGTTATGAACTCATTAAGAGTCTAAGTTGAACCTATCCACATAGCACCACCACACGCTACAAGGATGGGAATATATTGCAATATATCTATTTCATGGCTTCATTTTACCTCAAGTGGTATCCACCATACTTTCCTCAACTTAAAGGCTTAATCCTCATCCCTCTCAACAACTTGAGGACAACTGTCCTCAATAAACCCGTTGTAAGAAGATCTATCATATTTTTCTCGTATTTGTCAAATTATAAATACATCACATCATTCCTCAGCAATTCTCTTACATAAATATGTCTCAAATAAATGTGTCTCCTTTCACCATTGTACATACTATTCTTGGTAATACATATAGCTGCCTATTAATCACAATGCTAGGAAATTAGTATATTTGGTTTTCTCCACAATGGAATATTGGCTAACAAGTTGCTTAACCATTCTGCCTATCCAATTTAAGGCCAATAAACTCGGACATCATCATGGACCAAGGAATAAAAGCATACTTAGTAGAATTCTACAACACAACTCCTCCTCTTGGTGTAAAAATATATCCACTGGTGGAACTAACATCATTGTCATCTGAAATCTAATTAGAATTAGTAAATCCTTCCAACATGGTAGGAAATTTACAATAATGTAAAACTCAATCCTTATTACCCTTAAAGTATCTAATCAAATGATGAAGTGTGGTCAATAATCTCTATCTGGGTTGTGAGTGTACATACTTAGTCGGCTCACAACATAGACTATGTGTAATATCCTAAAAATTTCTTAGCCTAATCCTATGTCATTAACGCCCTAATTTGGTTTTAATCTTGAGAAATCTTATTTTAGCCTTAACCCAATTTATTAATCCCAAAACTTTAATCAAATCTGAAACCTTGACTTGGATAATTTGTAATTTATAAACCAAAATCAAAGTTTGCTAAAATTTTGCTGATCCTAACCATTTTGGCTAATCTAAAATCACCTAAACTAATAAGTAAATACTTTTCTTTCTACCTTTTTCTTTATCCTTTTTTTTCTTTTCCTTTTCTCTCATCCTCTTCATGTCCGGTAATACTTAAGCACCCCTTCTGCAATTGTTTCTACTTGCACCATCACCCCCCATCACCTTTTTACACCCTTAACCCTCATCCATCACCTTTCTTCCTTTTCTTCTTCTCCTTCTGCTTCCCTTATCCCTGCCTGACATGCACACCCCATGCACACACCCTACCACTCTTCTTCCTCTTATTACTCTTATCTTTAATCAATACACACACACACACACACACACACAACCATCCCCATCACCTGATATTATTCTCAACACTCAACCATCTTTTTCTTTCATACTACCTTGCACCATTGATCACAAGCCTCCCTCTTCTGTCACTTTTCCCTTCCCTGATTCACTCCATATGCACACATTACCATATATATTGAAATACCACAAAATTCTAATTCTAGAAAATTATGGCTGAATGAGGACTTATTAGGAAAATTAATTAAATAAATTATTTTATTAAAATATAGGGGAGTTATTTAGGGACAATCAAGGGAAAAATGATAAATAAGTTAATTAGGAAAAAAAATTAGGGAGTATTGCTAATTTAAATGGGATTAAAAGAAAAATTATCCAAAATAGCCTAAATTAAGCTAAAAAGGAATTAATTATTATTTTCTAAATATTATTATTCTAAATAACCCAAAAACACCAAAATACCCAACCCACATATTTTTCCCTTTCTTTTTCTTTTCTTTTCTTTCTTTTTCTTCCTCTTTTTCCCTTTTTCTTTTCTTCCTCTCTTTCCCTTTTATTTTTTCTCTTTCCCCCCTCGACCTGGGCCAGCCCGCCGTGTAGCCCTGCCTCCCCTACGCGGCCTAGGCCCGCTCTGCTTCCTCCTTTGTCTTTTTTCCTTCCTTCTTGGTCGGTCCAGTTCTTTTTTCTTTTCTTCTTTTTCTACCTGAACCACCCGGTCCTGACCTCTTCTTCTTCCCCGAGGCATGGGCGGTGACCGAGGAGCTGCAACCCAGCACTCCGCCGGCCACCATCGCTGCCACCATCCTTCCCTCCCTCTCCCGTTGCTTTCTTTCACATTTTTGACCCCAACCAACCTATTCACCTCTCCCGAGCACCCTGCCCTTTCCCTTTCCCTCTTCCCTCGACTTTGCTGCCCCTGCCATGGCATAACTGCCTCGACTGCCGCCACCGGGTTGCATGCCTAGCATCTGCACCTACCTTGTCTTCTTCCCCTTGTCATTTCCCACCCAATCGACCTATAAATATCCCATAGCCTACCTTAATTCAAATTTTGATTTTGAAAACCCAAAAACTGCCCCTTCTCACCGCCTCCCCTTTAGACGAGCAACCCACAGCCGCCAACCAAACCACCCCCAAAACTGCTCCTTGCACCACCCTCTACCTAACCAAACCCTCCTCGTCCCTTGATTTCCCCTACATGAGCCACCCCGGCCGTGCAAAGTCGCCCTCCCCAAACGACCAACTTCAACCCTTGCCACCCTTCACACCGCCACCCGCAGCCAATTCCGTCGCCACCAACGCCACCTCTACCCTCCAAAACAACCAAGGGAGCCTCCTCTACCTCCCCACACCTCCCTTTCTCCCTATATGCCCCTCCTCCTCCCTCCTTTCTCCTCCTTCCACCACCTCAAATTTCTACAACCGTCGCCGCCGCCGGTTCCACCACTGCCTTAGGTGGTTCTCTAACCTTCCCAACCCTTAAACCTACTTTATACAAGTATTATTTATTTAATAATATTAATGGTATTATCTATATTATTATTATTATTATTATTATTATTATTATTATTATTATTATTATTATTATTATTATCACTATTATTATTATTAATGCCATTATTATTATTATTATTACTTAAACTAACCTTTGAAATATTTATAACTAATGCTACAATTAGTGGAGATCTGCAGTTTTAGTAGTATCATGATAACCCTTGTTGTTGTTATTATTATTATTATTATTATTATTATTGTTATTATTATTATTATTATTATTATTATTATTATTATTATCATCATCATCATCATTATTATTATTACTTAAACTAACCTTTGAAATATTTATAACTAATGCTACTATTAATGGAGATCTGCAGTTTTAGTAGTATCATGATAACCCTTATTGTTGTTATTATTATTATTATTATTATTATTATTATTATTATTATTATTATTATTATTATTATTACTGTTATTATTATTGTTATTATTATTATTATTATTATTATTATTATCATCATTATTATTTTCTTGCTAATGTTGTTATTACTAACTTTATCCATTATCACCTTTTATTATTAATATAAATATTTGGACCCTTATATTATTGTGATCATCCAGTTACTATATTATTTTTATTGTTATTATTATTATTATGCCTAACATTATTATCATCATTATTATTTTTATTATTATTACTATTATTATTATTATTATTATCCTTGTTGTTGTTATTATTAGTACTATTATTTTTATTATTATTAATGTTATTGAAACCGAATTCGGCATGTTACCCTTTTGTTACTATAGAAGAAGATTACCCAACCTTAGTATTATTATTATTATTATTACTAATATTATTCTTAATGCCTTTGTTACTAACATTATTACTAAGATATCATTATTAGTATTACTATTATTATTGTTAGTACTTTGTCAATATTATTGTGATAGAAACATTCGAACCCTTATATTATTATTATTCCAAATATAACTATTATCATTATTATCTTTAATAATATTAGTACTTTGTTAGTAATACTAATATTATATTATTATCTTATCCCTAAAACCATTATTAGGCTTAGCCTTAAAAATAATAGGGCTTCTATTTCTAGGAGCATTGGTATTACTATTAATATTATTATTACTATTTTATTTTAACAAGTATTAGTACTAATATTAGAAGAAATAAAGCTATTAGGTTTAATGATATAAATATAGTTATGAATATTAACATAAGTATATTTTGACTAGTAATATCTAGTAGGCTAACTTGATGGTAAAAACCCTAGTTTTCACATATAAAACTCCCTATAATAATAACAACCCTAATCTTAGACTAAAATAAGAAATAATAGTATTTTTGGTAGAAGGGAAACTAATCATTAGTCTTACCCTCTTATAGGTGAACCAAGCCAAAACTCTAAGGAGGCGTAGGAGCGTGCTTCAAGCCCGGCATCATTTTAGGTAAGGATGTAGCTAAGGCCCTTGTGTGTTTTGTGACTTGTATGCCTTGGATGCTATATACATCATGATATGTCGTGTATCGTATGATTGTCATTAACTTGTCTTATGTGTAGCACAGCTTGAAGTTGAGGTGTGTTTGTGTGTTCCTTATGGCATGAGTATGACATGTATATATGGTGATTATGATGTGATATGATATGACCCTCTATGACATGCATGCTAGGATGATTATTAATATGATATGGGAATGAAAGAGTAAAAGAAAGAAAAGGGGAAGTGATTTTACTAAGGGGGATACGAGGTTAACCAAAATACCTCATCATCCATGAGAGGAAAATAAAGAGAAAGAGATGGGAACCATGCATGGGAATTCTAGGGTTTGCATGGGGACTTCGAGAGTTGCATGGGGTGGATGAAACTTGTATGGAGGTGATCTTTACATGAGAAAAATTGATTTAGGGTGTAAATAAGCTAAGGGGAGAGTTGTGGAGTGATTAGAGACTTGGGATGAAAAATAGTACGTAGGTTGGTGTAAGGCAGTATAAGGGACCCGATTAGGGTTTTGGGAGGAAGCGGTAATCTGGAAAATGTGGAAGTAAAAATGATTAAGGGAGAGTGGAGTACGGATTAAGAGTGGAGATTTATTTTGGGTGAGTATGGGTTCCATGGGAGAGAAGAGACTTTGGGTGAAAAATAGAGAGGTTACTTGTGGGAGAAGAAAGGTACTAGGGTTTGAAGTGGCCAACTAGGGTTTTTCAGTCACGTGTGGAATCGAGGGGTTAAAGCGATATGATTTGGGATTGGATCTAAATGAGATAAGGTGTGGAATGATAAATGAAGTAACAGTAGTGTAAGTGAGAGAAAGTTGGGCCACATAGGTCCAATTAGGGTTTTCAAGGGAAAACCCTTGAGGGTGATAGTAGGTGGGGTTGATGTCATCAGGTGTTGGGCCTTAACCCACACCCATAGAAGTCGGGTTTTTCATTATGTGTAGGCGTAAGGGGGAATGGATGTCGGGGCGTGACAAAGGGCACAGAAGTCTCAAGATATGGGATGGGCCCCCTTGAGAGGATAGAGGTAGAATGTTGGAGGCATGCATGTCAAGGGTGAAATACTTATTGAAAAGACACGAATAAGATATTATCCATTTAAAGAGAAAGATTGTTGAGCGGAGCCCAGACCGGTCCACCGGCGAATAATAGTGGCCAGGAGCTAGGGTACCTTGCATGACCGATCCACCGGCGAATAATAGTGGTAAGGCACATTTTACCCTGCATGACCGTTCCACCAGCTATAATAGTGGGGTTTTCGTGCTCAAAAAACCAAATGTAATGATGATAAGATATGGGAAATATACGAAGTAATTATAGTGGAACATCATGTGAGTCGGGGCCAGACCGGTCCACCGGCGAATAATAGTGGCCAGGAGCATTTTGCCCTGCATGACCAGTCTACCGGCTATAATAGTGGGGTTCTTGCACTCACATGGATTGATAAATATATAATGTGAATCGACTACATTTACTAAAGATCTAAAGAATGAGTCTACTCGGACCATAGCCGGCCTTCATCATATGTATTACTACATGCTACTTATGTGATTATGCCATGTATGCTATGTTGTATGATTTGTATGTTTGGCCTTAGCGCATTTGTTACCTTACTCAGTACGTAGCATACTGATCACCCGTTTCATGGGTGCTGCTCATTCCCATGAGCAGAAGACCCGTATAAGTTTGTGCAGGTAGGGGACGACATATTTGATGCCTACAACACCTACGAGGCATCAGGCGGGGCCGAGAGTTGAGCCTAAACTTGGCTTGGGGATCACGAATGATTGGCCGGACTCTATCTTACTTTTGCGATGTATCATTTTACTCTGTTGTACTGTGTTTGATGTATTCGAAAAACTTATTTAACTACTCTTTGGGTTGTAATCTTAAACCGCACTCTGATTTCTGTATGACTTGTGTTTTATTAATGACTTATGTTTTTATTAATGACTTGTGGTTGATGTTAACCTTGTATAGCCTTAGCATTTAGTACTGGAACGGTAGGAGTGAACCGATCTAGCACTAAGTGTGGCGGTAATGCCTCCGAGTTTACGGTTTTATCATTTCAAGTTCATAAAACCTTTTTATTAAAAAGAAATTTTTCAGTAGTAAATCTGGGGGTGCTTCATATATACACACTCTTCTTCTCTTCTCTTTGTTCTCCCTTCATTCTACCTATTTTGTGTCCAAAATTGTGTTCAAGCACCTCCCACTTCTTTATCCTTTCTTCCTTATTCTTTTCTTATCCTTCTTCCTCCTTTGTTCTCACATTTTTAACTTGTGCACTACCACAACCACCACTCACTGCCCTTTAGCTGGTGAACCGACCACCAAGGTCACTCCAACCATCTCCATCACCGTCGTCGGCCATCATCGCTGACCACTGCCTCTTTTTCCTTCTTCTTTTTCTCGTCCATTATATTTTTATAAAGCGCACATCCTGCACATGGCCTCATGCACAGTCATGCAACACTAAAAATTCCTATCACATGTCCGTGCAACCCAGCATTGCCTGCCCATTCAACCCATAATTTCTTGCCTAAACACCCTTCCAAGGCCCAAATGCACACCCATGTGCACCTGTTTACCCAGAGATTGAGCACGGCTATACCACTTAGCATTACCTAGCCATGCACGATTCTTCCTCTCGACCTAGATGTGCACTGCCAGCAGCATAGCCATACAACTTCCCATTTTTGGGTGTGCATCCTTATTTTCACCCCCAAACCTATTCTAAACACCACACAATTTTTACTATAGCTCCACCACACATTCTACTACACATCCACACATCCCAAGCTTCCATTTAAGTATGGTTATTTTTTTTTACCCTCTTTACCTTAATTTCTCCTTTGGTTAACCTCTTCGAGCCTAACCATGAATTTTATTGTTTTTTGTAGGTGTTATTCTAGTAGCTTTGAAGGAAGAAGTATAGGATTTGAGTGCTTAGAGCTCGATGTCCTAATTTTTAAGGATGTTATTCAATGTTTAAGGATTTTGTGTTAATTTCTTGTATGATTATGTGTTTTTGGCAACATGTGTTGATTATGATGTTTTGTGATGATATGAATATTATGTTGAATAGTAGTGCAAATATGTAACCATTATGATTTTGTTGTGATAATGTCATATTTGTGGAAATATATCTTATGGTATGAAATATGGGCTAAATGAGTTTTGATAAGTGGACATAAGAATTTCCATGAGGTATGATGATAATTTGTAGAGTTGGAAAATAATATGTGTGGAAGGGTACACGAGTTTATAAAATAAGGGCTATAGGGTTCTTAAGGGTATTTTGGTCATTATAAGGTAAAAAGGTAATTTTTCTATTTTATGTGTTAGGAGGATTAAAATATGATAATGATATCATGATGAATGTTTGGAAGTATTATTGTTGTTTTTGGGTCCTTAAATGCATAAATGGATAATTTGGGGCATAATATCTTATAATGATAATATCATTATTCTATGTGTAAAATCTAGAGGTTATTAGGATTCTAAATACATTGTTAATATTTGACCTTATAATGTTATCTATTAGAATTGATAATCTTGTAAATTTTATGGAATATATTATGACAAATCTGTAATATTCAGGTTTTGGAGATTCCTGTAAGTAATACATTGGGACGAGATTATTAATGTGTGTGTATGGAAACTAGACTGTGCATTATGGGTATGATAATAATGATGATCTTCAAGAGTCACTTATTGTAAAAGATGGATGAATAATCAATATAGGAGAATGATTGCTAAAGGAAGTGTAATTAGGGTTTGAAAAGGGCTTAAGGACTTGGACTTATCCTATATGTATATCTATTTTAATGTGTTCATTGCCTGAGAAATAACCTTGAATACGACACTAATCACTTAAAGTGAAAGAGCACATGATTAGGGCTAAGGTGATATATATATATATATATATATGTTTGTGTGTGTGTGTAGGTATGTATTCCCGTTCCACCAGGAAGAATAGTGGCTCGGGAGAGTTCTACCCCAAGAAGGTGATGTTTTTTAATATATGTTCTATTGGAAAGAATAATGGCTTGGGAGTGTGTTGCCCTGAGAAGGTGCTTCAGTCTATTCTGCCGGATTAAGAATAGTGGGGCTCCTACTCATCCTGAAATGAAAATGTATCAGTATAACCTATAGAAAAGATACTAATATTTGAAAGTGGAAGAATACGTGAGTCAAGAACAAGGTGTTTTCTTTTATATATATGTCCTATTCCACTAGGGAAAATAGTGGCTTGGGAGTGTGTTTCCCCTAGAAGGTGATGTTTTCATATCTGTTCCACCGGATGATAATAGTGGATCAGATGTGTTGTCCCTAAGAAGGTGCTTTAGACCATTTCACTAGTTTAAGAATAGTGGAGTTTCTACACTCAGCGTATATTCCTTATGAAATGTTTCAATTATTTACTTGTATATTTATTATCTAATGTGAAAGTATGAGCTAATTGTATCTCTATTTTAATAGTATTTTTCCCTTGCTCAGTTAGTAGCGCACTGACCACCCGTTTTATAGGTGCTACTCATTCCCACAAGCAAGAGATCTTGATTCTTATGTGAAGGTCTCAGAAGATCACCTAAATGATTATGCTACTTATGACACCTTATGTGGGGATAAGTGACTTCATCTGTATTAGGGGTTTGTTGAAGAGTATTTGTTTTTCGGTCGATGTATTTAACCAAATACCTTTTTGGATTCTTGATCCGTGGTATCCCTTATTTTGTATTTTATATTATGATTTAGAGTAAAAATGCAAACTCATTATTATATTACAAATGTTTCATTTGTTTCTATTTTTTTGTGTTACTTTAAATGTTTTAGCCTTATGATTAATGTAAGGATAATTGCATAAGCTAGACTTATGTCAATTATGGTGGCAACCCCCAATATTTTACTTATTTACTTCTACTGTAAAATAAAATTTTTTAGTAGTAAAAATCTGGGTGTTACTCTATGTCATGTCTAGTAAAGTTCATAAGGAACATCATATTGCCTATGATTTTAGCATATTATTCTTATGAAACACTATAACCCTAGTTCTTTTTCAAATGCATGCTAGGATCATAGGGAGTTTTCATAGGAAATTTATCACTGTAGTTGATTTTTTTCAATATCTTATCTTCATAGTGTGACTGAATTAAGAAAATCCATTCTTAGTTTTTCTTAATTCAATAATAAGAATTACGTCAACTTCACTTAAATCTTTCATATCAAAATAACAAGATAAAAAGAATTTTGTCTCATTGAAAATAACATGTGAATTAGATGCATTTGAACTATACCCATCGCTTATTAGATTTTGGTTAAACTTTTTATACCAATGTTTAAGAGCTTGTTTAAGGTTATATATAATTTTCTCAATCTACACACATTATTCTTCTCACCCTCGAACTCACAACTCTTAGATTGCTCTACATAAATTTCTTCTTTAAGGTCTCTATTTCAAAATATAGTTTTAACATATAATTGATAGACTACAAGTACATGGATAGTAGTAAAGGCAACTAAAGAACAAATTATGGCAATTTTAGTCATAGGAGAATAAGTATTAAAAAAACCAACATCTTTCTTTTGTTTATAGCCTATAACTACCAATTGTGGTGTACACTTGTCAATGGTACAATCAGTTCTCAATTTCTTTCTAAATATCCATTTATATCTAAATTGGTTTACATCCTCTAGGTAATTTTATTAAATCCCATGTGTCATTATTCATGATTGAATAAAATTCATTTTTAATTGCCTCTTTCCAAAAACTAGCATATATTGATGTTATAACTTTCCTATAGGTTTTAATATCATCTTCAATTAAATAAGTAGACATAGAGTCTAAATAAATATTATCATGATCATTATTTTCAATTAGGAAAATAGTAACAAAATCGGGTCAAAAGGTAGCTTCTATCATTCACCTTTTACTTCTCCTAGGTCCATGCACATTATTGTTCATGTCATCAGATGGATAATTCATAGACAAAGGCATAGAAGATGAAAAATTAGAATAAATAGAAATATCACATGCATTCTTTCTCTTATGGAACACATTTTCAAATAATTCTACATTTTTAGATTCACAAATTAAGTTATCACTTAAATATAATAATCTTTATGCAACACTATTTTGAGCACAACCAATAAATACACAATAAAACATTTTTGTTCCCACATTGATTCTTCTAAGATTAGGTAAAGAACCCTTAGTTAGACCCTCCACTTTTGTAAAATTTTCAAGTTTGGACCAAAGCCTTTCCATAATTCATAGGGTGTTTTGTCAAGCTTCTTATGAGGGGATTTGTTTAAAATATAATAGGCAGGTAACACTACTTCCCCCCACAATTGGTTAGACATACTAAAACTTAGTAACATAGTATTCATTATTTCTTTTAAAGTTTTATTTTTGTTCTTTTATCTATCACATTTTTTTGAGAAGTATAAGGTACATTAATCTCATATATGCTATCATTCTTACCACAAAAATCCTTGAGGAAACTAGTTATATATTCACCACCCTAATCATACCTAAACCTCTTAATCTTTTACTCTAATTAGATTTCTACTTGAGCCTTATATTTTATGAACATACATACGTTCTCATATATAGACCCAAGGAGATAAATCTTATTATATCTCAAATAATCATCAATAAAGGTCATATAATATCGTTTACCTGCTCTACACTTAGCATTCTTAAAATTGTCTATGTTTGAGTGAATTAATTCAAGCAACTCTATTGATCTCACTATGACTAGTTTACAAAGATGTTTTAGCATATTTGGCTTCTCCATAAACAGAGCAATTCTCATAATCACTAGTGTCCAACACATTAATTAATTTTATTCATTTTAGTTTATTTATGGAAGTCACATTTACATCTCTAGCTTACAATACCGTAGAGAAATAAATTCAGTAATATAAGCAGAAGTAGAACCAACTTCATTAATAGGAGAAAAAACTACATTTAGGGAAATCAGACTAGCAATGATGTACCTCCTTTCCCACATAATTTTGTGAGCTTGTCACTCATATTTGGTGTGTATAATAGCTTGGATTGGTGTGTGAAGTATTTTGGAGGAATTTGGAGTAGAACTATAAGTTATGCTATAAAGATGTGAATATTTGACCTTTATGGAATCGGAATTTGGAAACGTGTTAAACATGAAAGTTGTATGTCTTTCTATTAGGTTTCCAATGCATCAAAAATCAGCTCGATTAGAGTCAAACAAAGAATTTATGGCTGAAATACTAAAGAATACCAAAGTTGGAAAGAAACACGGGGGAGCGTGTTTAGTATAAATACCATGCGGCTAGAACCCTAATTATCATAGCACCATTCTCTTCTCTCCTATTGAGTTCTCTTGTAATTCATTGGTGAATTGAGTGATTTAGGTGAGGATTTCCTTAGTTCTATTTGTAATCATAATTACTTCACATCAATAAGATCACCTGTTTCCCCACTCTATGATCTTGAGTGTTCTTCTCTTCTCAATTCTTGTGTGTTCTAATTGATTTCAATTAGATCTTATTTTTCCAAATTGGTATCAGAGCATAGGGTTAGTGTTCGGGATGTCTATAAGATTTGATATAGAGAAGTTTACTCGATCAGTGAACTTTAGCTTGTGGAAATTGAAGATAAAGGCAATCCTGATTCAAAATGGATTGGAGAAGGCGTTACTAGGGAATTCAAATAAGCCCGATTTGATGATAGATGAGAAATTTAAGGAGATATATCAAAAGGGCCTTTCCACCATACCGTTATCATTGTCTAATGAAGTTTTGTGCAAGGTGACTAAAGAAATAATGATGTTATACCTATGGTTCAAGTTGGAGTCTCTATACATGACAAAGTCTGTGACAAATTGTTTGTTGTTGAAGAGCAAGTTGCACGAGTTGAAACTAGGTAAGGGAATATCTATAAAATCTTATCATGATGAATTTGACTCTATAATTATGGATTTGAGGAATATAGATGTCAAATTGGAGGATGAAAATCTTGTTATTACATTATTATGCTCTTTTCCTGTTGATTACAAACATTTTCATGAGACCATACTGTATGGGAAGGATGATGAGTTGGTTCTTGATGTTGTCAAGAATGCCCTGCTATAGTGGGAAATAATTGAGAATCAGTTGACCGAAGGTGGTTCTAGTGACTTACATAGTGAGGAACGTGTAGCTAGGGGAAAACTCAAGAATGGGTTTCTGGTAAGAAGAAGAAGAATTCCATGTCAAAATTGAGGAATAATAGATCCAAGAATATCATGTGCTATGGATGTCAAAAGAAGGGCCATGTCAATAAGTTTTCTCCTAATAGGAAATCTACAGATAAATCTGGTGAATCATCTGGCACAAAGGATGATGATGTTATACCCCAATATAATAGTGATGGTGATGTGTTTACGGCCACTGATAGTCAGACCAAGATTATGGATAGGTGGACTTTACACTCTAGATGTTTTTACCATATTTGTCCCAACAGAAACTGGTTCTAGACTTATGAGATAGCTCGAGATGGAGTAGTTCTGATGGATAATGATGTTGCATGCAAAGTTACTGGGATTGGGGTAGTGAAGGTGATGATGCATGATGGTGTGGTCACAATATTGTTTAATGTTTGGCATGTCCCTAAGATGACCAAGAACTTGATTTTATTGAGTTCCTTGGATTGTAATGGATATCGTTGTGTGATAGAGAATGGAATAATGAGGATTACTAGTGGGGATCTTGTTGCAATGAAAGGTAATAGGGTTGGGACATTATATGAGCTTGTTGGTTCCATGGTTGAGGGAGCAACTGCGGTAACATCATTAAGTATGTCTGACTCGGATCTTACTAAACTTTGGCATATGAGACTTGGATATATGAGTGTAAAATGAATGACTGAACTCTCTAAGAGAGGGTTGATGGGTTGGTAGAGTACAGGTGCTATGGATTTCTTTGAGCACTGTGTGTTTAGTAAGCAGAAGTAGGTTAACTTATCAAAGGCTACACATAGTATGAAGGGGCCTCTAGATTTTGTTCACTCTTATTTTTGGGGTCCTACAAGGGTGGTTTCCAAGGGTGATTCGTGATACCTACTAACATTTATTGATGATTTATCTAGAAAGGTGTGGTCTTATTTTATTACAAATAAGAATGATTTCTTTGATGTTTTCAAATATTGGAAGACCTTACTAGAGAACTAGAATGGGAGATATGTAAGGTATCTTAGGACAAATTGAAAAACCACAAAATCCTAATTTAATGAATTATGGCAAAATAAGGATTTATTAGGAAAATTAATTAAATTAATTATTTTATTAAAATAAAGGGAATTAATTAAGGAAAATCAAGAAGAAAATAATAAATAAATTAATTAGGAAAAATTAGGGTGTTTTGCTAATTAAAATGAAAGTTAAGGAAATTTTATTCAAATAGTCCAAATTAATCTAAAAAGGGATTTGAATATTATTTTCTAAATATTATTATTTTAAATAATAATCCAAAAATACCAAATAACCAAAATACCCTAGCCCATCCTTTTTTTCTTTCTTCCCCTTTTCCTTTTTCCTTTTTCTTCTTTCTTTTCCTTTTTCCCTCTTTTCTCTCCTTCTCCTTTCTTCTTTTTTCTTTCCTCCCCGATTGAGCTGGCTCGCACAGCCCAAAGCCCTTCCTCCTTTGACGCGACCCAGGCCTGCACGACCTGTTCTTCCTCGCCCGTCCCCCCAGCCGATCAGTCCTTTCTTTTCTTCTAAACTGCCCTGTCCAACCTATCTCCCTTCTTCTTCACCCAATCTCGACCTGTAAATTCTAAAACCTGCAACCCACACTGCCGACAACCACCAACTCTGTCCAACCAACCTCCTCCTCCCTCCCCGTCGCTTTCCTTTCCTTTTTCGACCCCAACTAGCCCCGCATCTCCCTTTCACGTGTGCCTTCCTTTCCTATTCTTCTACCCCCAACCTAACCTACCTGCCATGGCAGGACTACACCGCCTACCACCACAGGCTGATGGTCTTACCTCACCTGCCCCGCTTATCCTCTCTCGTTCACCATTCCCCCCCTCAATTTAGCCTATAAATATCCCCATAGGCAGCCATAATTGGGTCTTTATTTTCGTAGCCCAAAAACCTCAACTTTGCACCACCTCCCAAACAGACCCCTATTCCTCCACTGTCAACCATCGTCACTGCCCACCAAAACCTTCCCTACATCACCCTCTATAGAACTTAGCCTCCTTCCTTCCTCGACTTGACCTGCACGTTCCACCCCGGCCGTGTAAAGTCAACCGCCCGATCAGCCCTCACTAACCCCTCGCCGCCCTTTGCACCACGGCCTGCCACCAAATTTGCCGCAACCTGCCTCCCTCTCCTTCTCCCTCCTCCACCTTCCACCACCTTCGGCCACCACGCCCGCCACCATGCACCGCCACCTTTGGCTGCACCACCACCCTCATTCCACCCTTCTCCACCTAAGGCACCATCCACCACCTCAAACACCCCCTCATTCCCTCTCCTCTAGCCTATACCCCCATAATAACAAGGATCTCACTATTTATACCAGTATAATAGTATCATGGCATAGAGCTCCTTTTAGGGAGTAATAATCCTAAGGACCACTATAATATCCCAAATTTCTAAAAAGAAATATTATATTAATTGTGAAAAAATATTTTTCATTAAATATTTTTACATTCCTTTAACCTTTTATTATAATGTTAAAATGTTTTATTTTAATTGCTTAACCCTTCTTACATTTTCGAGTCTTGTAAGACTTATGAACCACTTTTGTCCATTAAACTTCTTCCAAAACATTTCATTTTGATTATATTTGAATTAATTGGTTTTTTCTGACTCTCGTATGGCTTTTCAAAATTTTAAATGGAGATTTACTGTGGAAGTACTATTCATCATCCTTTCTTAACCCTTACTCGCATTATAGCCCTTAAAAAATCAAAAAACTTCAAAGATGATTATATTTTGGAATATTTAATAAATCTATGTTAAAAATGGATTCTAACTATTATTATAATTTTTCCCAATTTTAGGCATAATTATCCATCGAAACTCAACTTTCTTTAAATAAAACTTAACTATCTAAAAAATTATCATATATTCCTAAAATTTATAAAATAAAGTTTGAAATTTATTTTTTGACCCAAGGCATATATGGTCTCTTTATTTTATTAATTATTATTTACCATTAAAACAATCATTAAAGTTTAATAAATTAGGTAAATATCTAAACTTTGGCCAAATACTGTTTCAACCACTTCGCTCCTCCATTTTGGCATCCCAACCAAACCAATACAGAACCATCTTCAGCCTCCTCCCTTTCCTCCAATGTTAGACAATTGGTTTTCATTTTTACCTTTTTATTCTTGATTTTTATCTCTTAATTATTTTTCTTAAATCATTAAGTATTAAAAGCTAAATAAATTGAAGGAAAATCCTTATAAGATCTACCTTAATTAAAGAAATCATTCCAAGGAAGGGCAAGCCATTCTAACCTTGATTCTTACTCTCTCTTTTTTCATATTTTAAAAGTGTTTTTATGGTTTTCATCAATTTTGGTGCAAGGTTTTAAAATCATGATAAAGTGCCGATATTGGGATAATTTTTGGTGCAATATTGGAGCCACAAACGTTTTAAAATAAGTTATACTAGGAGTAGATAGATTTTAAAGTGCTAGAATGCTTGAATGTGTTCATGTTGTTAAAGTGGCCATCTTTGAATCCATTCAACCTTAGGGTTGTTTTTTTGTGATAGAGTGATATTTTCTTATTTTGTATGGTTCCGCTGAAATGTTTAGATTGTTTATTTATGATTTCATATATTTATAGTCATGATTTGGGTTTATATAATTAAAGTTTTGATTAAATTAAGTTTTCAGAATGAATAAAGGGTATTTAGGTCATTGCACATCTAGGCCGCAAATTTGTTTGTTATTTATGTTCAAGGTGTTAATAATGTGTTTATTGAGTATTTTGAAAAGTTTAAGGAGTCAAATCATTATATATTAAAAGTTATGTCATTTTTGGCATTTTTAGAGTTTAGGGGTATTTTGTTCTTTTACTTGTGAATCTATTTTAATATCCCATATTTTCTATTCTAGCTTTCTAATTATGGATTAAATGTGTCTAGCATTTATTTTCTTAATTTTAGTAGTTAATTTACTATTTTATTCATAATTATCATATTAAGGGCATTTTGGTTATTTTACACTTAAATGACTTAATTAGGGATTTTAGAGTCAATGTTGACTTTAACCATTAATATGACTCATGAAATAGTAAATTTATAGGAATATTTATTTAACATGAGTTTTAAATCTTTATAATAATAAAATTTCTCAGTTTTTAAATGTAAGCTTTTCGCATATTTCTATAAGATCTCATGTACATGAATATTATTTTGTAAATAGTAATGTTTAAAAAAATTTGTTAGTGGGTTTATTTTGGGTTGGTAATCATTAATATATCCAAAAATTTCTAAAACTTTAAGTGTAAGATCGAGTTTGAGATTTAGGTAAGTAACCTCATGATGGCCTCCGAGGTGAAGTTTGCAGTGGATGCACTCCCTATTATTATATAGTTGTGTTATCACCGTAGTGTGTTAGAGATGTCTCTTTCTCCTCTATATGTAACCTACAAGTTCTATAGAGGGTATTAATAATTAAACATATAGTGTTTTTTGGATTCAAGATGTTTTCTTAGCCGCAATACTTTAGATTGTTATCATAGTCATAGATCTTCAACTTTAATGTGGTCCTTCTCAGATAAAATATGACTTGGTAGATTGTATGATAACCTAATATGAAACAGACTAATTGGTGGATCCCCCATGTGCATGATTTTCTCATATTTTAATGTGATAGCATGTTTTACTACTTTCTCTTACCTCGATCATGTTCCTATATGTTTTATGTGCTATATGTTATCCTCTTTTAGTAGACTTATTTTACTCGGTATGCTCATAATATTAATTCTATTCTTATTTATCTTTTTTAAACTTTTTAGTAGGGATTAAAATCGATGAGGACATTCTTGATTTTTCAAAGTGTGTGTAAGGGGATAAGGGTTAGAATAGAGGTATTTAGTACACCTTGTCGGTGTTATTTTTTTGGGATCTGAATACTAATATTCTTGTCCCTCATTTTCGTTACCTCACTCATTATATCTCTTTTGTTTGGATTTATACTTTTTTTTATCATTGTTATATATCTATATAATCTTTCTATTCTCTATTTATATAAATATATATATTCCTCTCTATGCTATATCTTTATGTTATCTTATTTTTGAATGTTTTAGCCCTTTGATTCATATAAAGAAGGTAAGGGGATTGTATTTGTATGGAATGTGGCAGTACCTATGCATTTGAACTAGCTTCCATATTAAAAAAAATAGTTGCCAAAATTGGGGTATTACTACAACCATTAATATCTAGTGGAATAGAAAAACAACATATAGAGCCCCTTATAGGATATAACACTCCTTGATACCACTATTTATATCTGGGGGAAAGGAATATAACATATAGCTCCTTCATGACAAAATGCTCTTCAGAACAACTAATGTTAATGTTGTGGAATATCATGGATTGAAATGATCCAAAAAAAACATAAATAAAAAGATTATGAACAATTGAGGATTCACTCACAAAACAAAACAATTAAGGAAAAAGTAAAGATCTTTATTCGTGCTCATGTGTAATTACAAGATGATTAATTGAATCAATTAATTAATTACACAGATTCATAATTTTCTAATCCATGGCAAATTCTATGGAGAAGAAGAAGTTGGGTCACATAACTTGACAACTAGGGTTCTATCATAACTCTTTTATATTAGAAAAAAAAAAACTACGGGGAAAATTGCATTTTTCAGAAATGAAGAAAAAAACAATGTCCGTGTTTAAAAAACACGCGACCCCCATGTTAATTTCCTTATTCTTGAATTTTTGCCTAAAAATACATCAAAATAATATGTGAGAAAACATGATCCGTGTTAATAAACACGGGATCACCGTGTTTCTCACATAACCCAAATATTAACCCTAAACTTCTCCACTACCTCCACAAACCAATGCAATATTATTTTGTGCATCAAATTCCCTATCAAAGCACACAATTATCCACATTGACATAGTATTTATGACGCATGACAAGTAAAGACCTCTACAAAAAACCCTATCTTAATAAAGGACCTCATGGCCTATAAACACCAATCAAGTCTTTGAAACACTCGAACTTACTCATGATTGGTGGCTTCATTAGCATATCAGCTAAAATATCCAAAGTACCTACTTTTTCCAACGCAAGTTTACCTGCAGCAATAGTACCTAAAATAAAATAATACCTGAAGTCAATGTACTTCGTTCGGTGATGGATAGAATTATGATTCTTTGCTAAGCAGATAGCACTCTGGCTATCACCTAGAATGATTAGAGCACCATGACCAAACCCCATCTCTAGTACTAAACCACCTAGCCACACAAATTCCTAAAACTCCTCTATCATAGCCATATATTATACCTTAGTAGTGAACAAGGAATTCACCTACTACAAGGAAGACGTCCATCTAATAGCTTAACCATTAAGACATAAAACATATCCACTAGTGGATCTCCTTTTATCAAGGTCTCTACTATAATCAGAGCCCATGAACCTAGACAACAAATCACCTGATCTTCCATACTCATTACAAGCTAATGTCATTCCCTTCAAGTACTCGAGGATCCACTTCATTGCTAACCAGCTAGCCTTACTCGGATTCCCTATATATCAACTCACAACACTAACAGCTTGAGTGATGCCAGGCTGGGTACACACCATACA
This sequence comes from Tamarix austromongolica, assembly GCA_039764185.1. Taxonomy (NCBI): domain Eukaryota; kingdom Viridiplantae; phylum Streptophyta; class Magnoliopsida; order Caryophyllales; family Tamaricaceae; genus Tamarix; species Tamarix austromongolica. The sequence goes on along the minus strand of CM077819.1, from coordinate 103,035,890 downwards.
ATACATTATACAACCAATAGCATTTGAATATGGAAAATTCATCGTGAACTCCTCTTCCTATTTGGATTTGGGAAAATCCAAAGTAGATAATATGAAGTGAGTAGCTAATGGAGTACTCACTATCTTAGCATCCATCATATGAAACCTTTCCAGCACCCTATTCATATAGGACTCTTGTGATGAGTACAAAAGTTTCTGCTCGCGGTTACTAATGATCTCCATGCTAAGGCTCCTCTTTATATCTCCAAGATCCTTCATCTTAAACTCACTCTTCTACATTTCCTTCACCTTATCAATACTAGACATATCTTTTGCTGCAACAAGAATATTATCAACATATAGAAAAATATGCACAAAAGAACCACCATCCATCTCCTTCAACTACACACACCCATCATACTCACTCCTAGAGAAAGCATGCTCAGGCATAAATAGATCAAATCATTTATACCACTATTTAGGAGACTGCTTGAGACCGTACAATGACTTCTTCAATTGACACTCATGGGCAATCATCCTTTTAACAAGAAACCCATCTGGCTATCACATGAAAATATCCTCCTCAAGCTCACCATACAAAAATGCAGTTTTAACATCCAACTTCTCCAACTCAAGATCATGCATAGCCTCAAGTGCAAGTAAAGTAGGAATGGAAGTATGTCTAACCATATGAGAAAATACCACATTATAATCCACGCCTGGAATCGAACTCAATCCATGTGCAACTAAATGAGCCTTGTCCCTTGGTCTCTCAAACCCTAAAGCTCCCTATTTTAACTTGTCTACCTACCTACAATCAACTATCTTCTTATTCCTGGATGCCTTCACAAGTTCCCATGCCAGATTTTTCAGTAGGGACTCCATCTCCTCCTCCATAGCAACATACCACTCAGTAGAATTAGTATTTTCAATAGCCTTTGAGAATGATGTTGTCTTATGCACATCAACAACAGTCTCTACACTAGATAAAGCATAACCAACTAATTCTTCATAATTGTACCTAACCAAAGGCTTGACAATCCTCTATGTTCTACATAGATCAATTCCCCTTTGCTCCACATGTTGCCTCGATCCACCCACTTTAGGAATAGTGGGTCTATTAGAAAGGTCTATGTGATCCAAGTTAAAACCAACCTCCACCTAGTCTAAAGTACTATCCTACCCCACCTCCTTAGATACACCATCACAAGACTCAGTCTTCTAGAGGAACATGAACTCATTTAAGGTAACATCCCTTCTAATCAAGAAATTGGATGCAGCTAGGTCCCATGACATGTGCCCCTTCACTCTAGATGTAAAGCCAAGAACAATAAACTTCTTAGCTCTAGGCTCAAGTTTACTACCATTCACATAAGCATAAAAAAGATGTGCAAATTAGATTAATCAAATGGCTAACCAAACCACAAATCCTCAGGTGTCTTCAACTCTATGGACCGATTTGGTGACCAATTCACCAAATATGTTGCCATGTGAACTGCCTCAGCCAAAAACTACTTGCCCATCCCTCCTTGAGATAACATACATTGAGTCTTCTATAATAAGGTTATTTTCATCCTCTTAGCAACCCCATTCTATTGTGGTCTCCTAACACAGGTGTGGTTTCTCGCTATTCCTTGATCTTGGTATAAATTAGTGAAACTCTACTCAAATTCAAGACCATTATCTGTCTTGAGACACTTAAATTGCTTCACAATCTACTTCTCTAGCAAGGTCTTCTAACATTTGAAAATACCAAACACATCATTCTTATGCTTTGAAAAATAAACCCATACCTTACTACAGAAGTGATCAATAAATGTGAGAGTACCACAAACCACTTTTAGAGACTATTCCCATTATACCCTACAAATCTAAACGGATATACTCAAGAGGCCCTCTTATACTATGATTAGCTATCAATAAGCTAACCTTCTTCTACTTTCCAAACACACAGTGTTCACAAAATTTTGTAGTACTGGTGCTCTGTCAATCCAATAGCACTTTCTTAGAGAGCTCAGTCGGACCCTTAACAATCATGTGTCCCATTCTCATATGAAAAATCTCATAAAATTCTAGTCTAAAAACCTCATTGATGTCATAGCATCTACTCCAATAAAAGTGGAACCCACCAACTCATATAGTATCCCAAGCCACTTCCCCTTCATCTCCACCAATGCCCCTTTTGTAACTCTTAGGTTACCAACCATAATAACACATCAGTGCCCATTAAAATCCAAGGAACTCAAAGAGATTAGGTTCTTAATCATATTAGGGACATGTCTCACATTAGATAGTGTCCTAACAACATTGTCATGCATCCTCACCTTCACCATCCCAATCCTAGAAACTTTTCAAGCAACATCGTTACCCATAAATATAATTTCACCTAGAGTTGCCTCGAATGTCTAAAACCAACTTCGGTTGTGACATATACGGGAAGAACACCCATAATCCAAAATCCATCTATCACTAATCTTGTTCTATCTATCAGTGGCCATCAACACATCTCCATCACTATCATCATGGGTAAATTTAGCATCATCCTTTGTATCGGATCACTCACTAGACTTAGCATTGGGCTTCCTATTAGGATAAAACTACCTAACATGCACCTTCTTGTGACACTCATAGTATGTCAGATTATTTTGCCAACTCTTCAACTTAGATTTGGACTTCTTACGGTTACTCAACCCCAACTCATGTGCCTTCCTATAGCTACCACTCCCTCACTATATGAGTCACTAGAAGTACTATTATAAGTCAAATGGATATCGATAAAATCTCGTTATAACAAGCCAAATTTGACATCTTCAAGGGCTAACTCATCCTTCCCATACAAAATAGTATCATGAATTGCTTAAAGCTTGAAGGAAAATAACATAACAACATAGTGTCCAAATCTTCATCATCTAATTTAAATTCTATATTATGAAAATCCATACCTATAAAGTCAAATTTATCCAAATGACTTTTCAAAGATTTACTCTCACCTAAATTCATATCATGAAGCCAACTCTTCAATAATAACCGATGTGCTACTGATTTTATCATATATAATGACTTAAGCTTCAACCATAAGGCAGCCTATGCCGATTCCTTTGCCACTTCCCGTAATACCTTATTCGACGGGCACAAATCTATGATAGAGAGGACCTTCATATCTACTTCTTCAAATCTCTCATCCATTATCAATTATGACTTCTTGGAATGACTAGATATCACTTTTTCCAATTTTTTCTGAATTAAAATTACCCACATATTCAATTTTCATAATCCAAAATTGACGAATCGATTAAACTTCTAAATATCGAATCTTGTTGCCGTCCTAATTACCAATTATCTTATACAATTCAGCTCTGATACTAAATTGTTGCATAATAGCATGGAATGAAAGGTTTTGAACCAAAAATTAAAATTAATAAGATTATGAACAATTGAGGACTCAATCACAAAATAGAAAAATTAAGGGAAAAGAAGAGATTTGTATTCGTATTCTTGTGTAATCAAAATATTATTAAACTAATCAATCTATCAATTACACATATTTACAATTCTCTGATCAATAGAGAATAAGAAGAAGTTGTGTCACATGACTTAACAGCTAGGGTTTCATCATGCCTCCTTTTATAGAAGATAAAATTCTACGGAGCAAAACAATGTGTTTCATAAATATGGGGAAAACGTGATCAATGTTAAGGAAACACGGGACCCCGTGTTAATTTCCTTACTCTCGGTTTTTTCACCAAAGCACATCAAAATAATCTGTTAGAAAACATGATCCATGTTAAGAAATACAGAACCCCCCGTGTTTCTTACAGATCCCAAATATTAACCCCAAACTTCTCCACTACCTGCACGAACCAACACAATGTTATAGTGTGCATCAAAAACCTAGTCAAAGATCACAATTAATGTTACACTCATAATCCTTAAGTATGCATACCCTCTATAAGCTGGTTGAACTAATAATATAGAATATAACTAAATCCATTCTTATTATCATAACTACTGACAAAGTTTGTTTTTAAATTTATGCAACTTCTACTAAATAATTCTAATTTATCTATATTTGAATTCATTGACATTTTCTAATTATCCTAATAATTTTCAAAATGATAGACAGAGATTTCAAAAAAAATATATTATTCATGATTTGTTTTATGTTTAATAGAATTTTAAGCCTTGATTTTAACCTATTACTTACCTAAGAACTATGAAACCTTTAAAATTTTTATATTTTCATTACTTCATAAATTTAATGAATTTAAAATATTTTATATATATTTATTTTATTTTTAGAATTATTTTCCATTTTCTAACATAATTGCTTGTTGAAACTTATCTTTATATTCATTAACCTTATCTAACTTCTATGAAACCTAATTTTAGTCATCCATTCATTTTAATATCTAATATTATCAAGTTATTTGTACTAGAATACCCTCATTGGTTCCACTTCTATTTGGATCATGTGATGTTATGGAATATTCCCAAAATATTATTAATCATTACTTCATTATCATTATTCTAACACATGTAAACTTCTATCAAATGCCCCACTTTCTTCTTATACCTAATACAACACTATTATATTTATATCACTCCTTATTCTTGTGATTCATTACCCAAGTGCACACCCCTTTGGTTGATAAACTCCCATGTAGATATTCTTTCAATCTTTACACCATCATTATCTCTTACTTCACCTACAACACTTACAACTTCAACCAAAGTCCCCATTTCATCCTCTACAATATATGCCACATTCTTCTCTTATTAAATTCATCTTACTTATGTGTAAGACAAGTACACAAAATTTAGAAAGATTTTATTTATTTAATCTTCCCCGCCATTATAAATAACCAACATCTTAGCTTATGACTTTCTAACACATGGCATACGGCTCCCTTAACCTCCTTCTTCTTTTGTGTTCATGCATCCCATTCATGCCCCCTTTACATGTGTGATATGGAATTTATAGACACCCATCATTGGATCCTTAACTATCTACAAACACATTATTAGACATGTGCGCTAGCTATCTATTACACTTTTATTTGTGTGTGATCCTTGTTCTTCATCTTATTCCTCTATTAAAAAAATTTAAACCTTCAGTTCACCATCCTCAAGCTTCAACAAACTTCAAATAAAACTTTTCTCTAGCTCCTTTACATCTTGATAAGTTAAAATAGAGATAAGTTATTGTATTTAGGTGAAGTTATCTTGATTATATCCTTCTCTTTTTCAAGATATTAAGGGACCCTCTAATCCTTATCAAGAGTAAGGTTTGATCTCAATTTTCATTTGGTTTTCACCTCTTTTGATTTATGTTTGCTTAAGCATGATTATTATTTAAGTTGTGTAACGTTTTAATGGTTTTTCAAGGAGTTTTCATGTGGACCCTCTTTTGATTGGCGTGAACCCTCTTTTGATTTTAATCATTTACCCACTTTATAACTAGAGCTAAAATATAGTTTTTTGGTGCTAAAACATGAATTTCCTTATTATCACATGTTTTAATGATTTATGGGGATATATGTTTTTTTTGCATATATAGTATGTTATGTTTATAAAATGAGTTATATCATGTTTTATGAAGTCATTAAGTTTTGTATAGCATTGATTTTTATGATATAGTGTTTTCATGACCACAAAAATTATCACTAAAAGCTCAAAATTCATTGTTACAAGTCTTTAGGGGAAACTTATCACCATTAAAACATCGTTGCAATTACTTCATAACAAGAAAAAAATGGGACGGAAACAAGGTTGGAGCAATTACATTTGTTAGTGAAGACATAAGACGACTCTATGCTTCTATTTTATAATGACATGGATTTTAATTATGTCGAATTTTTTCAAATTATTCAAATTTTTTACAAAGATAGGTCATTGCTAATGATAATCATTGTCATTTCTAAAGATCCAAACTTGTTGAATATTTATTTAAAACATTTCGCCACTGCATGTCAATTGTATATATGGTATTAGTGATAAAGTTTTTGCCTATATTTTTTTATTTAGTACAATTAATATTAATTGATTTGTTATTTTTTAGAAATTATAAAATACCATAGAAAAAATTTTGGGATATTATAATAGAAATATTTATAAGCAATAAAAATTCAAAATAGTCAAAATAAACATTAAATATGAAAATTTTTATAGAGTTAATAAAAATAACCAAAATCCAAACAATCTATGATAAATCATGTTCATTCCGCTGCTTGGGCTAACCATAGAGAGGATAGGGAGGCTAATTTAGCTTATGATAAGCTAGTGGATTAAAATTACTACTAGATCTTTGTGTCTCCAAAATTTTCCTTAATTCATCAATATGGATCTATTGTGAATGGAACATATTAGTAATATCTACCAATATAGAAATAAGGACATCATTAGTAAGCCACAAACTACTCTCTTCTAAATGTGCGCCCTAGCTAGTCACTGCCAATTAAAGAAGAGGAAGAATCTAATAATATATATCCCACACCCTTCCTAAAGCTCCAACGATGACCAATAACATCCTCCACTATCATAATTTCGTCAATCGGTAATAGATTTCTAGAACCAATAAAAGGGCCTTTACTCGCTCCTACACCTGCACTTCTGCTCAAGCTTCATCATGTTTCCAAACCTTTTTGTTCTAAAAAAGTAAATATTAAATTAATAACAAAATTCATTTTAATTATTTCATAGAATAATAGAATATAATATTAAATTACTTATTCTCTCTCGCAAGATTGGTGATCTACTATTCAATTCTCAGTTGTATATCCTTATCGGTTTCGATTGGTGATGGAAAATCCTATGTTGATTCACGTATCATATTGGAAAAAAATGATACATTAATAGTATTATAGGTGGATTAAAAATATTAAATAAAACTAATATATTATACACAAATACAAGTTTGAATACCAATAAGCTACACACACACATGTTCGAATATCGATAAGCTAAAATAGATATATCGTCGTCAAGGCTAGGATCTGCCATATTAGACATATTTGTCTTATTTTTCTATACCATTTCCTACACATAAAAAATAAATTCAATAAATGGATTTGAATATGCAAACTTTACTTTAAATTTTTGAGTTTAATATTACCTTCAACTAGGGTAAATTCTAGTAATCTATACATCTGTTCCATTTATCTTGGTTAAAGTTATTTATCTTCCTATTATTATCCTCTATCCACTTTGTATTCATTTTTTTCTTCATGTTATTGTATTGCTCTTGATACAACCTTCTAATACCACTATGAATCTATAGCCATAAGCGGCTTTGCCTCTAATAATTGAAGTTAGAGCATTTCTACAAATTTTCCATATACCATGATAGTAATTTATAAAATGAAACTATTCATATTTAAACTAATAATATATTAAATATTGGGAAAAATCTAAGACTATAAATGCTCAAGTACATTAGCCCACCATCGATACATTGATGAAATAAAATTCTCAATTGCATTCACAACATAGTGAGAAAACCTTAGCTCATAGTCCCTCACTTGATTATATGTGTCATCCTTCTTAGAAACCTCTATGTATAGTGGCTTTTTCCTATTCTTTAGCCAAAAGTCATATTGTTTAAGGTCATTCCTTTTTCATGTCAGTGGTGCTGCAAGAAAAAAAAATCAAAGTCAATATTAACATGATAAAATATTTATTCATGTAAGGTCAACAAGTTTTTTCTATATATATTTTCTCATCGGACTTGCATCCTGAATGTAATCAATGAGGTCCAAAAGTGTGATCTTTCCCTCCATGTCCAATATGATAGCTAATATCAAAATTAGCATTAACTATATTTAGATAATAGGGAAAATTGAAACAATATTACAAAAATATCAATTAGATCAAGTTAGCAAATCACTACACAAAAAATAAAAATAAAAAATTAGTAGATCAGAAGTTAGTAGAACCATTGTCGGAATAAAACAATATTATATATGCCCATTTTAAAATTCACAAATCATATTCCTCTTCCTTAATGTTATCTATATCCAAATCTAAAATGCCCAAGTCATCGCAGTCCTTATCGACTTCGGGGATTTTGTCATCATCCATGATATCATTCGTCTCAATCAAATCCACATCTTAATATCCTAACGTCTGACACCAAAGTAATACAATCAACCTCGACAATGCCACCATCCATGTCGATCACATCATCATCATTCAAATCTAAAGTGTGGTAGTGGTTAACCTACCAAGCCACCCTCCAATTAAATCCATTACGATGATCGTTAATATACCAACCATGTTTTTCTTGAGATCCAGTATATACTAATCATTCTTATAACACACAAATCTTGTATATACAAATGTAATTTTTTTTGTCTCCGTTGATTCTTTTCTTTCTCAAATCAATGTTAAACCACTTACACTTGAACAACATGACATAAAATTTATTAAATTAAGATAATTCTAGGATCTCTTACAATTTTTCATAAAATTACCATCTACTCCAGGAACACATAGACCATTATTTTTGATCTTCTATTCATATCCCTTTAATGTGTTAAGTACTTAACTTCATCAATCACACAACCATGATAAGTTGAGGCCAATAAGCTTATTATCTTATTTGTAACATTCATATATTCAATTATAATATCATAATAATAATCATTCTTATTATAATAATATAATATTTTCTTTTCATCAAATTATAATATAATATATTAACTTAATAGTACCTATTTTTAATTTTATATACTTTACTAACATACTTTAAACTATAAATATTAAACTAAAGCCAAAAATTTTATTTCTAATATATTATCTTAATATCCAAAGTATATATATACAAATATACTATACCAACATCCTTATAAATATAAAACTAAACTAATATATATTTTCATACATATAATACGTATCCACTAACAAAATTACAATATGCTAAAAGTTTAACATAATAACATGCTAGTGATAAATAAAAATCTCCACTAATTACAATATCACACACACACAAAAAAATCATAATTCTCACTAATCACATTTTCAAAAAAAAAAGTGCAATAATAAAAATCACATTTTTCTCATACCACATTTATCCACCAATCATAACATTATATTATATAACATTATACTATATTATCCCATTCTTTCAATTTCTCATTATTGTAAGTGATAATTCTTCTAACATGCTTATAAAAGTTAAATTATTGAATTCCATTATGCTCATTTTAATTTTGAATTTGTTGTTGATCATTTCTTATGTATGCGGAAAATGCATTTTATTGTGATTCTTTTGATTTTGTCATTTTCACTTATAAAAATTCATTATTAATTTGTAAATTTATCCACAAACAATTTTCAATTAACACCATCCATTTTTTTGGAATCATTAAATTGTGGGGAAAAAATTTAACACAATTAGATGATTAGAGTCATTTTGTCATTTTTGAATTTCTTTCCCATTAAAAAATTCTCACACTAAATTTTTTTATATATTTATTTTTATAAAAATAATATTCATAATTTTTTGGTAATTTAAAACCCCTTCATTATCCATTTTATGCTTTTGTGAGAAAACAAAAAGTGTTTTCATGATGTATCTATTTTTGTAATTTTCACTTGTTTTCTATATGTTGAGCCACAAATAAACTATAAGCCCCAATATTTATACATATTTGGTTTCCTTAAATTATTCCTCACTATCCCATAAATTTTCATAATTTTTTTAATTCATTTTCTATTTTTTTATTTTAAATGTCCATTTTTAGACTTTCTTACAATTTGATTATTCAAAATAAATTGTGGTCAATCCTATAATCATATTTTTTTATTCTAATTAGTCTTATAACTAAAAATATATCATATTGTAACTTATTTACCTTAAATCCAACAAAAATTACACCAAAGTACTATAATCATAAGTTTATGATATGTGTCTTACACACTCAACCATAGCATATTCTTTCTCTTACACTCATAATCATATTACTCACTAAAGGTTAAAGTCAAACCACAAACTCATCCTTCACTCCTTACTATCATATCTCAATTTGTATCCCCAATTCATGCATTCCATTTGAAAATCTTACACGAAATCATGATTTGCAACCTTTTCTTCATACCTCAAAGCTAATTTTTCCAACTTTCAACACTTCTTTCTCTCTAGGTTGTCATCATATTCATTTGTTTTTTTTTTCCAAGAATACTACAAATACCCACCTATTATTCTATGAAATCAAATTTATTATCTATTCTTTTTCCCCTTTCCCTACCAACCTAGGTGTTTTAGATTTGTTGACTATAATGATCTTTTTGCATAGTCAAGCCTCTACCACTTTTTGGTCCCAATGTGTTCTTCCTCCATGATTATTTGGTTGTGTTCCTTTCATTTAATAATTCATCTAAGCACCCATATTATCTTAGAAAAAATGACATTTCCACCTTTTTTCTTCCAGTTATACCTTAAAGAGCTAGGAATCAGAGGTTGTAATTTTTGTTATGTTTGTTGCAATAGTGATTCCTTGCTTTCACTTCCTTCATTTCTTCCTTTTTATTTCCCATTAACCCACAATCCCCCTTATCTATCATCCCTCAGTGGTTATTGGTTGTTTTTAATGTGGTTTCACAAATTCTATATTCAAAAGTAATATTTTCCATTTTTTCATATTTATATTTTATGCTAATTTTAACTCCTTAAACCTTTTTTTAAGGTGACTAAGTGGTTTAGAAGAGGATTTCCTAGGCTCTATATTTTAGATTTTGTTTGGAACATAAGGTTGGGTAACTAAACTAACATTTATAAGTATTATTATGTGGTAGGTGTTTAATATTTCAATATATGTATGTTAATGTGTATTTGCTACAAGCATAAAAATGTGCTTAAGCCTTAAGCCTAAGAGCTATTCATGTTTATTTTATGTATAACAAAATGTATATAAGGATGTTGGAATTATGGTTTTATATGGAAAAAGGTTGAAATGACCTAGAGTGTCTCTCAACCACAACATGGATGGGCATGATCGTATTTGTTTTAATTTAAGTTAAATAGAATTTTTAACATATTATGGTATGCTACACTAGTTCCTTGAATTTCATGAGTTTTAATTGAAAAATGGATATGTTAGTACATGTATGAAATATTGGCTTCATTATTTTATGTGATTTTTGGTTGCTCTAAATTTATAAATCTGTTGTTTTTTTTTAGGGTATAGGGGCTAGGGTTTGAATTTTGGGTCATTCAGAGTTGTAAGAAATTAATTATGAATTTTGAAAGGTTTTGGTGATTTTATGAGAACAAGGACATTTTTCCTATTTTACTTTGGTTCTAGAAATTTTGAGATTAAGGTGAATATTAGGTTTAAAATATAATTTAAAATGGATCATTGTGACACTTGGGTGGTGTTTGATGAGTCGAATTAGAGAACTTAATTAAAATGATTAATTAAGAAGTAAAATAGGGCATTTTAGGTATATTGAGTAATCCTAGTATTTTAGATGATATTTTATGGGGCGTGGTACTTATTTGACCTAAATATTTAATAAAACATCAATCACATAAAAGGAAAAATCTTGAGTCTAGACTTATATCACTTGCAAAAGTTATCCAAGTTAGGTTTGGTATTCACATAGTACCATCATTCTATTTTCTTTTCCATTATCTCGAGTGCCTTGCGAGTTCTAAAGATGCCCCCTTATGCTCTATAGGTATCTCAATATATTTTGGCCCTATAAAGGGTATATATACTTAATTGATTAGGTATCATATTATTTGGTGATCTTGTTACTTTTCTGGGTGCACCAAGTAGGGATAGTATCATTCATCCACTAGATTAGTGGTTATGATTTCTCTAAGTTCTTATTCTCAAGAAAATTTAAGATATTGGTTGTGATCATGGTAATGAAATATAACAACTAATGAATCTCATCAACCCATTAGTTTGTATTACACTATAGTGATGCATAATGCTAAACAAATGGAACCATGCTAAATATTAGTATTGAAAATGGGGAGTTTTCAACAAAATTTTGAAAAGAATGGAGACAAAGGGATGAAAAAATGAAAAGGATAACTTGATATTGAGACCTTCAAAACCAAGTACTTGTATCAAACAATTAAAGTTTCAATTCTTATCCTAAATGGTGCACGATTTGAATAATACTCAAGACTATAGCTTAATCTTATGTTTAATATTGAGTAGTCTCCACAAGGTTTTCTAGAAATAGCTAAGGAACTTGGTATCTTGATTGGAGATTATTTTCTTTAGGATACCTTGCAACTAAACTATTTCTTTAAAGTATGGATCATCGATATAAGAGGTGTCATCCATATTATGACATAGGATGAAATGAGCCATCTTAGAGAACCAATTGATGACAACCATAGCGGTTTTCCTTTGAGTCTTAGGCAAAGCCAATATGAATTCCATGCTCACATGATCCTAAGGGTGGTGTGGTATGGGAAAAGGTGTGTAGAGTCCTTGTTGGAAGTGACTCTTAGACCTTTGTCATGTAGAGCACTTACCCATGAGAGATTTCACATCTCCCACCATTCAAGGCCTGAAAAATTATTCTTGGAGTACATCATAAGTTTAGTTGATCCTAAAATGGCTTGCCAAATCTCCCCCATGCAATTCTCAAATGAGAAATTCTTTGGAATGCACAGCTTGTTGCCATTGAAAATAAAACCTTCTTGCACTAGGTATGATCCCCGAGGCTTGTCTTGCTCCTCCATGTAGCTAGCAAAGTCTTCATCCTTGTTTTACAACTCTTTGACACACCAAAACCCTAGGACCCTAGATTTTAGTAATGATAGCATACAATACCTCCTAGAGGTGCATTGGCCACAACATTAGTCTTGCCACTCTTTTGCTTTACCATATATGAAAAGGATTGTAAAAATTCTACCAACCTGACATGTCTAGAGTTAACTTTATGCTACCCATTTATGTATTTTAGGGATCCATGATCGGTACACAATACAAATTGTGATGGTTAGAGATAATGTGATCAATGATCTAAAGCACTGAATATAGCATAAAACTTCTTATCATAAGTGTTGTAGTTGGATCTTGAACCATTAAACTTATCAGTAATAAATCCACGGGCCTTCCATTTCATAGAAAGAAAACTCCAATACCTACTCCACTTGTGTCACATTTGACATCGAACACCTCATCAAAGTTAGGTAGCCATAAAATGGGAGCCTCACTTAACCTACTTTTGATTACTTTGAAAGCTTCTTACGTAGACTTAATCCATTGGAAATCACCTTTTTTGAGGAATTCGGTGAGGGATGCTAGGAGTGCAATAAATCCTTGTATGAACCTACTATAGAAAAAGGCAATCCCATGAAAGGATCTAACATCGGTGATGGATATGGATGTAGATGTAGGCCACATTTTTATTGCCTCTACCTTTGACTCATCCTTCGAGATTCCACTTTCAGATACAACAAACCCTATAAAGGTGACTATTGGCACTAAGAAGTCACACCTTTCTAATTTGCCATACAATTTTTTTGTTCCTAAGGGCTACAAATACAAGTCTTAAGTGTCTTACATGATCATCTTGACTAGAAGAGTATACAAGAATATCATCAAAATACACAACTACAAATTTTGAAATGAAGGGTTGAAGAACCTCATCCATAAGCATCCTAAAAGTGTTTGGTGTATTGGAGAGTCCAAATGGCATGAACAACCACTCATAGGGCCCTCCTTTAGTCTTGAAAGCGGTCATCCATTCATCCCCTTCCTTCATCTGAATTTGGTAGTATTTACTCTACAAGTTGATGTTGGAAAATATATCTTTTCCATGCAAGCAATGCAACATATCATCAAGCCTAGGTATAAGGTACCTATACTTGATAGTAATATTGTTAATAGCCCTACCATCTACACACATTTGCATTTTTCCATCCTTCTTAGGTACCAAGAAGGATGGAACTAAATAAGAGCTAAGGGATTCTCTTATGAAACGATTTTCTAACAAATCCTCAACTTGTCTTTGCAACTCCATGTCTTCTTTAGTTTTGCACCTGTAAGTCAGTTTTTTGGGAGTGTAACATTGGGAATAAAATCAATTTGGTGCTCAATGCCCCTTATGGGAGGAAACTCACTAGGTAAATTGTTTGGAAAAACATCCCCAAACTCCCCTAGTATGTGCTTGACCCAAGGGTTGAGTTCATGTATCTTCTCATTAAGTTCAAGCATCAACAACAAGTACAAGGCATTTCCTTACCCTATAGCCCTTTCCAACCTCTTCCCATCAACAAACAAAGCTTTCTTACACTTTGTGCCCTCCCTAGCAATTGAGGAATGAATACTAAGGGGTATGAATACAATATTTTTGCTAGCATAGATAAAGGTATATGTATTCTTCCTACCATCATGTTTAAAATTCCTATCAAATTAGCATGGTCTACCTATCAACAAATGAGAAGTGTCCATGGGAATGACATCATAAATAACACTATCTTGATTGGTTTTTCTTATGAAAAATGGTACGACTATTTTATTAGTGACTACTACCATTGAGCCATTATCAAGGCATTGAAGCTTATATGGCTTATCATGTGTTGTGGTTGGAAAATTTAGCTTCTCCACTAAAGTGGTGGAAGCCACATTTCCACACCACCCCCGTCCACAATTAGGGAGCATATTTTACCAAGTATGGTGTGCTTGGTATGGAATATGTTCTCTCTTTGGGACTCCTCTTCCACAACTTCTCTTTCCTGTAACACCCTTCTCATCATTAAGGATTCCCCTAAATTTAAGGGTACTTTCTCAACCTTAGCCCCTCCCTCCATGGTCATTTGGTATTCGATGTCATCTCCTTCCATTTCTTCCTCCTCTTGGTATATCAAGATCATAACCCTCTTTTTTGGACATTCATTTTCATAGTTTCCAATTCCTTGGCACTTGAAGCACCACACACCCTTGATTCTACTAGTCTCACACGCTTCTAGCTTTCCTTTACCCTTGAGATTAAATGTCTTGGGATAAGGGTTAGACTTTGGGGCTTCTTTGGGTGGATAATCATTTGGTCTCAACCCACCGACCTTTAAGCTCCTCTTCTCCTTTTTATGCTTCTCCACTTTGATGGCCAAATGGAATAACTCATCCAAGGTAAAATATTTGTAGAGCTCCACCTTTCTAGCAATGTTGTCGCTCAACTCTCTTATGAATCAAGACATGGTGTGTTCTTCAACCTCCTTCGAACCAAGCCTCATAATGAGCCTCTAAGATTTTGAATATAGTTTTCTAGACTCAAAGACCCTTAACTTAAAGAAGACATTTTGTTGTGTAGGTCTTGAGTATATGAAGGTGAGAAAAACCTCTCCCTCATCAACCTCTTCACCTTTTCCCAACTTCTAACGTTATAATTTCCCTTCCTCCCTCAAGTTTGTATCGAATTTTCTCACTATAGGGAGGCATTTCCCGTCCCTTTAACTTGAGGATAAAAACCTTGAAATATTTCTCATCATCAAAAACCCTATCCTCAAACATTTGGTTACACCTCATTCCTCACTTCAAAAACTCTTGCGGATTATGCAAACCATCAAACTCCTGGACTTCCAAATTAATGTCACTAAAAGGCTCTCTTATATCTATCCTTCTCCTTCAAAATGACCTAGGGGAATTTCTAGAAGATTAGCTATAATTGGTTAGCTCATCCTCTACACCATTTTCCCTTTTTTCTCTTGTAGAGAACTCCTTGATCTATGAAGGTTGGCATTTGGCACTAATGACTCCAACATGACCAAAAATATCCTTATATCCATTTGAAATACTTCTGTGGCCCTATCCCTCCTTATTTTATGAGATTATTCAAGACTCACCCCCTTGAAATAGCTTAATTTTCTATACCTTAGGCTTGGCCTGCACATAGAAAAATGGCTTCACCTAAGAGGATATAAAGAGGAATAAGGTGGGTTAAAGGTTCAATTTTGCGAAAAAATGGCTAAAGAAAAGAAAAATTTTGTGGATGGAAAACATGTACAAGGGTTAAGAAGTAAGGTCACGGTACAAGTGATATCCCAAAATTTACCAACCTTGAGGTTTGATACAAAATTGATGAATAATGCTAAACAAATGGAACCATGTTTAAGTATTGGTGTTGAAAATGGGGAGTTTTCAACAAAATTTCAAAAGAATGCAGAGGTAGGGAGAAAAATCTAAAATGTAGAGCTTGATATTGAGACCTTCAAAACCAATTACTTGCATCAACCAACTAAGGTTTCAACTCTTAGATTAAATGGTGCAAGATTTGAATAATACTCAAGAATACACCTTAATCTTGAGAGAGCTTGGTTTCGATAACCAAGAGGATTTTTATCGACATGTAATATGCCCCTTCTTACAGCCTATTCCACTCTATTAAATAATGTTAGTTGACTTCTATAGGTTACAAGTATAATCTAACAATGATAGTTAGATTAGTTACACCCTCATTCATGTTTGATACCAACTTAGGCTAACTAAGGTTATAATACCTCAATCAACTAGTGATTATTGTTTTTTGACACTACTAGCCACCCATAACTAGATGGATGTCATTAAATCCTATGAAAATGCTTAGGAAACATAAATTATATATTAGGAAAGTCTAACAACATGCTTTCATTAATTTTAGCTAATAAAGGAAATAAGAAAAGACGTGTAGTCCACTCAATGGCTGTTGCTTGATTTCGTCGAGGGTAGAGGTTGATTTTCCTTAAATTAATCCAACTTTGGAGGGCCTTGAACTTCCAAAAATCATCTTCTTGATTTCCCTAATTCTTGCACAAAATATGGGTGGCAATTTAGCTCATGTTTCGACCTAAAATAGGTGAAGTGTAGAGATGGATAAGGTGGTGGCTTTATTAAGTGTAAATGAAGCCATAATAGAACCATATTGGATTCAGTTATGGGGTGGATTTTGTGGAGCCATATTACATCCAAATGGATCCATATTAACGTGGATGTTTGGAGTTTGCATGCCTTTCATGGATGCTAGTTAATATAATTATTTATTGACCCAAATGAGAAGTGTTTTGAAGTCTTCAACTTTGGAAAAATTAATAGGCGGATTATCTTTAATTTCGGATACTTAAGATGCTCCTGCATCATATAATTTTCTCAATGGTTGAGTTTCCTTCTTCTCATTTGACATCTATATATAAGCATGTTGTTATCATGTTATGCCATGTTTTATCACTTTCTTCGCTTAGATCTTGCGCATAATGTTAGCTCTTTAGGGTAGTTGTGACACTTAGTACAAGATTTATAATGATACTAAAATTTTATAAACATTGTACCATAGGCATTTTCTTATGATCTTACTAACTTTGAGGAGGTCCCTCAGGCATAATGATTTAGGTTTCTACCTACGGTTAGGACGTAGGGTAATAACTATTCAGGTTCGTACATGTTTTGTTCCTTGGTCTCAATATCTCCCTTTTTTATGTATTGTATTATCTAGAGTATGCACTCTATATTATATTATAACATCTAAAGTATTAAAGTCTTCCACTATTTTATCTATTTTTTAAAGTAATGATTTAATTTTTACAAACGTTTTAATATTGTATTTAGTCCTAGAAAGATATGGACAATACTTGTGCAAAGTATGACGCTAACACTTGCGAGATGATGTTACAACTATAATATAAAAATTTTAATAATTTAGTAGTAAAATTTGAGGTATTATTTATTTAATGCTTAATGATAACAAACAAAGTATAAAATTATACATGCAACTAGTTCTAGCTAGAAGAAGCAACAATGATGGTAGGGTGCCAGCAAAAGTCTAGGTACCTTCAACAAACCAAAAAATAAAGCTAAAAAATATTTAAATTAATAAACTAATAACTAAAATAAAAAAATAGCAGAAAATAAAATCAAAATTGAGAAGGTGGTGGTATATTTTGTTACTTAAGGTGATAGTGCAAGGCGATCAAAGGAAGTGACTGTGGAGGAGGGGGGGAAATCCATAAATTAGCAAGTAACAAGCATAATAAATGAAAATAAAATAATAAAAACAATAAAAAAACTAAGATAAGGAAGGAAGCTTAACAAAATCTAGCAGGACCTCATCTCAATGAAAGGGAGAAAACAAATAAGAGAATGGGATGGGCGAGGAGAAGACCAATCATTCCATGGTTTTTAAGAGAAGTTTAGTGACACCATGCAGAATTGCTAATTCTCCTAATATATATTACAACTAGTTCTTAGAAAAGGTGCTTGGCGCATGACTAATAAGAGGCCTCGAGTCAACTACTAGTGACAACATGTCATCACAAATATAGTTATGTTGATGAGATACAAAAAAAGGATCTAATTTTTCTCTTAAATTTTAAGCTATAATAAATTCCAATAATAGGTTTCTTTAGTGAAGATAATGTAGTCGTTGATTTTATTTTATTTTTTTAATAAAAATATAACTTGGGGAAATTTTGTGAGGCGGGGGAATTTTATCGCCACAAAAATTTCCATGACAATGTCATCTCCAATACTCTCTAGCGACATAATTTCCCCCCTCTTATCTCATCGTTGAGATGAAACTTAACTATGAGTTGTCATCACTAAAGAAGGAACTGCAATAAGCCCATTTTCTTATAATGAAAGTATGACAAATGGTGATTTTAAGGTCACCATATTTACTTAATGTAGCATGGAAATCTTTCTTTATTTAGATAATATTTATTATGAAAATGAGGTACTAAACGAAATCTTAGAATGTCTAGTTTATCACAAATTTTATGGTTTACAAAAATACAAAGTTTCTAAAAATTTATAGCCAAAACTATGTGAAGTGTCACAATTTTCAATTTTTGGAATTCTTGTTTAAGGCTCGGACTTTGGGAATTGTTTTGTGTTTTTGTTGTTTTTTATTTAATTTTTATGATTTCATGATATTTACTAGCATTTTAAGATGTATTTGATATGGAATACATTGTATTTTGGGGTCATATTAATTAAGATATAAAGTATTAGAGTTTGTGTAAGTTTAGCTAAAAATGTTTAATGCTCTTTATATATTCAATATGTTATTTATATATCAAAAAAATCTTCACTAGTTAGTCACTAATCACAATATGTGGGGTTAGTAAAGAATCAATCATGATTTTATGATATAGTATACTTAAGGTCTCATTTAAGTGTGAAAAAGGATTTTAGTGCTTCATTCTATTTTTAGAGTCAAAATAAGTATTTGATTATTGACTTTGGATTTAGCTTTGATAATTGGTTCAATTTTGATGGTGAATAATAATTTTTAGTAATCAAATTTTGAAATTTTTCATATTTAAGGTTCTTGATATAAAATAATTTTTTCCATCAATTATAAATAGTATTTTATGTGAATAATATACTTTCAAAAGTAGCTATTGACTTCATTTTTAAGTGCTTTACTTCAATATATATGATATTTTTGCTCATTAGCTCTTATATGGACTTTTTGGGATAAAATTACTTCTATGATAAGTATATTTGATATTTTTGCTCAATATATTCTATCCTTAGCACCATATTTTCTATGGACAGTGATAGAAAATATTTATGGAAGAATGGTTAAATATATTTTCTTAGTTATGTGTTTTTAGTGTTTTTTTCTTTTGCTTTTAGTGAACGTCAAACATTTACTAGAAAATGTTGAAATGTTCAAAAGAAGCACATTAGAGCTTTCTTTAAAAAATAATTAACACAAAATCTGATGCGTAAATCAAAGTGGAGGGAAGGTTGGATCGAAGGTTGTTGATTTGGAGATGTCAACCACGAAGTTCAATAGAAGAAATGAAGGCTTAATGTTGATTATAATCGAAGAAAACAGGTGGAAATGCATGTTGGTTCGACTAATTGAATCAGGTTTCAAGATGTCGAAGGTTGAGATCAATGGAGGAAGGATATTGCCCCAGGCTTTCCTTGCTCAAAGAAGACTCAAAATGAGAGATGAACGCAGGCTCTGCTGGCTTGATTTTGTGTTCAAAATTCTATATATTCATTATTATTCATGCGTGTACAATAGGTGTATATATAGGAAGAAGCAGCTGGTTGAACAAGCTCACCCAGCCGGGTCTTACCCTTAATTCAAGCCCATTTAAGTTGGTTGAATTAAGCCCATATAACACTTAATCCTAATCATAATATCATTGACTAAATGATACTAATGACTAACATTACAAAGCCATACAATTAACTATGATATATACATGAAATTATATCGAACCCTAACTTACATAAAATACACTTAGGGTTAGGGTTTACAACAATTTAATACAACTAATGAGAATCGTCACCATATCTTCTTGTTGTAAAGTATCATCCCATTTATGCCATAGTCTTGCATAATTTGAATACTTGTACACTTTAAAGTGTATTAACATCTTCTTCTTGCAAATATGTGACATACCTACAAGAACAACTTGAATGGTTTTCAACACCAAGCATATACAAATTATCAAGAACATTTAATATGATAGGATCCAATATTAAGAAAGTTAATTCTTCCTTACCTTGAGAATTAAGATGAATATGACAATCATTAGATGCTCCTGCATCATTCTCTCCAAGTTGAGAAGAATTTGCCCTCAAATTGTCATCAGTATAATAAGGAGACAAATCACCAACATTAAAAGTCCTTGAAATTCCACCATAATGGTCTGGAAGTTCATGTTCATAAGCATTATCTCCAAACTTTCTTAGCATTTTAAATAGACCATCAGCTCTTGGCATTAGTTTATTTTTACATAAATTAGGAAATCTTTCTTTACGCAAATGTAACCAAACTAAGCCACCAAGAGAAAACACATAAGAGTTTCTATGCTTATTTGCTTGAGCTTTATACTTGGTATTAGCTTTTTCAATGTTATTTTTTATTTTCTCATGAAGCTGTTGAAAACATTATACTCTATCTTTAGCTTCATTATTTTGTAATTCACCTTTTTTCAAAGGAATCATGTTAATAGGTATGTGAGGATTCACCCATACACCACCTCAAATGGACTAGTTTGAGTAGTACTAGATGGACTACGATTATAAGCAAACTCTGCATAAGCTAACTTAACATCCCAATCTCTAGTACTCTTATTAACTAAACATCTTAATAATGTACCAAGAGTTCTATTAGTTACTTCAGTTTGACCGTCAGTTTGTGGATGATGTGAAGTGCTAAATAACAATTTATTACCAAGCATATGCCATAAAGTTTTCTAAAAATAACTCATAAACTTGACATCCCAATCAGAAACTATGCTTTTAGGTATTCCATGAAGTTTAACAACCTCTCTAAAATACAAGTCAGCAACATGTGTGGCATCATCGGTTTTATTACATGGAATAAAATGAGCCATTTTAGAAAATCTATCTACTACCACAAGAATATAATATTTACCATGTTACGTTCTTTGTTACCCTAAGATAAAGTCCATACAAACTCCTTCCCATGGTTTATCAGGAACGGGTAAAGGTGTGTATAAGCCTTTATGAAAGTAACTCTTACTTTTTTGACACGTAGAGCATCTACTTATCATGGCTTGTATATGTTTAACCATTCATGGCCAATAGAAATTTTCTTGTAATAATTCCATAGTTTTATGTATACCAAAATGTCCCGCAATGCTACCTTCATGTATTTCCTTGATTAGCAAGTCTCGAATACTAGATCTAGGAATACAAAGTTTATTTAGTCTAAACAAAAATCCATCTTGTATGACATAATTTCCATGGTATCCACTTTCTTTATATGCACTAAACATGCTCTTAAAATCTTCATCCTTAGGATATAAGACTTATCATTTCAAAACCTAAGATTTTTGTATCCATCATAACAAGTAATGTAGATCTACGAGAAAGAGCATCAGCGACTACGTTTTCTTTACCATCTAAATGTTTGATAGAGAACACAAAGGATTGTGAGAAATTTACCCATTTTGCATGTCTCGAATTAACTTTCTTTTGACTATGTAAGTATTTTAAAATTTCATGATCCGAATGTAACACAAAGGGTTTTGGTCATAGATAATGACTCCATGTCTCTAGACTCCGTATGATGGCAAAGAATTCCTTGTCATAAGTTGAATAGTTAAGTTTGGCTCCATTCAACTTTTTAGAGAAAAATTCTATAGGTTTCTTTTCTTGGAAAAGCACTCCTCCTATTCCAACTCCACTAGCATCACAAGTTACTTCAAAAAGAAGATTAAAGTTGGGTAAGGATAGAATAGGGGCATGACAAAGTTTAGTTTTGAGGGTTTCAAAGGCTTGAGTAGCTTCTTGTCCCCAATAAAATTCACCCTTTTTCATGAGTTGAGTAATAGGTGTA
The DNA here is from genome assembly GCA_039764185.1 of Tamarix austromongolica. Classification (NCBI taxonomy): domain Eukaryota; kingdom Viridiplantae; phylum Streptophyta; class Magnoliopsida; order Caryophyllales; family Tamaricaceae; genus Tamarix; species Tamarix austromongolica. Next base: position 103,013,642 of record CM077819.1, on the reverse strand, counting down.
GCTATAGTAGAAAAATCCTTAATGAATCTTCTATAGAAACTAGCTAATCCATGAAAACTTCTCACATTATGAACATTCTTAGGGATAGGCCATTCTTTTATAGCCCTATTCTTATTAGGATCTACTTTAATACCTTCTCCACTAATAATATAGCCTAGGAAAACTCACTTGGAAGCATAAAATAACATTTTTCAAGTTTCCTATATAGTTTAGCTTTCCTTAACTTATCAAATAATTTCTTCAAATGCACTAGATGATCATAACTATTTTTGCTATACACAAGAATATCATCCAAATATACAACAATGAAATAACCAAGGAAAGGTTGGAGAAATTCATTCATAAGTCTGATAAATGAGCTAGGTGCATTACATAACCCAAAAGGCATAACCATCCACTCATAGAGACCATATTTTGTTTTAAAAGTAGTTTTCCATTCGTCTCCATCTCTAATCCTTAACTGATGATATCCACTCCTCAAATCAATTTTGGAAAATACTTGTGCACCACAAAGTTCATCAAGCATATCATCTAATCTAGGCATAGGAAAATAATATTTGATAGTAATATTATTCACTGCCCGAGAATCTGTACACATACGCCAAGTACCATCTTTTTTAGGCACTAGTAAAGCAGGAACACTACAAGGACTTATACTTTCTCTCACAAATCCTTTATCCATAAGCTCTTGTATTTATTTTTGTATTTTCTTAGCTTCTTCTGGGTTACATCTATAAGCCAGTTTATTAGGAATAGGCATACCAAGAACAAGATCAATGGCATGTTCTATACCTCTTTTAGGTGGTAATACAGGAGGTAAGTCATCAAGAAATACATCATTATACTCATTAAGCAACTTAATTAGATTAGGATTTTCAATTTGTTGTTTTTCAGGTTTAGAATCTTTAGAAACTAAAGCATAACAAATTCCTTCTTCTTCTATGCATTTCTCCATAGCCTTTTCATGTAAAAATAATCTCTTTTTGTCATCACTCAAAGGCATATGATCACATAAATAAGGTGTTAGCCTATACAATTGTTTTTCTTTTTTCAACACATATTCATTAGTTACCCCATCATGAGTTGTTTTTCAATCATATTGCCATGGTCTACCTAAAAGTAATCCACAAGCATCCATAGGCAAAAAATCACATAGAACTTCATCATGATAGTCTCTAATATAAAATGTGATTAAAGCTCTTTTGTTTAATTTAGCTCCTTTATCTTTATTTAGCCATTGTAAAGAATAGGGTTTAGGATGATTAGTAGTTTCCAAACCAGGTTTCTAAACCATTGCTTCACTAGCAACATTTGTACATGAACCACTATCAATTATGAGTCTACAAACCATGTCACCTATTTTACACTTAGTCTTAAAAATGTTATCTATTTGAGTAGGTGTAACATTAGGTTATATTTGTAAAACTCTTTGAATTACAAAGCATGGATATCCTTTTTCCTCATCCATAGTTAATATTTCATTAGGAGATTCAACTTCTAAATCCTCATCATCACTACATGGTTCTATGTTTTTGATTTCATGTAAGGTTAAGGCTCTTTGGTTAGGACAATCTCTAGCAAAACGTCCATATCCTTTACATTTGAAACATTGTTTATTTTCCATTTCAACTACTTTATTTTTACCTTTATCATCTCGATTATTCTTGTTTTCATGTGAAAATGTTGATTTAGGTGTAAAGCTGTTAGAATAGGGTTTGGTTGAAGTTGAAGCATTAGACTTAACATAGGCTTTAGTTGTTTTGGTTTGTCTTTCAAATTTCATAGCCAATTTAATCAAGTTATCAAGAGAATCATAAGAGTACATATCAACCATGTCTCTTATTAAATTATTCAAGCAACCTAAATATCTAGCAAATTTTCGTTCTTTTCTTTCATGAACATCACAAATAAGGGCTAGTCTTTTAAATTCTCTAGTGTATTCTTCTACACTAAATAAACCTTGCCTTAAATTAGTCATTTTAACATACATATCTTGCTCATACTCTCTAGGAACAAATTTCTTTCTTAGGTGCTTTTTAAGTTTTTCCCAAGATTTTATTTTTGACTTCTCTTGTCTTTCTCTTTTTTATTTTAAATTATCATACCGAATTCGAGCAAACTTTTTGAACTTAAGAGTAGCTAGTTTTCATTTTCTTTCATCCTCATATTATCTAAATTCAAAAATAGCCTCAATCTCATGTAACCATTCAAAAAATGACTCCATATTCAAATCACCATAAAATTCAGGAAGGTCAAGTTTAATACCTTGATCTTTATGGTATGCATGTCTTACTTGAAATGTAGGTGGTCTTCTTTGGTTGCTTGAGCCAAAGGAACTCATCTCATCTTCTCCATCTTTATGGTGAGGCCTGTTGGAATGTCCACATCCACTCTTTGCATGGTAGATAGGCTTCATTCTTCCTTCCACACTATCATGTGTGGTTTCCATGCGAACTTGCCACGGTTTATGCTTCTCTTGTTCAGCCAATTTAGCTTCCACACTTTGTAGTTGATGTTGAAGTATATTTTGATTTTGCAATTGAGCATCCATTTGTTTGGTGAGGCTCTTGATAGACTCTACCAAGGCACAAAATTCTTCACTAGCCATGGTGAAGGTTGACACACAACTCTTTTTGTTGCACACAATAGATTCCACAAAGTGTAGGTGCTGGAATTGTTTTTCCTGCAACCAAACAAGGCACAAACTATTGCTAATTCACAATCAAATTAAATTTCACTACCTGTAGTCCTTGATTAGGCATAAATGAGAGGATTTATCCACAAGAACACCAAATTCACGTAGGGACACAAGGGATGGAAGTGATCTTCTATATATGGCCCAAAATTCAGCCACATAAAATCATAGTGTCAACTGATTTCTTCAACTCATGTTCATCTTCAAGTTAAAGATTCGACTTGTTGCTTTGTAGAAGATGCAGAGAAGAAATAGAGGGAAAGTATAGAGTGGTTCTTTGAGAGAAAAACATGAGGAAATGGCTTGAATAGGCCAGGATACACACACGTTTGGTTCGGTCGTGTGCTGAAATACTCTAGGTCTCGGATTTTTTTTTTTTGTTTCTTTTCCAGATTGATACACAAAACGGAAATGAAATGGGCAGATTAACACAAAATCACGCACAAATAGGAAGTAGAATTAAGAAGGAAAGAGGTGTTGGGGATGAAAAAACTCGCAGCACACAAGGCAACACACTGAAGAAGTTGCGCCTGGAATTGCAACCTGGTCGAGGGTTGATGCAAATTATTGGGGAAAATGCAACAAGATTGTTGCAAGATTTCAAGAACTTTGAGCAAGAAATTCAAGAAAAATTCAAGAGGATCATAAAGATGCAAGAATGCAAAGAAAAGATCAAGCTACCGGTGAGTTCTTGATGCAAGAACACCACATATGATAACCTATCTATAGGGAAACGTTTTCATCGACAGCTTCCAATCAGTCGAAGCTCTGATACAAAAAATGATGCGTAAATCAAAGTGGAGGGAAGGTTGGATCGAAGGCTGTTGATTTGGAGATGTCAACCACGAAGTTGAGTAGAATAAATGAAGGTTTAATGTTGATTATAATCGAAGAAAACAGGTGGAAATGCAGGTTTGTTCGACTAGTTGAATCAGGTTTCAAGATGTCGATGGTTGAGATCAATGGAGGAAGGATATTACCCCTGGCTTTCCTTGCTCAAAGAAGACTCAAAATGAGAGATAAACGCAGGCCCTACTTACTCGATTTTGTGTTCAAAATTATGTATATTCATTATTATTCATGCGTGTAAAATAGGTGTATATATCGGTTGAAGAAGCTCACCCAGCCGGTTCTTACCCTTAATTCAAGCCCATTTAACTTGGTTGAATTAATCCCATATAACACTTAATCCTAATCATAATATCATTACCTAAATGATACTAATGACTAACATTACAAAGCCATACAATTAACTATGATACATACATGAAATTATATCAAACCCTAACTTACATAAAATACACTTAGGGTTAGGGTTTACAACAAGTTAATACAACTAATGAGAATCATCACCATATATTCTTGTTGTAAAGTATCATCCCATGTATTCCATAGTCTTGCATACTTTGAATACTTGTACACTTTAAAGTGTATTAACATCTTCTTCTTGCAAATATGTGACATACCTACAAGAACAACTTGAATGGTTTTCAACACCAAGCATATACAAACTATCAAGAACATTTAATATGATAGGCTCCAACATTAAGAAAGCTAATTCTTCTTTACCTTGAGAAATAAGATGAATATGACAATCATTAGATGCTCCTGCATCAAAATCTAGTGAAGAAACCATTATATGATGGTGAAGATTCACTCAAACAATAGTGAAAAATAATAATATGAATACTAAAACATTAATTGTTCAATTAAAAAAATGTAATGCATTGTTTCATATTTTTACATTAAAGTGATAATCTTTTAATCTAAAATGTAAATAATGAAAAATCAGTCATTCTTCCTTAGCTTATGTTCTTTGCTTGCAATGAGAGTTGTACAATACTTTATCCTTAGCAAATTTTTTTGATCGACCTGCTAAAACAATAATTTATGAGTAAAAAAAAGTAATAAAAAATAGTAAAGAATTATCTAAATTTTATGATTGATTTTTTTGAGACAAACAAAATATATTAGATAAGAGGATATTTTCTTATGTCATCTTTTCCCAAACCATAATGCCCACCATCATGATCTCCCATGTATGTCTCCAAGTGTCTCTTTAAAGAGACACCACAGTCTATATGATTTTCATCTAAAATCTAATGTAGACTAAGCACATTAACTTCAAAGATGTTAATTAAATCTTCGCTTGGGTCTCCCTTCTTTTTTGTAGAATTTACGTATACCTTAACCTTTTCTAATGTAAGAATATATTAAGTTGAAATAAAGAAATTTAAAATTTAGTATACTTATGCGATTAAAAGTCATACAGTAACACCCCAAAATTTACTACTGAAAAATTTTATTGTATTTAAGATTTAGCGGAAGTAATTAAATCAAAACTTGTGAATTTCAGAGATGTTACTACTGTGATCAGTACAAGCCTGGCCCCTTGCCATTCTTGTACTAACCACAAGGCTAAAGGAAGTTTACAACCATCATAATTCAAACTCAAATCAAGACTTCAATGAAGCATTAAAGCAGCTATAAGATAGAAATCGAAGTGAGTGAAAAAGAGTAACAATCTAGAGTACATAGTTAAAGTTCCTTAAAAGGAATAAGGTCTATAAAATGATAAAAGTTAAGTCTGAAAAATTCAAACTCAAATCAAGACTTCAATGAAGCATTAAAGCAGCTATAAGATAGAAATCGAAGTGAGTGAAAAAGAGTAACAATCTAGAGTACATAGTTAAAGTTCCTTAAAAGGAATAAGGTCTATAAAATGATAAAAGTTAAGTCTGAAAAATTCAACACAAAATGGAAGAACAAAAGGAGGAAGTCCAGCCATGCCACTCTCGATCTCCATGCCAAGTCTATGCTCTACACTCAGCCTCGCCCAATGCCTCATAAGCATCGAAGGCATCAAAAATAGAATTACCAACCTACACAAAGCCAAAGGAGCCTTCTACTTGTGGGAATGAGCAGCACCCATAAAAAGGGTGGTCAGTACGTTACATACTGAGCAAGGTAACCATGCACTAAGGCCAACACATAAGGGCACATAATACAAGCACGATAACATGACATCATCTAATCTTTGCATATAAAAAAAAGCCAAGCTGCAGTCTAGATAAACTAATTATTTAATCTCTGATCAATGCTCATTTCACACCATGCTTATTATCATTCCATGCGAATGCAGGAACTCCACTATTATAGCCAGTGGACCGGAAACATACAGGGCATAATGCACCTAACCACTATTATTCGCCAGTGGATCGGTTTCTAGGGCAAGATGCTCCTGGCCACTATTATTCGCCGGTGGACCGCTCTAGCCCTGACTCTTATGGTGTTTCACTGTAAATACTTAGTGTCTTTCCCATATCTTATCATAGTTATGTTTGATTTATTGAGCATGGAATACCCTACTATTATAGCCCATGGACCAGAAACATATAGGGCATAATGTGCCTGACTACTATTATTCTCCGGTGGATCGATCTCCAGGGCACCCCGGCTCCTAGCCACTATTATTCACCGGTGGACTGGTCTAAGCCCGAAGCAACAGTCTTCCTCTTTAAATGATTAGTGTCTTACTGTGTCTTATTCAACAAATTTCACCCTAGACATGCATGACTAACTCCATCTATGCTTATCCTCCCAAGAGGGCTCATCCCATATCTTGAGATTTCTGCACCTCCTAACTTGCCCCAACATCCTTTCCTTATTCCACTACTTATACTCGAGGTCCAACTCCTAGGTGTGTGGGTTGAGGCCCAATACCTAACACGACTAAGCCCATTCACAGTCTTCCCTATGGTTCTCTCTAGAAAACCCTAATTTGGGCCTATATGGTCCATCCTCATCTGCCCCACATAACCCATATTGATTTAACACCCCACACATCATAACCCTTAGATTCAACCCTCATCATCTCATGTTACTCCCCTCAAATACACATGCGACCCCAAAACCCTAGGTGACCACACCAAACCCTAGCTAGCCATGCCAACCCTAGCATCCTCCTTTCCACATGTCACCCCTCCATTTCTCACCTTCCACTCTTGCTTCCCATGATACCCATGTTCGCCCCATTCATGATAATCCCCCCATTCTCATCTCATACTCTACTCACCCCCATTTATTTTTCTCTTTTGACCTTCTCAAATTAGGGTTTCCTCTCAAACCCTAACTCAGTCTCCTATACGCCCTTATACTATCCCACGTACTATTTTTCACCCAAACAACTCTTCCATTACCTTCCTCACACCCCAAGGAAACTTTCCATAGTAAAGTCCACCCCCATGCGAACTTTATCCATCCCATGTAAACCCTTAAAGTTTTCATGCAAACCCTAAAACTCCCATGCAAAACCCTAGATTCTCCCATGGAAACCTTAGATTCTCCCATACAAAGTTCATCCACTTTATTTTGCATAAAGTCTCCTTTTATTCTTCCTCTCATGGATCATGGGATTTTTAGGTCGATCCCACATTCCTTGGTCAACTTATTTCCCCTTGGTCCACTTACTTCAGCACTTTTCTTTTTCATCCTTCCACCTCATATCACTACATAAACTATCCTAGCATGCATGTCCTAAAAGAGCCATATCGCATCACATCACCATTCACAGCACAAACATATTGTACATATGTCATAAGAGAACACAAGAGCATACCTCAACTCCAAGCTGCGCTACACATAAAACGGTTATAACAATAGCACAAGATACACAACATATCATTATACATGGCATCCAAGGTATATAAGGCACATAGCACATATAAGGCCTTAGCTACACTCTTACCTAGCATGTCACCGATCTTGGAGCACGCTCCTACGCCTCCTTAAGGTTTTGACTGGTTTCACCTATAAGAGGGAAAAACTAAAGGTTAGTTTCCCTCCTACCAAAAATACTATTTTTTTCCTATTTTATTCTAAGATTAGGGTTACTATTATTAAAGGAAACTTTACAAATGAAAAATATGTTTTTTTAATAATATTTATAACCATATTTATATTATTACATCTAATAGCTTTATTTCCTCTAATAATAGTACTAACACTAGTTATAGCAAAAATAGCAATATTAATAATAATAATAATACTAATACTCCAAGCAATAGAAACCATAATATTTTTAAGGCTAAGGCTAATAATAGGGTTAGGAATTAAATAATAATATAATAATAGTAATACTAACAAAATACTAATATTGCTAAGGATAATAATAATAATAATAATAATAATAATAATAATAATAATAATAATAATAATAATATTTGAAATAATGATAATATAAGGGTTCGAATAGCTTTACCATAATAATGATAGTAGTAGTAGTAGTAGTAGTAGTAGTAGTAGTAGTAATAATAATAATAAAAATAATAATAATAATAATAATAATAATAATAATAATAATAATACATAATAACAATATAAATTCAAGTAAAATGGATAAGGCTTGCATAATTAGGGTTTAAGGGTTGAGAGGGGTTAGGGTACCACCTAGGGTTGGTGGTGACGGCGGCGGTGGCGGGAAAAAGGGGAGAAAAGAGATATAGTCGAGTGTTGGGAATAGGATAAGGGGAATGAGGGTGGAAGTTGGGGCGGTTGAATTTGCCCAAGTTGAGAGGGTTGGAATGGGGGTGGTGGCACAGCCAAAGGTGGCGGTGTTGTGGTGGCAAAGGGTGGTGGAAAGGGAGGAGGAGAGGGAGGAAGGGGAAAGGGAGGGTAGGGAAAGGTAGAGGGAGTTCTGTAGGTGATTTTGGGATGTGTAAGAGGTGGTGGTTGCAGCGGGAGTGGTGGCGAACGGTGGTACGAAGGGCGGCGGGGGTAGAAGTGTGGCTGCTCAGGAAGGGTACTTTACACGGCCGGGGTGGCTCGTGAAAGGCAAATCAAGGGCGTAGGGTGGCATAGTTTGGTAGAGGGTGATGCAGGGAGTAGTACTGTGGGTGGCTTGAGTGGCGACGTTGGGCGACGGTGATGGCAATGGCATTTGATCAGGCGGTGGTGCACAGGTCGGGATTTCGGGGCTGCAAAAAAGGATTTGATTTTGGTTGTTTAAAGGGTATATATATATAGGCTAATCAGAGGGGGAAAACAATAGAGGGAAGCGGAAAAATGGGGGCAAGTGGGATAGAGCGCACTGGTCGGTGATGGTAGGCCGGCGCAGGTCTGCCATGGCAAGCTGTGATTGGGTCGAAGAGAAGGAACAGCACACGAGAAGAGTGGGAGGTTGGTTAGGTCGAAAAGGCAGGCAAATCAGCGAGGAAGAGAGGTAAGGGATGGTCGGTAAGCTGGCGTGGTCGGCGGCGAAAATCAAGGCGTAGGTCGGGGGAAGTTGCAAGTTGCGAAGGGGGAGGTTAAGGAAGAAGATAGGGGTGGACCGGCGGTCCACGAAGAAAAGGAAAAGAAAGAAAAGGAGGGAACCGGCTTGCTAGGGTGAGTGCGGTGAAGGCTTGGACCGCGCCGAAGGAAGGGAAAGGGGAGAGGGGAGAGGGGTTTGGGCCACCAAGCTCGCCCAGGTCGAGGGGGAGGAAGAAAAAAGGAAAAGAAGAAGAAGGAAAAAGGAGAAAGGAGAAAAGGAAAGAAAAGAAAGAAAGAAAAGGAAAAAAGGGAAAAAGAAAAATAGGTGGGTTAGGGTATTTAGAATATTTTGGTATTTTAGGATATTTAAAATTAATAATATTTTAATAAAATAATACTTAATTTCCTTTTTTTAAGCTAATTTGAGATTTTTAAAAGATTTTTCCTAAATTTCGTTTTAATTAGCAAAACGCCCTAATTTTCTCCAATTAAATTATTTATAAATTTCCTGTTGATTTTTTCCTAATTAGTTCCTCCTATTTTAATGAAATAATTTATTTAATTAATTTCTATAATAAATCCTTAATTAGGTATAACTCTTAAAATTAGAGTTTTAGGGTATTTCACATACCAAATTAGGTACTCAATTGCCATATTTATTTTCAAATGGAACATGCAAGGGTTTGTTAGCCATGGAATTTATAGTTTTATGTTTGAAACTAAGGCATGTTATGTAGTAATGTTGAGATTGTAGTAGTGGCAAGATGACCTATGGAGAAAAAAAAAGCATACATCCATCTATAAGTAAAACAAGCAAAAGATTAGTTCAAATTTGACGAAGCATTAGTTAAATAGGGTTGAAACATGATAACAATAATGGTGAAAGATTAATAAGAAGTGAAAAAGATCATAATGTTAATAGTGAAATAATAATATAAATTTGGTAAAAGATTAGGAGCATAATGGTGAAATATGAAAATTTTAATGTGTTATTCTAAGAGGATTTTATCTTTTTTTTTATGGTAGTTAAAATAACAGCCCAATTTTTACTACTAAAAATTTTCATTTTACAACAGAATTAAATAAGTAAAATATTAGGAGTTACTACCGTAATTGACATAATTCTGGTTTATTCAAACGTCCTTACATCAATGACAAGGCTAAAATATTTATAATAACACAAGGATATTAGAAACGAAAGAAACATTTATAATACAATAGTGAGTTTGGAGTTTAACTCCAAGTTGCAATGCACAAAATACAAAAGAAGGGATACCATGGATCAAGAGTCCAAAAGATATCCGAGTAAATACAAATACCGGATAATATTACTCTTCACCCAATCCCCTAATACAAATAAAGTCACTCATCCCTACATAAGGCACCATAGGCAGCATAATCATTTAGCGGATCTTCTAAGACCTACACATAAGAATTAAGGTCTCCTACTCATGGGAATAAAATCACCCATAACATGAGTGGTCAATATACTACATACTGAGTAAGGAGACAATACTATCAAAATAGAGATATAAATAGCACATGCTTACACAACAAATAATAAGAATACAAGTAGATAATTGCAACATCTCATAAGACAATGATTCAGGTATCTTTATTAAATATAATCCATTTTCATTCTTTTATATACGTTGAGTGCAGGAACCCTAGTATTTTTAAACTAGTGGAATGGTTTGATGCACCTTATTAGGGACAACACACTTGAGGTACTATTTTCATTCGATGGAATGGATTTGAAAACATCACCTTCTCGGGAACGCTCACAAGCCACTATTCTCCATGGGACATGTATATAAAAATAATACATTGGTCCTAACTAACGTATTTTTCCACTTTAAATAATTAGTATCTTTTCCATAGGTTATACTGTTATATTTTATTTCACGATGATTAGGGGCCCCACAATTCTTAATCTGGTAGAATGGACTGAAACGCCTTCTCAGGATAAAACGCTCCTGAGCCACTATTATTTTCGGTGGAACGAAGATTAAAAACATCACCTACTAGGGGAAAGATGCTTCCGAGCCACTATTTTCCATGGTGGAATGGGAATATATATATATATATATCACATTAGCCCTACTCATGTGCTCTTTCACTTTAAATGATTAGTATCTTATTTAAGATCAATTCTCGAACATCGAACATATTAAAGTAGATAGACACATAACTCAGGTCACAATTCTCACATCCTTTCAAACCCTAATTATACACCCCTTTAGCATTCATCTGCCCATATTTATTATACAACCAAAATTTATAATATCTCATTCCCAAATATCATCATCATTATGATACCCATAATTCACAGTCTAACCCCTATGTTGTACACACATACAATAATAATCTTATTCCATGGTACCACTCACAAAAATATCCAAAATCCTAATTCCACATATTAGCCATAATTCATCCCATGAGACTTATATGATTACTAAGTTCCATAAACATCCTCATAAGGTCAATTATTAGCAATATATTAAGAATACGAATAACCTGTAGATTTACCCAAGGAATGTTAACATTATCATTATAAGTTATTATGACCTAATTGACCATTATTTCATTGAAAGACCCCAAACAAAGCAATGACACTTCCAGTAATTCATTATATTATTATCATATTTTAATCCACCTAGCACATAAAATACCAAATTTTTCGAAGTATCCTATAATGACCAAAAGACCCTTAAGGACAAACAATAACCTTTATTGTATAAATTATCGTACCTTCCACACATTTTATTTTCCAAACCTCCAATCATCATCATACCTCAGAAAAATACTTATGTTCATTTATCAAAGCTCATTTAGTCCATATTTCATGCCATAAGATATATTTCCCATAATTATGTCATTAACATAACAATATCACATCTATACCTATTACCCATTAGCACTTCCTTCCAACATAATATACATATTATCACAACATATCATGAACAACATATATCAAAGCATAAAGCATCAATATTATGAAAAACACTCATAACTATACAAGCAAATAATATAAAAACCCTAAACAATTTTAGTTTCTTTGTTTTACACAGTATGGGAATCATATATTTGATGTTATTGTGGTCCAAATGTCACCAAAGTTTCCTATTAATGTAATTTTTAATTCTCTTCTAGAATTGGTTCTAGAATGTGGTCTATAAGCAATTCATAAGAAGAAATTTTGAAGTACTTAACAAATAACTATTTTGTCTACAGTCTAACATCTCACCTATTTTACGAGTACATAACTTTTCAAGCTTTATTTTCTTATCCATGTTCATTTGAAGTTCTCTTGTTATCTAGGGATGGTTTGGAAGCAACAGTATTTTAATCACAATTTCTAAAAGTTTGAACGAAATTTAAGTAGCTTATTTTCTCAATAAGTTGAAAACAAACCAGAACAGTCAATAGCTAACTCTTCTAAACGTCATTTCAATTACTATCAGATACTTTACATGATACTAAGGTTATACCATCAAAGATAAACTTTCGGTCAAAACTTAGTCAATGTATTTGACATATTTCTAATGATGTGAACGTACGTATTTTTACAAATTTTCAAAATTATATAACAAAATACTACAAAATGACTTCAAAAAAATAAATTAATATTAAACCACATGTACATCACTTCATAGATCAGATATATTAATTTACTACGTAGGATCTTACTAAGCTATCAAGAGGGAGCTATATGTTCGCGCAAATATCCTTGAATGAATACAAGGTGCGGTGGAAGTTTGAACAAAAATATAAAGCTACCGTATCCTAAAGATTGCCAACTGTCAAGTTCTACACATAATCAGATAATTCACAGCTTTCTATTGTATCTAACTCTGTATACTTACATCCTCTGAAGGCTTCAACTATGGTTTCTGAATCAAAAGGCTCTACAAAAATGGTGAGCTGATCCTATGTGTATCAGAAAGATGCTTAAAGAGGGGAAAAGGAGAAAAAAGGATCTACAACATTATACACGCATACTCCTGGAATGACCTGGCAAAACCAGGAATGTAAAATTTGTACAAGAATAAGTTACACTACACACTGAACACTCTTAGCTCTTGCGTTTAGCTCGCGATTTCACCACACTAGCTCTTTGGGCCACATCCCATGCCTTTTGTGGAGCATAGACACCAACCTGCGCAGCAAAGAAAGACTCGTACCCGGGTGAATCGAACGCAAAACCTGTATGTTTTGATCTCTGCTGTGGAAGTCGGGCTATTTCAAAGCTCCTTGCTTGCTCAGGGGTCAGGTGCACATCCCCTTGTTGCAGCAGAAGTGCCTTCTTGCTCTCTTCAGGTTCATGCCTGTAACGTTCTTGGATTATCTGATAATCATAGGGAAAGAACCATCTTTGAACCCTGAAATGAGAAAACACTGGTAAGTTTCCAGCTAATATTTACGTTTTACTTTTCTTTCAAATCTTCCAATAAGCAGACTCTACAAATGCCCATTGACTAACTAAGCCGAAGTGAACGAATTTTCAAGTGAATGAGCTAGTCTGTTTGATGAGCAACCATCATCATATAACTCTCACCAAATACACCACCTTACTAATTCAAGTTCAGTCACAATACAGTTAAATAATTCATCAGTTTAAAAGACTAACCCTTGATATAAGAAATCACCAACAAGAGCAACAACCGGAACAAGAATAAGAACAAGGTAGAAATAGGGTGTGCTCATCAAGATAAAAATGACCCAGAAAATATTTTCCTGCAAGTATAAAGCAATAAGCACATCAGGAGCAAGGACAAATACCAACCCTAAACAGAGCATATTATGAGAGAGGAAAAAAAGGTACTCACCTGCCTATCGTACTTTGTGGTAATGCCTGAATAAAAGAAAATAAATATAAACCAAGCAAGAATGCTTCCCCAAACACTTATATGATGCCACCTTGTAATATTATTGCAACACATAAGAAGCCGCAAATTGACAGTGACAACAATACAAGTAAAGCCCATCGTGCTAACATCCCAGAGGCCAAATATCTTGCCTGCCGAAGTTTGAGGACTTGAACCAGCAGTAGTGACAAAATAAAAGAAGATCAGTGATTGATAGACTGAAAAAAAGGCCCAAATAGCCACAATTCTCCATTTAAAATAGACATCTCTTAATCCTTCCATGTATAACTGAGGGTATCTCTTGGAATGAGAAGCACTGACATCCTGAAAAAAAGAAAGCAACATCAAAGAATCAAAACAAGCTTACATCTATAGCAAAATATTTGTTTCAAAGTCTAGTCAGACAGCAGCAGTACCTTATCAAAAAGTCCAAGCACAAGCACAGGGAGAGATGTAAAAAGGACGTTATAACATGCTTGAAACCAATCATCATAGTATCTCTGCCCAGAAAACCCAGCTTGGAAGTTGAACCAAAATTGAGTCAATGTGAAAGTAAGGTTCTTGTAAAAGAAGTACATCACAACCTGCAAAAACAAACAAGATGAGCATCCAACCCAAATTGACCAAAACACCAACCCAGTAAAATAATTACCCAGAGGAATTTGTACGAACCTTGCAAATTCTTATGTAATTCCATCTTCCATGCACAAGAAGCAAATCTGTAAGGAAGCGGAACTGTGCTATGGCAAAATCAGCAGCCATAACAGCTTGCATACCTTCTAACCCACTAATACCCACACCAACATGTGCAGCTTGAATCATGCTTACATCATTGGCACCATCTCCAATACTAAGCGTAATCTTTCTGGCACCTTTTTTCACTAGGCTTGTCACCTGCACAAAGGATGCAATGCATGTCATTTCATTACATCAGTTATAAGATAACAAGAAATAAGTTCAGTGGATATAGAGCTATAGACAGGCAACTAAGGAAAAGACACCAAGCCAATGCAAGGATCAAAAGACTTGCTATAAATCTGCATCAAACAATCCTAATTCACTGACACTAGCAGAGGTGCCTGAAATTCTTCCTGGCCTAGGCTCATCCATGTCTAAATGCTTCACCTTTGCAATTTATGAACATGCAAAGTTTATGAGAAAGGGTAGCCAAATCTGTAAGAATACTGAAGAAAGTGTGATAAACAGATTGAACAATGTCATCATCTAGAGAAGCATCAGCCAACAACATAGTAAAGCCGCCTGATTTCTGAACTGTATGCATAAAGAAGCCCACACTGAATACATAAAGGAACAAATATATAACTCTAATGCACTAAGATGTAAACAATAATTTAGGCTTCCTGCCCACCCAAACTCACTCTTCTCATTATGAATTTTAATCAAACCTACTTTTTCACATTTTTTGTATTTTGAGTTGACCTCATAAATCAGTCTACTCAGTTAATCCTGTCCAACATAAGCATTCAGAAGCTGTACACTTCTTGCTGATCAATCCAGTCTCTATCATATAATAGTTAAATGGGCTTATAACCGTGACAGTGTTTCGAACCTGTGCTTTTTGCAGAGGAGAAACTCGACAACAGACAACTGAATTACAGTTTAAGCTCAGGCTGAGAAGCATTCCTCGCAAAGATGGATCAAGAGCATACATCAGACATTTTCCATCTATGACAAGTGCCAACTTTGGTCCAGCAACAGAACAGAGATTCTTCTGGACTTCCTCAAGGCAATTATTTAGCTGTCTTGTGACAGAGTCCTTGATAACACGTGCAGCTTCCACTGGATCACCCTAAAATAGTTTGATAAAAATAAAATTTAAGACCATAAAAGGGATCCTACTAGAAGATTTTTCAGAGATTCAGAAAAATAAAATGCACAGGGTTTTGCTCCGATGGTAAGAAGAATTCAAACTTCACATTTGTATGTTGAATCAGGGCCAGTAAAAGCAACGTACCCTGTCCTCGACTTCTCTAATTTCATCAGTTTCAGAGCTGATGATGAATTGCTTCATCTCATTGTTTATCAAGTTGCATGCTGCAGCACAAGGAGAAGGTTGATTAGTAAGTGAATGATCTTTTTACATATATTTTAGGAGCAAACAGATCAAGAAGAAACTTACTCACACAAATAACTCACCATAAGCTATATTTATTGCGGTTTCCATCTTATCCCCAGTCAGCATCCATATCTTGATCCCAGCCCTAGAAAGAGTCTCGATACATGCTGGCACTCCTTCTTGAAGCTTATCTTCAATCGCAGTGGACCCAATCAAAATAAGGTCTTTTTCAATAAGTTCTGACACCTGCGTACCATGATAGTTGTATGGATTCATTCAAATTCCTGAATTAGCAATGATCTAATAAAACAAATACAGGACAAAAGGTACAACAGCAACAGAAAAGTTCCCAATTAGATGATTAAGAATCCAAATGGATAATCCAGACTTAATTTGTAAAGTGTTACTAAACATGTAGTATCATAATAAACAGGAAGGACAACAAACAGATCAACGATCTATCCGCTGCAAACTTCACCACAGAAACATACTGGGTTTTAGTACAGCAAGTCATTTTATTACAGCATCAACAATGTTTCTCAACCCCACACCGATCAAAAACGAGGAGAAAGAGGTGGTTAGCCAATTGATCTCAAGAAAATGTCTAACAGCACAGCTAAAATGAACATTAACTACTAAACTGTATGCATGCTTACATTGAAATGCAAGATCTACTGCTCAATGAAAACCTTAAATTTTCTATCCAAGTGCAAATGATTTTCATCAATAACAATAAGAATTATAAAAAATTAGGCACACAAAAATGGAGAAGCCGGAAGAACGCGCCTCCCGCGCTCTCTAATTCCATTGTTGTTGCGAAGAAGAAAATGTTAGGACACTGTCACTAACACAGCCACAAACAGAGAAGCAGTAACAGTATGGCGGTATTGAGAGCAATTGAGAGGAAGAGAGAGAGAGAGAGTATATTGTATTTAGATGATGAAGATAAAGGATTACACCCCCCTTCCAGGAATTTGAGGACCTGGAGGCCTCCCCCAATCTCTCCGATTGTCCAGAAAATATTCTCTGCCCCCCTCTCTCTAATTTCCCTCCTTTTATTCACCCCCAACATAACCGCCTACTAACATGAGCCTAACGACCAAAATGTTCCCATCCACCTCAGCAACTACCCAGCCAATAATCAGTCCCTAATATCCCTAGCCTTAACTAAATTCCCAATATCAGCTCTAGCCCCCCTTCTCACGTAGGTCCGCTTAATAATGGGCCTATTAGAAAACTGCCAAGCGTAAGGTGGTTCTTGCTTCAAATATTGAAAATACTCAATCGACTACTAAGATAGCAAGTGTCGATATTGAGGGATCTAGCAATCAAGGGGTTGTGCCATCCTCTAATTCGACAGCAGATAAACGGTCCCCGATGTTGAAAAATGATAAGAATGATGCTGTGAGTGATATTGCTACACCGAACAGAATCGACCTACTCTAGAGAATCTAAATACTCTAATGCTGGAGAGTGATGTTCCTACACTAGAAAAACAAGATGGTCAAACTTGGAGAGATATTCTTGTGAATAATAGACGACCAAAAAGGGGGATGAATTTGAAGTATGTTCCACCGTTAGTTGTTGAGGGCTCTAACAAAGCTCAGATTCAAGCGGATGAAATAGCTAAGGAACTAAAACAGTGGGAACATAGCTTGGTTGGTTTGGTGGCTGGATTTCAACCAAGTCACTCCCAGATGACACAATTTGTTAGAGAGAAATGGAACTTCCTTACCGTATTACCTGAGGTGTTTATCCATGACCAAGGATTCTGTCTTCAAATTTGCATCTCAGGAGGATATGTACCATGTCCTGAATAAACCTTATTGGAGTTTTGGGATCAAACCGATGCTGTTAAGGAAATGGTCTCCTGAAGTGTCATTGTCTACAAAGGACTGGAGGATCATGCCTCTTTGGGTGATTTTCCCTGGCCTTCCTTTACACTTATGGTCTGAGGATAGATTGAGCAGAATTGGCAGCCTGTTGGGACAGCCAGTGTGTGCGGACACAGTCACAGCTCAAAGAGGGAGTCTCTTTTCCCCGTCTACTTATTGAAATTGACATAAGTATTCCTCTCCCTAAGAGTACCACTGTTTTATTACCTAGGGGGGAAGGAGTTTCAGCAGAGAGTGTCATATGAATGGAGGCCTAAATTTTGCTCCTATTGTGATGCTATGGGACATGACTCTATCCAATGTCGAGGAAGATTAGGACAAAAGGGGCCAAAACTCAAATATGGAGAGCTAAACCTATGACTGACATTGAACCAATTGCACCTGTTGATGTAAAAACTGAACCTACTCCTCAGATTACTAATGCACCTTCTAGACCAGAATTAGCTTTGACTGGTACTCATAATACAAATTAGTATAAGGATTCTCCTGGCAGGCAAATGAACATTAGCAAGGGGAAGGAGATTGAAGTTCAGGGAAATAGTCTGCCATACCATTTTGCTCCTGACATTGGATCACTTGCTCAAGGATGTCCAATTGAGACGTTGAAAGCTGGTGGGGTGGATAGGGATGGTGGAAGTTATAATTACCCTCCCACATGACAATAGCTATATGAAATATTATAGGGTTGAATAAAACCCTCAAGCACATGGTTGTGAAGAACCTTGTGTTAAATCAGGGAGTAGGGATTTTGGGACTTTTGGAAACCAGAGTAAAAAAGGAAAATGCTGATCGAATTATTCACAAGTTGGGGCTCAATTGGAAATGGGAGCATAACTATGACAAGCATCATAATGGTAGAGTGTGGCTTCTTTGGGATGATTTTCTATATAATATTCACAATGTAGAAAAGAAAGCTCAAGGGATTCATTATCTAGCTACTTGTCTGCGTTCTCAGGAGAAATTTATACTTACTGTGATCTATGCATATAATGTTGGTAGTATGAGACTTAAATTATGGAATTGGTTGACTAGTTTAGCAAGACAGATCAACATTCCCTAGTTAGCTATTGGGGATTTTAATGTGGTAGTTGCAGCCCATGAAAAGCTAGGAGGGAATGTTGATGTTCAAGATGTTCTTGCTTTTACCCAATGCCTACAAATCTGTGGCCTCAGGGATATTCCTATTGTTGGGACCAATTTTACTTGGACTAACATGCAAGAACAAGGCTCCAGAGTGTATTGTCGTTTGGATAGGGGAGTGGGAAATAGTGAATGGTTTGATTTGTATCCTATGACTAAGATTCATACTGTGCAGAATCCATCCTCAGACCATGTTGCACTAGTTGTTTATTTGAATGTGATGCAAACGTTGGGATCAAAACCCTTCAAATTTCTGAATCTCTAGGTGGAGAAGGAGGGATTCATAGGTCTGGTGCATAGAATCTGGCAGAAAAAGATAGCGGGGACAAAGACATATCGGTGTGTGTGCAAATTCAGAATGCTAAAACAAGAATTGAAGAAATTTAATGATGATCATTGTGGACATATTATCCATCAAGTTTTGAAGGCTAAACAGATTTAGCATGATAAGGCCAATGCTCTGATTAAGCATCCTTTTGATCAAGATCTAATCTCAACTAAAAGGGTGGCTCGTTTGGACTAGGAGAAGAAAGCAAGAGATGAAGAGGTTTTCCTACAGCAAAAGGCACATATCAATTATGTCAAGCTGGGAGATCACAATAATAAATATTTTTATGCTAATTTGTAGGGTAGGAGAACTCATAATAGAATTATCCAGGTGCTAAATGATCAAAATAGAGTTCTCCTGGAGACAATGAGATTAAGGCTGAGATAGTGGGATTCTATAAGAAGCTGTTGGGATCTGCTAGTGTTGAGCTTAACCATATCAATATGGTAGCTTGTAACTTGGGTCCTACGTTAAGTACTGATCAACGACAAGCCTTGATGACACATCCAACTGATGAAGAGGTAAGAAGAGCAATTTTTTCAATGGGGAACCTAAAATCCCCTAGACCAGATGGTTTTAACTCTTTCTTTTACAAACAAACCTGGTCTATTACTGGAAAAGACATAATAGCAGCAATCTCTGAATTCTGGCATACAAGAAAACTCTTAAGGCAAATCAACAACACTGCCATTACTCTCATTCCTAAAATTTGTGGTGCTACAAGAGTTAAAGAGTTTTGACCTATTGCTTGTTGTAATGTTCTCTACAAAATCGTCTCTAAGGTGCTGACCAATAGAATACAAAAAGTGTTGCATTGCATTGTTGGAGATTCTCAGGCAGCTTTTGTAAAGGGGAGAAATTTGGGAGATAATGTCCTTATGGCCACAGAACTGGTTAAGCACTATCAAAGAAAAGTTGTGTCTCCTCGGATGATGTTAAAAGTTGATATCCAAAAAGCATATGACTCGCTGGAATGGCCATTCCTGCAACAGGTTTTACTTGCTTTTGGATTCCCTTACCACTTTACTCAATTGATTATGGAATGTGTTACCTCAATAAGAGTTTCATTCAATGTGAATGGCTCTTTAACTAATCATTTTGACTGCAAGAGGGGGTTGAGGCAGGGAGACCCACTTTCCCCACACCTTTTTGTAGTTGCTATGGAATATCTTCACAGGGATATGCACCAACTTTGGACTGATACTGGATTTGTGGGGCACCATGGCTATCCAAAATTCAAAATAATAGATCTTTGTTTTGCTGATGACCTACTTCTGTTTACTAGAGGAGATGTTCACTCGGCCATTCTTCTAAATCAGAAGTTAGAGGATTTTGCAAGATGCTCAGGATTAAAAGCTAATCATACTAAGAGCTTGGTCTATATGGGAAGCATTTCTGATGTTGTTAAAAAACAGATATTGGAGATCCTCCAATGTAATGAAGGAACTTTTCCTTTTAGGTACCTTGGGGTGCATCTTGAAACTGCTCTTTTGGGGGTCAATCATTTTCAACCGCTGATTGACAAGCTCACTGCCCGGATTCTTCTTTTGGGGGAGAGTTCAGATCATCAAATCAATGCTATTTGGTATCCAGAATTTCTGATCTCAAATTTTCATCCTCCCCAAAACTATTATTGCTCATGTTGAGGGGGTTTGCAGGAATTTTCTCTAGAATGGCCTAAACTCTGCATATCGAAAGGCTTTGGTTTCTTGGTAGCAGTTTTGTCTCCCTCTTAAAGAAGGTGGTCTGGGTTTGAAAAACCTACATTATTGGAATGTGGCAGCTATTGGGAAGAGATTGCAGCAGTTGATGTATCATGAGGAGACTTTATGAATCAAATGGGTTCATAGATATTACATCAAAGGTGCAAAGGTGAGTAAAGTTCAAAGTAAACCTCATCAGTCTTCGATCTTTAGAAGAATCCTGAATCTCAAAAATGGATTACTTGATGCAATCCAGCAGGATGGGTGTGCACCTAGAGGGATCTACGAAACTAGGACAATTTATGACATGATCCAGCTTCGAGAGGATGCCAAACCTTGGCATAAACTGGTACAGAAGCATGCAGGACTGCCCAAACATAAAATTATTTACTGGCTGCTATGCAGAAAATCCCTTCTTACTTGAGCTAGACTTGGGAAATGGGGTGCTATTACTAATTTGAATTGTGGCATTTGTTCCCTGGAGCTGGAAGATTGGAACTATCTCTTTATGCATTGCTCTTTTGCTAGAGACCTTTGGCACAATATGGGCAATTGGTTAGACATTTGTCCACCTTTCTCTACATGGGATCAACTTCAAAACTGGATTATTCAAAGGAAGCAATATAGAAGAGGAGAACAGGAGGTTATGCGGATGAGGACTGCTGCAATTATCTACATGATTTGGCAAGCAAGGAATCAAGCCATCTTCCGAGCTAAAGTTCCTCATGTGCAGAAAGTGATTTGGGAGATTATACTTCAAATCTTCATTGGACTCGGTACTTCCAGGATGAAGGAGAAATATGAAACTTTATTCGCTAGACTTGATTGATTCATCTAACATCTTGTGTTTGTTTTGAATTTTTGATGTACATATCATCCAGTTTTGGTAATTAATGAAAATTACAATTACTTACCAAAAAAAAAAATGAATTATATGAATTCATCAAGTAGATAAGTAAATTCTGAAGTTCAACCTTTCAATGTCTCTCAGTTGGTTTTTTCAATGTTTAGGAGGGGGGCCAGGCCACTGTCAGGTTGCTCCTCAAACACAGTTTGTCATCACCACTTCAAACCTTAAAGCTCACCATTGAGCCTATAACGGGAAAGTTTCACAAAATCACTCAAAACAGAAAGCATGCATCAGCCAGAATCCTACTCTTTATTAGGAGACCCAATAGACAAAAAGCAGATTTTCACAGCAGTGTGGGCAGTCCTGTCTAGTGTCATTCATTCACCATCTTTTCCAGTTTCTTTAAGTGAAATTTTCTTTCCATCCAAACTACAGAGCACCAGCAGGCAGGCAGTGAAACAAAGTATAAAAGAAGATGTTTATAGACAAGAAAAGAAACAGCAATACATGACATGCTGCGTATGAAGCCAAGACGGGATTTAAATATGCAAAACTGTACAAGAGACGAGCAAAGTAGCATTATGCTTCAACATATGCTTTATATCAGTTCAAAAACCATATTATGACAGAAAAATCATGTCTAATAATGTAAAGAAGATACAAGCAACAGCGACAGCACCCTACAAATAATTAATCTGTAAAAACTACACAAGGACAATGGCAATCCACGTATCCAACAAGGATAGAAGTCTAATGTGAAACAAATGGATGCTGCCCCTGAGGAGTTCACTTCAAGTTCAAACCAAAGAACAGAACAATGAGTAGGCATGAAAGGTTTTGGCAGGAAAAAGTGGGGAAAAAGAAAGACTCAAATGGTCATAGAAGATACCTTATCCAACTTCTTTTCACGGTCTCGCAGAGAAGACTTGGCCTGGATAAATTTTTCATTCCAATCTTCGTATTCATCTGTATTCAAATTTCTATAGGCCAGACAAAGTGTACGTAATCCAGAAGAACCAAAATGCTCCAAATGTTCTCTTGTTGCTTTCTTAATATAATCGTTTCCTTCGGCTAATCTCTCATATATGACAGTATCAGCACCCTACCAGTTGATATGTGTCAGCCAAACATCAATTGACAGACTATTCACAGTATTCATCCTTTCCCATCATGAACCATTACCTTACAGTATAAGACAAGCCTGCCATCTGGATATCGACATACAACAGACTGGCGCTTCCGTGTGCTATTTAGCAACCAAATAAAAAATCGTCAGCATCGTGTAGTTCATTACATGTGTACAATCAGCATTGCCAGCAAAACTGACACAACAGAATCCTTCACAAGTCTGCTGATTCTGCTCACCTATTGAACTCAAGGACATTCAATATTTCATAAGGCACCTCCTGGATTTGACCCATCTTTTCCACATGCGATTCACGAACATAAATCATTGTCGGTGTACGCCTGAAAAACACAGTTATTAAGTGCAGCAAACAGAAGATTCTGCAGAACAGGAAAATTTGTAACAAATGTGTCACATCACTGACAAAAAGAACATGATCATATCAGACATCCAGATATCAACTAAAGTGATACAAGCTTCCACCGAGAGAAAGCATAGACAACTCCAAGAACCACAATACTGGTCATATCTAAATGATGAACTCCATAAGTACTCTCAGAAGCTAATCTGAAGCATGATAATAATAACCACCACCAAAAAAAACAAAAAACCCTAATACCTGTAGAAAAAGAAGCCAAAGTTCTTTGCAGCAGTAACAAGGGCAGCTTCATCAGGGGAAGCAGCTTGATAGGCAATCTTTTCAGGGGACTCATCACCCTCTGGAAGCACAGTATGACAGATTGCTAAACACCTGAAAAACTCCTATAAAACAACAGACCACAAAAAGTTTACGTTAGGTTAAGGTAGGAGTGAAATGCCAGGGTAAAATTACTTCAAGAACTAATTACAAACTTATTTTTTTTATCAATACCATGCCCTGCAACCCTTGAGAATGGGAAGAAAAAAGGGGAAGGGGGCAGACATAATTACTCTCTGTTCTTCACCTCTTGTTTATATGCAAAGAATTCCTGACCCAGTTTAACAGAAAAAATAGCAGACACGTACACGAGATATCACTTCCTCAAGAATAAATACTAATTATAGCTTCTAAGTGCAAATACTCATGCACAGAATCCATGGTTAAAATCTCCAATAAAGCTGAAATTGTATTCAAACTATAAGTAATTAAATACACTACCTTACAAATATCAGGATTTGGCTCATTTCTCCAAGCACCACGCATAATCCTCACATCATCAAAATTAAAACCTTTTTCATGAATGGCATTTGCAGACTTCGGCACCTATCAAATCATATCACTCAGTTACATTGAGTCCTAGAATCATACAGTATCTCAGGAAACAGCTGCTATACTACCAAAAAAGTCTTATTTCCATCAAAATACCTCCTCAAGCTTAAAGTTATTGCGTTCAGCCATTCCTCTTTCTATTTCTGTAATTCCAGTGCCATACACTTCTCCTCCGATTGAACACTTGAAGAACTCCATCAAGTTCCTCGTTAATGTCCCAGTTTTGTCGCTAAATATGTATTCCACCTAGAAAAATAGCAAGTCAGATCAGATTCCACCAACTGTGAGTCAACTGCTCTAAATAGATTAGAAAGTAAAATGACATTTAACCCACCAACAAAAAGAAAAAAGGAAACAGAAACATGTTCTATAAGAAAATCTTCCTGAAAAAGGATAGTGCTAGCCAGCTCCTCACACTTGTTAGTCAACATGATGTCAATTACCTGTCCAAGCTCCTCATTCAAATTTGAAGTCCGTGCCAGTGCAGGGGTATTGCTCTCAGGATGGTACATATTCATGTCTTTGTTGATAAACTGAATAGATTGTAAGAACTTGATACCCTGGAAGAAAATGAAAAACAAGCTATTTGGGTACTGTAGCAGTATCTAGAAACTTCAACTCCAAAATGTAGAGACTGCAACACCTACCTCAATCGACACATACAATGATATTGGAATGATTGTCGAGAACAAAGTAATCAGAGTGAACATGGTCAAGATAAAAACCTGCAATACCAGCATACTCAACAAATAAGCTTTGGGAAGGAAGATATACACTTAATGTAGCAAAACGTGTTTGTTTATAGAAATATACCACAAGTCTGTTACTAGGATCAAATTGGTGGTCTACCCCTTTTTCTTCAAGACCCAAGAAGAAATACTTGCGATCTATAAATATAGCACTGACAAAATGCACACGGAAACAGCAGTTCATTGCAAAGAAGAATACAAACAGAGCTAGAAACTTGTTGAATCATGCTATAAGAAAGGAAAGTAGCCTCTCGCCTTACCTTCCTACAGCTCCAATAAGGCACATTGTGAATAAAGTAGCAAAAAGTGCAAGTATAAGTTTGTCAAGCTTCCTCTCCAGTGTACTTCTTTTCGAAGGCACATTCATAGCATTCATCATAACCTGATAGACAGAATTTTGGTAAGTACACAACAACAAAAAAATAAATAAATAAAATAGGATCCTTCCCCAGCACAAATATAGAGGAGACTGAAGGAATGGAGAGAAGGCAGAGCTGATCCCGTGACTCCATTATTTTTCAAATAAAAACAAAATTGCCGACTATGAATTATCATTAACTCACACATAATCATCCCTAAAATATAAGCCAAAAAGTAAAACTTCATGTAGGGGATCAAATCAGCATATCAAACACAGACCTTCGTCTCATGCCCAGTATATATAACAGCCCCAACTATGTATTCTGTGTTTCTGAGACTGCATCCCTAGGTAAAAGCCAAAACAAAAATGTCAATTGAATTGTGTACCACATACAGAATATAGGCATATTCAAACCTACTTTTTCTTCTTTAAAAATCTTCAAAATGCAATCAAAGATATACCCACAATAAATATTCATATCCCATAATAGACAAGCAAGTTCGTGCATGAGCTGAGGAGCTCATTCAATGGCTAAAAAAGAAGAAATGGACATCAGGTCATACTCGTAGTAAAAGCTGATTTGGATTGAGCGGTAATGTTTGCTTTTGAAATATGAGGTTGCCAGTAAAAGTGTATAGGGAATTATTCGGCTGCTCGCATTGTACTTCCCCTGCATATACAAGTAAAAAAAATCAGTAAGCTAACATACACGATGCTTTGATCGTCATAAAATATATATATATATATATATCAAATAATTAAAACCACCACCTTCTGCATCAGAATATGGAAATACAGGCATTCTGGGAGGGGCTTGTTGTAACTTTACTATGAGAAAGCTTTTCCTATGGTATATACAATATGGCTCAAGACCATTATGGAGCAGAAACTCCTTATGAGATGGCCATTCTTGTGGATGCAAGACGAAGTGAATTTAGTTTATGCAATCATGGAGACACAGGATAAAGAAGGCACAATCCTTCATGAATGAATAAAAGCATGAAAAAGCATTCCCAAAAATTGAATTGAGACCTATCTTAGTGAATTTTCAGGCTTCTGAACAGTTAAGAGAATGCCAAAAGAGGGGGAAAGAAGCAAATAGCAGATCAAATGAAGGGCAAAAAAGCTAACAATGGCACTAATCTATTATAAGCAAAGAGTAATCTGGCTATGGCACAGCCTTATACAATGTTTCCTGACCACAGTCCAAGAAAAGCCCAGAGCAGTCTGAAAAGTATTTTCAATGGAAATGAGTAAGGAAATCAAAGACTAGTTCAAGTACGTTTCAGAGGATGCGGCAAACAAGCAATGCCACAAGAAACAAAGTGTGCCATTCAGAAACAAAATATTTTTCTCCTTCACTTGAAAAACAAACAGAAATATGTTGCTGCTCTAAAACATTTTCCCTTTAAACAAGAAAGTAGAAAAATATGGATGACAAGTGTTATTTCTCACTTTCTGCTCACCAATTTGAAGGTTACAAAAGAATAGCCATCTCGGCTGGAAATTTGGACTAGCACACACAGAAAGATACACCATGGAAAAGAAAAACCTTTAAATTCAGAGGCCTTCTCTGGAGTCACATAATCCCAAGTCTTCTCCAGAGCTTTTCTGATCTTCAAATTTGTTTCTCCATCCAGATTTGAGGTCTGTGAACCGAAGAAGCATGGTTAGCAAGTCCACAAGAGAAAACAAAGAGGCAACAAACTATTGTACTAAAAACATGGGAATGTACTGAAATGTTATCTATATATTCTCTTCTACTCGTGAAATAAAACAATTTAGAACAGATGAAAACCTCTATGTAGCATACACCGTCAGGGTTTGTGCTAGCAAGGAAGAGAATATCAGCCGGAAAGCGACCATCTTGCTTGACCTGCCAAAAGCACAACATTCCACATAAAAATTAGCACTGAGTTGGTCATAACTATCAACTACTTGCACTTGATCATAAAATGGCTAAAAGAACTCAATAAAAATAAAAGGGTTCAACAGAGTATATCGCTCAAATGGATGAACAAGGACAGATACCAAAGCTGTTCTGAAGGATTAGCCGTCAGCGGTCCAAAAGGGGTAATAACTATAACTGCATCATCTAGATCACCCAAAAAAAATGTTCAGGGAGCCAAACAGATTTGGTTTCTCAGAGTGAAAAATCCAATCAGATAAATATCCAAGGGCTAGCTTAATCACATCATCATTCTGCTGAGAATAGTTGGAATCAACTTTGAGCCCAAAAGAAAGAAAATAGATTAGCCCACATGTAACCTATAAAAAAAGGGGCATTTTTCTTTGATGTAAATTTCAGAAGTCTCATTTAATTTGAGTTCCTAACATTTATTTAAACAAATTGGGTCATTCAGATTACAGCAGAATGAACATTAAAATACATAATATTTACACATTATGCCACTAGTAATCATGACAACTAAATAAAGGCCAAATATGAAATTAAGAAAAGTCTACCAGGAGACAGCATATATTCTGTCAACAAACATTCAACCAACCAAATAAAGGATCAATAGAAATGCATTATGGAAACAGGCATCAACCAAATATACTACATACAAATGGAAACATTCATTTCACCGATTTCTTATATCCAATAATAATAATATAGAAAACAATATCAAGATATTAGAGCATGTAGATAAAATACTATCATATAATTGAATGATAGTAATAGATAGCACAAGTGCACTTCATTAAGATACAGATACTACTATATATAGACAAGATACTACCATAAACATCTAAAGATTCTAGCATAGACAACAAAAGTATAATTCCAGAAAACTTCTTAGATACTATTCTAAGGAGCTGAATATAGAAAGATAGAAAGATAAAGATACTACCATGGATGAGGATACCATATAAGAGTCGTTAATTTTTTTAAGAAATACAAAAACTTTTTATATCTCCATCTCACAATATTTGAAAGTATTTGAAAATAAGCA
This sequence comes from Tamarix austromongolica, assembly GCA_039764185.1. Taxonomy (NCBI): domain Eukaryota; kingdom Viridiplantae; phylum Streptophyta; class Magnoliopsida; order Caryophyllales; family Tamaricaceae; genus Tamarix; species Tamarix austromongolica. The sequence goes on along the minus strand of CM077819.1, from coordinate 102,985,395 downwards.
ACATTAAGAAAGTAGTCAAAATAGCATTAACTGCAATAACATATCATTAATTTTATAGATGTATTTCTTCTTTGCCCTTGTTATTATTGAGTTCATTATTTGGAATGCATGAAAATTCTCAATTGATAATAAAATAAGTTATCTCATAAATAGAAAACCTTGCAAACAGTTCACGAGGGCTTAAAAAGGAATTGTTTGGATGCTTTGAATCTGTAGACTTATTTTGTTAATCCAAAGTATATATTAGTTTCAGTCTTGGGTTTTATTTTATTAGCTCTCTTTGGGCCTAATTCATTACCTAAACTTCGTTTAGGTTTATAGGAATATTATATAAACTCCTTCATGTATTATGATTTTCATCTTGAGCCTTATGCAATAAAACTAGTTATACTCTACCTGTGGATGTGACTGACACAATGTTAGTAAACCACATAAATCAGTGTGATTGTCAATCTATTGTTCTATGTTTTTTCTCACATCCGTCACAACAAATTGGCATCAAAGTTTAGTTTGTAATCCAAGGAGAAAGATGCCAGGCGCACTGGATGTGAAAATTGACAAATTTAATGGAAGAAATGGTTTTAGTCTATGGCAGATCAAGATGCAGGCTTTGCTAAAACAACAAGGTCTCTTGGCACTACTTTCGAAGGGAAAAATCAAAAGAAACCTATGAGGATGAGATGGTTGTTCTAGAAAAGGCACACTCAACTATAATGCTGATGTTATTGGATAAAGATATCACAGAAATAGTCAGTGAGAAAACTGAAGTTTTTCTGTGGTTAAGCCTAGAGTACTGACATAACCAAATCTTCAACTAACCAGTTGTTTCTGAGAGTCTTCATATGCAAGAAGGTAAGGATCAATACGATGAACTGTCTACTCAAAATTGCATAATATTGGCATTAAAATTGAAGAAGATGAGGGTGTTGCACTGATTCTATTGGTATTTTTGTCGTTGTGACATGAAAATTGTACAATCTTTTATTGTTGGGAAAGAAACTGCCTCTCCAGAAGAGGTTAGGTCAGCATTCCAGTCTAGAGAATTTTGTCACAAGGTTGCCAATGCAGTTACAAATGGTCAATCTGCCAAGTCAGTGGCTATCTGCCAAAAAATCAATGAAAAAAAATAAAAGAAACAGAAATCAAGGGTCACAAATCTGGAGATATCTATAACTAGGGGTGTTCACGGATCAGGTATCCGGTGTTTTAGATATCCGATAAAAAATTCTGGATATCCAAAGTTTTTTATCGGATGATAAATAATCCATTGAATATCCATAACTTTCTAACAGTCACAAATGAGAAATATTGGATAAAAAATTATTCGATCGAAAAATAATAAATCAATCCAATTTGAATTGATATAATCTAAGGATTTGATTCGAGCCTTAAATTACATTATATTCAATCAATAACTCCAAATTTTGGATAATATTTAAATATTGAATTAACATAATAATTAAAAATATAAAATTTACTTACAATAAACACTTTTTAAATTATACACACACACATGATTATATACATTAAAATGTTAAGAAAATAAGCAGTATTTAGAGTATATATGTATATAATTTATTGAATTAGAAATTATTTGTATTCACCGGATCAGATATCCTATTTATTTTTCGGATCGGTTTTAATTTTTCAATTGAATCAATTTGAATATCACATCGGATCATTGGTTATCAGATAACATGCACAGCCTATATATAACTACTTTAAGGGCACCGAAAAAATGATGGTTCTACGAAGAAGAAACACCAAAAAAAGAAACTGGTTTCTGCTGCAATTTCTGATTTGGCCATAGTTGCAGGCAAGCAGTTGCATCCAGTTAATAATAATTGGGTTCTGCATTCTGTCCAAGTGTTGTTGTGAGTGATAGCATTGTTCGCAAAATAATTGGAATCGGTTCTATCAAGATCAGGTACAAGATGGTGTGCTTCATACATTTATTGATGACAGATGAAAAGAATCTAACATGCTTGATGTTTTGGGCCAGAAGGGATGTATGCAAGGATGATTGATATTGAGAGGCACCAAGCAGGGTACTTCTTATATCTTACAAAGTTTGACTGATGCTATAACTTGATAATCTGACAAAGCCAAGTTGCAGCATATGCAAATTGGGCATAAGGGCAAAAGGTGGATGCAAATTTTGCCCCTAAGGGATCATCTACAATGTCACAATATTAAAAATCTGGAGTATTGAAAGCAATGTATTTTCAGAAAACATTGCAACAAGTTTGGCAAAGCAATTCACAGGACTAGAAGCACTCTTGATTACATTTATTTTGACAGCTGGGGCTCATCTCATTTTGAGTCCTTGGGAGACAACATGTATTTCTTATCCATGATAGATGATTATTCGAGGACGATTTGGGTAATCATGATGAAGCATACGAGTGAGGCCTTTGAAATTTTCAAGCGGGAAGAAGATCGAAAGGCTGCCGGTCTGGAATTTTGCTTATCTAAGTTTGATGAGTTCAGCAAAAATAAAAGGATAGAGGCACCACACAGTCGAGGATACACCACTACAGAATGGCGTAACAGAACGCATGAATTAGACATTAACAGAAAGAGCTCATTGCATGATCTCCAACACTGGAGTGAGTAGAAATTTCTGGGCTGAGGCTGTCACTACGGTATGTTAATTGATCAACTGCCGACATCACACAGATATTGAATGCTGAACACCTTATGATGCATGGTTTGATAAGCCTACTAATTATTCTAATTTAAAAGCCTTAGGCAAGCTAGAATGGAGAGCCAAGAAGAGAGAATTTATGGGCTAATGATGGCAGGGTGAAAGAGTATAATATTTGGTCCCCATCTGGGAAACTAAGTGTGGCTTTTGATGAGGATTTCATGCTTAATCCATCTATAAAGTCTCCTATCCTAGTAGAAAATAACAGTGTCAAGAACCAAGTGGAGCTAGAAGTGATACTGAATAAAAATGAACCAAAACTTCAAGATCAGCAACAACCACCAAAAGCAGAAACTCAAACATACAGTATGGTTCCTATTTGACCAAGACAGGCTGAAGTTGGTCCTATGAAGAGATCTGATTTTGAAGACATGGTAGGTTATGCACTACTGGTTGCGGAAGAGCTTGATCAAGAGCCCTCCGCCTACAAAGAAGCCATAAGAGTCCTAAATTTGAGCAATGGAATGTGGCCATGGGTGGGGAGATATGCTGCATAAAAATAAGAATTGGGAGTTAGTGCAGCGATGGCCAGAAGAAAAATCATCAACTGCAAATGGGTCTTCTGCTGAACTACTAAGTTTAAGGCTCGTGCAGTTGCAACAGGGTTCAATTGGAAATAAAGAACTAACTAGAATGAGTTTTTCTTACTTGTGGTCAGGCATGTTTTTGCTAGCAATAGAGGAGCATCAGAATATTAAAATTGAGCACTTGGATATCAAGACACCTTTTCTGCATGGAGCACTAGAAGAGGACATTTTCATGAGTCGGCCTGAGGGATTCCTAGTTGCCAGGAAGGAAAACTATGTTTGCAAGTTGAAGAAGTCCTTGTATGGGCTCAAACAGTACCCTTGACAATGGTACAAGGGGTTTGATAGTTTCACAATTAGGTAAAGCTACAACAAGAGTTCATATGATTGTTGTGTTTAATACAAGCTCGGATATGGTTCATACATATAAAATTCTCAAAAGAGTTTGAGAGGAAGGATCTAGGTACAGTACAAAATTTCTTGGGTAAAGAGATTTATAGAGATCAAGGTCACATAAAGCCATAAAAGGGTTTGAATTAAGAATGCGTGGTCTAGATTTGAGATGAGTAAAGTTAAAACTTTAAATACTCCTACAACCACGAGTTGTTTTCGTTCTACATTCACTCCTCAAGTATATATCTCAGGTTCCATATGCTAGTGCAATAGGTAGTTTGATGTAAACGCACATCTTGTTCGTGTTATTAGCAGGTTTGCGGCTAATACTTGTGATGAACACTAGCAAACAGTGAAATGTCTTTTGCTACTTGAAGGGCACATCTCATGTTGGTCTTATTTATGGGAGTGGCACACAATATTACTTGTACTTGCCCAATATTGCTAGCCAGTACTAGCCCCTTTGGAGCATTTCTAAGGCAGTGGTACTCTTTAGCGCATCTAGTACATATGAGAGGATTTGAAAGTGGACATTTATCGAGATGCCTAGAAGTTGTTGCCTTGTTTTTTTAGCCAAAAGTCCACGGTATATATCAGTTTCATGTTCCGTTTTGTTTTATTGAGTCTCTGTAGGCCTAATTCATTACCTAAACATCGTTTAAATTTTTTTATAGTATTATATAAACTCCTCGATGTATTCATTTTTCGGCTTGAGCCTCACACAATAAAAATGGCTCTCCTCCCAAGTCCCAACCCATTAACAAACTATTAGGCTTCATTTGATTCTAATAAAATTTGGAGGAAAGAAAATTAAAATCAGAGTACTTTCTTTTATACTTTCCTCAAAGAAAATTAAATAACTAATATTTAACAATTTTATTCATCACCCTTTTTCTATCTCATTAATTTATGTAAACCAAACACAAAATATTGTTTTCCTCCTCATTTTCTTTCTTTTCTTTAAAACTTTCCTAAAACCAAAGGGAGCATTAGTGAACCAAATAAATCTGAATGATTATTTTTCTATTTTTCTGTGATTTTTCTCACATCTTAACAGCAAGAAAATATGCAAATAAAGTGGGACAAAGAAACTATCAAATTTGGTGGTTGCTTCAAAAAATTTTGGGGACTAAATTTGGAGATAAGATCAAAGTGGGACAAAGAAACTATCAAATTTGGTGGTTGCTTCAAAAAATTTTGGGGACTAAATTTGGAGATAAGATCATGATTACACTTAAATTTTGGATATTGCTACTCCGATATTGCTAATACCACATGTTTGTAGACACACAAGACAAAAAAAGGCCAAAAATGTAATGCTGCAATTAATTTGTTGTTTATGAAATATATCCCAATTTTGGGTGTTGTAGATCAAAGGGTATAGTGGAAAAATAAACTATGAAGTTTGAGCTATTTTATTTAGGAAAAAAAATAGAAAACCTGAATAGGGAAAAGCCACTCAAAAGTCAAAATTAACCAAAAATCTAATTTACTAATCAATAAGTCAGATCACATGAGAAACCCAACCACCAACGAACCTTAATCGCATAAATTTTGTACATAAACAACTCTTCAAGTTAAATATTTAGGTAAAATTAAAAACTTCAAGAAGCCACGATTGTAACAGCACTACTCTAAGATCCATATCACAGCATTTAATTATTTACCTTTGGTGGGTATAAGACTGACAGAATATGCATGAGTAGGGGCATAACTGCAGGTCCGCATGGATAGCACAAAATTTCTCCAAGGAAACAGGAAAATATTTACACCAACAAGGGAAAAGGTTACTTCACAATAAAGATTCCCCCCACCACCACCATTACCCCTGCGTGAATCATAGATTCTTACGTCTCAAACCAGTCGTCATGAGGTGAAGAGTACAAGTATCAATTTTTGGATTAAAAACTCCCTTCAATCCATTTCAGAAACACAATGCTGCATGCAAGAAAAAATACAACATAGTTGTTCCATGTTAATGAAAACCAAAGGGTAGACAAAGCATACTTACCCTGACAATATCGCCGACCTGCAACTTTTTCCACGGGACTCTTGCCCACCTTTCCCCTTGTAATAGTTCTACTGGAGAATTGTTTATTGCCAAGTCATTTTGGAAACGTTTCTGTTAATATCAGAAGTTAAACCTGAACTTAATTAATTTACCTAAAGTCAACTACTTCAATAAAAAGCTTTAGAGATGAAGAAAATAAATGTAGCCTTATCAGGAATCAAACAAAATAAAACTCACCCAGTCCTCAAATGCCTCCTTTATGAGAGAAACTATCAGCACGATACTTAGGGGGGCAACATTTGTAATTGGACTCACTGGGCTGCATTAAAAGAATATTTTCACAACAATATTGAAAAGTGATTGGAGTCGTCAAATAAAAAATCCAATGAAGCGGCAAACTCCTTCATTTAGACCAAAATATGAGCAAGGAGCAGAATAAGATTTTTTTTGAATGTACGCCTGCATGCATCAGGTTAGAGGGCAAAAAAATTATATGTAAATATAAATATCCGCCAGAGTATCTGGGGAGATCTTCAAAACAACTAGAAATCAATACATAACAGGATCTTCATTACACCATCCTTCTCAAAAATTAGAACATTACCAACTAACCCAATGAGCAGCCACCAGAGACCAACCACCACTTCTGTGAATGGCATAATTTCTAATGCAAATACCTCCTTGATACCTTATTCCATAATAAGTTGAGGGCATATGGGAGGCAAGAACTCTAAAAAGAAACTGCTATCATAGTAGCCATACCTGATCGGTGTGGATGATAAGATAGAGATCATAAGGAAGTATAAATTAGCGACCCTTCTGAACTGTTGATATCATGCAAAATTTATTTCAGATATGATCAGTAAATACACGGATAATTTTAGTCAAAAAACATATGGATGCCGAACAAAATACCTGTTCAAACAGCCCTTTTGGCAGGAATGTAAGAATATTGTACTTTGTAGTGGATACAGAATTTCCCTAACATGATCAAGACACTAATTAAACCCAAATTCAAATGCAAGAATGTCAAAATTGCAAAGAAGGAAACAAGCAGATATACATTCAGAAGGAACAGGCCTGCTCGGAACAAAAACTCAATATTACATTCTACATGCACATTACATTTACAATATCTTATTCCTATCGTTTTCTTTAGAGTATATAAAATAAGATACTTCCATGTGTGTAGCCAAAACTATATGAATCAGAACAGGTTCCTGTAGTTTCATGTGAACACTGTACATCAGCTTTTCATACTGCCATTTTCAGAATTATGTACTACTATGAGGTCTGTGATACATGACTAAAGACTGTTAGATACAGTTTCAGACACCATTAACACAAAGGGCAGATGGTTGAAAGAGATTACACAATAAAAATCCAGAAGGGAAAAAAAAAAAGGAAAACTACAAATAGCACAAAGAACTGAACCACCTAATAAAGAGGATGAAAGTACATCCCCTGTCCACTACAGCCTAACAAAAGTGCAATAACCTCATATTTGTTCTTTCTGTAAAAGTGAAACCAAGAAGCAGCTTCCACCCAACTAAACAATCCTCGCCAAGTAGATTCTCAAATGGTGATAAACCATCAGTGAAATGAATAGAAAATTTCCTCAACTTCCAAGTGAAACAAAGAAAAGCTAGATGGATTCATTAGCAAGGTTTTACGACTCCAGCTTATGCCACAAACGTCTGCAGATAATTTACAGCACAAACAACAATTGCACAAGAAAATAAAAAGAATTATAGGAAAGGGACGTATTTGCTCTTTGAATGTTACTACTTTTTGTTCTCAAAAGCCACTCTAAGGTGAAAATAAACTTTACTGACTGGTAAGGACCCCACAAAAAACTGGAACCAATCAGAAGCTGAGAAGCATCAACCTTTCATCAATCCAACTCTTTTTGACACACCACAATTTTCTCTTCCCGCCATGAAATGCATAACATTCTCATCTCTTGTTTCCAAAAGGCCGACAAAATTCATATATGAGAAATCTGTGCAGCCAATATTTCCTTCCTCATTATTCCAACAATATTCCCCTTGGGACATGAGAAAAACATTCAGTTGATTGAATATATTGACCACAGCAAGGGCTGGGAACATACATTTATCACCGTTGTGATTCTCACTATAAAATACTTAACACTCTCATCTCCTCTTTCCAATAACCTGACAAACTTCATATATAAGAGGTCTTCAACATCCTCATTTATACAACCAATATTTCCTTCCCTCATTATCCCAGCAATATTCCCCTAGGGAAATGATCCATGGCCAAGCAACATTGTATCCCAGCCCAAGAGGAGCACTACTAGGACTAGAGGACTCCAAGATTACATCCTAGCTTTCTAAGCACCTGAGAATATCCCTAGCTATGTGGCTTAACTAAGCATAATTCTAGAAAGAGTCTGCTATAAGCTTACAGCTGAGTCATTATTATTCCATTAGGATTGTCATGCGCTGTAATGATCAGGTTGTTGGTCCAGTAGAGCTACAACTTCCTGTGATTAATAAGAGTAATGACAGGCTAAATGGCAGAGAATGCCCATGAACCTTCCACCTGGTCTAATTCCCTTCTCTCCTTATCCTTCTAATTCTAGACTAGTACTACTCGAACGTAGTACCCATACAATTAAATATAGGTCCCAATACACAATATTAGGCAATATTTATAGGATTTTGGGTGAACCAGAAATTGGCAATATGCAATGATTTTAGAATTTTACATATTTATCGGCGATATATTAGTTATCGGCCTATATTTACCAATATTTTATATTTGCCCATATTTTACTGACATTTAATGATATTTACTAATATTTGTTTTGGAAAAAAAACACACTGCGACAATCATAGACGTATAAAATATCATTCGCGACATTCTGATACCGTAACAACATAACTGCAATCTAAAATCGCCGCCAAGATTTTATTGCCTAATGCTCTAGAGTGCCTCCATTGAAAACAAGAGAACCCAAAGTCGCTATCAAACTATAGATCCATATATACAGCAACTACAAGGCACTCAAGTTATCCATCATAAGACCATTATCCCCCCCAAAAAAAAGGCTCAACACCAACACCTAGGTACTCATGAAGGTCTCTCGGCTACAACCTCACAACATAATCTCATTCACTTCAATGGCACCCACCGTCAATGTCCATTCTGAACAACCAGACACTAATAATGCACGCTTCCTGCACCATGAACCCAGCTAGTTCAATGGATCTAATCCCTTGGACTAGATATTCCATGTAGAGCACCATTCCTTTTCACTCAAAACCTAATGAGCAGCACTTGGATGTGGCCCCATTCTATATGATTGAACAAGCATTAATTGGTTCCAATAAATGCCCTCTTGGTCAAACTTAAGCAATGGATGGGGTCCTTCAGCACTCATGACCACCAAGTTACATTAGACATGGCAATGATTAGTTGGTTGGTTATCAAGTGTCCTTTGAGAATGTGTGCAATTGAGTCTAATTTGTCTCCCGATGCAATTCTCGATTGTTTCATATCTAGTTTGAAGCAACCAATTCAACTCGAGTTGTCCATTCACATCCATCATCTTAGTTAAGGTAGTACAGGGGATTACAAAATAACAAATCCCCTTTCAATAGCCATAATCCTCTCAAGGTCAACCTTCAACCATCGAATACATCCCCACAAAAACTACCCTCAGTGGCCCTACCCCAGTTACCACTCCTCCAAAGGAACACTCCTCACAACCTTTCATTTGGCAATTGACCAAGCCAAAATATTAGGCAAGAAGAGCATTTGGTTGTGCTACCATTGTGATAAGAAGTATAAACAAGGCATTTTACTCTTACTAGAAGAGGATTTAGATGAAGCAAAGCCACCTAGGGTCATAATCACATAAATCTTAAAAAATCAAGACTAAGGAAGCTAACACAAAACCATTGGATTCGAGCATTTCCCTTCATGTATTGACAAAATTGGCAAAGTGACACTAGCCTACAAGCTACCATCAATCAACAACCATTTGCAGCACTCATCAATTCTGGAAGCACTCAAAACTATGTTCATCCTAGGGTTGTGAGATATTTGAATATCCACAATGATAAACCTTTGAGACTATCAGTGATGGGGGCAATGGTAAGTAGCTCAAAATTGAGGTTGTTTGCCAAGAAGTAATCATAGTGCTATGGTGTGTGTCCTTCAAGTTGCATCGGCATGTCCAGAAGCTCATTAGGGCAAATCTCATATTAGTTATGCCATGATTAGTTACTTTGGGGTCAATCACAATAGGTCACAAAAACCTTACCATGCAGTTTGAACATTTGGGTCAGCTTGCATATTTCACAACCCAAAACCACCCCCATTTCCATAAAACAACTGAAACAAACCATGTTACTGCATCCCAAGCCTTGTCCCTCCATATTCATTTACAAGTCAGCCCAACCCGAACATTTGACCCACTTTCGCAACCTCTTCCATTAATCAAAATTTCAGCCACTAATCCACACAATATTGAGACATTTTCGATCAACTAAATAACCTACCTCTCATGAGCAAAGCCACCACATGAATCTCTCTCCCACTTCACAAAACATTACTATTATTCGCATTTCCAAAAAGAGGAAATAAAAAAGTAAATGGGAGAGATGCTCCATGTCTGTATTATACGACCTTCCAATCGCCCATTCTCCTCTTTGGTCCTATTGGTTCACAGCCCTTAATGTCATCAACATCAAGAATCATGTTCTTGTTCCTATAATTGGTGAGATAGAGCTTTCTGGAGTTATGGTCTTTTCAAAAGTGGACCTTCGAAGTAGCCACTTTGAAGTCCAAATTCACACACCAGATATTCCAAGATAGTTGTTTGAACTCATGAGGGTCATTATGAAGTTCTAGTCATGCCCTTTGGTTATCCACACCATCGCAACATTTCAAGCAAATGTAAACAACATTGTTTTCCCTTACTAAGGAAATTAGTCAAGGTGTTTTTTTATGACATTCTTATTCATCGTGAGAAATTTAGCTACTCATGTGTGGCATTTAGTAATTTCTATGCAGACTTTGTTAACTATTTGCCAAGTGTTCGTTTAGCCAACTCGAGCTAGAATATCTCGATCACATAATTTCTTTTAAGTGGGTGCAAGCTCATCCAAGAAGCATGGAGATCATACAAAACTAACCCAACCCCAACTCAATAGTATCCCTTAGAGGCTTCTTGGGCCTTATAAGGTATTAATGGCACTTCATAAGGGAGTATGTCAAGATCACAAGACCAATGAACAATCTCCTCAAAAAAGATGTCTTTCTTTGATCCTCTAATGGTTTGAGGTAACCATGCTAACGGTTCTAGTCTTAGCTTTGCCGAACATTTTTTAGCCTTCTGCCATTGAGATTGAAGCGTTGTGTTTGGCTTTTGGTGTTTTGCTTTCAGCTTTTGTAGTGCACCCACCTTATAGTTTATCAAAGTTTGACGTTGAGCTATGCAGGTGGCATCAACATAAATACGCCATTACTATCATCTAGAACTGGTGGCAATGCCTATTTAGGATGCCCTTTACCATCTTTACCAACCATAATAGCTTCAAGCGACTAGTGAGACAAGTTATTCAAATGTTCAAGTAAGAAAAGTGGATCTTGAAGGCCTAATGTATAAATTCACAAGTCTGTACAAGCCTAGCACCCCAAATCGGGTCACCAAATGCATTATCAAGGTGGATCGTTGATGCTCAAGGTACCCTCCATGCTATTTTGCAACTGTTGATGGTGATGATTAACCAAATCCAGCAAAAACCAACCAGCGACAAGATTCAATTTCTAAGGTTCAAGTAGGGGATTTCACACCACCAAAATACTCAATTTGTATTGATCTAACAAGTAAAGCTAGTTGTTCCAACTAATGGGGAGTTGCATCAACAAATCATGGACACATACCATAGGTCATTGGTTGGGAGCCATTCGAAGGGTGCAAATACATTGTCTAGGGTAGTGGAAAATTTCCAATAAAAGGAGATGAGTAAGGATGTCAAGAAGCATGTTTAGCAATGCTCGATGTGTTTGTAGGTTAAGCTGGAGGTTAGGGAAGCTAAAGATTGTTACAACCATTACCTATGCCTTTGCAACTTTGAAAAGACACTACTATGGACTTGATCATTGGTCTTTCATCTTTTGGAGGTAAGGAGGTTATTTGGGTTGTGATTGATCATCAGTCTAAATACGCTCACTTTTGTGTCATGCCTAGCCATATAACTTCTATCAATATTGAGGGTTATTTCATCCAAGCAGTTGTAAGGCTCCATGAGTGCACCTGTTCAATAGCCTGTTATCAAGACCGCTTATTTACAAGTCAATTATGGCAAAAGTTATGTAAAATGCAGGGCACAAAATTGCGAATAAGCAACGCCAGCTAAAGTGAAGTGTTGAGTCGTTGCTTGGAGACTATTTATGAGCTTTTACCGATAAAAAGCCTAATTATTGGGCTTAACTTCTTCTATGGGAAAAACTACGGTGCAACACTAGCCACAATAGCACCATTAAAAATACCCTATTTGAAGTTGTGTATGGGAGACTACCGCTTTTTATCACTAGCTATATAGGTTCAACTAATGTAGAGACATTAGATTTTGCTTTGACATCCAAGGAGGAACTACCAAAGAACTTTAAGACTCATTTGCTCCAAGCACAAGTACATGTGAAGAATCAGCCGGATAAGAAGAGAAGGGAAAAGGATTTCTGGGTTGGTGTATAGGTATTTGACAAGCTATGGCCTTACATACCGTTGCAAATCGTGCTTTTCATAAGTTGTCCAAATGCTGTTTTGGGCCATTCCAGATTGTGGATAGGATTGGAACCATTGCCTACCATTTACAGCTCCTCCTCATCCCAAAATACACCATGCCTTTAAATATCCACTCCCAAACTCTATCCAAATCCTGGTCAAGTTCTAGCAGCACCTCTTCTAGCAATCACAACTGATTACTAGCCTATTTTTCAACCAATAAAACATATGGATTTGCAGATGATCAAGCAGAATCATAGTTGAGTTCTACAAGTTCTTATCCAATGGAGCACACCACACCTAGAGAGGCTATGTGGAAAGATTCGGCTCAATTCAAAGCTAGTTTTCCTTTCTTTCGCCTTGAGGACAAAGCTAGTTCCCAAAAAGACTCCAGAATTATGACATAAGTTTTGAAACACCTAAGAAAAGCTTACCAAAGAATAATTATACATGGAGTTTGTCATGCCCAGTCACTAATTAGCTAACTAAGTCATTATTATTCTGTTAGGAACTTAGGATTGCCATTTGCCATAACAATTGAGTTGTTAGCCAGGAAGAATGCCTATAAACTATAAACCTTCCATCTGGTCTAATTCCATTCTCCCCCTCGTATCCTTCTACTTGTGGAGTTACTACAACTTGAAAGTAGTATCCCCATCCACCAGGATATGAAGGAACGCCTTTGGTTGATAGACTACTGACCACTGCAAAAGCTGGAAACCTAGATCAATCCCCATTATGACATGAACACCCAACTATAAAATACTTAAGATTCTCTTCTCTTGTTTCCAATAGCCTGAGAAACTACATTTTTAAAGGCCTTCACCATCTCCGTACCAATCTGTGCAGCAAATATTCCCTTCTGCAACCAATAAGCACTTCCCTCAGTATTCCAACAACATTACCATTGGGACATGAGGGACATCTTCAGTTGATAGAATGTTAACCACTGTAAGAGTTGGAAACCTAAATTTATCGCTGTTGTGATCTTTAAATTCAGGTGGAAAAGGTCATAGTCTGAGTTTTGCCATTGATGCAACAGCATTGATACATGCTGTAACAAATATCCAGATCAGGAGATCAGTGCCAATCCTGAATGATTTTCCTCATTGCAGTTTAGGAATCCAAAGATCCTTCACTTGCCACCTCCAATAATCAACACCCTCCCCTACTTGACCTTTCTGTCAACTCAAAACCAAATATGCAAATGCAACAGGCAACTCATAATAAGCAGGACGGGCTTTGTATGTCTTGTGACAAACAACAAGGTAAAGGAGCTCCTACTCCCCATATCATCAAGAATTTGGGAACCAAGCCTCAAATATAGTCACCCAAATCTACTATCATGTTTTCCTTGATTAGAAAATTCTCTTTCTAACTAAGAAGCAAATGGGAGTACAAGAGGAAAATAACAACTTGGAGACTTTCACTTATCACAAAACTGAGGCAACCGAAAGTGCTCTATGAAGTACCGAAAACTCAAGTATTCATTCTAACACTACCTAAACTCCATAGCATCTCATATCTTTTGCATTTCTGCAGAGTTTCCTCTTTCAAGGAAAAAACGGCCTTGCATCTGGCCAAAACAATTTCTCTCCAACAGCATTTTATACTTACAGCACCAAAATTCAAATCACACAATTATTGATATGGTATCATATACGAACTTGGATAACAATAAATCAAGAAACTTATCATCCTTCTTTCCCGACTTCACAGTAGAAATGATAAAATAAGGGTGAAGAGAGAAACCTTGAATTTAACGATGGCATTTGCTTCTCGATCGTTGCAATGGATCGTACGATGACCGGGCGCCTGAGGGTGAATACGACCAAGTGTAACCGTCCGATATGACGGCTGACGATCTTGCGGCGACGACTCGCGATTCATTCGGGACCTCGATACAACCCTATCCCATCCGTTCATATCCTACAGAAGTTCTTTCCCAAATCCGAACCAGAAAAAAATACACAGAAAAAACAAATCTGAATCTTAAAATTCAGAAATCACGACAAGGACGAAGAAGAAGAAGATGATGATGAAAATCGATCAATCTTCTTCAACGACTGCGCAGCACACAACGTTCCCTCCACCTCCATTTGGTCGGGTTCTATTTCGCTTTTCTTTTTCCTTAACCGAGTCCTGTGCCATCTTTAGTTTCACGTGCTTTTGGCGCGTGAATAAGTCTGCCGATAGTTGGAAGGAACTTGGAACTAGGAAGCAAAGGACGCACGCAAAGGAGAGGGAGAATGAGGCATTTCCGTCGCAGCGCGTTTTTCTCATTCTCTTTGCTAGCGGAGGGGATATTCGATACCTGGAATAGCCAATAAAAAATATCGAATATTTAATAAATTAGACATCTTAGAAGAAAAAAAATCAAATATTTTAATTTTATATTAAATTATAAATTTATTATGTATTTAAATTTTTTTAATATATTATAAATAAATAATATCAAATAAAAATTTTGATTAAAAAATTATGAAAATATCTAATGATCTTATTCAAAACCAAGATTACATTATTATTATTATTATTATTATTATTATTATTATTATTATTATCATGATCATGATCATTATTATTGTTTTCAATGTTAGTATTATGATTATATATAGGGCTGAAACCCTATTATGCCTATTTAAATTTTAGTAGTAGTAGTGTTATAAATATCATGCCTTATTATTAAGGTTATTAGTATTTTTATCATTAGTATTTATTATTATTAGTGTTATTCTTCTTCTTCTTCTTCTTCTTCTTCTTCTTCTTCTTCAATGTGGGGTCAAAACCCTACTTCGTTTCATCTTCGATTACTATCATTATTACTATTACCATTATGATTATTATTATTATTATTGTAATATTATTATGGTTTTTATCATTATTATTATTACTATTGCATTATTATTATTATTACTAAATTTTGTTTTTAATTGTACTAATGTTATTATTAGTATTATTTTGGTAAAGGGGCTGAAGCTCTTATTTCACTATGTTTTTGAGTAATGCCCTTATTATTATTATTATTATTATTATTATTATTATTATTATTATTATTATTATTATTATTATTACTATTATTATTCTTATTCTTATTAATATTATCATCGTTATTATTTTTAGTATCTTTGCTATTATTATTTTAGTATCATTATTATTATTATTAGGGTAAAGTCTTCAACCTTATATTATCAACTTTTATAATATTTTCATTATTTATTATATCTTTAACAAAGTTAGAAATTAGTTAATATTATTTTTATTAATATGTTATTATTTTATTCAAAAGCCTAGTCTTAGAATAAGTTAGTAAATAATAGTATTTTTGGTAGGAGGGAATCTAATTCTAGTTTTTTCTTCATAATAGGTGAGACCAGTCAAGGCCCTAAGGAGGCGTAGGAGCGTGCTACAAGATCTGTATCGTTTTAGGTAAGGGTGTTACTAAGGCCTTATGTGTGTTGATGTGCATTATATGCTTTGTATGTTATGCATCCTATGTTTATCATTATATTGATTTCAAGTGTGGTATGGCGTGGAGTTAAAGTGTGTTCATGTGTTGTTATATGGCATGTGTACTATGTGTATATGATGAAATATTATGGTATGTGATGATATGTGTTGTGACCCTGTAAGACATGCATGTGAGGATATTAATATGGTTCGTGTGGGGGAAAGGATGAAAAAGGAGAATGGGGAAATAAGTTGACCAAGGGGTGTGAGTTGACCTAAGTATTTTAATGATCCATGAGTGGAGGAATAAAATGGGAAATTTATGGTTTTGTGTAAAAGAATCTAATCTATAATATTATATGGGAGAATCTAACTTATGGTTTCATATGGGAGAATCTGATTTATGATTTTGCATGGGAGAATCTAATTTGTGGTGTTATAGGGGAGGATCTAATCTACGGTTTTGTATGGAAGAATCTAATTTATGGTTTTGTATGGGAGAATTTAATTTTTGGTTTTGCATGGATGAATATTTGGTTTTATATGGTTTGAATTTAGGGTTTGGTAAGGATGAATCTTTGGTTTTGTATGGATTGAATTTAGGGTTTGGTATGGATGAATTTTTGGTTTTATATGGTTTGAATTTAGGATTTGGTAAGGATGAATCTTTGGTTTTGTATGGGTTGAATTTAGGGTTTTATATGGATGAATCTTTGGTTTTATATGGTTTGAATCTAGGGTTTGGTATGGATGAATCTTTGGTTTTGTGTGGATTGAATTTAGGATTTTGTATGACGGAATCTTGGGTTTTGCATGAAAGAATTTAGGGTTTTATATGGATGGACTTAAGGTTTTGTATGATAGATTTTATGATGTTGCATGGGAGGATCTAATATAGGGTTTTGTATGGATTGAATCTAAAGTTTTGTATGGAGAAATTGAGGGTTTGGCATGGATGGATCTAGGGTTTGCACAGTCAAATCTAAGGTTTCACGTGGAAGTTTTAGGGTTTGCATGAAAAAGTTCAAAGGTTTGCATGGGGAGGTTAGCATCTGCATGGGAGTAAAGTTTACGTATGAAAAGTTGATTTGGGTTGTGAGGAAGGTAATGTAAGTTTTGTTTGGGTATTTGAATACTTTGGATGAAAAATAGTACGTGGAGCAATATAAGGGTATGTAGGAGACCGAGCTAGGATTTTTGTGGATAATTAGGGTTTAGTGTTGCTGCTTAGGGGTTTTGTGGTATCATGCGTATTTGGTGATTAAGGTGTAATTATGAGGGTGGAATTTATGATTTGTGATGTGTAGAATGTTAAAATGATTTGGGTCGTGTGAAATGGAGTGGGATGAACCACAAAAGTTAAAATTAGGGTTTCGGGGTAAAACCCTAAAGTGAGATGTGGAGTAGACTTGGAGGTGTGTAGTAGTGGACCTTGACCCACATATTTGGATGTTGGAGTTCTGGTGTGATTTTGAGTATAGAGGAAAGGTTGTTGGACAAGTTAGAAGGTGCAGGGTTCTTATGATATGATACAGATCAATTGGAAGATAAGTGTAAGGGAGTGAGCCATGCATGTCTTGTGTTAAAATTTTTCGAATAATACACTTAAGACATTAATCATTTAAAGTGGAAGATTGTTGAGCCGGACCCAGACCGGTCCATCGGCGAATAATAGTGGTTAGGGTATGATGTCCTATGTGTAACTGGTCCACCGATAATAATAGTGGTCAAGCTTTGTACCTGTGCGTTTCGGGTCCACCGACTATAATAGTGGGGGATTCCATGCTCAACAAAACCGAACATATTTGTGCCAAGACATGGGAAAGACACTAAGTACTTACAGTGGAACACCGTGCGAAAAGGGGCCAGACCGGTCCACCGGCGAATAATAGTGGTCAGGAGCTTTATGCCCTGTGTGTTTTCGGTCCACCGGCTATAATAGTGGTCAGGAGCTTTATTCCCTATGTGTTTTCGGTCTACCGACTATAATAGTGGGGTTCCCGTACTCGTATGGACTTGATAAAAAATATGGTGTGAAATGATTTCTAATAAGAGATTAATTAAGTACTTAATCCGGACTATAAATGGGCCTTTATGTATCTACCCGAATGATTGTTCGTTATTATGTTATCATGATGGGTTATGCCCTTTTTTTTTCCTTTGCATTATTTATGTGATGTTATGTGTTGGCCTTAGTGCACGGTTACCTTGCTCAGTACGTAGAGTAATGATCACCCTTTTCGTGGGTGTTGCTCATTCCCATGAGTAGTAGGCCATTCTGACTTTATGCAGGTGGGCGAGACATCCGACGAGCTGAATGTTGAGCATGTTTTGGCTTAAAGTTCGATAGTGTCGTGGCCGTATTTTCTCATCATATGATTTTATTTCATTATGTTATTTCTTTTGTATCGCATATATTATTTTATGATTTATTACCTTGTATTGAGTATTTCAAATAAACCTTTTATTGATTGTAATATTATTCCCTCCGAGGAATTTTGATTTCGCACTCTGATTTCTATCTTATTATTGATTATAAAATTTTATGCGTACTCTAATTTTTCATGTATGATCTTTCTTATTCTTTTATGAACTGTTGATTTGAGTTTAATGTTAATCTTTTCTTAGCCTTAGCACTTGATACTGAAACGATTGGAGAGAACTTGTGTTGGTACTAAGTGTGGCAGTAACATTCCCAGAATTCAAGGGTTTCAAATTTTAAATTCTTCCACTTAAAAAAATTAGTAAATTTTGGGGTGTTACATTGGCTGCCAACTGACGTGTAGGCCGGTAAAGCATGCACGACCAAGGCACAAGGTAGGTTTTTGGAAGGGTCGCAGGGGGTTTGGTTGGGATTGTTGGGGCTATAGAGGGGTAGGGACTAGTGTAGGGTAGTGTCAGCTGCACACCCTATAGGCCAGGACGAGGGGATGGTGAGGGGAGAGGGAGAGACATGGCTACAAAACAACCATGTTCAATTCCCTGTTTAGGGGGAGCTTGAAGACGGGGGTAAAAGGGGAAGAAAGGATAAAGGAAAAGAAGAAAAGGGGAAAATAAGGGGGGTGGACAACACCGGGCCGCGTGAGGAAAAAAAAGAAAGTGCGTCAGGGAAGAAGGAAATGAGGGGACGGGGAAGGGAGAGGGAGTTGGGCCGCGCTGGGCGAGGCCTAGTCTAATGATGGAGGGGAGAAAGAAAAAAAGGAAGAAAAAGGAAGAAAGAAAAAGAAAATGAAGAAATGGAGAAGAAAAAGGAAAAAGAAAAAAAGTGAGGTGGTTGGGGTATTTTGGTATTTTTTTAAAATTTAGGGAATAATAAAATTAGTAAAAATAAATAAATATTTTTTTATTAATTTAGAAATTATTATTATAATTTACTTAAAATTTATTTTAGTTTAGTAAATTATTCTATCCTCCACTAATTTGATCCCTAAATTATTTTCCTCCTTTTTGGCTTTAATTATTTTTATTATAATATCATTATTTTATTAAAATGGTATATTTAATTAAATCTCACTTATTAATTATTATTTTATTTTTAATTTCTAAAATAGGGTTTTGGGGTATTACAATCAAACTCTACCTTGCTTAACAAGAGAGAGTTTGAGACACAATCAGAAGAGTGTAAGAATTAGATTGGTAAGGCTCGAAGTGTAGAAAGAAGAAGGGAGAACATAAGACTTAAAGAATTCGGTGGCTGAAAGAAAGGTGCATAGCAGAGATAATTGGGCTTATTTATAACCAACCAATTGAGTGGAAAGACTAAGGTTTTAGGAACCAACTCAAAACCCTTCCATTGACTGTTTGAATTCGATCAGAATGGGTGGATTTTGTTTAAGATTTATTGACCTATTCTTTAAAACTCAAATGGTGTCTATGGAGAATTTAGGTTAATTAGATTAAAATCAGCATTCACAAATGGGGTAATGGAAGGTCAGCATGGAAGAAATCTTTCAATTGCTCAGATTTATACCTTAGATTGAAGTATTCAATTTAGAATTGTGGAGAGGAGAGAGGAAGAAGAAGATAATGTTAAGTTCATCTCTCCCCCTCAATTGTCCCAATCCACCTCTAGATCAATTTTGGGTAATATTTTGGGTCAAATGCATCATAAAAGTGGTTATAAATCTCTTAGGAACAAATTAGCATGGGTTGGTAAGGTTCCATTTTAGTGAAAGGAATTTTTAGAAAAAAATAAAGGTAAAAAAATATGACTAGCTCGATAAACTAGTTGATGGGTTTATGTCTAACAATCGAATGTTCTACAAATCAGTCAA
Organism: Tamarix austromongolica; assembly: GCA_039764185.1. Classification (NCBI taxonomy): domain Eukaryota; kingdom Viridiplantae; phylum Streptophyta; class Magnoliopsida; order Caryophyllales; family Tamaricaceae; genus Tamarix; species Tamarix austromongolica. The sequence goes on along the minus strand of CM077819.1, from coordinate 102,965,270 downwards.
TCGATTCATGGAACCAATCAATCAATTTGCTTGCAAAAATTCAATAAACTCCATTTTTTAACATGATTTCAAATTAAACTTTATCCCAAACCAAATCATAACATTAAATTAAAATCAAAGGCCCAAAAATTGGCATAGTTTCTCATTCAACCATCTTACAAACAATGTGGGGGAATTACATTAACATATATTATTACGAGTTAATCTATACTTTACTAAGATACTAGTTAATAAAATTTCTATCAAGAGTGGATTTGTTGCTAACAAATTCTTACTTTCCTAGTTAATCCTCTTCTTTTGTAACTACTCATCTATTAGAGAGTTACCAAGTAATTATTAACATTTACTTTCTTTATAAATATATACATATATGATAAGTTGCTAACAACCTTATACTATGTAATTTACCACATTTTACTAATATATATTCTTGGGTTCTTATGAAGACACTCATACAAAATACTAGGGGCTTGTTTTAGTCCATTAAGTGTTTTTTTTTAATTTAAAGATATGACTAGGCTTTGAGACACTTTAAAGTGTGGAAGTTATTTTACATGATCCTCCCCCTCAATGAAACCATTCAAAAAATGAACTCTTAACATTCATTTTTTATAATGTAGAACACATAGATGATAGAAATGCAAGTAGCACATAGATGATAGAAATGACACATATTTCTTCAAAATCAATGCCTTCCACTTGGTTATACTCCTTGGAAATCAATTAGAATTTGTTTATAACCACAATGCTCCTTTCATCTAGTTTATTCCTAATGACCCATTCATTCCCAATGATTAGTCTCTATTGCGACATAGGGATTACTTCCTACCCTTGATTTATTTACAATTGATTAAGCTCATTTTGCATTGTCATGATCTAATTTTCATCATCCATAGCTTCCAAGTTAGACTAAAGTTATATTTGAAATAGGAATGCTAAATGATTATAAATATTAAATATTAAGGATCAAGTGACAACTCCCTTAGATGGATCACCTATGATGAGCTCTTGAGAATTTTCATAAGCATATCTCTAGGATCTTGGAATATCTTCTATTTATTCATCCTCTTGCTGGGAAATGGGAGGATCATCATTCTCTTATTCTTATTGATCCTCATTGGTTTTTAAATATTTTTGTTCAACCAAATTGTGCACTTTATTTGATGAACCTAATTATTCATCATTTGTACCTTGCACACTAGAAGTAGCTTTATCAAAATCAACATAGATTGATACTCCAACTACTAACATTATTTTGATAAAGACTTGGTAAGCTTTACTACATAATGAATAATCAATGAGAATGACTTCATCCACATTAGAGTCAAACAGACCCAAATTTCTTTCCCTATTTTTGAGGAAAAAAATATTAACAACCAAATGTACAAAAATAACTAACATTTTGTGTATTGCTTTTATAGAGTTCATATGATGTCATTTTGACGATTATGCATGTGAGTACTTGGTTCATGACATAGTTGGTAGTTGAGACCAATTTTGCCCAAAAGTAATTAGGCAACTTGGAGTCCATAAGCATTTCTATTACAACTTCCTCAAAGATCCTATTATTTCACCAAGGCTTCCAATTAATAAACTCAATAATTCTTCACCCTTGGTGTAAGCATAAGCTATTATCACAAATTTGTCACATTTAGCTTGTAGATCAACCAATTTAATTTGAAGTTGTTACATTTGCACCTTGTTATGAACATTAATAAAATTTTTGTATGTTTTAATTCAAATTCCATATCATTTAGCTTAGTCTTCATATGAAACTTAAGAGATTCTAAAATAGCATTATCATTTGGAAAATTTTTATATTGTTTGTTTAAGTCCCATAGAGTTTTTTTTTTCCTAGCTTCCAGTTCTTAGTAATTTTCTTATTTTCTCATGATGTATCATGAAAAACACACAATAAATTATCATATTAATAAGAATCTTCAAATTGTACTCCATTATTAGCATCATAATAATCAAAACTAGAATATAAGGTAGAAGTGAAGGACTTTTTTCCAAGTTCCATGAAGCAAAGATTTACAACTTCTTCTTCTCCTTCCAACAACTCTTTACCATTATTGCCAAATCCAACCATAGCCTTCCAAGGAACTTGTTTTTCTTGATTTGTGTTCCCTTTTCTTTTTTCCTTTTCCTAGAAAATTTCATTTTTAAATTCAAAGTAGTTCCAAATGACATGTCCAGACTTACCGCAATTATGACACTTGATCTCTTAATCCGTAGATGAATCCTTTTACCTTCTTGAAGAGTTTGAGAATTTCCTTCCTCCTTTTCCACTTCTTTCTCCTCTAACTCAAAGAAATCTCTTGGATTGTTTATTTATTATAGCCCTTTTTGCTTCATCCATTAGATCCTCATCATCAACTTCTTTATCTTCAACCTCTTCTTCATCAGTAATATTTCTTTTCCTCAATAAAGAGGATGGATGTTTTAGATCTAGATGCTTTTTCTTCCTATCATCACCAACATATTCCATATTAGATTAATGGATTGAAATATTTCTAAAGCATTTATTAGTATTCATGTTTATGAGATCTCTTCCTTCTTTAATGCATTAACTTTTGGAATCCACTCTTTGGTAAGACCTCTCAAGACTTTCCTCACATAATCTTCTTTGATTACAACTTTAGCCATTACCTTGAGATTTTTCACTATGGAAGTGAGGCAATTACTTAATTAACCTATCAGTTCACATTATTTCATCGAGAAGAGCTTGTATTCCTTAGCATTAAAGGTTATTCTCTAATTTTTTACTAGAGTTATGCCCTCACGAGTTAGGAAAATCTTGTCCCAAATTTATTTGGTAGTGGTGTATGATTTTATATGGTGGTATACCTTCTCACCAAAACCACACTACAAGACTATAGTGGCTATTATCATTGAAATTGAGTTTTTCTTCTTTTTTGCAATCTTGAGTTCATCATGAGTCTTATCAACTATTATCCCATCCACTTCTTCTATAATTTTAACAAGGTCCTTAATTATAATAGACCACATATCATAATATTGTACCTTGAAACATCTTATTCTTCTAGAATGTGAATTTATTGCCATTTAACAATGGAGATTTTTGTAGTAAAGATGCCTTCACTCAATCTCCTTAAATCCATTCTTGAAGATGATATTTTTGAACTTAGATTGTTGAATTCTTTTTGAGTTGTTAAGCGTTCATACCAATTGAAATAACCCTAGAGGGGTGAGTAAGGTTATAATGAATGGCAATGATAAATTAAAATTTTTACATAGGATTTATAATGGTTCAAGGGTTGAATTCTTCTACATCTACTCCCAAAAGGTTTTTCCATTTGGATTTTAAACCTCTTGCATGTTTATTGATGATCACTCCTCTATCAATTTATGAGCCTAAAATCTTGATGATCCTATGGAGGATGATTTATAACTTAACCTAATTATCAAGTAAAGTATTATGAATCTACAAATCTAATGACATCTTTAGGAATGCTAATCAACATACAACCTCAAAAATGAGTTTTGAAGAGTGTTGTGGTTGATTATAAAGTACCTCCCAAATGAAAAAGATATGAAAGTGTATGAAAAAAATTGTGACCACAATCTAAATAGAAGAAACATATCTTATAATAAAAGAATTTATTCTATCTAAGTTGAGTGAGTAAGAGCACTTTTGAGAAAATCTCAACAAACATATTTTGAAAGTGTGTAGCTGAGATTTAATTTTAATAGTGAGTAGAGAAATAAATGTGCAATCAATAAGATCTCAAAACGTTGTCTTTAGTCTTCCCAACAAATTCTATTTATACCATAAGCCAACTATATGGATGTTGGGGTAAAAAACATATAGTTGTTATGCTAGCAATGAGAATAATTGTTTTTCATTTAGTGATGGCCCATCAATTGGTTACCCTGATCAATTAATCAGTTAGTATAACAAGCCAAAGGAATATGTTTAGATTTAATAGAGAAACTTGATCATTACATGAATAGTTGATTGATTTTTTGAACCAATAGATTAATTTAATGATACATATTTTTAGTCATATAAACATATAAGTGGTTCAACAAACTGATTGATGTGTCATGTTGACCAGTTAAATGATTTAGTCTCTAGGTAAAACCATTTTGCAATTTATTTCAACCTATAGCGTGGTTAGTCAAACTATTTGATTGGTTTCAAGATCTAGTAAATGGGTTTGAGGAAACCAATTAAAGTGCCCAAACAAAGGCAAAATTGGTTTATGTCAAAGTCTAACCCATAGTCTAATTAGTTAAACCAACCAATTGGTTCCAATAAACATTCAATTGGTTTAAGGGAATCAGTTGATGTGAAAAAACTAAGTAACTAAAAATTTCTCTAGATGAAATCCCACACAAACTAGTCGATCATTTTTCAAAGCAATTGATTGGTTTTTATTTTATATTTTTTTAAAGTGTAAAGTCGTGGCCTTGAAAATACAAACTAGTTGATTAGTTGCGAAATTAGTCTATTGTTTTGGCTAGAACCAAACACTTTGAAAAAAGGTTTGGGATTTAAAACCAATAAAGGATTTATGTTAAATAAAAAAAATAAATTCTAAGAAAGATTTTAAAATTTTCCAAGAGATTAAAATCATTTTTTTTATGCTTGAACAATCTTACAAGAAAACCTAAGGCATAAAGTACAAACTCTGAGGTTATGAGTCTTAGTATCTTGATTCAGTATTGTCTTATAATTTGAATCTTAATTTCTCTTTTAAATCTTACACTTAGGAGAAGTATTTGATTAAGTGCACATGGAAACTTGATTGCTCTATTAAGCTTTGCACTTGAAGGATGGTTTGAATAATTGTGGAGTGGCATCCATATGATCATTGTAGTCCATTCACACTTAAACAAACAAGTTAAAACCTCAATCACATATATTATCATCAAAATAAGGATTAAGAAATTAATTTACCTAGGAGGTCAACAACTAGTTCAACTCTAATGACAAGTGAGTCATCATGAGGCTCTAACATCGGTAGGTTTTTATCTCTATCTACAAATGTAACCTCCTAGATATCACTACTTAACCTATTTAAGCTATAATCTTTGTAGTGATCAACCCTTTTGACATATGCCTTCAAGGATAAGTTACTCGCCTAAATTATAGAATCTCCATATGATATCCTACGAATGGCTTTATGTTGATCTCCATGGGGAAGTAAAGGTAGGGGAAATATTGTTCAACTGAATTTTTCTCTCATGTTTTATGCTATTTATTTTCTCAAATGTCCTTTTCTTATTAAATTCTTTACAACATTTTTAAGTGTTATACATTCATGTGTGGTGTGTCCTACCTCTTCATGATATGCAAACCACTTGTAAGGATGCCTATACTTATTTCCGCTTATATGGGATCTAATCTTTAAAAATATGAGACACTTGCCATTGGAGGTGGGTACTTTTCATACTTGAGGTAAGTCCTGTTAGCATCAATATTTCCATTTCTTTTCATAATTTTCATTTTTATCATGCATGCTATAGTACATTAAAAACATAAATCCCTATTATGCTCGCACATAAATTCTATTGTCTTATGATTGATTAGATTTTCCTAATCCAAGCTTACACAAAAAGAAGTCTTCTCCAAAGTCCTCAAGAATTATATAGGAATTTAACATCCAAACACATATTTATTAGTAGATACTATTACATAACAATAATATAAATTTACTAAAATAATTTAAGGCTCACTAACCATTAGAACAAGGCTAGAGGAAGCCAAAGAAAAGCTAAGCACCAAAGGAGGAAGCTTTTAATAGAGATGGTAAGGATGAGCTTGGTTATCTTGGCTGGTGGTGTAGTGGTTAATTCAGTGGGGAGTGATGAAGACAAAAGAAGGGGAAAGTTGCATGAGGTAGAGGGTGGTTTTGATAGTTTTGTGCATGGGTGATGGGGAGGCTACGGTAGGGGTTTCTGGTCCAAGGTGTGGGGGATCGGTGATAGTGGTCAGTGGCAGGGTAAGGAGGCTAGTGGGGGTGGCATTGTAGCAAATAAAAAAGGTGGTGGAAGAAGAAAACGATGGGAAGAATGGATTAGAACATTTTAGTGTGCAAGGGAGCTTGGGAAAAGTATAAGAAGTGCAGGTTTGCTTGAGACTTTGGTAAAACAAAAGAGGAAGGGGAGAAGTGGTTAAACATGGGGTGGCATGGAGGGAAAAGTGGATCCAAACAAGGAGAGGAAAACATGGGGGGAGAGGGGAGGTATGGTGTAAATCATGTAGGGTGATGGTTTATAAGGTGAGGTGTTAGGGTAGAGCAAGTAGGGAATAGGGTAAGGTAAATTATAGGTAAATATTTAGGGTAAAATATCTGGGTAAAATTTATCAGGTTATCATGTTAGGTTTATTCCATTAATGGATACCTGTTAAGACCCAACCTAGTTTTAAAATTATAATATGCATCTTCTAGTAAATTTTAACCTAATTAAATTTTTTACATTAAGTCGTAATAATATTATGCATATTAATAATATAATTATTACCAAGCATCCTATAATAAGTATTACAACTAGCACACATAATTACCCGTTATAATTATGGTTTATGGAAATGGGTTATTACATTACTACCGCCCTTAAAAGATACTTCTTCCCCGAAGTCTACAAAAAAAAACCTAACTCGTTACAAACTCAGGTGGTCCACAAACAACAGTTTTACATGCTAGGGGTCACTATCCCCAACAAAAGAGCTAAACCCTAATCAAGGCACATAGCTAGCACACAATCATGTAAAAAACAACCATCCATCAATCACACCTATGTATGAACAAATAACAATGAAATGTAACACTCATAAGTATAAAGGTATACAGGCAGTGGTGTCTACAAATCCACGAGCCTACGCCTCACTAATTACATTCATAATGTTGACCATCGGACATCCTTAGGTACCTCCAAAACCCAAAGTCTAACCTATACTATTCTAAGGGTAGGGATGAGAAACAAGTCATTTGCCTTTAGCACTCACACTCATGATGCTACTAGCAGACACTAGAGTCACCAGGGAAAACTATAGCCGATAGTTTTTTTCACTAGCTGACTGTACCTACCAATGCTAAACTCTAGCTCCTAAATAGTAACACTTATTGTAACACCCCCAAATTTCACTCCTGAAATTTTTTTTGAAAGAATAAAGCGGAAGCTAGGAGAGAATTTGGGAAATGTTACCGCCACATCTAACAAAAGATACATGTCAACCATCTATCTCATGTTAGATGCAAGGCTAAAACCTGTCAAACAATTAAATCCGAATTTTAAAAGCTTATCAGAGTACGAGAAATTAAAATTCAGTTACAAAACCCTTGGAAATTTAAATACAACCTGTGTAACTTCTAAAGATGAATACAGTTAAACAAAACAAATCCGAATGATCAATATCCGGATTGCCTACTCACTCAAGTCAGGCCTTCCACCACAAAACAGTATCCGATCTTAAACCTGCACAAGAGGTCTGCTCCCCATCATCAGTGGATCATCACATGACCCATTCAACCAAGGTAGTATGAGTACGGGTCCAATACTGAGCAAGGTAGCAGGTGCGCTAAGGCCAAGCATACAAACATACAACATAACACATATAGCACAATCACATATGCAACATGTAATAATATAGCTGACGCAAGTCGGCTATGGTCCAATCAGACTTACTTATTCTTTTAGATCTCTGGTAATTATAATTGATTCACATCATAATCTTTATTAATCCATGCGAGTACGGGAACCCCACTATTATAGCCGGTGGATCGGTCACTTATAGGGCAAAATGCACCTAAACACTATTATAGCCGGTGGATCGGTCACTTATAGGGCAAAACGCACCTAACCACTATTTTATGCCGGTGGATCGGATTGGCCCCGACTCTCATGGTGTTCCACTGTAAGTACTTAGTATCTTTTACGTGTATTAACAAGTTAGGGTTTGGTTTACTGAGCTCGGGATCCCCCACTATTATTGCCGGTGGGCCGTTCACTTGCGGGATGAAGTCCACACCACTATAATTTGCCAGTGGATCGGTCACTTGCGGGACAATAGTCCACACCACTATTCCTTACCGGTGGATCGGTTGGCCCCAGCTCAGTACTCTTCCACTATACATGATTAGTATTTTATAGTATCTTATTCAACAAATTCCGCCCTAGACATGCATGACCAACTCCAGCTATAATTATTCCCTAAAGAGGGCCTGTCCCATATCTTGAGACTCGGCGCCCACTAACTCACGCCCCATCATCCATTTCCCTTTACACTTACCCTTTAATGAAAATCCAACTCCTAAGGGAGCGGGTTAGGGCCCAACACCTCAAGACATCAACTCCACCTACCATCACCCTCGAGGGTCTTCCCTTGAAAACCCTAATTAGACCTATGTGGCCTAACTTCCTCTCACATACACAACCATTGCTCCATCCATCCCCCCATATCTCACCTTAATTAGATCTAATCCCCAAACATATTACTTTACCTCTCGACTTTGCATATGACTGGAAAACCCTAGTTAGCCACCTCAAACCCTAGTACCTTTCTTCTTCCACAAGTAACCTCTCTCTTTTCTCACTCAATATTCCTCTTCTCCCATGGCACCCATACTCACTCCTTACGTAATAAATCTCATTCTTAATCCATATTACACTCTCCCTTAATCATTTTTACTTCCAAAATTTCTATATTATTACTTCCTCCCAAAACCCTAATCGGGTCCCTTACACACTCTTACACCAACCTACGTACTATTTTTCATCCCAAGTCTCCAATCACTCCCCAAATCTCCCATTAGCTTGTTTACACCCTAAATCAAATTTTCTCACGTAAGGATCACCCCCATGCAAGTTTTGTCCATCCCATGCAAACTCCCGAAGTCCCCATGCAAACTCTAGGATTTCCATGTATAGTTCCCATCTCTCGTTCATTTTAGTCAACCTTATATCCCCCTTAGCATCTCACTTCCTATTTGTTTCTTATTTTCCTTTCATTTCCCATATCATAATATCATTTGTCCTAGCATGCATGTCTTAGAGGGCCATATCATGTCACACCACAATCGTCACCTATACATGTCATATTCATGTCATAAGAACACATACAGAATATACCTCAACTCCAAGATGCGCTACACATAAGGCAAGTTAAGGAGAGTCGTACGATACATAATATAGCATGAAATATAAAGCATCCAAGCCATACAAGTCACATAACACACAAGGGCCTTAGCTACATCCTTACCTAATGCGACACCGGTCTTGGAACACGTTCCTACGCCTCCTCCGGGTTTTGACTTGATTCGCCTATAAGAGGGAAAACTATAGATTAACTTCCCTCTAACCAAAACACCATCCTTTCTACCTTACCCTTATCATAACTTACCATTAGGGCTATCAATAATAATAATGCCTTTATAAGTAAAAAGTAAGGTTTTATTCTTAAGGTAGCTAATCATGCTACTACTAATCAAAGGTAGGTCTTAATAGTTACAACAATTTAAGGTAGTTATAATAATATTTATATTATTAACGATAATAGTTTCAACTTTACTAATAATGGTAACAATAGTAGTGCTAGTAAGGTTAGTATTATACTAATACTACTAACAACAATATTACTAATGATAATAGTAAGAATAATAATAATAATAATAATAGTAGTAGTAGTAGTAGTAGTAGTAGTAGTAGTAGTAATAAAAATAGTAACAATAATACTAATACTAACAATACTAATGATAATGGTGCTAAAATAGGGATACTAAAGCTATAGGCCATTAAAATGATAATAATAGTTATAAATATTCTAAAGTTGGGTTAAATGGCAAAGGTAATAATAATAGTGATAGTAATAATAATAATAATAATAATAATAATAATAATAATATTAATATTAATAATAACATTAAGTATAATACTAACAATACTACTAAAAATAATTAGCATGTATAAGAGGGTTTAGGGCTGGGGAGTTCAGAGAACCACCTAGGGGTGCTGGTGGCACAAGTGGCGGCGCACAGCGCACGGCGACGGCGATGAGGGAGAAGGGAGGTGGAGAAGTGGTGGAGGGAGGAGGAAGGAAGAGGAGAGGTTGGCAGGGGAAAAAGAAGTTCTGGGGAGGTTGAGGAAGCTCCCCTGGTGGTTTTAGAAGGTAGAGGGGGTGCTGGAAGTGGCGGCACCGGCGTTGGGTGGTGGTGAGAAGGGCGGCGGGGCTCGAAGCAAGGCTGATCAGGAAGAGCCCTTTGCACGGCCGAGGTGGCTCGTGCAGAGCAAACCAAAGGGTGAGGGAGGCCTAGGTTAGTGGAGGGTGATGCAAGGGAGAGTTTCGTGGGTGGATCGGGCGGCGGCGATGGGCGGCGGCAACAGGGTGGCTGTTTGAAAAAGGGATGGCGCAAGGTGCTTTCTGGGTTGCGGTTTCGAAAGAGCACGATGCTGGACTCCTGGGGGTATTTATAGGCTCGAAAATGGGGGAGTATCGAGAGAGGGGACAGAGGAAGATAGGGCAGAAGGGAATTTGGGCACGCCGGCCGGCGGTGGCAGGTCGACGCGAGTCTACCATGGCAGATCTGTTGGTTGGTCGGGAAAAAGGAAGGGGGAGGGAGCAGGCCTGCGAGTGGTGTAGGGGTGGTCGGCTTGTCGAGGGAGGACAGATGGAGAGTCAGGAAGAGAGGGAGGACAGATGGAGAGTCAGGAAGAGAGGGAGGAGGTGTGCAGGCGGCTGGTCGGTGCAGAAGGGAGGGCGGCGACTTGCAGGTCGCGCTCGGGGAAGGAGAAAAGGGAAAGGGGCAGGACCGGTCGGTCTAGGGGAGAAAAGAAAAAGAAGGGGGCGACCGGCCGGGCGGTGGCGAAGGAGAAACGGGGCAGGCCTGTTGCGCGAGAGGCCAGGGGTGATGTGGGCCGATGGGCTGGCCCAGTCGGGGGGAGAAGGAAGAAAGGAGGAGGGGAAAAGAAAAGGGAAAATAAGGGAGAAAACAAAAGGGATTAAGGAAAATAATTAGGGAAGAAAATAATTAAAATGACTTATGGGGTGAGTTATAATATTTTTCGTAGATAATTCAAATTTTAGTAATTTAGCTTAATATATCTTATTATATTAGTTTAAAAAGGTAGATTTTAGAAAAATATTGGTTTGAACCTTATTTAAATAAAATGAGTTGACAGAATAACAAATTATCTAGTTTAATTTATTCAATATTCCTCTCTAAATTTTATATACTCAAAATCCACAAAACAATTAAATAAACTTAAAAGGTAAATCCTCAACATAATTAAATTAAATAAGTTTAAGAGCTAATTTATTCTAAATAAACGAGGTTTATTAAATTATAGGTTTTTTTTCTTAAATACAAATATACATAAAATAAAATACTGAATATTTATAAATTATTATTGGAAGATTTTATCTAAAATTTATTAAACGAAAAATTATTTTGAAACGATCCAAACGCTTAAAATTAATAAAAAGCCATATAAAGAATTTTAGAAATATTTTTGGGAGAATTTACTAACAAACATAAAAATTTATATTATTTACGGAAATATATTAAAAGACCTCAAAAAATTATTTGAAAGTATATAATGAAATGATTAAGTCAAATTCAAATAAACCGAGACTAATTTAAATAATTTCCGAAATTAGTTTTCCGCAAATCAAAAAGTGTAAAACAGAAGAAAATTAATTTCGGAAAGAACTTCTTAAATAAATCTTTTAAATTTAAGACTTCCCAAAAATATTAACTATTTTCAAAAACGGATAAATTTAGAGTCGGAAATATTTTCTATGGATAAAATCATTAAAATAAATTAAACTATTTAAACAGACATTCTATAATTTAAATAATATATTTCGTTAACGAAATATAACTTCAAAATAAAGTCGTAATCACACGACGAAGTTATAATCGAAAACGAATCTAAAATATAAAAATCAAAATACGAGAAAGAAAAGGAATACATACTTTTAACCGAAAATCAAAATCATAAGAATATAATAAAATCATGGTTGTGAACGAATTTATCTAGAATGGTTCGCAACGACCACGATTAATTAAATTCAAATATGAATTCGAAATCGTCGATAAATCCATAAAACGAATCGAAATTAAAATAATTAGATATTTGCATCAAATTATGCTAATAAAATCATTAGGCTTAATAAAATTAGATTTAAAAAATACAGGGTATTACACTTATATTCTCTATACCCATCTTGCCACATGTCCAACACTCTATCATTATACCCTAGCAGTCCTAGTTTGGGTGGTTCCTTCTAAATACCTTGCAGTGATAGTGTCTTGGAGGCCGGTTATTCCTGAACCGTGCTTCGAAAAACTGTGAAGACTGACCACCACTAGGTTAGCTCTCTTGGACACTCGGATGAACCCTCTCATCACTTCGGTAATGCTAAAAACTCTTTACTGACCTCTTAGTCCCACTAAGGCCCCTCTTTGCCTTCTAAATCCTTCTTAAGGCACACACCCTCTCGTAAACATAAGTACATCTGACATGATCGCCCTTCCAAATAGCTTCTGAGCGCATAGATCCAAACCCTGCTCAAAGCAATGATCCACCATTTCATCACTGCCACCTATCTCTAGCATAAAAGCAAGAATCTCGGAGAACTTACTAAAGTAGTCATAAACTGACATGCTACCCTATTGTAGAGTAAAAAACTCGACATGCTTCTCATGAAGCATGTGAAAAGGGTAGTAGTGTGATGTCAAAGTTGTCAAAAATCCTTCCCAACTGTCTACTAGCTCGACAGCTCAAAGCCAGTAACCTCTCCACCATTCATCTGCATTTCCTTGCATATAGAATGTATAGACATCCACCTTCTTTCCATTGGGGCAATCACAAGCCCTAAATATCTTCTCTAGCTCCCTAATCCACCTTTCTAAAACTATCGTGTCCTCAGCAGCATCAAAAAGCCAATTCTCAACCTAACTAAGGTTGTGGATGTGGCTTTGCCACTCTCTCTACTATTGTGATAAGCTACTCTTCCATACGTATGAGGTTCAAGTTTTCAGCCATAGTGCTAATGGAAATAAAATAATAGGGTTACAACCCTAACGAACACAATCATAGGCTGCCTATATGAAGGCTAAGCACTCCACATCCAAAGGCCAATAACAACATTAACATTTTTCACAAGGGTTGCACAACATTGTACACACAATATAAAAGAAGTATTGGCATTCATACTAGGTGGTCATACAACATTCATGATTATAATCATTATAAAAATAATTAGAACATCAAAAAGCAAAAGGAAACTTTAATATTCCAGAGTTACACGTACCATGAGGACAGATCACTACCATACTAAGAATCTACCTAACATCAACCTTAAGCATGGAATGCGTAACAAAACCTCAAAGTCTATCTCCAATCAATCATTGCCATCAAAACCCTAAAGGCTAAAATCCATAGCAGCACCAAATTCCCAACTATCACAGATCACCCACGAGAACCACTCCTTACGCAGTATCATATACTCTCTCTCCAAATCACAAGAATTCCCATCAACTTCATCTGTCTCAATTTGATATTTGAGGGTAGTACTCGGTGGTAGTCCCATCCTATCTCTCCACACATCATTGATTATGATCAACTCTCTCGCTAACTTATTGTAATGTAGCAAGAAGTGTTCACCCTCCATAAACCTAGGATGTATAACACTTGTCATAAAACGATCCCTATACACTTTTCTTGTCAAAATTCATAGCTATACCAAAGGAAGGGTCCTCAACAAGTGGTTATACTGAAACATATAAGGCCCAATGTATTGGCCCTCATCCACTATAGGGTTCAACTCGTCACTTAGCCACCTCATGTGGACTCTTGAATTCTCATTAGGGAACATCCTAAGGTGCGAAATAGGTAATCTTGAAGCGCTAAAAGACATTCTAAGGAATCCTACAAGATAAAACAACCCAAATTAGATTCCATCAACCAATCCATTTCCCAACATAATTTTCCTTAACTTTCAACCAACATCAAGCTCAATTCTCTAATCCAAAGTTTATCTACAATACCTTAGGAATATAACTCCAAGTACTAAGACCAATATAAGATAACCCCTAACTCACAATCCTCACAAGACTAAATCAAGTTTCAAAACACTTTATAAATGGAACCTGTCAAAAATAGAAGAGAGGATTTAAAAACAAAAGCTCTGATACCAAATTATAACACCCTCGATTTACTAGCTAAAAAAGTTTTATTTTGAAAAAGCATTAATTATCAAGTTATTGGGTCTTACCACCACACTTTGCATAAGACCAGATCCCTCACCTTTCTTAAGTCAAGTTTTAAAGCTAAAATAAACCATAACCAAAGTAAATAAGTAGAAATAGAATAATACATAATAGAAGTTATAAATAAATGTTGTAGTACAATAGTATAACCAAAATACGTAAGGGTCATAAGAGTTTAAAGGAAAAAACCAATGAAAATAAAAAAAACTAGCAGCTGAAGGTACAACTAGGGATGGCAATGGGTCGGGTCTGGGCCGGGTCCAGCCATACCCAGACCCGGACCCATTTATATTACCTAGACCTAGACCTAGACCTAACCCAGACCTGTTGGGTCTCAAAAGTTCAGACCCAAACCTAGATCCATCGGGTCTAGTGGGTAAACGAGTCCTAAATGGGTCTGGCTATTTAAAAAAAAATTAATAATATATGTAAATACAAATGCATTCATGTTTTATATAACTTAATATATATTTTTTGTTAAAAAAATCCTCCATGTGAAAAAATAAATATATTAAAATAGTTACGTTAACTTTTTAATTAGTGTTTCAATTATTTTAGAATACAATATTATACACATTACTTATAAAGTAAATATATAAAAGTAAAGTTAAAAATGGATAAGGAGCTCAAATAAGATTATGACAATAATGAAAAACATAATATTAGTATGTATTTATATATGTATATATATAAACACACACACATATATATACTAAATGGGTATGGCGGGTAGGGTTTGGGTTAGGTCTGGGTCTATAACTACTGGACGGGTCTAAAATTCATGGACCCAGACCCGCTAAAAATAAGGCGGGTCTGAGTCAGGTCCGAGACCTATTGCCATCCCTAGGTACAACATGAGTTTGCCCTAACTCTTTGACCCAAAGTTTCACTTAAAAAACAAAATCTTTTCCTAAGGACTCCACTTATTCTTCCCATTCTTATATGCTTTATGCCAATCCATGACCCTCATGTAATCATCTACAAAAGTAGTATCAATACGACTTCATCATATTGAGTAAATCACAATACCTTACAAGAGACAATATAACCATATTTCACATAGTTATATAAAATCCAAAAAGTATACTTGCGCACAAATCATGAACCATAACCACAAATAATATTCATGAAGAAACATATATAAAAAATTAGTCTCAAATTCAATAGTAAAACATACCAGTAAACTTCTCATCATTTTAAAGTACAAAGTTATATTTAATTAGTTAAATATATTCCTAATAAAGTGGTAGGGCACTAAGGAAACTACCAAAATAAAAATCTAAAATAATACCAGGGTAGGGCACTAAGGCATCTACTGAACCAACAAATTCAAAACAAACCATGGTAGGACACTAAGATATCTATAGAATGAATAAATCCATCATAATAACAAGGTAGGGAACCAAAATGAATATTGAACCAACAAATCCATTTCTTTCATTTTATTACACAATAAACATTTTCATTTTTACTTTCTTACTCGAGGCGGATACAATTAATGGAGGGATACAGTGGTACAACATGTCATATTGGTATCTAAAGGTAACATAATGCCCTTACCTCAAAATCACGGATATAGTGGTATGACTGGACACATGAAGGTAACACAATATCCTCCCAAACTATGTTATATAGTCCTTAAATATTGATATCCCTTATAGAGCCCATAGGTTACCTATAGAGTAGAGTAGAACTTAAACTAGGGCATAATAGCACAACAATGAACAAAAATAATGAGGGATAACACCTCACCATAAGGTAGTGACCCCTAGAGAGCAACCATTCCCAACTCGAGATCTTTTAATTTAATTATTAATATTTTATGAGGTGGTAATATAAGTCACATATAACACACTAATTTTTATTTTCCCCACTTAACCATTTTCCTAATTAATTCAAATTATTTAAATAACCCTAAGGTCATAGGTTTATGTCAAGTCAAATCAAAGCTAAGGTGAATCTATCAAAAGTCTAAGGCCAACCTAGCATTCAATTACTTATAAATGATAGATTAATTTAAAATTACCAAAATACCCTTTCAAACCCTAGTTTCACCATTTTATTCATTTTTGTTCCAAACATTATCATTATGAGAGATTTTTCATTGGTAGGAAAAAAAGAAAATATTCCACATTATTTTAGTATGTAGGTAATCTTTTAGTTTTGATGATTAACTATATTTTCCACTTTTCATGCATTTAGTGGGTTACGTCCACCAAAACCCTAATCATGTAACTCTCACGTATCAAATCATCCATGCAGCATGTACGTACACATTTAAAGCATAAAATATAATTTAAATAGGAATATTATTATCACATTATACACAAGGAAATATCTCTAACCCTAGGTCATGCAAATATAATTTATCATAAGTTAACCCTAATCATGTGTATATGCTCCCATTTGGATAATCATAACCCTAACTACTATGCATGAGAAATCATAAGGCACTTACCATGGAATTTGAATCATAACTTGATATGAATGGACACCCTAAAAAAATCTTAGACATACAGATGTGAAACATTTGTCATATTACGATGAATACAACTTAACTTTCACAACCATGCATATCTTCTCTAACACGTTATCATAATATTATGCATGCTAAAATACATGAAAAATATAAAATCGTATCATAATTATAGGTCTAAAAAATCCTATCATACTTGAACATAAATTCTACCATCGTATAAGTAATTGGATTTTCCTAATCCAAGCTTACATAAAAGAAGTCTTCTCTAAATTCCTCAAGAATTTCCTAGGAATATCACATCCAAACATATATATATTAGCATATAATATTAGACAATAATAATACAAATTTATTAAAATAATTTGAAGCTCACTAACCAGTAAAACAAGGCAAGAGGAAGCCAAAGAAAAACTTATCACCAAAGGAGGAAGATTTTGATCGAGAAGGTAAGGATGATCTCATTTGTCTTGGTCGGTGCTAGGGAGGCACAAACAGTAAGAATGGTCGGTGCTAGGGAGGCTGTGAATTGAAGAAAAGATTCAGCAAAAGGGGGAAGTACAAATGGTCACAAAGGGTCAAAGAATAGGAGAAGGGATTCAGTGAAAAATGGATGTAGCGTAAAAGGAGGGAAGCTTTAGCCAAAAGGACTAAAGGTGGGAGAGGTTAGCTTTTGTGAGTTAAGGTGTAGGTTGGGGGTGGTTTCTATAGGATTTGTAGAAGGTGAAGGGGGAGGAATGGCAAGGTCATCAGGTGGTGTAGTGGTTGATTTGGTGGGGAGAGCTAATGATAAAAGAACAAGAAAGTTACATGAGGGTGAAGGTTGTTTCAGGAGTTTTGTGTGTGAGTGATGGGGAGGATATGATAAGGGTTGACAGGGTAGGGTGTGGGGGATCAGTGATGGTGGCTAGTGGTAGGGTAATGAGCCTAGTGAGGGTGGTGTTGTAGCAAATAAAAATGGTGTTGGAAGGAGCAAATGATAGGAAGAATGACCTGGAAAATTTTGTGCATGAGGGAGTTCTGGATAAGTAGAAGAAGTGTAGGTTTTCTAGAGACATTAGCATAACAATGGAGGGAGGGGATAAGTGATTAAGAAGGAGGTGGTGTATAGGAAAAAATGAGCAAAACAAGGAGAGGAAAACATGGGGGGAGAGGGGAGGTATGGTGAAGACAGTGTAGGGTGATGGTTCGTAGGGTAAGGTGTATGGGTAGAGGGAATAGAGTGATGGTAAGGAAATTTCTAGCATTGACTATGAAATAGGTTAGGGTAAATTATAGGTAAATAATTAGGGTAAAATATCTGGGTAAAACATATCAAGTTATCGGGTTAGGTTTATTCGATAAACGAATGCCGGTTAAGACCCAAATTAGGTTTAAAAATTTAATATGCATCTTCAAGTAGATTTTAACTTGATAAAATTTTTATATTTAATAATTCATAATAATATTAAACATATTAACAATATATTTATTACTAATTATCTCAAAATAATTATTATAACTAATACACATAATTACAAGTTATAATTAAGGTTTTTAGAAATAAGGTGTTATAATTGATACTATCGAGGATGGAACCCCGAGACTTACAAAAGGGGCTCTAGTGGCATTGAAAGGGAAGCAGATTGGGACACTATATGAGTTGGTGGGTTCTAGTGTTATGGGGACAATTGATGTGACATCATTGAGGTTATCAAACTCTGATGTTACGAGACTTTGGCATATGAGACTACGACACATGAATATTAAGGATCTGATTAAGCTCTCTAAGAGGGGGATGTTTGATGGACAGAGTATAGGTACTATAAACTTCTGTGAGCATTGTGTGTTTGACAACTAGAAGAGGGTTAGTGTTTCAAAAGCTAAGCATAGTATGAGAGGGTCTCTTTAGTATATCCATTTAGATTTGTGGTCTTTAGCGAGAGTGGACTCCAAGGGTGGTTCGTGATACTTGCTCATATTTATTGATGAATTCTCTATAAAGGTATGGGTTTATTTCTTAAAGCATATGAATGATGTGTTTGGTATTTTCAAACACTAGAAAACCTTGTTAGAGAAGAAGACTAGGAAGCAAATTAAGTTTCTTGAGACATATAATGGTCTTGAGTTTTTTTTAGTAGAGTTTCACTGATTTTAGCCAACACTATAGGATAGTGAGACACCATATCGGAGTTGGGAGACCACAATAGAATGAGGTTGTCGAGAAGATGAACAGAACCTTATTGGAGACCAAAACTGTAACACCCCCAAATTTCACTCCGGAAAATTTTTTTTTTGAAAGATTAAAGCGGAAGCTAGGAGCGAATTTGGGAAATGTTACCGCCACATCTAACACAAGATAAATGTCAACCATCTATCTCATGTTAGGTGCAAGGCTAAAACCTGTCAAACAATTAAATCTGAATTTTTAAATCCAATCAAACAATTAAATCCGAATAGTAAATACTTATCAGAATACGAGAAATTTAAAGTCAATTACAAAACCCTTAGAAATCTGAAAACAATACTTGCAACTTCCAAAGGTGAATACAATTAAACAAAATAAATCCCGAAGGATAAATATCTGGACCGCCTACTCACTCAGGTCAAGCCTTCCACCCCAAAACAGTATCCGATCTTAACCTGCACAAGAGGTCTGCTCCCCACCATCGGTGGATCATCACAGGACCCATTCAACCAGTGTAGTATCAGTACGGGTCCAATACTGAGTAAGTCTCGCTACCCTACCTTATAGGAGAGATATCATCAAGTGCATATTAAATTATAGTACAATACGTTAATACAATATCATACATACTCACAACCCACAGCATGAATCTTGCCATACATTCATAGTAACATTTAAAACATATGCAACATCCCAGTTAACATATAAGCGTGGTATAACCGAAATAATACGTGACTCATTATGCACATAAACAGCATGTGGTGATACATATAATAAAGGCTGGCCATGGTCCAACTAGACTTATTCTTTATTCTCATTAATAGTATATTCATTCCACACATATTCTCTAATGATCCATGTGAGCACGGGGACCCCACTATTATAGCCGGTGGACCGGAAATCGAACCCCAGAGCAAAACGCCTCTGGCCACTATTATAGCCGGTGGAACGGAAATCGAACCCCAGAGCAAAACGCCTCTGGCCACTATTCTAACCGGTGGAACGGACTGGCCCCGCACTTACATGGTGTTCCGCTGTAAGTGATTAGTATCTTTCCCGTGGATTAACTTATTCGTGTAGGTCTGTCGAGCCCGAATCCCCCCACTATTATAGCCGGTGGACCGGAAATACACACCCAGAGCAGAACGCCTCTGGCCACTATTATAGCCGGTGGACCGGAAATCGAACCCCAGAGCAAAACGCCTCTGGCCACTATTCTAACCGGTGGAACGGACTGGGTCGGGCTCATCAGTCTTTCGCTTTACGTAATTAATGTCTTATTCGTATCTTATTGAATTCACATCACGCCCTTGACATGCATAAATCATTCACTTCATACATTACACATCACAAACAATAAAATTCCACATTCATAACTACACTTAGTCAATAATACACATGATAACACCAAGCAACTCTAAGTAGCCATAACGAACCCTAATTGACCACACCAAACCGTGCCTTGACCCTATTTTACCACACAACCATACTTAGCCATCCCAAACCTTAATTACCCTCAGCAATTCACAATTAGCTACTCCAACCCTACTTAATCACAACGACCCAGAGTTAATCATTCCAAACCCTAATTATGTCTCCTCCAAACCCTTATAATACTCCACGTACTATTCCCCGTTCAAAACAGTTAAACACCCGAATAATACTTGCATTACCTTCCTTACACCCCAAATTAGCCTTTCATAGGTAAATTTTGCTCCCACGCAGACGTTACGCATCCCATGCAACCTCTCGAACTTTTCACACAAACCCTAAATCCCATACAATCATTAATTTCCATGCAAAACTCTAACTCCACAATACAAACCCTAATACCACCATACAAGCATTAATACCACCACATAACCCATAACACCACCATGCAAACCCTAATACAACCATAAACCATTAATACCACCATACAATCATCAATACCACCATACACACCCTAATACCACCATGTAAACCCTAATACCACCATACCAACCATAATACCACCATGCAACCCTAATACCACCATAAGCCATTAATACCGCCAAGTAATCTTTAATACCACCATATAAACCCTAATACTACCATGCAATCCCTAATTTTCCCCATGCAACCTTAATTTATTCCCACTCTTTTGTTTATTTAATTCCACCTTCTCCTCATCGTCTCACAAATGGTGAACTCCTTAGGTCATCCATACCTATGTTAGCCGACGTACTTCCCTTTGGTTATTCTAACCGCTTATTTTTCTTTTTCAAGTCCCCACTTCACCACACTTCCTCACATAACCCAGCATGCATGTCGTAGGGTCACATCACCTCACATCACATCATTCTTGTTCCACAACATATCAGTATACAAAGACGAGAACACGGGGACGTACCTCGGTTCCATGCTGCGCTACACAATACACAGATAATATACAGGATTATAGCATACAACCGCACAAAGCATACAAGACAGGTAAAACATGCAATGCACACAAGTGGCCTTAGTTACGTCCTTACGAAATACCCATAAGTAGAGGTAAGTAGAGAACTTACCTGGATCCGAAGCTAGCTAAGCGAAATGAGAGGGAGAGGGATCCCTAGTTCGTGGGTCCACGAGAAAGCTTTCCTAGACCCGATAGAAATCAAAAACTAAATTAGAAACTATCCTATCAATCAATAATTCACATACTCTAATTAAATACACACAAACGACACAAATGATTTCTCTTAGAAAACGTGTCCAAAACTTAGAACTTAAAAGCATAGCTTTATTAAGATTTAAGGTTAAAACTAAATCAAAACGGATTAATATAAATATCACTCGGGACATTTCAACTTAATTTGGAAAGCCCGAGAAGGAATAATCGATCATAAGTTAATTTATCGAAAATAACTTATTTATTAGGTTTTACAACTAAATAGGTAATCTAACCATTTACATAGAACCAAATCCAACCCGATTAGGTTAAAACAGAATTTAAATGATTTAAAACCCAAAGATAGAATTCGATTAGATAAAATACACATAGCAAAAATTAATTTTATAAAATCATCCCCGAAAATTAGGGTTTCAAAGCCCATAACACAAACTCAAGTAATTCCATTTAATTAGTTCAAATTAAAGGTATTAGAAAGAAATTAATACCATTTCAACTATTTCTATGCATTCAATTTTAGAAAAACAACAATACAACTTGAAATTTAGGGTTTTAGGCCCGAAAACACAACTCGTTAAAATTCTATAAATTTAATCAAATTGAATGTTTAGAAATGCAATTAAACACATTTTATAACATATCAAATAATCAATTGCTCAAAACTAGTAAAAGAAATACACAATTTAGCCCAATTAGGGTTTTTGGGCCCGGAACGCAAATCCGATCAATTCTTGGCAAAACATATAAATTGACGGTCCGGAAATGTAATTAACATATTCTAATGTAATTTATATAGTTAATTGAATAAAATAACCCGATTACCCAAACCAATTTAAACCCGCGGGAATTTTGACCTAAAAATCCAATTCCGGTCAATTACGCACAATTTTCCCAAATCAACACTTCTAATATAAAATTAAATACATTTTAAACGATATTATAAAATCAATTGAGCGGGACGGCTCAATTATACGACCCAATTTCATTACACCCAAAATTTGACCTAGGAATCAAATTCCGATAAAACCTGCATAAATTTCTCAAATTGACGGTTCCAAAATGAAATTGGATACATTTTAAAACATATTGTATAATCAATTTATTAAAAATAGCTAAAGCGGGCGAATCCAAAAAATTCGGGCATAACCCGGCCAAAAATCCAATTTTTCCGAAATCTCAATATAACAATACAATTAACCTATCCAAATCATTCTTACAGCACATATATACACAATCAAACAATCAATTTAGCTTTTTATAAGCTAATTCATACCCAATTAATTAAAACAAGGGTTAGGGTTTTTCGGAAATTATACCAAAGGAAAAACCGACAAATCGGGGCAAAGGAAGGCCGGGGAAGCTTCGTCGAAGGCCAAGGACTGCTCGCCGGTGATCAGCTGGGCTCGCCGGTGACCGGGCGGTGGCGCGAGCTGCGTGGCCTGCTGCTGCTGCTGTCGCCGCCCGCTGTTGCTCTGCTGGGTTGGCTGCTGTCGCGCGGCTTTAGTTGTTGCTGCAGCGGCGGTCAGCCTGTGCGGGTCGGTGGTGGTCGAAGCTTGGCCGGCGGGGCGAAGCAAGGAGGGGTAAGGGAGGAGGGCTAGGGCTTCGGGTGCAGAACAGGGGCGCACAGGAGAGGGGTCGGGGTGGGGAAGAGAGAAAGAAAAAGAAGAGGGGGGGGGGTTCGGTCGGGCCGGTTGGTTTTTTTTTTTTTAACGAAAACAAGTATTAAATAAAATATTAAAAACTTAAAAATTAATATTGGAAGATTTTATCTAAAATTTATTAAATAAAAATTATTTCGAAACGATCCGAACACTTAAAATAAATAAAAAAAACTATATACAGAATTTCAGAAACATTTTCGAAAGAATTAACCAACGAACATAAAAATTTATATTATTTACGGAAATACATTATAAAACCCCGAAAAATTATTTAAAAACATATACTAAAATATTTAAGTCAAATTCGAATAAACCAAGACTAATTTAAATAATTTCCGAAATCGGTTTTCCGTAAACCAAAAAGCATAAAACGAAAGAGAATTAATTCCAGAAAGAATTCCATAAATAAACTCCGATAATCTTTTTAATTTAAAACTTTCCAAAAATATTAACGATTACCGAAAACGAATAATTTTAAAGTCGGAAATATTTTCTACGGATAAAATTATTAAAATAAATTTAACTATTTAAGTAGAAATTCTATAATTTAAATAATATATTTCGTCAACGAAATATAACTTCAAAACAAAGTCGGAATCACATGACGAAGATATAATCGAAACGAATTAAAAATATTAAAACCCAAAATACGAGAAAGAACGGAAATATATATTTTTAACCGAAGATCAAAATCATAAGAATATAATAAAATCACTGTCGTGAACGAATTTGTCTAGAATGGTTCGCAACGACAATGATTAATTACATTCAATTATGAATTCGAAATCATCGATAAATCTGTAAAACGAAACGAAATTAGAATAATTAATTATTTACATCAATTACGCTAATAAAATCATTAAACTTAATAAATCTAGATTTTAAAAATACGGGGTATTACAAAAACCTTATTGGGAGATCATAGGGAGGGTTAGGTAGAGAGTTTTTGGTTGAGGTGATTCACATGGTAGCATACTTGGTGAATTGGTCACCAAATTGGTTAATAGAGTTAAAGACACTAGAGGATTTTTGGTTTAGTAAGCCAATTAATTACTATGATTTGCATATCTTTAGTTGCCCTACTTATTCTTATGTGAATGATGGTAAACTTGAGCCTAGATCCAAGAATTTTATTTTTCTTGGCTTTACATTTGGAGTGAAGGAGTATAGGTTATAGGACCTAGTTACATCCAATTTCTTGACCATCAAGGATGTTACCTTCAATGATTCTGTGTTCCTAAAGAAGATTGAGTCTTGTGATGGTTTCTCTAAAGAGGTGGAGCATGATAGTGCTTCAAGATAGGTAGAGGTTAACGTTGACTTAGATGGCATAGAGCCTTTTGAGGACCTACTATGGGTGGATCCAGATAGTAGGTGGAGTAAAGGGGTGTTACTTCAGGTAGAGCATGGAGGATTGTTAAACATTCAGTCAGGTATGGTTATGAAGAATTGGCTGGCTATACTTTATCTAGTGTAGAGAATATTGTTGATGTGCATGAGCTAACATCATTTTTAGAGGCTATTGAAAGTACTGATTCTGCTAAATGTTATATTGCTATGGAGGAAGAGATGAAGTTCTTATTGAATAATTAAACATGGAACTTGTGGAGGAACCTAGGAAGAAGAAGATAGTTGATTTTAAGTGGGTATGAAAGTTCAAAAAGGGAGATATAGGGGTCAAGAGACCAAGGTATAAGGCTTGTTTAGTTGCATGTAGATTTAGTCAAATTCCAAGTATAGACTAGAATGAGGTATTTTCTCTTCTAGCTAGACATACTTCCATTCGTACTTTGCTTGCGCATGTGGCTATGTATGATCTTAAGTTGGAAGTTAAAACTGCATTTTTACATGGTGAGCTTGAGGAGGATATTTACATGCAACAACATAATGGATTTGTGGTTGATGGGATATGTGATCACGTGCACCTATTGAAGATGTCACTGTATGGTCTAAAGTTTTCTCTTAGACAATGGTATAAATGATTTGATTAATTTATAATTCATCATAGTTTCTTTAGGAGTGAGTATGATGGATGTGTGTACTTGAAGGAGATGAAGGGTGGCTCTTTTGTGTATCTTTTTCTATATATTGATGATATGCTTGTGGCAGCAAAATATTAGGGATGATAATCGAATGGGTTTTACCCGAAATCCGATGGGTTTTATCCATTGGATGTGTATATGGATATGGATAAATGAATATGGATATGAGTATGGAGGAAGGAGAGAAATATCCGCCGGGTTTGGGTATGGATATGGGTAAGGGATCCTCAAATCCGTACCTGTACCCGCATCCATTTACCGGATATAAAATTACATTTTTACCTTTATTTATGTAACGTTAAGTATATTTGTAACACCCCAAAATTCACTATTTTTTTATGAAGTAATTAAAATATAAACTCTTAAATTCAAACTCGTGAATTCTAGGGATGTTACAGCCACACTTAGTACCAAACCGGTTCTCTCCAACCGTTTCAGTACCAAGTGCTAAGGCTAAAGAGAATGTTATCATTTAAACTCAAACCAATAGTTCATAAATAATTAGAAAGAATCATACATCAAAAATCAGAGTACGCGTATAAGAATCATGAATTAGAGTACATGGTCAAAATTCCAGAAAAAGAAGAAATAACACTTTCATAAGATAAAAGCTTCATCTAGAAAACTCAATACAAGGTAATAAATTAAAAAGGATAAATCCGATATAAGAAGAAATAATAGAAATAAATAAGATAACAAGAAGAGTGAATCCGGCCACAACTCTCTCGAACTTTGAGCCAAACATGCTCAACACTCAGCCCCGACTGATGTCTCGTCCACCTGCACAAAGTCAGAAGGGCATACTACTCATGGGAATGAGCAACACCCATGAAAAGGGTAACTAAGCACTAAGGTCCACACATAAGCACATAAATCATGAAGAAGAATAGAAGAACACAATCATAAATGTATATAATCAACTTGGTAAAAGTACAAAGGCCCAAATATAATCCAATTCAATTACTTAATTAATCTCTGATCAGAAGTCGATTCACACCATGCTTTTTATCAAATCCATGTGAGTACGGAAGCCCCCACTATTATAGCCGGTGGATCGGAGGCACATAGGGTATCATACCCTAACCACTATTATAGCCGATGGATCGAAGACACATAGGACTACGCGTCCTAACCACTATTCCTAACCGGTGGATCGGTTGGCCCCGGCTTGCAAGGTGTTCCACTATAAGTAATTAGTATCTTTTAAGTGCTTTAGCAAAACTCTAGTTTGTGATCATTGAGCTTGGGAACCCCCACTATTATAACCGGTGGATCGGTCACACATAGGACATCATGTCCTAACCACTATTATAACCGGTGGATCGGTCACACATAGGGTAAAAACCCTAACCACTATTCCGAAACGGTAGATCGGTTGGTCCCGTCTCAACGATATTCCACTTTAAGTAATTAATATCTTAGGTATCTTATTCACAAGCTTTGACCTAGAACATGAATGAATCATTATCTTTACATTTCACACATCACAAATCATAAATTCCACAATCATAATTACATTTAAATCACCAAATACATATGATAACACAAAAACTCTAAGCAACCACAACCAACCCTAATTGACCACAACAAACCATAGTTAACCACTCCAAACCCTATTTAACCACAACAACCATAATTAGCCATTCCACACCTTAGTTAATAACAATAAACCACAATTATCCACTCCAACCCCATTTAATCACAACGACCCAGAGTTAATCACTCTAAACCCTAATTCAGTCTCCTCCATACCCTTATAATACTCACGTACTATTTTCCGTCCAAAGTGTCCAAACACCCAAACAACGCTTACATTACCATCCTCACATCCCAAATCAACTTTTCATGTGTAAGTTTCATTCCCATGCCGACTTTACACATGCCACACAACCTCTCGAACTTTTCATACAAGCCCTAAATCCCATGTAATCATTCACTCCCATGCAAAACCCTAACTCCACCATGCAAACCATAATACCACCATACAAACCCTAATACCACCATGAAAACCCTAATATCACCATGCAAATTTTAATACCGCCATGCAAACTCTATATTTTGTCATACAAAACCCTAAATTCAATCCACACAAAACCAAAGATCCATCCATACCAAACCCTAGATTCAAACCATAGAAAACCCAAAGATTTTTCCATATAATACAATTGATTAGATTCTCCCATTCCTAACCACAAATTAGATTCTCCCATACAAGACCATAAGTTAGATTCTTCCACATAAAATCATAATTTAAAATCTCCCATATAAACCATAAATTAGATTGTCCCATATAACATCATATATTACATTATCCCATACACAATCATCCAAACCATAAATTATATTCCCTCATACAAAACCATAAGTTAAACTCTCCCACACAAAATCATAAAAATCATAAATTAGATTCTCCCACACGAAACCCTAAAATTCTCCATTTTATTCTTCCACTCATAAATAATTAGGTCAACTCACATCCCTTAGTCAACTTCTTTTCCCATCCTCCTTTTTCATCCTTTCTCCCACACAAACCACATCAACATCCTCACGTGCATGCCTTTGCAGGGTCACAACACATATCATCACATATACATAATACATATGCCATGCAAATACATAAAAATATACTTCAACTCTACATCATACCACATACGAAATAATTAATAAAGATAAACATAGGATACATAGCATGCGAAGCACATAATGCATATAAACACACAAGAGGCCTTAGTAACACCCTTACCTAAAATGACACCGGTCTTAAAGCACGCTCCTACGCCTCCTTAGGGCTTTGACCAAATAATAACATACTAATAGAAATAACATTAACAAAATTCTAACTTTGCTAAAGATATAGAAATAATAGAAATATTATAAAAGTTGATAACATAGGGTTAAATACTTTACCCTAATAATAATAATGATACTAAAAATAATATAAATGAGAATATAAATAAGAATAATAATAATAGTAACAATACTAATAATAAAAAGGACATTATTCAAAAACAAAGTAAAATAAAGGCTTTGGCCCCTTTTCCAAAATAATACTAATAATATTATTAGTAAGATAAATAAAAAAATTTAGTAATAATAATAATGATGAAATAGTAAAAATAAAAACAATAATAATAATAATAATAACAACAACAACAACAACAACAACAACAACAACAACAACAACAACAACAACAACAACAACAACAACAACAACAAAACTAATAGTAAAGTATTTGTAATACTAATAATGGAATAATAATAATAATAGTAATTTGAAATAGGAAATAATAATAATAATTATACTTATAACATATTAATATTAATAATAGTAATAATGGAAATAATAAGAGTAATAATGATAAAATCGAAAATAAAATACAATAGGGCTTCAGCCCTCAATAGAAATAATAATCAAAACATTCATACTACTACTAATAATAATACATATTAAAAATATGAATAATAATAATAATAATAATAATATTTATATCCAAATAAATGAAATAAATTAAATTAAGGCTCATAAAAATAGGGAGAAGGGTTGATAGGGTCTAGGGTTCAACCTTAGGCTGGTGGGGATAGGCGGCACTGGCGGCGGCCGGAAAAAGAGAAGAAAAGGGTAAAAGTTGAATGTTGGGAAAAAGATAGGGAGAATTAAGGTGGGAGTAGAGGTGTTTAGAGTTGCCTAGAAGGAAAGAAATAAAATAAGGGCGTCGGTGCAGCCAAAGGTGGCGGCGCACGACGTTGATGGTGGTGGCCGAATAGGAGAGAAGAAGAAAGAGAGAGGATGAGAGGGAGAAAGAGGAAAAGAGAGGTAGGGGAAGGTAGAAGGTGATCTGCTAAACATTTTAGAAGGTGAAAGAAGCGGCGGAAGCGGCGGAAGAGGTGGTTAAAGGTGGTTCGAAGGGTGGCAGAGATAGAAAAATAGGTTGATCGGGAAGGCTACTTCGCACAGCCGGGGTGGCTCGTGCACGAAGAATCAAGGGATATGGGACGTTTGGCTAGCTAGAGGGTGGTGCAATGAAGATTTTGGTAGGCGGAGTAGGTGGCGGAATTGGCCGAAGGCGGCAGAGCTGGTGTCTAAAGGGGCAGCGGCGAACAAGGGAAAAATTTCTGGGTAAGCAGCCAAAGGTTCGATACAGGGCAAATTATAGGGATATTTATAGAGTAAAATGGAGGGTTAAGGTCGGAGGGCAAATCGTAAGGATCAGCCAGGTTGTTTAGGCTCACCAGCGGCAACAAAAGCCGGCAAAATCAAACGGCAAGATGGTTGTGCACAGAAAAAGAAGGAAGTGGTTTGGGTCATCGTGAAAGGCGGAATGACGGGGAAAATAAGGGAGGAACGACCGATCAAACTGGTGAGATCGGCGGCGTCAGTTTCGGAGGTGGCTGGTCGATGATAATGGTAGGTGCGATCGGTGGGGGAGAAGAAGAAGAAGGAGAAGGAAAGGTGTGGGGTGGACCGGCAGCCTGAGGAAAAAGAAAAGAAAAGAAAGGGAGGCAGACCGGGCGGTCGGCGCTGCTTAAAGTTTTTTTTTTATCAAATGTGGCGGTAAAGCGAAGGAAAAACAAAACGTAGCGCTGGGATAAGGAAGGAGGAAGGAACGGCTGCGCGGTTAGGCTGGGCCGAAGAAGAAAGGAAGGAGGGAGGGGACTTGGGCTGCGAGCTGGCCCAAGTCGGGGAGGAGAAAAAGAGAAGAAAAAAAAGGAAGAAAGAAAAAGAAAAAGGAATAGGGAAAAAAGGAAAAATAATTAGATTAGGGCCAATTAAATTAATCTAAATATTTAGGATATTTAAAAATAATAATATTTAAATAAATAATATTTAAATCCCTTTTTAGGTTAAATTAGGATTTTTAAAAGATTTTCCATAAATTCCATTTTACTTAGCGAAACACCCTAATTTTCTTCAATTAAATTATTTATTAAACTAATATTAATTTGAAACTATTTTATCCTTCTTACTTTAAATAAAATAATTTATTTTATTAATTTCCAAAATAAAATCCTTAATTAGCTAAAATACCCAAATTTCACCCTAATTAAAATATTTATAAGATTTCTCCTGATTTGCCCAAATAAATTTTATTTTACCTTAATAAAAATAATTTATTTAATTAATTTTCATAATAAAATCTTATTTAAATATAAATTTTAAATTAGAAATTTTTGGGGAATTTCAATATTTTCTAAGGCTAAAAGTGAAGATATGATTAAATTTTAACAATCTAAGGATATAATTCTAACATTAAATGATTTTTACTTTATATTTAATGGATTTTACCCGAAATACGATGGATTTTACCTGATGGATATGTAAACGGATATGGGTGAGGAAAAAAAATACCCACTGGGTTTGGATACGGATATGGGTATAGGTTTTCTTATCGAGTTTGGGTAATGGATAGGGGGTACCCAATCCATACCAAATTAATTGCCATCCCTACAAAAGATATATATGATGTTGATAAGGTGAAGGTAATAATGAAGAGTAAGTTTGAGATGAATGATTTTGCAGCTAGGAAGAGGATCTTTAACATGAAGATCATTATAAACCACGAGTAGAAGTTGTTGTACTTATCACAAGAATCCTATGTGAACAAGGTAGTAGAGAGGTTTCATATGATGGATACTAAGATGGTGAGCACTCCATTAGCTACTCACTTTTTATTATCTACTTTAGATTGTCCCAAATTGAAAGAGGAAGAGGAGTTCATGGCAACTATTCCATATTCGAATGTTTTTGGTTGTATCATGTACACTATTTTGTGTTCCCGGTCTGATATCACTCAAGCTCTTAGTGTTGTGAGTCAATATATGGTAATGCTCACTAGCAAGCAGTAAAGTGGATCTTTAGGTACTTGAAGGGAATAACATCAACTTGCATAGAGTATGGGAGATCAGTTGATTCGCTTGTTGGGTTTGTAGACTATAATTATGGTGGAGACCTTGATAAAAAGAGATCCACCAGTGGCTATGTTTTTTGTCTTAGTGGTTCAACTATTAGTTGGAGGTCTTCCTTTCAAGAGGTGACAGCCTTTCAAGAGCCAGAGTATATGGCTATGACAAAGGCTTTTCAAGAAGCTGTGTAGCTTGGTTTTTTAGTATGAGAGTTGGGATTTGGTCATGGTGCTCCGGTCATTCATGATGATAGCCATAATGCTATATGTTTAGTGAATAATTAGAATTCTTTTCATTTTCAAACAAAGCACATTAACATCAGGCATCACTTCATCCGAGGCATTATTGTTGATGGCTAAGTTGTGTTGTAGAAAGTGAATACTTTAGATAATCTGACTGATATGCTAATGAAACCAATGATTATGGGTAAGTTCGAGTATTTTTCAAACTCAATTAGTGTTTGTAGGCCATGAGGCCCTTTGTTGGGTTAGGGTTATTTTTGTAGAGGTATTTACATGTCATACATTACAAATACTATGTTAGTGTGGAGAATTATGAGCTTTGACTGGGTATTCGAATAACAACATAACATTTTATCGTTTCATGCAGGTAGTGGAGAAATTTGGGGTTAATATTTGGGATCTATGAGAAACACGAACCATATTTTCTCACAGATTATTTTGATGTGTTTTTAGGAAAAAGTAGAGAGTAAGAAAATTAACATGGGGGTCTCATGTTTCCTAAACATGGTTTGTTTTTGTCCTTTATTTTTGAAATATGTTGTTTTGTTCCATAGGATTTTTCTAGTATAAAAGAGATATGAGAGAACCTTAGCCGTCAATTCGTTTGACCCAACTTCTTCTTCTTCTTTATAGAATTCTCTATTGATTAAAGAATTATAAATTTGTGTAATTGATTGATTGATTAGTTTAATCATATTATAATTACACAAGAGTACGAATAAAGATCTCTACTTTTTCCTCAATTGTTCTATTTTATGATTGAACCCTCAATTTTTCATAATCTTGTTAATTTTGGTGTTCGATTTGGATCCACTCAATCCACGCAATTTTGCAATAATTCCATATAGCATTACCCATCCCCTTAGTGTAAATCCTTTATTGCACATTTTTTCTAAAATAAGTGTATTATTTGTAATTCACTAAGTATATATTCTCAAACATATATTTCTCAGTGAATCCCTATGACAAAGGTAACCCATCAATACAATTATTGAACTCATTAATTTGTCTAAACTCTTTGTCAAACCTATATAGGAATGATTGCAATGTTTCTTATAGTCCCTACACAATCTCTACTAGGTAGAAGGAGTATTTCTAGGGGCATTATTAAGCATTCAAAGACTCAACAAATGTTAGCTCATAATCTTCCAAAGCACGTCAAAGCTAAATGCCATAAAATTTCTCCTTATGTACCCCTGCTATAAATATTGAATTATTAAAAACTTCAAGTGGGTTTTTAGGTTGAATGTATCATCAAACATTTTAAATGGGGTATCCATATT
Organism: Tamarix austromongolica; assembly: GCA_039764185.1. NCBI lineage: Eukaryota > Viridiplantae > Streptophyta > Magnoliopsida > Caryophyllales > Tamaricaceae > Tamarix > Tamarix austromongolica. The sequence goes on along the minus strand of CM077819.1, from coordinate 102,932,620 downwards.
TTTATAGGGATTGAGCCTTGGTGATCCTTTTGCTAAATGGATTTTACGAACTAAAGTTGGATTCTTCTACAATATCTTTCACGGCTCTGAGGTAGCCTACCATCCTTTTATCAATTATTCTCATAATATCTCTATCATTATCACCCCAATCTCCACTAGCTTGATGTTTTTCAGTTTAGTGGCTTAGGATTCTATTTCTTTTGTAGATCTCAAGGCTTATGGCCCCCCTCTATTTAATTCCTTTCATCCTTGTTCCATGGAGGTTACTAATCTACTCTACATCTCCCTCCTACATTATTACTCTTTGGAGCCTTATCCTCGGTGGTCTTTCTTCTAGGAGGATCATTTCTTAATCCACTCCCTCTTCTTGAGTTTCTTGGGACATAGGTTGTTTTTGAGACCTAGAAAGGGGTTGTTGATGGTATAAAAGTTAAGAAAACATGTTGAGTGTTGTGTTAGAGGGGCAAGCATGTTTGACATCAACTTTTGTTATGGTGCTTAGAATTTAACATTAATAACTTATATCTAGTCAATAATAATTGGCTATTCCTCAGCTTGGGGATCTCTAGGACTTGGGTGAATTGATTTTTAGGTAGTATAGGAGACATGACTTTTAGTAAGCGTCTCTATAGATGACACTTGCTTTTGTGTTATGAATATAAGCCTAGGGACTTAGGTGGAGTGCTAAAGAAAGAATGGAACAAGAAGTTAGAGCAAAAAGAGTGTATTAAGTAAGTGTTAACATGTCTTAAAAATGATTAATGAGATATCTATGTACATGTGTGAGTACATAGGGTGTAGAAGAGAAGGGGAACATCATATGTGTACCATCTATAGTAATAGGGCGAGTACTAAATGATTGTAGGTCGTTTTGGGCCTTGAGCATTTAGGTCCTTAGTGTTAGGTCAACTATGCCTTAAGCCTACTTCATGGACCTATTTAGTGGGCCTTGTCAATCTCTAGATCATCTCTTTGGGTCTAATAGTATAATTTTAATAATAATCCATTTCACAAAAGGAGTGAAAATGATTTAAAACCCATAAAACTATTTCTTTTTAGTCAGGTAAATCTTTCATAATAATCCAACTCATTAAAAATCTTAAGGTTGTAAATGAGCCGACTCACTCTCACTTTGAGCTCGACTCATTTAAGTTTTCTAGGGCTTGAACTTGATGCATATACTAAACGAGCCTCCATGCAAAGTTCAAGCTTTGCTTGTATAAGGCTCATGAACAATTCATTTAAAACAAACTTATTTGAGCTTGACTTATCTTGTTTAACTATTCAACTTATTTAAGATAAAATATTATAAAAATAAGCCTATAATTAAGTCAACTCGCGGACCTATATAAATGAGTGGGCTCGTGAACAAGTCGAGCCATTATTGTTTTGAATTTGATTTGTTTACTAAATTAGCCTTTAACTAAATAAACGAATCAAATCAAATGCTTAATGAGTCTAGTCGAGTCGGTCGTATTTGTTTACATCCCTAAACATCCATACTAAAACAGACGGATGATTATATTATTTGGCATATACGGGATCTCGAATGCCACAAAATCATAAGACCCCTTTTAAGTTTTGTCCATCTTCCCTTGCCATGAAAAAGAACACGGGTCAATGTATGCAGCCTATCCAAACGTGTCAACTTAATGTAACTTCAAGGTACGTCACTGCTTCAATGAGAACAAATTAGTCACTGAATAAATACTCCTCAGTCAAATCAGCGGCCACTCCCGCATCTCTAATTTTAATTCAAATCCTTTCATGTGTTGCTTGATACGCTGAAACCCAGTTGCAGCCTCCAACTGGACGTAAGCTGAAAAAAATCATGTGATCAAGAATATCAAACTAATCAAGGAATGACAGAGGATAGATCTTTTCATCATTTGTTAAGTATATACTATTTCCTTTTCACACCAAGACCGGTCCTCAGCATACATCATTACACGTAAATTGCGGCAGTCAGAATCCAAATCGGGCGCACCGCGCACGTACTACAGCCTACACTACCTACACCAATGAGCAAACAAGTCCGCACAATAAGCGAGGAGCAACCATCGTATCTAACATTGCACACGCAAAGTGTGCAAGAAATTGTAGCAGATGAGAATGGAGAACCCTTTTTCAATTAAGAAGTTATCGACACTACAAACACCGCTTAAGGATAGTTGAACTCATGAACTATATTCGGCAGATGAACATGTAGCATAAATGTCCAAAGGAAACACGTACCAGGAAATGTGATATTTATGGGCAAGATATTATCCTGTCATTTCATAATTAACAGAAATACCGACAATCTCAACCACGAAAAAGAAAACCAGCAAACGCCAACTGCCAAGTGAGTAGCTTTCTTATAGCTTGCAATATGATGAACAAGCTAATCAAACATACTGACTGAAGCAGTTATATATATATTGATACAACAGCTTCAATTTTTTCACGATACATATGGATAAATATAGATGCAAGTTCCATATTGCAATTTTGAATTTTTTCGACAGTTCTGTATACTATATGACAGTTAAAGGAGCGAAATGCAAGCAAGGCCTTTTATAGCTAGATTGCCTTTATTACAACTAAAGTATATTGATGAAAAGTATGCTAATTAAAAAATTTAAACCTATTGTATCACGTATGTCTGTCAAGGCCGCCACCAATTTGCATGTGCAACCAATCTGGTGATGAACCTCGACTGTATTCCCTTGGAGGTTGCGAACTGCATGCCACCCCTGATGCATCAAATACTTGCGGACCAAACTGAAAAGCCAAGCAAGAATGTCAGAAAACAAAAACATAAAACATCTCCCAGCGTTAAATCTATGACGAAAGAAAACACAAAGTTCACTACTCTTCCTTCCTCTCACTTGATGTCTCTCTCACTGTTGTTTTCACTTAAAATACTAATACTGCAGCAAGTTACATCTGCTATTCAGTAATAAACAAGACAAAACCACCGTCAGAGAGAGGGAAATGTGGCTTACAGCTGTCCTAAGTGTCATTTACCAAGACCCATAGGCCATAGTACAGTTTCAAGATTGGTGGTTGAGTATGTGTTGATTCATAGATGGTGGACTTTGATCTACATGTATCCCGTGATTAGAAATGACGTAAAGTGGTGCCAAAGATATAATTCCATCTGTGGAGATACAACTATATGATTCAGATGCTGAGTCGTCTTAAATCCGTGGACTTGTTTTCATCATCTCGTCAGCCAAAAGGCACTTCGAGTGATTGTGTGTTATATTGTTCCGTGTTTTTTTCTCCCATCCGCAACAGTATAAAAAATGAGGCAAATTCCAGAACTATGTCAGGATAACAGAGAACCCAGATATACAACGGCAGAAAAAAGTGTACTGTACCTCCATAAAAAAAGTGTACTGTACCTCCATAACATTGAAGTTATCTTTTGGAATTACATGATATAGAGTCTCTTAGTGCTTACATGATCTTTTGGGGGATATCCTTCCATGCCAAGGTTCATTCTCGAATTAACTGCTTCAAGTTTCATTGAAAGAAACTGTAGAAAAATGTCCAACATAAAACTAGCTTGTACCAATGATCATAGGAGAGGATAACACAGAAGTCGGAGAGAAAGATGCATACCTCAACTTGACGTTGTAATGATTGGATATAATTGATGATCTCATCAAGTACCAGTGCCTTCCCAATAACCTGAATTCAAGAAAAACCGGCATATTAAAATGAAATAATTTATATTAAAAATTAAAGAAAAGAAAAAGAAGAAGAAGATCTAAACGCTGGACTAAAATTCCGAACACCAAAAATATGCAGTGTAGTCCAACAGTAAAGAAGTGTACTGCCTTATTAACCCTTGTCACGAGCAACTGTTTATCATGGAGCAGCCAAAAACACCAGAGAAAAAGTTCTGTAGTATCATAGATTTCAAACGACCGGAGAAACAGACCTTATTACATCCGGGGACAATCTCTTGGAGAATCTTCATCCTCTCACTAATCTTCTCTCTTCTCGCCTGCCCAACAAATATTTCAAAACTAATTAATTCAATATATGCCTCACGTCATAAAGGCAAAAAGTTGTGCCTTGACTAATATATTCTCCCAGTACAGATATCAATAGCGACAGTTTTTCTCCTTTGCAACTTGGTTAAAAAATGGAAGTGGAAACACGAGTAGACGCTTATAATTATATGCGTACGGAATTAATCAGTACCCTTTCTGCTAGGCTGTGGCTATCAGTAGCTTGACCTCGTCTGGCTCGCACATGAATATAATCTTTTGGAGGATCAGGAGGCGATTTAGAGTTTTGTTCCGTTCCTTTTCCAGCACCAATTTCAGCATCAACTTTGGAAATTTGATTCTCATGTTTAGGTCCCGATGGTCTGAATCGCTTACTTTCTTCATTCTGCTCAACCACAACACCAAAAAAAAGAAAGAAAAAAAAAAGTGATTTTCATAAGCCAGTAAAAATAACCTTTATCAACAGCGACACAATCATGTATTCAGAAAATACTTAATTCTAATTATCAAAACAAAGAATTATGATAATTCGACTTCAATAGTCTACAATAATAACATCTATATGATGTAACATAAGAAAGTAAAATTGGTGAATTCACTGGATACCAAACCAAACATATGGTAAATCAACGTCTGAGAAGTGCAGCTATCATTATATGTAACGCTAACTGGAAGAATTAATTTAATTTATGTTTAACCACGCAATCTAATATTGAAAAGAAAAAAAAGTCGCAATCAACCTCATCTAAATATTCATGCACTCAAGTGAAGCCACTTTGAACAAATTCAAATCAAAACATGCCAAATAATTGAATCAGAGAACAGGAAACTTGAGCAGGTAGAAATTCATACCACAACATTGCCACCACTAATAGAAACACCTATCGCCGCTTCATCATCCGCCAACTCTCTCCTCTTCCTGACACCACCACCGCCTCTTCGCTCCAGCACCAAATAATCATTTCCAGAAACTTCTCGACTCGATTTAGCCGCTTCGGTTAATTGTCCCAAATTCGAACTACCGAAAGGAGCTCTCCTCAGCTCCAATCCTCCAGCATCATCACCGCCTGACAACCTAGGTTCACCGCCACTACTACCACCATTGATAGGAAACGGCCAGACCTCAGAAAAATTATAAGATACAGTATTCACATTAGCTGAATGAAAGGAGTTTTCATTGACATTCACGAACGCCGGGGGATCCATCGATTCTCTCCCTCTCTATCCAAATCTGGGATCCGAATTCAATATATAAAATATTTAAATATGTACTATGTCATCTAAATCGAATTATATTGTTATAATACTAATTACTTTACTCCAGTTCACAGATAAAGCGTTCCTAAGTCACGTGATATATCGCACTTATCGCTAGTGTCCTTGCCCGAACTGTCAGCTTCAAATCTGAAAACAATATGAACCTAGCTAAGTCGCGTGTAGAAGTTGGAGGCGGTGTTCGATTTTCCTTCGCCGACGGCGGCGGCCGGAAAGAAAAGGGAGAAGAGAAAAATCAGGAGCAGAACCACCGCACAGAGAGATTAATTGACGAGCAGGTACTCAAAGTTGGCCGCAATGCCGCAAATGTTTTTGGATAGAAAGAGAAAGAGAGCGCGTGTCAGGCATATAGAAAGGTGAAGGGTAAGGAAATTATAGGGAGGAGAGAAGGAAGTAGTAGAAGACAGAAGCCTCGGGAATTGAAAACAAGTGACTTTTGAGTGGAGGTATTCTCGGAGGGTACAGCGCTAGGCTCTTGATGGAATTGTTGATGAAACAGGTGCGAAAAGATGGATTCGTACCTGATATTGTTGGGTACTGAGAAATTGTCTATCCTTCTTTACTTCATAGCCGTTGGATTATATTTCATAAGTACCGAACCATCTCACTCAACGGTGATTAGAGCGTTTACATATCCATGTACATTCGGTGGTTGATGAATTGGCCACATTAAATATGTAGATATCATATGGAGCGACTATGAGAGAGAGGCAAACGAGAGTGATAACGTGACTCCGTCGACTATGGTTAAGCAATTAATAATATAAATATTTAGCTTTTAACCAGAGTATTTAATATGTATTTTTAAATTAATATTATTAAAAAATCATTAAATGTTTATATTGGAAAATGAAAAAAAAAATTGTTTTATGTTGGCTCTAGCTCTTGGTTTACATTACTTTTGGATAATTATATAAAGTGCAGTGATTAAGACTTGATTAGTCTTTGCTTTGGAAAAAAATTGAGTAGTTAATGATTGTTTAATTTGATTGTGAAAGGTATGGTTGATTCGTCATAAAGTACAAATATAGGCTTTACTTGCCAATTTTAGATAATGAAAGCGATCTTCGTCTTGAATCTTTAATTAAATCACTGTGTCATTATTTTTGTATATTAACGTGATTAGTTTGTTATCGTGTGCGATACCAATTCCTACACCGCATAACCTATTTGCAAGGTAGTTGACACATCATTTGTTCATTTTTTTTTCATTTACTTTTTGCAAAACTTAAGTATCTTTAATTTGAATTATTAAAAATTATGAAAATTTACATCTTAATATCTATGAGATTTATCTCATCAAACAGAAATCCATATCATTTACATATCTTTCACTATTTATTTAACTATCTTTTATCATTATTGTTTCACAATACATAAACTGATATTTTATCCTAAATATAACACTCCCATTTTTTTTACTATTAAATATTTTTATTTTGAAAACCTTGTAAAAATGAAAAAAATAATAAACACTTAGAAAAAATAGGGTATTACTGTCTTATCTAACATAGGATAGGTGACAACCGCTCGTTCCATATTAGATATAAGGCTGAAAACCAAATCTACTAAGATCAAAGTAGAGTGCGCTAAAACACATAATATAAATACTGAAAGAAAGGCTTTCAAGTACATGACCACGTTAATCTACAATATTAAAATACGTGAAGAAAATTAAGTCAAAGTACATGATCTCAAATTATAGAAATAAAAGTAGGGCCTCTTAAAAGTCTTTGGATGTCCATACTCTCAAAACCCATGCCTAACACGAGGTTGGTCAACTCCTGACCATCCCCAAAACCTACACATAACCCTCTACTCGTGGGAACGGGAAGGTGACTGAGCAAATAGACATATTAATATGCTTTGTACTAAGTAAGTTAAGTTACTTCCTCAATAAAGTCACCAGCACACAAGATTGCAGCATAATTTGAAAATAATATTAACATATTTCATACATAACTCATATAAATAGGATATATACTCTATCATGGTCACCTCAGACATAGTAAGCACATACCATGGAAGACTTATCATGCTTGACAATATAGCAGAACATCATAGATGACAATATTCAAGCTACAAAGTAGAATGTCCAACTAATAGTGAGGCTTTATTCATCAAGACATATAATTTTACCATAGGCCATTTTTATGTACCAAATTTATTAGGTAATTAATACATATATAAGCCTTTATCTTCTTTACCATTCTTTTCCTTGTAATTTTATCTTTCCCTATAGTCACATTCTTATTCTATATTCTTATCCAATTACTCATTCAAATTATTATTCAAATACTTGTCCCACTTATTATCGAGTAATAAATTGTACACCATCCTATGGTCTCACATACCATAGAAGTATACCCAAACAAAAGGACATAAAGTCCAATTCAAAGACAAGTAACCACCAATGGATATAAGTTTAGGCCGAAGCTAAGTAATCAACAATGGACATAAGTCCGAGCCAAAACTAAGTAACCCCAATGGACATAAGTCCAGGTTAAAGCCAAAACCACCTACGGGACTGAACCCTTTAGTATCAATATTTTTTAGTACATGATTAGTGTCTATAGCAGGTGAGTCATCTGTATCTACTAGGAAACCACCAGAAGGAAAAGCTCGAAGGCACTAATAAGCACTCAAAGCCAGACTAACCCCTAATAGCTAATTGAGGATAGGGTATGTAACACCTCGATTATTCACCAAATTTTTTTGTTAAAACAAGTTGCGGAAGCACAAAACACTTAGGAAAAATGAGGTGTTTCCGCCGTATCTGACATAGGACGGACGACCGCCACCTACCCCATATTCGATACAAGGCTAAACCATTCAAACACATAAATAAATAGAGTGTGTAAATAACAATTTAATTGAAATAACTACAAAAGTGTTTACATCTGCTGATCCTAACGGGTTCTAGTTAAAACATTATAAAATACATATTAATAAGTACGGGATTACAAAACATATGTTGGGCATGATATTCAAGTTAAAACCGTGGTCCTCCATGGACTCTACCAAATCCTTCCGGATTTCCTCGCTCATAAGCCCTGACCTAACTGAGGTAGGCCCTTTGCTAGTCATCCCTAAAAATCTACACATGGTCCTCTCTTCCTGGAAATGAGCAGGTGATCGAGCAAAAAGTTGCATTAGTATGCTATATACTGAGTAAGCTAAGTTACTTCCTCAATGTACACAAGTATACTAATTTATCATTCATGCACATAATGTACAACATTTATTATAGTAGACCATATATATAAGTAAGAATACATGAAACATGCTATCATCTACTATTTCAACACAGTAAAACTTCATGTATAGGAATCATAACACTTTCACATAAACACTTACATAAGCAATAATAGAGAGTATTCCAACAACCCCTAGGGTTATTTCCATTTATCCAATTCCTTTAAGACATGCCATCCATTATCCGTGGAAGAGTCAGGCCTATCAACTCAATTAATAGTCCATTCCATAACCAATTAGTTAAGGCACACACTAGATTTATTCATTTTGGTCATTTATACCATTGCTTCCCTTCCTTAATAAATCATCAACATTCATTTGGTTACCATTCATAATTATCAACTAGTATTTGCCAACCATATTTTATTATCATTGAGCGATGGACTGTGCACCACTCTATGGTCTCACATGCCATGGAAGCCTATCCAAAAAGAGACATAAAGTCTAGGTCAAAGCCAATCACCAAGTAGACATAAGTCCAGACCGAAGCCAACCACCTAGGTAACTAGACCTTTTAGTATCAATACCCTCTAGTACATAATTAATGTCTAGAGTAGGTAAGGTACCGAGACCTCTCAAGATCCCACCCGAAGGCACCAAAAATACCTAAAAGCAGATTAACTTCCAGTAGCTAATTGAGGATCAGGTAACCTAGACCTAGACCCATACTCAAATTAGCTTTATTTCACTTTACATGTTTAGTATTTTATTCATAAGAGGGGCGATCATACAAGGCCTATATAAAGCAAACAAGTCAACTTTCATGTTAATCTATATTAATCCTTTCCTTTCCATTTTTCATAACCATGTGGGTTTACCATTATCTTTGCCCAATGTTATTCATGTCCACCATTACATTCGATTCCAGTCCAAGCTGAGTTCATTACTCTTTTCTCAACTAGTCTCAATTATCATAAGTGAAATGCCCATTTAGTCCTTTTTACTACTCATTCAGCATACCATAACCCATGATCTATTTGATCCTTTAATTAGACCAATAGTTCATGATAAAATATGTATTTTAACCCCTTAAGAACCTTGGAGTAATACCAATCATAGTTTCAAAGCATAATCGAACTCAAAAGAAGCTAATTACGCAAACCAGTTGATCGGTTTGACTCAACCAAACTATGCTTTCCTCAAATCAGTTGATTGGTTTGAGCAAACCAGTCAACTATTCATAGACCAGTCAATATGTTTTGTAAACCAGTCGATGAGTTTAAGTAGAGAACAAGACCAAGGTCTCTACATGCATACCAATTGATGGGTTGGGTTAACCAATTGACTATTCTAGGAACCAATCAATCGGTTTAACCTATCCAGTGGATCGGTCTGCCCTAACATAGCATCAAACCATAAAGTTCACGCAGATTCTTTCATATAAATCATTTTAAGTCATTTTAAAACATGTATCAACATCAACTAACATGTTTCCAATCAAATTGACATGCATTTCTCACCATAATATCATCATAGCCTATTTTTACCCATTTTAATGCTTTTTACTCAAATTATGTCATTTAAGCATGTCCATTATACATACAACAACATTTCTTCATGCCAATATGCATCAATCAACTAAAGATATCACCTATAATGCAGGAACACATACTAAACATTTTACGAGTAATAATCACTTACTTGATATAGGAAAAAATTCTCTTAAAAATAGGGATTCCACTATGGGAAATTCTTAGCTTTGAAAACCTAAAAATTAATGTCTCAAACTCAGAATAAATTCAATTAGAACGAATGGATTTGTCTAGGATTTGGTGACCTCTTCTCTAGAGCTCAAATGGTAACTCCATAGAATTCAGGTCAATTTGGTCAGAATTTGCATTCACAAATGGAGAAATAAGAAGTCAGTGTAGAAGGAATCTTCCAAATGCTCAAGAGTATGCCAGAGATTGAAACATTCGATCTCAGAATCGCACAAAAGAGAGGGGAGGAAGAAGATAATTACTGAGATTATCTCTCCTCTCTTATGTCCCAATCAACCTCTAGATCAAATGAAGATAATATCTCAGGTTAAACACATCATAAAAATGGTTAAAAATCTCTTAAGGACAATCTCGCATGGATTGGTAAAGTTTCAATTTATTGTAAGGGATTTTTTATAAAAATAAAACTAAAAAACGTGACCAGCTTGACAAATAAGTCGATTAGTTTAGGTCTAAAAGTCTACTATTGATCCACCAGTCGATTGATTTTCCTCAACCAGCCGATGGGTTTAGTCAAGGAACCCAATTTGGATAAAATGACAAACCAGTCAATCGGCTCATGGAACTTGTAGATGGTTTTATCTGCAAAACTTAATAAACTTTATTTTCAACATGATTTCAAACCAAGTTTTATCCTAAATAAAATCAAAGGCCTAAAATTTGACAAAAATTCTCACTCATCCACTATATAAAGTGTGGTGTATTACAAGGTAACCCACACCCATACAGAGCTCGATCATCTTTAACTTTAAGTGATTTGTATATTATTTTCGAGGTTACGTGATCATACAAGGCCTATATAATATGCAAGTTAGGCATTCACGTACTTATTCCATATTAACCATTACCATTCCCAAACCATTACCATTCCCAAACCATTTGTGGAATTTCCATTAATGCTTATTCAATATTAACCAAATCCCTTAGATTAATTTATTTCAAGGCAAATTCCATATTGCATTACCCCTTTAAAGCCATTAAATATGTATTTAGATGTATTCATTAATTCATTTACAACACCCATTGAGTATGCCATAAATTTTGATCCGTTTAATCTATCCATTAGCTTGTTAATCTATGTCGACATACTTATTTCACTAGCTAAACAATCATATAGCAACATTAGACATGGTCTCAAGGCATACCCAAGTCAAAAGATTAAAATCACATAATTTGGTTGAAATAGTTGATTGGTTTGGCCTAATCAATCAATCGGTTGGGCCAACCAATCAATCGATTTAGGCCAACCAGTCAATTAGTTTGGCTTGGCCAAACCTAAGGTTCCCTCAAACCGATCAATTAATTTGGCCAAACCAATTGATTTTTCTAGGACCAATCAATGAGTTTAAGTAGAAAGCAAACCAAGGTCACCATAGACGTACTGATCACTGTGTTTGGGCCAACTAGTCAAATTATTTTAAAGACTTGTTAATCGATTTGACCTAGACGGTCAAGTGGTTTGCCCCCAACAGCACATAACATACATTTTTCACGCAAATCATCCTTGAAATTCCTACCACATTCAAAATAAAACATATATTGGCATCATACTAATACTTTTTCAGAACATAAATTGAAACATGCTTCACAATTAATCAAATCAACCTAATTTCCCTAAAGTCATGTATTTTCTCAAGATTCATAAGTTAATCAACCTGCATGATTCTAAAGCCAAATTATCATGGAAACTTATAAAATAAATACTTTAAAGAATACACCACATTACATGATTTACTAGGTCAAATTTTAGAAGCAAGAATGACTTATTTGGCATAAGCAAAACGTTTCCACAAATGTTAAAACTCAACTTAGAAGATTTTCAATTTCAAAACTTAAAAAGAAAATAGAAGTTAAAGTTTGAGAAATCTAAGGAATAATTTCATAAATCAAGATTCAAATTAAGAGAAAAAAATTACCAAACCTAAGAGAAAAATAGAAGGAATTTGTGCTAAAAGAGAGACATAACTTTCTTCCAAATCTAACCCTCCTTTACTTAAAGATAAATAAGAAGGAGCTAGAGAAAGGATCAAGAGAGTAGAAAGGAACCGAAACTAAACTCAAATTAGAGAGAAAATAATAAAAGGTTATAGAGCTAGAATATTACATTGGTTGAAAGAAAAGTGAGTGGAATGGGTGATTAGGTCTATTTATAACCAACAAATCGGTACAAGAATGGTTGTGGTTATGCTTAGATAAAAAAAACCATAATTTCTATCATTAAAATTTGAGCCAAATGGGTGAATTATGTTAAAGATAGGTTGAGCTCCCTTTAAAGGTTGAAATGGTACTTTTGGATAATGTAGGTTAAATTTATCTAAAAAATGTCAAACACAAGACAGGAAATAAATGATTAACATGGAAGGAATCTCCCCACTAGTAGAGACAGTCTAGAAATCAAAGTAACAATTCTATAAGTGTGTAGAGGAGAGAGGTGGAAGAAGATAGAGATGAGGTCATTATTTCCCTTAATTGTCCAAATTAAACCCTCAAATTCGTTTGAGGTAGAAGCTCGAGCTGAATGTATGATAAAAAGGTTAAGAATCTTTAAAGAACAACTTAGATTAGAGTTATTAAGGTTCCTTTTTGGTATAAGAAGGTTTCCCTGAAAAATTGAGTTTTAAAAATGTACTTAACTCGACAAATTAATCGATCGGTTTGGCCTACCAGTAGATTATTCTACAAACCCATTGATTGGTTCGAAAGAGTAAAAACCCTTTAGTTGAAATGATGAAATTGTCAATTTGTCTATCTAAAAAATCATTTTATTTCATTCCTAAAACTTATTCAAATTTAAATTTACCTCAAACGTAATTATATTTTCAAATCAAATATTATCAAAATTTAATAAATACCATAATTTCTCATTCAACAAACTTTACAGAGAGATGTGGTATTACAACACTACACCCTTAAAGAGGCCACGTCCCCAAATCCTACTAACCAAGGTCTAGGCATAGTATATACACACACAAAAATTCTTATAGTAGATTCAACAAAGCAAAAGGGTACCACCCCTTTAAAATAAGAACTACTCAGTGCCATATTGTGACCAAATGACCTTACTAGTGAAACACTCTTCGTGTGCATCACTCTAGTCTATGTGTCTAGGATACTTAATAGTTGTTCTTTATAAGTTAGAGACTCATCTTGATCTAACTACTTTGATAAGATGACATATGAAGTTTTTACTACATACTTCCTTAGCAAGGATATGTGGAAGACATTGTGCACATGCAATAATTCCATCAATAGGGCTAAGCGATAAGTGACCCTACTAACACGATCCACAATCTCATATGGTCTAATGTGCCTTGGACTAAGCTTACACGTTATGTTGAACCTCATGACTCCCTTGGTAAAAGAGACCCTCAAAAGGATTCTATTGCCCATCTCATATCCCTCAGTCTATCTTCTCAAGTCTGCATAGCTCTTTTATTAGTCATGGGCTACTCTCATATAATTGATACAATCTTGAATCAGTCGAATCTACCTCATCATCTCCTTGATCATCTCTAGTCCCAACACAATTGTCTCACTGATATCATTCCCATATAAGGGACTATGACACTTTATCTAGTACAAGGCTTCAAAGGGTTCCATCTTGATACTAGTGTGATAATTGTTGTTGTAGGAGAACTCGATCAAATCCAAGAGGTCCTCCTAACTACTCCCAAAATATAACACACATGATCAAAGCATATCCTCTATGCTATGAATGGTCATCTCCATTCGACCATCAGTGGATGGGTGAAAAGTAGTACTTATCTTCAACTGAGTCCCAAAGGTAGCTTCTAACTTTTACCAGAATTGTGATAAGAATCTAGATTCTTAGTATGACACAATGTCTCTAGGGACCCCATACAGTTGCATAACACGCTTCTTATAAGCGTTAGCTAGCTGCTCCATACTCCACATCATCTTCGTGCGTATGAATACTGCCAACCTAGTTAGGTGATCCACAACAACCTAGATAGAATCAAAACCATAACGGGTCCTCGGAAGATCCACCATAAAGTCTATTGATATGCTATCATATTTTCCTTATAGAACTTCTAGTGGTGATCTTGACCTTCTAATAGGTTAAACATCAGACAACAAATTCTATTACCTCCCACTTCATATAGAGACACTAATATACCTTGTTAAAATCCTTGTACAAAATGTCCCCTCTAGGGTGGATGGATTAAGGAGTATAATGTCCTTCCTCCAAGATTTTCCTCTTAAACTTGACACATCCTTGGGGTATACACCACCTACCATTGTATCTAACACTATTGTCTTTATATATTTGAAATTCTTAGGCTCTACCTTCTTTAATACATTGCTTGATCCTTTTGATCTTAACATCGCCAAGTTGATTAGCTTGGATTTCCTTAAAGATCAAAGGTGTAATGGGGAGTGCACTCATTATTTCCATGAGACTACGAATGGTGATCAAATCTATCTCTATCTTCTTGAACTCTCGGTATAGATTTTTTGACAATATAGTGGTGCTCAAGGAATGAAAAATCTTCTAGATAATTGCATCTACCACCACTATGGCCTTACCCTCATAGTAAGTAAATTCTAGGTTGTAATCTTTAACCAACACCAACCATTAACTTTGTCTCAAATTCAATTCCCACTGTGTGAAGATGTAGTTAAGGCTCTTATGGTCGGTATAGAACTTGCATTAAATCCCATATAAATAGTGACTCTAAATTTTAAGAGCGAATGCTACTATAGAAAGCATTAAGTCATGAATTGGGTAGTTTTGTTCATTCTAACTTAGTTGTCGATAAACATACACCACCATTTTTCCATGTTGCATAAGCACATAACCTAATCCATGCTTGGAAGCATCGTTGTATACTTCAAAACTGTCATATCCACTTATTAATGGAGCATTGAGGTTGTATTTAAATGCTTCTCAAAATCCTCAAAAGCTTCACCATGCTTCTCATCTCATTGGAACCACATAACCTTCTTTAGCAAGTTAGTTAATGGATGAGCTATCTTGGAGAAATCTACGACAGATCTACAGTAGTAACCTGTCAATCTTAGAAAGCTGCGCACCTCTTTGATAGAAGTTGGTGCTCACCACTCAGATACTACTCAAACCTTGCAAGGAGCCACTGCTACCTTATCCTTAGAGATTATATTTCCAAGTAAAGCCACTTGATCTAGCCAAAACTCGCACTTTGAAAGCTTGGCATACAATTGTGTGACCTTAACAATGCCAAAGTCTACCTTAGATGTTGTTCTTTCTTTTCTTGATCGCTAGGGTAAATGAGGATGTCGTTAATGAACACCACAACAAATAGATCAAAGAATGGTCAAAAAGTATTGTTCATGAGGGGCATAAATGTTTCTAGCACATTAGTGAGTCCAAAAGGCATTACTATAAACTTATAATAGCCATATCTTATCCGAAATGTTGTTATAGGGATGTCTTGCTCTCCTATCCTCACTTGGAGGTAGCCTAACTGAAGATAAATCTTGGAGAATACCTTGATTCCTTTTATTTGGTCAAATAAGTCATAGATGCTTGGTAATGGATAATGGTTCTTTACCATATCCTGATTATACCCTCGGTAACCAATGTAAAATCTCAAGCTCCCATCCTTTTTCTTAACAAATAGAACTGACCCTCTCTATTGTGAGATTCTTGGTTAGATGCAGCCCTTCCCAAACAAATCCTCTAACTGGGCCTTGAGCTCTTTCATATCTATAGGTGCCATATAGTACAGGGCTTTACATATCAATTCCGCCCCTAGCAATACATCCATGATAAACCCAAAATCCTGAACATGTGGCATTCCTGAGATATCTTCAAGGAATACATTATAATACTTACAAATCACTATAATTTGTTCTAATGGAGTCTCAAGTGTCTCAGTATCTCAAACACTGCACAAGTAGAGCAGATATCCCTTAAAAATAAGGTTTCTCATTACGATTGTCAACATTACCTTTATACAGGAGTTAGGTTCACCCTTCTGATACGTGACCTTAAAACCCTTTGGTTCTCATAGAACCACTCACGTAGTCTATCATCTCTCAGTACTTCCCTAACATGTCCATTCTAACAATTAAATCAAAGTCATGAACTTTAAGCTCCATGAGATCCAAGGGAAACTCTACTCCTTTGACTATCAAGGCTACCCCTTTATAGAGCCTATAACATGCAATTCTGGTCCCTGAAGGTAACATAAAAAAGTAAAAATGCTATTAGAAGGAGACAAGGCAACTCTAGTTATGAATGTGGATGACACAAAAGAATATGATGCATTAGAGTCAAAAAATATACATGCTGGAAATATAGTCACCATAAGCATACCAGTCACTACATCGACCTGACGTTTTGCCTCTTACTGGCTAATCAAGTTCAAGCATCCTCCTAAAGGAACTCCCATGACACTAGCTGATTCTTGACCTTGTTGAAAGATGCAAGGCTTCTATCTTCTAGGCTGGCTAGCTCAATTAGCAACACTAGCTGGCGATAAAGGAACCCTCACAATTTGTGGTTGTAGCTATTGGATGGATCTAGTGCTCAAAGCTTGAGTCTAATATCTCTAAACACTATCACCTTCGACACGACAATCATATGCTCTATGTCTAACCATACCACACCCATGGCATGTTAGCTTTTTGCATCTACAATCTACTCCCAAGTGATCTTCTCCACAACACTTATAGCGGTAATTCCTCTCCTCGGCATGTCCCCTAGACTAACCTCCAACTTAGGGTATTAACACCATAATCCTTCCATACTTAGGAGACATGCTACCTCCAAAGTATGCCTTCTCCCTATCAATAGGATGCTGATGATCTTCGAACTTCCTCTTACCCCCCAACTAGGTACTCTAGGCTTGGATGGCTTAAGAAGACTCCAAAGCCTACTTGTACATTCCCACCATGCCCGGTGGAGTAACTCCAACTAACAACTCTTGTTATCTAATTCCCAGACCGATCTTAAAATGGTGGACCTACATCACCTTATTGGCCTCTACCTTAGGGGAAAACTAGATCAAGTCCATGAATCTTGTGTAATACTCCTATGTCGACATGCCTCCATGTCTAAGGTCCATGAACCCATTGTAATTCTTCATACGGAGATGAGTGGGATAGAAATGGACATGAAGAGACTTAAGGAATGATCCCTAACCCATAGGCTCTCAATCTACAATGGATACTCACCACCAAGCATCAACTGTCCTTCTTAGGTAATATACCACCACATCATCTATGTTGTCCACAAGGAAACCACATATGGTGAAGGTATTCTTTATGTCATTAACTCATCTCTCTATAGTGTCAGGTCCTCTTAGCCCTCAAAGGTTGGTGGGTGATAATGCCTAGCCCGCCTAATCTAATCTTTCGAAACTAGTGTGGATACTAGTACCATCGATGGTTGTGGCGCTCAGATTTGGCCTTCCATGTAGGCTCCTATGGTCTCAATGAACTCCTTCATATGATCATAATGACGGTTAGTGGCCATCAATCCCTAAAGATTAGGATAAATAAATAATGATTCATTACCTAGTACTAAGGCTAGAATAACAAATCAACAAAATAGTTATCTACAACACATTTCTCATCCCACTCTAGCTCATAAACATTTTGAGTTTGAAAAATCTTTAATTTCAACTAAATACATAAGGAATTTGGGAAGTCACTTAAAATAACCTATGTATTAGCTCAACCTGTTTAAAATAGAAAAAGAATTCCAAGAAGTCCTGTACCAAATTTGTGGTATCCATTAAAACAATTTAAGGCTAGAAATATGTTAGAAATTTTTTATGCCAACCTATGGTACCAACTTAAACAATTGAAAATTAAAGAAGATTTTTAAAGTTAAGAATATTTAAAGAACAACATGGAATGGGATTATTGAGGTTCCATTTTGGTATAATAAGGTTTTCTAGAAAAATTATGTTTCAAAAATGTACTCACCAGACAAACTAATCAATTGGTTTGCCTTACCGGTTGATTGGTCTACTGACCAGTCGATTGGTTTGATCGAATAAAAATGCTTTAGCTTAAATTATGAACTAGTCAATCAATCCATCTGAAAACCCATTTTATTTCATTTATAATTTTTTTTTTCAAATCTAACTTTTTCTCAAGATCTATTATAATTCCAAATCAATATCAAGCATTATAAAATTTTAATAAATACCTTAACTTCTCATTCAACAAACTTTACAAAAAGATCAGGTATTACATTAACTAAATTGATTTTGTTTACCATTATTAAGTTAGACTATTATTTTGAATATATTTCAACATTCTTTTACTATAATTTTTTACATTATTTTATCGATATTTTTCCATAAAGATTCATATCACTAAGAAAAAATGTAATAATTTTTCACTACAATTTTACAAATCTTTCATTAATATTCTACAAAAGTTTCGCTATATAAGATACATATATTTTAACATAATTGAACTAATCTTTCACTCACCATCATTGAATTGATATTTTGCTAGTGTTGAATTGATATTTTTTTTTATAAAATATAATCAATATTTTAGCATACATAAACTGAGTTTTTTTATCATACTTAAATGGACTCTTCACTATAACTAAAATAATACTTCACCATAGTTGAATTTATATTTCACCAACATTGAGATGATCTTTCACCATAGAATATGTTCAAATATTTTACCATATATAAACTAAACTTTTGCTATAAGTGAACTAATTTTCTGTCAATATTATACTTATCTTTTATGACTATTGTAAATATCTTTCATTATTTCTCTACATATCTTTAATAATTATTTTATTAAAATTTACTACTAAGTGTCAACCATATTCTCATGATTCATCACCATCATTGTACATGTTTTTCACAATTGTACATATTTTGTTTCATTATTCTATAAAAAATTCAAAATTTTGAAGATGTAATGTCATTATATTAAAAGAAAGTTATGTACAAGTAAGAAAAACAAACTCATCTTTGAGATGAATATGACTTTTGAACTTTTCCTCTCTAGAATAATTATTACATCGAGGACCTATAGCTATAGTTATCCCCTTAGCTAAGAAACGACTTGAAATGTATTTTTGTTGGAACACCCTTAGGTTTCTTACCTTCCAAACTTCATATGTTATTGTGACTAGAGTACCACGTAGCTATTTAGTCTTAGGTTTTACCCTGACCATGCATAACACTTGCTAGTTTTATGAGTCATTGCTAATTACATAATCTAGCTTGTCAACCTCCTATACAAGCAAGTATTTTCACAAGAGGATTCATGTAGTTGCATTCCAAAGTGATATGTTGGGAAGTCTCATAATTTTAGAAAAAAAAATGCAAGTAGTATTAGGTATAAATTGGAATGTTGAGAGATAGACCTTAGTGGCCGACCTTTCATGAGTAGTTATCCACATTATGAATTAGCAATTTGGAGTTGAAGGGTTCTTCCAAATAACCCTCCACTTTGGTTTTGCCAAATATTTTTTCCCTATCAAATTATATACTTTGCTAATGTTTTACTCCCCCTCAACTAGGCTAGAGTTGATAATGGGCAACAACTAAGTTTGAAGTTGAAAGATTCTTCTTGTGGTCCATGTAGATTATTGCATAAATTTGATATTGTCCAAAGTTTGAGTATGTAATTACCTACCATGAATCCAAAGCACCTAAGAAGTTTTCTTATTATCCTTCAAATTCCATATATTTTACTAAGGACAACAATATTCCACATCTCTATGTCAGTGATACCCAAACCACCTTCTTTATTTTTTTTGGCCAACAACACTTGTTCCAAGTGGTGGGAGCCTTATAGCTAACTTCACAATCCCTTGTCTAAGGACATTATGAATTTAATAAGAGCTTTTGGAAGAAGTAATGTTTGGCAACAAAACATTTAGATTCCAAAGAGAAGGCTTGTGATGAGTTGGAGCCGACTAGCAGAAGAGAGTAATTTAGAAGTCCATTATTGAACTTTATGCATAATTTTATCAAAAAGCCGTTAGACTTGATGAGTTCTAATCCTAGCTGTAGCCACATGGAGCCCTTGGTAGTAGAATGGAAAACAACCAACTTGAATGGAAGATAATTTTAGAATGTCACTTCTAATTTACTTATTTACAACCCCTACGATATAGGAAGCTTTTTTGAATTCATGTGAAGGCAAGATATTTCATTCAAATAATGCATTTGTTCCAATAAGCATCTTATGGATTTGTGGTTGCCTCTACAAAATAGTAATATGCCCTCAAAATAAGAAAGATTAATGATGCATCCCTTTTTACATTGTGGGTGACCTTGAAAACTTTGATTATTCCAAAGAGATCTCAACATTTAGGTAAAATACTCCATAGAAATATATATAATTTTACTTAAAATATGTTTCATGATCTTTCACCATAATTTTACCAATATTTCACCATAATGTTTTTGAAAGTATATCAATATCAATATCTATTTATAGGGGAAAAATAAGGAATATTATATATATATTTTCTTCTGATAATCATAATGAAATATGGTTTAATTTAAAAATATTTGTCCACATTAACATGAAGTAACACACCAAAATTTTGCAATCTTAATTTTGAACATTTAACATTTTATCTAAAAAGGTAACACTTAAATATTAGCATAACTATTTTTGTTAACCCTCAATTACACTTTATCCTAATTATTTAATCTTTTTCATTTTCTTTAAATCCATCATAAACTAATATTTTTACCTGATTTATTTTTCTAATTGAATACCCTAAATTTATATATTTTGTTTTCATAAACCTAAATCTAACTTAATTCTAAATCTTATTGTAAATTTATTTTCTTTCTCCTTTTTCCTTCTTTTCTCTTTTTCTTTTTTCCTTCTCTATTTTTTCTTTTTCTTTCCTATGCCTAGCCCACATTTTTTTTCTCCTTCTCTCCCCTAGCCTACCCAACACAACCCATTTTTTCTTCATCCTTTTCACTGCTAACCTGCTACAACCTAACATATTCTTCCTTTCTTTTCCTTTCTTCTCTATCTTCCTTACACATTCTATGATCCTAAACACATCCCTTCTTCCAGTCCTTGTACCCCTTTAGATGCACCCTCAAAACCCCCTACATCACCCTTACCTACCCCATGCATGCCAGCTTTTGTCTTTCCCTATCAGGCCAAACACTCCCTTGCATACTCCTTCATGCATGCCCCTCTTCCCTTCCATTATTGGCTTGTGAACCAAGCTTTGCAATCACCAAACATGCATGCCTCACCACCACCATACATCACCCCATTTTATTACATGCCTCAACAACCTAACACCTTCACCAACTTCCTACTGAGCATGCCTCGCCTTAGTAGCTACATGTGATTGTTTTGTTTCAAGCATGTTTTACCTTATTATATGATTATGTGAAATATGACCATGCTACCACTTGTGAGGTATTTTGATTTACTTATTATGAGGAATTCATATTGTTACTACCAATTTCAGAATGAGTATATGCATCACACATAGTAGTTAAAGGACTTTTAGGAGCTTTATCAAAAGGGTTATGGAGACTAAGGGATTAAGGGTCTTTATTTCTATAATCCTTACTATTATAATATAGTTGTAGAAGGGATGGATGTAAAGGAAAACTAGTGTCACACTGATGTGTGCTCTTTTGTGGTTAGTTTTTCTTTTGTGGTATAGAGGGTGAATTATTTATAAACTGTTAATTATGTTATTGTATTTTCTTTCATTTGTTTTATTTTTAGACCTAAATTGTTTTAAGCATTAGCGCTTGACATAGGGATGGTAATGAAACCTTACTTATATTAAATGTGATAGTATCTCCTATTTTTTTTAATATATGATTCTGTAAAATGAAAACTTCAAGTAGTAAATTTGGAGGTGTTATATGTTGGTATGGAAGCTTTTAGTTTTCAAATTATCCTTTATGTTTTTGAAAACTTATATTATGAATTTTTTTGAAGCTCACTTTAACCTTGTGGGGAAATAAGGTTGTGTTAGAGTCTTTCTTTGTGTGCAAGTGTTGTATTGATTGTTGTCTTTGAATATTGTAATGTTCTTAACCTTCTTATAAGTGACATATGATTATGTTGTTAGGGTTTTAACCCTATTCCTTTATTTTCTATAGCTCTATGGCCTAAAATATTAATCGTGCATGTATGGACAAGTTGGTCATTTCCATATCCAAGAGAGTGGCAAAGCCTCAACTGCAGCTCCCACCTTTGGCACCCATTTAAGTTGAGAATTAGCTCAAAGAGGTCAGATTTCATTACCCACCAATGTTCAAGTGAGTTGAGGATCTAATAAAGATAAAGAGATGGAGAACATCTTTAAGGCTTATGATTGTTTATATGGGAAATAGTTGTACATAAGTATGTTTTACTTGTGAGGAAAGGCAAATGATTGGTTTAGAAGATACTAACTTCAAGTTGTGAGGAAAGATTTATAGTATCTTTAAAGGGGTATTGTTATCCTTTGCATGTGGATTGTGTAAAGTATGTCAAATTTTAAACCCTTTAGTAGGGTAGTATGTTGGTTGAGGAATATTTCAATAAGTTCTTTGAGCTTCTTATGATTATACGAGAAATAGCTAATAGCAACGAGATGGTTTCTCATCTCTTTGAGCATGATTTGGATTTTTACCCCCAAAAGCTTCTTATAGGAGACATCATGACTAATATACTCATAGTGTACGAGAGGGCCTATGCCATAATATGTATTCATGAGGCAAAAACATGTTAAAAGAGCTAAGAGGCATGTAGAGAGTGTTTATTGTCATAGAGCTGACAAGGTGGTTCAAACAGGTACCCAATAGAGGCAACTAAGTGGTTGTGATACCCCACAGTATTCTAGAGGAAGATTTAAGAATGGTTAACCTTCAAGGTACTACTACTACAAGGTTTGCAAAGGAAATCACCTAGGCAAGGAATTTGAGGGTAATCTAGTTTAGTGTAGAAAGTATGTTAAGTGGGGCATAGAGTTTTTGAGTTTTGCTCCTCTGGAATTAAAGTTCACCACAATCAAGTACAATCTAGAGGTGAGATCACCTATCAGCAACATACTTCCCCAATGATTGATATGTTAGCTAATAGTATCCAAAGTAGAGATGGTAAAGGGAAGGGTTGTGTACCTCATCCACATCTACAAAGTAGTGTATTCAAACTTTATTCACTATAGGTTTTTGAGGAGTTCCTCATCTGATGGTCAGTAGTCTCTAAGTGGTCAGTCGAGAGGAAGTAGATGTGTACACTTATGGTAACATTGATACTATTGATGGTATACCTTTATACTTCTTGTTAATCATGTAGATACATATTTGATTTTTTAATTCTTTCTCCTTGGATGTCTATGTGTAAGTGTGGTTTTTGATTAAGGTTTAGTTCTTTTAGGAGGGTAGTGACCCCAACTCATAGAACCATTATTTGTGGACCACCCAAGGTTTTAATGAGTCTGTTTTATTTTGGGGAAAAAGTCTCATTTAAGGGGGTAGTAATGTAATAACCTTTTTTTTTCTAAAACCCTAATTTAGATATCATAAATTTAAAATTGATTATTATGTGTGATTAATTTTAGAAATCGTAAAAGGGTTTGATGTTCCATTATTATGTGTATTATTATTTTGTGTTATTAATATAATCTAGTAGATTAAAATTTTAATAAATATTAATTAGATAGTATTTTTGGATTAAATAATATCTTAAATTTAATTCTTCATTATTTATTTATTTTAGTCCTTAATCCTCTTATTGTTATTTTTCCCTTAGACCCTAACTTATAATCTTACCATACTCCCTTCACATGACTATCTCTTTCTCTATTTGTCCCCCCATTTATCCTCCACCACCAAACCAAAACAAACCAAACTAACCTCTTCCCTACAAGTTGAAGCCCAACTGATTAGTTACTTCTCAACCAAACAACCCTTGAAACATTCATCCTTGCCTCCTTTTCCTATCTCCATGTGTTAACCTTACCATACTCTATGAAACATTTCCCAATCAACCATGGCATCACCCAACTAAGCATTCACCTTCAATGCTCTACACTTCACGTACCATTACCCCTTAATCACCTAATTTCTTCCTTTTCTCATACACCAAACTACACCCTCCACCTATTTTACTGCCTAGTTTTTATTCCCTTACACCATGTTATCTTACATTTTTGCATGCAATAGGCCTCCCTCTCCATGTTCATTTTAATCACTTACCTTGTGAACCACCAAAACGTCCTTCTTCCTTTTAGTCCCTTTTGGATTTGATTCCCTTACAACCAACCATAATCTCCCTCATTTTTTTTCTTTTTTTATTATTTCTTGATGCCTATAGTGCTAGCTTCCAACCAAATAGAACTCTAACCTTGTTGCACTAACATTGAATCACACTACCACTACTACAACAATGTCTTTAGCTTTGAAGCTAGTGATGCCTCCTATGTCTCTTGGCCCTTTTATTTCACACAACTATTACTGGAGGTTTCTCGAATGGGTGCAACACCCATCCACCTGAGTTTTTTCCCTAGTAGTCACCACCATCATGGCATCTCCCTTAGCTCGCCAACAATTACCACCACTATTGAGAATTCCATGTGTGAATTCCCAACATTGTAGACATCATTTGCATGAAGCCATGAAGTAGCTTAGCTTTACCATCATAAGTAACTTATGTTGGTGCCTCCATTCAGGCATTCATTACTCATGTAGCTTGTTTTATATTACATCACCATCCCTAAATTCCCTTCACAAAAACCTCATCTTCCCTCTTCTCTACCTACTTCTCCTTTTGCAAACCTCCAACTCTACTTATTTTACCAACTTATCCCTTCTTGTGGATTAGTTCCTTATGTGAGCTCTAGCATATAACCAATCTCCTACACCACCAATGTGACCCTTAGTTCCTTTTTGCACCCTTGGAGAGATTGGGTGTTTCAACCAATAGCCTTAGTTGTCATTTATCTAAATGTTTTATTTATGTAATTTGTTTTTGGGAAATGGGTGTTCATTTTATGTGTATTTTTTGGTGCTTTTTTCTTAGGTATCTCTTGCGATGGACTTGAAATAGGAATTTTTGGGGCACATTTTGTGTAGATTGAAAGTAAAACCAATTGATCATAGGATGGAAGGAAATTATGTGTAAGCATGATATATTTTATTAAGGTAGGGAGCACATCAGATTTTATTTCATGTAATATTTTTGAATTTTGTGGTACATATAAAAAAATAATCATATCATGTTGATGGTTTGATATCATGATTATATTTTCTTATGTAATAAATAAGGAAATTATGTGTAAGCATGATATATTTTATTATTAGAGCATTACGAAGAATACTGCCATGGAATGCACATGGAACGCACTGCTAGGGTCCCATGTTAGTTCCCACGGCACGAAACAAGAGGAAAACGTTTGGTTCAAAGGGTTTAATCAAGATAAAGAATTCTCCTATATATATTTAAAGGGATTCAAGCATCGACGGGTTGATGAAGAGGTTCTAGAGCAATATCAAGTTGTTGTGACAAAGGAGGATAATCACATTGACTTGCATACACCCCAATCTTCATCTTTCCAGGCACCCCAACCTTTGTCTAGCCAGCCCCCCATGCATTGTCTCGTAATCAATATACCTAGGGTTGGTAGGTGAATCTAGCAAGGGTACGATAGATGAGTTGGAGGAGGGATTTTCTTAGAGGGATCGAGTGGCCTTGAATAGAAACCCTGACCAATGCATGACCCTTAGTTACATTCCCCCATTCATCAAAGATGGTAAGGTTTTCATTACCTTGGAGAAAGAGGAAGTTGATCATGAGGTTGCTGAATGGGATTATACATTGGTTAGCTATATCTATAGGTATTCTCCCTCTTTCAATTAGATGCTAGGATATGTCAAATCCCAATGGACGAGAGTTGAACGACTGAGAGTGATATGTTATGCTAATGATATATTTATATTCAAATTTGCCTCTACCGAGGATTGTGACCATATACTAAAGCAATACTGGACTTATTATGGCTAGCCTTTGATTCTATAATGTTGGCATTGTTAGATGCAGCTATCTAAGGAGGAACTATAGTTTATCCCTTTGTGGGTTAAATTACCTCATCTACCATTGGAGTAATAGTCCTTACAATCATTGAGAATGATATTGAGTTCGGTTGGTACACCAATTTGCACTGATGCCATCACCCTCAGGATGGATATAATTGCTTTTTCTCGAGTCTTAGTTGAGGTGGATATGAAGAAACCATTGTGTGAGGTTGTACACATCAGAGATCCAGATGGTACCATGTTCCTAAAGCCTGTAGAGTTTGAATGGAAGCCCACTTATTGCTCTGTATGTGCAGTTCCCACTTATGATGCCAATTTGTGTCCTAAGCTTAGGAAAAAAATCTCATATAGGTGCTCCTCAACAACACCTTGAGTGGAAGGTGGTATGTGATAGAAGACATAAAGTTAGGGGGAATGGGCAAACATGTGCCCCTGGTTTTGATGTTACCCATTCCTCTATTGTGCGTGTCCATGAGGTCCCAAACCCAAAATAGGCGGATTAGCCAAGGCATCCTTATGCACCGCATTCCACTTCTTCTAGAGGTAATACTTGTCATGGTAATCGGTTCTTGCTACTACAAGAGGGTATGCTTGATGTGAACCTAGGTCAAGAATTGAGCTTGGCAGGGAATTCTATACATGACCCGGGTCCCTCATGCTAGCTTGCTAGAATGCCCGAGGAATAAATGATGCATTTAAGAAAAAGGAAGTGCATGAATGGATAAGGAAGCATAGATGTTCGTTAGTGGGTTTAGTGGAGACACGAGTTAAGATGGGTAAGTTTGATGCTGTGAAAATAATATTGCCCATAATTGGTGTTGCTTCAATAATTACCACTACCACCATAATGGGAGGATTTAGGTTTTATAGGACCCTAGTGTTTGGACACTAACTCATCTTGGATCAACTAATCAATGTATTTTATGTGATGTGGCTGCTACTAATGGGGGTTTTCATTTTGTGGATGGATTTGTTTATGCCTTTAACACTGGTTCTGCAAGAAGAAAACTTTGGATTTGGTTCTGTTACCATCTGTGGGTGTTGCTAGGTGACTTTAATGTGGTATTAAAATTAGAGGAGAAAGTTGGAGGTGATCCCCCTTCCCCTTGGGATGTTCACGATTTCATGTAGTGTGTTCATGAGCTTGGGCTAGTAGACATTAAGGGGTAAGGAAACTTCCTCACTTTGCTTAACAAGAGAAAAGGGGAGGAGGTTGTTGCCTATAAACTTGATCATGCTTTGGTTAATATACCTTGGCTTAGCATCTTCACCCATTACTATGCCGAATTCCTTGCACCTTTTATTTCTTATCATAGTCCTCTTGTTGTTCAAATGGGACTTCCTCCTCTGCTAGGAATCCTTTTCGTTTTAACAACTTTTGGACCGAAGATGATACCTTCTTGAGTATAGTATTTCATGAGTGGCGGTGCGAGCCTTTGGGTAACCTTCTCCTTGATATACATTGAAAGCTGCAGAATTTAAAGATGGATTTTAAGGAGCTAAACAAGACTAAGTATGGGTCCATCGGTCATAAGGTGGAGATGGCTATATCTGCTTTGCATGCTGCCCAGAACGTATTGCTCACGAACTCTACTAGTGATACGTTGAGGAAGGATATGTGTGATTGTGAAATTGAGTTAACCACCTTGTCAATTGTGAAGACCTTTTTTTGAAGTAGAAAGTGAAGATTCATTGACTTAATGTGAGTGATTCAAACCACAAATATATTTTTGCTCATGTGATGGGTCACCAAAACAGGAATACGGTGACCAGAATTGAACTTGAGTTTGGTCAAGTCCTTATTGAACTGCCATAGATTAAAGCAGCCTTCATGGTTTTTTATAAAAATTGGCTAGGTTGCCCTAGTCATGCTTCCGATGAAACTGATTCAAAGGTGGTGGCATTAGGGGGTTCCCTTATATAGTCTCATCAACACCAACTCTTGGCACAAGTTTCCTACTCTAAAGTAAAGGCCGTAGTTTTTTCTATGGGTGATAACATGGCTCCTAGGGTGGATGGTTTCTCAGCTTTATTTTTCAAGGCTTGGGGTGTGATAGGTGATGACATAGTAGCAGTTTTTGGAAACTTCTTTGCCACAGGGTTCCTTCCTCATCAAATCAATGTCACTTCACTCACTCTCATCCTCAAGAAGGTGAATGATACCAAATTAAGTGAGTGCCAACAGATTGCCTATTGTGGGGTGCTTTACAAGATTATGTCTAATATCCTCATCACCAGATTTCAGCCCATTATACCATTCATTATTAACACAGCTCAATCCGGTTTTGTCAAGGGAAGACAGATAGGAGACAATATCCTTCTTATTGTTGAAATGGTTAGAAAATATTCTCAGAAACATGTGTCCCTGATATGTATCATGAAGCTAGACATTAAGAAGGCCTATGATTCTGTTAATTAGATATTCTTGCAACGTATCCTCCATGCTTAAGGCTTTCCACTCCATGTGGTTAAGTTGCTCCTTGCTTGTGTAATAACTACTTCATTCTCTCTATCATTAAATGGGGAACTGACTCCACCATTTCGGGGGTGGCATGACCTCATACAAGGTGACCCATTGTCTCCATGCTTATTTTTTCTTGTTGCTGATTATCTGACTAGAATGCTCAAGCATTTATGGAGTGATGTTGAGTTTAGAGAGAATCTGAAATGTAAACAATTACACTTAATCAACTTGGCTTTTGCTGATGTCATGTTACTCTTTTACCGGGGATATTTAAGGTATACTTAGAAACTCATCAAGATGATGGATGATTTTTCTGCTCGGTTTGGTCTTGTCATTCATCCCTAAAAATGTAGCATTTATTTTGGTGGTGGGGATGAGAGGAAGAAATCACAGATCCTCGAGTTTCTTCATTTTACTAAGGGGAGTTTCCCTTTTACTTATCTTAGGGTACCTCTATCTTCTACTTGGTTAACTAGAGCATAAATGTAGGTTCTGGTCCAAAAGATTGCGAGAAGACTTACTATGCAACTAGGGCTCAGTTACTACAGTCAATGATCTTCAGTTTGCAGATGTATTGGTGTCAAGTTTTCATCCTCCCCAATAAACTGATTCAGCAGCTAGAGAGCATGTGTAGGAAATTTTTATGGACTGGTAAGATAGACACCTAGAGAAAAGCTTTAGTTGCATAGAGAGTGGCTTGCTCGCCTAAGAAGGAGGGGGGTTGGGACTTATTGATATTCAGACGTGGAATAGAGTTGCATTGGGAAGGTCCTATGGAATATTTGCAACAAAAAATGTTCCTTGTGGGTGAGGTAGGTGCATTCCATCTATCTTATGGACTGTACTATGTGGACTTTCTCATCACTACACTTATGCTCCTGACAACTTTAGTAGGTTCTCAAACTTCTCCTTTTTCAAGATACCCATAACTGGCTGTTATGTGTGGGCAAAGAGGATGCCTATAGCATATTAAAGGTGTATGAATTGATGTGGTAACGAAGTGGGAAAGTTTCCTGGTACCCATTGGTTTGGTGTGCTCTTGTTGTGCCCAAGCATAAGTTCCTTATGTGATTGGTTGTTCAAGACATACTACTTACCGAAGTGAGAATGCAACATATGGGACTCTTGGAGGACATAAAATGCGTGCTTTATTTAGATGACAAAGATGAAACTGCATAGCATTTATTCATGGAGTGTTTTTTTTAGCCTGGAGATATGGAACATAATTCGATTGGCTTTTAACAGTAGGGATGTAGTGCGTTCTTAGGATGATGAGATAAAGGCCTTAGCCAGGACAACGAGATAGCCTAAGTAGAAGAAAGCTATGTTGTGAGCCTCGTTTGTTACCTTCATGGCTTTGGTTTGGTATGAAAGAAACTCAAAAAATTTCTGTAACATATCACACACTTCTAGTTATCTCCTTAAGGATATTCTTTTTTATCATGGCTAGTTGGCGTTTTGCCTCTAGTCATACTACAAAATACGATAGATGGTGTAATTGTATTGATGGTTTGGTCATGAGCTGAGTTAGTTGTACCTCATGCCTATTAGCAAGTTATATATATATTCTTTTATTACTTATAAAAAAAATAAGGAAATTCATGCTTATGAGAATATGTTAATATAGCTAGAATAATATGCACATCTTGGTTTTTGGTCTTGATTAGGGTCTCCCCTTCCAAGTTATTTCCATTAAATATTGAGTAATTTATGGCTGATTTATTACATCCTTTGCATGTCATAAATTACATGGAAAAATAAGTTGTTTGCACATGAGCATGATTAGCAGTATTTTTAGGTGATTCTTTGTTTGTATGCTCTAGGGGTAGGAAGATAACTTTTATTTATGTCTTGATTTATTTATGCCATAATTCCTAGTCCATTTCTTTATTATTTATATTTTAACATGAAATAAATGATGTAATAGAAATATATGCTTTAGAGTTAAAATGCTTATCATGCTTAATTCATATATTTTAGTAATATAGTTAATTACCAGATTTAGAACTTACATGCATGCATAAAATATTTAATTATTGTATTTTAGTATTTTCATGATAAATTAATATACTTAATAAATTTTGGGAATAAATGGGAAATTTTGAGATAAGGAGGGTTTTAAGGGCGTTTTGGTTATATACAACTAAAATGTTCTTAAGTGTAAAAAACTGATCAAGATTGGCTTAGTTAACGTCTAGTTCACATTTAGTTGTCATTAGGATTGGTGTTGAAAAAGTTGGGATAAATATTTATCTATATAATGAAAGTGGATAGGTTGGAAATCATTCATCATAAGGTATGAAGTCTAGCCCTAGGTTGTGATGGTATTATTTTTGTGACCTGTGTGGTCCTTCAAAATTAGATTAATAATTAGATTGTTATGTGGCCATGGTGATCCTTTGTTGCTTTGATTGTTGTATTAGGACCTCAGTTTCCTTTAAGGGATAATAATATTGTATTAATAAGGCATTAAGCACTTAAAGAGCAAGACTTGAGTTTCGAAAGGGATCTAGCGCCTTAAAATTGGCCCCCAAATGCATAGTTGGAAATTCAAGTCAAAGGGGTCACTTCTTCTCTATAGTTATTGCCTACACCTTGTAGAGGGTACACATACTTTAATACTTGAGTGCTGAGGTTTAATATGGGTGATTGTTATGTCGTATGGTTTCCTTAGCAAGCTTTGTCCTCGAATTAACTGATTTTAGTTGGGAACACCTCCTTAACTACCATTGTCCTAGATATGGGATTGTTTTCTGCTAAATATTTTGTATCACTTTTGATTGAAATTGACTTAGAAAACCACTTTTTACCTCTTGAATGATTAGTTAGGATCAACTTTGTAGATTTTCTTTTAAGGTTGGAATCTCTTGTATTGGTCCTTTGTTAATTGCTACTTATGTTGGGTTATGAAGATATGTTCAGCCTCGTTTCTCATGATCACATGTGATTGTTATGTTTCAATTATTTTTCTCATTATTGTATGTGTATGATTATGTGAAATATGAGTATGCTGCCACTTATAAGGTATTGTGATTTACTCAATATGAGAAATTCATACCTATACTATTAATTTTTATATGATTATGTGTGTTTCACGAGATGGTTGAAGAATTTTTAGGAGCATCTCTTGAAGGTTTAGGAAAGCTAATGAAGTGAGGTTCCGTATATATATAATCTTTATAATTGTAATATAGTTGTAGAAGGAATAAGTGTAAGGAAAAACTGATGTTGTACCATTGTATGCTCTTTTCAAGTCAGTTTTTCCTTAGACTACTATGCTTCTAATATATTTTGGATATCGTTGTGGTGCGGAGGGTACACTATATATAATCCCTTAATATGTTATTATCTTTTCTTTCTATTTTTTTTAATTTTGGGATCTAACTTGTTTTTAATCTTAGCACTTAGCATAAGGAAAGTAAGAAAACCAAAGTTATGTTATGTGTAGCGGTAACACCCATTATTTTGTAATTTACACTTTCACAAAACAAAAATTCTTAGTAAATTTAGGGAGATGTTAAAATTAAACTTTTGCTTCTATTAAAGATTCAAAATAATAGAAATAAGGAGTAACACATTTTTTAGCTATGAAAAAAATGGAAAAGGGGTAAACTCTTTACCTTTTCCATTGAGAAGTGATTCATCACAAAGGGAGAAAGAGTGCATAAATAAGAAAATTTGAGATTATATTTAAGAGAATAAATTATTGGCAGATGGTTAGTCTTCTAGTTAAGAAACGAATGAAGGAGCTTGAAGTAAAGGTATTTGGGCACCAAGCTTAAAGATCAGTGATTACATAAGTCCTTCTTAAGTTTATTTCTCATATTTCTTCAACATTTTTATATCTCTAATTTCTTTGTATACTTGATAATTTCATGTGTTTTTATTCTTATTTGTTCAAATTTAAGAGGATATGGTGAGTAGCTTTGATTTAATATAAAAATTACATGGTAATCAAATTACTGATGTTCTTAATTTGGAATTGACTCTTTATTTTATGACAAGCACTTAATGAGATATAACTATTTCATTTATTTGCTAATGGTTTGCTAGGACTGAGATTAATTCAATTAGATGAACAACATTAACTTCTTTTTAATTTAGCTCTAGTAATGTGGATAGAATTAATCAATCTCTCAAGATTCTAGATTTTTAGTAATGTGGATGGAATGAAGAAATCCATAAGTGAAAAACTTTGAATTAACTATTATGAAATTGGCTATATTGAGTGCTTCATGAGATAAGATCAACATGTGAAATAGTTAAGTGCATTAGGGAAAAAAAATCCAAGCCTCTAACTTGTAGTTTATAGTAATTATTTTAAATACATCATCTCTCCTTAGACACTCATTTTTACTAAATACACACCCATATACTCCCAATTGTTTCATCATTTTATTTTACCCCTCCCATTTCTCCATTTCTCATATATTTCTAACATATTTTTTCTCTTCACTCTCTTCTCCCTCATCTCAGCTCTTCTCAAATTCTACCCAAATCTTCAAGCAAGTGATCAAATAATATTGAAATCAACAATTCCATACATTCTACATCTAAAGGTATGTAATAATTCATCATTTTTTTGGTTAATTTTTTATCATTTTTGAATTAGTTGCAAATGCAAAATATAACTATTGCATTGTTATGAATTTAGGTGTTTCTTAACTAAAATTAATATTTGTATACATAGATTGAACTTATAATAGTAACATGATTATAAAATTTTGATGAAAATCCAAGCTTCGAACCATAATAATGGAGGTCGGGGTCGAAATAGTATGGTCAACGCGTAGTTCACTCGTCCTCCATACTAACTCACCCATCGAGGAAATAAGCTAGAGGGTAGTTGTATTACACCAAAATTCACTATTTTTTTTATATAGAAGCAAATAAATTAGAACCTTTGAATTTTAGGAATGTTACTGCCATACTTAGTACCAGACCGGTTTACTCCGACCGTTCTAATACCAAGTGCTAAGGCTAAAAAGGATTAGTGTTAACTTTAATCAATACTTAAACCAAGAGTTCATAAAAAGAACTAGAAGGATCATAACACAGAAATCAGAGTACGCATGAAGAGTTTACAATTCAAAGGAGTACAATCAACTATAAGGTAGAAATTAGAGTGCGTGAATGAGTCATAAACCAGAGTGCATTGTCCAAATTCCAAAAAGGGAAATATAGTTTATAGCCGGTAAAAGTTATGTCTAGGACACTCAATACAAAGTAAAAAGGTCAAAAAGAGAGATCCATCCACGCCACTATCGATCCTTGTGCCAAGTCCATACTCATCACTCAGCCCCGCCTGATGTCTCGTGAACATTGAAGGCTTCAAAATAAGCATCACCCACCAGCACAAAGTCAAAAGGGCCATCTGCTCGTGGGAATGAGCAGCACCCATAAAACGGGTGGTCAGTACTCTACGTACTGAGTAAGGTAACCGTGAACTAATGCCAATATACAAAACAAAAAATCCAAGCTTGATAATACAACAACATACGATCACTTTAGATAAATAAATAAATAAAGGCTAATTTATATTCTGGATCCATTAATTATTTAATCTCTGATCAGTACTCATTTCA
Organism: Tamarix austromongolica; assembly: GCA_039764185.1. Taxonomy (NCBI): domain Eukaryota; kingdom Viridiplantae; phylum Streptophyta; class Magnoliopsida; order Caryophyllales; family Tamaricaceae; genus Tamarix; species Tamarix austromongolica. Next base: position 102,898,306 of record CM077819.1, on the reverse strand, counting down.
CATCATATTTTTTATCAATCCATGCGAGTACAGGAGCTCCACTATTATAGCCGATGGGTTGGTCACATATAGGGAAACATGCACCTAACCACTATTTATAACCAGTGGATCGGTCACATATAGGGCGAGATACCCTAACCACTATTCCTTATTGGTGGATCAGTTTGGCTCCTATTCGCATGGTATTCTACTATAAGTACTTAGTGTCTTTTATATGTCTTAGTAAACTCAGGTTTGGTTTATTGAGCTTGGGATCCCCCACTATTATAACCAGTGGGCCGGAAACACACAAGGAATAAAGCTCTTGACCACTATTATAGCCGGTGGATTGGACACATATAGGATGGAACACCCTAACCACTATTCCTAACCGGTGGATCGACTTGGACCCGACTCAATAATCTTTCACTTTACATGATTAATGTCTTAAGTGTCTTATTCAGAATTTTAACCCTAGACATATATGACTAACCCCCTCTACACTTATCCTCCAAAAAGACCCGTCCCACATCATCAAAATCATGCACCTTCCAACTTGTTCCAACACCCTTTCCTCCTTACCCTAACTCACACAGAGCCCATCTACCATGTAGGTGGGTCAAGGCCCACTACTTTTCACCTCCATTCCACTCACTGCCTCATTCTAGGGTTTTCCTAGAAAACCTAATTTAGACCTAAGTGACCCATCCTACTCCACCTCATATAACCTAAATCATTTTAACACTCCACACATCACAACCCATAGATTCCACCCACATCATTACACTTTACTTACCAAGTACACGTGTAACCACGAATCCCTAGGTAACAACATAAAACCGTAACTAGTCACACCAAACCCTGGCTTCCTCATTTCCACCTGTCACCCCTCCATTTCTCACCTTCCATTTCTTATTTTTTATGCTAATCATGCTCATCCTCACATGATGATTTCCATCCTCATCTCGTACTCTGCTCACCCTCATTTAATTCTCTCTTTACCACCTTCTTAGACTAGGGTTTCCCCCAAACCCTAGTTTGATCTCCTATGTACCCTTATACTGTCCCATGTATTATTTTTCACCCAAAACCTTCAAACATCCAAACAACACTTCCATCACCTTTCTCACACCTCAAATCAACTTTCCATACATAAAATTCACCCCCATGCAGACTTTATACATCTAATGCAACCTTTCAAACTTTTTCATGCAAAACCCTAAAACTCCCACGTGAAACCCTAGATTCACCCATGCAACCCTAGATTCTTCCATACGTACGTAGATTCTCCCATACACAACCCTATATTCTCCCATGTAAAACCATAGATTAGATTCCCCCATGCAAAACCCTATAATCTCCCACACAAAACCATAGATTAGATTCTCCCTTGCAAAACCATAGATTCTACCATATGAAACCATAGATTCTCCCATAAGAAACCCTAGATTAGATTCTCCCATGCAACACCATAGATTCTCACATGTACAAACTTATATTCTCTTATGCACAACCATAGATTCTCTCATGCAAAACCCTAGATTCCTCCATGCAAAACCCTAGTTTCTCCCATGCACATCCATAGATTCTCTCATACGAAACCCTAGATTCTTCCATTCAAAACCATAGATTAGATTCTCCCATTCCTTCATTTTACTTTCATCCCCTATTATTCTTCCACTAATGGATCATTAAAATTTTTAGGTCAACTCACATCCCTTGGTCAACTTGATTCCCCATTTTCCTTTTTCATCATTTCCCTTACACAATACCACATTAACATCCTCACATGAATGTATTAAAGGGTCACAACACATTACATCACATTCCACAACATTTCACCACATATGCATATCAACATATACAATAAGAACGCACATAAGCATACCTTAACTCCAATCCGCTCCATACATAAAATAGTCAACTAATAGCACATGATACACGACACGACATTATACAAGGCATCTAAGGCATATAATACAAATAGCACAATTAAGGACTTAGCTATACCCTTACATATTATGACACCGGTCTTGGAGCACACTCCTACGCCTCCTTAGGGCTTTGACTGGTCTTACCTATAAGAGAAAAAAACTAAAGATTAGGTTCCCTCCTACTAAAAATATTATTATTTCCTAATTCATTCTAAGATTAGGTTTTTGGAAAAAATAATAATATAATAGTAATAACACTAACTAATTACTAATTTTTGCTAAAGATAAAAGTAATAATAGTAATATTGTAAAATATGATAATATAAGGTTTGAAGGTTTTACCCTAATAATACTAATAATACTAAAAATAATAATAATGATAATACTACTAATAATAATAAGACTAATAATAATAATGATAATAATAATACTAATAATACTAATAATACTAATAATAATAATAGTATAATTTGAAATAAATGGTGAAATAAGGGCTTCAACCCTTCACCTAAATTAATACTAATATTAATACTACTAATGTTAATAATGAAATAATGATAATAATAATAATAATAATAATAATAAATACGAGAATAGTAATAATAATAATAATAATACTAATAATAGTATAAATCAAAAATAATTTAGAGTAGGGTTTTGACCCTACTTTAAAATAATAATAATAATAATAATAATAATAATATTAATAATAACAACAACAATAATAATAATATAACCGAAATAAAAATGGAATAGGGCTTTGGCCCTCAATGGCAATAATAATAAAAACATTAGTAGTAGTAATAGTAATAATAATAATAATAATAATAATAATAATAATAATAATAATAATAATACATTATAGTAATAATAATATATTCAAAAAAATGGAAATATGACAAAATAAAATAAATAAAGCTTGTATAAATAGTGTTTAAGGGTTGAGAAGGCTTAGGGTACCACCTTGGATTGGCGGCACCAGTGGTGGTGCATGGTGGCGGCGGCAATGGTTGAAAAAAGGGAAGAAAAGAGAGAAAGTTGAGTGCTGGAAAAAGGAGAGGGAGAAGGAGGGTGGGAGTTGGGGTATTTATGGTTGCCTAGATGGAGAGGAGTAGAATGAGGGTGGCGGCGCAACCAAAGGTGGTAGCATATGGCGGCAGTTGTGGTGGGTGAAGGTGGAGGAAGGAGAGAAAGAGAGAAAGAGAGGAGGAGGGGGAGAAAGAGAAAAAGAAGAGTATGGGGAGATAGAGGGAAGTCTGCAGAGCAGTTTGGGAGGTGTAGGAGGTGGTGGTTACAACGGGAGTGGTGGCTAATGGTGGTGTGAAGGACGATAGAGGTGAAAGGAATAGCTGATTGAGAAGGCTACTTTGCATGGCCGGGGTGGATCATGTAGGGCAAATCGAGGGAGAAGTGTGTTATAGTTAGTTAGAGGGCGATGTAGGGAGTGCTTAGGCGGAAGGCTTGGGCGACAGTGTTGGTCGACGACGATGGGGTTAGCATCTTAAATGGCGGCGGTACACAAGAAAGGAATTCTAGGTTTCAGGGAAAAAAGGCTCGAGTCCAAGATGGTTAGGGGTATTTATAGAGCTAAAGGGAGGGGGTAAGGTCAAAGGGGTGAGGGGAGAATAAGGCAGGTGGGTTTGGGTTCACGGGCGGTGACAGCATGCTGGCGCACGACTGCGTCAGGGCCTGCGATTGGCAATGGGAAAATCGTACGAGAAGAGAGGGAAGTGGGTTGGGTCAAGGTGAATAGCGAGTCAGGGGGAGATGAGAGGAGAGGAAATGACCGGTCAAATCGGGCATGGCTGGCGGCGGGATCTTCGGGCAGTTGTAGTTCGACGGGGGAGGGAAGAAGGAAGAAGAAAGAGATGGAGGGGTGCATGTGGACCGGGAAGCTGAGGAGAAAAAGAAAGGAAGGAAAAGAAAGGCGAACCAGACCGGGCGATGGGGAGAGGAGAAGAAAATGGAACATGGCGTGTTGGGGTGGGCCGCGCCAAAGGAGAAGTAAAGGAAGAAGGGCGGCGGGCCGCTGGGCTTGCCCGGGTTGGGGGAGGAGGAAGAGAAAGAAAGAAAAAGGAAAGAAAGGAAAGAAAAAATAGGAAAAAAGGAAAAAGAAGTGGGTTGGGTAATTTGGATCATTTTGGTAATTTGGGATATTTAAAAATAATAATATTTAAATAAAATAATATTAAAATTTCTTCTTAGGTAAATTTTAGGATTTTTGAAAGATTTTTCCTAAATTCCTTTTAATTAACAAATCACTCTAATTTTCTCTAATTAATTTATTTATAAAATTCCTATTAATTTGGCCCTATTTACTCCCTCATATTTTAAATAAAATAATTTATTTAATTAATTTATAAAATAAATTTTTAATTAGCTAAAATTCTTAAAATTAGGGTTTTCGGGCATTTCAGTAGTTCACCCATCGTTAACTCACCCGTCACATACTTCCTCTTGCGAAAAGTTTACCTATCACCTATGACCTCCACTAGGTAGTTCACTCGTCGAATTTTATTCCAAATGGGTAACTCACTAGTTGAAGCCCAGAACCCCCAAAACCCTCTAATCATCAACACTCTTACCCTAAACCTTAACCTTACACCCTAAGAACTAACCCCTATAACCTAAACCTTAACCTTACACCCTAAGAACTAACCCCTCTAACCCTATTCCCCAAATCCTTTAACACTAAAACATAACCCTAAACCCTCTAACCTTGACTTTAAACCCTAACCCTACACTTTAGCCCTAAACTATATATCCTATAATCCTAAACCCTCACCCTAAACCATCAACCCTCTGAACCTAAACCCTAAACCCTAAACCTAAACAATTTAACCATTAACCATAATCCTGAACCATAAATCATTGATGAGCTAATGCATAATGTTTAATAATGATTTTTTTTGTTATAATAAGTAGATGGCTAGTAAAGGAGGTGGTGTGACCGTAACCGACACGCAATTTAAACCCTCTTATTGTCAATTGTAGCACTGGTAAATATGGTATCGTTCTAGCCGGGGATTGAGAGGGCTCACCTCTATCTAACTAGCTTAAAAATAAAAATAAAACTAAAAATCCTAAATAAAACAAAATAAATAAATAAATAAATAAAATACTAATGGGGGTTATCAAAATAATAATAAAATAAATAAAATAAAGTAAACTAATAATAAAATAATGGAAATATGGGAAACCGTAGATATGAGAAATATGTTAGGGAAATAAAAATCCACCACTAGATTAGGTCGAAATATAATATTTATCTCTAAGTCATCCTTTAATCGTGAGAATGAGATCGACCAAGTTGCACGCCAAACGCAGATCCATACACCTTATATTACTTCCCTTATTTAATTAATACGACCACGTGCCTATATTAACCCTATTAAATACTAGCAGTATAGCAGCAACAAGCGGCTCCTATATTTAACTAGATTTAATGCATTAAGTGTAAGTGGAAGGCTCTCAATCTAAGTACCCATACTAGTACAAAAAGCATGTCTAGCTGTATTTCCTTTCCTTGACCCACACGTATCGAAACGTTTTACCACTTCGGTTAGAATCACAAAACGATTAGGTGAATTGTTATCTAACCTAGCTGCAATTTATACACATAAATTCTAGTATATTTAGATGGCTACCTCGCAGGCAAATAATCCTACATACCGTCACTTATGAGGAACCAGAACAAGGCATGCACCAAATAAACTATACTGGACAGAATTATACATATAAACAATAGCAATTAATATAGAGTCAAGAAACAATCTCACGAAACAAAGAAAATAAAATTATAATTCAAATCATAATCTCGGGTTTCAATTCATTCCCTAACAATAAACAATCAGCGAGCCATAATTAAAGAATTAATTACACAGAAATATATATCTAAAATATAAATTAAAAATAAGAGAAAGAAATAACTGGAATTAATTTTGAATAAAAGATCAAGAATTTATTCAGATAATAATTAATTTTATCTAAAATAAATTCTACCGGTATAAATTTCCTCTTATTTTTCTTCTCTCTCGATGCCTTGATTTCTACGCAACAATTCTTTTCTTTTTTTTTTGGCTGGCGGCTGTCTCTTGGTTCGACCTGTGTGCCACGCCTTGAATTTCGTGCGTCGTCCTTCGTCGTCCGTGCTGAAGGCTGCGTCGTCTTCTGTTTTGCGGGTCCCCCGTGCGTGAAGCCACCTCTAGACGTGCCCTTCTCGCCCTGTGGCTCTCCTCAGCGTCGAGCCTTGAAGGCTCTCGACTAGAGCTGGCAATCGGGCGGGTCAGGTCACTATCGGATCGGGTAATATGATAATCGGGTCATATCGGTTTTGGATCATTCGGATCAACTCGGTATCAGATAATCTCGGGTCATTCTAAGCTCTCGGGTCGGGTCTGGTTGAGATCGGATGGACTCGGATTCAGATAAATTTGGGTTGTTCTAATTTCGGTTCGGGTTCGGATCGGGCTCGATTGAGTTTCAATTATTATATTTTCTGGTCGAATTTAGATTGGATTTAGGTCATTTCATATTTGAGCCATGCTTGTGTCATTTTCTTTCTTTCTTTTTATTCCAAGATATTATTAAAAGCTAATTATTTTGAGATCATTTATTTTAATTTATCTTATTCAATTAAAAGTGAATTATTATATTAATTGTTTTGGGGCCTTAGAATTTTTTGTCATTATTTTATCTTTGGAGATGTATCTGACATTTCAAATTTAAAAGTTTTCAAATCATATCACTTTTCTTTTTATATTAAGGTTTAACTTATAATTCAACTCCATTATTAGCTTGGTCATATTGAGTTCTAGTATTATTTTAAGTTTATATTATATTTATATCTTATACGCTCCTTACATGATATTAACTTATAATAGTCATTGATAATTGATAATAAATGAAGACTTCTAAGGTTGTACTTATCATATTATTTTTAAAAGAGATTGATCACATCATATCAACATAATTGTAATAAATATAATAATAATAATAATACAAAAATAATGATAACAATAATAATAGTAATCAATGAATATCAATTATGGAAAAAAAAATAATAACAACAACATATTAGTTTTTTATTATATATTTTGATTAGATCATATCAAGCTAAATAAGATAAAAATTAGATAAAGTAAGTAATAATGACTATTATTGACAAAAGACCAACTAATATTGACTTTTTACTATTTAACAATGTTGATGTAGTAAAAAATATTAATCTTCAATTTTTATAATGAATAACTAACATTCTCACCGTAGATTTTTCCTACTTTCCTATGATGTTGTAGGTGTTATATTGCAAGGTATGGCAGTATAGATATTAACATATAGTGTTCAAGGCTGCACTGTTATTATCTTATGGTACTAGATAGAATAATGGAAGTGAACTAATATTTAAATGGCATAGTAGTGTTATTCTTTTTTTTTCTCTACTTTTATTTCTATTGGTATCAATGGATATTGTATTTGTATATACATAAGTGATATAAATTTTATGAAAGTATATTGTTTCTAGATTTTGATGTAAGTGCTAGTATGGATTAGTTGCACATCTATATTATTTCATGTTTTATGAAGTTTTAAAAATTTTGAGTTATGGGTTAATGTTAATTTTTGGGTAGTACCAAGTTGAATCTTTATAGATTTATAATTTGTTAGATAATATCAGATTTCGGATAAATAATGGATCGGGTCGGGTCATTTCGGATTTATAGTTTTTCGGGTTATATCGGGTTTCGGGTGAATAGCGGGTCAGGTCGGGTTTATTTCGGGCTTATGATTTCTCGGTTATATCGGATATCGGATATGTATCGGATCGAGTCGGATAGGTTTTTGACTTTTAATTACTCAGATAAAATCGGATTGGATTTCGGACGGATCGAGTCGGTATTTGTCCGATTTTTCGGGTCGGGTCAACTTTTGCCAGCTCTACTCTCGACCGCCCCCTCTCTCTGCCGCACACCTCTGCTTTTCCCGAGCCTATAAAGGCTCTCCTCTGACACGCTCTATTCTCTGCCTAACGGCAGAGACCGCCTCCCTCTCTCTTTCGACTTGTGCGGTCGTCTGCTTTTTATAATTTTTGTTTCCCACGCCACGTTAGCCCTTCTTTCAGCTGACTTTTCTTCTCCACCGTGCGTCCTTTTGTGCGCTGCGTTTGGTTTCTTTTCCATGCCTCTAGGTCTCTGTTCGGCGTCGTTTTGTTCCGGGCCTTTGGGCCTTCGGCCTTCGGCCGTTGGTCCAAAGGTCTTATCTTTTTTTTTTCTTTTACTTAAAAACAAAACCTGCAAAATAAATTTAATAAAAATTAATAAATATTATTTTTCTCTAAATTTACATAATGTATATCATTTTAGCTCAAATAATAATATTTATGCAAATTTTACCACTTAAGCATAAAACAATAATTATTCCCCTATATTAGTTAAATAAACTACCAAAAACTAAGATTATAAGGGTATAAAATGTGTCAAAATATGAACTCATCAGGAGGCAGAGGAAAAGTTTTGAGGCAAGTTACTCTCATTACCACTAGGGTGGCAAAGAGGATAGTTATTTCCATTGCTAGAGCACAAGTGGCGATGAAGTGTGGAAAAGCTCCACATACTATAGGCACACACCACATTCCATTTGAGGAGGAGTATGATTATCCCATCGAGGGTGCTATCACCATCACTAGCACATCTTCCCACACAATAGGTTCTATTTCCTCGTCGACATCAAATGACAATTAGAGATTGACTGGACATATTTATTCCTAATCTTCTAACTAACTTTAAGGGTCATGTGGCATACGCTATATGGAATAATAATGAGGTAACTTATATTATTGTATACATTGGTTTTTATATTTTTACTGTGTAATTTATTATTTTAATATTTATTTTATTGTAGGAACCACATCCTGTGTTGAGGGTTAAGTCTAGGAAAAATACTTGAGAAGACAATCGCACGATGATGTTGTCATAGGTATTTCCTAGGACTAAATCGAGACCATAGGCCTAAAATATCTACGTTTGACATACTTCCACCATCACTATGCTTCGCTCATCTCCACTTATGTTAAGAGGTGGCACCTATAGACCAACAACTTCAACCTCCCATTTGATGAGATGACGATCACTCTACATGAGATGACTTACATTGTGGATCTTAATTGACATGGCTATGAGTGTACCAACGAGCATTTTCCTACTGATAGTGATGTGATAGAGCTTCCAGCTGAGATGTGGGGTGAACTTGAGGTATTGGTTAGTTCTTCTTTTAAGAAGGGAAGCACGATCGCATTGGATGATATTTTTATAAGCTTACGGTTGATCGTGTTGAGGATAATGTGTCTTATGCCTAATTTTATATCTGGTACTTGCTATCATATATGCTTTTCATTGAGAATTCTAGCAACCATACCCCATTATCAATGCTCATATTAGTTGCTAATTTGAGTACATTAAGCAATCAAGCCCCTAGAGCTGAGACTTTAGTGTATTTGTATAAGTAACTTTGGATATTATTTAGAACCGAGTGTAAGCAAATAAGTGGTTGAATAACATTGTTAGAGGTCATTATTTATTTATTTTTGGTTTTGTAAAAGTTGTTTAATTATGCATAGGCCTAGATTTACGAGTATTCCCAATGCTTTTGGCAAAGTTATTCTCATATGTATAATCCATCATGTGATGCTACAGCGATGAGGTGGGAAACATCTTGCCAAATGCTTTCCCCTAAGTTCATGGATGGCTTAATTCAGTATAAGAAACAATTGGATTCTCTGAGGGCCCAACAAGTGGATGAAATATTTTCCTGTAATTAGTTTTTAATTATAGAATTTTTTATCATAATTTATATCCCAAATTGTTTTACATGCATTTTTAGGTTGACTTATTACCTTTTGACCAATATCCGAGTATCAAACATCCTAAGTTGACATACTAAAGCGGCCTACATTTTATATATTTGGTAGAGCCTTACATGCTAGATCGAGTCACTCGACAGCTTGGCTACCCCCAGCTCATCCCGATTCCTCCTATCGTTCTAGCACATGGATTATGTTGAAGAGTAAACATTAAGAAGTATAAGGCAAATTACTCTAGTTATGAATCATTTTGGAATGCTTTCCACATCACCAATTGGACTTCATCTCCTCTTTTCATCACTCAACATATAAGCATGATGCTTTAGTTGAATACCTTCCTTGGTATCATCCTCAGATCCATCCACTAGTTTATCCTGTACCAATAGATGAAGGGTCGAGTGATGCCCCATACATTGGGATAGAAGAGGAAACAAATAATGAATTTATGGGTGGATTTTGCTACTAGTTCAAAGAAGAAAAGAAATGTAGAATTTGTAAAGATGAAAGTTTTGATAGGCTGAAGGAGGTGTACCATGCCATGTGTTCGCTCAGACTGCCCTCTAGTGAAGTGGAGGAGGCTCACCAACCCCTTAGTGATGATATATAGTAGATTTTTTTCTTTATACTTTAATTGTAATTTTATCTTAAGGTTGTTATGACTGTGTTATCAGAACAATTTTAATTGTGTGCTAATTTAAATTTCACATTACACCATGAATACTCAAGAAAAAAAATATGACATTGTATGTTGTCGCAAAAGAGGAAGCCAACGTCAAGATGATGCCACAATTTCTCCATTAGAGTTTATCCCTTCCAATTTACTAAGTTGTATAATATCATTAATAGGATCTATAAAAGAAAGAGCATACAACTCTTGGTGTGTCACCAATTTCCTATACATTATGACTCTAACATTTAACCATGTCGATTCTCTGTTAAGGAGTTGTAGTGTAACTACTCTAAAACCATAGTTTCCATTGCCCAAAACATCACACCAAGAGTCCACCCACAAGAGCATAGCTGGATCAATATCAAGAGACAATGGGAAATCATGGATGAGTCTACAAGTCCTCCCATTACTATGTCTCCCACTACTACTTCTTCATCGATCTAATCGACAAGGGGAAGAGTGGCCTCTATAAGGAGATGCACATTCCAATCAACCAGGGGATGAGAGACCTCTACAACATCCTCAACCTGATCAACCTCACTTTATAGGTGATTCTGAATGAGCGCACTCTGTGTGCCCCCACTTTGATAGTTCCCTCTGTGTGTTATTACTAGGGTGTACTTTGCTTTGTTTAACATTTAGTTCTACCATACTTATCTATGCAGGTTTGAGAATCTCATCAATAAGATAAGAATAGTATCATATATGTGATGGTGATTGGTCAAGACTCATTTTCACTTTATACATGATGTTAGAAGATAATGGACGTACAGATAGATCAAATATTAAATGATCAAATGCGAACCTTTCTTCTTATGGTCTAAAAAAAGTGAAAGTCTTCCAAAATGTATACACTACCAATAAGCAAATAGGTTGATGATCTTGTTTATAATGAAATATCTCATGTGCACACAGTAGATCATATGTAAACCTCAAGTAACATCCACATCCCAAAGATTCAAGACCAACCATATTAGACTTCTTACTCTCCTCTTCAATCAAGTCCAATGCTCTATGGTATACAACAAACATGAGCTCCTTGAATAATATGTCATCTCTAGAGTAATGTGGAAAAACTCATCTGTGATGATGATATATATTTCTTCCACTTGTCATGTGCACTTTCCACCATACAATTATAATTTCAAAATATAAGTAGTGGTTAATTGTTACAAACCACATAAGTTAAAAGAAATTGAATATTTACAACAAATAAATTATACTTGTTGGTCATATGAGTGTTAACGTGAATAATGTTTTCAACCCACACAAAAACAAACCTTTCTTTATATGGATTTAACCAGGTCTTGTACACATATTGTAAAAGATCAAGAAATCTGCCCTATTTGTTGCCCATGAGTAGAAGCTAATTATTATATGTCTCAATGTAGTGGCTTATACAATCTTCTTCCAACCTCCTAGGAAACTTTCTCCCACTACTATACTTCCCAACTTTTTTATAGCATGTGAGAGAACATTCTTATTAATGTGCCATCTACACAAAAAGAGAGTTGCATTAGGAAAGACTTTTGGTACTATTTGTGTCAGTCCTAGTTACCTAAGAGTGATCACCACATTGGGTTCATGCGACTCCATCAATTTCTTTACCTTATTAAGCACCTATTTGTAGTTATCCTCCTTTTCCTTTATCATAAATGCCAAGGAAATGGTAACATTTTTACCACTAGACACATAACCAATTACTTCTAAGAAAGGATGGTTGTACTTATTAGTTTTGTATGTGTAATCCAAACTAATGACATATGGAAACGCATGTAGTAAAGCAATAGAATTTGGGTGCGCAAATACAATATCACTAACTATATCAGAGTTAGGTAACTGATGATGCCATGAATGATATTTGTTGGTTTCCAAAAAGTGTAATAATTGTTGCATGATTGTACATCCCATCAAGCTCCAAAACTTGAAATTATGTCTAGCATTGTAGATTGTCCTAAGTGTTGCAGTATTATCCCCATCACCCCGTTTTAACTTGTTGATAATTTTCCTTAGTTTGGCATTTATTTTTGTTAGCTCGACCACCAACCTACATTCTTCTGGACATAATCGACAAGCAAACGAATGCCCCTACAAATACTTACCCAACCTATGATTATGCATTCCACATTCTACCACTAGTCTTTAACCATCGCAAGCATCTTCCCTTCCATGAATCCTGAATTTACAACTATAAATTTTTGGTCCTGGTAGATTGAACACTTTCTATATTCACTGAAGGTGGTTTTCCATAAGCATCTTCTCTTTCACAACCAATCCATACCCTATCTTTTTTCAACCCCTCGATACATAAAACCATATAATATGGCCTTCTAATTTCTTCAACTCAACCAATTAATGGCTCCTAATCATTAAAAATCTCATCTATAGTAAATAATCTACTCCAATTAGTATTAATTGAATCTAGATTCTTTAATTAATATTTAAAATATGACATTATAAGGAATACATTATAAGGGCACATTTTACCCAAAAATTGATAGGTTTAATTTATTGGATACTTAAATGGATATGGATAAATGGATATTGAGGATGAAAAAATTCCTGTTGGGTTTGGGTGTGAATACACGTATGAGATATCTACATCTGTACCCGTACCCATACTCGTATCCATATTCTTACTTGTTTACTAGATATATAATTACCCTTATATCCTTAATTTTAAAATAAATACAATATAAAGTAAGGTTAAAATTATCATTTGGCTTATCTCTAAATGGATGTAAATTGGGTAATGGATTTATTTGCTGGATAATATCTGTTAATGAGTAAATGGATTATCTTTCAGATAATAGATATCCAACCTATACAAATATGAATGTGTTAGTGGATAGCTATTTAGGGTATGGGTACAAATTTGAGTACTGATTTTCTAATTGGGTATGGGTATAGGCGTACCTACCTTACACCCATCCCGTTTACATCCTTATTTGATCAGGTTTGGCCAAGTAGGCTTGTATTTGGATGATTTCGTATTTAAGTTAATTTGACGAGTTAGATTTAGGTTAACTTGATGAATCGGGTGTTTTTAGGTTTTCATGGGTCAGGTTGGATTTGGGTTGAGTTAATTCTAGATCGAATCATTTTGGATTTGGGTCAAATTGAATAATGACCACCAAAATTAATCTAGATCATTAACCTCGTAGACAATCATTAAGTTCAAGTTCATGTAAGCATGTGATTAATAATGTATTATTAATTATTATTTTTTTATTTATTTATTAATATAAATTGTTAATGTTGTATTTTTATGCGAGAAAATAGGTAAAATTAGAATATCATTAGTGAATGTAAGTTTACAATAAAAGTAAGAAAATAAGTAAATTTAAAAAATAATATATTTTAAAAGCTTTAAATAAATAATAAAATATGTGATTTTTTTTAAAAAGAAGATCAAACATTATTAAGCCATAGATTTAGTACAACTTAATTCCCAGAACTTATTTAAACACTACATTACATAGAGCCTACTCCTATTCATATAGGGAGCTAAGTACCTAGCTGAGACAATATATATATTGTTCTTAATAAGGTCCTTCAATCTACAATTGATTTTTGAAAAAATCTTAGAATTCCCGGCAATCCAACTCTCATAGATGCACACTTCAATTAGTGTACAGGCCAAATGAATCTTCCTTTTCGAGACCCTTGTTCTTTGAGCAAGAGTTACTATCAAATCAGGCCATCTTTTTGTTATCCAATTTAAACCAATAGATGCACAAGTATACTTTAAGAGATTCTTCATTTCTGGAGAAGTAAACAACATGTTTGATCCTCCACATTTGAATACTTGCTAAGATTATCTTTAGTGGGGGAGCTTGTTATGAGTAGCATTCCAAAGTAGAATCTTGTGCTTAGGGCTAGCATTATTCATCTCGGCAGTTTTCCACCATTTCACTAGATTATCTCTATACCTTAGATGGTCATAAACTACACTAACTTTATATTCTTGAGAAGGAGTAAAGGTGTGAAACATAGATTAGAGATTACCTCTAATCTTGAACAACTTCTTAATAATCCATGATGCAGTAGCTGGAAGCTTAGCATTCCATATGGCCTCTCCTTTTATTTAGAAACTGTGAATCCACTTAACCCATAAACTATTTTTCTCCTGGGCTATATGCCACAAGTGTTTTCCATTGCTAATGTGTTCCATACATGAAGATCTAGCATCCCCAGGCCACCCTCCTGGTTTGGAAGACACATAGTGGACTAGGTAATTAATGCTCATTTGGAAGGCCCGACTCTCCCTGTCCATAGAAAATTTTTGGATAAACTTATAATCTTGAGGATGAGTTTTTTGGGAAGGATAAGAATCTAGATCCAATACATCTAAATACCATTAATGATAGATCTAAGAAACTACAATCTTCCTACATAGGACAATAATCTTGTGGACTAGTGTTGTATCCTACTAGTGATTTTCCCAACCAAAACCATCATCTAATCTAATCTTAAATGAGCAAAAGAAAGAGGCATCACTAGATATTTAAAAGGCATTGTACCCTTAGGGAAAGAAAGGAACTCTGTAATTTGATGCTTCACCCTCTCTAGAACCCCTCCAAAATAAATGGAAATTTTCCCAGGGCTAATGTGCAAGCCTGATGCACTACTAAACTGATGGAATTGATTCATTAGTAAGGCAACTGATTTAAATCACCCCTACAAAATAGCAGTAGGTTATCGGTAAAGGAGAGATTAATGATGTGCAATCTTTTGCATTTTGGGTGCCCTCTAAAGCCTTCCATAGTCCATAGTTGTTGAAGTATTCTTAACATATATTCTATGGCAATGACAAATAGATAAGGTGACAGTGGGTCTCCTTGCCTTAGCCCTCTTTGTGCTTGGAAGGGAGTAAGCATATCATCATTAATAGTGAGACTATATTTGATATAGATCACACAGGACATAATTAGCTTAACAAAATGGGAAGGAAACATTAACCCCAAAAGGAATTTATCTAAGAATTTCCAATTAATGGAATCATAGGCCTTCATGATATTAAACTTCATCATGTACCTAGGGGAATTATGCTTTCTACCATACATTCTTATGAGTTCATGAGCCAGTAGAATGTTTTCTCCTATAGCCCTCCCCTTGACAAAAGCTGATTATGAAGTGCTTATTATATCAAGCAAAGTAGGTTGAATTCTTGCTACCAATACTTTGGATAAAATCTTGTAGAGGACAGAGTAGTAAGCAATAGGCCTAAAGTCTATGACTTTATTGGAAGTGTCATGCTTAGGAATTAGCACCAAAACAGTGGGGGTGATAAAAGATGGAATTTTACCTGAGTAGAAGATTTCATTGACAAACTGATAGATATCTTCCCTAATTATGTCCCAGGAAGTCTTGAAGAAACCTGCAATGAACCCATCTAAACTAAGAGCCTTTATGTTTATAATGGAGAACAAAGCTTTTTAAACTTCATTGTAGGTTATGGGCTTGGGGAGTTCATGCTACTGATCAGGATTGAGAGTGGCCCCTTTCCGCAAAAGATTCATATCCACCTCTTGGGCACTGGGATCAGTTGATTCAATGCCTAAGAGGGAATGATAATACTCAGCAAAAGCTTCTTTGATTGAAAAAGGATCAGTGGCCCAGCCTCTTTGCATGTTCTGAACCTTTGAAATTCCTCTCTTATTTTGCCTAGCTTTTATGGTAGCAAAAAACAAATGGTTGTTAGAGTCTCCCAATTGTAGCCATTTGATGCCTGATTTTTACTTAAGGAAACTCTCCTCACATTTAGCATAATGTTCATACTTCTTCAAACATTCCTTTTCCCCCTATTGTATTTTGCTACAGGTAGGATGATTTTTAATTCTATCTTGGATAGCAGCAAGATTGTATATTTGCTCAGCCACTTTTTGTATGAAACCACCAAACTTTGCTTTGTTCAATTCTCTGCACTTGTGTTTTAAATGGTGCATGGCATTTTTAATCTTAGTGAATACAGATCAGTTATTAGAGCTATGCAATACCTTAGTCACCATGTATAAAATTCTCATCATATGTCTACATGTTAAAGAATTTAAATCGACCTTTTGGATGAGGTCTGTAAGGATTTAGACACACCACAGTAGGATTGTGGTCTGAAAAAAGGGAAGATTGGAACTCTATTGTTGCATTAGTGTAGTTTTGAAGCCATTTAGTATTTCCCATAACCCTGTTAAGCTTACACATGATCTTCCCATCCCAATATGTCTGTTAGACCATGTGTGAGTGTGTCCTATATAATGAAAATCATCTATCATTATATTCTATAGATAAAATTTAAAATCCTCCACATCCCCAGCATCTAGCCTTGCACCTTGAAAATTTTCATTATCTTTCAAAAAAACATTAAAGTCCCCTAAAACTAACCAAGACACATCAGTAATGACAGTGGATTCTAGGTAATTGCAAATATCTCTCCTATCACACCCTTAATCATGTGCATAAATGAAGGAGACAAAAGTGATAGTACCCATAGATAAAAAGGTAGCCTTCATTTTGATACCTTGGGCATGAATGCTAATATTATGCACCTGCCATATATTATGTTCCCATTAGCACCAGATTCTCCCATTATGATGGTGATTATAGTTATCTATAACTTGATACTGACTCCCTAAATTCCTCCTAAAAGATGCAGCTTTGGAGGATTTATTCTAGTAAACTAATTAAATAGAACCCATTAACTTTGATCCAAAGCCTTAATTCCTTTTGTTTGAAAGGTTTATTAAGACCTCAGATATTCAATGCACAAATCATATGTAGAATGATTTAGGTAATGAGTCATCAACACCTTGATTTCCCTTCACCTTTACCCATCCTGGATCAATATTCAATGAAACAAACTTGTTGTTAAGAGGTAAATTTAAGTTAGAAGCCTCGTTTGTTTTGTTATGTATAGAAGATTGATATGAGGTTTTTCCCATATCTTATTGAGCTTGTCTAGGCCTCTACCTAGGTTGCTTTTGATATGTTGTAGGATTTGATCTCTTGGCCCCCATATTGGTTTGTATCATCTGTTTTGTATCCCTGGTTTTATGCTGCTCAGTCCTTTGGATATCAGCATTCACATTATCCTTTGCAGGTTGATTTTTCTGAGGATAGGATCTTTGGTTATATCCAAAATCATTACATCCACTGCAAAATGATGGTCTCCATTCAAAAAGTATAGATTGATTAATAATTCCTCCATCTAGATCTTCTATGTCCATAGTTTCTACATATTTTTTTTTGTAACATCCACCTCCACAAGAGCCCGGGCATAGTAATTCCTTTCCCCTGAGGTTGTTATCCCATCCAATACAATTGGCCTCCCAACTGCACTTGTTATCCTGCTAATGGAGTCTGCATCCCAGTAATCAAGAGGAAGATTAGGTAGTTTAATCCATAATGGCATGAACTGAAAATTTTCTTTAATAAACTAAAATTGCCTATGCCATTGCTTGAGAATGAAGGGTCGGTTCATAAAGGTCTAGTATGGGCATTGGAGAACCTATTGCTTGTCTTGATCAAATTGAAACTTGAAAACCACAAACCCTTCATCATACAGCCACACTTGAGGGGTTTGGATCAATGGCCAATTGGTTCGGATGAATGCCATGATTTGTCCTATACTAGGACAGATCCCAATAACATATCCAACCACAGACCCCTGCCATTGTTTACAGTTTTCCCCGACATTCTCTTTCAAAATTGATACCTTCCTGCGATCCCCAGAAAGGGTAGGAGGAATATATGATAAATTAGTGGAGGCATTAATAGACCGGTTGACAATCACAATATCTTTCCAAGATTTTCTTTTCGAACCATATGGATGGGTTAGTTTAGGCATATCAACAAAGGGCTGGATATTATTGGGAATATGAATCACCATATCCAAATTAGGTTGCCTCGACTCGAATCTTTCTGAAGTCTTTCAATAGTCATTAGAATTTCGATAAAATTGATTCCCCAATTGAATTTCCTTTTTCTCCAAGGGTTCAATATCCAAATCGAAAGAAAATTTATTATGAATGTTCAAACTATTTTCTTTCGAAATCATTAATTCACCAAAAAAAGGCTCCGTAGATGATTCCTTGGCCAATTCCAAATATTTAGAATCCTGATTATCTATTGAAGCATGAGAAGAACTCGATGCCGACTCTTTCCCTGGAGCTTGCTTCGTCCTGGCTGAAGTGACATTCTTCCTTGTCTTGGCCATGTTGAGGAGAGAGGGGAGAGCAAGCCCAAGAAATCTTTTGAAAATTCTCGACCAAAATATGTGTATTTATTATTATTATTATTATTATTATTATTATTATTATTATTATTATTATTATTATTATTATTATTATTATTATTATTATTATTATTATTATTGTAACTAGTTAATATTGAATTTATTTTTGTCAAATCAGATCGGATTGATTGCGAGTCGGGTTGATAATGGGTTATATTGATGGCGGGTTGGGTTGATGGTGGATTATGTGTTGGATCCGAGTTAGATAACTCATATTAGGATCAATGTTATATCGAATAAGTTTCAGATTGAATATAAATTGTATTGGGTTAATAAATTTATCTAATTAAGTCGGATCAAATTTTATACAATTTGGATTGGATGGGATAAATCGGATCAACTTTTATAGTCTAACCATGTTCAATTCTAGCCCAAAAAATCTCATTCTAATTCTACAAACAAAACATGAACCATGTTACTTAACATGGTTGTCCTATGTTTTTCCCTATTTCATGATCACTTCAATGACTTATCATATTTTGAGCTACGAAAATTATCTAATAATTTTTTTAAGGTTCTTTTTGTTTCATGTAAAAAAATGAGGAAAGGAAAATATAGGGGAAAGAAAACTTGAATGAAAGAAAATAATTTTCTTTCCTTTGTTTGGTTGTTGGAGAAAATTTTGTAGAAAATTAAAATTTTGGAAAAAAAATTAGTGTTAGGAGTATAGAAAGAAAATTAAGAGAAAAGTTGAATATTATTATTATTATTATTTAATTTTTTTATATTTAATAAATATTAAAATATTATATAGAGTAAGCAAAATTAAAATATTATTTCATGGGCGGACTGATTTGTCCGAAATATACAATATTGTAAACAGAACAATTTTCTTAAAAATAGCTATAAAATATCAATAACATTCAAAACTTCCTACTAATAAATGATAGAGTAATCGTAAATAAAATAAAATAAATCATCATACTTTACTCACCAATGTAAGAATTTAAAAACCAAAACTCATACAAACCCAGAAACCTTCTAAACATTAATATATCATGATCTAAAAAAAATAACAATGTGCATTAACAATTCATAGTTATTGGTTACTAATTAAACAAGTTAGAGTGGTACATTAGAATCTTAAAACATGTTAGAACCAAACTTCGTACAAAAATATATGGCTATATCCTTGGGTGGAAGACTAAGAAATGTTTGAGCGGCATTAATATTTGTTGCAAGCTTGATATAGATTTCTATGGCTGGAACTTTCTTTAACCCTTACACATTTTTAAGCTCATAATACAACTCATATTCTGTAAAATTACGTGGATTTCATCTATCAAGAACTGTTGTAATGGAATCCATCCCTTATTTTAAAGCCTTCATCTCTTCTAATACATAATCTCGCAGCTTTCTTTTCTTTTTGGTTCTTGATCCAGATGCACCGACCAAAGGAGAGGTTACTTTGTTATGTTATTCTTACTCAGTGCTTTGATCATCAGTTATTGTTTCTTTATGTTCTTTTCTCTCTAAGAGCATACGCCTTTCTTTTGGACCAATGGACAATCTTCCAATTGCTCGGTCCTTACCAAATAAAATATCTAGCCTATGACAATTTTGAATAGGCTTGTAGCAAAGTGGTTTGGCATTAAGATGATCCTAAAAAAACTATTAATTACATAAATTTAGAAACAATAATAGTTAGTAATGACAATAAGAATGAGAAGGTTTAAGACTTACTAGTATATACCTTTTCCCAAACTATTGCATCAGCTTCCACCATTTGGGTAGATTGATTAAAACCAAACCCACTCACTTGCAAGACCGTAGATGCCAACACAAAATTCTTCTTTAGGGTCTTGATTTGGTTCTTTATATGACTAACCAAGCAACCAAGCCCAAACTGAGAACAAACTCCTTTAGCAATATTAGTGTATGTCGTTCTTGAAAATGAACCACCTATTTTCTTACCTAAGTGCATTTGATCAGTCAATAAATCTATCAAAAATGTATCCATGTATTCATCCTAAGTAAAAATTTTATTCTCATGTGATGGTGTGTCACCACCAATGGGCTCCTACATAAAAAATTGTAAACCATCTTAAAATCATAACTTATTCGATAATCAATAACACAAATAGTATGAAAACTTATATAAGAATTTTGATGTCAAGTACAATTTCATTTAGAACACTTGTTGAATATAATTTTTTTCCTACATGAATTTAACAATAATAATATCTCTACCATTATCTATTTAGACTATCTCTCCATATTGAAGTTACAATTCCATCTCTTAATTGCTCGACTTCTTGACACTATTCTACTAAACTTGATGGCACAATATTTGCTTGGGTGTTAACAATTCTTATCTCATTATCAACCTCTAAAATTAATCTTTCATTTGGATCTAATCCCATGAGATAATTATGTAAAATGCATCTAGCTAAAAGCATGTCTGCTTGAGTTTGAACATGATAGAATGGTTCAGTTACACTTCCTAATATTGGAAAGCATTTTTTCATAACACCAAATGCTCTCTCAATAATATTTCTTAAGGAAGCATGCCTTAGATTGAAAAACTCCATTGCATTCTGAGGACGTTGAATGCTATATTCCTTGAGATGGTATCGAGGACTGCAATATGGTGTGATAAATCCAGTCTTCAACTAAAAACCTGCATTATCTAAGTAAAATTTACCTAATGGCACTAATAATCTATCCATGTCTCTAGATCAAACATTGTTTAGTATCCTTAAATCAGATTCTAACCCTTCCCATCCTAGAAGCACATATAAAAACTTCAAGTTAAAAGAGAAAGAAAATAACACATTTTGGATCAGAAAATCCTTTCTGCCACAATATCTTTGTACCACATTATTTGGTACTTTCACACGAAAGTGTGATCCATCAATTAATCTAACACAATCTTGTGTAAAAATGTTAAAAAATTTTATTAAAAAAATTCAAGTTGTAATGTGTACTTGGTTATTTATTTTATAATATTATAACATTTACCTTAAAATATGGCCAAAATTTTGAGCTACTTGATATTTCATGAGGGCAGTGAGATCCATCGGGTTGTTACAAAAAGACGTCATCTAAAGAAATGATAATATTCAACACTCGGTGGAAATGTCAGCTTACTATTTCATCAGACCTTTAGAAGTCTAATTTTACCGAAAAATTTCTCCTATTATGACCTATAATATTGAGAAACATGGATACTCTCTCCTCTACTCAGCTAGAATGAGTATCACTCAGTCTCCCAGATTCCCTCAATATTGATACAAGTCTAGCAAAATCCTCCTTTCCCATCCTCAACTAGTTATGACAATCCTCATTTTTTTCTAATGTAAGTCAATCTAAAGAAGCTTATCTCTTATAATCTCCCCATTGAGAAATATCCCTATGAACATAATTATTAGGAAAAACCAACACTAATAAACTAGTAGCATATGCTCCATAGGTGACCACACATGTTGCTTCCCATCTTCTTAATTTGTCCCACTCCTTTATCGAATTAGTCTAATATTAAATGATGAAAAAGAGAAAATTTTGAGAAAATGAACCATATATGTTAATTGAGACATGCATGTGGATTATTAAATATTTGAAAGAAATATACTTAGCTTATTGTGGTGGCAAAATATAAAAAATTCTCATAATACATTTCATAAAATATGCATAAAAAAATGTGTATGGATATCAACAATACAACAATAGCACATAGCAATCATCATCTCAAATTAAAACCCAATAAGCTACTTACTTCAGTATTTTCTTCAAATTCCATGGTATCATTTGTAGCAAAATGATGGTTTGTCGACGGATTTCTCCACTATTGGAACCCTGATCTTGACATCGGATTTGATTCCTCACTAGTAACCTTAATACATTAAAAATAGAAAATATATATATATATATATATATATATATATATATTCATAAAAGATAGGAGAGCATGATGCTCATCCATTTCCATCTAGCTTTGAAACATGAATTCTTTGAATGCAAAAGAGAATAGAATAAGAAAGTAGGGCTGCCTTTATCACATTTTATTACAAAGTGGTTTCCAAATATATAACAAAGAATAGAATGGAAAACCCATAATTACTTACTGCTATATTTGCATAGGCCTCTGTTCTTATATTAAATTATTTCTTAATATAGTATAAGTCGGTGTGAACTAATAATTACTCCATAAAAGATGAGATTTATATTGGATATTATGATATATACCTTACATGACTTATCAATGAGGTAAATATAAATAGAGAAAGAAGAAAGCCATTAGCATCGATTTCAGACATAATATTCACCAAAAAATATATTAATTATGGAATATGAATGAAGATGAGAGAGATGACAATGGGCATGACCGAGCTTACATTACATACCCTGTTATCACACAAACTAATAAGCCAGGGAAGTGCATCCTGAATGAATGAATGATTATAAAACAAAAACTTTATCCGTATTATGAAACCAAAAGGGTAAATTGAGAAATGGCCGACCCGTTATTAATAAGGTCTATCATTAAGTGTAGCACTACTACCACTATGACTACGAAAAAGACTTGCCCTTAATTAGTAATCTATTAGGACAAGGAGACAAGGGGCCCGTGTCTATTTTATTCCTCCTTCTTTCACGTATATAACTATTGCTAACATTTAAAAAGATAGTGCATAGGAGAATCAAGAAATCAATCAATCTCTCTCTCTCTCTGCCTCTTCTCTAACCCTCTTCCTAAAGTAGATAGTTTCTTGTACGTCAGATTGATGAACAAAGTTGAGGGGAATGCTATCTAGTTTGAAACCACTCTAGGTTATCATGAATGCCTTCGGACCAGGCTTCATTCCCCTGAACATCAAAAGATCAGGGTAGAAAGATTAGAGTTTGCTATGGATTGAGCTACTTCTTCTTCTCTTCTTTATAATCCCTCTTCTTCTCTTTATTCATCCAATCGTATATTATACATTGATCAATCTTGTATTCGTAAAAATGAAACAAATTATTGGGGTATATAATCCCTCTCAATATTAGGCCTTTTACATTTAGGAATTGCATTAATTTCACTTCAGATGCCAACAAAATCAATGTCACCAAGTGTCTCACTCTCTCCCCTATTGGGACATTCAATACATGGATACTATACACTTTCCCAAACCAAGTAATTCTTGGTTCCCATTAGGTTGACATCAACAAAACCCAAATTAGTAACTCTCCTAGTGGCAGGTTCTTTTTCATGACAAATCTCTTAACACTGCAACCAAAACAATTTAAGTGTAATAACTTGCATGCCTTCAACAGGCTTTTCTACTTCATTGCACCTCCATTGCTCAAGCACCCCGACCTCATTTGGAAGGATACTACCCTGTCTAAAATTTTGACTTCAACCTATCTAATATTGCCCATCAGTTATTCAGACCCACACAATGCAACATTGAAGAACATAATTTTGCAGCAAGAAATGAATGTGACACTATTCATATGAATATAGAGAACAACACAGCCATATATAAACTCAAACCACTCCATAACAACAATTAACTACCTACAACAAAGTCTATCTATGTATTTATCTCAATCGAGGTCATAATTCTATATTACTCATCCTCAACACATCCAATGGACAAGTAAAAAAAGGCGAGACTAAAGATCAAAGGTATACTACATCAAATTATGCACAAGCTAAGTCCATGATTAAAACAAAGACAATGGAACCTAAATTGGACATGATAAACCCTGACTCTTCAGTAACCTGAAACCACAAACTCAGTTGACAAACAATTATCCAATTTGTTATCTATAACATTCTCATATTATTATCATTTTCTCGGCTCATCAAATCCAATTTGTATACCTCAAAACGAAATAAAATTAGGGCTTCAGAATTCAATTGTTGCTAACTAACTTAAGACGTACTTGTGTAGTTCAAAATGATAGAGCAACCGATCAAGAAGGCTGAGCCGACAACGGGTTGCTAGGAAGCGTGGAGTTTGCACTTGATAAACGACCTACGGGAAGCTTCTGTTGAAATTATGGAGGATCCATAGGATGGATAGAAGAACGAAGAAGAAGGATGACATAAGAAGACGAAAGCTCAAAGAAGAACGAAGAGTGAAGACGACGAAGCTCGGAGAAGAAGAAGGATGAAGCAGGAACTCGTTATGATGGTCGAGGCAAATTTCCTCGACCTTTCTTTCCTTTTCTTATACTTTTTGTGAGGAAATGAGTGTAGTGTATTTTTTTTAACTTTTTTCTTTTTTATTTTCTTAACTTATTTTTTTCTCATCAACCAAACAGATGACAGTCATTTTCTACTTTATATTCTTTTCTTTCCTTCTTACTTTCAACAAAACAAACATACCCTAAAGCTTTTCTAGAATCACCTATATGAAGGAAGGTCAAAATGGCCTATGTTGCAATTTAAAAAGTTAGAATTTAGTTACACCCTCTCCACATATTCAGCACTTACCAAATTACCGAGCATGTTAAAATTGAATTAGGGGTTATGAGATATTAATTTGTTATCTCCTAATGACATGAAATTTTGACATTATTGTTAAGGAATAACACCCCCAAAATTACTAGTAACTCTTTTTAATTTTTACAGACACTAATACAAGATATTATGATGATAACACCATACTTAATATGTGTTTAACTTATTATGCATTCTCATATCAACTATAAGGTAGAATATTATGAAAATTAAATCAAAATAACAATATAGATAGGTAGATAAATAGATAAGGAGAGAGAGAGAGAGACTGTAATGAGTCGAGTCGAAATTCAATTAGGTACATTCATTTAGTTAAATAAGTCAAAATTAAACTTTAATTTTAAGCTTCTTTATTAAATTAATCAATTTTTAGACTATAAAAGTTTGGTTCACTTTCAATTATAGCTTTAGTTAGTGAGTTCAACTTATTCGTTTTGATAAGTCACTTTAGTCTTAATCTTATTTTATAATTATTAAAAATTTAGATCGACTCATTTATCATCGTATATTATTATTATTATTATTATTATTATTATTATTATTATTATTATTATCAAAGTTCAAATGAGACGCCTTACCCCTTCACGAATTCTTCTTAATTAAAGTCATGTCATTCTCGCATCGCTGATCGTTTGGTCCATACAACTATTCTTAAACTGGTAAAGAAACCTGTACGACTTTATTTCATAGGTGATGCCAAACTTCTAACTTAACGTTTATAGCTAATATAGTTGGGCATACATAATCACCATGAAAGTCTCCTCAACTCTTTGCTCAATAGGGACATTAATATGATTTTGACCCATATATTTGTTATATACCACACAACTAACAAAAAGTAAGCTCCATTACGTTGATGCGACTTTGATTCGTATGCCATCGAGCAAGGCAAAGCGTGGAGGACTTGCTCAACATGGAAAAAGTGTTCCAAACTCTCCGGGAATAACGAAATGGAAAAAGAATTATATACTGCAGGTTTTTTTATTATTATATCGAAGAACGGAAGTGTTCAAACTCTACGAATGTTTAATTTATTTTTATTTTTTTATCTTTGAAATCAAGTAATTTTATAACGTTTATTTTTCTAACTCCATCTTTTAGGTCATAACATATTGAAGTTGACATTACATAATGTAACGTAATAATAGCCAAGCAGACTATTCGTAGGTTCGAAATTAATAGAAAGATAAATATTTCGCGCTGAGTCATACAATATTGCACTATCCGAGAATATCAGAGAACACTTGATAAATTTTCCCAAAGACCAGAGGAACCCATTAATTCCTTCACTCTAAATATGTATAAATACTCAAAAAAATTATTTAGAGGGTGTCCCTGAAGATGAATACGAAACATTATATAAATTATTACAATTAATATAAAGGTATTAAAAAACAAATAGACAAATAAGGAGGATTCAGACTTGAAACTTTTAGTCTTCAAGAAATGGTTTTAAACCACTACATCAAACATCACTAGTAAAAGACCCCAATTTATATTCATTTGAGAAATGGTTAATCACCTATTAAACATCTACCTTCCACCTCCGGTTCGAATTCCTATTAAGCATCCCAGAATACTTTGTAAAATATAACCAGAGTGTAAATTAGTAATTTTTACGTGGAAGAAATGACTCCCAATACGTTGTCTACTCTTATTTCAGTTGATATTTTTGCTTCTTTAGATGTTTATTTAAATTTCGGTTGATATGTGTTTCTTTTCTAATGTAATATTTATTTAATTTCACTTAATATGTTTATTTTTTTTGGGTTAATATTTTATTGTTACATTTATTATAATAATGACATTTATAATAATAACAATAATTATAATAATTTTTGTAAATATAATATTAATTGTTATAATAAAATACTTTGTTTTAACTATTTCACACACTAAGAGCACTTTACGGTTTGCATGGTGTGTTCGGATATATAATATCAATATTGTGGTTGAAATATCTTTATTGAGAATCGTGTTAGTCTTATAATGTAAGAATATTTGGATACTAATAAAAGCATATTTTTCTAGATGTAAAGTTAGTTTGTGATAACTTTTCAAACTCCGTCACTCCCACAGTAGGATTTCAATTGTAATGTTTCAAAGTTTATAGCACTTTTGATATATCTACATTCTAAATAATGTCATCCAACCAAAACATCTAAGTCTAATAGCACTAACTTTCTCAACCGTGTCATAGTAGTATATTTATTTACGTAGTGTAGCCGTATATTTATACTTAACTCCATATAATATATTACTCAATAAACATAATAGTGTTGTCTACATTAAGATTTTTGAATGTTACGGCAATATGTTTACATATTAAAGCACTATGTGTATTTGTATATTGCATTATGTGTATATCTAGCTTCATATGTTAATACATTATAAGTTATTCATGGGTTTGTTCTCTTTAATATACTTTTAGGATTCATGGCTAGCACGGTCCGATTCCTTCCTCTTCTCCCTGGACCGACTAGCCACACCCCCTTCTTTCTTTCCCTTCTCCCCTGACTCTCTCGATCCCCGATGCTCGACCCCTCCTCTTCTCGACGCAAGCACTTGGCCTCTACACCACTGCACGCTGGCCTACCACCCTTATCCCCTTCCCTATCACTCTCTCTCTCTCTCTCCTCTACCTAATCGTAACCTCTCTCTCTTCTCACATGTGGATCTCTTCCCTTGCCTTTTCCCGTTCTCGAGTAGCCAGGCCTGTAAAAAATAGCAGGCCTTCTCGGGCCATTGGGCCACCTGCCAACGACCTACATGCCTACCGCCGACCCTCTCTCCTTTCCCCTCATCCTTAGCCTATACATACCCTCATCCACCCCCATTCAATCTTTTTTTTCTCTCAACCTAAAAATCCACTCCATTATGCGCCACCGCTTATTTAACCACCTGTCATGTCGCCACCGTCCAACACCGCCGCCTGAGCCACCTACCAAACCATTCCCTACATCATCCTCCACCACCCTCGACTTGCCCTGCACGAGCCACCCTAGTCGTGCAAAGTCCCCCTCTCGATCAACCCCACCTCGACTACCACCGCCCTTTGCACAACCGTCCACTGCCACTCCCGCTACAACCACCACCTCTTACACCCTTCAAAATCACTTGAAGATCTTTCCCTACCCTCCTTTTCCCCTTCATCCCTCTCCTCCTCCCTTCCTCTCTCTCCACCACTCTCGGCCACCACACCACCACCGCTTGCGCCATCGCCTTTGGCTGTGCCACCACCACCATTCCAACCCTCTTAGCCTAGGCAACCTCCACCACCTCAAATCCTCCTCTCATTCCCCCTCTTCTTCCTTAAACACCCAACTTTCGACCTTCTTTCCCCTTTTCACGGTCGCCGTTGTATGCCACCGCTGGTGCCGCTGGTTGCCACCAACCCTAGGTTGTGTCCTAACCCCTCTCAAACTTTAAACCCTAATTATGCAAGCGTTATCCATTTTACTTTTATTTATATTGTTGTTGTTGTTGTTGTTGTTGTTATTATTATTATTATTATTATTATTATTATTATAATCCATATTTATTATTATTTGCAACCTCGGAATATTGATTTTATTACTATTATTAAGGGGATCGAAACCCTATTTTATTATTATTTTGATTTTGATTTTGATTTTGATTATTATTATTATTAATGCTAACTTTGGTATATTTTCATTTTTGTTGCTATTAAAAAATATTCAAACCTTATTATTATTATTTACTACTAAAATCTTACCATTACTAATATTATTCTTAACGTTATTATTATTATTATTGGTACTATAGTTATTATTATTATTATTATTATTATTATTATAATTATTATTATTATTATCATCATGATCATTACTACTACAACTATTATTATTACTATTAGTGCTAGCCTTAGTATATTACTATTATTACTTGTGTAAAAGAATTCAAAATCTTACCCATATAAGTATCATTCTTTTGAATGTTACTATTATTAGTATCATCCTTAGCAATAGTATTAGTTTTTGTTAACATTTATATTATTATATTATTATTTTTATTACCAACCCTATTATTAGCCTTAGCCTTAAATATACCAGGGTTTCTATTACTATGAGTATTAGTATTACTATTATTATTAATATCACTATTTTTGCTAAAACTAGTATTAGTACTATTATTAGAAGAAATAAAGCTATTAACTTTAATAATATAAAATATGGCTAAATATTAACATAAATGTATTTTGACTAGTAATACTCTAGTAGGCTAATTTGAGAATTAAAAATCCTATTTTCACTTGTAGAGTTTCTTTTAACAATTGTAACCCTAATATGAGAATAAAGAGGGAAATAATAAGTATTTTTTTGTAACTCCCCAAAATTCACTAAATTTGTTTTTAACGGAAGCAATTAAATTAAAACATATGAATTTCAGAAATGTTACAGCCGTGATTAATACAAGGCTGGCCCACAGTCGTTCCCGTACTAACCACAAGGCTAAAATAAATTTAATAACCGTCATAAATCAAACCCAAGCAAGACTTCAAATAAGCATTAAATAATTATAAGATAGAAATCAGAGTGCGTGAAAAAGAGTCATATTCTAAAGTACATAGTCAAAGTTCCTTAAAAGGGAAAAGGTCTACAAAGCGATAAAGGTTTAGTTCTAGAAAATCTAATACATATTAGAAAATCATAAATAATAAAGTCCGTCCACGCCTCTCTCGATCTCCGTACCAAGCCCATGCTCAACACTTAGCCCTGCCTGATGCCTCGTGAACATCGAAGGCATCGAAAAAGGTATCACTAACCTGCACAAAGTCAGAGGGGCCTTTTGCTCGTGGGAATAAGCAGCACCCATGAAATGGGTGGTTAGTACGCTACATACTGAATAAGGTAACCGCGCACTAAGGCCAACACACAAAGACTCATAATCCAAACATGATAACATAACAACATACCATCACTTCAGATAAATAAATAAAGGCCAAATTATAGCTGGGATAAATCAATTATTTAATCTCTGATCAGTACTCATTTCACATCATGTTCTTTATCAATCCATGTGAGTACGAGAACCCCACTATTATAGCTGGTGGATCGGTCACTTGCAGGGTAAAATGCACCTGACCACTATTATATGCCGGTGGATCGATCTCCAGGGCATGATGCTCCTTGCCACTATTATTCGCCCGTGGACTGGTCTGGCCTGGCCCCGACTCTCATGGTGTTCCACTGTAAGTACTTAGTGCCCTTTATGTGCCTTAGTAAACTTAGGGTTTGGTTTATTGAGCTTGGGATCCCCAACTATTATAGCCGGTGGTGCAGTCACTTATACGACAGAGCACACCTAACCACTATTATAGCCGATAGATAGGCCACTTATAGGGTAAAACACACCCGACCACTATTATATGCCAGTGGATCGGTCTGGGCTCGGCTCAATAATATTCCACTTTACATGATTAATGTTTTACAGTATCTTATTCAAAAGTTTCACCCTGCACCTCCTAACTTTCCCCAACATCCTTTCCTCCTTACCCTAACTCATACTAGAGGCCCAACTCTCAAGTGTATGGGTCAAGGCCCACTACCTTACTGCCTCACCATAGGGTTTTCTCTAGAAACCCTAATTTGGGCCTATGTAGCCCATCCTTCTCTATCTCTCACACCCAAACTATTTTAACACCCCACACATCACAACCCTTGGATTCGACCCTCATCATCTCATTTTACTCCCCAAATGCATGTGTGACCATGAAACCCTAGGTGGCCACACTAAACCCTAGCATACTCCTTTCCACATGTCACCCCTCCATTTCTCACCTTCCATTTTTCCATGATGCTCATGCTCATCCCTCACATTATAATCTTCCATCCTCATCTCATACTTCACTCACCCTCATTTATTTTTCCTTTTTACCTTCTTATATTAGGGTTTCCTCCCAAACCCTAGCTTGGTCTCCTATGCACCCTTATACTATCCCACGTATTATTTTTCACCTAAAGCCTCTAATCACCCAAACAACTCTTCCATTACCTTCTCACACCCCAAATCAACTTTCTATATGTAAAATTTACATCCATGCAGACTCTACCCATCCCATGCAAACCTTCAAAGTTTTTCATACAAAACCCTAAAACTCCCATGCAAAACCCTAGATTCTCCCATGCAAACCCCTAGATTCTCCCATACCAAACTCATCCACTTTATTCTGCATCAAATCCCGTTTTATTCTTTCTCTCATGGATCATGGGATGTTTAGGTCAATCCTCCCTTTTGTCAACTTACTTCCCCATTTTCCCTTTTCATTATTTCACCCTATATCATCACATTACATATCCTAGCATGCATTTCCTAAAGGGCCACAACACATCACATCATAATCATAGCATATACATATAATACACATGCCATAAGATACACATGATCATACCTCAACTCTAAGCTATGCTACACATAAAATAGTTATAATTATAAACATAAGATACATAACATAACATGATACATGGCATACAAGGCATATAAGGCACGTAACACACATAAGGCCTTAGCTACACCCTTACCTAGCACGACACCGGTCTTGAAGCACGCTCCTAAGCCTCCTTAGGGTTTTGACTGGTTTCACCTATAAGAGGGAAAAACTAAGGATTAGTTTCCCTCCTACAAAAAATACTATTATTTCCTATTTTATTCTAAGATTAGGGTTACTATTATTAAAGGAATATTTATAAGTGAAAATAGGGTTTTTAATAATATTTATAGCCATATTTGTATTATTAAATCTAATAGCTTTATTTCCTGTACTAATAGTACTAACACTAGTTATAATAAAAATAGTGATATTAATAATAAAAATAATACTAATTCTCCTAGTAATAGAAACCCTAGTATTTTTAAGGATAAGATTAATAATAGGGTTTGGGATAAAATAATAATATCATAATTTTAAAACTAACAAAATACTAATATTGCTAAGGATAATAGTAATAATAGTAATATTTAAAATGATGATGATATAAGGGTTTGAATATTTTTACCATAATAATAATAGTGATACTAATAATACTAATAATAATAATAATAATGATAATAGTAGTAGTAGTAGTAGTAGTAGTAGTAGTAGTAGTAGTAGTAGTAGTAGTAGTAGTAGTAGTAGTAGTAGTAGTAGTAGTAGTAGTAGTAGTAGTAGTAGTAGTAGTAGTAGTAGTAGTAGTAGTAGTAGTAGTAGTAGTAGTAGTAGTAGTAGTAGTAATAATAATAATAATAATAATAATAATAGTATAAATCAAAATAATGTGAAATAGGGTTTCGACCCTTCATTGTAATACTACTACTACTACTACTACTACTACTACAACTAATAATAATAATAATAATAATAATAATAATAATAATAATAATAATGATGATGATAATAATAATTGAAATAATGACAAAATAGGGTTTCAACCCTTAATAGTAATAATGATAACAACAACAACAACAATAATAATAATAATAATAATAATGATGATGATGATGATGATGATGATGATGATGATGATAATCGAAATAATGACAAAATAGGGTTTCAACCCTTAATAGTAATAATGATAACAATAATAATAATAATAATAATAATAATAATAATAATAATAATAATAATGATGATGATGATGATGATGATGATGATGATGATGATAATCGAAATAATGACAAAATAGGGTTTCAACCCTTAATATTAATAATGATAACAATAATAATAATAATAATAATAATAATAATAATAATGATAATTTAATTCAATTAAAATGAATAAGGCTTGAATAATTAGGATTTAAGGGTTGAGAGGGTTTAGGGTACCATCTAGGGTTGGTGGTGACTGGCGACACCAACGACGGTGGCGGCGGGGAAAGAGATAAAAGAGAAGGTTAGTTGAGTGTTGGGAATAGGAGAGGGGGAATCAGGGTGGAAGTTGGGGTGGTTGAGGTTGCCCAAATTGAGAGGGTTGGAATGAGGGTGGTGGTACGACCAAAGGCAACGGTGTAGGCGGTGGTCTTATGGTGGCCAAGAGTGGTGGAAAGGGAGGAAGGGAGGAGGAGAGGGAGGAAGGGGAAAAGGAGTGTAGGGGGGAGGTAGAGGAAGGTCTATAGGTGCTTTTAAGAGGTGTAAGGGGCGGTGGTTGTGGCTGGAGTGGTGGTGGACAATGGTGCGAAGGGTGGTAGGGGTGAAGGAGTGGCTGATCGAGAAGGAAACTTTGCACGGCCGGGGTGGCTCATGTAAGGAAAATTGAGGGAGAAGGGAAGTAAAGTTAGGTAGAGGGTGATTTAGGGAGTGGTACAGTGGGTAGCTCGAGTGGTAGTGCGGGGCAACGACGACGACGAGTGTGTCTAATAGGGCGGTGGCGCACTAGAGTTATTTTCTAGGTTGCGGGAAAGAGCTCAAGTCTGGGGTTGGTTATGGGGTATTTATAGGGCCAAATGAAGGGGATAAGGTCAGAGGGGAATGGGAGAATAGGGGCAGGTAGGTGAGGGCATCCCAGTCGGCGATGGCAGGCCGGCGCAGGTCTACCATATCTAGCTGCGATTGGCCTCGGAGAGAGAATGGTGCGCGAGAAGAGAGGGAGGTTGGTTGGGTCAAAACGGCAGGCATGTTAGTAGGGAAGAGAAAAGAAGGTTGGCTGGTCAGTGGCATGGTTGGCGGAAAAAATCTAAGCGCAAGTAGGGGTTGTTGTAGGCTGCAATGGGGAAGGAAGAAGAAGAAGGTTGGGGTGGGCCAGCGGTCCAGGAAGAAAAAGAAAATAAAGAAAGGGGAAGGGAACCGGTCGGGTAGCTAAGAAAAATAGAAGTAAAACATGGCTTATAGGGCTTGGGCCGTGCTGAAGGAGAAGAAAGGGGAAGGGAATTGGGCCACAGGGCTGGCCCACGTCGAGGAGAACAAGGAGAAAAAAAGGAGAAAGGAGAGGAAGAAAAAAAAGGGAAAATGAGAAGAAAAAGAAAAGAAAAGGAAAAGGAAAAAGGAGAAAATAGGTTGGTTGGGTATTTAGGATATTTTGGTATTCTTGAATATTTAAAAATAATAATTAATTTCCTTTTTTGGCTAATTTAGGATTTTTGAAAGATTTTTCCTAAATTCCATTTTAATTAGAAAAACACCCAAAATTTCCTAATTAAAATACTTATTATCTTCTTCTTAATTTGCATTAATTAATTCCCTTTTATTTTAATAAAATAATTTACTTAATTAATTTTTCTAATAAATTCTTAATTCACTATGATCCTTAAAATTAGGGTTTTGGGGTATTTCATTTTTGGTAGGAGGGAAATTAATCCTTAGTTTTCTCTCTTATAGGTGAAACCAGTCAAAATCCTAAGGAGGCGTAGGAGCGTGCTCTAAAACTAGTGACATTTTAGGTAAGGATGTAGCTAAGGCCTTATGTGTGTTATATGTCTTGTATGCCTTGGATGTTATGTACTATGTTATGTTGTGGTTATCATTAAACTTGTTTTATGTGTAGCGCAGCTTGGAGTTGAGGTATACTCATGAGTTTTCTTATGGCATGTTGTATGATGTGATGTAATGTGGCCCTTTATGACATGCATGCTAGGAAATTTAATGTAATGACATGGGGTGGAAGGATGAAAAAGGAAAATAGGGAAGTAAGTTGACCAAGGGAAAATAAGTTGGCCAAAGGGAAATAAGTTGACCAAGGGATATGGGATTGACCTAAATATCTCAAAATTCATGAAAGGGAAAATAAAAGGGGTCTATGAATAAAATAAAAGAGGAGGGTGAACTTTGCATGGGAAAATATAGGGTTTAATGGGAATTCTAGGATTTTTCATGAAAACTTCGAAGGTTTGCATAGGGTGCATAGATCTACATGGGGATGAACTTTACATGTGAAAAGTTGTATTGGGATGTAAGTAAGGTAAGGGAAGAGTTGTTTGGGTGATTGGAGGCTTTGGGTGAAAAATAGTATGTGGGTTAGTATAAGGGTGGACAAGAGACATGACTAGGGTTTAGGAGGAAATCCCTAATTTGAGATGGTGGTGAAAGTAAAAATAATTGAGGGTGAGTGGTGTATGAGATGAGACTGGAGATATGTCATGTGTAGGGTGAGTATGGATATTATGGGAGAGTAAGAGTGGAAGGTGAGAAATGGAGGGGTGACAGGTGGAAAGAAGGATGCTAGGGTTTGGTGTGGTCAGCTAAGGTTTTGTGGTCACACGTATATTTGGGGGAGTAAAGTGAAATGATGAGGGTTGAATCTAAGGGATGTGATGTGTGGGGTGTTAAAAGACCTCAGTTGTGAGAGGTAGAGAAGGATGGGCCATATAGGTCCAAATTAGGGTTTTCGGAGAAAACCCTAAGGTAAGGTAGTGAGTGGACTTAGAGGTGAAGGTAATGGGCCTTGACCCACAAACTTAGGAGTTGGGTCTCCAGTGTGAGTAAGTGGAGGAAGGAAAGGATGTTGGGGTGTATTAGGCGGGGCAGAGTCTCAAGAGATGGGACGGGCCCTCTTAGGAGGATAGTGTAGATGGAGTGTAACATATATGTCTAGGGTGAAACTTGTTAAATAAGACACAATAAGACACTAATCATTTAAAGAGGAAAACTTTTGAGCCAGGTCCAGACCGGTCCACTGGCGAATAATAGTGGCCAAGAGCCAGGATGCCCTAGAGACCAATCCACCGGCGAATAATAGTGGTCAGGAGCATTATGCTCTGTATGTTTCTGGTCCATCAACTATAATAGTGGGGGATTCCATGCTCAACAAACCAAACATAATTGTGCTAAGATATGGGAAAGATACTAAGCACTTATAATGAAACACCATGAGAGTCGAGGCTAGACCGGTCCACCGGTGAATAATAGTGGCCAGGAGCACTTTGCCATGGAGACCGATCCACCGGCAATAATAGTGGTTAGGAGCGTTATTATAACACCCAAAAATTTACACATTTTTTTAAAACAAGACTTATAAATTAAAAACCCGTAAATTCTCAGGATTCTACCCCCACACCTAATACCAGACTGGTTCACTCCTACCGTTCCAGTACCAAGTGCTAAAGCTAAGAAAAATACTCATAACATTATTAAATAATCCAAAGTTCATAAATATGAAAATCAGAGTATGCATAAGTTTTTACATAATCCAAAATACGAAAGATATTTCTTCAGAGAAGAGAAATAGCTACAATATTAATATTGTTTCTGGAAGTTCAAACATAGTTAAAAGACAAAAGGAATAATAATCTTTAAACGGAAAAACCAGCCACGCCACTCCTAGGATTTGAATCCAACCCAATCATCACTCGGCCCCACCTGATATCCCATAGACATCAATGGCATCAAAGAAGGCATCACCTACCTGCAACACGTCAGACGAGCTTCTGCTAGTGGGAATGAGCGGCACCCATAAAAGGGGTGATCAGCATGCTATGTACCGAGCAACGTAATCGAGCACTAAGGCCAACACACAAGCATATAAAATCATGGAGGATAATATTCAACTTAAAATTTCAAACCCACCCATACAATACATAAAAACGTTCAGAGTATTATACAACTTATAATGATCAAGCCCACACATAAAGGCCCAAGTAGTTCAGATTAATTATTTAATTAATCTCTTATCAGAATCGATCACATATGTTCTTAATTCACTCCATGCGAGTACAGAAGCCCCCACTATTATAGCCAGTGGATCAGAGACAAGCAGGGCACGATGCTCCTACCCACTATTATTAGCTGGTTGATTGGTCACACATAGGGTATCATACCCCAACCACTATTTCTTACCGATGGATCGGTTGGCCCTGGCTCACGTGGTGTTCTGCTGTAAGTACTTAGTATCTTTTAAGTGTCTTAGCAACTTAGGTGTTTGGTTTATTGAGCTCGGAGTCCGCCACTATTATAGCTGATGGATCGGAGGCACATAGGTAAACATACCCTAACCACTATTATAGCCGGTAGATTGGAGACACATAGGACTACACGTCCTAACCACTATTTCTAACCGGTGGATCGGTGGGACCTGGCTTAATATTCTTCCACTTTATATAATTAATGTTTTAAGTAATTTATTCAAAACTTTCACCCAAACATGCATGACGGACTTCTATTCTTATCCTCCAACTCTAGTTAACCACACCAAACCATGGTAACCATAACAAACCCTAACTCCCATGCGAATCCTAACTCATTCACTCCCATGCAAACCCTATCTCCCATGCAACCATTAACTCCCATGCAAACCCTAACGCCATGCAAACCCTAGCTCCATGCAAACCCTAACGCCATGCAAACCCTAGCTTCATGGAAACCCTACTTCCATGCAAACCTTAACACCATGCAAACCCTAGCTCCATGCAAACCCTACTTCCATACAAACCCTAGCTCCAAATTATTACACTTCCTATCATTATTTTACAAAACCTATCATGCATGTCTTATGGAACACACCATACCATAATAATAACACCATCAATACACATAATACACATGCCACAATTTATTGCATGAACTTACATCAACTCCACATCATGTTGCATACATAACAATTATACAATTACACATAAAATACATTATAATTCATATCAAATGGCATGCATGGCATAGAAAACACATAATACACAAACGGCCTTAGAACTCTCTTACCTAAAATGTCACTGGTCTTGGAGCACGCTCCTATACCTCTTGAGGGCTTTGACTGGTCTCACCTATTATGAGGGAAAAACTAGAATTAGGTTCCCTCCTAAAAATACTATCATTTATTAACTTATCCCAAGACTAGGTTTTTAAATAAAATAATACTATACTAATAACAACCATACGAAATACTACTAAAAATACTAACAATAATATTAATATAATTTAAAACGGATGGTGATATAAGGTTTTCTACCCTCCACCAAAATAATGCTAATAATGATAATAATAATAAAAAAATACTAATAATAATACTAATAATAATAATAATAACTTAAGCCTAAATAAGACAAGGTAAGGTTTTCGACCCTACCTCCAAATAGTGAAAGTATCATTTAATAATAATAGTAATAATATTAATAACACATATTACTTATAATAATATTAAAATAATAAAGATAATAATAATAATAATAATAATAATAATAATAGTAGTAGTAGTAGTATTAATAATAAAATAGGAGTATGCGAATCATAATCATAAATTAGGGCTTCGGCCCTCCTTAGATAAATAATAGAAATAATAAAATAATAATACTAATAATAATATTATTAATAATGGTAATAAAACATATAATAATACCCATAATTTGAAACTAACAACTTAAATAATTTATAATTACCCTCAACCCTGCGAAGAAAATATAACATTAATATTACATCAAATAATAATAATAATAATGATAATAATAAATATAATAATAATAGAATAAATGCTAAAATTTGAAATAAAATAGAATAAACTTAAATAAATAGGGGAGAAGGGCTGAGAGGGTCTAGGGTTTCAACTTGAGTCGGCGGGGATGGGTGGCATAGACGGTGGTGCACTGCGGTGGCGGCGGTGGCCAGAAAAGTGGTTGAAAAAGGGAAAAGTTGAGGTTTGAGAAGGAAAGGTGGAGAATGAGGGTGGAGGCTAAGGTGATGGTGGTAGCTTAGGTTGAGAGGAATAAAGTGAGGGTGGTGGCACAACAAGTGGCTGCGGCGCACGGTGACAGAGGTGGCGGCCGAAAGGAAGAGAAGAAGAAAGAGAGGGGAGGAGAAGGAGAAAGGAGAAAAGAAGGTTATGGCTAAGTGGACGAAAATTAGTAGTAGCTTTTGGGTGGTGTAAGAGGGAATGATAGTGGCGGATTTTGTGGCGGACAGTGGCTCGAAGGTTTGCGGGTGTAAAATTTTGGTTTGATGGGCAGGGAACTTTGCACTACTGTGGATCGTGCGAGAAGAATCAAGGGAGATGGGTGGCTCAGTTAGTTAGAGGGCGGTGCAGGGAAGACTTAAGTAGGCAGAGGTGGTGGCAACGATAGCTAACGGCGGAGGAAAGGTCGTCTGAAGTCACAGTGGTGTACAAGGTAGGCTCTAAGGGTTTTAGGGAAAAAGTTTTGAAATCACACAAATAGGGGGTATTTATAGAGTTTACAGGGAATGGTAGGGTTCTGGGGGTCGGCAGGAGGATAATGCATGTAGGGTTTGGGGTAGCCGGCGACGTTAATCGACCAGCACAATTTTAGGTCGTGTTCAAAATTTCGCAAAGGAAAAGGAGGACTTCATGTGGGAGAAAAAGAAAACGGGTTAGATCATGGTGAACTACGAGTTAAGGGGAAGTGAAAGAGAGGGGAAATGGCCAGTCAAGTCAAGCATGGCTGGAGGAGCCATTTTTGGAGCTTCGAAGGTGCAAGTCAACGGCGGAGGAGGAAGGAGGAAGAAGGAGGTGAACTGAGTAGCTGGGGGAAAAAGGAAGAAAAGAAAAAGAAGGAGGAAATTGGGCTGGTCGGCAACGGTTATAAAGAGCTTAAATGGAATGCGGCATTCTAGGGGAAAAAGCCACGACATGCAACATTCTGGCTGTCGTAGGAAGGAAGAAAGGAAATGAACGGATGGGCCACAAAAGAAGAGAAGGAAAGGAAGGAAAAAGATTGGGACGTGCCAGACAAGCCCAATCGGGAAGAAGAAGAAGAAAAACAAAGAAAAGAAAAGAAAAAGAAAGAAAAGAAAGAAAAAGGAAGGAGGAAAAAGAAAAAGGAAAAAGGGAAAAGAAAAATTTAAGTAGGTTGGAGTCAATTAAATTAATTAGAATATTTTGGGTATTTAAAATAAAATATTTAAATAAAAAATATTAAATTCCCTTTTTAGGATAATTTAGGGTTTTAAAAAGATTTTTCCTAAATTCCTTTTCAGTTAGCAAAAAGCCCCAAATTTTCCCTTATAAAAATATTTATAAATTCTTTATTAATTGCCCTAAATGAATCCTTCCCATTTCAAATAAAAATAATTAATTTTTTTAATTCCCTAATAAATCCTTTTTTAATTATATTTCTTAAAATAAATATTTTTGGGGCATTTCAGTTATGCCCTATATGTTTTCGGTCCACCAGCTATAATGGTGGAGCTCCCGCACTCGCATGGAATAATAATAGGGATGGTGTGAAATGAGTATTGATCAAAGAGAATAAATAATTAATTTATCTAGACTATCGCTTGGCCTTTATTTATTTGTAATGATTATATGTTGTTTATGCGATCATGCTTGTGTTACATGTTTTGTATGCTTGGTCTTAGGTGCATGGTTACCTTACTCAGTACGTAGTGTACTGACCACCTGTTTCATGGGTGCTACTCATTCCCACGAGTAGAAGGCCCCTTTGAGTTTGTATAGGTTGGTGATACTATTTTTGATGCCTTAGATGCTTACGAGGCATCAGGCGAGGCTAAGTGTTGAGCATGGACTTCGCTTGGGGATTCAAGAGCGTCGTGGCTAGATTTACCTTTCAAGTTCTTTTACATTATACTAGTTTACTCAGACTTGATTTTTATTGTATTGTAATCTGTATTCCTTCCGAGGAATTTTACTTATGTACTCTGGATTGTAAACCTTTTTCCATGTACACTGATTTCTGTCTTATGAATGTTTTAATGCTTTTATGAAGCCTAGATTTGAGTTTGAATTATGGTGATTGTTAATTCTTCTTTAGCCTTGTAGTTAGTATGGGACTAGCCGGGGGCCGAGCTTGTACTAATCATGGTAGTAATATCAATGAAATTGAAAAGTTTTGATTTTCTTGCTTCCGGTAAATCCTAAATAAAACAAAATTTTTCAGTAGTGAATTTTGGGGGTATTACATGACATATCTATTTTGGACTATCAGATCCATTGCCTACATACATAGTATCCACAATCATTGCCGTTTTTCTGTTGTGGACACTGTCAAATGAATTCAGTTAGCTCTCTAACTATTAGCTATTAATTCAAATTAAAACAAACTACAAAATTTTTGTCTTCTTGCTTACCATTACAGGCTCATATTCAAAACTCTTTTGGTCTGGGACACCATTCCCACCTCTCGTCTAATACACCGTCCATAGTGCCCTAATAAATAGAGTTGAA
Organism: Tamarix austromongolica; assembly: GCA_039764185.1. Lineage (NCBI taxonomy): Eukaryota > Viridiplantae > Streptophyta > Magnoliopsida > Caryophyllales > Tamaricaceae > Tamarix > Tamarix austromongolica. Next base: position 102,857,073 of record CM077819.1, on the reverse strand, counting down.
TACACAATATTATAAGTATATATACCTCAAATAATTAAAATAGAATATATGCATAAATAAGTTAATGAAGTAAGAAGTGAATAATATACTAACATGTTAATAAATTCTTTCCCACTAGGATGAGCAACGTCAAAAGGTACATCATAGGTTTGAAGGGAATCAAATACGTAGACTTTATTAAGATCAGGTCAGATGACATATTAAATCCAATGTTCATTTGCAGGGTGAGGAATGAGATAAAGCTTGTTATATCCCTCAATCAAAATATGATATGCTAAACATTTTATGTGCCTACCCTCTCTTATTGTAGTACCGTCAGCTATGTAGTATGGGCACACAAATACAATAGAGGACAAAATTCCCTCCATCACAACATGACTAGCTACAAACCTATGGACGATAATAATAATGCATATTTTTTAATAATTGATAACTCATATAAGATGTCATAAAAATTCTAATGCAACAAGAAGTGTTAAAATCTGAAATAATATTTATGTGACATAGACGACAAAAATCATGGTTGACATCCATTCCTGATTATAAATGTCACTTATATCAACCTTCAATACCATATAAGTAGCGTCATCCCTCCCAACATACTCATGACAACAATCAAAGAAAATATAATTTTCCCTAAGGTAGTTTTGGGCGTAGAAATACAATAAAGCTAGTGCTAATGGAGCGCTCTTCTCTGAAGATGGAATCTTTTGTGGGGCAACAGATTTTTTAGATTTAGCTATCTTTCCTTTAGCAGCGCCCTCTTTTATGTGGGTCGTTCTGCTGGTACCTCTCTTCATTTTACTAGTAGGAGCATTCTTCTTCTTTGATTCCTTAATTCATAATAATAAACAAAATATGTATTGAGCATATATATATATATATATATATATATATATAAATATATGAAAAAGGTATAAAAGTTTAAGTAATAAATAAGGTCTAATAATGATGTCAAATTTCATCACCTCTTCAAAACTGAGACATATATAATCCGCAAGCCAAGGCACGAAGCTTCCATGAGCTTCTAGCACTGTGGCTGCCTCATCGCCTCCTTCTTTATAACAAGGCTAGGGCGCACTACTAATTATTGGAGTGTCAATACTCACTAGCTTTGTATTTAGGGCTAAGTTATACCTATGGACTGTTTGCGCTTGGGTACTATGACTGATGTGTACCCTTCATTTCGCCAAAAGAGTTAAAAGGTCATTCGCTAACAAGTCACATTTATGCAAAACCTAAAATAAAAAATTACACATTCTTAAATATTTATGACATCGAATACATTTAATAACAATTCATAGTTTGTAATGCTTACCTCGAGAAGAGAAGAAAGGCGTGCATCAGCTTCACAACTATCTCTAATGCTATTTAAATTGGGTATGTGAAGCTAGCCATGGTTACCTAAATTAGATGGCTTATACACTTGAGGTTTAATAAATGATAACTCTTGCTCAATTGTTGCCATCCGTTCAAATGCCATGTTTAATTTCTAGGTGAGGATGACCACTTGCTCATTAGTACTACGAGAACCATGAGATCGACCACACACGCTCGTTCTTGTAACACCTAATCCAAGACCCCTGTCTTTTCTGAGGTTCTCTACAATTCCTATAGCATGGGGTACAATGTTATATTGGTCCACCCCCTCCGCGACATCTGGCGTTTCAAGTTCGTTTTGTAATGTATACAATATATTTAAATTTAGCTTATAGGAATAAGCATAATATAATAGTTTTCTAAAACAACTAAGTAGGGTTCGAGTTATCTACAAACTTACAATTTTTTTAGCAGCAATATCTACATCTTCATTAATATATCCATATGTTTTTTACTATAGCCTTCTTCCATAATGTACCAATATTGATGGATAAGGTATATGGATCCAAGTCTTGGGCTATGAGCTGTAAATCAAAAAGTAATCTTACATTAAGAATATTATTATAACACTACACTTTTACATGTAAATAGATAAATCAAAATCTCATAACAACTCCTCCTCAAGGATTGCATAGCCTTTACAAGCCATATTATGCCGGTATTTATTCTGCTTAGAAATCTATTTATTTTTGGCACTTTTTTCCTATGTTACAAGACAAAATATAAGCACATGGTTATTTAAATATCAATAAAATATTCTTATTCAAAAATTTTAATTGTTATCTAACAAATACCTGAAAATCCTCTGAAAGACAATATATAATAAATTGGTTCCAACTTTCTTGATCAATGATACCATATCGTTTGGGTGGGTTCTGCCATAGAGAGCCATACCTCTTTTGGTATATTTTTCTACTAGCCAGGTATGACCTAAATTTTCTTAGACACTCACCAAAATGTCTAAGAAGCCATTTCTTCCTAGTCTCAAGGACATTGAAAACTCTTTACAAAATAAGACATATAGATGTATACCGATGGGAATGTATTAAATTATTAACATTTGACATAAAAAAATGATTAAATAAAATATCATAATTACCGTGACTTCTTACCAAATATGCTCCTTGTGACCCTTTGGAACCTGCTTCCAATCATTATAAGAGATAGGAACAAGGTTACGCGTGACGAGTGATATGTACATCAGAAACATGTCTGTGTAAGGGCCAATAGGAAAATTGTAAGTATTCCATCCCAACTTGACTTGTTATCCTCTATTGAGCATGTCCATGATGATTCTCATAATAGTTGGTCCTCTCTTCCTTTCTGCATCACTACTATCCTTATCAACTATTTTTTCATCATATCTCTACAAAATTTTAATAAATAAATTATGTTAGAATGTTATGTATTGACCATAATGTACCATTAAATTATTTTTCAATACAATATATATTCAATGAGGAAGGTCAAAATATGAATTTAAAAAAATCACACATACATATTTTACAATATTACTATCCTCATTGCCTTCTTTTCCTTCTTTTTTTCCCTTATTTTAGGATTGGTTTTAGGATATTTTACGTATATTACTTCATGATGATCATCCCTAAAATATATTTCCTCCTCATTATTTTTATTGTTATCATAGTTTAATAATAGAGTTGCTTGCATAGCTGAGACACACGTTTTATTCCAATTGGCATCATTTTCATCATTACATTCACTGGCATTTATTTTCTTCATAGATGGTACCACAAACCATCTGTTATTAGCAGGATCAGTGACAAAGAATACTTGTGTCGCTTGTGATGCCAAGATGAATGGGTCTTGTTTATGCCCTACCTTATTGAGATCTACTAATGTGAATCCATCTTCATATCTAACCCCATAGCTATTATCAACCCATCTGCAGCTGAATATAAGGACTTTAAATATAGTGTAATATAACTTCCATATCTGTTGAATCACACCATAATAGTTCATATCTGCATAGGTTGGATTCTTGTCCTTCGTACTAGCAACATGCATTGCCTCAGCTACTAAGGTCACTCCATTGTTCTGCATTGTACTATTCCCATCTTATTGTTTTGTATAAAAATTGTAATCATTGATCACATAACTGGTATATGAAAAAATTTCATAACGAAGCTTTTGAGACAACCAATGCAGGGTTATAGAAATTGAAGTTGGGGAATGTCCGATGAGTGGAATGATGTGATCTCTTATTCAATCAATAAAGGAAAGATTATGTTTATCTATTATCCATTTCTCAGTCTTTGATGGATTTTCAATCTGTAAAGAAAGCATATGCTATTTAATATACGACTGAACATCATCATTGTTGTGTAATACATATAGATGTGCTTTACGAAACATGCCAAGGTCTACATACCCAAACTTTTTGCCCCTAATACCCTGTCATTCAATTTTTCCTGCATGTGGAGACTTAGGAATACCAAGAGCTTCAGCATTTGACAAGTACTTCATGCAAAACTCAATTGCCTCTTCCATAAGGTAACTCTCAAAAGTGCATCCTTCTAGCTAATCTCGATTTTTCACATAACCTTTTATCAACTTCATAAACCGCTCAAAGGGGTAAATCCAGTGCCTATGAACAGGTCCTAACATTTTTATCTCATAAAGTAAATGAATAGTTAGATGTACTATAATATCAAAGAATGAGGGTGGAAAATACATTTCAAGCTAGCAAAAAGTAATCACAATCCCTCTTTGCAAGGAATCCAAACTCTTAGGACATATGAATTTAGAGTAGAAGGCATTAAAGAACAAACAAAGCCTCGTGATAGTAATTTGAACATGCTTTGAAAAAATTCCTCATATAGCTATTGGCAACAAGTGATGCATCAAAATGTGACAATCATGAGACTTCATATTAATTAGTTTCAACTCTCTCATTGACACGATCCTTCTGACATTTAAAGAATACCCTTTCGGAACCTTGACACTATTAGAGATTTTGCAAAATGAAATTCTCTTTTATGGAAGGAGTATGACATGCTAGTGGTAAATATGTTCTTTTTTCATTGTCTCGTGGTGCTAGTTCCTATCTAACACCCATTTATTCCCTATCCATTTGAGCAATGATGTCATATTTAGTCTTTCATGGAACATTAAGTAATGTACCAACAATATTATCACATATATTTTTCTCAATATGCATCACATTAAGGACATGTCTCACGTACAAAGATTCCCAATAAGGAAGGTCAAAGAATATTGACATCTTCTTCCACCTGACTAATGGAGGCTTATATTTATTCTTCTTTCCAAACTTGACACTCAAATGTTTCATCTTCAGCCACACTTGTCGCCTATCAACCAGATTGGTGCTTGCCCTTCTTCCTAGAAGCCATTGAACAATTTTCTTTATCTACGACAATGATTGTTGGGTAAAATCTATGATTCCCAAGGAAGACAGTCTTTTGGCTATGTGTTAGTTGAACAAATGAAGTATTCTCCTCATGTATTGAGCATGCATAATGGCCTTTCACACTATAATCTGACAAGTTACCATACATTGTAAAATCATTTATAGTATAAAATAACATTGCTCTCAAAGTGAAATTTTCTTCACTGTATGCATCAAACACTTCAACTCCCATGTCCCTCAAGAACTTCAAATCATCAATCAAAGGTTCCAAGTAAACATCAATATCATTCCCCGGTTGGTTTGGCCCTAAAATGAGTAAAGACAACATCATATACTTGCGTTTTATATAGAGCCACGGAGGTAGATTATATATAACCATCACCGGCCATAAACTATAGGTGCCTTGATTATGCAGATTCATTTCGTCTGTAAAAAGCGCAAGGTGCATATTTATTGCTTCTTTACCTAATTCAAGGAACAAGCCATCAATCATCATCCAAAGTGGATGTCTAAGAAGCCCATCATCAATCTTCTCATCAGCATGCCATCTCAAGTTCTTGGAATCGTCAACATTACTAAACATCCGCCTTAATCTTAGTATTATAGGAAAATAGCATAACACCTTAGCAGACACCTTGCTCTTCTTATATCATGGTGCTTTACATTCATGATTAGGACGACTATCCAAAGACGCATTCTCATTGTGAAATAAAATACAATCATTAGGGCATGCATGTATCTTCTTATAACTAATGCCCTTAGAGGAAAGAATATTCTTTGCTTCATAGGTACGATCGGGTAGAACGTTGTCATTAGGAAGTATATCCTTTAAAAGTGTTAATAATTTTACGAAGCTCTTATTACTCCATCTGTTACATGCTTTTAATTTTTACAACCTTAACGTAATGGATAATCGTGTAAACATCTTATAATCACCATACAAAGGTCTCTTTGTGTCATTCAATACCTTCTCGAACATGTTTGGACAATCTCAAACACTTTCCTCAACCTTTTGAGTCATCTCCTCTAACGAATGCCCCTCTTAGTTCTCAAATGATGATCCACTACAATCCCTCCTAACTTCCTCATTATCATATTTAGACTCTATCTCACCATACCATATCTAACAAGTGTAACTTGTATCAATTCCATACACAAATGATCTCTCAAATCATCAGTATTGACAAGCTGAATATAAGCATAGTTCAAATAAGGACAGACTATTCTACTAGAGTCCCAAGCATGTTCAATTGCAAACTTGATGAAAAACTTCACTCCTTCCTTATATTCTCTAGACAAATGATTTGTAGGCAACCATTTCCAATCCATAGTTTTTCAATCTAGATGTATCCCATGCAAAAGTAATTATTACAAATCAATTCAATTAAAAGTTTAATAATTAATAAATCATGCATACTTAGAAAGAATTAATCTCAAATGTATCATGTTATTTTGTATATATATAAAATCATGAGAACACTTTTCCAAAATGATATCAATAATCAAATTGCTCATACTTAGAATGAGTTCATATATATATATATATATATAGCAGCACTACTTATATCAAAAGGTTGCTAAAGCCTAATCACCTAACTAAGAAAAACTCATAACCATAAAACTAAATCCCTCGGGAGCCTCATCGGGCCCGACAAATAACTATCACTCTCAAAGTCCACTCATCTTGATATGTCATATGTTACCTCACATCATCAACAGAGAGTCTAGTCAGAAACTCTAAGGTAACTGGGGTGGATACTTAGAAGCAAGCTATGATAAAACCTCCACTCATCATCAATCACTATCAGCTCTTTAGATATCGAATCATACTCTTTGGAAAACACCTCACCCTCAATAAATCTCGGGTGTGGTGCATCAGTGTGGTGGACAAACCAATGCAAAAAAGTAGATGTAGCCAATGACTATGGCTCTATCTGAGGTAGGCTCAACAGTAGGTGATACGATCTAAAATGGAAGGGGTGATAAGATGTTTCGCTGGCATAAAACTAACCTAGCTCGTTGTATAACCATATGACATGATTTCGTAGATCAACATGTGGTGCCATGCATAGAAATGGTGGAGATGAGAACCACTAAATATTATAATCAAGGTTGTTCTCAAAAGGATCTAAATTACAAAATATGTAAACTGATCTTCAACTAGCTAGAAAAATCATAAATATATTCTACGAGATCTTAACCAACTATGTAAAGCTAAAAACATACCAACATAAAATACTCATAATAAAACTTATAATCTTGAATTAATTTTTATTTATTTCTCAATTGATATAAATGTTTCATTAAATATCAATAAAAGATAAATTACCAAACATATCTTTTCATTTACTCCCACTACATTTGTCAATGAGTTAAGTTTAATCAAACTTCCTCTTATTATACTTGACATATTTAAAATAAGGACATAATCTTGAGTTATATATTTAACAAATCGGCTGAACATCAAACTATCATCAAATCATTCAAGCTCTACAAAGTAAAATCAAGTAGATATTAATAAGATAATATATATAGGTTAAGTATAATAATATGATATTATTAAAAGTAGAGTTGAGAATAATGCATATAATATTTTTTTATAAGAGAAAATATTAATTATTATATTTAGTACAATAAACGCTAAACCTTAACCCTAACCCTAATAAATTATAATAATAACTAATCCTAAACCTAATAAACCCCAATCCTAAACCTAGATAACTATAATTAAACCCTAATAAATCCTATATTATTATTATTATTAGCATACTATTATTGTTATTATACATGATTATTCCTCTCTATTTAATTATTCACTTTTATATCTTCTTTATTTTGTATGTCTATTTAATCCTCATCAAATAAAAATCATTAACATACATCTCTACTTGAAAATTTTATTTAATGATATGCATATGTAAAGTATATTTTCATTTAATTATATGATATTTCCTAACATCCTAGTGTCCTATACTTATTATTGTAAATGTATATATATATATAGATATATAGTTTTTACGAGTGACATTACTAATATTTTTAAGTATTTTATTTCTTTTGGTAATTAAGCACTACAACGGTGTAGATATATATGTAAGGTTGGCCAACATACTCATGTGTGTTAATATATGACACCAAAAAATTCAACAACAAACAACAACATTTTTCACCAACACATTTTTCAACAACAAAGTGCAATTTTTCAATAACAAACAATGTAACCTACATCAACATGCATGCATATATATATAAGAAGAGAAAAAGCTATATGCTGGAGAAAAAAACCATACATAAAAGAAGCGGTGGTGAGAAAGAGGAGAGTGGAGACCACCAAAAAACATGTTGGAGAAAGAAAGACCAAGTGTAGTCAAGGTGTGCAAGAATGGCAGCACATGCAACACCGAGAATGGCAGCGGTGTGGTGGTGCAAGTGAAAGAGTGGTTTCTCATAGTTGTTGGTGTGAAAGAGAACAAGTGGTAGTTGCCCAGAGTTGAGAGGAGCCGGAGTATTGGTGCACAATGTGGTGGTGTGAGGGTTTGCAAGAGAACAAGAGTAAGAGACGGAAGGTGCAAAATGAGAGAGTCTGAAATTTTTGGCACGAAATAAGAATTTAATGAAATAAGAGGTGGAAGATTGGGTTTTAATAATGGTTCTCGCAAGAGCCGTTATTAAAAATTTGCTTAATAATGGTTCTTCAAAGAACCATTGTTAAAACATCTTTTAATAACGGTTACTATAGGAACTATTATTAAAACCTGATGGACTTTTAATAATAGTTCCTATAAAAACCATTATTAAACTATCTTCTAATGATAGTTTTTCATGTACTGTTATTAAAATTACCGTGTATAATTTTAGGGTGGAGGTTTTAATAACAATTTTTAACTATGACCGTTATTAAAACTATCCCGTGCATTAATTTTCACTCATTTGGCAATGGTTCAAAACCATCTTTATTAATGTGCCGTTATTATTTGCCCTTTTTGTAGTCGTGACCCCATCAACTTATCAACTCTCAACTTCTAAGATTGTGGCTTAAGGCTAAAAATCTTAACCGATCATACCCTCCTCTTTTTCCCATCTCTGCATGTAGGTATATGTATATGTATACCCCATAATAAATGCTTCCAACCATGTCTTTCCATCCTTCATTTTTCTATAGAAACTCCATCACTAAGTGCAACCTAATTTCCTTCATTTCCCTCCTCCTTACAATTGCCAAAATAGGCACCAAAAGCTGCCATTAGTAGGCCCCACCTAAGCACCTCCACCATTTCTAATAGCCGGCACCAAAACACCACCCTCACCATCGGTGAATTTCTTTGAACCTCACCCACAACCAATAACCAAAATAGTCAGTCCTCTCCCCTCCTTTCTACCATTATCAACACAGATCCCCCTTTTCATTTTCTTCCCTTAGTTATAGCAACAACTACCGCGCCACAATGTCACCCTTCGGCAACCTCCACCACCACCCTCCATTTCCTCACTCTTTCCCTCCCAAAAAAAAAACAAGCCCCTACCTGTAGCAGACCCAACCGAACACAACCCCACCATTCACCCAAACCAACCTCACCACACCCTCCACCTTCAGCCACACCCTCTGAAACTCACCCCTTACTTCATCAATTTCCATAGATGCCACCCCTTACTTCAGCCTCCCCTGCCTATGCAAACCCCCCAACAATGACATAACTAGTCGTTGACCCACTTTTCCTCATATCCTAACCAACTGTTGCTCCTCACTTGGTAGCGCAAAGTTTACGAACCAAACACTCACCTTAGTTGGTTTGGTTTTCCTTCATTATTTGACGCTTCCATTTCATTAGCATTTTGTTAATTATGTGTTTTAACCCTAATGGTGTTTTATTGTGGTTTCTTAGGTAAAATTTTGGAGTTTTTGAAAGAGGTGAGATAGGATAAATGTGCTAGACTCGAGTCTTTTTTGTAAGGATACTTGTCATATTCTAGGATTTTTAGTAGCTAAGTGTTAAGCATGGTTTTGTATTATGATATGATATTTGATATTGTATGATGGAAAAATAAGTAAGTTAAGAAGTTTGTGATATCATATGATAATATTCTATGTGGAAACCCTTGGTGTGATATATAGTTGTAATATGGGTTTATTAAGGTATGATGAGTGTGAAATGATTATAATAATCTATATGATGATAAATTAGGTATTTGAAAATCATGTTACCAATATCTATAAGATGTACATGAAACAAGGGTTTATGCTATCGGTAAGGGAATTTTGGTTAATATGGATATAATAGGGGAATCATGGTATTTTAATGTGTTAAACTATCTAAAATATGATTATGAATTTATATGAAGTGTTTAGAGCAGTCATGAATGGCCTAATTTTAAGAAAGTATGAAAATAACTTGATTTAGGAATAGTAACCCTAGAGTAGGAAGGATGTTACCACATGTGTGAAATGGGAGGGTTAGCCAAAAAATTTGGATATGTTGTTAATATTGGTGATTTAGGAGTGTATATTACATATGGTAATTCTATGATCTCTGCAAGAAAAGTTTCTATGGATATGTGAAATTAGGGTTTATAAGACCCAATAATAGTGACTCTTGAGATACGGTAATTATCGCATGTGCAAGGCCTTAGAGTTAGGCCTATAAATTAGAGTATATTGATAATAATAATAATAATAATAATAATAATAATAATAATAATAATAATAATAATAATAATAATAATAATAATAATAATAATATTAATATTATTATTATTATTATTATTTAGTAAAAATTTACTGTGTTTAGTGGATAAAAGAGTATTAGAATAGGAGTTATGACTAAAATGTAAAATTAAGGTTTCTAAAGAATATAAGGGTCTTAATCTTAGAGAACGACCTTAGGATCTTTGTGATGTGATTTACCTACTTTAAATATATTCTATACTTTTCAAATTAGTCATGAATAAAATATTAATCATTTAAAGTGAAATGTCATATGAGTTAGGCCGAGGTATTTTATAGGCCTGTTCCACCGGATGATAATAATGGGAGTGTTTTGCCTTTAGAGGTGCATCATTCCATTCCACTGGATTAAGAATAGTAGAGCCCTAAACTATACATGAATGATAATATGAATTGAGATAAGTAACCTAATGGACAATATATTAATAACTTAAAGTGGAAGAGTATGTGAGTTAGGACCAAAGTGTTGGGTACGTTCTACCTGACGATAATAGTGGCTTAGATGTGTTGTCCTTGAGAAGTGCTTTAGATCCTTCCATTGGTTTAAGAATAGTGACTCAAGAGCATCTTTTCCTAAGAGGTGTTGGGTATGTTCCACCAGATGAGAATAGTGGCTCAAGTGTGTTTTCCCTGAGAGGTTCTTCAGATTATTCTAGCTGTTTGATAATAGTGGGGGTCCCTAAACTCAATGTAAAAAAAAGATTAAAAGTTGTTATACCTAATAAAGAGGCCTAGATTTGTACATACCTTGTGATAACTTATGTGTGTGCATGTTACTTATTCTCTACTATATATGAATGTATTTAAATGTACCCCTAACTTGACAGTATAGTCACCTTACTCAATACATAGTGTACTTACCATCTTTGTTATGGGTGTTGCTTATTTCCACGAGTAAACAACCCTAATGCTTTTGTACAAGTCATTGAGGACCCACTAGATGTTTTTGCTACCTACGATGCTTTGTATATGGTACATCAATTTTCTATAATAGGGGTTTGGGTGAAGAGTTATATTATCCAGATAATGGTTTTACCCTAATATCTTTTTGGACTCTTAGTTGTATGGTATCCCTTTTGCCTATAATTTTTCATTATAACCGAAGTTAATATCTAAACTCATATTTGTGTTTATAAAGTTGCCCTTGTTTTATATTTATCTTGGTTCACATTTTAATGTTTTTAGCCTTGTGATTTATGTGAGGATGGTATGGTAATCAAAACTTACATCGGTTATGGCAGTAACACCCAGTATTTTGGTTATAAGCTTCCACCATAAAATGAAATTTTTCAGTGGTAAAATTAGGAGTGTTACAAATGTTATGTAGTAAAAGACTTGATGTTCTGACAACATTTTTTGGAACTATATCCCTACTATAATGACTATTTTTCTTATGTTTTCCTCTATCATATATATTTTAATAATATAAATTACCTATGATGACTACCCTTAAGACTATGGTGACAATAAAGTCATCATTGAAAGGAAAATTAAAAATTTGTTTACCAATTTATGACTACCTATTGTGGCAATGTTTTAAAATTTGTAACGATGTTATCGCCATTGAAAGATAAATTAAAACTTTGTTTTTGAATTGACATCTACCTGTTGTGAAAACTTTTTAGGCTATTACGATGACATGGTCATCACTAAAAGTCAAAATTTTTGTAATTTTCATTTACTTATTATGGAGTAATACCTGAATTTTTCCTAACACTAATATATGGATAATTAGTCTCTAAAATCATTCCCTAATTCTTAACCCTAGCCTTTATTTAACAAATTACCTTAACCTTTAAAAGTATCCTTTTCCATTTTCCATTTTTCCTTTTCATTTGCCTCACATCTCTCTCACATGATTCTTTCCCCAACTAGTTTTGTTTGGTTTTGTCAACCGAACTAAATTTTCAAACTAATCCCAAACCCTTACTTGACCTTACCTCATTCATGTTCCATTTCCCCAACCTACAAACCTGACTCTACTTCACTGACAACTCCCTCACACATTCCACTTCCACACAACCCAACCCCTATACCCTTCCTTTCTCTCACTTTCTATCATTTATTGCAAAGCCTAACCAAACTCCCTTTCCACCTTCCTTTCTAACCCTTCTTGCTAAGATCCTCATCATTCTCTTTCCTATTTTTCCTTTTTTTTCTTCTGCAATTGTGTCATTCATCTTCTCTTCTTGATACACCACCACCACCACCACCACCTATAACAGAACCTAACACAACCACCACCAACCTCAAGTAACCAACCCTTAACAATGCTATAAATTCATTTAGCCACCCCATTTTTTATGTCTCAACCTCACATTGCACTACCTTTGTTGCATTATAACCTCACAAAATCAAGTCCTTGCAATGTTAGTGGGTTACATTGTATCCTCATACGAGCATGAAAGTCACACATTACTACCCTCACTACATGAAAAACTCACACAAGCTACCCCCAGCAACCAACCTTTATGTAGCTTCCCTACACTTTTGCTACCCTACTTCTCTTTACCTCTTCATCCTTTTCCTTTACCTTTCCTTATCTTTCTACTACATGTTTCTAGCTCCTTGTTTTCATGGCTTTTAGGTGATCATATGAGCTTGGAAACAAATACTTAGGAGATCTACTACTTTCTTAGAGACCAAACTTGTATTCTATAAAGATATACATCATCTAGATTAGGGATTGAATGTGTTGTGTTTCTCCTTATTAATGTTGTGAAAGCATGTTGTTGTAGAATCATGTTTAAGTTTCATTTCAATTATGTGCATGCATTACTTGGTGCTTTCATGATAATATTCAAGTTATGTTTCATGTGTATATGTATGTATGTACACACACACATAGGAGTTTCTATGCTTAGCCATGAAATTACAAGTAGGCTGGTATTATTAGTTAATTGTTTTAGTTTGCAATTTAGAAGATTAAAATAAGTTTTTATATATTTAACTATAGGTTTGTGGAGGTTGAAATGTTATGGTATTTCTTTCACATGGAGTCTTGACCTAGACCTTGTGATGACCTAGGGTTTTGAGTTATTGAGGCCAAGTGTGTAGCACCCTAAAATTTACTACCGAAAAATTTTATTTTACACCGGAAGTTTATAACCAAAATACCGGGTGTTACCACTGTAATTGATGTAAGTCTAGATTACCATATCATTCACACATCAATCATAAGGCTAAAACTATTATAAGTAAAATATAGTAAGCAGAAATAAGAGAAATTTTATAATGTAAATATGAGTTTGGAGATTATCTACGAGTACAATATCCAAAATACAAACAAAAAGAATACCGTGGATTGAAGAGTCCAAAAAGGTATCAGGGTAAAATAACATCCGGATAACATGACTCTTCGCCCAACACCTAGTAAAAATAGAGGTCACTCTTCCCTATATAATGCATCAAAGGCAGCGAAATCAGAACTAGGTCCTCAAAGACCTGCATAAAACCTTTAGGATCTTCTACTCATGAGAATGAGTAGCACCCATAAAAAGGTTGATCAGTACGCTACGTAATGAGTAAGGTAATAATATAGTTGGAAACACAGAACACCTAATTACATGCATTCATAGAAAAAAGTAGTATACATACAAGGTACAAGAATCAATACAAGGCGATTATTAGTCCGGATTCGTATTACGAGAATATAACATAATCCATTATTTTATTTACGTTGAGTTTAGGGACCCCGCTATTCTTACACCGGTGGAATGGTGTGAAGCACCTCTCAGGGACAACACACCTGAGCCACTATTATCGTATGGTGGAACGGACCCTACACCTCTCAGGGTAAAATGCTCTTGAACCACTATTCTTAACTGGTGGAATGGTTTAAATCACCTCTTAGGAACAACACATCCGAGCCACTATTATCGTCCAATGGAACAGACCCTACACTTGGTCCTAAATCACGTAATCTTCCACTTTAAATAATTAGTGTCTTATTCATTACTTAACTCATATCATACTCTTATTCAAGTTGAGTATAGGGCCCCACTATTCTTAATCCCGTGGAATCGACTGAAGCACCTCTCAGGGACTGGACACCTGAGCCACTATTATCATCTGGTGGAATGGACCCAACACCTCTTAGGGCAAAATACTCTTGAGCCACTATTCTTAACTGGTGGAACAGTTTGAATCACCTCTCAAGGACAATACACTTGAGCCACTATTACCATCCGGTGGAACAGACTCATAAACACCTCGGCCCAACTCACGTGATCTTTCAATTTAAATGATTAGTATCTTATTCACAATTGGTTTATGAGTAAAATACATAATTAAGGTAAGCAAGACATCAACATACAGATAACAATGCCTTTCTTAAAGACTACAAGCTTATTTACCCCTAGAATTGTTAGCTTCACACTTTAGGCGTAACTCCTTCCATATTGATCATTTACCCACCATATTTAGTATATCTTCCTTAAATAATATTTTTTATTGATATACCCGAAACTCAAAGTCTAACCCCCATGTCTTGCACATGCGATAATAGCCCTATCTCAAAAGTTACTATTCATAAGGCTCCCAAAACCCTAATTTCACAAGTCAGTCATAACTTTTCCCAAAAGGCTCATATAATTACCAAATTTAATATAAAACCCCAAAATACCAATATTAAAAACATATCCAAAATTCGTGGCCTAACTATAATGTTTTGCACATGTGATAATGACATTATCACTTTAAGGTTATTATTACTAAATTGGACTATTCTCTCATCTGAAGAACTTATGACATTCATAATCACTCCCAAACACTTCACATGATATTATTAGCATACTATAATCCTTCAAACATGTTAAAATACCAAAATTTTCATATTAACCCATACAGACTAAAAAACCCTTAAAGATAGCCGATAGCCCTTACTTTTCAAAAAGATTATATTTTCTATATCATTATTTCCCACTTATCATGCTTTATTAGGCCCATATTATTCTCTCACAAATTATATTCTTCCAAAAAAATGTTAGTATAGCGTAACAATATCATATTAGCACTGATTTTATTGTTCTTACTCTTTTCAAGCATATAATCCAAATTATCATAACAGATCGTTAACAACATGCATTTAACAATATAATAATGATAACATGATAATACACATAGCCATTCAAAAATTTAAAACATATCCCAAAACATTGATTAGTATCCTTATAGAAAAGGCTCTAGTCTCTGAGCACGCTTATCCTATTCCGACTCTTCCGATACCCCCGATAATTCACCTAAGAACAATTAGCAAAACCATAATTACTAAATTAATATTAGATAAATAAAATAATAATAATAATAATAATAATTTTCAAAATTACCAAAATACCCTTATATAATACACTACACTTACTTAAGGCTAGCACAAACTCACGACGTGCATGCAACATGAGTTGTGCACACGCGAGTGGGGGGAAAAGGGCCAGTTGGCTGAGTGTTGTAGAGAGGGAGGGTGGTTGAAGGTGGTGGTAGAAAAAGATGGGGCTAGGCTCGGGAGTTGTTGGGCTGGTTGGGGTAAGGCGTAGGGGCTGGAGTATGGGTAGGTTGGGCTACGGTGGAATAGGGTAAAGATGTAGAGGGAAAGGTGGAGGTGGGGCTAGTAGAGAAGGAGGTAGTCAGTGATGGAATGGTGGAGTCTGTGGTGGAGGGCTATCAAACCAAATGAAGCCGAGAAGGACAGGGGGAAAGGAGGAAGAAGGTGGAGGGTTGTTTAGTAGAATGGAGGAGGGTCAGCAAGGGTTGGTCAGGCTTGGTCACAGTTGATAAAAAAGAGGCAGTGAAGGAAAGGGGGTCGAGCAGAAGGGGTAGTGCATGAGGGACGAAGGAGAAAGGGCGTTGGGTTGAAGGAGATGGTCGGGACAGGTGTTGTAGAAGTGGGCTACGGTTGGCAATGGTAACGGCGGGCAGAGGTCGCAGTGGTGGTGTGGTTGGCAACTACGAAGATGGGATGCAGTAGGGGAGAATGTGCATGAGTTGTAGAAACCCAATGGCAGAAGTAAAGGGGTAGAGGCATCTATTGTTGCTGGGGAAAAAAGAAAGGAAAAAAATGCAAGGGAGGGGGTTGTGACTAGGTGAGGGAAAAAGAAAAGAAAATACAAAAAGAAAATAAAACCCGCCCCCAACCCATAATATCAAGGGATGGGACAAGATGGGTACGGATAGTAGAGTAAAAAAAATAAAACTTACACATAAGGGTCAAAGAAAAATAAAACATGCACACAAGGGTAAGGGAAGGGAAGAAGAGGAATAAATAAAAAAGAAAATGAAAGATAGAGGGTTTAGATTAAAATAATATATGTAAAGTTATTAGGGTAAATTAATTAAATAATTATCTGAGATAAATAATTTGGACAAATATAGGTTTAATAGAATAGAAAAAGATAAAATAATCAAGGATAAAATTTAGACATTTATTTCGAGTTATGGGTCAAGGTTATAAATAAAATAATAAGACTAAGGTTTAGGATTAGAGAGTTAGGGTAAAATAGAAAGAATAATTTTTCTTGAGGTTAGAATTGGGTTACAATATTAATTACCTGGAATTAAGGTTAGCTAAATTTTTGGGGTATTAAAAAGTGTTTTAGCAAGTATATTTTTTTGTATGTGATTGTGGTGAATTTTATAACATGTAGTAGGTTGTGGGTTTCAAATTATTTTGACCCTAAAGGTACAAATGTCATTTTATTAGTTGTATGGAAAGTTATGATACTATTGTCATTACATTTAATTTGATATAATGCATGTTAGGGTTTGGGTTTCTTAGGGTAAGATAGCTCTATAAGAATTTTTGGGTGCTTATGTTAATTAAGGGTATTATGGTTATTTTTTATGAAATATATATATTTGAGGTTTCATGAGTGTTTTGGGATATAATTATGATTAGTTGGATGCACAAAAATGTTTGGTTATTTATGAGTATCATAAGTAAGATGATATGATAAAATTGTGTAAATAGGGAATAGTAATCCTAGGGGTGACATTGGTATTTTATGTGTGAAACATTGGAGGTAAGCTTAGATGTTTTAATATGATGTTTATAATGATATTTTTGGATAATATTTTAAAATTGGTGAACTAATGAGCCATATGAGTGGAGTTATAGTGATATTTCAAATTAGGATTGTATGAGGATTTAAAGGTATTTTTACCTGTACAATGGATACTCTTAGGATTTTTATCCACCTTTATGTTTTATTATCCTTTTATGTTATCATAGCATATTCATTTTGGTTATCTATGATGTAATTCTAAGTGTTATTAATCATAATATTTGTTAGCATAAATTATTGAATAACCAGTGCTTTATGTAATACATGATAAGCAATTTTCCCATGATAATAAAAGTGGAAGTACATTGTGTTTTACTAAATCAAGTAATGCTTTTGTTACATGCTAAGTGTTGACTAATGGAATAATAAAACATTAATAATTAAAGATGAATCACACATGAGTCAAGATCACTTGTTCAAAGTTATTTAATTATATATTACCTGGTCCTAATGGAATCCAATGACCCTAATCTACTTTATTTAACTGACCTATTGGCTTATAAGGGTACATATGCTTAAGGATTGGAGTTTTACTAGTGGTACATGTATTTTTTACCCAAGATGGGATGGTTGGTTAATACTATCTCTTCCTTCTGTGGAACTTATCCCTATTGGTTGTAATACATAGAGATTAACTTCCCAATATCATTCCCTCTATATCTCAAAATATTGTACTTATATGGCCAACGAGCCTCAACTCCTTGTCAAACCATGATGCCCATTTGAGTTGGAATTTGATGTAGTTATTATTTTTGAACTCTTGACACATGTTAATGTATCTTGACTTATTGCATGTGGGGCATGTTGAAGCTATAATATGCATCCCATTCATTATCCTAATCTATAAAATATAAATGTCATTACCTTGTTATGTAATATATAGAAACATAAGTTATGACATGGCTCGTAATGGGATAAGATACATGATGAATTCAAGGCTATCATTATCTATTATCTTCATCCACACCATGATGCATCATCATAGTACCAACCATACCTAATGTTTTTTAAGAACAAATGGATAAAAAATGATAAACATAACTTGATAACTTATAATATAGTTTATTATAATATCTAGAGTGGATAAACTAACTTAATAAAAAGTCACACATAAATAAATTACAATATATTGAAAATAATAGATAGCGCAAATAAACTGCAAGATAAATTAATCAATAATACAAGTATTATCATGATCATAACATGCATCTTCTTTATTATTCAATTTTAATGAATCCTTATCCATATTGACAACAATATGTATAGTGATAGGAATGATCTTGGTAAAACCCTCATTAGTTTGAACCTCATCACCTTTGACTCCAACACATCAAAAATTTAAGTTATTAATGTCATCTTTCTAAACATCCAAATCTATAATACTTGAGTTAACACAATCAACCACATCAATCTACTCATGATCGTCATTATTCAAATCTTAAATGTGATGATGGTTAACTTCCCGAAAAACATCTCAATGAGAACCATTCAAAAAATCCTTAACATACCAAACTTTTTTTCCTTGAGATCCTAATATCTAAAAGAAAACCTTGTACTAGACTATTAGTCATACCTTACACAAAAATTTGTAATGTTGTTCTTTTGTATGATTTTTTTTCTTTCTCGTATAAGTGTCCAACCACTTACACTTGAACAACATAATATAATAAACATGTAAATAAGATAACTTGACAATATGATGTATTTCCCACAATAACATTCACTTTTGACTCCTAAGACAAACAAATCATTCTTTTATGTTCTATTTTTTCCCCTTATCACTAGTTTTAAATCTAATATCATTTATGACACCATAAGTATAATAACGTATTCATTTTTGCTATTATTTAATTACTAATATTTGTTCATATATTAATAAATATTTTAACTTATTATTTATATTAACATATTTATATTTCCTTGTCAAAATTTCTACTCCATATAAGTAATATTAAATTACTAATATTTGCTCTTAGATTATAATTATTAATCCTTTACATTATGATAACCATATTAAGTGTATTAACTAATTCAAATAGGAAATAATTAATTTTCTTAACTTATCAATTATATTAACTAATAAATACTTCCTTGTTGATATATTTACTCCTACATATAGCTAACATTTGCTCCTATATTATAATTGTTAACCCTTTTGTACTCTAATCCTCATATTATTAACTACTTCAAACAGATAATAAATATTTTTTTTAAAATTTTAATTATATTAACTAATATATATTTACTTTTGAATATTTTTACTCCTACATATAATTAATATTAACTTACGAATATTTGCTCCTTTATTATAATTTTTAACCCTCTACACTCTAACACTCATAGTAAGTATATTAACTACTTCAAATAGATAATAACAGTTTTTCTAAACTTATTAATTACACTAACAAATATATTAATATATATTTCCTTGTTAATATGTTTACTCCTACTTAGAACTAATATTAACTTACTAGTATTTGCTCGTACCTTATAATTCCTTATCCTTTTCCACTCTAGTGCTCATATTAAGTATATTAACTACAAGTAGATAATACTTTTTTAACTTATCAATTATATAAAATAATATATATTTGGAAAATAACATGATATAACTTTGACTTTACCTAAAATATGCTATATAACCCGAAGGTTTCAAAAATGCAATATATAACCTTAAATTTAGGGGGTTTTACACAACATAACATTGTATGAACTATAATTGTTGACTATGTGTAAAAAACAATCATGTGAGAACATGCTGGAAGATTATTTAACCCCACATGTCTTAACACTCTAATTCCCTAAATATCCCTCATCCCGTTTCCCTCGTATTATCTAATTTTAAATACCAAAATACCCTTACAAGTAAACCCACTCCACACTAACTCCCAGACCTACACTCACACACACACTCTCTCTTATGATCCTCCTTCTCTTCCCCCTCCACTTAAAGTCATAGTAGTTGTAATTCCCCAAAATTTCAAAAACCTAGAATTTAATAAATAGCTTTTATTTAGGATAAATTAGCTTTTAAAATTATTTAATTTAATTATTTGATGGATTTTTGGGTATATAAATTTGGATAGGAATATTTGATAAATTAAAATAAATATTTTGTTATTTTATCATACTTTTTTTATTTAAATATTTTTCAAACCAATATTTTACTAAAATTACCCTTTTTAAGCTCATATATTTAATTATATTAAATTAAATTAAATTATAAAATAAATTTATTTCTCAAAAATATTACATCCTATTATTTTATAAATTAAATTATTTTAAAGTCTCCAATTTTTCCTTTTCTTTTCCCCTTTTACCTTTCTTTCTCCTTTTTCTCCTTTCTTCCCTTTTCCTTTTTTTCCTCCTTCGGGCTGCCAACACCGGCCTGCCTCCCTTCCTCCTCATTCCTGGGCTGCTGTCCCACTCCTCTTCCCTCCTCTCCTTCTCCGGCATGGGCAGCCCACCCATCTTTTTTCTTTTCCTCCTTCCCCGACGCAGCAACCCAGCCCAGCTCCCCCTCTTTTAGTTCCTTCCTTTCTCCCCTAGACCGAGCTGGCCCACGCCCTTTTCTTTCCTTCACCATCCTGCACCTCCCCCCTTCTTTCTTTCTTCTTCTTCCTTCTTCTATGCCCCAACCCAGGCCCCCGACTTGTCCCTGTTGCCATGCCTAGCACCTCGGGCATGTTGGCCACCACCTACTGCCATCACTTGCCACCACTGCAACCCTTCCCCTCTCTCTCTCTCTCTTTTTCCCCATCCTTTTTTTGACCATTATGGACCCAACCGGCCATGCAATCCCCCTCAAGCATGGCCTCCCTTTTCTCCTTCTTCCCTTCCATCTCCCTGCCACCTGCCACCCTACACACTACCACCGACCGGCCATCTATCCCCTCCTCTTCATTTTCTTCTCCTCACAAGCCCTTTCTTGTCCCATTATTTTGCGAGCCTTACCTTCCCCGACTTACTTCCTCTTATTTGCTTCTCCTTTTATTTCCATCCCTGTTTTGTGCACCACCGCCCCTCTACCGCTTCCTCTGCCACACCAACTGCTTGTAGTGCCTCCTGCCACCTCATACTACCGCCTTGAACCACCACAATAACCCCCTCAAGCCCCTACAGTCCCTCCTACCTCCCCCCATCTTTTTTCTCCCCTTTTTCTACCTCCTCGGCAACACCCCTACAATCGCTCTATCCGCTATCGTCCCGCTACCTTTTCTGCCACCCAAACCACCAATCCACTCCCTACAACCTCCTATACCATCCCCACACCTTCTCTTTCCAAAACAAACCCCATTACCCCTTCATTTTTTCCTTCTCTTTCCCTTCCTTCTCAGCCCCGTCCACTCCTACATCCCACTTTGGCACTTTGCCGTAGCCCCCTCTGCCTCCCTTGGCCGCCAAAAAGCCATCTTCGACCACCACCTATACCCCCTCTTCAGCCCTGCACCTTTCCCTTACCCAAAATTCCCCTCCATCTACCCTCTTTCTTAGCCTAAAAATCCTAACCTAAAATGATTCTTTTCTTCTCCTTATGCCATTTTCGAGCCCCTACCCTATTGTTTTGCATGCAACTCATGCTGCATAAGCAGTGCGAGTTACTACATTTCTTGGCCCATTTTTGTTAATAATTTTAAGCTATAATAATATTTGAGTTAATTATTTCATTAAGTAAATTTTATAAAGTCTTATGCTTTGGTTTTTCTTATTTCTAATATAATAAATATTGATATTATTTTTAGGTATTGGTTTTGCTAATCAAAGCTTGAATCTTTAACCGGAATATCGGTAAGGTTCAATTTTGTGGGAATTAAGGTAATCGTTAAACCCCACTTATACGCATGGATAAATGTATGTTAGCACATTAGGATTTTTAATACATTATTATGCTTGTTATATGTTCATTAATATAATATATATATTTTCTTGTGTTGATTAATAAAAAGGAAAGTATGCTAATTTACGTGCTATGTGGGGAAATATTGCTTAAGGAAAGAGTTTGGCTATTAATGAAAGTGTTAAGTACTTATCCATGTCATATTATGTTATTGTGATCATTTATGCATGAATAATATTATTGTGAGCCTTAGGGGCATTTTAGTAATATGTCTTGTACAAGAATGTGGCCTAATATGTGTGGGTACTAATAAGTAGTATATTAAAATATAATAGTTGGAGGAGTGGGATATCGTGAATGGAGTATTAATATTACTATTCCATGTAGTGATGTTAATTTAATAAAAGTGGTGTAATAAGGGGGCAAGATTGCAATTTGGAATAAAAGGGTAAAATGATAATTTTATAAGTAAAAGGACAAAATTGTAATTTGTAAGAAAAAGAGGTATTATGGTAATTTTGGAGGTAAAGGGCAATATAGTAATTTTATAAGTAAATGGCAATATGGCAATTTTATAGGTAAAGGGAAAAATGGTAATTTTATAAGTAAAGGAAAAAATAGTAATTTTATAAGTAAAGGCAAAATGGTAATTTTATAAGTAAAAGGGCATTATAGTAATATTGAAAGTAAGGGGTACAATGGTAATTTTGGAGGTAAAGGGTAAAATGGTAATTTTATAAGTAAAAGGGTACAATGGTAATTTATAAATAAAAGGATATTATGGTAACTTTGGAATTATGGGGTAAAATGGTAACTTTGTAAATAAAAGGACATTATAGTAAATTTAGAAGTAAGGGATAGAAGGTTAATTTTGTAAATAAAAGGATATTATGGTAAATTCGGAAGTAAGTGGTAATTTGGTAATTATGATAACGGCAAAGGATAATTTGGTAATTAAATTATGATTATAGAGAAGGGCAATTTGGAACCAACTAAAGGGTAAATTGGTAGTTATAACAATGGAGAAAGGGAAATTCGGTAATTCAACCAACTAAAGGGTAATTTGGTAGTTATGATAATAGAGAAGGAAAATTTTGTAGTATAACCAACTAAAGGGTAATTTGATAATTATAATAATAGAGAAGGGTAATTTGGTAATTATGATAATGGATAAGGGCAAATTGGTAATTATGATAATGGAGAAGGGCAAATTGGTAACTTAACCAACTAAAGGGCAATTTGGTAATTATAAAAATGGAGAAAGGTAATGTGGTAATTTAACCAACTAAAGGGCAAATTGGTAATTATGATAATATAGAAGAGTAATTTTGTTGTGTATCTAACTAAAGGGCATTTAGTAATTATAACAAGGGAGAAGGGTAATTCGGTAATCTAAGCAACCAAATAGGAATCATGATAAGTATAACAATTATGAAGGATGATTGGTGATCTAATAAGTGTAGGAGATAACTTGGTAACCTAAATCGAGTAGGGGTGTGGCTAAGAACAACAATGTGTGTATTATATGCCTCGTGTGCCATGTGTTATGCCATATTGTGTACTTTATGCTAAATGATTAATCATTTGTAGCTCAACTTGGAGTGATGTATACTTATGTGAATTCCTTATGGAATGTGGGTGATGATTATATATGTTGTGCATAAGATGTTATATGATGTGACCCTCTAGGAAATGCATGCTAAGATGTTTAATAATAGGATATGGGGGTGAAAGTATAAAAAGGAACAAATAGGAAGTGAGTTGACTAAGGGGACATAAGATTGACCTTATTATCTTATGATCCATGAGGTGGAAGATAAAAAGGATATTATGATCAAAATAAATGAGTAATGCAACTCTTGCATGGGAGATTTCTAGGGTTTGCATGGGATGATCCCTTACGTAAGAAAGGTTCTAGGGTTGAGCGACCAACTAGGGTTTCATGGTCACATGTATAATTGGTGAGTAGAGTGATAGGACTTGGGTTGAATATAAATAAAATGAGGTGTGGGATGATAAAAGATAGGTTGGGCCACATAGGTCCGATTAGGGTTTCAAGGGAAACCCTAAAGAGTGGTAGGAAGAGAATTTGAATGTCATAAGGTGATGGGCCTTAACCCACACCCATAGGAGTTGGGTTTTTGTTATCAGTAAATGTAAGGGGGAATGGATGTCATGGTGTGATAAGAGGCGCAAAGGTCTTAAGATATGGGACGGGGCATCTCGGGATGATAGAAGTAGAGGTTGGTGACATGCATGTCTAGGGTGAAATACTTTCGAATAAGATATGGTAAAACACTAATCATGTAAAGTGGAAGACTATTGAGCCGGGCCCAAACCGATCCACTGGCATTATAGTGGCCAAGTGCCGGGGTGCCCTTGTAATATCCCAATTTAAGCGGAGTGTTATAAGGATTGATTTGGCTACTTATATCAACATGGTATACCATCCTTTTGGTGATTCCGTCCTAAGAACTCCACAGTTAAGCGTGATGGCCGTGGAGTAATTTTAGGATGGGTGACCTCCTAGGAAGTTTCGGAAATTTTCCGAAAATTTCTCGGGAAGTGCGTGAGTGAGGACAAAGTGTGCTGAAAGGACTCGTGTTGATCTGTGGGGCCAGCCGATCAATCTAAAAGCGATTCAAGGTAGCCCCCGCGTAGTCGTATCGACTCGGGGTGTTATAAATGGTATCAGAGCGAAACCGCGACCGTGAGCTAAACTTGGATGTGTCAGTCAGTCACCTAGCTGGACGATTCTTGGGATGAACTGTATTAAGACAGTCATTGGTTGAGGCGCAACGAGGACGTTGCGTTCTTTGAGTGGGGGTGAGTGTAATACCCCAATTTAAGCGGAGTGTTATAAGGATTGATTTGGCTACTTATATCAACATGGTATACCATCCTTTTGGTGATTCCGTCCTTAGAACTCCACAGTTAAGCGTGCTGGCCGTGGAGTAATTTTAGGATGGGTGACCTCCTGGGAAGTTTCGGAAATTTTCCAAAAATTTCTTGGGAAGTGCGTGAGTGAGGATAAAGCGTGCTGAAAGGACTCGTGTTGATCTGTGGGGCCAGCCGATCAATCCAAAAGCGATTCAAGGTAGCCCCCGCGTGGTCGTATCGACTCGGGGTGTTATATCCCTAGAGACTAATCCACCGGCATATAATAGTGGTTAGGTGCGTTCTGCCCTATAAATGACTGATCCACTGGCTATAATAGTGGGGTTCCAAAACTCACATGGATATAAAATCTGAGAGATGATTGAATAATGATGGACTAATAGCTTAAGGTCCAATAGTATTGATTTTGCACTATGACATGGTTTAAGGCCCGAAAGTATCGATTTTGCATTATGACTCATTAACATATGATGGACTTGTTAAGGATGTGAATGTTATGTATGCATATCTTGTTATATATGTATATAGCTTTGTATCATGTGTTGCATTGCGGGTCTGCTTTTAAGTGTGTTTTTAAAGGGTTACTCAGTACCGTAATACTAAAGGGTTACATTTATGGGGCATCTGCCTATTCAATGGGCAGTATCCCTTGCAGGTCCTTTTCAGGAGCTATTCGAGTGGGCAACGGAAAAGAGCGTAAGGATTGTCCGAAATTTGATAGGGTTTGCAATTTCCCTTTTAACTCTTATTTTAAATGTAATCTTGTTCTTGTAACCACCTTGGTTGAATCTATTCTTATAAAATGTTTGCTTGCGCTACTCTGAATTAAATATGGCTTGAATTTCTAGCAATTGGTATTTTATTATTTAGCCTTAACACTTGGTACTGGAATGGTATGAGTGAACCGGTCTAGTACTAAGTATGGCGGTAATATCCCCAGAATTCATGGTGTTGTTATTTTGTTTCCACTAATTATTTTAATAAAACAAATTTTTTTATTAGTGAATTTTGGGGGTGTTACAGTAGTTACCTTGATAGAAGACGTATAGCCAGCGATGGCGAATTGCGCCGGAGTTTGAATTATTAGATTCTTCAAATTAAAATAGTCGGCTCTTCTTAGTTTTTTTCTCCTAATATCCATGTTTCTCTTTTCAATATTTCTCTTCTAAGTTTTCATCCTTGAACTGATAGATAGTAGCTCCACTTGGTCTTATTATTGTTCATATTTGGTTTTACTCCCTAATTATGCACACTAATTTTCAATTTAAATACATCTTTTACTATAATTTGATCTTTTCCCTTCCATAATATTGGCCCCTTATTTGATTTTTTTATGTGGAATTCTTCTTCTACATTTCATTATGTTATGGTTTCAAAGAAAAAGAGTTTTAAAGGATGAAGATTTGAAGATAAATTATGTTTGTGGCCTTCCTAACCCTTTGATTAACCCTCCATTATAGTCAAACTGTCCACTTTGTCATCAACCAAGCCCATCTAACTGGCCTAATTAACAAAGATCAACTAGACTTCATGTCTATAGTACATATATATTGGCTACAATTACAAATTACAAGCATTCCAAAGTATACATTAAAATAACAAAGCTACACAAAACCTTAAGTATGTAATACATTTAATAATCATATGTAATCAAGCTTTGTGTCTTACAGCCTTGTATTCCATGCAACTTTGTAATCCTTGTAATTCCATTTTCTTATACGCTAAATATATTTGGTGGATTGATCTTGCAAGCATATATAATACCTGTAAGAGTTACTTAATAAAACATTAGAAGTATTAAGATCTTCAAGAATAATTGATACCATCTCTAAGTATGATAACTCTTGTTCTTCAATTTTGGAAGAGTGATATTGAGATACTTCTACATCAATAAATATGGGTATAATATTGTGGACTATTACATTACTACTCCCTTAACTAAGAACTTCGTCCTCAAAGTTCATCAAATATGAAATTCTACTAAAACACAATAAATAATTTAGAAATATTAAATAAAATGTAATATTTTTATAAATACACATTACTTAAAAATAGTGGAAAATAAAAATCCCTAAAAGAAACATATGTGTTGTAATATTGATAAACTCAAAGAGAGATAATATAAAAATATAGATAGGAAGAGAGAATGTGACTTCTTATTCGCATTCATATGTATGGATTCCTTCTTACATTTACAATTCACAATATCCCATATATATATATATATATATATATATATATATATATATATATATAATACCCACACTTAATTAAATCCATCATGAGAAAAAGTTAGAGAATATGAAAAGAGGTGGAGGATATGTAGATTTAGGGATGGAATAATAATGGAGAAGCTAATATAACTTATGGTACTAATGAGAGTATTAAACCTATGATTTAATACAATATATATTCATAAATTATATATCCACAATATATAAATAGTATATTTACAACACTCCCCCTTAGATGTACATCTTCTGATATTTACATTACTCCCCCTTAAGAATATATCTCTAAAATACTGCCTCATTAAAAACCTTGCTAGGAAAACCTAGTGGGATAAAACCATGGCTAAGGAAAAGAGTACAATTTTATTCCTTCAACTTAGTATGTCTCCTTCATATTTCATATTACATATGGTTATGTTTGCATGTACAAGCACAATTTAATAGTGTTTACATTTGAAAACTTCGCTAATCAAAATTCTATCAGGACAAAAATCTAGCTTTTGTACAAAGACATGTATCACTAAATTGACTTTTAAATCATTTCTTTAAAAACACCCACTTATAGCCAATTGGTCTGACAACTTCAAATGTTGGACTTATTATCCATACAAATCATGCTCATTAAGCAAATACATTTTACTATTCTAATTTGATAATAATTATTCCGATGACATTCCATTATGAATCTAGAACAATTATCAGTTTTTCCCATTACTTATTGCAACTGTTTAGGTAAAGACATCACTATTGTCTACCTTATACCACCTTACACTAATGCAAGGATAATTAATGGATATTTTATTTACCTGCAGAATCTATTCTCATATTCTATCCATATGGACATGTCAACTCAATATGGCAAAGTTTTTTATCCTTTTAAAGGATTCTAACTCCTCTTTTGAGGGTTTAGCTCTTTGGACCCTTATCATACGCTTCTAGTGTATTTGTACCATACTTGTCATTAACTTATTTGAAGTCACCATAAGGACTTCTATGTGAGTTGGAACTTCAGTAAAAATACATATTGGTTTCATAATTTCTTAGCCATAACAAACATAAATTGTAGCTATGATACATCTAGCAAGCATCAGCATAATCAAGTGTACTTTTGATTTTTCTTTGGTTCCATATCTCATGGAAGAAATCTTATAAGTGCTTGCTTGCTTTATAATCTCAATATCCTCTTCTCGCCCCCTAAGGCTGAGGAAACAAACATTTGTAGCCTTCTTTGTAGCTTAATTTCATATTCATGGGGGATTATAAGCACACATAAGACTCATCCAATAATCTCAGTTAACTTGACTAAATGGTTAATGTGATATGAAATTGGTATATACCAAAAAATATTGCATGTACATTTGACATATCACTTATAGACCTAACTAACAAGGGTCTACGAATCAAATACATAATCAATGACTCTACCAAGTCATTTTGCTTCCATCTTGAAGCATTGATTGTATTTTTACCCTAATTATATGGCTATTCATTTTTGCGTTAATGCAATAATATTTGTTGCAAAATATAACATGGGACCTTACATTAATGCATCATTATATACCATGGTAAATTTAAAATGGTGTAGATATGTCAACTTGAATTCTATCAAGTACATAGGAGATTTTGCGTTTTCTTACATTATCACAACTATAGATATGCCAACTTGAATAATATATCATTTATATGAGATCAACAATTAAAAATGAATCTTTAGAATTCAATGTGGGTGCTCGTGTAAGCTTCAACGATCTTTTCTATCATTGTTGCACTAATGTGATCTCATTTCTTATGCCACAAAGATAATATTTTATGGTCTCCTAACTTCTGGTTAGTGATACCTTTTAGTTTCTCACATATACCAAATGAATATATTATACATTTATCTTGGGCTTACTTCTAGTCGATCTTGATAGCAATAATACCATCAAATGCTCATATACTATAGTAAGTTCTTTAGGAATTTAGGTACAATATCATGCATAATTTTTTTATCCGATTATTAAATCAGAAAACCCTTTAATAAATTTATCATGCCACATACACATGTACATTCTTGTTAATTATAAGCTCATAAAATACTTCATCCTTAAAATAGAATGTACAATGCTATTCAATCAGATAAATTGATCTTCTACATTGTATTCAAGTCTATGACACAAGAAGCACTTAGCCTCTACCATTATATTACTTATATCAAATGGAAAACTTCATGTTGCATCCATTATACTAATAATTGAATGGGAATCTTCAAGCTTCAACCATCAAACTACTTATTTAATAAGAAGTTTTATTCTTCAACTATGAAAATATCTCTACCCACTAAAATTGTAATATAATAGGGATAATATTGTAAATATTCTAACCACAATGATGGTGGAGGAGACTTGACTATGGTAGGTTTTGACCACTACCAATTGTAAAGCAGGTATATAGTTTCATGAATAAGTGGCTAACAATTTATGCACAAAGCCATCATCACTACTTTGTGATTAGAATAAATGCTTTAAATATTGTGAAATATAAAATTATAGAAACTAAATTGTAAGAATTAAATTTACATGACTAGAAAATGCAAAAATAAAATTAGTGTGAGGGTCTATAGACTACCAAATAGTTTGATCTTTTAGATCAAAAAAACACTTAGGATATTTGATACCATCCGATCTTCTTTACCAGTATTACACTAGTCATAAAAGACTTTCAACTATTTGATCTCCTTAATCAAATTGCACATAAGGTATTAATTACCTTTTAATCATTCTATCTTTAGTAGTAAATTGTACATAAGGTCTTCAGGATCATTTAATCATTAGGCGAAACTTTTAATAATTAGGTGAAAATTTTTGCTTTCACCTCAATTGTATCATTTTCTTTTGTACCTCATGTACATATTTGTAAATAACATAATTGGTTGGGAGTTTCATGCTTCTACCAACACTTGTGCAATTACCCATCCATACTTTGGGTATGCGGGAAAAATTATCCATTTTAGTGGTCCTCCATTAACTTAGGGTAATGGAGTTTTGTAAATATTCTACAATCAAATTCTAAGTGTTGATATATGTATGTAGTGATGGGCAATGGAACCGCTAATCAATCACTTTTACACAAAAGGTGATGAGTGATGAGACAGCCAATCACATTTAAAATTAAGTAATTTTCTTTAACGTTGCCACTTTAGATGGCTTTTCATCATCTTTAAAGTGATGGAGATCTATATATGGTGATGGAAGATGTGACTGCTAATCCATCACTTTGGATCATTAAATTGGCCATATTATATCCAATTTGAGTTTAATGAATAGAAGACTTTTAGCATTCTACCATCTTCTATTTTTTTCCATTACATATTGCCAATATATACAATTAAAACTAATAAAAATATCAATTAGTATAAGAATAAAGCAAAGAG
The DNA here is from genome assembly GCA_039764185.1 of Tamarix austromongolica. Lineage (NCBI taxonomy): Eukaryota > Viridiplantae > Streptophyta > Magnoliopsida > Caryophyllales > Tamaricaceae > Tamarix > Tamarix austromongolica. The sequence continues at coordinate 102,826,147 of CM077819.1, read as the reverse complement.
GAGATAAAAATAAATGTCCTTATCCTGAGCCAATTTTAGGATCATACCATATCCCCTTAAAGCTCTTAATCAATGTGAATTAAGCGGGGAATCAACATTCTTGAAATTTACTTGGTAGCAAGATATATCACATATGTGACCTTTCATATGCCTACAAAAATTGAGATCTCATCCAAGAAATAAAAAGGGTAGATTAGTCTTATATGACACATAATAATCATATTCATATAATATGATGACTAATAAATATATAACATTCCCTTTTATCAAGCACCGATGAAACTTGACATCAACTCCATGGTTATTTGCCAACATCCCGAAAAAAATCAAGACATAATTTAATGTGTTGTAATATTGATAAACTCAAAGAGAGATAATATAATAGTATAGATAGGAAGAGAGAATGTGACTTCTTATTCTCAATCATATGTTTATATTACTTCTTGCATTTACAATTCACAATATCCCATATATATAATACCAACACTTATTACATCTATCATGAGAAAGAGTTATAGAATATGAAAGGAGGTGGAGGATACGTAGAGTTGGGGGTGGAATCATAATGGAGAAGCTACTACAACTTATGGTATTAATGAGAGTATTAAACCTATGACTTAATGCAATATACATTCATAAATTTCACATCCATAATATGTAAATAGAATATTTACAACAATATGATGTTTTTCTCAAATAATATATTTAGAAAGCCATAGTTGCAAAAATATCATTTTATCAAAATATGTGGGATAAATACCCTCTATAGAAGGAACTTGTCATCAAGGTTTTCCTAGAGATGACTAAAAATTCATGTGTATAAGACACCGCCACAAGAATCATGGAGTCAAAAAAAAAAGAGGAAGACAAATGTTAAGTTAACCTTTCAAGACAAGGATGAACTAGTAACAAAAATGTCACATTAATGTGGCAATATCAAATGGAAGAATTAAATTAGTAATAAGGAATCAAGCTAGCCAATAACTAAGTGTAACGTGGAGGATCACAAGGTAAAGAAGAAAAAGAATGTCAATTGAGAAAACATAACATGGGATTGAGTTTAACACAAAATTAAAAATAATAATAGAGTCTTAGTACCAAATAGGCATAAATAATGCTTCAAAAACAACATTCTTAAGAATACCTATTTATCAAAACATAAAAAGGAACACTTAGTAAAAAATCTAAAGATGGAACTACAACATCCAAAGTGTTCTTTAAATTGTGATCAATAAACACTAAGCAAATTAGATTCCACAAGCATGTATTAACACAAATATTTTAAACCTTAAACACACATCAAGTACAACAAATCCAAAAATAATTTTAAAATGTGAGCTAATGAAATTCTTGAAACAAGATACTATTAGAATCTAATTAATCTCCTAAATACTAAATGTTGTTATAAATATACCATATAATATCATGGCAATCATTATTTGTGTGAAGTATCAAAATGGTATCAAAATACTCCAAAATGAATTAACTAACAAAAATTAACCAAGGAAGACACTTCTAAAACTCATTTAAAAATAAGAGGCTTAATAAAATAGTTAGCATAACCCAAAGGTAAATAATGGGGATACTACCCCTTAATTAAAAAGAAACATAGGAAAACAAAAAACATTCATAATGATATACCATAGCACATTAGGGAATACAACTTATATCATCATATAAACAATGTATGATCACATCCGCATACAACTCAAAAAGATCAAACTAGCAAATAACAATAAAAGGACACAAATAAGTATACATTCCATGAGCCATAACCCATTCCTTACTTCATGGCTTTCCAGGTTCAAACATAATTCAAAATTCCAAATGAAAATTTTACATTAAACATTTTGGAAATGATTTCTGAAAATCATTACTCTGATACCACCTCGTAACATCTCGAGTCAATATGACCATGCAAGGGCTATATTAGAGTTCTTTTGAATCAATCGGCTAGCCCCTAAAATCAAAACAAGTCATTTTAGTACGCTTTTTCCTCACTCACACACTTCTTGAAAAATTTTCAAATATATTCCAAAATTTGTTAAACTTCCTAAGAGGTTTTCCCATCCTAAAAAATTTTCTATGGCAAGCAAGCTTAACTATAGAGTTCTTAGAATGGAATCACCAAAAGAATGGTATACCATGTTGATATAACTAGTCATATCAATATTTATAATGCTCTAAAGGTATTACAGTAGCACACATATGTACACATCTGCTTAGCAAGATGAGGTCAGATGATGCTTGATCTATTAAGAATAATGTGCTTGAATCAACTACGAAAGATTGTATAATGCAAGGTATTCAAGGATTATACCACATACACATGTGATTATACCTTCTAATAAAGCAGAACCATAGACAGATTAAATTGAAAGAGATACCAAACATCCCCTCAAAATATATATGACATGTTAGTTTAATTATAAGGGAGAAAACCTAAATTAGATATATGACAATTTAATGCATGTCAAGTTTATTTAAATAGAGTTTACCAGATATTGATGACCAATGTGAGATAGGGAAAATGCTTTCCATAGAGTATTTAGAATGACTTTCTTGGTGAACATTTATGGTGGAATATCATGAGATTATCATTATTGTGATTTTGATATTCTATTAAACCTATAAACTATACTCAATAGCAATGTTGAAACTTTCCTTTTCTAATGTAGTTAGTACATATCAAGATAATTTGATCAAGGAAAGTATAAGTATCATGATGAGTAAACTTATTACTAAATGTCACAATTTCTCAAAAATATTGAGAGAATATTTTAAAAACATACTTAAGTGAAGTAGTGTCTCAATAATATAATATTTCAAGCAATTTCTCAAAATTTAACATCAAAAGCAGAATGCATGAGAGATATCATTAGATGAGTTAACTTATTCATGTATTAGATAATTCATCAAGACATATGAAAGTATGAAAATGAATAAGCACATTAATTGTAAATCATTGCATATTTTCAGTACTCATCAATCCATTAGGGTAGGATGAAATTAAATAAAGTTCATTAAATTAACCAGATATGACCCAAAAACACTTAGCAACAATTCTTCCTGATATTTGAGTAAATGAACCTGAAAAATGTGTTTTATGAAGATATAACAAGAAAGACCATGCCAGGATAACAAGGACACCATGAGTACAACTAAAAAAAAAGTTTATCAAAAGAAGCAATATGACCCATACACTTATATGACCATCGACTATGTAGAGCTCTGATTAGTACCAGTGGTTCCTACATATTACATAGAGGTAGATGGAAGGGTAGGCTCAAAAGGTTTGGATCAAGGTGGGTGAGGAATAGTAGTGAGATAAATTAAAATAATACTTAGATTTGAGTAAAAAAAATGTATCTGATAGTGTATCCTCTAAGTTATTTGCATCTGCATCATCCAACACAGCATCAACATCATCTTGAGTGTCTAGTGCACACAATAGATTCTTAATACTATATAGAGGTGAAATCTCCTTAGTATCATTAACCTTGATACCTTGATCACTAGTAGCAATAATAAAAGTGACCATGCCACCCTCAACTATAGTAGATTTTGTAGCACAAGGTGTATCTTGTGCCTAATTCTATGTTTTAGTAACAATAGGAGCATAAAAATGAGCCTCTAGACCTGATGGATCCTTAAAAAAAGCAATAAGATGCATGAATTGCACAAGTCTCTCAAGACTAGCGAACCTGACCATAAATAAGCTTGTGTATAATCTATGCATTCAAATCTCTAGTCAATCCTCTAAAATCCTTTGATGAGAATATCTTAAAGATATTGAATTGAGGCATAAATTTGAATCCCATAAATTTATAGACTTCTAACACTTCCAATCCCATAAATTTGAATAGGAACACTTAGGACTGTGGTGGTGATGGTGTAACCAATTGTAGATACAATAAAATTCTCATAGAAAAGTTGAATAAGATCTAAGTAGATAGGATTATATATCTGAAAGAATGGATGAATGTAAAGATCATAGAGATTCTACTTAAAGTACATCTTGATAATGTTGGAACCAATGTCAAAATTAATGCATTTTTCCCATAATTATTTTCTTCCCATAGAATCCCAATAACCTCAACTACCCTAGCCTTATTCAATTGTATCTTAACCCTTTGGTCATAACAAGTAATCACTAGGGTTATTTTATTAAAAAGTAGGTTGTTATAGAAGAGTTTGAATAACTCATAATAGTTTTCATAACAAAGAAATGTTGGTTCCAACAAGAAGTTAAGTTGTACCACCCTTTAATTTTATTTTATAGCAAATTAGGCTTTGAGCACATATCAATTTTGGTTTACATACCAAATCACTTTCTTTCTTTGAAAATAAATATTGATTATATTTTATTTATTCTAATGATCTAATCAAGCTTAATTTTTTAATATTTGGTGGACAAAATGAATAGTAGTTGAGGAGAGGAGTAGAATAAAGTAGTCTAGGTTTAAGCGGCCTATTGAATACAAGTAAAGTAAGGTCAATGGTTTTGTTAAAAAAAATTATATACCTTAAACTAACTAGTTTATATTTTTTGTAAAGACATTGACTATTTGTACCCTATTTCAAAATAGAAAGCTCAACCTATTGAAAAGTTTAAAAGGGACACATCAACTAGTCCCTTTAACACATCTACTAGTTTTGCCACTAGTTGATTGGTCTCTTTAGGTCATAAACACTTATTATGAGCATGAAATATAATCAATTAATTAATTTAAACATGAATTGTAAACTTGGTTTAAGCACAATTCATGTAGGCTAATTCAAAATCAAATCAACATTTATCCAGTCTATACAAACATGATTTTAACATAACTTTAATACATCAAATAATGGCATTTTAAGAGTGAAAAATGTTCAATTTTCACAAGTCAAGTTTAGCTAAGAATGTTTATCATCCACTCATGCAATATTTCACATTAAAGATAATGTAATAAAAAAGGGAGAATACTAACTTGGAGTCAACAAAATTCACATATAATCCCCTTTCTTTTACGAAGAGGTAAAAGAGGCTTTGATGTTAAAATTTTTCTTTTATCCTTCAAGCTCTTCCTCCTCTTCTTCTCACCTATAATAAATTTTAAAATACATGCTTTTGGTACCGATATCTTTATGGGTCCATAAGGATCAATTCTTAATGAATTATCAATAATAATACAATTCTTTGAAATCTAAATCATTTTTAAAAAGAAAAAAAAGAAAATGAAGTTTATTTTGTATTGATAGAGGTTGTTTCTAATATTTTCATATTTCATCAAAGAATGACTTTCAATCATTTCATGTTTTGTATCCAATTCAATTTCTAAGCTTTTAACCATAGATGCAAACGGTACATTTTTATTCTTTAATTTTACATGTTTTGAGAATAAGTGGTAAAACATTTTATTTAACTCAAAATTTTGAAAATCCATAATTTTAAAATGATTTAAGCAATTATCATAAATATCATATGAATTAGTTATAGATTTAGGTGATAAATTGAGTGCCTCATCCTTTTTACATAAAATACCATCTTTTAGAGGGATGAAACAGCTATGCAGAATTTCTTCTTCCTTATTACCACCATAAGTGATATTCAATCTTTTCCAAATCTCTTTAGCAGTGATACATTCTAGGATTTGCTTGAATAAATTTTCTCCAAGGTCACAATGGAGCATCAATATAGCTTTTCTAGGTAAAGTGTACCTTTTTTTGTAGAGATTCGTCTATTCTTCAATTGGTTAATCAATTAATCCATTGATTGTGGGTTTTTTTACTCATGATTGGACCATGTTCAATGATGAACCACAAGTCTTGATTTTGTGCCTTGAAGAATCTTCTAATTGTCATTTTTCAAAGACCAAAATTTTCTCTAATGAACAAAGGAGAATTTGAAGGTGTTAAGTCTTCACCCATAAAGCTATCCATACTTTGAAGATCTTATGCTTTTGATTGTTAGATCAATTTGATGAAGCCTTGGGCTCTAATACCAATTCTAATTTCATACTAATATTCTAGAAGGGTTGACTAGAGTATTTTGTAATAATAATGCCAAATTAAAATTTTTTGAGAAATATTTAGAAGAATGACATGCAATAAACACACAATTTAGAGTGGTTCAAGAAACTCTAAAACATTTCTTTACATCTACTACCAAAAATTTTATTCTTTTGGAATTAAATCTCTCTTGATTTATAGTGGGTGTTTAATGATGATCGCTCCTCTCTTGGTTTATGAGCCAACAATCTCAATTACCCTATAGGAGATGGTTTGCATTTTGCCTTATTATCCTCTCTAGATTTATGAGACTACAATCTTAATAACCTCTCTTAGAAATGCTAGACAACACACCACTTTTCACTTGAATTTAAGATGATGAGTTTGAATGAATACAAAAATAATCTTCTCTATATAGCACATGAAAGTTAGTAATCACTAGTGAAGATTTTGATCTCGATATAGAAATAATAATTATACGTGTATGAGCACTCTAGATAAATATAAAGAACAAATGAGGCACTAAAGAAGTTTGGTTTGGATTTCAAAGTGTAAAATCAAAAATCTCTTTGATTCTTCGTAAGAAGTGAAAATGATGATTTTAGAAGAGTTGTTCTAGATTGATTAATGTTTATTTAAGTCTAACAACTCATATTTATAGTGCTAAAAGAAGGAAAAAATTGGCACTAGTTTTTGGGTGGAAAAAGTACTCCAATGGTTGAATTACAATAGACAAAAATTATTAGAAATGCCCAAACCAGAGGATCAATATTCAAACTAGTCAACTAGTTTTGATGGACCAGTTGATGAGTTTAATAAGAAATTAAAATACATTTTTATATACAAAAAACTTGTCGATCAGTGGAATAGTATTTAGTACAATGCACCATTACAAAGAAAGACCACAACTTAAGCTACAAAACTCAAAATTGTATGCCATCTTTTTTTATGTAAATTAGACATCTTAATCTTTCAAAAATATATATATAATTTAGCCAGATATAATGTTTATGGAATTTATGCTTAATTTTACAAGTTGGATCATATACAAAACTACATAAAATAAAATCAATTTAAGACAACATTTTCACAATACTTGAAAATTTTTTTGATGCATTAAATCACTTTAAGATCTTTCAAAATTATTTTTGAATAGTATTATAAATATAAAATCATTGAAAAATCTAAGTACTCAATGTGTAAATTATTTGTGCATAAAACCTAAGAATGTGAAAAACTCTTCAAAGTTTGAATCTTGGTTTCTTTGAGCACACTTTCTTATCCCTTCATTGTTTATGTATTCCACATATGAAATTGAAGTTCTTAAATCAAGAGTATTCTGGTATTTTCCTTGTTTATCTTTGGCTTGTGCTTTAGATATGATTTTTAACTTGATTTCCTTAGCACTCCATAACTTAGTTAAGTATTCAATTCTTAAATTTTTGGTATAACACACATGCACACTTAACAAGACAATTCAAATTTATAATTGACTTTGATATCATCAAAACTAAGGTTAATTGACCTATGAGGTCAACAAATGGGTTATTTATTTAATCTATGTTTATTAATCTTTAGAAATACATAATTTGAGTTAACTATAATTATGGTAGTTAGCTGCTCCCTAATCATTAATACTACCATTAATTAAATTATGAGATCTTATCCTAGGTTATTAATTGGTTATACAATAAATCATAATTTAACCTTGGTTCATTTGCATAAGGTGATGCTTAAAGTGGACACATGCGAACTTCAATTAGTTAACATTAAAAATACCACATGTTCATATTATTCAATGATCATTTAATATTACTATATTATGTATGTCGTTTGACTCCTATTATCTCATTATTTTTATAAGATTATTTTCTTAACTATATTTTATCAATAGGAAAAATAATTTGATAATAGAAATGTAATACCCCAAGTTAATACGACCACGTGGGGGCTATCTTGGACACTTTCAAATTGATCGAATGATCCCATAAATTAACACGAGTTCTTTTAGCATGCTTTTTCTCCACTCACACTTTTCCTAAGAATTTTTTAGAAAATTTTCAAAACTTTCCAAAAGTGTCATCCATCCTTAAAATTTCTCCACTACTAGCACACTTTACTATAGAGTTTTTAGAACGGAATTACTAAAATGATGGTATACCATATTGATATAAGTAGCTAGATTAATCCTTATAATACTCCGTTCAATTTGGGTTAATACAAGAAATTTACAAATTAAATTACCATCGTCGTGGGATCAACCCCTAGTCACTATTTACTATCTATTTGTGTGTTTAGGGTTTAATTTGGAGTGTCTGTAACACCAAGATAAATTTTGAGCATTAATTATATTACTCCATTTTTATAATTATAGTATCTTATTAATAAATTTCATAAAATCTTATCACCATGTTTTCACTTATTTTATAACTTCATATCTTATTAATTCTATTATATATAGAAAATTTTATTGTTACTATCAACCTATTGAAATATTCGTTAAAAAAATTGTTATTACCACTATCCATACATACGTATACCATAACAATACCAACAAACAAACATTACTTACATCATATATTATCACCATTTCTTTATTAACATGTTAAAACCTAAAATTAATATATAACACATATGCCATTTATATCATAAATTATCAAAACATATCATCACCCATAAAAAATTGTCAAAATGTTCATATTAATAAACATTCATCCAAAAATATATAAGTAATACATTTACATATACGCATAAGGTTGTAAATGAGTAAAGTCAAGCAAAGCACACCTACATTCAAACTCACCTCGTTTAATAAATGAGCCTAAAACTAAGGCTCGAATATGACTTATTTAACTAAATAAATGAACCGAACACAGCTAAATCAAGCCCAGCTTTGAATAAGCTACGCTGAGTCGAGCTCTTGAGCCTAGTGCTTAAATAAGCCAAGCTTGTGATCTTAATAATATAAATTAGTAAAGCCTAATTTTTTTTCATTCTCAAGCTAGACTCATTTAATAAATGGACATAAAATTATAGCTTGATCTCAACTCATTTAACTTCACAAATGAGATAATTCAAGTTATTAATGAGTGGGTTTTTTAGTAGCTTGACTTATTGACAACCCTCAAAAATATAAAATTAAATAATTTACTAACATAGGTCAAAATTTCTTGTAAGAAGAGGGAAACAACAGTGATAGCCGATAGTGGGGGATGATGACTATAAGGTAGCAACACAGAAACTATAGGGGGTGACACAAGATGCTTTTTCGGATCACATATGAACATAAAAAATAAATCAAAATTTATATAATATTTAACATAAAATGAAAAAATTAAACAAAATTCGTATTAATTTCCTACAATTATAGTCTAAAATAAACTATAATCATTCTTTAATTAGAATCTACAAAGAAATTACAAATTTTGGAAATTATACAATGAACAAACAAAAAAATTACCAAAATATAATAATAACACTCAACAATATCTAAAACATGAAGGAAAACCAAACAAAAACAAGGAAAGATTTGGGGTGAAATGGAAGGTTATAGGGATTAGGAATGGTGGACTAAAGGAAATAGCACTATAATACCCCAAATTTTTAAAAACCTAAAATCTAATAATTAACCCCTTATTTGGAGTAATTTAATATTAAATTATTAATTTAATTATTTTGTAGACCTTTGATTTATAAAAATAGATAGAATTATTAATAAATTAAAATAAATTCTCCAACCTATAATTTTACTAAAATTATCCTCTTAAATTAATACTTTAAATTTTGAATAAATTAATTTAATAAATATTTTCACCATTAACCTAATTGCTTACTCTGACTCTAAAAATTATTTTATTTTTCTTTTCCCTAATTTCCTTTTTCTTTTTTTTTCTTTCCTTTTTCCTTTTCTTTCTTTTTCTTAGGCTAACCGGCCTCCTCTTTTTTCCCTGCTAGGCTGTCTAGCCTTCTTCGCCTTCCTTCTCCTTTTTACCCACCTATCCAGCTCGCTCTCTCCCCCTTCCTTTCCTTTTTTTCCTTCTTTCTCCCCCTATTTGGTCAGCCCAACTGATGAAAGCCCAAATACCCTTAGTACCCTTACTAAGAAAAGCATCAATTATCCTTTAAAAATAATTAATTATATTTGTATTATTGTCTTGCAGGATAATCAAGAAAATTGACAATATAAGCCAAGCAAGCGGGGAAAAGGATTCAAGACGATGCTATCAAAAAACGAGATTATGTGTTGAGAAGACATATTCAAGTTTTAAAATTATTAGCAAGAATAATGGCATTATAGCCCAATTAGCAAAATTCTACTATTATTATTATCGTTGTTTTGTTTATTTAGTTTTATCTTGTAATAAGGGTATTAAGCAGCTAGTTAAGTGGGATTTGCCTAATCCATCATTAAACCACCTTCAAATCCCCCACATCAACCTCAATCCTACCACACCCCAAAGCCCACTATTTCTCAACAAAAAAAAACAAAAGCCCAAAACCAAAAACACACACACGCGTCCCACCCCGTCTCCCCGGTCCACAACCTTAAACCCAGCCTTCTTTATCAATTCCCGTTCGGCCAAAACAAACCTTCACTTCCATTCAGGCAAACGCCTTCACTTCTCGACCAAACGCAGCCTTCCCTGGTCGTCCCCTTCCTCTAATCCCGCCTTCTTCGTCGACCATCATCAATGGGGATTATCCACCATTAATCCACTCTACCCACTCCACCTTCTCGACCATTGCCCAATGTTCGACTTCCATCCACCCTAGCTAGTTGCTGCCCTATATAAAGCTTCTACCTTTATGTAAGAGAAGAACTTGGTTCGAATCGATTTCAGCATATGAAATAAAGCTATTTTCTTACGATCTTGCGTCATTTCTTGTCGGTTTCTGGCATTCTTGTTATTCTCGGTTTTGAGGATTTAGATCGGGCAGTCCCGATCACCCTATCCCTATTCCTGTTGATTTGATTTTGCAATTCTTGTGTAATTTTTACTAAACTCCGTTTGGAGTTCGTTTCACCAACTCTCTCTTCTTATTCTTTTTATTTTCTCCCTCACATAGGTTGGCCTACCATTTATTCTCTCCCCTACTCAGCCTCCTTCTTCTCCTTCCTTATTTTCCCATGCATGTCGAGCCAAATGAGCCCCCTTCACTTCACCTGCAACTGCCAGCCCTCCCTAAACCTGCAACCCAGCCTGCCCCTCTCTCTCTCATCCTCGTCCCTTCCATTTTTGACATTATACACCCCCTACAACTCCCCCGCATGCCCCCTTTTCTTTCCCTTTCTTCTTCCTCTCCCTTCCACCATACTTTCTGACCTACAACCCCCTACATCCACCAGTCGTACATGCCAAGCCTTTCTTCCTTCCCCTCTTCCTTTTTTAACCCTTCTCTTCTTCTCATCTACCCTATCTCTCCTCCATAAGTTTGTTCTCCCCATGCCTAATCGATTCTTTCTTCCTTCCTTCCTCTTCGCCCTTATTTTTTCTTTGTCGCCCCAAGCCACAGTCTTTGCTGCCCAACTAGCAACCACACCGGCTCCCCTTTACTCCTACTTCCTCCCTACACTACCTCAAGAAGCCACCACACACCCCTGCAACCAACTCTCCTCTCTTTCCTTCTTTTCTCCTCTCGATCCCCTCCCTGCACACCATCTTACGCAGCCCATTTCCCCTTTTCAACCACCGCCGAAGCCACCCCTCGGCCACCGGACATCCCCCCTAACACCCACATGCCTCAGCCTACCAGAACTCCTCCCCTATAGCCTTCCTTTCTCCTCTTCCTTTTCCATTCTTCCCTTCTCCCACCCTTCTTTGCACCTACTTTGGAGCGACCTCCATCGCCATCTCCGCCACCTAGAGCCGTCAGTCTCCAACCACCAGCCACCACCTATACCCTACCATACCTCCTGTACCCAACAACCATCCCAACTTGAAATACCCCAAAAATTTCTAATTTTAAAAATTACATCTAAATGAGATTTTATTTTTATTAAACTACAAGGGAATTAATTACGGCTATTTAAGAAGAAAATAATAAATAATTTTATTAGAAAAGTTTTAGCATTTTAGCTAATTAAGGATTTTATTTTTGAAATTAATTAAATAAATTATTTTATTTAAAATAAGAAGGAGAAAATAGTTTTAAATTAATAGGAATTTTATAAATAATTTAATTAGAGAAATTTAGGATGTTTTGCTAATTAAAATGAAATTTTTGAAAAAGCTTTTACAAATATTAAATTAGCCTAAAAAGGGATTCAAATATTATTTTATTTAAATATTATTATTTTTAAATATCCCAATTAATTTAATTAAATCAACCCTCCTATTTTTCTTTTTCCCTTTTTCTTGTTTTCCTTTTCTTTCTTTCTTTTTCCTTTCTTTTTCTTCCTTTTTCTTTCTTCTTTTCTTATCTTCTTCCCCCGAATTGGCCCTGTAACCGCCGGCCCAAATATTTCTTTCCTTTTCTTCGACATACCCTAGCCCACGCGACTACCCCTCCTTCCTTCCCCCCAACGCCGTGTTTTGTGTTTTATTTTCCCTAGGCGCTGTGTTTCACCCCAGCCATTTTAATGAGCGCCGCCCGATTCACCCATCTCCCTCTTCTTTTCTTTCTTTCCCCAAACCGCCCGGTCCCCCCACCTTTCTTCTGCTTCTTCCTTCGCACCTGCCTAGCCCCGTCGCCGCTGCACCTGTAACTCCGCCGCTATTGCCCTGGTTTTTCGCCGCTGATCTCACCTGATTTGACCGGCCAGTTTTTCTCCTCTCTTTCACCTCTGATCGCCCTATCTTTCTGACCCAATCAAATCCTTTATTCTCGCACATTTTCCCTCATCCCAACAAATCACCCTCCCTACCACAACCTGGACTTTCGCCGGCTTTGTTGCCGTCGGTGACCGAAACCCTACTTGCTTACCCCCTAGCCGACATATAGAACCCTACCCTCTCTTCTTTTCTCTATAAATATACCTATAATGAGCCTGGTATCTAGCTCTTAATCCCCAACCCAGAAAACCTATCTTGTCACCGCCGCCCCTTTAGACGCTAGCCCTGCAGCCTTCGGCCAATGCCGCCACCCACTCCGCCTACCAAATTCTTCCTTGCACCGCCCTCTAGCTAACCAAATGTCCCATATCCCTCTATTCTTCATACGCAAGCCACCCTGGCTGTGCGAAGTGGCCCTCCCGATCAACCCTCTTTTCAACCCCCGCCGCCCTTCAAACCAACATTAGCCACCTCTTCCGTCGCTGCCGCCACTTCTTTCACCTCCCAAATTGTGTTGCATACCCTCCCTTACCTTCCCCTACCTTTCCTTCCCTCTCCCTCCCTCTCCTCCCCTTTTTCTCTTCTCCTCCTCCATTCGGCCACCACCGCCGCCGCCGTGCGCCGCCACCTCAATTCTATTCCTCTCCTCCTGAGCAACCCTAAACACCCCAACCCTCACCTTCATTCTCCCTAATTTGTTCCCAACCTTCAACTTTTCCCGTTTTCTTCTCTTTTTCCAACCACCGCCACCGCAGTCGTGCACCACCGCTGGTTCCGCCCATCCCCACCAGCCTAAGGTTGAACCCTAGACCCTCTCAACCCTTTTCCCTATTTTTACAAGCTTTAATTTATTTTATTTCATTTATTTGAATATAAATGCTATTATTATTATTATTATTATTAATGTTTTGATTATTATTTTTGTTGAGGGTTGAAGCCCTATTGTATTTTTATTTTGATTTTATTATTATTATTATTCTTATTATTTATATTATTACTATTATTATTATTAATATGTGTTTATTATTATAATTATTATTTTATTATTACTATTTCAAATTACTATTATTATTATTTCATTATTAATATTACAATTACTTTACTATTAGTTTTGTTATTATTATTATTATTGTTATTCTTATCATTATTATTATTATTATTATTATTATTATTATTATTATTATTATTATTATTATTATTATTATTGTTATTGTTATTATTATTAAGTGTTAGTATTATTATTTTATATAGGGCTGGAACCCTATTGTGCCTATTTGAATTTTAGTAGTAGTAGTATTATAAATATCAAGTCTTATTATTATCATTATTTTTATCATTAGCATTTATTATTAATATTAGTGTTGTTGTTGTGTTATTATTATTTAGTAAGTTTATTATTTTTTATATAGGGTAGAAACCCTACTCTATTTTATCTTCAAATATTATCCTTACTATTATTACCATTATGGTTATTATTATTTTGTAATATTATTATGGTTTTTTTTCATTATTTTTATTTTTATTTCATCATTATTATTATTACTAAATTTGGTTATTTATTTTACTAATATTATTATTAGTATTATTTTGGTAAAGGGGTCGACGCCCTTATTTCACTTTGTTTTGAATAATGTCATTTTTATTATTGTTGTTGTTACTATTATTATTCTTATGATATTATCATTGATATTATTTTTAGTATCTTTGCTATTATTATTTTAGTATCATTATTATTATTAGGGTAGAGTCTTTAACCCTATATTATCAACTTTTATAATATTTCTATTATTTCTTATATCTTTAGTAAAGTTAGAAATTTGTTAATGTTATTTTTATTAATATGTTATTATTTTGTTAAAGCCCTAAGGAGGCATAGGAGCGTACTCAAAGACCGGTGTCGTTTTAGGTAAGGCTGTTACTAAGGCATTTTGTGTTTTTATGTGCATTATGTGCTTCATATGCTATGTATTCTATGTTTATCATTATTAATTATTTCATATGTGGTATAACGTGGAGTTGAAGTACGTATTTGTGTATTTACATGGCATGTGTACTATCTGTGATGGAATATTGTGGTATGTGATTATATGTGTTGTGACCCTATAAGACATGCATGTGAGGATGTTAATATGGTTTGTGTGGGGGGAAAGAATGAAAAAGGAGGATGGGGAAAGAATTTGACCAAGGGATGTGAGTTTACCTAAGTATTTTAATGAGTGGAAGAACAAAAATGGGAAATTTAGGGTTTCGTGTGAGAGAATATAATTTATGGTTTTATATGGGAGGATCTAATCTATGTTTTTATGGGAGAATCTAATTTACGGAATTATATGGGAGAATCTAATTAATGGTTTTATATGGGAGAATCTAATCTATGGTTTTGTATGGAAGGATCTAATGTACGGTTTTGTATGGATGAATCTTTGGTTTTATATAGTTAGAATTTAGGGTTTGGTATGGATAAATCTTTGGTTTTATACGGTTTGAATTTAGGGTTTGGTAAGGATGAATCTTTGGTTTTATATAGGGTTTGGTATGGATGAATCTTTGGTTTTGTGTGGATTGAATTTAGGGTTTTATATGGAGGAATCTTAGGTTTTACATGAAAGAATTTAGGGTTTTGCACAGTTGATTCTAAGGTTTTTACATGGGAGCTTAAGGTTTGCATGAAAAGTTTGAAAGGTCGCATAGGATGTGTAAAGTCTGCATGGGAGTAAAGTTTACGTATGGAAAGTTGATTTGGGATGTAAGGAAGATATCGTAAGTGTTGTTTGGGTATTTGAACACTTTAGATGAAAAATAGTACGTGGAGCAATATAAGGGTGTGTAGGAGACCGAGCTAGGGTTTGTGTGGAAAATTACGGTTTGGTGTGGCTGCAAAGGGTTTTTGTGGTATCATGTGTATTTGGTGATTAAAGTGTAATTATGAGGATGGTATTTATGATTTGTGATGTATGGAGTGTTAAAATGATTTGGGTTGCGTGAAGCGGAGTGAGATGGGCCGTTGAGGCCTAAATTAGGGTTTCGGGATAAGACCCTAAAGTGAAATGTGGAGTGGACTTTGAGGATAAGTGTAAAGGGAGTGATTCATGCATGTCTAGGGTGAAAGCCTTTGAATAAGACACTTAAGACATTAATCATGTAAAGTGAAAGATTGTTGAGCCAGGCCTAGACCGGTCCACCGGCGAATAATAGTGGTTAGGACATGATGTCCTATGTATTTTCGGTCCACCGGCTATAATAGTGGTCAGGCGTTGTACCTGTGCATTTCCGGTCCACCGGCTATAATAGTAGGGGATTCCGTGCTCAAAAAAACCAAAACATATTTGTGCCAAGACATGGGAAAGACACTAATTAATTACAGTGGAACACCATGCGAGAAGGGACCAGACCGGTCCACTGGCGAATAATAGTGGTCAGGAGCTTTATGCCCTGTGTGTTTTCGATCCACTGACTATAATAGTGGTTAAGGCTTTATGCCCTGTGTGTTTCTGGTCCATCGGCTATAATAGTGGGGTTCCCGTACTTGTATAGATTTGAAAAAAAGTATGGTGTGAAATGAGTTCTAATCAGAGATTAATTAAATAATTAATCCGAACTATGAATGGGCCTTTATGTATCTACCCAAATGACTGTATGATATTAAATTATCATGATGGATTATGCTCTTTTATTTCTTCTGCATTATTTATATGATTTTATGTGCTTATGTGTTGGCCCTAGTGCATCTGTTACCTTACTCAGTACATAGCGTAATGATCACCCTTTTCATGAGTGTTGCTCATTCCCACAAGTATTATGCCCTTCCAACTTTGTGCAGGTGGGCGAGACATCCGGTGGGGCTGAGTGTTGAGCATGTTTTAGCTCAAAATTTGAGAGTGTCGTGGCCGTATTTTTTCTCTTTATATGATTTTATTTCATTATGTTATTTCTTTTGTATCGCATTTATTCTTTTATAATTTACTACCTTGTATTGAGTATTTCAAATAAACCTTTTATCGATTATAAGATTATTCCCTCTGAGGAATTTTGGTTTCGCAATCTAATTTCTATCTTATTAGTGATTATAAACTTTTACGCATACTCTGATTTTTAATGTTGGTTTGAGATTAATGTCAATCTTTTCTTTAACCTTAGCATTTGGTACTGGAACGGTCGGAGAGAACCGGTCTGATACTATGTGTAGCGGTAACATCCCCAGAATTCAAGGGTTTTAATTTAAATATTTCTATTGTAATTTCTTCCACTTTCAAAAAATAAAATAGTAAATTTTGAGGTGTTACACAACTCCCCTCCATCACTCCCTTAACCAACCACCTGAGACCCTTTCTTCCCCTTACCCCCCGATCTCCTCTTCCCCATTTTCTTCCCCTCCATCTCTTCCCCTTTGTTTTGCACCACCGCCGCCGTCCACCGCACCAACCCCCTGCACCACTCCCTGCAACCCTCTACCTCAGCCCTGAACCGCCACACAACCCCTCAAGCCCCCTACAGCCCACCTTCTCCCTCCCCTCTTCTTTTTCCCTTCTTTTACTCCCTTCTCGACAACCTCCCTGCAACCCCTCCTTCAACCCCCGTGCCATCACCTCTACCGCCACCTGTGCCACCAAGCCACTCCCTACAACCTCCTCTACCATCCCCACCCCTTCTTTTACCGAAACAAACCCCCTCACCCCTTCATTTTCCTCCTCCCTTTTCCTTCCTTCTCAACCCCGTCCACTACTACAGCCCACTTTGCAGCCTCGTTGCAACCATCTCTACCACCCTTTGCCGTTTCCAACCTATCCCTAATCACCACCTACACCCCCTCTTCACTCCTGCACCCTTCCCCTGCCCTAAATCCTACCCTACATGCCCTCTTTCCTAGCCCCAAAACCCTAACCCAAAATTGGCTCCCTGATGCGTAAATCAAAGTGGAGGGAAGGGTTGGATCGAAGGTTGTTGATTTGGAGATATTAATCACAAAATTAAGCAAAAGAAATGAAGGTTTAATATGGATTAAACTTGAAGAAAATAGGTTGAAGATGCAGGTTGGTTTTGACTAGTTTGAATCAGCTTCAAAGTTTCGAAGGTTGAGATTAATGGGGGAAGGATAATGCCCCAGGCTTTCCTTGCTCAAAGAAGACTCAAAAGAGAGAGATAAATGCAGCCTAGTTGTGCTCGATTGTTGTCCTGAAAATTCTGTATATTCCATATTATTCATGCGTGTACAGTAGGTGTATATATAGGGAGGAAGTTCCAGCTGGTTCGACAAGCTCTTCCAGCAGGCACTTAACCTTAATTCAAGCCCATTTAACTTGGTTGAATTAAGCCCATATAACACTTAATCCTAATCATAATATCATTGGCTAAATGATACTAATGATTAACATTACAAAGCCATACAATGAACTATGATACATACATGAAATTATATCAAACCCTAACTTACATAAAATACACTTAGGGTTAGGGTTTACAATAAGTTAATACAACTAATGAGAATCATCACCATATCTTCTTGTTGTAAAGTATCATCCCATGTATTCCATAGTCTTGCATGCTTTGAATACTTGTACACTATAAAGTATATTAACATCTTCTTCTTGTAAATATGTAACATACCTACAAGAACAACTTGAATGGTTTTCAACACCAAGCATATACAAATTATCAAGAACATTTAATATGATAGGCTCCAACATTAAGAAAGCTAATTCTTCCTTACCTTCAGAATTAAGATGAACATGACAATCATTAGATTATCTTGCATCGCTCCCTCTTCCCCCTTTCATGCCATTTTCGACCCTCTCCCTCATTTCTTTGCATGCATCTCATGATGCATGAGCAGCATGAGTTGCTGCATTTCTTGTTTCATTTGGCTAATGATTTTAAGGTATAATAATATTTTGAGTTAATTATTTCATTAATTAAGTGTTATAAAGTCTTATGCTTTGGTTTTCTTATTTCTAATATGATAAATATGGATATTATTTTTAGGTATTGGTTTTACAAATCAAAGCTTGAACCTTTAACCGGAATACTGCTAAGGTTCAATTTTTGCGAGAATTAAGGTAATTGTTAAACCCCACTTAACCATATGGATTAATGTATGTTAGCACATTAGGGTTTTTAATATGTTATTGTGCTTGATATATGTTGTTTAATATGATATATGTAGTTTCTTGTATTGATTGATAAAAAGGAAAGCATGTTATTTTATATGCTATGTATGGAATAAATACTTAAGGAAGGAGAATTGTTATTCAAGAATATATTAGTATTTATCCATACTATATTATGTTATTGTGACCATTAACGCATGATTAATATTATTGTGAGCCCTAGGGAATTTTAGTAATATGTCTTGGATAAGAGTGTGGCCTAATATATGTATTTGTTGATGAGTATTATGTTGAAATACAATAGTTGGTGGAGTTGGATGATGAGAATAGAGTATTAATATTAATTTTTTATGTAGTGGTGATAATTTGATAAAGGTGGCGTAATAAAGGGTGAAATGGTAATTTTTGAAAGAGAAGGAAAACATGGTAATTTTATAAGTAAAAGGGTATTATGGTAATTTTGGAAGTATAGGACAAAATGGTAATTTGTGAGTAAAATGGATATTATGGTAATTTTGAAAGAGAAGGGCAAAATGGTAATTTTATAAGTAAAAGGGTAGTATGGTAATTTTGTAAGTAAAAGGGTATTATGGTAATTTTGGAAGTGAAGGCAAAATGGTAATTTTATAAGTAAAGGGTAAAATGGTAATTTTAAAAGTAAAGGATAAAATGACAATTTTGGAAGTAAATGATAAAAGGGTAATTATAATAGTAGAGAAGGGCAATATAGTAATTATAATAATGGAGAAGGGCAATTTGGTAAATATGATCATAAAAAAGGGCAATTTGGTAATGTAACCAACCAAAGGGTAAATTGGTGATTATGATAACGAAAAAGGGTAATTTGGTAATTATGATAATAGAAAAGGGCAATTTGGTAAATATGATAACGGAGAAGGGTAATTAGGTAATTATGATAATGGAGAAGGGTATTTTGGTAAATATGATAATGGAGAAGGGAAATTTTAGGAATTTAACCAACTAAAAGGTAATTTGGTAATTATGATAATGGAGAAGGGTATTTTGGTAAATGTGATAATGGAGAAGGGTATTTTGGTAAATGTGATAATGGAGAAGGGCAATTTTGGGAATTTAACTAACTAAAGGGTAATTTGGTAATTATGATAATGGAGAAGGGTAATTTGGTAATTTTGATAATGGAGAAGGGTAATTTGGTAAATATGATAATGGAGAAGAGCAATTTGGTAATTTTGATTATGGAGAAGGGTAATGTGGTAATTTGACCAACCAAAGGAAAATTTGGTAATTATAACAAAGGAGAAGGGCAATTGGCAATCTAATTAGCCAAATGAGAAATATGATAAATGTAACAATTATGAAAGGTGATTGGTGACCTAATACGTGTGAGAGATAACTTGGTAACCTAAACCGAACAAGGGTTAATTTGGTAATTATGCACCATAAAGGGTAATATGGTAAATTGGCAAGTAAGGAAGGGATGACTTAATAATTATACAAGCAAGGGGTAAATCAGTAATTTGTGTCTAATATGTTGAGGAGATAATGGAGTTTCATAATAAGACTAAACTAAGACTGAATAGTAAGATAATGGCATTTGATAATTAGTAAGTATTACAAGAACAAATCTTAAATCGGAATTGGATGCTATTACGATGGCCTTAATGATTCCTCTATGTTACCTTGGATAACCGTATGAATATGAAATACTTAATGATATCAGAACAATTGAAGGTGAATAAGTATCTGATTATGGTGCCTTTCATGACCACCTTAATTAAGACACTAATACTTAAATCGAAAGGCATCGAGATCGGGAATGGTGGCTCTTTAGGGGTCGCTACCCTAAAGACGTGGTTTAGCCCACGGTGATTCTAGTATTTGCTAGTGTACCTTTGTGCCCCAGTCAGGCCCTAAATATTTCTTTATCTAGCTCTATGGACCTATGATAAGTTCATATTTTGACACATTTTATACTCTTATAATCTTAGTTTTTAGTATTTTATTTAACTAATATAGGTAAATAATTATGGTTTTATGCTTAAGTGGTAAAAATTGCATAAATATTATTATTTAAGCTAAAATGATATAAATTAAGTAAATTTAGAATAAAATATTTTATTAATATTTATTTAATTTTATTTTGCAAGTATTGTTTTAAAAAAAAGAATTGGACCTTTGGACCAACGGCCCAAAAGCCGAAGGCCCAAAGGCCTGGAACAAGAGACCAAACGAAGCCTAATCGCTCAGCTGACTTGGAAAGAAATGGAAGAGGCCGGGCGAAAAAGGGCTGACGTGGGACGCGCAAGAGGAGCCAAAGAAAAGTCAAAGAAGAAAAAGAAAAAGGAGGGCTGGACGCTCGAGAATGAGAGCCTTCTCAGGCTCGGGCGAGAAAACACAAAGCAGGGCGCGTCACGCGAAGCAGTAGGAGCGGCAGTATGAGCCAGGAGTAGGGGCAGCAGAGCCAGGCACACCAAACAAAGCCGCATGACTTCTAGACGCGACAGCACAGCAGCAGCAGCCAATGTCAGCCGAGAATAAAGAAAAAAGAAAAGAAATTATTGCACGGAAATAAAGGCACTGAGAGAAGAAGAAATAGGGAAGAATTTATCCGGTAGAATTTATTTCAGATAAAATTAATTTTTATCTGAATAAATTCTTGATCTTTTATCTATAATTAATTCCGGTTATTTCTTTCTCTATTTTTAATTTATATTTTAGATATATATTTCTGTGTAATTAATTCTATAATTATGGCCGAATGATTATTTATTGTTAGTGAATAAATTGAAACCCTGGATTACGGTTTGAAATATAATTTTATTTTCTTTGTTTCGTGAGATTATTTCTTGACTCTATTTTAATTGCTATCATTTATATGTATAATTCTATCAAGTATAATTTATTTGGTGCATGCCTTGTTTGGTTTCCACATAAGTGACAGTATGTAGGATTATTTGCCTGCTAGGTGGCCATTTAAATATAATAGAATTTATATGTATAAATTACAGCTAGGTTAGATAACAATTCACCTAATAGTTTTGTGATTCTAACCGAAGTAGTAAAACGTTTCGATACGTGTGGGTCAAGGAAAGGATATACAGCTAGACATGCATTGTGTACTAGTTTGGGTACTTAGATTGACAGCCTTCCAATTACACTTAATGCATTAAATCTAGTTAAATATAGGAGCCGATTGTTGCTGCTATACTGCTAGTATTTAATAGGGTTAATATTGGCACACTCTCGTATTAATTAATTAAGGGAAGTAATATAAGTTGTATGGACCTGCGTTTGGTGTACAACTTGGTCGATCTCATTCTCATGATTAAATATTGACTTAAAAATTAATATTATACTTTGACCTAATCTAGGGGTGGATTTTGATTTCCCTAGCATCTTTATCATATCTGCGGGTTTTCCATTATTTTTATTATTATTAGTTTATTTTATTTATTCCTTTTATTATTTTTATTTTTATTTTTATAACCCCCACTAGTATTTTTCTTATTTATTTATTTTGTGTTATTTAGGATTTTTAGTTTTAGTTTTAGTTTTATTTTCAAGCTAGTTAAATAGAGGTGAGCCCTCTCAATCCCCGGCCTAGAACGATACCCTTATTTACCAGTGCTACAAGTGACAACAAGAGGGTTTAAATTGCATGCCGGCTACGACCACACCAACCTATTTAGGGGGTATGCATACTTATGGATTAGGTGTCATTGTCGGTAGGGTACTGAGTTAGCTGTATGCACCTGTACGACCAGGGTACCTTTAAGTCCCTGGGTTGATAGTTGAAGGGTACTAAGTAGCTCATATGCACCAGTGCGACCGGTGTACCTTTGTGTCCCGGGATCTTGATCTCCCTATCGAGGAAAATAAATGGAATTGTTGTGATGATTAAAAAGGGAAAACACTAATCATGAAAGTGAAAGAATAATGAGTCAGGCCCAGTTGATTATGATTATGAGTACCGGTCCACCGGATATAATAGTAGTCCGAGAGTATGTTGCCCTGGAAGATGATTATGAGTACCAGTCCACTGGATATAATAGTAGCCTAGGATCGTGTTGCCCTGGATGATGTTTATATGTATTCCTGTCCACCGATGATAATAGTGGGGGATCCCGAGCTCAATAAATCTAATTTGGTTGTAAATAAATTATGGAAAAATACTAATCACTTATAGTGGAACACCATACGAGTCGATGCTAGACCGGTCCACCGGCGAATAATAGTGGTCAGAAGTGTTTTGCCCTTTATGTATTCTAGTCCACCGACTATAATAGTGGGGTTTCTCGCACTCACATGGATATTGATAATCCAAGATGATTGATTAATGATGGACTAATGGCTTAAGGCCCAGAAGTACTGATTTTACATTATGACCTATTGATATCAGATTGAATTGTTAAGTATGGAAATGTATGGATGTGAATATTATGTATGCACCTGCCATTATGTATGTACATAGTGTTGTATCATATGTTACAGTGTGGGCCTACTTTTAAGTGTGTTTTAAAGGGTTACTCAGTACCATAGTACTGAAGAGTTCCATTCGTGGGGCCCCTGTCTATTCAATGGGCAGTGTCCCTTACAGATCCATTTTCAGGTGCTACTCAAGTGGGCAACGGGAAAGAGCTTAAGGAAATTATTCAGACTTTTAGGGTTTTCCTCTTTCTCTCTTACTTCCTGAATTGGGTTTGAATTTCTAGTAATAGGTATTTTATTATTTAGCATTAGTACTTGATACTAGAATGGTATGAGTGAACCGGTCTGGTACTAAGTGTGGCGGTAATATCCTCAAAATTCATAGTCTCATCTTTTGCTTCCGCTAACTCTTTTAATAAAATGAAATTTTTTTGTAGTGAATTTTGGGGATGTTACAGTATTACTCACAAAAATCTCCAAAACCCTAATTCCACATATTAGTTATAATACCTCCCATGAAATTCGTATGGTTATCATTACAAATAAATAACCTCATAGGGCTACGCATTAGTAATGTATTCAGAATCCAATTAACCTCTAGATTTTACACATGGAATATTGATATTATCCTTATAAGATATTATGCCCTAATTAACCATTAATTCATTGAAGGAATTCAAAACAACAATAATACTTCCAAGCACTCCTCATATATCACTATCATATTTTAATGCACCTAACACATAAAATACTAAAACTATCTTATTATCCTCTAATGACCAAAATACCCTTAAGCAAAACAATAATCTTTATTTTATAAAATCTTTCACCTTCCACACATATTATTCTCCAAATCCACCAATTATCATCATACTTCGTAGAAATATTTATGTCCACTTATCAAAGCTTATCTAGCCCATATTTCATACCAAAAGATATATTTCCACAAATATGACATTATCACAACAAAAGCATAATGGTACATCTCATTCATTCTTACTTCCTTTCAACATAATATTCATACCATCACAAATATCATAATCAACACATATTATATTATATATCAACAAGATCAAGAAAAACATACATAACCATATAAGCAAAATAACAAAAAAAAAAAACTAAACATCAAATAGTGTCCTTACTAATTAGGACACCAGGCTCTAAGCACACAAATCCTAGACTTCCTCCTCTGAAGCTACTAAAATACCACCTACAAAAAATAACAAAATTTATGGTTAGACTCGAAGAGTTAAATCAAAGGAGAAATCAAGGTAAAGAGAGTAAAAATAGAAATAACCGTAGTCAAATAGAAGCTTAAGATATGTGGATGTGTAAAGAAATGTGTGGTGGATCTATGGTAAAAATTTGGTGGTTTTTGGACAAGGTTTGGGGGTAAAAATAAGGGTGCATGACCAAAAACAGGAAGTTGTATGGTTGTGTTGTAGGTAGTGTAGCCCTAGTCGAGAGAAAATATCACACATGGCCAGGTGGTGCTGCGTTGCACAGGCATGCGATATGAAATTTTAGTGTTGCACATTCATCCTTGAGGCCATTCATAGGTTGTGCGCTTTGTAAAAATGTGACGGATGAGAGAAAGAAGAAGGGAAAAGAGGCGGTGATGGCCAGTGACGGTGTTGGGGATGGTTGGGGTGACCTTGGTGGTCGGTCCATCGGCCAATGGGCGGCGAGTGGTGGTCGAGGTGGTGCACAATGGTGGAATGGCTGGGGCATAAGCCAAAAACTGGGGAAAGAAGGAGGAAGAAGAATAAGAAAAGAGAAGGAATAAAGGAGAAAGAAGAGGGGTGCTCAGGCAGTGTTTTGGATACAAAAGTGGGCAGAATCGAGGCAAACCAAAGAGGGAGAAAGGATATTGTGGTGTATATATATATTTGTGTGTGTGTGTGTGTGTGTGTGTGTGTGTGTATACATGTGTGCGTGTGTGGTGTGAATTGAGGAAGAAAGGAAAAAAAATAGGGGAGGCATGCGACGATGATGATGGTGTAGCTGCAAGGTGATTATGATGATGATGGTTGCAGAGGATGGTGAGGAGTAGGGTAGTAGCCGTAGGATGAGGGTGGTCATGGTTGTACATATGTGTGTTACGTGAGAAGTAAAACGGAAGCGGGGAGTGGAGTGTGCGGGTATGCAGAGATGGAAGAAGGAGAAGAATAAGGGAAAAGGTGATGGATGATAGATGAGGGTGCAAAAAGGTGGTGGGTGATGGTGCAAATGGGGAGATGCAAGTTGCAACATTTTTCAAATGTTGCAGTCTAGACTAACGGGAGAAGGGAGAAGAAAGAAAAGAAAAGGAAAATAAAATGAAAAAGAGAAAGGGTTGGGGGATTAGTTTAGGGGTATTTTTAGATTAGCCATAAGTAATTAAGATTAGTGATAATTGTAGTGGATTTTTATTTTGGCTTACGAATTACGATTTATTCAAGTCAAGGTTTCGTATTTGGTTAAAGTTTTGGGATTAAGGAATTAGGTTAAGGCTAAAATAAGCTTTTCTTAGATTAAAATCAAATTAGTGCATTAATGATATAGGATTAGGCTAAGCAAATTTTTGAGGTATTACACCCGGATTCCAATTTCCACCAAAACTTAACCAACTTGACATATGACCTCCCACATAATATAAGTTACCCTCATACATGATTTACTTAAATGAATCAAACCAAATGCCCCTAAAAACTCTAAGGTTACCCTCATACATGATTTACTTAAATGAATCAAACCAAATGTCCCTAAAAACTCTAAGGTTTGAGATCACAGAACCAAGCCTCAACATAATTTCTTCCAAAATGCCTAATATCATGATACACCATTTAGAAACATGCTTAAAAAGATTGTGAGAATATCACCTTATGCACAAAAATTCAAAATGAGACATATCATAGCTTAAGTATACCATTTGACATAGAAGATCACAGAGCATTAAATCCCTAAACTAGATATATGCATCATCAACAAAATGCTCCTAATGATCACTTTAGGGTCACCTAACAAGATAAAAAGATAAGAGGTTAGGAAAAAATAAGAAAATTAATAGTAGATTAGTAAGAAAGAAATGAAGGATTTAAGAGAAATAAAGGTGTTGTAGGTTAAAGGGATCTTGCATGAGAGGTGCATGTTGGTTATCTGTAGTTAGGTGAGTGGCTGGCATTGTTAGGTTTTGGTTGCATGAGTTAGTGGCATAGAGTGGTAGAGTGTAGTGCAAGGTGGTGATGTAAGGTTGTGGTTGGTTGTGTTGGAGAGTAATGTAACTAAGGGGTTTTTTGTGAGAGAGATAAATGCAACTAAATGGGTTCAACATGAAGTCTTGATGCAAGAGATGGTGGATTGTGTAGGTGGTTGCTGTTGGAGGGTGGTGGTTTATGTAGGAGAGTTGCAAAACGCTAGTGTAGCTCAACGGGAAAAATGGAAAACTAGAAGGAAGAAGGAGAGAGAGTTTGGATCGGATTGGTAAACGAAAGATTGAAGAAAAGAAGAGAGGAACATCAATTACGGAGGATGGGTTGACATAAATAAAAAAAAAAGGAGAAAGGAGGAGTTTATGTATAAGGTTGTGGCTGCATGAAAAGAAAGGGAGCATGAGGGAGCATGGGGTAAGGAATGACAAGGAGGTGTAGGACTAACATGAAGTAGATTGGGGTATAGGTTGAGGTAGAGTGTTGGGTAGTTTAATGAAAGAGTGGGTTGAGGCAGGAGGTTGGGGTTGATTATGTGAATGGGCATAGTTAGGGTTTTAGTTTAGGTAATCAAACTAGGTAAATAAAATTATGGTTGACATGGTAAAAGAGTAGGGAAAGGGTTTAGGGATTAAAAAAAAGTCATTAAGAAAAAGTTAAGGGTTAGGTACATATTAAGGGTAAAACACCCAAAGATTAAGGTTGTAATATTTTGAGGTCTTATAGAAAAATTTTCAAATTATATAAAGGATAGGCTATTACAATGACTCGGGTTATGAATACTCAACAATCGATTGCTTTTATTTTTCTTTTCAATCTTGAAGTAAATTTGAGAACTCTTCGTTCACTAATAATTAGGGCTATTAATGAGCTGAGTCGAGTCGAGTCGAGGTAGGCTTGGGCTCCGCTTGTTTAATAAATAAGACTAAAAATAAAGCTTGAGCTTGACTTCTTTATAAACGAGTCGAGCTTTTAACGAGCCAACTCGCAAGATTTTGTAATAAACGAGCCGAGCTCACAATCTTTTCCACTATAAGCTCGAACCCAAATTTATTATGTTCAATTTTGGCTTATTTAATAATCGAGGTGAGTTCGAACTTAATTTTTAAGCTCATTTAGCTGAACAAGCGAACCGAGCCGAGCCTTTAATAAGCCGAACTTAAAAAGTTAACGAGCCAGCTTGATTCGTTAACAATCTACTGATAATTAATGAGTGTGTTAAAGCATGGAAATTCAAATTTGGTTTTTATATATTTTGTAAAAAAAAAAATATGAGTCATTATGGGGAGTGGATGACTCAACTCAAATGACAAGGTATATGTCCACTTTCGTCCCGTCACAACCAAAAGGACTATTGTAGCCTAGCATAGCACGTGTGATGTAAAGCTTCAAATGCTAATATTAGCAATGCATCCCAGGATAGTTGAAGTTCCGTTCTCGGCCGAAAATTACGAAGACAGCAGCTTTCTTTACTATTGCATCGCTTTCTTTTCGCGTTTATGGCAGAGGCCTCCTCTTTACTGGGACTGGGAGTGCTTGTGGTCTAAAAATAGAGTTTTGTCCTTGACGTACGCGTGCTAGCTTACCATGTTATGTTAGTTCAGAGGTACTGTTTTTGTTTAGCTAGAAAGCAATTCGGTTTTTTTTTTTATTTTATTTGCTGTTTTGATTCTACTGTAGTCTCTAGATGCTCGATGCCGCCCAGCTACGTGATTTACAACTTTATGACGAAGATGGGGTAACGGGCCGGTATTTTTGTTGGTATCGATTGTGCCATAAATGAATGCAACTAATTGTTGATGGTGATACTCCGTCCCTATTAAAAAATAAAACTTGTTTGAATAGTCTATGCACGTTTTTAAAGAGTAATAGATATAGTTTTAATACTTTACCTACCACCTCCATTAAAAAATAATAAAAAATTAATGTGCAGATAATAAAAAAAATATGAGACTAAAAATAAAAAGTATATTTTAACTTTTTAAAAATAACTTCTATTTTTATTTTTAAAAAAAATTGATATTAGAATGACTTACTTTTTATTGTGAATGAAATAATATTTATAGCTTATTATTTACTAATATATTACTTATTATTTATTTTTCTGAACCTAAAGTGATATCGGTGCCGCATCTTATTTGTTGAAAATAAGCCTTAGAAATCGATCATAAAAGTTGTGTTGGATATCTAACCTTTACACAACTTGTCCTACTAGGAATGTTACATCGCATCTTGTCTCTAATTGTTAAATTTTTAAATTGACTTCTTTTTTTAAGTATTAATAATAAAATATTAAATAATATGCCGCATCCGATGTAGAAGTTATATTCCCTATACTTTATATATGTCCGATGCAAAGTTAAAATGTAACTTATACCTAAGAATTAGGTGTAAAAACCGCTTGATCCCATGATAATACAATATTACAAAATAGAGAAAAGATAGATATTATGAAAAAATAGATAATTGAATGTCGAAAGAAAGATATCTGGATAACTGTACACTTGAACCAACCTATAACTATTCATTGCAGGCAATCATATAAAAGGCATTAATCAATGATTACCTGCAAAAAAGGCTATAATTGCTCTTGAAAATAAGTAGCTAGCAGCACCCATGAAATGATAATATATATACTACAAAAAGAATAAGATAACAATACACATCCATATAAACGGACATGTATGGCACAATCAACATAATTACAAGATAGATAGTATACATACATAAACGTTCAAAATACAAGAAAATCCAAGAGAGAGTCGTATTTGAATTTTATCATTAGATGACACACACAATCCATTTGCTTAGTCACATTGAGATTGGGGAACCATCGTAATGCAATCACTTCTCTTCTCTTTCCTACGAATAAAAGAAACATAGTCAACCTCACTAATATGTATAGGTGGTAATCGGATTGGGTTATTTGTGGATCATTTTCTTTGCATGTTAGTTGTGGGTCGGGTTCAGTCATTTCGGGTCTATTAATTGTTCAGGTCGTGTTTGGGTTGACATAGCTCAGGTTCGAGTCAAGTCAATTTCGGATTATTTCGAGTTAGCTTATCAGGTTGGATTAGATATATGGATGTAAACAAGGAGAATTTTATCCAAAATACGTTGGCTTTTATTCGTCGAATACTTAAACAAATATAGATGTTGGATAAAAAAAATACTCGCCAGATACGGGTATAGGATATCCATATCCGTACCCATACTCATACCAATATCTATATCCGTATCCGTTTACTCAATATATAATTACCCTTTTACCCTTACTTTTTAAATAAATATAGTATAAATTAAGGTTAAAATTATTATTTGGCTTAACTCTAAATGAGTTTATCCATTGGGTAATTGATTTATCCACTGGATAATATCTATTAACGGATAAACAGACCATTCATCAGGTAATAGATATCCTATGGATATGGATATAGATATGGATGTGTAAGTGGATACCCGTTCGGGTACTATTACAAATTTGGGTATGGGTACGGATATAGGAAAAAACGTACTTGTCCTAAACCCATTCCGTTTACATCTCTATTGGGTCAGGATTAGGGCAAGCAATCTCATATTTTGGTGATTTCATGTTCGAGTTAATTTGACAGGGTCAGGTTTTGATTAACTTCATGAATTGGATCTTTTTAGGTTTGGATAGGTCTGATTGGGTTCGAGCTAAGCTAATGCTGGATCGAATCACTTTAAATTTTGGTCAAATAGAACATTGACCACCAAAATTAATCTAAATCATTAACCTCATAAGCAATCATTAATTTTAATTTCATGTAAGCATGTGATTAAAAACGTGTTATTAATTATTATTTGTTTATTATTATGGCTTTATAATGTTGGTTTTTTACGTAAACAATGGATAAATTTAGAATATCATTGGTGGATAAGGAAGTTCACAATAAAAGTAAAAAAAATAAATAAAATTTAAATAATAACATATTTTTAAAAGCTTTAAATAAATAATATGTCATATGTATTTTTTATTATCATAATTAATTAATTTCAAAGTTGGTTTTGTTACGTTAGGTCAAGTAGAGTTGATAGCGGGTCGAGTTAATAACTAGTTAGGTTACAGGTTAGAATTGGGCCGGGTTTGGATAGGGTCAAGTAACTTATATTCAGGTCAACGTCTGGTCGGATTAGTTTTGGGCCAGATTTGGATCCAATCGGGTTGATAAATTTATCGAGTTATATTGGGTCAAGTTGGGTCGCTTCAAATTTTGCCAATTATACTAATATGCAATAATTATTCTCCCATTTTCCAACAAATTGGGGAAAGGTAGTCAACCTCATTACCACTCCCACGGCCATGCCAAAGCATGCATAGGTCACTAGTAAAACCCTAATCCTTATATATGCGTACCTCCTATAAGCTGGTGGATCGGACAAATAGAATAGACCAGCATAGTCAAGTTTTGTTAGGGCCAAATTATAAATTTCAATAATTAAATTATTCAATACTTGGAATCATATTAGTCCCATCTCATGTGATATTCCACTTTAAGTAGTAATGTTTTACTAAAACATTAATCAACAATTAACACATATAAGGGCATTGCTTGATTTACTTAATGTCATTGGACTTCCATTCTTCTCACAATTTACTTACCATGGAAAAACTACTTATCAACTACTCAAACAAATCTCCATTTATCGTGAATTTTTTCCAAAAATTATATTTTTTTAGAGTAATAAGAATTGTATTAGAGTTCATCAAATTGAACATGTTATAACCACACAAAGAAAAGATAATATATGAGACAAACCAACACGCACAAATTAATAACACACAAGGAAAAATACGACAATGATTTCTTCCATAAAACTCAATGACTCACAAAATTTGACACATTGTCCTAATATTTTATGAACAATACCATATCTAAAAATTGTAACTTAACTCCAAGATTTCACATAAAAATATCTATATTACCCTTTTGGTTATTATTCCCAATTTACATAATTTTTCATAAAAGTATACTTACATTGGTCATAATTTACCAAAATACCTCACAGAGAATACTTATCATATTTAAACCCAATGACACTTATGCAAAACCAAAATTTTCAAATTTAATTCAAAATGCCCTTAGTTAAAATAAAAATCCCAAATTTTATTATTTTCATAACTTAAGTCATCATCATCCAAATCTTAACATATTATATATCAAATTTGTTGTAAGAACCACAAATAACACATACATATTTATTTTTTTCAAGAACTTACAAAATACCCTTTTAACTCTATGACCAAGACTCCCCATAAGTTTTATTCAATTCTACAAGTCTCCAAAAGTTTACCAAGTTTAGAGACAACACCATTTACATAATTTCATCCTAAAAATATAATTTACCAAAATAAAAGCAATTCATAACACCACTGTATGTTTGAGACTTCATAAAGGCATAAAATCCTAAAAATTTGAGACCTCAACATATTACACAATTTTCCATACTTAGGCATAATTTAATCTACTCATTATAGGTCTTAAAAAAATAAAACATAATATACCACCATTCTTATGATTTATATCAAAGCCTAGTAAGGCATAAAATAGAAATTTCACATAAATCACAATTTACATTTAATACATGGATTGAATTCAAAATAAATCCTAGAATTATTTCTTGCATGAAACATGATAACATGAAAATTATAAAAATTAACATATAGTCACAAAAATCCCTAAAATAGATACATGTATCCTTACCAAATGCTAAACTAGTCCCTAAGAAAAAAATATTCCTAAATAACCTCCTTCCATACTTTGATCACCTACAAGAATAACACAAGAATTAGATAATGAGAAAATAGAAAAGGTTACAATAAAATAGAAAAATAAAGAGGAGGAAAATAAACTATCTAGGTTTGAATTATGGGACTTGAATAATATTTGAAAACCTTGTAACACCTTAAGTCAATAAGACCATGTCGGAGCCACTTGGTAGCTACTAAGGCCCATAAGGGTTGCGGGGCTATCGTTGAGTGCTTTTGAATAGAATCACCAAAAGAACGGCATACCATGTTGATATAAGTATCCATATCAATAATTATAATAATCTATTTAATTTGAGAGAATTACATTCACTTCCATTCAAAGAATGAAATATCCTCACTGCACTTCGATCATTGGCTGCCTTATGATAGTATATCCTAATAATCATCTCGACAGGCAACTGAATATCTCATCCATGTTCAACTTGCAGTCGTAGTTTTGCTTTGATGTCATTTGTATCACCTCAAGTCAATACAACAATGTGAGAGTCACTTAGTAACCACTTAGACCCACAAGGGTTGTGGAGCTACCTTAGAGTGCTTTTGGATTGATCGATTAGCCCTACGGATTAACATAAGTCATTTCAGCATGCTTTGTCCTCACTCATTAATTTTTTGAGAAATGTTTAGAAAAATTCTAAAACTTCCTGGTAAGGTCATCCACCCTAAAAATTACTCCACAATCAGTACATTTAGCTATGGAGTTCATAGAATGGTATTACTAAAAAGATGGTATACCATATTGATATAGGTAGTCAAATCAATTATTATAATAATATGCTCAATTTAGGAGAATTACGAACTTTCACCAATATATATCCTTAAATCTTCTTTATTTAAAATCCAACACCAAGGGTTAAACAAATGCCAAGTTTAAAGAGCTAAACTTAAGATTTTAGAAGTAAGATGATGAAATAATATGGATAGGATGGATGAGAGAGGATCAAAACCTATGGGAAAGACACAAGAACAACACATCAAAGAAAAAGAAAAAGATGAGAGAGGAGAGAGCAAAGTTGAATGTAGAAAAGTACTTAAGTGTAAAAATGACCAACCAAAGGGCGCAACCCTCTTATGGATATCAAAAATGGGTAGAAGAGAGGGAGATAATCATATGGGAGGTTATTTGTAAGCAAGATGAGTGATGTAAGCAATTGGCATGGGAGAGAGTATGAGAGAGATTTGGCAAAAGGTAATTGAGGTAATTGTGGTTCAATTTTTGGTTGAAATATCACGTACTACATGGGATCTAATCATGGGGTGTAAGGAAGTCAAATTTACAAAGTGATCGGGCCCAAGAAAGTTGAAAAATGATAAATTAGAAAAGGTTTAAGTAAGGTAAAAGGTCCACTAAATGGTTGAATATGAAAAAAAAAATCAAATGACTACTAAAATCATGAAAAATTAGGAAAATGTTAGGAATTAATTTAGAACCCCAAATATATAAAAAATAATTGGGTATAAGAATTGATTTGAGGTTAAAAAAATCAATAAAATCCAAAAATGGCAAAAATTGCCTAGTTTTGGTTAACCAGAAGATGTTGGTGGTCAATTGTTTAAGGCCTTGGATGATAGGGTTTTGAATGCTACTGGTTGGTCGATTGAAGGTAATACCCAATTGAATATTGGTTGACTAAATTAAAAAATAGGGTTTTAAAAGGTGAAAAGCTATAATGAGGGGCTGAGATATATGGATAAACTATCCAAACAAGGTTTAAGGTTAGAGAAGAAATTAGAACACTAATCACCCAAGAATTAGGGTTGGAATATTTTTAGGTATTACACTAATGAATCTGCAAACAATGATCCTCATGGTGAAAGAGATGCTTACATGAAGCATGTTGATTATTCAACTTATTTCACTTGTCTCATGATAATTGTAATAAGCTCAAATATATATAAGCAATTTTAGCACATTTTAGCTTATAAAATGATTGAGAGTCTTTAAATTTGATTTTAGTAGAAATCTTAAGTTGAGATGTATCAACTTACAAAAGTATTTCATAAGACAAAGTTGATAGAAGGAATTCCAGTCAATCCCCACATAAATAAGGTGATTTATTGCCTTGAGAACTTAGAAAGATTAGGTTTTCCCATTATCCAAGAGTTATCTACTAATATAATTCTCCAGCCTTTGCCACCAAGTTGTGGTCATTTCATTATGAACTATTACATGCAAAATCTAAATAAGATACTAGTTAAGTTGCATAGGATGCTCAAGATAACTAAATAGAATATTATTAATAACCCTAGTAATGTTATTATGGTTAATATGGGAAAGGATTACAAGAGAAAAGGAAAAGGAAATGATAAATAAAGGATAAAGGTAAGGGTAAAGGGCAAGCCAAAATTGAGAACTTTGGTAATAAATCCAAACAAAATCCTAAGGCCAAACCTAAACCTAGTATTTTAGTCAATGGTTTTTGATTTTATTACATTGAGGTTGGTCATTGGAAGATAATTTGCATGCAAAATTTTGAAGATTTGAAAAAGATGAAAGTGAGACTTCTACTTCAAATACTTATGTTATAGAAGTAAATGTTACTACTATTGCATCTAAATCTTGGGTATTAGAGACCACTTATGGTTCTCACATTTATATAAATGTTTAGGGACTCATAAATAGTAGACATTTATTTTAAGGAGAAGTACACCTACATATAGGAAATGGAGCAAGAGGTGTAGCATCAAGTGTAGGAACTTTTCTTTTAACTTTACCTTATCACAAGGTTTTCGAACTGAATAATTGTTATTATGTGCATGCCATTAATAGAAATATAATTTCTTTTTCATGTTTGGACAGGGATGGTTTTATTTTTCTAAAGAATAATTATTATTTTTTATTATAAAAAAAAATATTTTATGGAAATGCCCAAATAGAATATGGGTTTTATATTCTAAGCCTTGATAGTTCAATCTATAATATAAATGACAAAAAAAATCAAGTTTAATAACTTAAACATAACCTATATATCGCATTGACATTTAGGCCATATAAATGAGAAATGCATGTTCCATAAAGATAGGCTTCTAAATTCATTTGATTTTAAATCTTTTGAAATATGTGAATCCTATTTTCTTGGAAAAAACAACCAAGGCACCTTTAACCATACATGGTGAAAGGTCATTTAACTTATTAGGTCTCATACATACAAATGTGTGAGCTTTAAGTTCAAAGGCTAGAGGTGGTTTTCAATACTTTACTACATTTACTAATGACTTTAGTAGGTACAATTATGTTTATTTAATGAAAAATAAGTCAAAATCCTTTGAAATGTTCAAAGAAGTTCATAATGAGGTATAAAATCAATTTGATAAAAGTATTTATGTTATTGGATCAGATCATGGAAGGAATAATTAAGGTAAGAATTTGATGATGATCTTAGAAATTATGGAATCATTTCACTACTCATTCCACCTAACGCACCTCAATGGAATGGGGTTTTGGAGAGGAGAAATTGAACTTTGCTAGAAATGGTCCAGTCTATGATAAGCCATGCATATATTCCTACATCCTTTTAGGGGTATAGCCTTGAAACTAATATATCCACATTAAATAGGATTCTATAAAAAGCTACTGAAAAGGCACCATATAAGATATAAGTTGGGAAA
Organism: Tamarix austromongolica; assembly: GCA_039764185.1. Taxonomy (NCBI): domain Eukaryota; kingdom Viridiplantae; phylum Streptophyta; class Magnoliopsida; order Caryophyllales; family Tamaricaceae; genus Tamarix; species Tamarix austromongolica. The sequence continues at coordinate 102,790,275 of CM077819.1, read as the reverse complement.
TTTCCTTGTTTGATTTTCTTAAAATTTGGAGGTGCAAAGCTTATGTGAAACATCTATTTTTAGATAAACTTGGACCAAAATATGCTAAATGTTTGTTTGTGACTTATCCTAAAGAAACAAAGGGATATTATTTTTAGAACCCTATTGATAACGAAGTGTTTGTTACTCAAAATGGTGTTTTCTTAGAAAGAGGGTTTCTTTATAAAGGAACCTGCGGTATTAAATTACAACTTGATGAAATTCAAGAGCCACAACAATATAATCTAATGTTGATGGAGTATGAGAAAATTTTATAAAGTGTTGTGGAAAAATCTCCATAAATAGAAGCCCCCTATAGATCTAGTAGTATACATCATGAGCCATAAATATATGGCTTATTTATAATTGAGAATTTTGATGTGTTATTATTAAACAACAATGAACCCCCTATTTATGAAGAAGCATGAATGGGGGCAGACTCTAAAAATCAGCTAAGAGCCATGAAATATGAAATGAACTCCATGTATGAAAACTAAGTTTGGACCATGGTTGAACCACGAGACGAGTAAAACCCATTGAATGCAAGTGGGCCTTCAAAACCAAGATAGACATGGATGGAAATGTAAAAACATATAAGGTAAGATTAGTGGTTTGAGGCTTAAAAAAACTTATGGTATTGATTTTGATGTGGTCTATTCACTTGTTACCATGCTTAAGTCCATTTGGATACTTCTAGCTATCGTTGCGTTTCATGATTATGAAATTTGGCATATGGACGCAACTGATGTTGAGCTTACCCAGAAAGAATCTTAATGTAGTGAAGATTTGAAAATCTTTCAAGGTGTAATGAGATCTTCTACATTCAAAATTCAAAATTAAATCTATTGAAGAGTGGGGATAAAAAAATCCAAGTTCATCCACTCTACGATGAGTAAAAGGACTATAACTAATAAAATTTAGTATATCCAAGACCATAATAACATAATGAGGGACACCCTAAATAATATTTTCCAATCGTTTTCACTATTTTATAAACAGCTAAAAGGTATTACATCCCTCGCAATAGGTCCGTTCTCTAATGGAGTGGTGAATAGGGGACTGAAATAGTCTACTAAAGAAAGAAAGATCCTCCTCCTTCCTATCACTAAGGAAGAGGTTAAGTAGGATTTTTTTCACCATGTATAATGAGAAATCCCTAAGGTTAGACAAATTTAACGCTTTCTTTTTCAAATAAGTTTGGTATATAATAGGGGATTCAATATGGCAATCAACTAGGAAATTTTTTTTGTGACAAGGTATTTGCCTTGATCTATTACTATCACGTCTCTTAATGTTATACCTAAATTCCCAAATGCAAAAATACCAAGGGATTTCAAGCCTACTACATGTTACAACATAATCTACAAGATACTAGATAAGGTACTTGCTCACAAATTAAGCCAAAGACTCTGTGAGTTAGCATTTCTTAGAGAAGATGTTTTTACCTCTTAATATACCTATCTAATTCGTTCACCTACTAATGCAATGTGTTACTACAATGATTTATTCCCTAAATCTAAATGGAGTGTTACACCCACCTTTAAGGCTTGTAAAGGTTCTAGGAAAAGTGATCCCATTTCACCTTACCTTTTTGTTATTGACATGGAATATCTCAATAGATTATTATGTAAATTATGGGATAGGCAAGGCTTCTACCCTTACCCTAAATGCAAAAAATTGAAGCTCATTTCCTTGTTATTTACAAATAATATGTTTTTTTTACGATTGATGTTTATTCAATTTAGACCCTTCTTTAAACCTTCTATAACTTCTATAATATCCCAAGGTTACAACTTAATACATCTAAAAGTGTTATCTATTATATAGGAGGGGATGATGAGAATATCAAGCAAAATTTGGTTTTTCAATTCAATATTCTAGAAGGTGTTCTCTCTGTTAAGTATCTAGAGCTACCTTGCTATAGGAAGTCCTTGACAGTGAAAGAATAATAAGAATTGATTAACAAGTTCACTACAAGGCTCCATGATTGGGAATATAGGTTTCTTAGTAAAGATGGTAGATTGCAACTAGTTATTATTCTAATTTAGTTTCCAAGCATATTAGGCTTTGATATAGTTCATTCCTAAGAAATTTCTTCAAACTATGAATTCTTTATGTAGATATTTTTTGTGGTTGGAGTCCCCCATCATTTCTAGGAAAATTCCAGTGGCCTGGCATCATATTTGCAAACCAAGGATGGAAGGAGGTATGGGAATTTTTGATATAGAATGATGTAATTTTGTTAGGCTAGGAAGGTTACTTTGGAATATTTAACATATAAAAGGATGTGCTTTAGGTGAAGTGGATTCATATTTATATTCTCAAGCATCATAGCTTGTGGTAGTCTTTTGTTAGAAACATAACTTTACGATGCTTTCATAGACTACTGAGTTGAGAACTATTTTTCAATCTATATTTGATGATAGGGTATGTATTAACGGTTTTTATAACATTGGAAAATGTAATGATTTTTTGAAACCTAAGGAATATTTGGTGAGTTAGCATGATTTTGTATGGAATCCTATGCCATTCACTCACCATAAAATTCATCTATGGTTGGCGGTGTAGATTTAATTATTTACAAAAGATAAGATGTTAAAGCTAGATTTTAATTTGAATGAGGAATGTGTTTCATGTCATCATCATACAGAATTAGTGAGACATCCTTTATTACATTATGTTTTTTCCAACTATATCTGGATAATAATGATGCATGGATTATGATGTACACACACCACTTATACTTTGCCTAGTATTTTGCATTGGATACAGCAAGGGGAGGGGCAAAGAGTAGAAAGTCAATCATTTGATACTTTTTTTTCTCTATCCACTTATCATGTATTGATGGAGAGGAACACAATAATATTTTAGGCTAAATAAAGAACATCACACTTGGTCTTAAGAGGAATAGTTAGGGAATTGGCTACTAAGATTGCTAGTTGTCACCAATGTAAGTCATATAATGCTTTGATTACCCATGTTAATGCCTTAAGGTAATGAAGTTTTTGCTACATGTCTTTTTGGAGGTTATACTCTTACATTTATTGGCAACAAAAGCTTCTATCTACTTAGAAAAAAATATATCAAATGGATGTTAAAATTGTCTTCCTTAATGAGAATTTGGAAGAAGATGTGTGCATGACATAACCAAAGGGTTTTAGCACTCTAGATAATGCTGGAAAAGTTTTTAAGATTCTATAATCCATTTATAAATTGAAGCAATCATCTTAGAATTAGAATCTTTGCATTGATGAAGCAATCAAATAGTTTAGCCTCATTTAAAATAAGGAAGAACCTTGTGCTTTCAAAAAGGTTATAAGGAGCACTATAGTTTTCTTAGCTTCATATGTGGACGATATACTACTAATAAGAAGTGATATTCCTATGATTTTTTTGGTAAATAAGACGTTTAAAAAAATTCTCAATGATAGACATGGGAGAAGCAACCTATATTTTCGGAATTAAAATCTAAAGAGAAAGGATAAAAATATTGATAGAGCTAAGTTAAAGTACTTACATTGACAAGGTCCTCAATAGATTTAACATACAAGACTCCAAAGGAGGCTTCATTTCCATATCACAAGTTATAATTCATATCAATACTCAATGTTTGTCGACATGGGATGAGCTAGACCACATGAGTAAAACCCCATATATGACAACTATTGGATCTATCAAGTATGCCATGTTGTGTACTCGTATTGATCTTCCATATTCTTTGAGCATGACAAGTAGACATTCATCTAATATGAGTGAAATTTACTAGACTGTAGTTAATAACATTAGAAACTAATTGAGAATAACAAAATTGCAGTTCGTAGTTTATGGAGGTGAAGAATATATTCATGTAAATAGATACACTAATGCTAGATTCCAAACCAACAATGATGATTTTTATCGTAATTAGAATATGTATTTTAACTAGGATGGTGGAGTCGTGAGTTAGAAGAGTTATAAGCAAGACATAATTGTTGATTCTATAACTAAATCTAAGTACATCATTGCTTTTGAAGTGAAAAAAAAATGAAGGTGTATGGATTAGGAATTTCATTACCATACTTAAAGTAATCCTAAGTATTTATCATCCATTATAACTTTATTCTACCAATAAAGGAGTTATTGCACTTTCAATGGAACCAGGGTCTCATCAATAGAATGATCATATACTTAGGAAATATCAGCTCATTTATGACATAGTCAAAAGAGGTGAGATATGATTGTGCAAGGTTCTAATAGTATTATTAATTAGTATTTGTAATAATGATTAACATTATTATTAATATGTATATATTTTATCATTATTATTTTTTATTAAGATATTTGCTATAGTTATTAAGAATAATATAATATTATCATTATCATTTGTTATTAAAGTATTTATCTATATCTATTATAATTATTAAATTATTAATTACTAATTATTTGTATTATTACTATCTATAATAATAATAACATATTAATATTAAATATCATAAACTATTATTACCAATATTGAAAATTTGTTTATAATTATAAATAATAACATCTTACTAATAATAATAACCTTTACTTTATAAAAGTAGATGATAATGCCATCTTTTGGGAGTTTATGTCTATCATCACAAATTCTTATTAGTGTCTATAATTTATATACGAATTATGCTGTACATCTATGGTAATGATACATGTGAAATATTGCATGTTTATTAGTAACCAATTGCAAAAGTCTTCCTATGGTCAACTTTTGAACTAGATCTACACATTCATGTGAAGGCATTCTTTTTTTTTCTAATTTTTATAATTTTCTCTAGATTTTATCATAAGAAGTGAAATTCCTTTAACAATTCATTAACTAGATATATTATAGCCTTCCAATATAAATCACATGCCATTTTCTAGTTATGAAAAGAAAATTTGAGTAAAATATTTCAATGTTGTTCGGTCATAATACTATTGCCTATATTAAGAAGCTTGAATTTGTCTATTATATTATTATTTTTTATCTTATTGGTGTATATATGATACAAAAATCTATGCCAAAGTGATTCAAAGTGGTATGGCCACAACCAACATGCAATTTAAACCCTCTAATTGACAATTATAGTATTAATAAATAAAAGTATCATTTTATTTCGCGGATTGATAAGGTTCACCTCTATTTAACTAGTTCAAAAATAAATAAATAAAAACTCTAAATCAAAAATAAATAAATAAATAAATAAGAAAAACACTAATTGGGGTTTTAAAAATAGAAAATAATAAAATGAATAAATAAAATAAGAAAATAAAAATAATGGATAATTGTAAATATAATAAATATGGTAGGGAAATCAAAATCTGCTACTAGATTAGGTCAAAATATAATAATAACTTCTAAGTCATCTTTTAATCATGAGGAGACTCGCCAAGTTGTAAGCCAAAAATATGTCTACACACCCTATATTTCTTCCCTAAAATAATTAATACAACAAAGCGTTAATAGTAAATACTGACAGTATAGTAGCAACAAATGGCTCATATATTTAACTATATTTAATACATTAAACACAAATGAAAATATGTCAATCTAAGTATCAAACTAGTATAATAAACATGTCTAGTTGTATTTCTCTCTTTTGATTCATACGTTTATAAGTGTTTCACTTAGAATAAAAAAAAATATTAGGTGAATTGTTATATAACATAGCTTCAATTTATACATATAAATTATAACATATTTATATGGTCACCTAGTAAGCATATAATCCTACATACTATCACTATAAGAAAACCAAAACAAGGCATACACCATATAAATTATACTTGACAGAATCATATATATAAAAGATGACAATTAAAATAGAGTTAAAGAATAATCTTATGAAATAAAGAAAAATAATATCATATCTCAAACCATAATCTAATGTTTTAGTCTATTCCCCACTAATAAATAATTAGCCAATTATAATGATTAAATTAATTGCACAAAAATATATATTAAAAATATAAATTAAAAATAGAGAAAGAAATAATCAAAATTAATTATGGATGAAAGTTTAAAAATTTATTCAAATGTAATATTAATTAATTTCATCTTAAATAAATTTTTTCTATATCCTTTTCTCTTTTCTTTCACTCGGTGCACTATTCTTTTTCTTCTTACTCGTCTGTTCTCTCTCCTCTTCTTTTTCTTCTGCACACATCATCTCGTCCCTGTCCATGCTGCCTGACGTCGCCCTTCTCCCTCTTCCTTTTTCTCTTTTCCTGCTACTACCGTCACCTTTTGTTTTGAGGTCCTTTGACTGCTTCCTTGCTGTGGCTCCTAATCTTGCTTTTTCTTCTATGCTGATGCCCAGGTCCTCCTCTTCTCCCTGTCTCTTTATCTCGTTGGTCTTGACTTTACTGCTCTGACGGTGCTGATGCCCCTCTTTTATTCCTCCCCCTTCTTTTCTTTCGATGACTCCTTTTTTATTCTTTTCCACCACCTGTATCTCTCCTCTGGTTCTGCTATTCTTCTCACCGGGCCTCCGGCCTTCTTTTTTTTTTCTTTCATGTTTGTTCAGGACTTTTGGGCCTTGTTTTATTTTTCTGTGGTTCATCACTTTTGGGCCTCGTTCACTCGACCCTCAACCCTTTAGTCCTTTAGGCCTTTTCTTCACTTTTCTAATGTTACCTACAAAATAAAATTACAAATATTAATAAAAAATCTTATACTTTAAATTTTTTTAATTTATATCATTTTAGTTCAAATAATAAAATATATAAGATTATTATCACATAAGCACAAAATCAAAATTATTCATATAAATTAGTCAAATAAAATACCAAAAATTAAGACTAAAGGGATATAAAATATGGTAAAATATGTACTCATCACAAACCTTATTAGATTTATTCATTTGTTTTCCTTGAAAACTATTTTTCATTCTCTATTACACCAAAACCATTTTGTTCATTCATCGTCTTCTTTCTCCATTCCTCCATCTTTACGCAACAAACATTTTGTGAAAATTTTGAAAAGTTACATATTAATATCCCATTTGTTGATATCCTCTTCTAAATGCCTTCCTATGCTAAATTCTTGAAAGAGATCTTATAAAATAAGGGACGGTTAGAGGATTATGAGATTATATCCTCAACTTAGGAATTTAGTGATATTATTTAAAACAAGGTTCCACCTAACCTTATGGATCATAGTTCATTTTTTACCCCTCGCACTGTAGGTGATATGCCAATTAACCTTTCTCTTTGTGATCTTGGTGCTAGCATCAATCTTATGCCATTGTCAATTCGTAACAAGTTGTGGGTGGGAGACTTGAAGCCCACCCCTATCTTCCTCTAATTAGCGAATATATTGATAAAATGTCTAGTAGATATATTTAGAGGATGCACCTATCAAGGTTGGTAATTTCTATATTCTGATTGATTTTGTCAATCTTGAAATTGAGAAGGATTCTAAAATCCTTGTTATATTGGAAATACCTTTATTGACTACCATTGAATTGTTAATTGATGTGAAAAATATCAAGCTCTCTATGATAAGGTGGATTTTGACTTATCTTCTACTATAAAACTCCCTTTAATTGATGATACTTATTGTAGGATCAACACAATTGATATGGTGGTTAGAGAGGACTTTACTAGACATATCTCAAGTGATCCACTTGAAAAATGTCTATTGAGAAATAGAGCACAAGCTGATGAGGGCAAGGAGATTGGTGTATATGCTATCATGCTAGATATCCCTACATATACCAAGGAACCTAAAGTGGTGGTTGAAATTAACAATGAGATAAATGACTCAATTTATGAAGATAAATTTGTACCTAAAGTAAACTAAAACCACTTCCTTCTTCACTCAAATATGATTTCTTGGACTCCAATTGTAAATATCCTGATATTGTGAATATTAACTTAATTAAAAAGAAGTAGAAAAATTACTTGAGATTCTTAGTTTATATAAGGATGTTATCAGTTATTCCACTAATGATATTAAGGGCATTAAACCCTCCATTTGCATGCATTTAATACTATTAGAAGAAGGTTACAGATCCTCCATTGAACACCAAAGGAGGTTGAACTTGAATGTGAAAGAGGTCATCAAAAAGAAGGTGTTAAAACTGCTTGATGAGGGGATCATATATCATATCTCAAATAGTGAGTGGTGAGCTTGGTATAGTTAATACTTAATAAGGGAGGAATGATCGTTGTGAAAAATAAATAGAATGAACTAATCCCTACTAGAGCCGTCACCAAGTGGCATATGTATATTGATTATAGGAAACCTAATAGACCTACTCACAACAATTATTTCCCCTTTCATTCATTGACCAAATGTTGGAGAGACTTTCTAAGCATTCATAATTTTTTTATTTATATAGGTATTTGGGATTCTTTCATATCCCAATTCACTCAGTGATTAAGAGAAAACAACATTCACATGTCCATACAACACTTTTGTTTATTAGAGGATGCCATTTGGCTTGTGTAATACCATTTTGAACTTTTAGCAATGCATGATGTCCATATTTTCTGAATTCATTGAGCATATAATGGAGGTGTTTATGGATGATTTTTCATTCTATGGGGCTTATTTTGATAATCATTTTCATAACCTCTCTAAGGTCTTAAAAAGATACAAAGAAATGAACCTTCTGCTCAATTGGGAGAAGTGTCATTTAATCTCTAATAGGGGAATTGATGTTGATAAAGAAAATTTTGATATTATTACTATGATGCCATCCCCGACTAAGGTTAAGAGAGTTAGGAGTTTTTTAGGACATACTAGATTTTATAGGCATTTTATTAAAGACTTTTCAATTTTTGATAAACCTTTAACCCATTTACTTGTCAAATATGTTCCTTTAGTATTTGATTAGTCTTGTGTAGATGTTTTTAATAGGTGGAAGGAAGATTTGACAACTAATACAATAATGAGACCACCTTATTGGAACCTTCCATTTGAAGTATTGTGTGATGAAAGTGACTATGTTGTTAGGGTTATACTTTAGGAAAAGGAAAGAAAGGGAACTATAGGCCATATAGTATGCTAGTAGAATAATGGATGATACTTAAATGAATTATGGATAAAAGGTTATTATTTTCATAGATCATGAAACCCTTAAGTACCTTTTAGATAAGAAAGATGCAAATTCAAGGTTGATTAGGTGGATCCTCTTAGTGAAGGAGTTTTATTTGGATATAAATGACAAAATAGGTACTGAAAATGTGGTAGCACATCACCTCTCGAGGATTAGGCAAGAGATGGATAAAGATGAAAGTGATGAGAGATATACGATGTTTCATTTCCAGATGGCTATTTTTTTTGTTAAAAGTCTTTAAGCTCCTTAGTTCACATATTTGTGAACTACATTACATGTAGGGTGTTGTCAACATATATGTCCTACCAATATCATAAGAAATTCCTTTTAGATATCAATCACTACTAATAGGATGACCATTTTCTCTATAAGTGTTGTGCACATGAAATTTTTAGAAGGTGCTTGCCTGAAGAAAAAATACAAGATTTTATATCCCGCAATCACTCTTCAACATATGGGCGTCATGTGAGTACCTCCAAATTAACAGCAGGTGTTACAAGAAGAATTATATTAACCTTCACACTTCCAGGATGTGAGTACTTTTATGCTCAGTTATGACTAGTCTCAAAGAATAGGAAACATCTTAAGATAGAATAAGATGCCACTAAATAGCATTTTTAGATTAAACTCTTTGGCATTTAGGGGATTTACTTCATGGTACCATTTCCATCATCATGCAAGAATAAGTATATTTTGGTGGTAGTAGATTACGTCTCAAAATGGGCTAAAGCATTAGCATCTTTGACAAATGACTGAAAGTAGTAATCAATCTATTTCAAAAGATAATCTTCTTTCAATTTGGTGTCCCGAGAATGGTAATTAATGATTGGGATCTCATTAGGGTTATAATCATGTTTAGGAGGAAATATGGTGTTTCGCACAAAACAGCTACCCCATATCATCCACAAACAAGTGGTTAAGTAGAGATCTGTAACAGGAAAATAATGGAAATTTTAGAGAAAATGGTATCCTGATTGCGAAAAGATTGGTCAATAAAATTAGATGATGCTAATTGCGCTTAGCGAAATACTTATAAGACTCCTATTGGCATGACACCATTCAGGTTGGTATATGGGAAATCATATAATTTTCTAATGGAAGTAGTGCATAGGGAATATTAGGCAAATAAGAGCATCTATCTCGATTTAAGAAGGAGAGCGAAGAAAGCTCCAACTTAATGAACTTGATAAAATAAGGTTAGATGAATATGAAAGTTCCAAGATCTATAAGGAAATAATAAAGAGGGTCATGATAAGCATATTCACCATAGAGATTTTAAAGACGGGGACCTAATGTTTTTATTTAAATATTAACTCAAGCTCCATCCGATAAAACTTTAGTCTAGATGGTTAACAGCATTTCAAGTGCACAAGCTATATCTATTTGGAGTTGTTGATGTGAAGGCTGAGGCCACGAGAACCTTTAAAGTAAATACGAAGAGGTTAAAGCATTATATTGCGGGTTCTCTAATCAAGAAGATGGGTATTCTAACCCTTCTTGGTCCATCTTTATCTCGACCGTTAAAAGGGTCAAGTTAATAACTGTTAAAAAAAATTATTTTGGAATTTATTTCCTTTTATTAGTTCTTTCTTTTAAGAGTTTGATTTTTATTTTTTTATATATATGATAATAATATTATGCATTGATTTGTAGGGGAACATATAAAAGAAATGAGATGGAAAAGTGTTTGAGGCCTAAGAATCTCAAAAACTAGAAGAAATGTTGTATTAATGGGCTAAACACAGCCAGAGTGTGTCATTCAACACAACCATGCTGGAAAATCAGTAAAAGCATAGCTTTTGTGTCCAACATGGCATAGTAGTGTTGCACTACACGGTCATATCAAAACAGTGGTATAAAATATGCTCTCAAGGTATAACATAGCCAAGTTATGTTGGTCCACACGACTATATTGAACTATGGGTATCATGAAAAAAAATTGGAGCACAGTCATGCTCATAACCAGACCTCCCATCTTCAACCTCCCTTTATTAAAATCCAACCATTCCTACTTCTCACCATCAACTATGCTAATCATTTCCCAAATCTAGCACTCCCTCACCTGTCATTGATCCAACTTCACCGATTGCCATTGCGCCACTAACTAGCAACGCTATATCACACAGCTTCATCATCCATTTCCACAGCCTCTCTTTCATTTGACAACCACCATATTCACAGCAAGAATCCCCTTCCCGGCTTGTGTTGATAGCTACAAATGCCACAACACCCAGCACCACTTATCACCATCCCACTATTTCTTATCATCACCTCAATGTCATTAGAGTCATTTCATATTCCAAAAAAAAAAACATAAGATGCCTATTTTTAGATATGATTTTAGGGATTAAACCATACATTACAAAATTCTCTCTCATTCTATACTTGCCTAATTTTTTATATTGAGCAACCAATTGTTACTGCTCAATTTTGAATATATTTCTATTGGTTTGGATTCTTATTATTCTATTTATACTTCATGTAGATTCAGCTCACTTCTTTAAACAAATATTCATGGCTTCTAGATGCTTGAAGGTTGATGATGCATCCTTTTCAAACCCAACATGACAAACACATCCTCGTGTTACAAGGAATAATCCTCCACCTTCACCACCTCAATGAGCCATATGTCATTTTTATTTCTTCATTTCAATTATTTAATACATTGAGGATAATGTGTAAGTCTAACATTGGGGAAGGGATGATGGGATGAGTCACACGGCATATGTTACTTTTTGTATCTTTTTTTCATTGTTCTTTGTATGATTTTTCTTTTATGTTTGTGTGATTCTTCATATCTATATTTCCTTTTTATGTTCTATCTTAGATTTTTCATCTTAGCTTATCTTCAAATAAATCCTATAAAGATATAGGGGAAGTCAAACATTGTCTACAACCACATGCATATCTAAGTTCACTTGCCTAGTGATTGAACTTGTAATCTCAATTTTACGTCTAGTTGGTTAAGGTGTTATATGTGGGAGTTTATATTTTCTTTTACTTTGATTCTAAATGAAAAAGGATATAGGAAGATCTTTCATCCTAATCTACCTAATTAGTACCTAGGCTCCTTGGGTGACTTGGACTACTCTTTAATTACTGGAGAAACACTCAATCTTGACCCCCCGAAAAATTCATAAAGTTTGTCACACCGAGTATCTAACACCTCACCCTTAGAAGTATAGTTGTCACATTAGTAGGTGTTACTTATGATAGGACTCTTGGGGAACAAAAGAGAAAAATAGAAAAAATGCAAGGAAAATAAGTACTCCTTTGAGACCTTAAGTATAAAAAGGGCGAGTGTGATCAATTTTATATGTGTCTATCATGTGGGAGAGTCTAAGGAATAAATTGAAATATATATAAATTATAATCCTTTATTCTAATGTTGATGAGTTGAATCACTTACACTCACGAATGGAAAAATTATAGATACATCATCTCTAATTTAATATGCAAGGTGGAATTTCTATTTGACTTTAGATTGAGTGAATCACTTGTGCATATAAGTAAGTGGAATTAGATGCTTCTACATATATCTATTATTTTTGTTATCATTTCCTCTAAGTTTCCCACCTTAACTTATGTGATTTGTTCATTTTTTCTTGGAAAAAATAAAATATTCAAGAATGGGGGAGTTTATAAACTCAAATACTTCAAATATTTTAATCATATATTACCCTCATTTGCATGTTGTTCGGTGAAATTTCCTTGTCTTCAAGCTTAGTTTTACTCCTTCGTTAGTATTACTGCTCTCTAAATATGTTTTATAGAGAATTTTGGATCTAAGCAAGGAATTGAAGCAATTAGTGAGAAAAGGAAAGAAATGGAACCAAGCTACAAGGCCTCCTAGTGTCCAAAAACATGAGTGTTGAAGCATGGAAGAAAATTTAGTGAAAATAAAGTTTCTATGCCTAACACAGCCTACCAATGTTACTCCAACATGGTCATGTAGACTTTTAGTGAGAAATTTAGCCTCTAACTCCAACATGGCTTGGCTATGTTGAGCTACACGGTCGTGATGGAAGTCAATTTTTTTTAACATGATTTTGAGTGGTTTAATAGCTACATTCGGGAAATTCTTTTCCAAACTTAATTTTGTTTGACCCAGGGAATTTTTAGGTTGTTCCCATTCATCCTCTTTGCACTCTTTCTCTTTTTATTCCTCTATCTTTGATGCTAAAAAAAATTTGGCTAAATCTTCACTTCCAATTTTTAAGCATTAATTCTAGAAAATTGAAGCACCACATTAAACTTCAACTTTATGATTTTATCTATTAAACTCTTATCTTTCTCTTCTACTATTATATATTTTATTTTATTATTGTGCTTTATGATTTCAATTATGCATGCTTAATCATTTGTTCTATGGTCAAATTAAGTTTGATTTCATTGTTGATTTGATGAATGAATTGAATTATCTTTGAAATTGTTTGAATTGTGTAATTCAATTACTAACATTTGATTAATTAGGGTTAGGACAATTGATGTAACACCCTCGATTTAGGGACTTACAAATTTTTTTTAACGCATTAATTGCGTAAGCCAAAACATAAAATGTAGGGGCATCATACTACATCCAACATAGAGCAGGCAATCCCTATGCATAGTCTATATCAGGTGTAAGATAAAGGTAACCTCGTACCTAAGAATCAGATGTGGTAAGTACTTGATTTCACAACAATATAGGATATGAAATAAAGAGAAGAAAATATGTAAAGTGAAGACATAGGACTAAGAGTTCATAAATAGATGGAAATGTCCAAAAAACCATATCCTATACCAATTCAATTAGTGCTTACCATAGGCAAGCACATTAAAAGTAGAAATTAGGAATCACCTATAAAAAAAGGTGAATATAACCCACTCAGTAAAGTAACAATACAGTCGAGAAAGGGTACACACGCATAAATCATATAGAAGAATGAGCAAGCACAATTATATATAATGTAAGATAATACTGATTTCATAATTTTTTTAGTAACTATAACCTCAATCCGATTCTTATTTAAATTGAGTTCAGGATCGTACTATTCTTACTTTGGTGGAATGGAATGAAATACCTCCTAGGGTAAAACGCATCTAGCCACTATTATTAATCTGGTGGAATGGGCTCTACACCTCCTAAAGAAAAGTATTCCTAGTCACTATTGGTGAAATGATTTAAAGCACCTCTTAGGGAAAAACAAGTCTAGACACTATTATTAAGCCGATGGAATGGACTCCACACCTCAATTCTAACTCACATATCCTTTCATTTTAAGTGATTAATGTCTCAATCATTATTTATCTCATATTCATATTTTCATTCACGTTGAGTTTAAGGCCCCACTATTCTTAATCCGGTGCAACAGATTGATGCACCTTTTAGGATAAAATGCACTTGAGCCACTATTATTTTTTGGTGGAATGGACACACAATACCTAGGCCCGACTCACATCATCTTTCATTTTAAGTATTAATGTCTTATTCTTTAGTTTTTATATCAACATCATCATAAAGGACTCATGTAGATATGCACACACACAAAAAATTGAAAACACATAAAGTGCAACCACGTAGTTATGGGGGCATTCTCCAAGGAAAAGGTCACAACTTCCCTAAGAAATCCTAGTTTCACATTATAAGCATAACCCTTTTCTATATTCTCATTTATCTACCAATTTTAGAATAATGTACTCAAATATAAGTATTATCAACATATCCTAAAATTAAGGTCTAACTATAATATCTTACTCATATGATAACAATCCTATATCTAGAATTACTATTCACCATACTTACAATCTTAATTTCACAAGTTAGGTATAACTTTTTTCATAATAATCATATAATCACAAAATTTAACATAAATTCATAAAATGTCAATATTAAAAACATATATGAAAATAATGGTCTAAATCCAACACCTTACACATGCGATAATAACACCGCCTTTAGGGTTAATATTCCCACTTTAAGTCATTTTCTCATTTTATTTGGACTTAGGCCATTTATAATTATTTCAAAAAGTCCATATGATATTATTAGAATATTTTAAACCATTTAACACATTAAAATACCAAAAATTCTATATTTAAGCCATATTAACCAAAATACCCTTAAAGATAGCCAAACGCCTTTAATTCACCAAAAACCTTATATGACCTATATCATTATTTTCCAATCCTCAATTACATCACCATACATCTTAAACAGAATAATTTACCTCTTACCATAATTTATCAAACCTACATTACCATACTATATATCATACTAACTCACTTAGGATTTACAAGATAGGACTTATTGTAACCATATCATATAGGTGCATGCTTTCTCCTCTTACTGACTTTCCATCATATGATACTACATTATCACATCATAAAATTAACAAAATAATCATAAAAAAAAAATAATACACACAATCATGCATAATATTTAGCAGAAAAACCCTTAACTACAACTTGTATCCCTACTAAAGAGAACAATGATCTCTAAACATGTATAAGCCCAACATGCCTCCTCCAAAACTTTCAGAAACTTGCCTCATAAAGAAGGATAAAAAATAATTAGAACTTAAGGATATAAAAAAATTAAAGGATAAGGTAAAGGAGGGAGAAAAATAGATCACTCATTGATGTTTCTAATTGAGGTGCAATGGAACTTTGTGCCGTATCTAAGGA
This sequence comes from Tamarix austromongolica, assembly GCA_039764185.1. Classification (NCBI taxonomy): domain Eukaryota; kingdom Viridiplantae; phylum Streptophyta; class Magnoliopsida; order Caryophyllales; family Tamaricaceae; genus Tamarix; species Tamarix austromongolica. The sequence continues at coordinate 102,774,532 of CM077819.1, read as the reverse complement.
GGGTGGAATGAAGATAGGTGATGATGGTGATTTGTGTAGCACAAGATATGGATGTTTGATGAGAATTTGTGACGTAGATGAGGAGGGTTAATAGGTGGTTGTGTTGGTTGATTTCCTGAGAAAAATGGTGGTGCTAGGTGTCATGTTGTGGTGAATGATGGGTGAGGTATGATGTCAACAAACAGAGAAGAAAGGAAAAATAAGAAGAAGAGGGTGTTGCATGGGGCTAGGCGTTTAACGGTGATGGAGGGAGGGAGGGAGTTGGGTAAGAATATTAAATGAGGTGAGGAGAGAGAGTGGAGGGTGTATATATAAAGAGAGGTAGTGCATGGTGAACAATTGGGAAGATAAGTAAGGGAAGTGGACACAAAGGAGAGGATCGGGGGAAATTTTGGAGCAAAATTTTCACAAACACATCCTTGAGATGTGGGAGGTGATGGTGCTGATGATGAGGGTAGGATAGGTAAGTTTAGGGTGTAAGAATAATAGAAGAAAAATGTTCAGGAGAAGCCAGTAAGGAAAAGTTTAGGGTTAAGATTAAAATTTAGTTAAAATAATTTATATTAGAGAATTAGGGTAAAATTAATTATCATCTATTTGAGGTTAGATTTAGGTTAAAATATTAATGACCCGGAATAAATATTAGGATTAGGTTAAAATTTAGGACTAAGAAATTAGGGTAAGGTAGAAATATCAATTTTCTAATATTAGGATTAGATTAAGATTTATGATTAAGGAATTAGGGTTAGCTAAAATTTAGGTTATTTCAATTTATCACTATTTTAATCTAATTAATTTGTTGGTTAGAATTAATGGATTGTAATTAACACCAAAACTTAGCAGTTGAATGGGAATTAATGACTCATAAAAGTAGATTAGTGATTCTTGCGAGTTAATAAAATAGCTTAATATTAATGAGTTTAATTAGATCTATAGCCATGAAAATAGGTGGGTAGATTTAACTGAGCATGACTTTTACTCATTGAAAGAGATTAATTATTAATTTTAGCTAATTGTTCCTAATGTATTGAGCAATTCAATACACAATTCATTGATTTATCAATTTATATTGGAGGTTTAATCGAAGTTCGATCCTAGACTTGTTTTTTATTGATCGGATTCCTAATCAGTAGTCACCATTGCTTTTTCATCTTATTTGCCTATAGTTATCATCCATCCATTTTTTATATAATCCATTTAGATAGTCAAGAACTGTAACACCCCGAGTCGACACGACCACGCGGGGGCTACCTTGGAGCGCTTTCGGATTGATTGGCTGGCCCCACAGATCAACACAAGTCCTTTTAGCACGCTTTGTCCTCACTCACGCACTTCCCGAGACATTTTTAGAAAATTTCCGAAACTTCCCAGGAGGTCACCCATCCTAAAATTACTCCACGGCTAGCACGCTTAACTGTGGAGTTCTTAGGACGGAATCACCAAAAGGATGGTATACCATGTTGATATAAGTAGCCAAATCAATCCTTATAACACTCCGTTCAATTTGGGGTATTACAAGAACAATGAAAATCATTAGTTATCATCCATCCATTTTTTTTATAATCCATTTATAATCCTTCCCTCTCCCTTTTATCCCTCTAAATTTTCCCCTTGCAACCCCTCTTTCCCTTCCCTAAATTCCAGCAGCAAAAGAAAAGAAAGTGCAGCCCCAAACTCCCCTCCCCTCCACCGAATTGAGTCTCAAAAATATTCCAGCTTTTGCCTTGTGTTCTACCTTCCCCAAGCAGCTGTTTTTCTTCCCAAAGTAAGTACTCTATCTTTGGTGGGTTTGGTGATTAAATTCATGCACCGGCTGCCTCATTTATTTTCCTAATCGTTTTCAAGTATTAGCTTATGTAGGTCGTATTTTGATTATTTTATTTTGCATAAATATTAATGCTTGTAGTTTGGATGGTGTATTCACTTCTCGGCAACCTCGACCTCGCTTAGAGTATTTGTGGAGGAAGCTTGTGGTGTTAATATTTCTTAGCTCAAGGTAAATCCAACTAATCCGTAGACGGTAGAATTTTTATGTCAAAATGATAGGCTAGTTTTCTAGGATTAAATCATGATAGGATGAAGTTATCAAATTATTCTATGTTTGTGGGAAATGGGAGCATGATGTATTTATTTTCTACATGAATATCATGATGTGTAAATTTACATATGTTATCATGCAATCTTTTCATATGCCTAAGTAATGTTCTAAAGATTTGACGAAGTGTATGTTAACGATAACGAACTTGAATTATGTTAGTAAAATGAGATGAATATGCCTAAGGTAAAATGTAGTTTATATGGGAGCATGTTGTAGTTCATTCCTACATGAATATAATGATGTGTAAATTAATATGTGTAATCATGCAATCTTTTTATATGCCGAAGTGATATTCTTAAATGTGAAAAAGTGTATGCTAATGGTAACGAACTTGGATTTATGCTAGTAAAATGAGACGGGTATGTTTAAGGAAAAATGTAATTTTATAAACTATGATTGTGTTTGAAATTTATGTGTGGAAATTGTATGAACCTATGAAATATTAAAAATGCGTGCTAATAGTATTTACATGTATCATGTATGATAAATGGTTAGGGATAATATGGTCCTTTGTAGTTGAAATGCCCCGAAAAATACAGTAGTACCGAAGAGATTGTCAGATGTGAAGTATCAATAATTATTTTATGCTAGCGTTTCATGACAAATGGCTTATGTAAGTAAACTCGGTAATAAAAGTGAAGGAAAATGTGGTGGTTATAAGTTGAGGGGTATTTTGGTCATTAAGGTAAAAAGGTGTTCCAAAGTGGATAAATGGATTAATTAAATTAGTGTTGGCCTTAAAATAAATGTTGGGAATAATTGGATAATTGGTTTGAACATTGAATCGAATAACTATTCGGGTTATGGCGTAATGCCTAACCCTAGGTCGTGTTGGCTTGAAATGGCCTTGAACTCGTGGTCTTTGAATGTGATGTTGTTTGTTGATGGTTGACTAAGTTGAACTTTGTGATTCTCGACTTTCTAGAAGGAAAGAATAACCCGGAATTTCATAAGACAATAATTACTTAAAGAGAAAGACTCGAGTTGGAAAGGAATCTCGTACCTTGGACTTGGCCGTCGAGTGCATAGTTTGGGCCTTCGGGTCAAGGGGCTCACTTCTGCTCTATAGGTATTCCATACACCCTATAGGGAGTACGCGTACTTAAGGTCTTGAGTTCTGAGATTTAGTATGGGCGAATGTTATGTCGTGTGGCTTCCTTGGCGAGCTTTGCCCTGGAATTGAGTGATTTATTTTGGTACCACCCTCCTTGACGATCTTTGTCATGTATATGGAATTGTATTCCACTTGAGAATTACTATGAATTTTATAATCGAATTAGACACCCACCATAATACTTCTGTAATAATCGGAATAAGAATGACTTGACCTTGGTGAGATTGCTTGGGATATCACTAGTTCTTCCTATTATGCCATAATGTATGGTCGTTCGTAACTTAAATTGATTATGAAATTATAAGCATGCCTTAAATACCTTTGATAGGGATTTTGACCTAGCTCGTAATGTTAAATGTGATATGGATGTGTGTTTCAAAATCGTGGCCTTGCATGTGAGCATATGTTCTCTTTGAATTACGTACTTGTATGATGTTTGCTACCTGGGTATGCTACCTCTCCGGAGGCGTTGTGGTTTACTCAGTACGAGGAAGTCGTACTGATGCTATCACTTTTCAGAGGAATACATCCAGGGCATGCGTTGGCTAAAAGACTACGATGAGCGTCACCCCGACGAATAGGTAGATTTAGGGAGCGAGTGGACCCCGCCCCTTTTTCCCCTTTTTCCCCTTTTCCTTGTAATTTGTTGGACCGTAAGAGTGTAAGGCAGACCATTAATGACTTTTTCATACTCTGTTGTTATTTTCCAAATGGTTAGTTATTTAATTTCCTAAACAATCATTTTTCATGGATAATATGTCTTTTGCAAAACTCTTGATTTCGTATTATACTTCTCTTATCTTTGGATGGGTTGATTTGTTTTAAGCCTTAGCACTTGACGTAAGGATGGTGAGGAGACTAGACTTATGTCAAGTGTGGCAGTAACACCCACCGTTCTTTAATTTTTGCTTCCGCAAAGCATAATTTAAACGAAATTTTCAAGTCGTGATTTTGGGGTGTTACACCTATACTCATAATACCCTTTACACTAAACCTAACAGTTTCACTCTTCTCTACCTCTTGACTCCATGACCTCATCTCCATTCTCAAACCTTCTTCCTCACTCCATCTATTTGTATTTCAAATTGATTCTTTCAGATACACAACATCTTTTTTACTTTATATATCATATTATTTTTTATTTTATGTATCATACTATTGCTAAAAATAGTGTACGTGTAAAAAAATATTTATCAAAATAATACACATTTGAAAACATGATAAATAATAAAAAGTTAAAGTAATAACATTCAAACAACATACCCATAATAAGGTTACCATAAGCCCTTGTGCATGTCAATGCCCAACCCTCTTTGTTCACATGTCAAACCGTTTTGTGAGCATGTTAAGTTGTTGTGCACAACCATGTACGTTTCAAGTTATTGTGTACGTATACACAGGTCTAGCTGTGTGCAAGATGGTGTCCTATGCCCAACTTGTGCACAAGGTAGAAGATAGTATCCGCACCTATTTATATATGCGCACGTATTGTGTGCATATCTATATTTAAATATTTGGAAATTTACCTCATCATCAAATATGATTGTATTAGAATCTAAATAAAGTGTATAGGTTTCTTTGATATCATTAGCTTAACTATCATTGATGTTATAATTATCACAATAAATTCATTTGTAGTAATAAAAGTTGTCAAAACTCATAGGGGAAGCAAGTTAGAGAAATATAGGACCACAACTACGTGAGAAAGAAAGAAAGAAAGAACTTAGGGTTTGAGAATTGATGAATATGATAAGGTTATTTTAGGCATAAACTTGAAACTTTTGTTTTATAAATAAGCTTCTTCTTTTTTCATTTAAGAATGCCCTTAGCATGTATGAGCAAATTTTAGGCTTCACGTATATTGCTCAATATTCAATTATTTAATTGGAGTTCAACCCTCCCAATTACCCAAAACTAAGCCTTGAGACTACTGAAATAAACTTAGTCATTGAAATAACAAATATATGAGTTCTAATATCTAATGTAATTAGTTGATATTAGCTATAAGTATGCCCATAGCTTTCTGGTGGATGACTTCGGCCCTTCTTGCCTCACCTGAGTTTAAGCCACACCAAGGATGTGTGATGGCCATTTTCATATAATAGTTAAGCATCTTGTGGGTATTTAACCCATCAATAGACCAATGGGTACATGGTCTAACTCCCACCTTAGGACACCCGAGTTTTCCCCTATTGTCCTGTGTTACCAAGTTCTCCATTTCCCTGGATGTACCAATATGTATTGTCATAAAAATAAATCTTTCTATGAGAAAAAAAGTATTATGTAGCTCGTTAGCTAAGGCATGAGACCGCTTAACCTTTCTAGGAGTTGGTGGAGTGAGTCTCAGCCACTTATGAGCCCAAGCCACTAACAATATGTCCTATACAAAGCAAGCATACAATTTCATTCTACAACTATATTTGGGTAATCGTACATAAGGTTTACACCTAATATAAATTAATAGTGTAAGATGTACTACATAATTCTAATTTAGGTGTAATATATAATACAACCTTGACTTTTTTTTTATAGAAAAGCACCATATAGCCCTGAGATTGACAATTACACACAATATATCTCTAAGTGTTGACAATTACAAAGCAAATAAGGACCAACACTATATAACTCTAAATGTTTAGATGAAAGGTCATCCAGTGTATAAAAATGTAAACATAAAGTCATATTATATGTTTGGTCTAAACTCTAAACTCTAAACTCAAAGTTATCTAGTGTTTTTTTTTTCAAAAACTTAATGTGTCATTTGGATCAAGGTGAATAACCTCATTTATCTTCATTCACCCCATTGTCGAACAATATTTAAAATATTCACTTAGGTTAATCAAGATTAAACTTTTCCTTTCATTTACCTTCATTCACCCTATTTTATTAACCTCATTTTTGGAAGGTAATGAAGGTGGATGAGAAAACATAAGTAATACTTATACACAATCAAACATAAATACCCTATGTTCTAATACCTCCCTAATTCAATAAAAGGGTATATGTGTCAAAAAAAATTCATGTAGCCTTCGGTTACTCCAATCCAAACACAATCAAAATATCATTCATCTTAGTTCACTCAGACTAAGTTAATGTTCATCCAAATAATATTTTAAAATATTCACCCTAATTTACTTTTATTTTTCACCTAGGTTAATTTTTTAAGTTTGTTCTTACCCCGATTCACTCCTATCTAAATGAACCGTATGGTTATATTATGCATTACACCTAAACTCAATATTATATAATGCATCATTCCAATATAATAACAATATGGTAGAACACTTGGTAAGAACAAAGTAATCCAATCCAACAAGAGTAATTAGAGTGTCGTAAGAACAGAGGCATTCAAGGTGCTTGCTACATTGGCTTAAATTGTTTATAATACAATTCAACACTATTACAATAACTAGTTTTACTTCCGTGCAATGCACAGATTTATATATAATTACAAAAAGAATTATAAATGAAAAGAAGCTTTAATTTGGTCAGAGTACAACCTATTGTTCGTTCACTTCTCATATATGCTACCAACTAATTATTAAGATATTCAACACCATAACCTTTGCCCCAACGCCTCGGTTCTTGCTCCAACTTAGTTATGCGTTACTATAATAATAATAAGTAGAAGTAGAAACAGCAGGAGCTCCCTTCAATCAATTGATGAACTGAACAATTAAAAGATCGGTAGAATCCATCTCATATATATGCGTGTCTATATATATATATATATATATATATATGCATTAATAGGCTGCCTCAAATTCAGAACACACCTTCCGGACTTTCTTGGTGGCCGCCGAAATAGAGTCGTTCGTTCCGTGTATTAGATCATTTCTTCTCTTGCCGTCTCGACCCGCTTCTTTTTCTCCGGTCTTCAACAACAATGTTGTTCGTCTTTCTCTCTAGTGCTCTCTCTAGTGCTCCTGGCTGTTCTTTTCTCTCTTGCATTTAGAGTCTTAAACAAAGCCTTTCCTTTATTTTATTATGGCATTGGTATCTTTAGCTCCTATTTTTATGCATTGCTCTTTTTTTTTGTGAACTATTTATTTTAAAAAAAAATTGACAAATTTTTTTTAAATAAATAATTACCTTTAATAACTACTCCGGAAATATTTTTAAACTGAAAATGTGTTTCTTATTGACTCACTTTCAATCTGAACCACTCATTATTCAATCAAGAAATCAATGTGTATCCTCCTTTCTTATTTTAAGATAAGTTTTCAATTAATCCTCTATACACACACACACACACACACACATCTGTACCGTAAACTAGCTTAAATAATTTTAATTTTAAAAACAAAATGGTTTTCTAACGATATTTAATAGATGAAATATAAATCAACAAATATTGAAATTTGTTAATCAAGAATAGTAGATTATATTTGATGAGCTAAACCTTATGGTAATCAGGAATATTATTTTACATATTGACGAGCCCATGAAAGCACATAAAGAAGGGCAACGTTATAATTTTTGTATTGCGACTAATTATTCAAACCGGTCTTGATTTGAGGCCCAGAAGCAGAGCAGGGGTGTGCTTCTGGTTCTTCAATCCCTTCAATACAAACTCCTCAAACTTTGACAGATAACACAACAGAATTCGCATCCAGCGCATTTGTATTTTTTCTGCCTCGTACAACTAATTAATAAACCAGCATGTAGGAAAAGTACAAGTCGTCCTCATCCGCGCCAATTGTCTTTAAGAAGCCTCATCTCCCGGAGGGCATCAACAGGCGACTGACATCCCATCTTTTTCTGGTCAACCAAAGGACTTATGTCAATAAAACAAAACAAGAGTTGACCTATATGATGAAAGAAAAGCCCCGTTTAGGGTTTTGATCGCAGCTCCTTATCAAAACCCACCTCATCGTGCGTAAGAAGCTATAAAAGAAACCCTACCCGGACTACACAAGGGCGTGCAAGATTGTTATAATCGGATAGCAATACCTGAATATCAGCTATATCAACCCGCATGAATGGATTGGTCTCAAACTCTTCTTCAATGGTTGAGGGTATAGTTGGGAGTCCTGCTTTCCTCTGCTCTTGGGCCTGTGACAATTTTGCTGCTATCTTCTCATTTTCTGGCTCAATTGTTCTTGCAAACTGCAGGTTCTTCACAGTGTACTGAAACAACAGTTAGCCAAAATAAGATCCTCATTCCTCGAACCAGCCGTTATGAAATCCCTTCATTCCATAAGACATGAGACTTTTTTTTCTTTTTTTTTTGGAAGGGGAGGTGAGAGAGAGTGCTAATACAGTAAAACTCAAAGAACCTCATAGAAAGTTCACAACCAACTTGAAAAGAGAAAATGCTCTTCATACTTTCCCTCCTTTTGAGAAATGTCAAAATCCCTATCCTACCTCCTCCCACCATAAATTGGATGCAAGGAGGAAACACATTTACCAACTACATGTAAAACTCAACTTTCAGAGATAACAAAAAACTTCTTCCGTAAAATTATAAAAAAATCAAATATGCTGCATATGATATATAAAACGTAATGGTAGTTACCTCGTGGCCACAATATACTTGAGTTGGTTTAGGCAATGAACCCAGTGTGATACATAGAGACTGATACATCTGTTCCGCAGTACCCTCAAAAAATTTACCACATCCGGCAATGAACTACAGTAAAGCAAAAAGTATGTTACCCGAAAGCAGGGTCATATAAATCACTGAGCACACCAGACAATCATCTATCACCTACTCCAGTGGAGCACCCGATTAACAACATCCAGTATTAAATAATTCGGGCATCCAGACAAGAGTCCTCCCAGTCAGGATCACTCGGGTGAGCAGAAGGTATATGGAAACGTCAAAATAAGACGATCAAATCAGAACTTACCAAAGTGTCTCCTGTAAACACAGCCGGGGTCTCCTCTTCCTTTCCAGTGACATAGTAACTTATGTGACCTTTGGTGTGGCTAACAGATGAAAAGGAAGAAACAAGATAATGATAATAAGCAACTCAATCAAAAAGAAGCGAAGCCTCACTTACTTCTCTCATATTACAGTCCCCGTTGACTCCAATTATCTAATCTCATAGAAACTATGCATGTAACGGCAGAACTGGGACCACACCAAGCTATCTCTAGGGTACAGGTACAACCTACAATGACAATACCTAAAAGAGAAGTGGGCAGCGAGGACAAATTCATGCCTCAGTTTCCCGCTCTCTTCCTCCATGTCAAAGGGCATTGGTTTCCAAAAAAAGGTGTCAAAAGTTGACAGCTAAAAGGAAATAATTGGCATAACAGCCTGTAAAAAAATAACAGACGTAACTCCATCTAATCAAAGGGAATGGGAAAATACATGGAAACCAAATTACTAAGATATTTTATTCAATCGGATACCATGGTGTGTGAAGAGACAGGATATTGACTTCAGCACCCAGCGACAACTTGTCACCATTTTCCACTTCATCAGTACAACCTTTGACATTGTCAACTGAGCCGCCATAGACCTTAATTCCAGGCACCAGCTGCCGAAGCTTCTCATTTCCCCCAGCATGATCCCTAAAATTTACCAGCGTCCAGGAGAAGTGAGCAACCATTAACTTTGAGACCGTATTAGAAAACACAAAGTATCCACAAAATTACAATTAGCTTTAAGACCATATTAGAAAGCATCAGATACTATCAGCAGGCAGGAAGACAGGAGAGCACCACAAATCGTGAAGGTCTATTTGCCGAAAACACACACACACACACACACACACAAAACCAGTTAAGCTTTTCTGCTCATTATTGTTGACCTCTAGATGTGACAGAAACCAGAAATGGTGAGGCCCAAGTATTTGCACCAAAAAAATATACAAGGAAAAAAAAACATTAGTGGCAGTTGAGATGCTCTGCTAATTATTTAGTAAGTGAAGGCTAACAAAACATATCAAGAAAATGAGAACAGTATATTCTTGGTTATATATTAATATGATGGTCACAGTTATGATCTTCCGTGTAAGAAAGCCAGCAGGTCAGCACTTTGGAGAAAGTAATTCAAGAATGTCCGTACTCATGTGCACCACCAAGTCATTTAGTTGGAATAGACAGATACAACCATAACAACCACCCTATATGTCTCTCATCAAGAGCTAGGGAATTTAGGGTGTACACAGCCTCAACACCTGGTCATTTGCTTAGAAATTGACAGATATGCCCCAAAAAACATATATATTTTTCCTTGACAGCCACAGCAACCCATACGCAGGCAGATACAGAAAGGAGTAAGAAAAAAGACATTTCTCCCTGTAGTTCCTTTGGAGGTGGAAGGTACATTTGAGTTTTCATATTTTATTTAATCGAAAGAACAAACAAGGTTTGAAATCTGAAGATTCATCACACCAGACAAAAATGTGGGCTTTGGGCACCAGGCTTTTGCAATCTAGTAAAAGTAAAAAGCTACATGGAATCCAATGTCAAACAATTAACAAGGGCTGCTCCATATCTAAGTGAACGATTTTAAGCAATTACATACATTAACAAAAGAACACATGGTAGCCTAAATTGACCATTGTTTCTCAAGGATGAACAACAGCAATAACGCACAACTTTCCGAGCCAAAAATGATTGGTGAGTCTTCTGGAACCTAATGCACTAAGACTAGCTCTCTTAACAAAATCATCTCTAGTTTAGGGTGGAAGGTAAATTTCCTGGCTATTAACATAAGGAAAAATGCAGGCCAAGAAAAAAAAACTGATGCTTTCATAAGCTTAGTGCCATATGGTCAGCCACCAATGTTACATCATTACTGTCCAAAAGTACAATGCAACTAAGTTTTTGCAACTATTTCCAGAAAAATAAGAAAGTAATGCATTGACTGCATTATGTGTAAAATTACATGATATATGATAGATGGTGAACAAGACGTCCAGAGCCAAACCTGAGTATCACCCAACATTTATTGAATTTTGAATCAACCAATACACGAAATTAGCAATACACACCGATTTTAGAATTTCACACATTCATTGGCCATATATCAGTTATCGCCCATATTTGCCCAATATTTGCCTATATTTATTGTGGAAAAAAAATTTTAAAATCATGTCATGACAACCGTAACATATAAAATATCATTCATGACACCCTGATACCACAACACTACATACACGACTTTATGGCCTAGTCTACAGCCTTTGAAAAGTTAGGGCCCTAATTTTTTTAGTGCATTATATATATACACACAACACATACTTATGTACATGGGTACCTACGCATATGGGCCCTAAATATTTTTTTCTAGATTAGAACCTATGAAAGTCAAGCTGGCATTGAACTTGGAAGATGCCAAATCCTTCCACACTCAATCACACTAACTGCAGTCATACTCTAATCCTAGAATCTCAACAAAACAACATGACAATATTACAAGAAGCAAAAACTATACAGCAAAATACATCACACGTGAAATCGATGGCTTCTAGTATATAAAAACCATTCAAATTAAATAGAAATCTAATGGGTAGGAAATACTATATAGGTCACATTAGCTTTTGAGATTTGTTTCAACACGTCATATTATGGAAAATCATAAAAACTAAGACCATTAAAATTATCGAATCTAAAATAATAATGTTATTAAATAATAATGAGGTTTGGTAGATACATCTTATTTATGTATGAAGTATTAATGATGCTTGATAACTGATCTCAAATAAAATGAAATGATGTATATTGACAATTTTGGACATGTGATATTTTAATAAGATATATTATTTACTTATTAATCATTTATTAATATAATTATGAATAAAAAAGGTCTTGTTTATTAATTATTTACTTACGATCATAATTAACATTATTTTTAATAATTATTTATTTACAATTATGATTAATATTATTTTTAAGAACAACTTATTTAAAATTAAAATTAATATTATTTCTATCAATTAATAATGTATAATTATATTTAATAATTTTTTATTATTTTTTCACTTATAGTTATAATAAATATTATTCTTATTAATTTGTTATTTGAAATTATAAATAACATTTAGTGTATCATTTAAGTATCTATAATTATGATTACTATTATTTTTTTTTATAATTATTAATTTATCATCAAAATTAATATATAGTATCAAATATTTATTTATAATTATTATTATTATTTGTATTTGTATTGATTATTTAATTACAATTAAGACTGATAATATTTTTATTAATTATAATGAATACTTATAATTACCAACTTTTTGCACATATACTTATTAATTACTCCCTTCATATAAAAAAAAAAAGTCAGGTTATCACCAAATTTTGGTATAAAAAAGAAAAGTCACTTTAGACTAATTAAAACCTACTTTTCTCTTTTATCCTTACATTTATTTTTATTTTTTTCATTATCTATGCATTAAATGTTTTGTTATATTTCAATGAAAAGTATAAGTGAAATTTTAATACTACATTTATTAGATCCTAAAAAATTATGCAAATTGTTAAAATAACTTTCTTTTTTATGCGGAATAAGTATTTCTTTATGACTATAGTTAAAATTATTGTTTATAATTATGATAATATTGCTCTTATAAACAATTTATTTAAAAATAAAATTAATATTATTTGTATTGATTAATTATTGATAATTCTGCTTAATAATATTTTTGTTAATTGTTAATTTGTATTTATAATAATTATTATTCTCATAAATTTACTATTTTAAAATTATAATTCATATTTTTTGTATTAATTAATTATTTATAATTATAACTAATATTATTTTTATGAACAAAATAACTTTTTCATTAAAATTAATATTATTGGTATTGATTAATTATTTACAATTATAATTAATAAAAAAAATTATTCATTATTAATTTATAGTTATAATAAATACTATTCTTATAAATTTACTATTTAAGATTAAGATAAATATATTTTGCATTGAATAATTATTATAAATATGATTGAATCATTTTTATTATTTATTATTTCATCATTACAATTAATATTAATTTTGGTCATTTGTTCATGCATCGCCCTTTCTCAATAACCATATGGAAGCATATAAGAGCAGTTGTGGGTAGAAGAGATGTAACAGTAAGTTGAAAACACGAACTTCAGGCTTTGGTGATTCAATCCATGCAGCCCAAACAAAAGAAGCACGTGTTGGTGGCATTCTTGGTGCCATACATAGGTCAGAAGTATGATAGTAATGAAATTTTGCACTCTATTGTGTTGATTGTTGCTATGAGAATTGCACACCCCCCCTTTTAAAGCTAAATATGAGAGGTGGCTTGGCATATAAGATCGTGTTGCTAACCATGTGTTAGGCGTAAATGCACAATTTTGAAGTAGTAAAATCATTCTTACTTTTTAAAAAATAAAGTATTACTTTGATTAATTAGCTATTTTAAATTATAAAAAATATTATTTGTATCAATGATATAATTATAATTATAATTCATATTAATAATATGTTTATTAATTAAAACTAATTAATAATTATAACTAATAATATTATTATTTATTAATTAAGTAATTCTTTATGATTATAATTAGCATTATTTGTAACAATTATGATTAATGGTATTTTTATAAACCTATTTATCACTAAAATGAATATTATCTCTATTGATTAATAAGATATAATTATGATTAACAATATTTTTATTAATTGTTAATTTATAGTTATAATTATATTATTCTTATGAATTTGCTATTTATAATTATAAATAATAAATTTCACATTGATTAGTTGTTTAATTATGATTAAACCATTTTATTATTTATTTATTTATCATTTTAATTAATATTACTGTTATTAATTAATTATCTTAAAATATAATAAATATTATTTGTATTGATTATATAACTATAATTATGATAAATATTTCTCATAGTAAATTTTATTTATTTATTATTACAAGTAATATTATTACAATTAATTATTAATTCATAGATATAATTAATAATGTAAGATATTTTAAATATTTAGTAAAACTGGTGGTTGTGGATGGGTAATTTATAAGGATATAATGGTAATAGTGTGAGACATTTTAAATATTTAGTAAAAATTGTGGGACCTACTTATGAAATAATAATAATATATAATATGTAATATAAATAATAATATTCTGATAATAATATACAAAACAAACGACCTAAAAATAGGTTGTCAAATAGACATTTAATGCTAAATTTCCTATTAAACTCTTTCTCTAAGTCTTTTTTTCCTCAACCCCCCTATTCATATGCCCATTCAATTTCCAACAATTATCGAAGTACATTTATGCAATGGTTTATGATACGAGAGCAGCCCATGGCTACCACAGCAGATCAATTTGACCATGACAATAGCAACCCAACAACTGACGAGGAAGGATAAGGCCAAAACGTATCACACAACTTTCTGTGATTTTGTTCATAATTAGTTAGAAGGTTGTTATAGCTGTTAATAAGGTGCCTAGAAATATTCCAAAGGTTGTTACAATCATCGTCAATTTCATTTTTTTTTTAGTTCCGTAAGGCTCCATTTAGATGAAGGACATTGCTGATATGAGAGCACCATTGGAGCAAACTAATGCCTCTTCGAGTGGGCGAACTCCATATATGAAAGAGAGAGGGGAAATTTGATTCACATTGCCCAAATTGCTAGCTTAAAGAAAGCATAACTATAGGTACTCGAGCACACATTGGCCAAATTGAGAAAAATCTGCTTAGCCATGACAACACCATTAACGGCATAACCTAAGCACTAAACAACCATCACAGTGAACACTCCAAACCCCTTAACCAATATACCATGTTTCTCAATGAAATTCTTCATCACCTAGAAAAACAGGAAAATCCCACTCCTTTGCTTCCATCCAGTTCCACCACACCAGCTAATGATCCGAGACCGCCTTTGCTTCCTACGCCCACGTCACCCCTCTATTCTCCTTCATGAATCATCTCTACAACCCCTTTCCTCCAATGTTAAACCACCCAAATGTGAGCTCGCCCAATTTGATGGCTCCCAACCCCTCAACTGGATTTCCAAGCAAAAAGATGTCTCTAAACACACAACACATGATGAGCATAGAGTGGGCATTGCTAGCTTCCACGTGGTAAGACCTTAAACTCGTTGGTTCCAATAGATCCTTTAGGAATCAGCAATTATCTTCATGGTCTACACGTGCCCTAGAGCTCTGTTTCGAGTTTCCACATTTAGCAACCCACAAGCTACCTTGTACAAAGTACAAACTATGCCAAATCTGCTCCGGAATACTGGACCTACCACAAGAAGCAATTTTAAATTGCTTTATGTCCACTTCAAAAATCATAACAGAAATGACCTAGCTATGTTCAAACCATCCACCATCGTTGAAGCTATTGGCCTTTCTAGGCTTAAGCACCTGGATAGCAGAGTTCCCTTCAACCAAAATTCCCCCAATCAACCCCTCCAAACCCAATTCCACCAAATCCACATCCTCCAAATGCATATGTGCTTACCACCACTACCCCCACCTAATCACAACTCTCTTGATGGTCGCTTAACGGCGAATGTATTGAACATTGTGTTTCAAGTGTAAGGAAAAATACTATCCAAGACATCAATGCAAAAAAAAAACTGATCCTCATCTTCCTAGCCGATGAGGATGCGTTCATCGACAAGATACTACATGAAGAGGTCGAAGGAATCGAAGTGTTGCCAGAATCAAAACCATGATTGCTAAGCTTTCATTACATGCTCTAGTTGGCTCAATTGATACTCGTTCCCTTTGATTGCCAACTGAAATTGAGGCGCAATCAGTCATCGCCTTAGAGGATACCTCGAGTACTCATAATTATATTCATCCTCACATTATTTGCTTCGATGGATGTCTACCTACGTTTTGTGGTGACAGTGGGGATATGAGAAGGTGCACACTAAAGAGTGTGGTGTGGCATTCACAATCGCAATGCAGGAAAATTCATTTGAGATCAACTTGCACATACTCAAGGAAACTAGGGCAGATTTAATTTTTGGAGTGCAGTGGCTCACTACCCTTAGCCTGATAACAATTGGCAATCAAGCCCAGACTATGTAGTTCAAGCATTCATGCTAAACCATGACCCTCAATGGACTAAACACCCACTCCAGCCTAGCTCAAATCAACCCAACCCAACTCAAACAATCACATCAAACTTATTCCACTACCCTCTATTATCACATACAATTGTATATCTTAAACTCCAGCCACCACTCACCAACCCAAGCAATTTCCCCACCTAATGATTTGGCCCAGCTCCTAGATCTTTACCCAACTGTTTTCGTATAACCACAACAATTACCCCCCTCATCGCACTTACGACTACCATATTAATCTCAAGCCCAATTCTAAAACTGATACCCAAACTTTTAGAAATTTTTCAAAAATCTGAAATAAGAAAACAAGTGAGGGAGATGTTATCGTCCAAAATTATCCAACCTTCTGCAGGTCCATTTTCATCACCGATCCTATTAGTCAAGAAAAAGGATGACATGTGGTGTTTTTGTGTGATTACAAACCTCTATACGCCATCACCATCAAGTATTACTTCCTAATTCCCATAGTGGATTAACTTTTGAACAAGCTTCATGGGTATATTATTTCGAAGCGGGTATCATCAAATACAAGTCCACCCTCCCGACAATACCCAAAAACACCTTTTGTACCCATAAAGGCCACTATAAACTTTTGGTCATGCCCTCTGGTATTACCACTGCACCCTCCACCCAAGTAATAAAACCACGGTCACAGTCGCATTTGCAGTTGCAATCGCATTATCGAAGTGTCATGAACAATATTTTACATATTGTAGTTGTTACGACGTGATTTTTTTATTTTTTTGTCATAATAAATATTAGTAAATATCAGCAAATATCGATAAAATATCAGCAAATATCGATAAAATATCAGCAAATATCAACCAATAACCAATATATCACCGATAAATACGTGAAATTCTACAACCATCGGGTATCACCAATTTTGCATATCGGCTAACCCAAAATCTGATAAATATCGGCCCATAATGCATAGCAAGACCGATATTTAATTGTATGCCTCCACCCTTCCAAGGTGCCATGAGCTACATATTTCGTCCTCCCCTCCACAAATTTTATCCTAGTCTTTTTTTTACAATACCCTAACCTATAGCCCCTCTTGACCCAATCATCTAGCCCACCTCAAAATACAATTTATCACCACTTTGCCAAAAAAATCTAAGTGCACATTCAAAAATATCTAAGCTTATGTTATTTCCTCCCAAGGAGTAAAAGAGGAACTAACAAAGATTAATGCTATGACCAAGTGGCTAAAGCCAGACAATGTTTTGGGTGTAATTATCGTAAATTTATTAAAAACCACGCTAATATGGCACGAGTCATCCTAAGATGAGGGTAAGGAAAGCCAACTCGTTTGATTTGGAAAATACTAGAATGTTAGCTGATGTCTTTAGATTTTAGAAGAAATTATTAGTATATTAACTAATATCTTTAGTGTTTTTAGCAACTAAATATTAAGAGATAATTAGAAATATGGACACTAGGAGATTTTGTAAGATCTTATTAAGATATTCTAAACGATAAGGAAAGAGAATTAGTTTCCTCTTTTGAAAGGGCCTAGACCATATGGCATAATAGTATAAATAGGCATATACATTAATGCAATTTTTCAGCAATTGGGAATTAAAGAATCAATTAATTCTCCAATTCCCTCTCTCTTATTCTCACAATCCTTTATCTTCCCTACCGGCCATTGGCCATAGCTCACCCTTCCCCTCTCTTCTACTTTTAATTCTTCCCTAATTCACTCAATCAATCATCCTAATGCACTCTTCCACTTCTACAATCATCATGGGTCACAAGCACTCAATTCATAATAAGAGAAAGCCTAAGAATCGATCTGAGTTTGAATTCAATCAACCCCTTGCCTGTGATCACCAACCACCCTCGTCAACCTCTAGCAAGCCACCCATGAGGATATCAGAGCCTTTAGCCACCAATAGCCCCAACCACGGACCACACCATCCACCCCTATTCCTTCATTACCTTATGTGATAGCCCCCGAGATGAATTCTTGTTTACAATGAGATCTACAGGCACCACTTGTCTCATTGTTGGAGTAGCCAACCACACTAGCCAACCCCCAAAACCCTTCACGGCCTCTTCACATCCCCCGCCCCACTTCTACACACCTTGACACCACCCCAAAACCCTTGTGCATCCTTATCACAACACACAAGCAATAACAACCATAGTATATTCCCATCTTCGATTACTTTGGGGAGGCTCCTTAGCCTCCTAAATATCGATAATCAACCACTTAAGATTCTATACAAGTCCTAGTCAAACGTCAACCAGCCATCTCCTGCTAGTTTAAGTGGAACCTTAAGATCATTTAACAAGTATGTCAAGGTTACAAGGCTCTGGTTCCATAGGAGGCCAAACTAATGTCATTATTAGTTCAGGTTATCTAGAAATAAGTTCGAACAGGCTAGTTATTGTTGGAAGTGATTCAAAGGTGTTCTTGAGTTCTAACATGGAAGACATATGGCCTCTAAGACTCTCCACCACAGACCAGCCTACCTATAGAGCCTCCTTAGCCCCAAGCAACCCTACCTCCTAGGCTGCCTATTTTGTGGTCACATGCATAGCTTGACACTTCTTGCCTTCTTGGCCCACTATTCTGATGGTAAAATCATGTAAACAAATGTTTGTGATATCCTGTGTCAGCTCTTGGCATGAAGATGGGCCACATGGGACGAGTTCTAGAACCAATACAAATACTTCAAGCTTGAGAACAAGCTTGATTTGGAAGAAAGAAGGGAAAGGAAGGAAGGCCTACCCATTTGATTTGGAAATTATTAGTACATTTATTGATATCTTTAGGTTTTAGAAGGAAATTATTAGTATATTAGTCAACATCTTTAATATTACTTTTGGCAACTAAATATTAAGAGATAATTAGAATTATGGATACTAGGAGATTTTGTTAGATCTAATTAAGATATTCTACAAAATAGGAATGAGAATTAGTTTCCTTCTTTTGAAAAGGCCTAACCCATATGATGTAATAGCACAAATAGGCATATTTATTGATGTAATTTTCAGCAATTGAGGAATTAATGAATCGGTTAATTATCTAATTCCCTCTCTCTCGATTTCACGTGCTTTGTCTTTCTTCCTCTCTCTCCCTTGCTGGCCGCCGGCCCTACCGCCCCCTTCCCCTCTTTTCGACCTTTAATTCTTCCCTTATTCACTCAATCAATCCTCCCAATTCACTCATCTTCCGATTCTACAATCATATGGGTCACAAATGCTCAATTTACAATTAAAGAATGCAATTAATGATAGTCATATGGATCCCAAGTTTAAATTCAATCAAGAACTTCAGATCATGGCTCAGTCTCAGAATCGAATCAAAGCAATTAATGAGGAAAATAATCGAAACCATACCATAATCTTGTTTCACCTCTTACAAGTTTCCTCAAAAGGGAAGCATTCCATTGGGGCCCAAAGGCGAAATGGGACTTCCAAACTCTCAAAGCCGCTATGTCTCAAGCACCCGTACTTATCCTCCCCAATTTTGCTCAATCTTTCACAGTCTAGACAAATGCATTGGACACTGTCATTGGGGTTGTGCTCTCCCTGAGCCATCACCCGATTATCTTCTACAACAAGTGGCTACTACCAACTCTTTGGGAAGCATCAACATACACTAGAGAAGTGTTCACAATCATGATCTACATAAAGAGGTTCCACCAATACCTCCTAGGGCATCCATTTACTATCATCATTGATCATCAAAGCCTCAGATAGTTGATCGCTCAAGTAGTCTAAACACTAGAGTAATAGAAATAGATGGTGAAATTATTAGGATATGAAGTTTCAATTCAATAAAAACCTGGGGCACACTACTGGTGATGGACTTTCTTGTCAGACAACCGAGGCAATTGCTGAATGTCAAGCAATTACTAGGCCAACGTTTAGGAATTCAAACAAATTACAGTGTTACAAGCTAAAGCGAAAAGGCCCAAGCATTTATTACACAGATGAGGAGTTTCGTGATTGATTCACTATCATCCCTCCAATTACAATATGGATCAATTCTTAAAAGTAGTTGTATATATGTTGCTAATTGTGATTTTTGCCAAAAATTACTGGTTGAATACCATAGTTCTCCAACTAGAGGTCATTCAGACATTAATCAGACCATTGCACGCTTAGCTACCAATTTCTATTAGCCAAATATGCTGCAAGATGTCCGCCAATTTGTTCGCACCTGCAGTACCTAACCAAGCTCCTAAGGATCTATTGCAACCTCTATCCATTCCTATTCAAGTTTGGGATGACATTTCCATGGACTTCATAATGGAGCTACCACCTATGGTGGCAAAACTTGCATTTCGGTGATTTTTGACAGGTTGTCCAAGCATAGCCACTTTTGTGCTTTACTCCTCCATCACTGTTGTCCACCTCTCGGTCATTTATTGCAAGAGGATGCCTGGTTACATGGGTTCCCTCAGTCCAATGTATCAACTGTGACCACTTGTTCTTGAGTCACTTTTAACAGGAGCTTTTCAAGCTCAACCATACTGAGCTTAAGATGAGTAGTACAAATCACTTGCAGACCAATATGCAAATAGAGGCAGTCAACCAATGTCTAGAGACCTATTTGTGGGTTGTAATAGGTGATACTCCAGCCAAGTCAGTCCATTGTTTGTTGTGGCAGAGCTGTGGTATAACACTTCCACACATTTGTACATCAGTATGTTGCCATTTAGGCCATTTACAAGTGCCCTCCTCCTGTTATTGCCGATTATTTACCAGAGAGTTCCAATAATGAAGCTCTGAATACTTGGTTCGCGGACCGTGACCAGCTGTTGCAAAGCATTAAAGCCAATTTACAGCGGGTTTAGCTGCAGATGAAGTAACAAGAGGATCGCCATGGATGGATAAGAAATTCACAGTTGGTAGGTGGGTTTTTGTTAAACTGAATCCCAATAGCCAGACTAATGCTCACAACAAGTGATACCACAAGCTTTCGAAGAAATACTTTGGCCCCTTTCAGATATTGGAGCATATTGGTGCCATTGCCTGTAAGCTGCAGTTGCTACTTCATCTAGAATTCATCCCCTTTTTCACGTCTCTGCTTCAAATTGGTGCCCCAACCCTACTACAACTCAATCTCAGCCATTACCCAGTTCATTCATAGACAGACTACCCCACTATCGACCATTGGAAGTTCTGGCTCATAGACGTATCAAGAAGGACCATAAGTGCCAACAAGAAGTGTTAGTGTCATGGGAAGGCTGTGATGATTCCGAGTCTACTTAAGAAGAACTTAATCGATTCTGCAGCAGTTTCCCTCACTTCGACCTTGAGGATAAGGTTGGTCTTACAGCAGATGGTAGTGATACGTGACCAGCCCACCAACCCCAATCCCATGGCTACCTCAGCAGATCAATTGGACCATGACAGTAGCAGCCCAACAGCTGGGCCAGGAAGGATAAGGCCGAAACGGTATCACACAACCATTTGTGAGGCTACGGGATTATATTCATAATTAGCTAGAAGGTTGTTATAGCTGCTGAGATGTCTAGGCATATTCCAGAGGTTGCTGCAATCAATGTCAATTTCGATTTCTTTTAATTACCTAAAGCTAATTTTGCTGTGATGAATTGGCCTGCAGCCAATCCTTTAAATTAGGATACATTGAGCCGCGAGAAGGCAATAAATGTGAATCAAATTTCCTCCTTCTCTGTCTAATCCTCCCCTCTCCCTTTCATTTCCGGAGTTTGCCCACTAGAAGAGGCATTTGTTTGCTGCAGTATATTAGTGGTTTTAGGTCTCCCATTTCCTCATTTTTAACATTAATACGTCAAATGCAGCTTATACTGTGAAAGTACAAATTAGAGATGGATGATCAACACAGAAATTTAAACAAATTACCTAATTACTTACCAGTGGTGATGAGTGGTAAGAGCCATCTTAAGCTGCGCCTTATTCTGTTTAGCTGCTTCTATAACCTTCTCTGGCTCCACTGGATCAACAGCAGCCGCTTCTCTCGTTGGCTCGTCTATTATTCTGTTTTTTAAACACAAACATATATCAAAAATATGAATTTGTGATAATTAATTACCAGAGAAAAGAGGAGAGTACAAGGTTAAGCGTACAGGTAGGCGTAGTTGTCACCCAAACATGGGATATGAAGAATCTGCATTTTTCTGCTTTCCGTCTTCTGTGTAATATGATATCTTTGTCCGCCACCGGAATACCCGATTGCGTTCTAAATTTATAAAGGAGTGCCTCGCCGTGTAGAATTTGGATCTCGAAGGAAGTGGCTGTATACGACGTGCGCAGGCTGGGGGTCCGCGGTAGTTAGATAGCAAGCCGTGTGGCAAATGGCTCATCAAAATTAGGTCATTTTGAGGCAAGACAAAATCGAATTTGTTATATGATTGGTTTAAGATTGAGTTGGGTTGGATATTGGGTCCGGTCGCAACTTAATTTATAACATTTTTCAATTTTTGAATTTTATCAAAGTCTAAATATTTAGGTAGAATTTAGATTTAAAAAATATTTTATAATTTATATTAGCATTTTTTTGTTATTAATTTATTATAATAAATAAATTGAATTTTATAATTTTATTATTGTTGTTATACTTATTATAATAATTATTATTATCATAATATATGTAATATTAGTAGCAAATCATTATCAAAAAATATGTAATAATAATGACAAATTATTATTATTATTATAAATATAGTTATAACTATTATTGCAAATACAATTATAATTGTTATTATGACTGTTATAGTATTAATAATTATCATATTAAGTAGTATTATTATCTTTAAAAATATTAAATCATTATTATTATGAGAAATATAAATATAAACTTTATTATTATAATTATATTAATAACAGTGACAAATACTTAAATATATGATTAAATATGTATATATGTGTAACCACCCCCAAATTTACTATTAAAAAATTTCGTTTGATTAAAAGGGCTTAATGGAAGCGAAAAGATAAAGCCATAAAATCGGGGGCATTACCGCCAAACTTAGTACAAATGGTTCACTCCTACCGTTCCAGTACTAAGTGTTAAGGCTGAATAAGGTTAACATTAAACACGAGTCGTTAATAAAAATACATGTCGTTAGTAAAGCACAAGTCCTACAGAAATCATAGTGCGGTTTAGGATTACAATCCAAAGAGTATGTGACTAGAGTTTTTTCAAAACATAAAGCACAGTACGATATCACAACTAAAATATGATAATACATGGTCCAATAAAAGAAAACAGAGTCCGACCGAGTCGCTCTCGATCCCCAATTCAGGTCTAAGCTCAACGCTTAGCCTCATTTGACGCCTCGTAAGTGTTGTAGGCATCGAAGACATCATCCCATACCTGCACAAGCTCAGATGGGTCTTCTTCTTGTGGGAATGAGCAGCACCCATGAAACGGGCGATCAATGATTCAATACGCTACGTACTAAGTAAGGTTACAGATGCGCTAAGGCCAAACATACAAAACATACAACATAGCATACATGGCACAATCACATGAGCCGCATGTAGTAATCCAGATAATGAAGGCCGGCTATGGTCCAATTAGACTTATTTTCTTTTGGATCTCTGTTAAATATAGTCATTTCACACCATAATCTTTATTAATCCATGCGAGTGCGGGAACCCCACTATTATAGCCGGTGGATTGGTCACTTATAGGGCAAAATGCACCTAACCACTATTTTATACCGGTGGATCAGTCTCCAGGGCAGAACGCTCCTGGCCACTATTATGCCGGTGGATCGGTCTGGGCCCGGCTCAACAATCTTACTCTTTAAGTAATTAGTATCTTATTCGTGTCTTATTAGATAAAGCTTTTCACCCTTGACATGCATGTCAACTACCTTCTACTTCTATTCTCCCAAGAGGGCTCGTCCCATATCTTGAGACTCTTGCGCCCCTTATCACACCCCGACACCTATTCCTCTTTACACTTACCCTTCGATGGACAACCCAACTCCTACGAGTGTGGGTTAGGGCCCAACACCTCATGACATCAACTCTACCTACTATCACCCCCTAGGGTATTCCCTTGAAAACCCTAATTGGACTGATGTGGCCTAACCCTCTCTCTCACTTACACTACCATTACCTCGTTTATCGCCCCATACCTTAACTTATTAGATCCAATCCCAACTCATATCATCTTACCTTTCGATTTCATATGTGACTGGAAAAACCCTAGCTGACCGCTTCAAACCCTAGTACCTTTCTTCTCCCACAAGTAACCTCTCTATTTTTTACCTAATATCTCTTCTCTCCCACGACACCCATAATCACCCCTTATATAATAAAATCTCACTCTGAACCCGTACTCCACTCTTCCTTAATTATTTTTTTACTCCCATATTTTCCAAATTACCACTTCCTCCCAAAACCCTAATCGTGTCCCTTATACACCCTTACACCAACCTACGTATTATTTTTCATCCCAAGTTTCCAATCACTCCACAATTCTCCCCTTAGCTTGTTTACACCCTAAATCATTTTTTCTCACGTAAAGATCACCCCCATGCAAGTTTTATCCATCCCATTCAAGCACCCAAAGTCCCCATGCAAATTTTAAGATTCTCATGCATGGTTCCCATCTCTCATTCATTTTGGTCATTCCTTCCTCTTTAATTTCCTCTCATGGATCATGAGGTATTTTGGTTAACCTCATATCCCCCTTAGTGAACTCATTTCCCATTTCTTTCTTTTGGTCCTTTTATTCCCATATCATATTATCAATTATCCTAACATGCATGTCCTAAAGGGCCATATCATATCACACCATAATCACCACATATACATATCATACTCATGTCATAAGAAACACATATAAGCATACCTCAACTCCAAGCTGCGCTACACATAAGCCAAGTTAAGAACAATCATACGATACACAACATAACATGATATATATAGCATCCAAGGCATACAAGTCACGTAACACACATGGGCCTTAGCTACATCCTTACCTAAAATGATGTCGAACTTGGAGCACGCTCCTAGGCCTCCTTAGGGTTTTGGCTCGATTCACCTATAAAAGGGAAAATACTAAGGATTAGTTTCCCTCCTACAAAAGTACCATTACCCCTTATTTTAGTCTAAGATTAGGATTATTATTTTTAAAGGGAGTATTATACGTGAAAACTAGAGTTTTTATCTTCAAGTTAGCCTATTAGATATTACTAGTCAAAATATGTTTATGTTAATATTTATTACTATATTTATATTATTAAACCTACTAGCTTTATTCTTTTAACAATATTACTAATACTAATTATATCAAAATAGTGATAATAACAATAATAATAATAATAATAATAATAATAATAATAATAATAATAATAATGCTAATACTTATAGTAATAGAAACCCTAGCATTTTTAAGGCTAAGGCTAATAATAGTGTTAGGGTTAAAATAATAGTATAATAGCAGTAATACCAATAGAGTACTAATATTCTTAATGATAATAGTTATATTTGATTAATAATAATATAAGGATTCAATATATTTTTGTCACAATAATAGTAACAAAATAATAACAACAACAACAACAACAACAATGATATCATAGTAATAATGTTAGTGATAAAGGCATTAAGAATAATATTAGCGATATTCTAATATTAAATAGTAAAATACTAAGGCTTAAGTATTCTTCTTCTTTAACGACAAAATGATAATACACCAACTTCAGTTTAAATAACATTAATAATAATAAAAATAGTAGTAGTGGTAATAATAATAATAACGATAAAAATGTTAAGTATAATAATAATAACAATAACAATGATAATAGTAACCAAAATGATGATGATAATAATAATAATAATAATAATAATAATAATAATAATAATAATAATAATAATAATAATAATAATAATAATAATAATAATAATAATAATATAAGGGTCCAAATATTTATATTAATAAATAAAAGTGATAATGGACAAAGTTAGTATTAACAATATTAGCAAGGAAATAATGATAATGATAATGGTAATGGTAATAATAATAGTAATAATAACAACAATAATAAAAATAAAGTTGGGTTAAGTAGTAATAATAATAATAGTAATGGCATTAATAATAATAATAATAATAATAATAATAATAATACTAATAGCAATGATAGTAAAAATGATAATAGTAATATAAGGGTTCAAATGTTTACCATAATAGTAAAGATAATGATAATAAGCCATAGCTAGCATTAGTAATAATAGTAGGAATACTAGTGAGGTTAGTAATAATAATAATAGTAAATGAGGAAAAGTCCTAATCATAATAACACTAAAGCTGTAGGTCATTATTAATGATAATATTATTATTAGTTAGGAAAATCATAAAGTTAGGTTAAGTAGTAGTAGCAATAATAGTAGTAGTAGTAGTAGTAGTAGTAATAGTAGTAGTAGTAGTAGTAGTAGTAGTAACAATAGAGGACAACCATCGAAAAGGATAATAGTAATATAAGAATCCCAATGTTTACACTAATAATAAAGGTGATAATAGCCAAATTAGATTTGGTAAGAAAATACTACTACTACTACTACTACTAATAATAATAATAATAATAATAATAGTAATAGTAATAATAATAATAATAATAATAAACGAGCCGAGCCCGAGCCTCATTTTGAGGCTCGTTTAATTAAACGAACGAGCCGAACCGAGCTTTTAACGAGCCGAGCCGAGCCGAATACCGAACTGGCTCAGCTCATTTACAGCCCTATCAGTGGCGGAACCGCCGACGGCGTGTGGCGGCGACGGCGGCGGCAGTGGAGGAGGAAGAGAGGTGGGAAGATGGATATGTAGGCTAAAGGAGAGGAAGTGGAGGGGTGTTTGAGGTGGTGGAAGGTGAAACAGGTGGAGAGGGGTGGAATGGAGGGGGTGTTGCAACTAGGAGTGGCGGCGCATGATGGTTGGCATGGTGGCCGAAGGTGGTGGAAGATTGAGAAAGTAGAAGGAGAGGGAGGCAGGGGGAGATAAAGGTATGGGAAGGTAGGGGAAGGTTCCCTGGATGTTTTGGAGGGTGGAGGAGGTGCTGATTGCGGCATAATTGGCAGAGGGTGAGGCGCGAGGGGCGGTGCGGGGTTGGTGAGGGCTGATAGAGAAGGCACTTTTGCACGGCCCGAGTGGATCGTGCAAGGCAAGATAGGGGAGGAGGGTGGTCCATTTTTGTAGAGGGAGGTGCGGGGAAGGTTTTTGCGAGAGGCGTTTGTTGCGGCGATCATCGACGACGGTGAAATAAGGGGCTAATAGGGTGGCAGCGAGCGGTTGGAGTTTCTAGGCTACAAAAAGGGAGCTCTACCCAGGCTGCTAATGGGGGTATTTATAGGCTAATTGAGGGGGAAATGACGAAGGGGAAGAAGACAAGAGGGGCAGGTGTGGCAGGACCACCAGCCGACGGTGGCAGGCGGTGCAGTACTACCATGGCAGGTTAGATTGGGTCGGGAGAAAAAAGGGAAGGAGATGGGCACGCGAGGAGGGGAGAGATGGGGTTGGTCGGGGTCAAAAAAGGGAAGAAAATGATGGGGAGGGGAAGAGAAGGGAGGTCGGACGGCGTTGGTGGCTGTTGGCAGCAGAAGTTTCAGGCGGCGAATTTGTAGGTCGGGAGTGCAGGTCGCGTGGAAGAAGAAAGAAAGGGAAAGAGGTGGATCGGCGGTCCAGGAGAAGGAGAAAAGAAAAGAAGAACTGACCGCCGGTTGGGTACAGGGTCACGGCTCGTTGTCACGGTCCGTGACTTGCCCCAAGCATCTAGCCAATGAGCCATGCGAATATGGGTGCTCCCTGGTTGCCTGACAGTTGCTAATGTCGATGTTATGTCTCAGGTACGACTCGGTGTCCCTCTCATGCATCTCTATTGTGTTATTATTGCGGGATGTTGCGCATATTCGGCATGGTGCTCGGCGGTTCGTAATGTGGGATGCTGGCCTCGCCAGGGGCGCTGGGGCCGAAACCTCTGAGCACGTGACAAAGTGGTATCAGAGCAGCTCGTTGCCAGTGTCAGTCAGCAAGCATTTTGCCGTGTTGTTGGCTATCCTGAAGGACTGTGGGTAGGCCGTGGGTGTGAGGCACGTTGTGAGACGACCGGCTTCGAAGGAGTGAAGCCAAGGGGAGGTCGTGAGTGCCGCACGGGTCCATTGACAAAGGTGTTGGTGAACGTGGTTTGGTGTGGGATCCAGGCCATTGAAATGGGTTGCTGAGGGCCGCGCGATGAGTCGATCTCGGGCGCGCATGGAGTCGCTGCAATGGGGTCGGATATGCCGCAACAGATATGTTGAGTACGAGATGTTGGTTGGACTACGAGCCTTGCGGGGCAACGTATGGTAGTTGCACGATGTTTTCCCAATATGGGGCGAGCGTTGAAGGACTGTCGTGAGGACAGCACTTGAGATGCAGGGAAGCAATGTTGGGACCCCTCTGTGGTGCAAACGAGGGCGTTTGCGATTTTGGGTGGGGGAGAATGTCACGGTCCGTGACTTGTCCCAAGAATCTAGCCAATGAGCCATGCGAATATGGGTGCTCCCTGGTTGCCTGATAGTTGCTAATGTCGATGTTATGTCTCAGGTACGACTCGGTGTCCCTCTCATGCATCTCTATTGTGTTATTATTGCGGGATGTTGCGCATATTCGGCATGGTGCTCGGCGGTTCGTAATGTGGGATGCTGGCCTCGCCAGGGGCGCTGGGGCCGAAACCTCTGAGCACGTGACATCGTGGCTTGGACTGCACAAGACAGGTCAGGGAGGAGAGTTTGGGCCGCGGGTTGGGCCAAACCGGGGGGAAGAAGGAAAAATAAGTAAAAGAGGAAGAAAGAAAAAGGAAAAGAAAGGAGAAAAAGGATAAAGGATAAAGGATAAAATGTTTGGGTTGGGGTATTTGGTCTTGTAACACCCCCAAAATTTACACATTTTTTTAAAACAATACTCATAAATTAAAACCGTAAATTTCTGGGGATGTTACCGCCACACTTAATACCAAATTGGTTCTCTCCGACCGTTCTGGTACTAAGTGCTAAGGCTAAGAAAATATTATTAATAATACCATACAAATCAAATTTTATAAAAACAAGAATCAGAGTACGTACAATTCTTACATAATTCGAAATACCAACTATTGTTTTTCCAGATAATAACTGAACAACATAAATAAAATTGTTTCGACAATTCAAACATAATAAAGGTAACATGAGTCATAATTTTAAATAAAGGAAAACGACCATGCTGCTCTAGAGATTGATCCGGCCCAGCTATCATTCTGCCCCTCCTGATGTCCCATAGACATCAATAGCATAAAAGTAGGTATCTCCTACCTGCAACAGATCAGACGGGCCTTATGCTCGTGGGAAGGAGCAGCACCCATGAAATGGGTGATCAGTACGCTATGTACTGAGTAAGGTAGCCAAATACCAAGGCTGGCATATAACACATTAAATCATGCAGATACAATTACAACCCATACATATGGTACATAAAAGCATAAAAGGGAAAACCATAGCCCAAAGTCAACAAGTCCACACACATAAAGTCCAAAGAGGTCCAGGTTAATTATTCAGTCTTTCTTTCATCAGAATTCGGTTCATATCATGTTCTTTATTAGGTCCATACGAGTATGGGAACCCCACTATTTTAGCCGGTGGATCGGTCTGGCCCCTTTCTCATACGGTGTTCCACTATAAGTAATTAGTGTTTTCCCACATCTTATCAACATAATTAGTTTGGTTTGTTGAGCTCGGGATCCCCCACTATTATAGCCGGTGGATCGGTCGCGAGGAAAATATTCCCTGCCACTATTATAGCCAGTGGATCGGTCTAGGCCTGGCTCAACATCTTCCACCTTACGTTTTTAATAAGTTAAGTATCTTATTCAGATGTTCATTTCAAGACATGAAAATTAGGTTCCTACCATGCTTACTCCTCAACTCAGGTTAACCACTTCAACCCTAGTTAATCATCCCATCATACTTGACATACCCTAATATCCCTAAAAACCCTAGCTACCATGTAAACCCTAACTCCACGTAAATCACACTCTCATGCAAACCCTAATTCCCATACAAACCCTAGCTCCACGTGACTTACGCTTCCATGCAAATCCTAGCTCCCATGCAAACCCTACCTCCACGTAAACTACATTTCCATGCAAACCCTAACTCCACGTAAACCACGCTTCCATGCAAACCCTAATTCCACGTAGACCATACTTCCATGCAAACTCTAATTCCACGTAACATGCTTCCATGCAACCCAAATTCACATGTAGGCCCTAACTTCACATAGACCACACTTCCATGCAAACCCTGATTCATATGCAAAGCCTAGTTCCCATATACCACACTCCCATGCAAACTCTAATTCATATGCCAACCCTAGCTCCACGTAGACATGCTTCCATGCAAACTATAGCACCATACTATTTCATGCAAAACTCCAACCCGTACCATTTCATGCAAAACCCTAGCACCATGCCCTTTTATGCAAAACCCTAATACCATGTTGTTACACTTCCCATCATGATTTTACAACCCTTACATGTATGTTTTAAGGCCATATCATACAATAATAACATAAACATACACTTAATTCTCATGCCACAGTGTATTCACACCAACATACTTCAACTCTTAACCATGCCATATATAAAATAATTAATAATAATAAACATAGAATGCATGGCATATGAAACACATAATGCATATAAATATACAAACGACCTTAGTAAACCCTTACCTAAAATGACACCGGTCTTGGTGCACGCTCCTATTCCACTTGAGGGGTTTGACTGGGTTCACCTATTATATAAAAGTATACTAGAATTAGGCTCCCTTATAAAATTTTATTATTCTCTAACTTATTCTAAGATTTGTTTTTTTATTAAAATAATATTACACAATAATTAACTATACAAAATATTACTTAAAAATACAAATAAATTACTATTTCCATTCGAAAAGGGTGGTGATATAAGTGTTTCTACCCTTCACCAAAATAGTATTAGTAATAGTAATAGTAATAGTAATAGTAATAATAATAATAATAATAACAATAATAACAATAATAATAATAGTAAAACATTGTTAATAATACTCTTATTAGTAGAATATTAATATTAATAATTCCATAAATCTTACAATTACAAGGTGGCTTTCCAAACCACCCCATTTAATAATAATACTATTCGAAAATGTAATAATGATATTAATATTATATATATACTTATAATATAAAAGTTAATAAAGATAATAATAATAATAATATAATTAGTAATAATGTTAAAAATGTTAATAATAGTAATAAAAAGCAAAGGTGCGAGACTTAATTAAATTTTTAGGTTTCCACCCCTCCTGAAATAATTAAAATATTAAATAAATAATTACACTAATAAGAGTAATATTAACAATATTATTATTAATAATAATAAACATGTAATAATTCCATTAAATAACCAAAATTTGAGAATAATAATTTATCTAACTCAAGAATACTCCCAAACCTGTCAACAAAATTTAGCAATTAGGATAAAGTTGATAACAATAATAATAATAATTATAATAATAATTAAAGTTGAACTAACATTAAAAATTAGGATAAAAGCATAATAATTCGAAAGGAAGTGTTTAAAAGGTCTAAGGTTTCACCTTAAGTTGGTGGGGATTGGTGGCACCTGCGGTGGTTCCCGAAGGTGGCCGGAAAAGTGATCTAAGAGGGGTGAAAATGAAGAAAAAGAGGGAAGGGGAAAGGAGAAAAATAAAATAAGTTTATGGGTCGGTGGAGGAGACTTAGCAGGAGATATTGGGTGGTTGAGAGGGTGGCAGAAGTGGCGGATGTGGTGGTGGACGGTGGTTCAAGGTTTCGGGGTAAAAATTCTGGCGAGAGAACTAGCAAACTTTGCACGGTTATGGAGGCCCATACAAGGATAATCGAAGGATGCGAATGGTTTAATTAACTAGAGGGTGTTGCAGGGAAGAGTTTGGGAGGAAGAAGAGGTGACGAGGTTGGCTAACGGAGGAGGAAAGCGTGTCTAATGGGGCGGTGGCGCACAGACTAGTGCTTAGGGTTTCGGGGAAATAAATCTTGAAAACAGGCCATACGAAGGGTATTTATAGTGGTGGAGGTTAGGCTCGAGTGTTGGAGGTTACCAGAAGGTCAAATTCGGTGGGAAAATAGGTTGGTTATGTCGTTGATCGGGTGGCACAAATTTAAAATTTTGCCCGACCTTTGTAAGGGAAATGGGGGCAAATGTGGGGAAGAAAAGGAGAGTGGGGCAATTCAAATCGAAGTGTGCATCGAGAGGAAGAGAATGGGCGGGATAAAGGCTGGTCATGACATGTGTGGCCAGTGGCGCCATTTTCAGGGGAGGTGGAAGGTGGCAGTTATGGCGTCGGGGAAGAAGAAGGAAGGAGGAGGAAGAAAGGTGGCTGGGCCGGCGGTTCAAGAAAAAGAAAGGAAAGGAAAGAAAACTGAATGGACATGAGGTGAGGGGGGAATTAAGTGAAACGCAGAGTTTAGGTGGAAAATGGGATGAAGAGCGGCGTTCTGGTGCGGTCGAACGCAACGGTAAAAGAATGAAAATCAAACACAGTGTTCGAGAGGAAGAAGGAGTCCAAATGCGGCGTGGAGACGGGGAGGACAAATGATGACGTGCAGGCCGAGCCGTGCCGAAGGAAAATGAAGAAGAAAAGGGAATTGGGCCGGTGCAACATGCCCAATTCGGGGAAGAAAAAGAAAAAAGAAAAGAAGAAGAAGGAAAAGAAAGAAAAAGGAAGAAAGAAAAGGAAAAAGGAGGATAGAAAAATAGGAATGTTGGGTTAAATAAATAATTTAAAATATTTGGAATATTTAAAAAATAATAATATTTAAATCCCTTTTTAGGCTAAGTTAGGATTTTTAAAATATTTTCTAAAATTTCCATTTTAATTTAGTAAATCACTCTAATTTTAATAAATTAAATTATTTATGAAATTAACATTAATTTGAAACTATTTTCTCTTTCTTAATTTAAACAAAATATTTTATTTAAATAAATTACCAAATTAAAATCTTTAATTAGTTAATATACCCAAATTTCCTCTAATTAACATATTTATAAAATTTCTTATTAATTTGCCCTAATAAATTCCCTTTTATTTTAGTAAAAATAATTTATTAAATTAAATTTACCAATAAAACCTTATTTAAATATAATCTTTAAAAGTAAAAAATTTGGGGCATTGCAGGTCTTTATTTATTTTTATATTTATGTTGGATATTTAATTTTAATAATAATTATTTTAAGTATAATAATTAAATTCATTTTTAGATTAATTGGGCTATTTTGGATAAATTTTCCTTAACTTCCATTTTAATTAGTAAAATGTCCAAAATTTCCTAAATAATTTATTTATTATTTTCTCTTTATTTTCCTTAATTAATTTCCTCTTTATTTAATAAAATAATTTATTTTCTTAATTTTCCTAATAAATCATTATTCTGCCATAATTCCTAAATTAGGATTTTTGGGGTATTTCAATATGTATATATATTGTAGGCAAATATTTAGTAAAACTAGGGTGACGAAATTTTAGAAAATCAATTTATAAAGAAACTTTAGAAATATTATGGTATATTTTTTTTCCTTATACTTCTATTGAGAGATATTTTATTTTATTTTAAAAAAATGCTAATATAGAATGTTGCACCTATTTCCTATGTGAAATTGGTTGTATGTATCTCTAGACAGATTTTCCTATTTGATGCTTTATCTGAAAATTTCTCCCCATCTCTAGTTGATGTTATTTTTAATTTGGATCACAAATTCTTTCCTACCATGAATCTTAAATGTGTATGATTGTATCTTGATGGTGGGCACCTCTCTCTCCTTCTCTCACTTTATAAGATTAGGATTATGAAATGTTGTTAACCTTTGTAGTTAATCAACTTGAAAATTTACTAGAAGTAGATGTGTATGCATATTTTCTCCATGAAAATGAAATGCATAAAAATTCCCTTTGAAAATTATGCATGTTTCATGGGTCTAAAATTTTGAAAATAATTTGGCAGCTGATAAACATTGGTTGTGCACTATGCCTTTACTCTGCAAAGGACTAACATTTATGACTCTAATAAATGGGGCAAGTCTCTACTGAAATGCACAAAAAGCCACATGGGTATTGGGGCAATAATAGCAGCTGATAATAGACGCTAAGATCTCTCAATGATAAGGCATTTGTTATAACTTGCCATTGTGCTAGCTTCTATTGAGGATATGATGCATCATGACACTCTCCACATAAACTGCTTGTGTCTGGACATACCTTAACTGTATAATGTTGTACTTCCCTTGCTTTTCACAAGAATTATCTTGAATATGGGGTAACAAGCTATTTATTACACTCATTAATTTACTAATCAACCATGAGTGATGAGCTTTGTAGGGGAATGTTGCCATTGAACTTTCTTAATATGAATGGCATGGATCCATTTAATCAAGAATTTCCTTCCCCACGATAAGCTGCCACAAAAATCTACCAATAGTTGCTTGTTATAGCTTTATAAATGTTTAATACCCAATCCCCCTTCTTTTTTTGATAAAAAAAATATAGTTTTAGAAGATTTATTACTAGCTATATTGTTGCCTCACCAGAAAAAACTCTTACATAAGCTCTTAATTTTAGCAATCACAGTCTTTGGTAAAAGATAAATCTGTGCCTAGAAATAACTTACACTAAATATCACTAAATTTATGAGTTGTAGTCTTCCTACATAATTTAGGTACCTAGAAATCCAGTTGTTGATCTTGTTGACTAGCTTATCTAACGGTACACCATAGTGTTGTATGCTCAGTCTTCTCGTCTCCAAAGAAATACCTTAACGGAAATTCCCCTTCTAAGCACCCCAAATGTTCCCAATACTTGTCTTTTTTTTTGTCTATGTCTAACCCCAAAAAAACTAAGTGCCGATTTTACTTAGATTTGTGTGTAAACCAGAAGTACTAGCAAACTCCTCCAAACTTTTAGCTATGAGTGATGTTGAGTGCATATCTCCTCTACATATATATATATATATATATATATATATATATATATATATATATATATGTGTGTGTGTGTGTGTGTGTGTGTGTGTGTGTGTGTGTGTGTGTGTGTGTGTGTGTGTATGTATGTATGTAGTACATATGTAATATCAAAGTTGTAAGAGTAACGAGAAAATGATAGTATATAAGTATATTTGTAGGATATATATATGTATATATAAATATATATCTATATATCTATATGTATGTATATATGTGTGTGTGTATACATATATATACATACATGATTGAAGTTGTAAGAAAATGATATCTCTATTTAAATAAAAGTTTTATCTTGTAAATGATCACTCATCATTGATAGTATGTAAGTATATTTGTAGGATCCATGGCATCTTCATCGGATACTGCACATTGGACCAAATCAAGCCATCAAATATTTGTTCAATTATGTGTTGAAGAGGTTAAGAAAGGCAATACGCCTAGTTCACGTTTCAACAATATTGGATGGTCCAATATTGTTGATGGTCTTAATAGGCTTGAAAATGTGCGATACCAAAAAATTCAAGTGAAAAATCATTTTACCTCAATAAAAAAATATTTCTTAGCATGGTTGAAACTTGAAAGTTAAACTGGACTTGGGAGAGACCCAATAATGGGTGCAATCACTTGTGAGGAGGATAGATGGAAGATATTTATTCATGTAAATTATAATTATATATTTTTTCACTTATTTTTTATTATTATACATAACGTGTAATAATTTCAATTTTTTTCTAATAAAACCCAAGTTGCAAACACTTTTGCAACAAGCCAATTACCCATTTAGATGAGCTTCGGTTAATATTTGGTGTTACTCATACAATTGGAGAGCATTCATGGGCTCTATCTTAAGATCTCATCCAAGTTTTAATAAGGATGATGAAGAGTTAAGAACAAGTAATGCGGGTCCTTCTAAATTCCAAAAAGTCATTGAGATCGAGGGTTGTGATTCTAGTGATTTAGATGGTGGGACATGCCAAAAGGAAAAGTCAAGCAACAAGCATTCTAAGAGTCAACAATCTAGTTCTCGTGAGAGAAAAGAGTCAGCTAGTGATTGATAATAAGTTGCTACAATTGTGTGAATCTGCATTTAAGAGTAACGATGATCCTCCTTTGCCAACACCTCAAGCTTCAATAACCCCCACCATAAAAGAATGTTTGGCTATTCTAAATGCCATGGCTAATGAAATTTCTGATGAGTGATTTATCCTCAGTACTAATGCTTTCAAGGATCTTGATAACAGAGACATATGGATGTATATGGCTCTCTAAAAATGTAATGTTTGGTTGAAATCTTTAAGAAATCCATCTAAGAATTGATCAAGGATGTTAGGTTATTATGGTATTTTGTAAAAGACTAGTTTCTTTGAGGGTTTTTTTTTTGTAAAACCATGAAGTATAAATTATCCTTTTTATGTTGAACTTATGTAATTTTCTTGAATTGTGACTTTTAGTTATATCATCCGTTCCTTAAATGATCTACCTTTGATAGACTTTGGTCAATCAATCAAATGCATATCATAGTTGCTTGAATTAGCTCTGAAGTATTCATGTTCTTATGTAAATGTTGTTTATTGTATATAATTTGAATTAGCTTTTGGTGGGATACAAGATTATATTTTATGCATTCTTATTAATTCAATATATATTGGATATATGTATAATACAAGTGATGCTTTGATTTTGAATAGATGGATGATTGAAAAAAAATAATTCTACTACTACTTTTACTTATACTACAACGTTTGCAAAAGAGAAGGAAGACATCTATTGAGAAGTAATTTTGTTTGGATTATTCTAAAACAGGTCACTAGTTTGTCCAGCTTATATTAAATGGTCATGATAGGCTATGTAATGATTTATTTAGAATGAAGAAGGATGCTTTTTTAAGGTTATCAAGTTTTTTATGATCAAGGATGTTGCTAAGTGATACTTATAGTGTGATTGTTTAAGAACAATTGACAATTTTTTAGATATATAATTCGTCACAATGAAATGAATAGAGTTGTGTAAGATCAATTTCAACACTTTGGAGAGACCATTAGTAGATATTTCAAAAAAAAATTAATTGCTATATCAAAGATTGCTTGTGAGATTATAAGGCCTCATCGAAGCCTTGATGAGGTCCCTCTTGAGATCATAAATGATTCAAGACTTTGGATTTATTTTAAAGATTGTGTAGGAGAGATAGATGGAACACATATCGATACTTGTGTTACAAAGAATGAACAAACATCCTATCATAATTGTAAAGGAGTGTGTTCCCAAAATATTATGGTAGTTTTTTTTGATATGTTGTTCACATTTGTGGAAGCTGGATGGGAGGGGTCAGCTCATTATTCTTGAAGATTCCAACACTATATACGAGATCGCAACAAAAACTTTCCTCATCCTCCTCGAGGTAAATAGAAAATTAATTTATATACTAAGTATTAAATATTATAGTTGAATAATTTAAGTGGTTGATTCAGGTTATCCCAATACATCTAACTATCTTGCTTCATTCAAGGACACGAGGTATCATCTATCCAATTTTTAAAGAGTTGGCGATCCACAAGGAAAAGAGGATTTATTTAAGCATTTACACTCGTTAGTGCGAAATGTGATTGAGTGTTGCTTTGGTGTTTTGAAGGCTCGTTTTCCTATATTAAAGCATATACTGAATTATAGTTTGGAATAATAAATGTTCATTATCATTGTAAAAATGACAATCCACAATTTTATTAAGCTGAATGGAATGGATGATATATTATTTGATGAATTTTTTTGTCGAGAAATATATAAAAAAAATAATATGAATAGAAAAGTTGGACAACATATAGAGGATAGAGCTACTAAAGAAATGAAAATTTTACGGTGTAGGATTACAGATAATATTTACCATGCACATCATTAAACTGTTTGATTTTATGATGCTTATTATGAATGTTAGAATGTTCATTGCATAATATAAACTTTTATCATTATCACTATTTGAATTTTAGATGTTAGTGAATTTTATGAAATTTATTTAGTGATTTTTCATAATTTTTAAAAATAATTATATTTTTTTTTTACAATTTTTAGTACTTTATAATATCTTTATACTTTTTATATTTTTTTTATAAATTTTTAATGTTTCATATGATTTTTAATGTTTAATATTAAATAATTTATATAATAATTATTACCAAAATATATAGATATAGGAAGATAAAAATTAAAGATGGAAAATAAAAAGGTAAACTTGTAGAAAAATAAAAACCAAATACTAATGAAGTAAAAAAAGAAGTTTCTAAGTATTAATCACTTATATAATAAAATTAAAAGCAAACATATATTTTACTTTCCAAAATACTTTTTGAAAAGTACTTTTATAAAAGTAATTTTTATCTAACAGTAATTATTGAAAATAAGTAATACCAAATGAGGAATTAATGTTTTATTAAGGTGATCACATAATACACACAAGGAACTATTCTTCATTAATTCTCTTTCTTTATTATTCACTTTCTAAACATAAAGAGTTTTTCAAATAGGAAACTTTTAAAATATTAACTTTTCAAAAATAGAAATGTCCAACTAGAATAATACGCTTTACTAACCCAACTCAAATCTTTAACCAAAAAATTGAAATCACACATATATTAAAAGATAAAGGTAGGCCAACCTAGATCAAACATTAATATTTAATGTTAACATAACCACAAATACTTAAGAATTGGTCAAAACCAACATATCACACTAAAAATTCAATTTTATAAGTTATACTAATTTTTTATATTCGACCAATCCTTACAATAACCCCATATGTGTTTCACACATAACTAAAAATAGAAAGACAATACATTCTAAGAAAACTATACTTTTTGTGCTTCGATTTGATATGCAATATTATAGGTAAATTGTTATTATTGAATTCTGTGCAATTTTTATAAAATAGTGCAAAGTTGTAGCTAAATCGAATCTACCATTAATTTAACATAAAATCGTATAATCTTAAGATAATCATATTACATGTTATGATACATAAAATAGAGCCATAAGAAGGTATAAAACTATATAATAAATAAAAATTCATAATTTTTAGACATCATATTCTACACATATATAATATATGTGTATAAGTTAAATAAAATAATATTACCGAATGTAAATTTCTTATCTATATAATATAAGATCTTCAAGCATGAAGAATGATATTATGACACCAAAATAACTCCGGTAGTTGATGATCTTGAAAGAATAATTATTCCTTGAACTTAAATGAAAAAGAAGATGATCAAAAATTAGATATTGAATCTATAATCTTGAAGATGGCTTAATATTTTGATAAATCAATTGAAGATATTGATTAATTGGTTGAAGATATGAAGAAAATTAGTGGGAGATGTAGAGCATAAGCCACAACACATGAGGAGAAATAAAAATTTAGGTGTGGCTATTAGGTTTGATATGGGTTTATATGGGCTTTTAAAATAGAAAGATATAATAAAATTGCACAAGTAAATTATCATCGACATTGATTGATATTTTTCACGAAATTTATTTTAGATTTTGGAAAATATCAAACAACAAAAGTTGTAGATATTGAATTTATATTTCTAATGCAAAAAAGAAATGTCCAATTTCATGATCGAATGAAAAATTTATGCGAAATTACCAAATATTGGTATGTTTATCTATGAATCTACACAAACGAGATAAAGAAAGATAAGTCATATAATATCATTTGAGATAATTAGTAGATACTAATTAAAGACACTAAAGAATAAATAAAAAGATAAAATTTTATCATATATAACTAGAAAAATGTATCTCTCTTTTTTTTCCAAAAAAATATTTGTTTATGAAATTCTCATTTTGTCTTTTTACTATTCTATACAAAACAAGGGTTTAAAATACCCTTTTAATTTGTAGAAAAAGTCCAACCACTAATATAACAATCTTCAAAATATTGTCAACATATTATAATATGAAAATAACTATTTTCTAAAAATAGTAACTTTTGGATTAACAAAATTATTATAATAATAATATTTTTTTAACTTCTAAAACAGTAAATAGAGTTTTTTCTTAAAATTAAAATGAATAAAATAGTATAAATATAATAGTTTTAATTTCAAAAATGAGGTATCAAATCCTCATAAAAATTTAAATAATGATCGCTAAAAGAGTAAATTAAAAGGTTTGAAATTATGGGGTATTACAATACTATCTTCTTCACAAAAAACTTCTTCCTTTAAGTTCATCAAATAAGAAATTATAATGAAACACGATAAACAATTTAGAAGTATTAATAATGAAATATAAGGTTTTTTTTTTATAAATTTGCATCACTAATGAATAGTGAAAAATAAAAATCCTTGAAAAAAAATACATATGATGTTTTTCTCAAATGACATCTTTCAAAAACCATAGTTAAAAATCTCATTTTATCAAAATACGTGGGATAAATACTCGTTATAGAAGGAATTTGTGATCAAAGTTCAACTAAATGAAAAAGTGTATATTACACCACCACAAAAATCATGGATTTAAAAGGACATCAAGGAAAAGAGTATGAAAAATGTTAAATTGACCTTTCAAGACGAGGATGGACTAGTAACACGAATGTCATAACAATGTGGAAATATCAAATGGAAGAATGACAATAGTAATAAGGAATCAAGCTAACCAATAATCAAGTGTTACATGGAAGATCACAAGGTAACTAAGAAGAAGAATGTCAATTGATAAAATACAATGCAAGAATGGGTTTAACACAAAATTAAAAATAATAATATAGTCCTAGTACCAAATAGGCATCAAAATGCTAAGAGAATGAAAAGATTCACCAAATGAAAACTACTCATTAACTAGATCCCAATATCAAAATGAAAGAGTACTAATTAACAAGAGTAAGATACTTCTGGATGAGCTCGAACAAAGGAGTCATGATATAGCATGAAAGTTATGTGAAATCAACATCAAGTGAGGGAAGGAAGATGATTTACACATGTTATGCTCATAAGAACCAAATCAATAATAACACAAGGCTAAAAAAGAGAAATAGAAGAAGAGAGACTCATGAAATGATAGCTAGTTTCATGAGAACAAATGTAAATGAAGATAAGGGGCATTTGTAAAACAAATCTGTCAATAAAAGTTAAATTTTAGGGATTAACATAGTCAATCCATAAGGTGATGTATTGATTCCATAATATAAATTGAAAGTAAGATGTGTATAAGGTAACAAGGAATGATATTAAAAGAATACTAAAAATGAAATAAGGAGTGCAAATGTTAAGAGCAGATTCCCTCAATCAACAATAAATGATATGTTTTCACTATAAAGAATTAGTAATATTAGAAGAACATAAATCATTATAAGCAAGCGGTATAAAAAGAATCACAATGGAGCTAACAAGTAAAGAAGATAATTATGTTTGACTCTAATACCAAAATATAATTGATAGCGATTACAAGAGAGGAAAAACAAGGAGATCATAAGGAAATAATTGTAAGAAAATACATATGATTTTAAAAAGATTCAAGATAAGCCTAGAAAAATGGAAACAACTAGAACCAAAGAAAGGGAGCAAAATTATATTAAGGAAAGGATTATATTCATATCATCATTGGAGATTAAGGAACCAAGTTGAAATAATGCAAAAATTATGATAAGAAAAATGTACCAATAAATAAAGATAACAAGATGAAAGAGTGACAGTAAGGTTGGTGATCACAATAAGAGTGTAATAATAAGGAACCACAACCATGATAGGAAAGTAACTCCATGAATATTAACAACCAAAGAGAGTAGTGAATGGAAAGGATAACAACATGAAAAATCTATGAGGAGATATAATTGTTAGGAAGTATATA
Source organism: Tamarix austromongolica (assembly GCA_039764185.1). Taxonomy (NCBI): domain Eukaryota; kingdom Viridiplantae; phylum Streptophyta; class Magnoliopsida; order Caryophyllales; family Tamaricaceae; genus Tamarix; species Tamarix austromongolica. The sequence goes on along the minus strand of CM077819.1, from coordinate 102,732,395 downwards.
ACTACCAAAGAATCAAAACACTTATTTGATGTGAGTGAGAATAGAAAAGTTAAAATAAAGATAGATAATCCCAATAATAAAATCACATCAAAGGAAAGACGATAATTGGGAAAAATATCTAGAAAAAAAATACCGATAAAGGCAAGATTATATAAAAAAAAAAGATGACAAAAAGAGTTAATGCAAAGGTAAATAGTAATGATAAGAAGACCGGTATAACGAAGGAATATCACCAATTAAGGTAATATGCAAGGAATGCATAATTAGTATAATTTACAAAGGGAGAGTAGTGGAGGATAAAGATATTAAAGGGAGGACCATAGAGACCATACTTAGAAACAATTGTTTTGAAAATAAGTATCCATGAAAGCTTATGTTTAAAGGTAAAACAAAACTTCTAAAACAAGATTCATCAGAATCAATACTTATCAAAACATGGGAAAGGACCACTTGATCAAAACTCTAAATATCGATCTAAGACATCCAAAGCTTTCTTTAAATTATGATAATTAAAACCTTAGAAAATTAAATTTCATACGTATTATAAACACAAATATTTTAAACCTCAAGCATCATTAAAACCTTAAACGTACATTAATCACAACCAATCCAAAAAAATTCTAAAATGTGAGTCGATGAAATTATCAAAAGGAGATATTAGTAGAAGTTGGGTAATCCTCAAAATACAAAATTTTGTTATAAATATTCTATGAAATATTATGACAACCATTCTTTGTGTAAAATACCAAAACCTCATCAAAATACTTCCAAATAAAATAGCTAATTAATATAGGTTGATGAAGACATTTATTAAATGAAACCCATATGTAACTAATGTGGATACTATCTCTTAATATAATGGAAACATGGAGAAAATAAAAATATTCATAATAATATACCATAATATATCAAGGAATGCAGCCTATATTATTAGAAAAACAAAGTATGATCATGTCTACGTACAGCTCACAAAGATCAAATTAGCGCATATATTAAAGGACACAAATAAACATTTATTACATAAGCCGTGACCCATTCCTTACTTCGGTGGATTTCCAATTTTTTCAATTGGATAAGGCATTCAAGAAAACCATGTTGCCTTGGTGTTTACCACTCACTGGCTCACTGCATCACTAATAGACTTGACCACCGCCTCCACCAGTGACAAATAAAAAAAAATCCATTACTATAAATATCAGTATATATTTTTTGACTAACCCAGTCAAATAACAAAGTCGGTATAGATACTCATTAATTGAACGACAAAGGCATTTGATTCTCAAGAAAGATCGAACAGGGCCGGAAAAAAAGAATCAACGGTTTGATGTAAAGACGAAGAAAATGTTTTGAATTTTGTTTTTTAGTTGTGCCGATTAGGATATTATTATTTGTTAGCATACCATGTCATAGGTTTAACCAATAGCATAGGTAATTGAGTAGCTAAACCAGGATAAAGATAAAGTTTGGCGACCCATTTAGAAAGGAATAAAATTACGATAATTTTAAAAGTTCAATGATTAATATAATATTGGTCTCCTAATAGTAGTACCAGGGAAATAGGGCGATTGCTTCTGGGTGGCCTGGAAATAAAGTTTGTGAAGTCCAACCGTTTATGAGCGTAGGTTATCTTTTAAGAGCTAGACTAATTGGTAGGGTTGTTTCTATTATCTCTTATCTATTTATCCGATTCGATATTTAAAATAATTTAATCTAAAATAAATAAATTATTAATTTGATTTTTTTAAAATTAAATATCTGATCCAATCAATAAAAAGTCAAACAAACTAGATATTCGATCCAAAAAATACAAATAATATCTTATTCAAAGAAGATTATTTACATATTTTTTTTATAATTTTTTATTTTATATATAAATAAATTTAGATGTGTATGTATATGTATATATAATATTTACTTACTTGATTTAGTATTTGAGCCAAAATTTAATTTAGTTAAAATTATATTTTTGATATAATCCCTTTTTAAATATGATAAAATTCAATTAAATCTTATGATATAATAACTTTAATTTTAATTTTAACGTTGTATATTTGTTGAGAAAGTTGGATATTTGTTAAACGGATCAAATATTTACTCAGTAGATTAGATAATATAAAATATATTTATAATTTAGTTTTTTTTTATATTTGAAATTTTATTAAGATAATATCAATTATATTTGATATTTAATTTAAAATTTTAAATATCTGATATTTTATATATCTAAAATTTTAAATTAAATATAAAATATTATTTTTAAATATTTAAAATTTTAAATATTTAATAATTAGATATTTAAAATATTGAATATTTAAATCGTCGACGGCCATACTAACAGGAGTATCAAGTATCAACTATCCATCAGTCTTTTGTTCTACAACTAATACTATTATACGGGTACGAAAAAAGATGAGAAATTAAAAATTGAAAGATTTTTTTTTTCAAATTATAGAATATATTTATATACGTTAGAAATAGAGATACATAGAAATATGTTTAAAGCAAAATAATGAATCATATAAGATTTTCCTGCATCAATCGGTGGCCAAAAAAAAAAAATACTCCAATAGCTGAAAATTAAACTCCATATGTGGAAATGTGGGCAACGCTCCTCCGTCCAATTATTAGATAGAGAACAGCCAAATTTTGCACTATGCTCGAAATGTCATATCAGACTTGGCGATGTTTGCAGTTCAGATTTGCACGTAAAGTCATGATTTTTTCGTGGGATGACTGGAAAATAAATAAGAAGAGGACAAAAAAGAAGAAAAAAGGATACGTCTGAGAAGTCCGGAGAGGAGCAGATTTTGCATGATTGGAGAGTCTCGTTTCTTGCAATATTTGGTCCTTATTGGAGGGGAGTTTTCTAAAATAAATTAACAATAGTTGATGGGTGTGTGTGTGTATATATATATATGGTGATATTTAATAACCATATTTATTTTTATTACCTTTTTGGTTATTTAGATCAGTATCTTTAGCAATAAGAAATAATCTGTTTAAGTAATAAAGATAGTTCGTTTAACATATATAAATTATTTTTTTACAAAAAAGTGACTTTTTTCCATCCTTAAATAGTATAGTTTTCTTGTTAAATTAGAGTTTTTTTCCCCTTAGCCACGTAGGGATAGTTTCCTTGTTAATGCAGAGCATTTATATTGAAAGCTTAAAGGTTTTACCAAAAAATAAAATAAAAAATTCATTGTATATTCTATATATATATATATATATAAACACTTCTTACCTCTAGGTCATAATAAATATAACTTTAACAACTTTACTTTTATCCAAAATAAGCATTATTTTGAAATTTAATATAAAATATTAATTAATTTTTCTAATTTACCCTTTGTTATTATTAAATTTTTATATCTAGATTTTCATATTTTCTAAAACTTTATAATTAAATGCTTAGCAATCATTGGAAGTATACTAGTCAATTGACATTAGTTCTTAATTTATGTGCCCAAAGCTAACAGGACATTTATTTTAAATTGAATATAGTATTGCATGAATCAAAAGTGTCACCAACTTGTATATTTATAATCAATTCACTAGTTACACCATTTTAGTAGCTAATAAATTAAAATCTTAAAAAGTACCTAGGAGCACTCGTGAGACAAATATTGTGTGTGTATGTGTATATGTAATACCACATATTTTAAAAACCTAACATCCATAATTTATCAATTTTAATTAACGTAATTCAATTTTGATCTTTATTAGATCCCTTGAGAGGAATTTGAAGCATTCATTTAAACTTACAAGTTTAATTTATGTTAAGGTGTCCCTTTGAAAGAATGTAATCCACCTCATTTAATTTTAGAGATTGATTTATTAAATTACAATTCTCAAAATATTTGATAAAGTTTTTTAATTATTTGACTTTATAATTTGTGATTGCATTACTTTACTTTTTTTAACTACAAAAAAAAATCATTTTATTTAAAAGACTTGCGGAAGTGGTGAGATAGTCAATTGTGAAAAATGAGTTGCTACTATTATACCCAACATAAGATAGACATATTATCATCCATCTCATGTTAGATACAAGACTATGCATTCAACGCAAAACAAACATAAATAAACTTAAAAAAAATAAATACTTGAGTGAACAAAAAGGTAGAATCGATAAGGTTATGCAACCCAAAAGTGCTTAGATGTATCCAAAAGGAATATAACAAAACAATGAGGGGAGTTTAAAATTGAATAAGAGCAACGGAAATACAATGAAGGGGATCCAACACCATATAGCCTAACTCTCCAAAACTAATCCTAATCCCAAAAGCAAGGGCCATCTACTAGCCATCCATACTTACTTGCAGAGTGGCATACAACATACTGAGTAAGCCATAACTACCTTATCATGAGGCTCATGGTGCACATAAGGTCATGCTAGGTATACATATCATGCACTAAATCATCTTGCAATAATCTTATCATGACCGATATATGACATGTCATGATATTCATTTTTACATACTCACACATGCATAGAGACACTAAGAGATACATGATTGATCATATACTTGGAATACAAATTAAACATACATATAACCTCATACTTAGATGCATACATCCCTCATTGGCAAGAGCTTAAGGATTATATTAATCTTACATATGATGTCAACTATACATTGCATGATAAATGACACTTGAGAAGTGCAAGGCCACCTAAGCCATCTCTCAGGTTCAATTCAATTTTTAATGTTCTTATAAGGTTGTGATTACATAATCCATACAATTACTTTAATCTCAAGAAATAATTTCGATTATCTCCCATAGTCTCTCAATAATCATGAAAACTATATAATAACCAAGTGGACATAAGTCTGGTCAAAGCCAAGCAACCACCAATGAACATAAAGTTTGGCTAAAGCCAAATAAAAACCCACTTAGGTGACAAAACCCTTTAGTATCAATAGTCTCTAGTACATCATGAGTGTCTACAATAGTAAAAACATAGAGACCTTTAACCAATAATAATAAGTGTCCAAAGCTGACTAATCCTCGGTAGCTAATTGAGTATTATATCATTGAGATCCATTTTAGTGCTTTTATACTCTTCCACATTAAATAGTTAGGGTCTTCTTATATCAAGAACACATATCATATGAAGACCAACATACTATACCAACCAAATACCCTCACACAATGATCTCATGTTATCTATTATTGTAACACCCCCAAAATTCACTACTGAAAAATTTTATTTTATTAAAATGAATACTAGAAGCAAAATATCAAATTGTGAATTTTAGGGATATTACAACCACACTTAGTTCCAGACCGGTTCACTCCTACCATTCTAGTACTACGTGCTAATACTAAAAGTGTAAAATACTATTTACGAGAACTCAAACCATAATTAAATCAGAGTAGCGTAGTAAACTATTTACAAGAATAGAATCCACCGATGGTGGTTACAAGAATATATATTACATTTAAATCAGGGATTAAGGAAGAAAGAATGAAACCCTAAAGGTCCGAATAATTTCCTTACGCTCTTTCCTCTTGCCCACTTGAATATCACCTAAAAATGAACCTATAAGGGACACTACCCATTGAATAGGCAAGGGCCCCACGAATGGAACCCTTCAGTACTATGGTACTGAGTAACCCTTTAAAAATATACTTAAAAGCAAGCCTGTAATGTAACACATGATGCAACACTATATACATACATAATGAAAGGTGCATACCTAGTATTCACATCCATACATTCACGTACTTAACAAGTCAATTAGATATTAATAGGTCAAAATGTGAAATCAATACTTTCGGGCTCTAAGCCATTAGTCCATTATTATTCAATCATCTCTCGGATTTTATATCCATGTGAGTGCAGGAACCCCGCTATTATAGCCGGTGGACCGGAATACATACAGGACAGAACGCTCCTGACCACTATTATTTGCCGATGGACCAATCTTTAGGGTAGAACGCTCTTGGCCACTATTATTCGCCGGTGGACTGGTCTGGCCCCGACTCACATGGTGTTTCACTATAATTACTTTGTGTATTTCCCATGTCTTATCATTATTACGTTTGGTTTGTTGAGCACAGAATCCCCCACTATTATAGCCGGTGGACCGAAAATCATACAGAGCAGAACGCTCCCGGCCACTATTATTTGCTGGTGGACCGGTATGGGTCCAGCTCAACAATCTTCCTCTTTAAATGATTAGTGTCTTATTCGTATCTTATTCGAAAGAATTTCACCCTTGACATGCATGTCACCGACCTCTACTTCTATCCTCCCGAGAGGGCCCGCCCCATATCTTGATACCTTTGCGCCTCTTACCACACCCCGACATCCATTCCTCCTTACATTTACTCATAACGAAAACCCAACTCCTAAGGGTGTGGGTTAAGGCCCGTCAACTTATGATATTCAAATTTTCTCACTACCACTCTCTAGGGTTTTCCCTTGAAATCCTAATTGGACCTATATGGCCCAACCTTTCTTTTATCATCCAACACCTCATCTCATTTAGATTCAACCCAAATCTTATCACTCTACTCACCAATTATACATGTGACCGTGAAGCCCTAGTTGGCCACTCAAAACCCTAGCACCTTTCTTACGTAAGGATCATCCCTTACAGACTCCATCCATCCCATGCAAACCCTAGAAATCTCCTATGAAAGAGTTACATCACTCGTTCATTTTGATCATAACCTCCTTTTATTTTTCCCTCATGGATTATGAGATAATAAGGTCAATCTCATGTCCCCTTAGTCAACTCACTTCCCATTTGTTCCTTTTTATCCTTTCACCCCATATCCTATATTATTAAACATCCTAGCATGCATGTCCTAGAGGGTCACATCATATAACATTGTACTCACAACATATATAATCATCATCCACATGCCGTAAGGAAGTCACATAAGCATACCTTCACTCCAAGTTGCGCTACAAATGATTAATCATTAAGCATAAAGTACACAATATGGCATAACACATGGCACACAAGACACGTAACCCACACATAGTTGTTCTTTGCCACATCCTTACTCGGTTTAGGTTACCAAGCTATTTCCCACACTTATTAGGTTACCAATCACCCTTCATAATTATTACACTTATCATATTTTCCATTTAGTTGGTTAGATTACCGAATTGCCCTTCTCCTTTGTTACAATTACTAAATTGCCCTTTAGTTGGATAAATTACCAAATTGCCCTTCTTTATTATCATAATTACCAATATGCCCCTTAGTTGGTTAAATAATTACCAATTTGCCCCTTTAGTTGGTTAAATTACCAAATTGCCCTTCTTAATTATCATAATTACTAATTTGCCCTTCCCTATCATCATAATTACCAGATTACCCTTCACCATTGTCATAATTACCAACTTGCCCTTTAGTTGGTTAAATTACCAAATTACCCTTATTTATTATCATAATTACCAAATTACCCTTCTCTATCATCATAATTACCAAATTACCCTTCGCCATTGTCATAATTACCAAATTTCCCTTTAGTTGGTTAAATTATCAAATTACCCTTCTTTATTATCATAATTACCAAATTACCCTTCTCCATTATCATAATTACCAAATTGTCATTTTTCTTTATTAAATACCATTTCATCCTTCCTTTATACCAAATTACCATTTTACCCTTCTACTTTATTAAATTACCATTTTACCCTTTACTTCCAAAATTACCATTTTACCCCTTACTTCTAAAATTACCATTTTACCCTTTACTTACAAATCAAAATTACCACAATACCCTTTTACTTACAAATCTACCATTTTGCCCTTCTCTTTCAAAATTACCATTTCACCCTTTACTTCTAAAATTACCATTTTACCCTTTACTTCCAAAATTACCATTTTACCCTTTAATTACAAAATTACCATTCTACCCTTTACCTCCAAAATTACCATTTTACCCCTTACTTCCAAAATTACCATAATATTCCTTTACTTATAAAATTATCATTTTACCCTTTATTACACCACTTTTATTAATTTACCATCATTACATAAAATACTAATATTTATGCTCCATTCTCATCATCCAACTCTACCATTATTATATTTCAACATAATACTCATTAGCACCTACACATATTAAGCCACATTCTTGCACAAGACATATTCCTAAAATACTCCTGGGGCTCAAAATAATATTATTCATGCATTAATGGTCACAATAACATAACACATCATGGATAAGTACTTAATATTTTTCATTAATAACCAATCTCTTTCCTTACGTAATAATTCTACACATAGCATATAAACTATCATACTTTCCTTTTTATCAATCAATATAAGCAACTACATATAATATATTAAACAATATATATATATATATATATATATATATATATATATATATATATATATATATATATATATATATCATACAAAATAACATATTAAGACCCTAATGTGCTAGCATACGTTTATCCATGCATTTAAGTGGAGGTTTAACAATTACCTTAATTCCCATAAAAATTGAACCTTACCTGTATCCTGGTTAAAGATTCAAGTTTTGATTAGCGAAACCAATACCTAAAAATAATACCTATAATTATCATATTATAAGTAGAAAAACTAAAAAGGATAAAACTTTATAAAAAAAATTAATTAATAACACACTTTACTTAGCCATTAATATACCTCAATAATTAAACAAAATAATTCCCAAAATAATGTAGAACTCATGCTACATGAGCAACATGAGCCACATGCAAGTTATAAAGGGGGAAAAGGTCGAAGGTAGGGAGGTAGAAGGGAGGGGGTGATGGTTCAGGTTGGGGTCTTGGGGGAGGGGGCAAGAGGAGGGCAGGTGGAGGAGAGTTAGGGTAAGGGAAGGTTGCAGGGTTGAAGAGGGAGTGTACGTGGTGGTCGGGGATAGATTGTTGGTGGCCAAGGGAGGCGAAGGCGGCTACGGCGAGGCTACGAAGGGGGCTGTCGAGGTGGAGGTGGCTGAGAAGGAAGGAAAAGGAAGAGGAAAAATGAGGGGGTGAGGGTGTCGGTTTTGGCTAAAGGGGGTGTGGGGTGGTAGAGGAGGTTACAAGGAGTAGTTTGGTGGCTCAGGTGGTGGCAAAGGCAGTGGGACGGCGGCAAAAGGAGGGGTCGCAGGGAGGTTGCCAAGAAGGGAGAAAAAGGAGAGAAAAAGAAGAGGGGAGGAAGAAGGGGACTGTAGGTGTGTTGGTTCAACGCAGTAGCAGGTGGTGGCAGAAGGTGGTTCAGGTGGTTGGTGCGGCGGTGGAATTGGCAGAGTTGGGTGGTAGTGCCAAAAATGGGGGAAAAGGATGAAGGAGAAGAAAATGGGGGAAAGGAGATTGGGGGGGGGGAAGGGGCTCGAAAATATGGGGCAGGAAGGGCCGGTGATGAGAAGAAAAAGAAGAGGGAGAAGAGGACAGCAGGCAGTTGATTGGATGGCAGAGTGTAGGGTGGCAGGGAGGTGGTAGGGTGGCAGAGAGAGGGAAGGGAAGAAGAGGAAATGAAGGCCATGCGTGATGGGGGTGCATGGCTGGTTTGGTCCGAAATGGTGAAAAAAAGGACGGGGGAGAGAGAGAAAAAGAGAGAGAGGCAGGTGGTGGTAGTGGTTGTAGGTTGCGGTGGCTGGGCGTGGCACTCGGGGTGGTAGTTATGGCGACAAAGATAGGCCGGAGCACCTTGGTTGGGGCGTAGAAGAAGAAAGAAAGGAAGGGGAGGGAGCAACAAGCCGGTTGGGAAAAAAAAGAGGAAAAGAAAAGAAAGGCAAGGGCTGGGCTGGGCCGTGACACATGGAAGAGGAGAGGAAAGGAAAGAAGGGAGCGGCCCGTGCGGGAGAAGGAGGGGAGGGAAGGGGAGTGGGTCGGTGGCCCGAAGGAGGAAAAAGGAAAAAGAAAGAAATGAGGAAAAAAGAGAAAGAAAAGAAAAAGGAAAAGAGAAAATAGGGAAATTTAAAATAATTTAATTTATAAAATAATAGAATATAATATTTTTGGGAAATAAATTGATTTAATAATTTAATTTAATATATGGGTTTAAAAAAAGACAATTTTAGTAAAATATTGGTTTGAAAAATTATTTAAATAAAAAGAGTATGATAAAATAACAAAATATTTATTTTAATTTATTAAATATTCCTATCCAAATTTTATATACTCAAAATCCATAAAATAATTAAATTAAATAAATTTAAAAGCTAATTTATCCCAAATAAAATCTATTTATTAAATTATAGGTTTTTAAAATTTCGGGGGATTATAGTTATTCCTAATAAGGGTTATAATACCAATACCTAACCAATTATGCTAATTAAGGTTTTTTAATGGGAACACTAAATGCAACCATCCAAGCCATTACTAAGTCTCAATTATTTTTCCTTTCATTCATAGATTGATATCTAAGTTAAAGCCTTAGCCTTAGGTATAGCTAAATCCAATGATAGGCTCAAGCTTACATGCATCTAAGGATTTAAGGTCGAAGCATGAAAAAGGGCTAAGGCAACATATGATGAACACTTATTTTTACATCTTTTATACCATTTTACTTTAATAATTTGGTTATTTATTTGAATAATATGTGAATTTATTCATATTATTTTTAATTTTTTTCTTAATTTATAATAATCTCATGTATTTAATTAATTTATAGCTTAAAGTTAATTTTTATATTATTTTCACAAATTGTAGTATTTTGACCATAACTTTCACGTAAGAATTCGAATTTAGGTGATTTAAATTTTGGTCTAAAGATAAAAATGAAATATAAAATTTCTATTCTCTAGTGTGTTTTCCAAAATATGATTGCATATGGGTCAAAGTTTAACCTAAACTTTTAGTTGAAAATATATCCTAAGGTGAATAATTATTTGATTAATTTTAGAAAGTTAATTAATATCTACTTAATTTATTTTAAAGGTAATAATTAATAGCATCATGCATGAAGTAAAAAATAAAAAAATTAAAATAAATAAAGAAAATTGAGCTAAAAAAAGTGTTAAGAAAGAAAAAAGAAGAAGAAGAGATGACACGAGGGTGCTGTCAAAAGAAAAAAAAAGAAAATCTAAGAAAGGGGGTTAGATAGCACGGGGCTAGAGGCCTAGGAAAAGAGAGAAGAGAGGCAGAGGTGTAGAGAGGTCAAAAAATAAAAAGAGAAAGGTTGCATGAATAAAAAAAGAAAAGAGGATGGCAAGCGTAAGTTAGAGAAGAGAGAGAGAGAGGACAACAAGTGAAGAGGAGAAAGAAGAAGAACACCGAGGACAGAGAAAATGGGCCAAATTTCTACAGAAAAGTTATACGAAACCAAATAAAAATTTTCATCCATATTTATTTTCAGTTCTTTCTTTCTCTATTTTGGATATATATTTATGACTTATATTTTTGTGTAATTAATTAATTTAATATGATTAGCTAAATTATTTTTATTGGGGTATAGATGAAAGCCTTAGACCATGATTTGAGATGTATTAATATATATATATATATATTTCATGGGATTGTCTTGGACTCTATTTTTATTACTAGTATTTATATATATGATTCTGTCAAGTATGATTTATATAGTGTATGTCTCGTTATAGTTTTCTCATAATAACATTATGTATGATTATATGCTTTTTAGGTGGTTATATGAACTTTCTAGAAGTCATATGTATAAATTACAGCTATATTAGATAATAATTAACCTAATAGTTCTGTGATTCTAACTAAAGTAGTGACACATTTCAATATGTGTGAGTTAAAGGATGGGAATATAGCTAGACAAACTTGAGTAACTAATTTAGTTACTTAAATTGATAACCTTTCACTCATGCTTAATGCTTTAAATCTAGTTAAATATATAAGCTGCTTGTTGCGACTATACTGCTAGAATTTAATAGGATATAATATGGATTATTTGTCTTATTAATTATTAAAGATAAGAAATATAAGGCGTATAGACCTACTTTTAACTTGAAACTTGGTCCATATCTTTCTTGTGATTAAAAAATTACTTAAAAATTATTGTTATATTTTGACTTAGTTAAATGGTGGATTTTGACTTCCTTAGCATAAACTAGTAGTTCCCATGGCAATATGCTTGGTCGTATATAACCCTTTTCCAAAATCTCCTCTAATTGAGCCTTGAGTTATTTCATCTCCACAGGTGCGATATGGTACATGGCCTTAGATATTAGCTATGTCCTTGGCAACACGTCCATGGTGAACTCAACTTCTCGAACGAATGGCATTCCCGGGATCTCCTTAAGGAATACATTAGGAAACTCATGGACACTGACACTACACAAGTAGAGCAGATACCCTTTACATACGAGGTTGCTCATCACAATCACCAACATGATCCTTGTGAAGGGATTAGGTTCACACTTCCTATATGAAACCTTAATACCCTTTGGCCCTTGTAGAACCACCCATTTTTGTGTGCAATCGATCAAGGCTTAGTACTTCCCCAACATATCCATCCCGACGATCACATCTTAATCAGGTAACTCGAGTTCTATGAGGTTCAATAGAAATTATATGCCCCTCACTACCAAAGTCACTTCTTAGTATAACCTAGAGCACGCAAACCTATCCCCAGAAGGTAACACAATAGAAGTAGAAATACTATTGGAATGAGATAAAGCAACTCTAGCTACAAATGTGGATGGCATAAAGGATTGCAATGCACCTGAGTCAAACAATACGCCTGCTGGAAAAGTAGAGACAATAAGCATACCGGTCACCATACTGACCTAACATTCTACCTTTGTTTAACTCATCATGTTTAGGCATCCTCCTAACGGAACTCCCGTAACACTAGCTGATCCTTACCCTTGCTAGAAAGGGTGAGGCCTCATATCTCTAGGCTGACTAGCCTAACTAGCAGCATTAGCTGGCAATGGAGAAAATCTCTGAGTCTACTACTATGGATACTGGATAGATTTGGTACTTTGAGATCTATATAGTCTCCTCTGGATGCTGCTACCCCAACTCGACATTAATAGGCTCTGTACCCCACCATGACACATCTATGGCATGTCACCTTGTTGCCTCTATAGTCTACCCTCGGGTGATCTATTCTGTATTGCTTGTAGTGGTAGTGCCTCTCCTTGAAATGACCCCTAGACAAAACTCTAACTTGGGGCATTGACCCCATGCTCCTGCCATATGTAGGTGGCAAGCTTCCTCCCCAAAAGCCTTCTTTCTATTGTTCGGATGTTGATGACCCTCAAACTTCCTCTTACTTCCTGGCTAAGAACTTTAGGCCTAGATGAATCAGGATGTCTCCAAAGCCTTCTTATACATCCCTACCATGTCTGGCAGAATAACTTCCACCAAGAGCTCCTAATATCTGATCCCTATCCCAATCTTGAAGTGGTGAATTTACATCACCTCGTTGGACTCCATTTTTAGGGTGAACTGGACTAAGTCCATGAATCAGGTGTAGTACTTCTTAATAGACATACCCCCTTGTCGAAGGACCATAAATTCATTGTACTTCTTCATGAAAAGGTGAGTTGGGTAGAAACAGGTATGTAGTGCCTCTAGGAATGGTCCCCATCTAGTAGATTCTCCACCCCTACGTTAGATGGTCCTCCACCATACGTCTGCCCTTCCTCTCAAATAGTACACTGCCATGTTAAACCTTATATCTCTAGGGCATCCATAGGTGGTGAAGGTATTCTCCATGTCCTGGACCCATCTCTCCATGATATCAGGGTCCTTCTGGCCCTCAAAGATTGATGGGTGATGATGTCCAACCCTCCTGAGCTAATCCTTTGGAACTAGTGTAGTTGTTGGCACCGGTGGTGGTTGTGGTGTTCGAATTTGGCCCTCCATGTATATTTTGACGGTCTCCATGAATGCCTCGATGCAGTCATAGTGGTGATTAGCGGCCATCAATTCCTAAAGACTAGAAGTAATTAGGGACACAATTCAATCTACCAAGTACTAAGACTCCCACGACAATTATCACAAAGGCTATCTATGGCAGATTGCCAACCCCACTCTCACTCAGACATTCTAGGCTTAGAAATACTTTAACTTACCAGAAAAAATCAAAGGAGAAAAGATTTCAAATCAAGGCCGATACATCTTATGGTATTAGCTTACCAGTCATTGAAAACAACACGTTCTTAAGAAAATGCTCCAGCAAAACTTAGGGTATCGGCTAAATTATTTTCAAAATTAGTGTGTTTTTAAGATAAAACTCTGTTACCAACCTATAACACCTCCATTTTTCACTACCAAATTTTTTATTTAAAATAATATAGAAGCTGCAAATACACCTAGGAAAAAATGGGGTGTTACTACCGTACCTAACGCAGGGTAGAATTCTGCTGCCTATCATGTATTAGATACAAGGCTAAATCAGCCAACCAATTTAAAAATAGAGTGCGCAAACTTAAGTTTCATAAACATTTTAAAGATTTTTTACAAAAAAGGATCTCATCGGTCCCCGACTAAATCAAATACATGGAAAATATACTTTAAGACTACGTGACTACATTAAAATGAGAAATGGGCGTGACCCCAAAACTATTGTCCATCACATACCATGCAAAATCCTCCGGATGTCTGCACTCTCATGCCCCAAACCCAAGCCAAGGTAGCCTCGCTACCAACCATCCCCCAAAACTTGCACATGGCCCTCTACTTGTGGGAATGAGCAGTTGACCAAGCAAATAGGCACATCTATACGCCACGTACTGAGTAAGCCAAGTTGTTTCCTCAACGGGAACACAAGTGTGCACATTCTATCATATATGGATATCATATTTAACATGCATCATGCTAATGTAATGTACGTGAAGGTAATAATGCATCGAAGTATATTATCATGTATAACTTAGGTAACACAAAATATATCATGCTTGTCTTCATATTATAATCATATAGGTACTCACACATGTACTAAATAGATTAATCCAAGCAACCACTAGGGTTTATTTCCCAATTGCTCAATTAATTAGATTATACTATCCCCTTATCCATATATTCATATAGGTCAACTTCTAGCCAAAATTTCCAATCAATAACTAGTTAGTCATTTAAGCCATCATACAAGTGTACACACCAACTATTATTACCATCATTATCCACTTCTTCATTTTTTACTTATTCATTATTCAGATTTTTATCATCCAATCACTTATCATCCCACTACTTATTATCAAGCAATGGACTGTGGACCACCCTATGGTCTCACATACCATGGAAGCTTATCCAAATAAAAGAACATAAAGTCTAGGCCGAAGCCAATCACCAAAGTTGACATAAGTCTAGGCATAAGCCAATCACCAGAACAAACATAAGTCTAGGCTGAAGCCAACCATTATGGACATAAGTCCAGGACGAAGCCAAAAACCTAGGTAACTAAACCCTTTAGTATCAATACGTCCTAGTACATCATTAGTGTCTAGAGTAGGTAAGGTATAGGGACCTCTAAGGATCCCACCCAAAGGCAAAGTCCGAAGGCACCAATAAACACTCGAAGACATACTAACCCATGGTAGCTAATCAAAGATCGGATAACCCATACCCATACAAAACTCATTTGTCTTTCGCTTTACGTGATTAGTACATTATTCATAAAGTTAAGTGATCACTCAAGGCCCATACAAGAACAAGTAAGGCATTAACATATTTCTTCCATATTAATCTTTTCCATTTCCCACCTATGTGGGGTTTCCATTTATCCTTGTCTAATATTAATCATGCCCATCATATTATTTTATTCAAGCCCAAGCTGTACTTCGTTACTTTTTTCTCAAAACCATCACATGTCATAAATGATTGGCCATTTTTCTTTTAGAATACTCATAGAATATGTCATAAATTATGATCCATTCAATCCTTTTATTGGGTCATTAATCCATGATAAAATCTGTATTTTATCCTCTTGATGATCATAGAATAGTCCTATGCATAGCCTCAAAGCATAACCAAATCGAAAGGAAATGAATCACACAATCCATTCGAACTAGTTGACCGGTCTGGCCTAACCAGTCGATTAGTTACACCAACCAATTGATCGGTTTGGGTCTACTAGTCAATCGATTTGACTTGACCAAACCATGCTTTTTCTCAAATCTATCAATTGGTCTGGGCAAACTAGTTGACTCTTCATAGACCAGTCAATTGGTTCTACCCAACTAGTCGATGGGTTTAAGTAGAAAGAAAGACCAAGGTCTCTGCAGGCTTACTAGTCGATGGGTTGGGTCAACAAGTCGACTGTTCTAGTAACCAGTCGATTGATTTGACCTAACCAATCGATTGGTTTGCCCTACAACAACATCAAAGCATCACTTTCATGCAGATCATGCTTATAAATCATCATTAAACCATATTGAAACATGCCTTAACACTCTATAACACATTTTTAACTAAATTAACTTGTATATCTCAACATTTAATAATCACAACCTATTTTTCTCAAGTTTCATGCTTTTTACTCAAAATGTGCAATCTACCCATCCAAATCAACCTTTTAAGCTATATACATTCATGCAAACTTATAATATCAACTCAAAGAAACTCATATTATGCAAGAATACTCATAATCCATTTTAGAAGCAAGAATCACCTACTTGATGCAGGCAAAACTCCCTTAAACCAGAAATTTCAGTCTGTGAAAATCTCAACTTTTAAAACCTTAAAAACAACAATTTCAAACTCATAAATTTGTACAATACCTTAATAAATTTGAACTTGAAATAGAAAGGAAAGAAGGGACATGCCACACTTAAAGTAAAAATAGGAAATGTTCACATGCACCACTCAATTCTTTTTTCAAATCTAACTCTTTCTTGCTTAATAATTAAAATAAGAGAGAGCTAGAGAAAGGATTATAAGAGTGAAAGGAATTGACAACAAGGTTTGAAGTGCAGAAAGGAAGAGGGTGAATACAGAGAGTTAAGGATTTTCAGTGGCGGAAAGAAAGGTGAATAGAAGAGGTGACTGGGCTATTTATAGCCAACCAATCAAGAAGAATCATAGAGGGTTCAAGAACAATGCAAAAACCCTAATTCTTACCATTGGAATTTGAGTTAAACGGATATATTTCATCCAAGATATGCTAACCTATTATCTAGAGCTCAAATGTTATTTTTGGGAAATGTAGGTCAATTAGGCTAGAATTAAAATTCACAAGAGGGGTAATAGAAGGTCAGTGTGGAAGGAATCTTCTAGATGATCAGAATTGTACCTGATATTGAAGTATTGATCTCAGAAATGTGCAGAGGAGGGAGGTGGAAGAGGACAATATTAAGGTCATCTCCCCCCTCAATTGTCCCATTTTACCTTTCAAATCAATTTGAGATAGTATTTTGGGCTAATCACATCATGAAAAATGATAAGAATCTCTTAGAAAAAATTCAATATGGGTTTATAAGGTTCTATTTTAGTATAAGGAATTTTTTCTAAAAAATTGAGTTTCGAAATATACCTTACTGGACAAACCAGTCAATCGATTTAGCCTATCAGGGGATTGTTTCCTAAACCAGTCTATTAGTTCCCCAACTAGTCAATCAATTTAGTAGAGTAAAACCATTTTGCTGAAATGAAGAACTGGTCGACAGGTTCATGGAACCAGTTAATCGGTTCGCTTGAAAAACTCGATTAATTTTATTTTCCAACCTTATTTTAAATCAAACTTTGTCTCAAACCAAATTATATTACCAAATCAACATCAAACATCCAAAATTGGCAGTTCTCTCATTCCAACATTTTCCAAAAAGGTAGGGTATTACATATAAGGATCTGACAATACCAATAATAATGAAATTGAACTAATTTATTATACTAAATTAATAATGACCCATTTTAATATGGATTTCGAACCAAAATAATCTGTACTAAATTGGATATGACTTGGAGCTTGTATACCCAATTTGAGCTTGACCCAAAGAAACTTAACGGGTCCATCCTTGACTACAACTTGATATTCATCAGACCCGACATTTAACCACGCCCAACTCTAACCTAACTCAAAGCATCATAACCCGTACCATGCTTGATCCAATTCAAACCTAACTCGATTACATAGCCAACTTAATTTTAACCCAGCTTAAAATGATTTAACTCAAACTGGATCTCATATGACTTGTTTATGCCTCTGATATTGTTAGTTTACCATAGTAAAAAAATAATAAATGCATACTCAAACATATACATTAGACAATGGTGAACCTAGTTCATAATTCACTTATCTTTCATCATATGGATAATGTAGACCGCATGCCTATGCTTGTGAGCAACACACTTTCGCATACAAAATCAAGGCCTATAACTAATTAGCTATAAAGGAGCCTTAACACGTAAGGGAAAAGAGGACTATGTTAGAGGTGACAATTCTCCCCATAGGTTTGAGGCCCATCAGGGATTCTCTATTCGGGATCAGGAGAATTTTGGGGTTCGGGTTTAGGAAAAAATATTGGGGATTGTTTTAGGGTTGGTGTAGGGATGGGTATGGGGTCTCTGTCCCTGCCCCAATTATATAGTTCTTTTTACTTTCTTTCAGTCATTTTTTAAGGATTGTTTCAGTCATTTCTTCTTTTGATATCCTCTGCTCATCCTTTTGTTCTCCAGTCTTCATTGCTTGTTCGCTGCTCTAGGCCTGAGTTCCTCTATCGATGGCAGCTGTGCACAGTGCACGTCCTAGCTATTGCCCACTTCTTCTCTAGTTTCCATCTTCCTTCCCTCCCTGTTTGAATTTGTTCTCCCCTTTGAATTAATTCCAATGTAGTTAGTCAAGCGATTTTGACAAGAAAAATTCACTCTAGTGACTCTAGTCCATCCACTTCCGACACTTCAAGCCTCCTTTGATCATTTGAGGCTTTAGTTCAAGTAAATAAATTGCAATTTATGTTCATTTTTGTTCCATTGACCTAAATCAATGGGTTTCTTCTAAGTTGGCAAGTTTATTTTTAGGATTGGAGATTCTTTTTCATTTTTAGGTGACTAAAAGGATATTGATATGGGAAATTTGGTTTTAGGGTTGTTGTATGCTGTTTCATCTACAAGAATATTGATACGTTACCTTTGGGTAAATGATAATATAGCTAACTTTGAAGCTCTCTCAGCAAGAACCACCAACGACCATATGGATTTCCATCTC
Source organism: Tamarix austromongolica (assembly GCA_039764185.1). NCBI lineage: Eukaryota > Viridiplantae > Streptophyta > Magnoliopsida > Caryophyllales > Tamaricaceae > Tamarix > Tamarix austromongolica. The sequence continues at coordinate 102,713,331 of CM077819.1, read as the reverse complement.
AGCTTTTGGAATTCTCATGATGCACAGATTTGTGACATTTATTTTGGATCTTAGCTACTACAGTTCATTTCGTAAACTTGTTGGTTAGGGATAATGTTCGACGTTTTAGTTTCGGGAATGAAGTTTCAGGTTTGGGGAATATGATTTTATATGGGGACCAGAAGAGATATGGGAATCGGCTCTCCACGAAGACTCAGATAAAAATTAAGACAACTTTGGAATCGATACTCGTTTCCATTGTAACTCTAGACGGAGTCCCACTAATACGGGATACAAAATTCCGAAAGTTCACTATTGGTACCGTCACGGTTGATATGGGATAAATACTAACCGTGCATGGGCTCTAAACCCAAAATTCTTAGCGCAGTCCGCCTTGGGCACATAAAAATCATATATATTTTTGGTCATTCGTAATCCCGATTCACCCATTTCCCCCACTCAACGTATCTCACGGAAGAATAGTTCTTTTATTGTTTTGGTTACAGCAAATATCTTCAAATTTCATAGAAAGTAGATAAGATAAGGTGGTTTCGTACAGAATACTTTACTTTGGACAATGCACAGTGCACACCTGCACATGATAGTACAAAGCTAGCTCTACCGTTTCACCATTAATTTAAATTGGATAGTTTGCAGTACCCTTTCGAAATGGTTGCAGAACTTATTAGATTTCATTAGACCCAGTTGGCTTATCTATTGCTGTTCTTGCTTTTGACCATTGACCTGATGATGAGCTTCAAACTTTAACATAGTTGTCTTCCATACGTCAAGATGCATGCATGCATCATTCATTCATTTTTGAAATCGTGGCAACTTATTTCCGTAGACAAAACTCTGACTGTCCTTTTTATTACATATTATATGTTTATATATATCCGCTTTACATTGTACGATGTACGCAGAATAATTTTAATATCCAAATACCAACCATCGATGCGCTTTCTAAATCATAGTTTGGGCGGATCCCATTCTCGTAATCAGTGAAAAAGAGGGAACGGTGGGTTCAGAAGCTGGGCGGATCCATTACAGAAATGTATGTTAGAAGCATTTTGATAATAAGTGTTGAGGATGTTTTTATACTTGCTGTCATGAAATTATTTGCACATATAAATTAGTTTCCTACACATTCAATTTATAACTTATTTAAAATTATTTATAAAAATAATTAAGTAATTCCAATCATATAACTGATGATAAATAATGATGAAAGTTGGACGGATGGACATTTATTGGTACTTGTTTTATTTTTATACTCTCCTTTTATTTAGGTACATACAATAAGAATACTTGCTTTGCATATAAAAGAATGTTGTTTCCAATTTTTTTTTTATATATTTTTTAAACAGGGCATTAAAGAAACTATAATTTAATAATTTTATTATTTACTTTTTTTTAAAGTAGCGATAGTATAAAGTTATACTTCAGTAGTTTCATAAAAAAATAATTTTGATAAAATATTTTGTTTATAAAAGAAAACATTTTTAGATTATTTAATGTTTATTTTTTATATTAATTGTTATATTATTTTTTAATTAATAAAATAATTATAATATTAAAGTATATTTAATGTCTCTTAAAATAGTGTACAATTTGTGTAAATTATTTTCTTTATGAAACAGATGGATCATTTATTATATTTTTAAAAATAATAAAAATATAAGTGTAAGGAATGAAATTAGTCATTTACTATTTTAAAAGTGACAGTATTTTATATAAATTTAACAAAAATTATATAAAGTGACAGTCTTTTATATACGAAAGAAATCATAAATTTTAGAAATTTTAACATTTAAATTTAGTGATATATCTTTAAATTAATCATGTTTGATTAATTAATACTCTAAATTAAACAGTAATTATTAATAAAAATAAAAGAAAAAAATTGATAGTAAAATGATTAACATTTTATACTTTTATAAAATAATTTATATTATAAAAATAAATTTAAAACAAGTTCTTCCATTCTATTATTAATAAATTTATATTATTAAATTTAAAAAAATTTTAAAATAAATAATTATTTTATATAATTATTTTTAATAAGTAACTATAAATAAGTTTAAATGAATAGAATATATATATATATATATATATATATATATATATATATATATATATATATATTTCGTCTTGCGAGTCCTCGTACTGGGCCTAGCTTTTGCAGACCACTAATAATTGCCACTGCTGCATTATATTTGTGGTCATTTATGTCTCGCCATCTCATGAGCGCTCCACCCAAGTACCCATGCAGATATGCAGATATGCAGATATGCTTGTTCATGTCCTCGGAGCAAGCAATTTCTTTGTCCTATTATCATATATACTCTCTCGTCTCCTAATATACGACATTTTTTAGCCCCGTAAAATTTGTTTACCACAATTTTTTTTAATAAATATTACTCTCTATATATTAAAAATAAAGTTTGTTTATCATTAAATTTTTTATAAAAAATTTATTTAAAAAAAATTAAAAGTTTATTTTCTATTTCTATCTTTATTTTTTTTAATTATATATGCATTACATGATTTTTTATTTTTTAATGAAGGATATTAGTATAATTTTAATACCATTTTTATTAATTTTTTAAAAAGTTTGTAAAAACACATAATGACTTTATTTTTTATACAGAGAGTAATAATTTTTTTTAAATGTTATTATAAAATATTATTAAATATGAATATAAGTATTATATTTTTATATTATAATTTATTATATTTTAAGAGAAATAAATAATTAAAATCTAACATCAAAATTCTTATATTATAAAATTGATTGAGTATTAATCATTTATATTCCATTCATCTCTTACTTGATAAGGTCCAGATCCATCTTGAGCAATTAGTGGCTAGTGAAAACATAAAAATCTTATAACATTGTAGTAGTAGTAGTAGTAGTAGTAATAGTAGTAATAATCTTTTTCTAATTTATAAGGAGTATGGGGCAATTGTGATACCATAAACCTAATAATATTTAGCAAAGTACTCTTGGTGTGTAAAATAAAAAGAAATGGGTGTTTAGTTATTAATGATATTTTTGCAATTCTTAGATTTTTGTTTTAAATGAAATTCGCCTTCCATGTAGCTATTGGTAATATTTATTTACATTCACAACAAGAAATAATACTTTAGCCAACAAAATTTTTCATCCCCCAAGGTAAAACATTTTTCGCCTAACCTTTGTGCCATAAAAAAAAAATGCGTCACAATTTTATCACCTAAAGTCTGTTGCCCTTAATTAGAGCAATAAAAAATAAATTTTGTCGCTCTAAACCACTTTTGTATAACAAATATTTGTTATCGCCCAAAATTACTTTTGTGGCGAATCCACTTTGTGTGACGGAATTTTTTGTTGCCTAGACCCACATTTTGATGCGGCAAAACTTTTTCGCTTGTGACCCTATTGTTTCTTTTGCAACACAATTAATTTGAAGTCTTTTTTTTCAAGCTACAAAAATATTTTGTAACCTAAAGACTGGTAACTTGTATTCATAATAACATATTATGCTATGATGTAGTATCATTAATATAAAAACTCCACCATATTTCATTACCATCTATAATCATATATCATTCAAACTATGCATAGATTACAATATCATTACCAAAAATATATGTCATTCAAATGCCAAAGTATATGACACCAAAATAAACAAATTGATAAAATTCATGTTTGATGGGTACCACAAAAATTAACTATTCTACCTATCTTTAAAGACCACAAAAAAAGGATAATGTTATCTACATTTCTGCATATTCAGCTTCATCAACTATATTGTAGTGCCACAACAAATGCTCTATTTTAATCTATAATTCATGAAATAAAAAATACAAATTAAGATTATAAATAAATATGCAATGCTATCTACTTATAATTGACCACTTCCCTTCAACTAAAAAAATTTGTAAGACATGTTACAAAAATTCTTATTTTTGCATCATGTGTTTTCAACACACCTCGTACCTCTTCTACATCAGATTTCTAATTCAATTACAAGAGATTCATAAAATCAGTTCCCAATTATACTAGTTGAAGTTCACATTAATATATAGTAAATCTAAATTTAAATCCAACAATCTTGTGAAAAGGAACATTGGTTCACACTAGTTCCTACTTCCTAGCGTAAGAAATAAATACTTAGGTGGGTCAGGGAATAAAAAAAAATTAAAAACAAAGATTGATACTAGTTCCTAATATTATAGTATGTTATGGATATAAGATATAACTACCACTAATAAATGATATAATTGCCATGGATATGAGATATAATTAATATAGAACTAAGACATAATCACCATTTATTATATGTTGTTTGTTTCTCTATTATCCATGTTATATGTGTTTGACATAATATTCATGCCAATGACATAATCACCATAAAAATATGACATAATTTCAATAGAAATAAGGCATAAAACCATGAAATTAAGACATATCAAGGAGGTTATGATAATATCTATAAGCTTTGATGGTTGATATATGACAAAAACCTTCAAATTAAACATACTTGAGCTTTATTAATGTACTTATGCTTTAAAATGCCTACTAGATACAACAACTAATAAACATGTATTCAATTAATTAATTTCTCAATTGATCATAATTGTCTTTTTACTTAATGGTTATAATCATTTTATTTGGTATTTATTTTATTTTTAATTGATAACTATTTTGTTTTTGATTTTACATTATGTTAGCTGATGATTATCTTAGTTTTAGTTGATTATTATCCTATCACATAATGATGATTATTTTTAATGTAAACGATGATTATCCTATTAGTAGCTTAGTGATTCATTGTAATTATCATATTATATAGTAATTATAACACCCCAAAATTCACTATATATATATATATATATATATATATATATTAAATGGAAGTAATTAAATTAAAACCTGTGAATTTCGGGAATGTTACCGCCACACTTAGTACCAGATTGGTTCACTCCTACCGTTCTAGTACTAAGTGTTAAGGCTAGAAAGGATTATTGTTAAACTTAATTTAATACTTAAACCAAGCTTTCATAAAGAGAAAACTAGAATGGTCATAACACAAAAATCAGAGTATGCGTTGAAAGCTTACATAATCCAAAGTTCCTTGAAAGGAAAAATGTCTACAAATGATAGTAGTTTAGTTTTGGAAAATCTAATACAAAAAGAAATAACATAAAGAAATAGAATAAGTTAAAGAGAATCTGGCCATGTCACTCCCGATCATCGAGCCAAGCACATGCTTAACACTCAACCCCGTCTGATGCCTCATGAACATCGAAGGCATTGAAATATGCATTACCCACCTGCACAAAGTCAGAAGGGCATTCTGCTCATGGGAATGAGCAACACCCATAAAAAGGGTGGTCAGTACGCTACGTACTGAGTAAGGTAAACGTGCACTCATGCAAACACATAAAAGCACATAATCCATGTAGGATAATAAAACAACATACGATCACTTCAGATAAATAATAAATAAAGGCCATTTATATTCTTGATTAATTAATTAATTAATTAATCTCTTATCGATACTCATTTCACACCATACTTTTTATCAAATCCATGCAAATACGGGAACCCCACTAATATAGCCGGTGGACCGGAAAACACACAGGGCCCAATGCACCTGACCACTATTATTAGCCGGAGGATCAGTCATAAATAGGGCGGAATTCCCTAACCACTATTTCTTACTAGTAGATTGGTTTGGCCCAGGCTCGCATAGTGTTCCACTATAAGTACTTAGTGTCTTTTATGTACTTAGTTTGGGATCCCCCACTATTATAACCGATGGAACGGTCACACATAGGGCAACATACACCTAACCACTATTATAGCCGGTGGATTGGTCACACATAGGGTGAAACGCCCTAACCACTATTTCTTACCGGTGGATCGGTTGGCTCCTTCTCAATAATCTTCCACTTTACGCGATTAATGTCTTAAGTGTCTTATTCAGAATTTTAACCCTAGACATGCATGACTAATTTCCTCTACACTTATCCTCCAAAAGGACTCGTCTCACATCATAGGACTCATGCACCTCCTAACTTGGCCCAACATTCTTTCCTACTTACCCTAACTCACATTAGAGCCCATCTCCCATGTATGTGGGTCAAGGCCCACTACATTACACTTCCAACTCTACTCATTATCTCACTCTAGGGTTTTATTCCAAAACCCTAATTAAGGCCTAAGTGGCCCATCCTACTCCACTTCACACAACCCAAATTATTTTAACATTCCACACATCACAACCCATAGATTCCATCCTCATCATCACACTTTAATCACCAAGTACACGTGTGACTACGAAACCCTAAATAGCCACACTAAACCCTAGCCCCTAGCTCGGTCTCCTATGCACCCTTATACTGTCCCACATACTATTTTTCATCCAAAGTGCTCAAACACCCGAACAACACTTCCATCACCTTCCTCACACCCCAAATTAACTTTCCATATATAAATTTCACCCCCATGCAGACTTTATACATCCCATGCAACCCTTCAACATTTTCATGCAAACCCTAAAACTCCCACATGAAACCCTAGATTCACCAATGCAAACCCTAGATTCTTCCCTACGTACTTAGATTCTCCCATGCAAACCCTAGAACCATTCATACAAAACACTAGATTCCTCCATGTAAAATCCTAGATTCTGCCATACAAAACCCTAGATTCCTCCATACAAAACCCTAGATTCTACCATACAAAACCCTAGATTCTTCCATTTATGGTCATGCAACATTTAGGTCAACTCCACATCATTTCACTATATATTATCATATTACATAACCTAGCATGCATGTCTTACCGGGTCACATCATATTATATCACAATCACAACACAAACATATGATACACAAATCATAAGATAATACATAAACGTACCTCAAGTCCAAGCCGCACCATACATAAAATAGTTATAACAATACACATAAGGTACATCACATATTATGGCACATGGCATACAAGGCATATAAATCACATTACATACATACAACTTTAGCTACACCCTTACCTAATATGACACTAGTCTTGGAGCACGCTCCTACGCCTCCTTAGGGCTTTGACTGGTCTCTCCTATAAGAGGAAAAACTAAATATTAGACTCCCTCCTACCAAAAATACCATTATTCCTTATTTATGCTAAGATTAGGGTTTTGTATAAAATAATAATATAATAGTAATAACACTAACTAATTACTAATTTGCTAAAGGTAAAAGTAATAATAGTCATATTGTAAAAGATGATAATATAAGATTTGAAGATTTTACCCTAATAATAATAATAATGATACTAAAAAAAATAATGATAATGATGATGATGATGATGATGATAATAATAATAATAATAATAATAATAATAATAATAATAATAATAATATGGTTTGAAATAAATAGTGGAATAAGGGCTTCAACCCTTCACCAAAATAATACTAATAATAATATTATTAACATTAATGGTAATAATAATAATAATAATAATAATAATAATAAAAAAATAATAATAGTAATTCTGAAATAATAATAATAATAATAGTATAAATCAAAAATAATGTAAAGTAGGGTTTCGACCCTACTTTGAAATAATAATAATAAGAATACATAATAATGATGATGATGATGATGATGATGATGATGATGATGATGAAGATAATAATAATAATAATAATAATAATAATAATAATAATAATAATAATAATAATAATAATAATAATGATAATATAATTGAACTAAAATAAAATAGGGCTTCGGCCCTCAATAACAATAAAAAATAATAACATTAGTAGTAGTAGTAGTAATAATAATAATATATTTGAAATAATGGAAATATAACAAAATAAAATAAATAAAGCTTGTATAAATAGGGTAAAAGGGTTGAGAGGGTTTAGGGTTCCACCTTGGGTTGGTGGTGACAGGCGACACCAGCGGTGGTGTATGGTGGTGAAAAAGAGAAGAAAAGAGAGAAAGTTGAGTGCTGGGAAAAGGAGAGGGAGAAAGAGAGTGGAAATTGGGGTGTTTATGGTTGCCTAAATGGAGAGGTGTGGAATAAAGGTGGTGGCACACGGTGGCGGCTGTGGTGGCCGAAAGTGGAGGAAGGAGAGAAAGAGAGGAGGAGGGGGAGAAAGAGGAAAAGAAGGGTAGGGGGAGATAGAGGGGAGTCTGCGGTGCAGTTGGGAAGGTGCAGGAGGTAGTGGTTACGGCGAGAGTGGTGGCTAATGGTGGTGCGAAGGGTAGCGGATGTGGAAGGAAGGGTTGATCGAGGAGGCTACTTTGCACGGCTTAGGTGGCTCGTGCAGGGAAAATCGAGGGAGAAGGATGGTATAGTTAGTTAAAGGGTGGTGTAGGGAGTTCTTAGGTGGCTGGCGTGGGCGGTGGAGTTGGTCGACGGTGGCAGGAATGGTGTCTGATCAAGCGGTGGTGCAAACAGAGTGATTTTTCTGGGTTGGAATCAAAAGCTCGAATAGGTTTGGTTATGGGGGTATTTATAGAGCTAAAGGAGGGTTAAGGTCAGAGGGGAGACGGGAGAATCGGGGTAGGTGGGTTAGGGTTCACCGCCGATGACGGTAGGCTGGCACAAGACTGTGTTGTGGCCTGTAGTTGATCAGGGCAAAAAGGGGAGATCATGCGAGAAGAGAGGGAAGTGGGTTGGGTCAAGGTGACTGGCGAGTTAGGGGGAGGAGAGGAAACGACCGGTCAAATCGGGCGTGGTCGGTGGCGAAATCCTCAGGCAGTTGTAGGCTACGACGGAGGAAGAAGGAAGGAGGAGGAAGGAGATGGGGCACGGACCGGGCAGTCTGGGGAAGAAAAGAAAGAAAAGAAAAGAAGGAGAAGAATCGGACCGTTGATAAAGGATAAAAATGGGTGCCAAAACACGGAGTTTCAAGGCAGACCGTGCTGAAGGAGAACAGGGTAGGGAATTGGGCTGCCGAAGGAGAAGGAAGGGAAAGGGGAACGGGATGCTGGGTTGGCCTAGGTCGGGGAAAAAGGAAGAAAAAGAAAAGAAAAGAAAGAAAGAAAAGGAAAAAGGAGAAAGAGAAAAAGAAAAATAGGTGAGTTGGGATAATTAAAATAATTTAGATATTTGGGATATTGAAAAATAATAATATTTAAATAAAATAATATTAAATTCCCTTTTAAGGCAAATTTTAGGATTTTTGAAAGGTTTTTCCTAAATTTCTTTTAATTAGCAAATCACTTTAATTTTCTCCAATTAAATTATTTATAAAATTCTTATTAATTTGGCTCTATTTACTCTATCTTATTTTAAATAAAATAATTTAGTTAATTAATTTCTAAAATAAATCCTTAATTAGCTAAAATTCTTAAAATTAGGGTTTTGGGGCATTTTAGTAATAATTATCCTTAGTGATGATGGTTCTTATTCTATCACTAGCCTCAAGATTATCTCCAAATGTGATAATGATTATCCTATCGCTAGAACTATAAGGTGTCGGAGAAATCAAAAGCCTTAGATCTCTATTGACTTTGATTGCCAAATCAAGGATTGTGCCCAATTACTCTAGTGGTTATAAGTCTCAAAACCTAATCAAAATTGTATAGACATGTGAGAGCTCCATGCTTGCCAATGGTATACTATTGTTATATATGTTTAATAATGGAAGTTAATATTGTAACATCCTAAAATTTACAACTGCAAAATTTTAATTATCATAAAAGCTAAATATATAATAGCCGAGTTTTAACACTATAATAAAGACGAGCACCGTTTTCTATACCATTTTTGTATCCAGTACAAGATAAAAATATTACAAACATTAAACAAGATAATATGAGAAATTTCATAAACATAGAAGAGTTGGAGATAAGCTTTGAGTACAATGGTAATCAAAATATAAAAAAGGAAATATTATAGAACTAAGTGTTCAAAAGGTATTTGGACAACAATTCTAACAATTGGATAATCTAGACTCTATGTCTAACACATATACAAGAGTCATTCCTCCATAGTTAAAGAATCCTAGAGGGGGTGAATAGGGTATTAATTATGGTAATGAGAAGTTAAAAATTTTACACACAATATATAGTGGTTCCATAATAGACATTCTATACATCCACTACTAAAAGGAATTTTCCTTTTAGATTTTGAATCTCCCATGTGCTTTATTGATGACCACTCATCTCTTGTTTTATGAGCCTAATATCTCAATGACCTTCTAAGAGTTGATTTACAATTTGATCTAGTTATCATATCTAGGTTTATGTATCTATTTATCTAATGACTTATCTCAGGAATGATAGGCAACACACAACCTCAATGTAGTGCGTTTTGAAGAGAGTTGTGCTTGATTACTAGTTCTCTCACAATTAACACATATATGAAAATGAAGGAACAATTTTTGAGTGTAATATAGTTAGAAAGAAGTATATATTACAATCAAAGAGAAAAATCTAGCTAAGTAGAGTGAGAACAAATACTTTTAAAAATATCTCAACTTGAGATAAATGTGAAAGTTTGTAATTGAGAATTAATTGCAAGTGGGATTAATTAATTAGGTTGTACACTTACTTGAGATCTGGAAAATGTTTTTAATGTGCCTTATACATGCTATTTATACTTATGTCCAAAAATGTATTTGTTGGCGTGAAAATCATATATTCATTGCAAGAGCAATAGGAAATTTTTTTTAGCATTTAATGCCAACTATTCGATTGATTTAGAAAACTAGTTGATCGGTTGCCTTGATAGCCGATCAGTTAGTAAAACTAGATAAAGGATTATGTTATTGCTTCATGTGAAAATGTTAGCATTGCATAACCTAATTGAAATGTTACTAGAAATAGTCGATCGATTTTGTGCTATATGTTTTCGGTCCTTTGAACATATAATAATAGTCAAATGGTTTAGCAATCTAGTCGGTATGTCATACAGACCAGTCGATGGGTTTGCCCAAATTAATCAACCGATTTTGTCATTAAGCAAAAACCATTTCGCACTTTACTTTAACCTTTAACCTAGTTAGTCAAACCATTCTATCTCTTTATGAACCAATTAATTAGTTTGATGAAACCAATCAAAGTGTTCAAACAAATATGAAATAGATTTATGTAGGAAAAAATCCATTGACTATTTGGTCAAATTAGTCGATCAACTTGATGAAACCAGCAAATCAGCTTGATGAAACCAATCAAAATGTTCAAAAAGAGACAAAATGGATTTTTTTAAGAATAAAACCCATGACCTAATTATTTACACCAATTGATCGATTTATGAACCAACTAATCAGTTTGATAACACTAGTTAAAGTGTTTGAACAAAGGCAAAATGAGTTTCTATAGGAATTGAACCCATAACCTAGTTAGCCAAAATAGTCAATTAATTTGATGTAAGCCTTTGAAGTTCTCAACTAGAGGCAAACACATTTTTTTCAAGACTAAAAGTTTATAGTAACTAGTCGATCGATTTCTAAGTTTTCCTGTTATGAAAAATACTAGTCGATCGGTTGTGAGACAAGTTGTAACAGCTCCAAAGTTTATAGTTGAAATTTTTTATTTGTTAAGGAAAATCATACACCAAATAGGAGGTGCTACTGTTATGATCAATACAATTCTAGCCCTTGGCCAACCTCATACTCACCACAAGGCTAAAAGATAACAAGGAATAATAATAGGAGATGGTTAAAAGCATAAGTAGTTTAACATTAAATACAAAAAGTACCAGAGCGCACAAAAGTCAAAGTTAATACATTAGTGAAATAAAATACAAGATAACGTCCCACTACGGGGGAAATAAAATAATATAAAAAATAAAAGGTAAGTAGTTCGGAGAACACCCTCTTTGGCCCCAACCTCGGGACATGAGATGGTTATTCTACCCCCACCTACTCATTGTAAGCATCAGAGTTCTCTAGGGCCTCATGGCCTACCTGCACAGAATCAAGAGGGGCCACTACTCATGTGAATAAGCAGCACCCACGAAAGGGGTGATCAATACACTACGTATTGAGTAAGATAATAATATAGATAAGGCAAGGCACAACAACATAAAATACAGATATTATGCAAGTAGTAGGTTTTATTAGATTAATTACCACTATTAGAGTTAAGTTATTTGTACCATCTTTATACATCTCTCAAATTATACCCACATGAGTACAAAGACCCCACTATTATGGCCGGTGGAACGGAAATAACTACTCCAGGGCAGAACGTGCCTCATCACTATTATAGCCAGTGGAATGGTAAACATGGACATCTCTAGGGTAAAACGCTCCTGGCCACTATTATAATCGATGGAACGGTAAACATCCTAAGTCTAGTCCCGACCCACGTGGTGTTCCAATTTAAGTAATTATTGTCTTTTCCATAAATTATTATCAACCAAGGGTTTAATTTATTAAGCTTAGACCCCCCCAATATTGTAACCGGTGGAATGAGAATACTACTTTAGGGTAGAACACACCTGGCCACTATTATAACCGGTGGAATGGTAACATATACATATCTAGAAAAAAACACTCCTAGCCATTATTATAACCGGTAGAACGGTAACATCCTAAGTTTGGGCTAGGCTCAATGATCTTCCTCTTTAAGTGATTAGTATTTTATTCATGTCTTATTCAACAAGTAACCCCCCCATCTAGACATGCACACCCCAATGGACACTCCCGACTCATTACCACTCTACCAACCTAGACTCCCTGAAACACCCTAACCCTTGACCTGGGGCATCTACATCCTCCAAGACTCTAGGAACCCTATACACCTTCTACCATCCTCACAACAAACTCAAAAAACTCATATATATAGGTCAAGGACCACTTCCCCATTTGTCCACCCATACTCACCACTAAGGTTTCCCTTGAAACCCTAATCTCGCCTATGTGTCCCTAGCCTTTCCTCTCCTTATTCAGTCCACATTCTCCCTTGATTCCAACACCATCACCATACTCAACCCAACACCAAACTTCATAACCCAACTCCTCATTTCAGACATGTGATAATGACACCCTAGTTGGTCACCCTAGAAAACCCTAATATTTTCCTTTTTCCTCCACACTCTCTTCTTGTACACAACTCTACCCTCCATTTGACTTGACTACCACCCTCCATGTGGCACAGCCTTCATCAAAATACCGATGTCTATCCAAACTCCTCAACCTTTCCCCACAATACCCATATCCTTAGGGTTTTCCCCTTGAAAATCCTAGTTTATGCTACCATGCACCTTCCCATCAACCCACGTACTAAATCTTTCCCAAGTACACGAATCACCCAAAACACCCTTTTCTCCCCATGATTAACCCTCAAACAAGATTTTTCCACGTAAATCTTTCCCCTATGCAAATCACATACATTCTATGTAAAGCCCACACTTCCCATACAAGATTTAACCCTAACTCCTCATTTTATTATTTTCTCTACCATATTTCATGAGACACTTAGGACATTTTCCACATATCACCTCACTCACTCCCCCTCTTTATTTTCTTTAATATCCCATAACACTCAATCCCATCTAAGGCATTTAGGCATACATATCATAATATTTCAACTATATGTGAGAACATTTCCATTCATAACAAGTTATAACCACACACATAATACATAATAAAAGTCATCCTTACCATACCTTAGCTCCTTATAAGCCAAGCTACACCATACACATACTTAGTTCACATACATATATATTTCCACATAACATACCAATACACCCATACACACAAGATTCATAACATAACCCAATCACTACTAGGAAAACGGGAAATAATAACGAGACATTTATAACGGTAGTTCGACAACCGTTGTCAAACGCGTGAAAATTAATGGGCGGGAGAGTTTTGATAATGGTTCTAGCTAAAAACCGTTATTAAAAGGGCAACGTTAAAATTTGCACGGATGTTTTAATAACGGTTTCAGGGAAACCGTTATTAAAAGAGGATTTAATAACGGTTCATATTAGAACCGTTGTCAAAAGTCAGAAGCTTTTAATAACGGTTTTTAGAAGAACCGTTATTAAAAGGTGTTTTAATAACGGTTCTCTCAGAAACCGTTATTAAATCCTCTTTTTAATAACGGTTCTCTTAGGAACCGTTATTAAAACTCCAAAATCAAACTCATATTTCATTCAGTTCTGTTTCGTGCCAAAATTTTCAGACTCTCTGCACCTTCGTTCTCTTACGCTCCTTCTCCTTGCAAACCCTCGCACCACCACACCGGCTCCTCTCAAGTAAAGGAAACCCTCGCACCGCCAACTCTCCACCACGCCTCTGCCATTACCGGCTCTGCATGTGCGTGCTGTCATTGTTCCGAAGCTAGCTAGCACTTGCACCTTCATCCTCTGTCGACGTGTTTGAAGCCCTTGCCTCTCTCAACATTCTCGATCACCGTCGTGTTTGTAGCTAGCTCACTTTATGTATGTGTTTGTTCTTCCTCTCGTAACTTTTTATCTAGCTACTTATATATGTATATATATATAAATGCATGCATGTTGCTACAGGGTTTCGTTTGTTTGTTATTGAAAGATTGTGGTTTGTCGTTCGAAAATGTGTACGTTGTTGTATGTATTGGCTGAAAATTTTGTTGTTTGTTGTTGAATTTGTTGCGTTATTGTTATATATTAACAAATGCATGTGTTGGCCGAGACCTTTACATATATATATATATATATAATATGAATGTGAGTGTAGAATTATATACATTTTCACTCATAAAAACTATATATATATACACACACACACACACACACATTTTCATTAATAAGTATAGGAGACTAGCTAGCAATAAGATATAGGAAATGTCATATAATGAAATGCAAATATATTTTACATATGCATATGTTAATGATTGCTGTTTGATGAGGATTAAATAGATATAGAGAATAAGGAATATATAAAAGTGAATAATTAAATAGAGAGAAATAATTGTGTATGATAATAATAATATATAATAATAATAATAATTAATAATATGATTTATATATTATGCTTTAATTACATTTAGCTAGGTTTAGGGATTAGGTTTTTTTTTGTGGTTTAGGGTTAGGTTTTATTATAATAAATTATGGTTAATTATCTAGGGTTAGGGTTAGGGTTTATCGTTTATTATGGTTAATTATGGTTAATTAGGGTTAGGGTTAGGGTTAGTATTAATATCTTTTTGGAAACGTGTTAGCATGATTCGTATATATATATAGAATAGCATGATACATGCATTTGAGATTAATTCTTTCTAAGCATGATTCGTATCGATAATATAATAGTACATTATTATGCTCAATACATAACATTCTAACATTATTTATTTATTTATTTTTTGTAGAGATATGGCCAACAAAAACATTGATAGGGATAGCAGTGATGAAGAAGGGAAGAGAGGACCTACGATTATGAGAATTATCATAGACATGAGGAATAGAGGAGAAGTAGTCGAGTTGGGATGGAATACTTACAATCTTCCCATCGGCCCTTACGCAGATATGTTCTTGACGTACATTTCACTTGTGACCCGTAACCGTGTTCCTATCTCCTATAATAATTGGAAGCAGGTTCCACAGGGTCATAAGGAGCATATTTGGCAGGAAATCACGGTAAATATGCTATTTTATGTAATCATTTTTGTATGTCAAATGTTATTAATTTTATTACATTAACATCGGTATACATCTACATGTCTTATTTTGCAGAGAGTGTTCAATGTCCCAGAGAGTAGGAAGAAATGGCTTCTTAGACATTGTGGGGAGCGTCTAAGAACCTTTAGGTCATATTTAGCTCGTAGAAAAATGTATAGAAAGAAGGATGGTTCTGTACGACAGAACCCACCCAAACGATACGGTTTCATCGATCAAGAAAGTTGGAACCAATTCATTGCTTATCGTCTTACGGTGGATTTTAAGGTACTTGTTAGATAACAATTAAACTTTTTGTATCAATCCCAGTATTATGCTTAATATTGAAATAACCATGTCATTATGTTTTGGCTTGTCACATAGGAAAAAAGTACCCAAAATAAAGAGATTGCCAAGCAAAATAAATACCGGCATAATATGGCTCGCAAAGGCTATGCGGGCCTTGAAGAGGAGTTGGTATGCATTTTGTGATTATCTATTTACATGTAAATGTTGAATTTTATAATAATATTCTTAATTAAGAATATTTTTTGATTTGTAGCTTCTAGCCCAAGACTTGGACCCATGTACCTCGTCCATCAATATTGGTACATTATGGAAGAAGGCTAGAGCAACAAGAGATGGATATATTAATGAATATGTTGATGTTGCAGCCAAAAAAATTGTAAGTTTGTAGATATCTAGAACCCTACTTACTTTTCTTTTAGAAAACTATTATATTATGCTTATTCCTATAAGTTAAATTTACAGGACGAACTTGAAACGTCAGAAGGTGAGGAGGTGGACCAATATAGCATTGTGGCCCAGGCTACAAGAATTGTAGAACACCCTGGAAGACACAGGGGCATTGGATTGGGTGTTACGAGAACGAGCATATGTGGTCGATCTCGTGGTTCTCGTAGCACTAATGAGCAAGTCGCCATCCTCACCCAAAAATTGAACGTGGCATTTGAACGGATGGCAATAATGGAGCAAGAGCTGTCATTTATTAAATCTCAAGGGTATAAGTCATCCGATTCAGTAGACCATGATCAGCTTCACATACCTAATGTAAATAGCGTCAGAGATAGTTGTGAAGCTGATGCATTTCTTTCTACTCTTCCCGAGGTAAGCATTACAAACTATGAATTGTTATTAAATGTATTCAGTGTTATAAATTATTAATAATGTGTAATATTTTTGTTTAGGGTTTGCATAAATGTGACTTATTAGCGAATGACCTTTCAACAATTTTGGCGAAAGGAAGGGTCCGCATCAGTCACAGTATTGAAACGCAGACAATCCACGGGTACAATTTAGCCCTAAATACAAGGCCGGTGAGTATTGACACTCCAATCATTGGCAGTGCACACTTGCCTTGTTATAAAGAGGGCGATGAGGCAACCACAGTACTAGAAGCTCATGGAAGCTTCGTGGCTTGGCCTGCGGATCAAATATGTCTCACTACTGAAGAGGTATTGACATTTAATTTGACATCTTCATTAGACCTTGTTTAGTAGTTACACTATATATACCTTTTTCATATATATATATATATATATTTATATGCTCAATATATATTTTGTTTAATATTATCAATTAAGGAATCAAAAAAGGAATAAAAAAAGAAGACTGCTTCTGCTAGTAAAACCAAGAGAGGTACTAGCAGAACGAGCAACACAAAACAGGGCGCTGCTAAATGAAAGAGAGCTAAATCTGAAAAATCAGTTGCCCCACAAAAGATTCCTTCTTCAGATCAGCAAAGCCAACCTCCACCAGCATTAGCTATATTATATTTTTATGCCCAAAACTACCTCAGGGACAATTATATTTTCATTTATTGTTGTCCTGAGTATGTTGGGAGGGACGATGCTACTTACATGGCATCGACGGCTGACATAAGCGACATTTATAATCAAGAATGGATGTCAACCATAAGTGTCGCCGTCTATATCACGTAAGTATTATTTTATTTTGAGATTTTAGTACTCTTAACTTAAACAATTGGAATTTTTATGACCTCTTATATGAGTTATTATTTATTAACAAATATGCATTGTTTTTGTTGTCCATAGGTTGGTAGCTACTCGAGCTGCGATGGAGGGAATGTTGTCCTCTATTGTGTTTGTGTGCCCATACTACATAGCTGACGGTAGTACAATAAGAGAGGGTAGGCACATAAACTATTTAGCGGATTGCATTTTGATTGAGGGACACAACAAGCTCTATCTCATTCCTCACCTCGCAACTGAACATTGGGTTTTGTACGCCGTCCGACCTGATCTTAATAAAGTCTATGTGTTTGATTCCCTTCGAACCTATGACGTGCCTTTTGAAGTCGCTCGTCGTTATGGGAAGGAATTTATCGACATGTTAGTATACTTTTCACTTCTTACTTCATTAGCTTATTTATACATATATTCGCTTAGCTAGCTTTCATTATTTGAGGTATATATGCGTACTTACAATATTGTGTATCCAACTCTATTTATTAAGGCACTACAAACAGCGTATCAAAGGAGAGGTGGGAATGGTGTCCCAGACCCAAAGAATGTTCAATACGAGCCTGTCATAGTAAGTAGGAAGGCAACTATTTTGTATTTTATTTTAATTAAAATTAATATCTAATAGTTAGAGAGCTAACTGAATTTATATGACAGTGTCCACAACAGCAAAACGACAAAGATTGTGGATACTATGTATGTAGAGCAATGGATCTGATAGTCCAAAATAGATCGGTCAACATAGATCCAAGCCATGTATGTTTTCTTTTCGATATTTTTCCATTAATGAATCATGACATATATGTTTGATACTTGACGTAAGTGCTAACTGTATATCAATCAAAACTTGGGATTTGTAGTTTTTCACCGATGATTATGCACAAGGCCAGCAATACAATGTTGAAGAAATTGATGAAGTGAGAGAGCAATGGGCCAAGCATGTGCACTCATTCATTCGGTATTAGGTAGAGATCTATATATTCTACATGCATGTTCAGGTTTGTATTTTGTCTAGCTATGTCTTTAAGTCTTCTAAGGTAGATTTATAAACATTTTGCTTTGGCATGTAGAGCTACCAAGTTGTGGTATGCCTACTAATTTTGATTCTTGAGTATATATGTCGGGTGTATTAACAAGGCCGGGATTGATTGAAATTATGGTGTGACTGCAGATTTGTTATCAATTGATGATGTTTTACAATGCAGATTTGGTAATTATTTGAACATACAACTGTGTATGTGGGTAGGAACAAAACTGCAAAAACTAAAAAAAAAAACTGGAGTTTTAATAACTGTTCTTACGAAAACCGTTATTAAAACCCTCTTGTTTAACAACGGTTTTTCTTAAAAACCGTTATTAAACATGCATTTTATGCTCATATTGGCGGGTTTTTTTATATTTTTGATAACGGTTATGAACCGTTATTAAATATTTAATAACGGGCGTTTTAATAACGGTTGAAAACTGTTATTAAAACTGTAAAATAACCGTTATTAAAACTACTTTTTGGGGTAGTGAATGCCTTAACTATATACTTACTTAGTTGGGCTCTGGGCTTGAAGCAAAAATCCTATACCTCCTCATAGGGAAGGGTTTGCTTAAAACCTATAAAGAGAGTATCACTAGGTCATTTCACTTTCTTCATACTTCTTTTTGCTTTTTCTTCATTTTCTTAACCAATTATTATTATTAATGATAATAATAATAGCATTAATAATAATGAGTTATTAAAAAAATACTAAACAAGGAAGATGGAGAAGGACATAACCAGAAAGGATAGCAGGTGAGAGGGCGGCGGCGGCAGCCAAGCAGTAGTGGTGGAGGATATGCAAAGGAGTGGTTTTTGGGGTTGGAAAAATAGAGGGAAGGTAAGGTTTCTTAGGTGGTAGGGTTCCCTAGTTCAGGAGGTTTGTGGTGGTGGTTGTGGCATCATAGTGGTGGTAGTTGCAGCAACTGAGTGGAAGAGAAAAGGAAAGGAAAGAAAGGAGAAGGGAGAAAGGAAGAGGTGGACGTGTAGGTGAGGTAGGGGTTTTTTCTAGGTAGGAAGGGAGGTAGGGATGGTGGTGTTAGCAGCGGTGGTGGCGGAGTAGGGTGGTGCTAGCAGTGGAGGAAGGTACAAAAGGGCAGCTCAATCTACCCACTTTGCCTAGGTGGGGAGAGAAGAGGAAAGGGAAGGAAGGGAAGGGGAGTGGCTCATTGGCTACTGGGTGATGCAAGGAAGAGGTAGGGAGGGAGTGGTGACAACGACATGGCTTGGTGGTGGTGGTGGTTGTGTCTGTTTGGGTGGCGAGGTTAAGGGGTAGGGAACTGGATCGATAGAGAGAAAGAGGGGAAAGGAGGGAGTGGGGATGGGTACTTATAGGTGTAAGGGTTGGGGGAAGTGGTCAAGAAGGGGAAAAAGACAAGGGAACGGGGTTGTGTCGGCCTGCATATATGCCGGAGTAGCTGTATAGGTAGGGGGTAGGGGGCAGGTTTTGTAAGGTCAGGGAGGGCAGGTGAAGGTGTGAAGGATTCGTAGGGGGAGGGGACCATGCATGGACGTGTCTACTGCATGCCTTATAGGTCCAAAAAGGGAAAGGAGGAGGGAGAGAGGGAAGGGGGAGTTGCAAAGTGTAGCCATGGCAGGGCTGCATAGATCAGGGAAGAAGAGAGAGAGAGAGGGAAAATAGGGGGTGTAAGTGTGTTGTTAGGCAAATCAGGGAGGAAGGAAGAAAAATAGAATTGGGCCGAGGAAGGAGAAAGGAAAGAAAAGAGGGGGAGGGGGTGCTCTGGGCTTCTATTGGGTGCAGCAGCCGACTGAAGGAGGGGAAAAAAAGAAAAAAGGATAATAAAAAAAAGAAGAAAGAAAAGAAGGAAAAAGGAAGGAAGAAAAGGAGAAAAGGAAAAAAAAAGAAAAATGGAGTGGTGGGGTGATTTGGATTTTTTTGGAGTTTTAGGGATAATAAAAATAAATATTAATAAAATATTTTTATTAATTAGAAACTATTATAATTTATCTTAGGTTTGTTAATAAATTTAGTTTCCACTCATTTTGTCCATACCTCATTTTTCTTCCTTTATTGCCATTATTATTATTATTAAAAATGTTACATATAGTTAAATCTTATTCGACAATTCCTTATTTTATTCTTAAATCCCAAAATAAGTTTTGGGGTATTACACTAGCCGACTTGTTTCGACTGTATCCAAAATGTTTAAAAACACTTTTAAAAGGATTTGGGATTTAAAATAAACAAGTACTTCTTACCAAACAAACTTTAAGGAGGATTTTAAAATGTATGAAAAGATTAAAACCAAAAGTTTTGCACATGATAGAATAAAATCTTGATTACTATTTTAAATGTTGTACTTGATAAGATAACCTAAGAGTTGGAATATACATATTAAGATCTTGATTATTGGTAATCTTAATATAATCTTCTCCTATGCTTTGAAACTAGATTACTCTTTTAAATGTTGTAATTGATAATTGATTTGAATAAGTATGCTTTGACATCCTTGTAATTAGCATCTCATGCATACTTAAATAAATATGTAACTCATTCATACTAGTTTGTTATCATTAAAACAAGGTTTGAGACATTGATTGACATAGGAGGTCATTGCATAGGAAGTGCATTGATTTCATCAAAGTAGTTCATATAAATTTGCACATCAACAATTAGGTCATATGCTCATGAGAATGAATAGAACACATAAAAAGATGGTCAATACTTGTGTATTAAATAAGTTAATAACATATATCAATAGTTAAATGCCACGTATAAGGGTTACATGAAGGAGCTATATGTGCACATTATTTATGATACGAGATTACCTAAGAATATAACTGTATTAAAGTTTATACTTAAGCAATCATGCAATTATTTTATATAGACAAAATGAGATTAGGACATCACTAGTAACATATATTCTCCTCTTTCCTCTATAGATGGGAGAAAGATAGTCAACCTCATTGATACTCTTTGAAATACCCCAAAAATCCTAATTTAGGAATTATGGTAAAATAATGATTTATTAGGAAAATTTTAGAAAACAAATTATTTTATTAAATAAATAGGAAAGTAAAGAGAAAATAATAAATAAATTCTTTAGAAAATTTTGAACATTTTACTAATTAAAATAGAAGTTAAGGAAAATTTATCCAAATTAACCCAATTAATCAAAAAATAAATTTAATTATTATACCTAAAATAATTATTATTAAAATTAAATATCTAACTTAAATATATAAATAAATAAATACCAAATACCTCAACCCAACCATTTTATCCTTTTTCCTTTTCCTTTTTTTCTCCTTTCTTTTCCTTTTTTCTTTCTTCCTCCCTTTCTTATTTCTTTCCCATTTCGCCCCCGACTAAGCCAGCCGTCGGCCCAAATAAGCTCCCCTCCCTAGCCCGTCTCACGCGTCAGCCTTCTCCTTTGTCCAGGCAGGCCGGTCCTTTTCTTTTTTTTTTCTTTTCTCCCCTGGACCGGCCGGTCCAATCGTCCCCTTCTTGTTCCCCGACCTGTAGCGCACCTACAACCGTGACCTGCAACCCCGATCTTCGCCGGCAGCCACCAGCCCAGCGCCGACCGTCCTCCCCTGCCCTCCTTATCATTTTCTTTCCTTTTTTCCACCCCGACCAAGCCCATCTCTCCCCTCCCCGCGTGCCCATCTCTTTCCTTTTTCTCTCCCCCTCCCCGACCTAATCTGCCATGGCAGGACTGCACCGCCTGCCACCGCCGTCCGGTGGTCCTACCACACCTGCCCCGCATGTCTTCTTTTTCTCTTGTCATCTTCCCCCTCAATTGGCCTATAAATACACTCTCAGGGCAGCCATAATCGAGCTCTCTTTTCCCGTAGCCCAGAAACTTGGTCTTTCTCCGCCGTCCAAACAGGTCCCTGCCTCGCCGCCACAAAAGCCGCCCACCAAGGCCATCCCCACACTTCCCTCTACGAAACCAAACCACCACCACCCTCTATTTTTCCCCGCACGAGCCGCTTTGGCTGTGCGAAATTGCCACCCCGAGCATCCCCCTCCAGCCCCTCGCTGCCCCTTGCGCCGCCTTCCGCTGCCAATCCAGCTGCCACCAGCACCTCCTCCACCCTCCAAAACACCCAGTGAACCTCCCCCTACCTTCCCACACCTTCATCTCCCCCTGTCTCCCTCTCCTTCTACCTTCTCCATTTTCCCACCACCCTCCACCACCTTCGGCCGCCGTGCCAACCACCGCGCGCCGCCACTCCCAGCCACGCCACCACCCTCATTCCATCCCTCTTCATCTGCCGCATCCTCCTCCACCTCAAATACTCCTCTACCCCCTCTCCTCTAGCCTACACCTTGATATTTCCACCTCTCTTCCTCCTCCATCGCCGCCGCCACGCGCCGCCGCCTGTTCCACCACTAACCTTAGGTGGTGCTCTAACCTCCTCAACCCCTAAACCTTTTTAGCACAAGTGATTAATAATTTTTACTAATATTAAGGGTATTATTATTATTATTGTTATTATCATTATTATTACTATTATTATTATTATGGTTGGTATTATTATTATTATTATTATTATTATTATTATTATTATTATTATCTTTATCACTAGTTGATCTAACCTTAGAAACCCTTTTTATATAAGCGTTAACAATTTTTAGTAATATTAATAGAATTACCCTTATTATTATTATTATTATTATTATTATTATTATTAATGTTGTGTTGTTAGTATTAGTATTATTATTATTATTAGTATTATTATTATTATTATTATTATTATTATTATTATTATTATTATTATTATGTATCACTCTTATTACCTAAACTAATTTCAGGAATATTTATAAATATGGTATTATTATATAGCATCTTTATCATTATTAATAACATTATCCTTACTACTACTATTATTATGTCTATTATTAATATTATTATTTTCTTACTAGTACTAACTTGACCATTACCACTTTTATTATTAGTGTAAATATTGGGACTCTTATATTACTATTATTCTTTTCGATTGTTATCCTCTATTATGCTTAACATTATTACTATTATTATTATTATTATTATTATTACTACT
Source organism: Tamarix austromongolica (assembly GCA_039764185.1). Lineage (NCBI taxonomy): Eukaryota > Viridiplantae > Streptophyta > Magnoliopsida > Caryophyllales > Tamaricaceae > Tamarix > Tamarix austromongolica. The sequence continues at coordinate 102,689,700 of CM077819.1, read as the reverse complement.
ACTACTACTACTGCTACTACTACTACTACTTAACCTAACTTTATTCTATTATTATTGCTAATATTACTATTAGTATTATTATTTTTATTATTAATGACATTATTATTATTATTGTTATTACTACTTAACCCAAATTTATTTTATTATTATTGTTATTATCACTATTATTATTACCATTATCATTATCATTATTTCCTTACTAATATTGTTAATGGTAACCTTGTCCATCATTACTTTTATTTATTAATATTAACATTTGGACCCTTATATTATTATTATTATTATTATCATTTTGGTTACTATTGTCATCGTTATTGTTATTATTATTATACTTAACATTTTTATCATTATCATCATCATTATTATTATTATTATTATTATTATTATTATTATTATTGCTACTTTTATTATTATTACAGTTTTAAACCAAAGTTGGCGTACTATCATTTTGTCTTTAAAGAAGAAAAGTACTTAAACCTTAGTATTTTACTATTTAATATTATAATATCATTAATATTATTCCTAAATGCCCTTAGCACTCACATTGTTACTATAGTATCATTGTTAGTTATTGCTATTATTATTGTTATTATTTTATTACTGTTATTGTGACAAAAACATTTAAAACCTTATGTTATTATTATTCAAAATATGACTTTTATCATTATTATCTTTAGGAATATTAGTACTTTGTTGGTATTACAATTATTATATTATTATTTTAATCCTAACACTATAGTTAGCTTTAGTCTTAAAAATGTTAGGGTTTCTATCACTATAAGCATTAGCGTTACTATTATTTTATTATCATTATTATTATTATCACTACTTTACTATAGTTAGTATGAATACTATTATTATAAGAATAAAGCTAATAGGTTTAATAATATAAGTGTAGCAATAAATATTAAAATAAACATATTTTGACTAGTAATATTTAGTAGACTATTTTTAAGGTAAAAACCCTAGTTTTCGTATAATACTCTCTTTGAAAATAATAACCCTAATCGTAGACTAAAATAAGGATTATTAGTACTTTTGGTAGGAGGGAAACTAATCCTTAGTATTTTCCCTCTTATAGGTGAATCGAGCCAAAACACTAAGGAGTTGTAGAAGCGTGCTCCAAGCCCGGTGTCGCTTTAGGTAAGGACGAAGCTAAGGCCCTTGTGTGATGTGTGACCTGTATGTTTTGAATGTTGTATATGCCATGCTATGCCGTGTATTATATGATTGTGGATAACTTGTCTTATGTGTAGCGCAACTTGGAGATTGAGGTATGTTTGTATGTGTTTCCTATGACATGAGCATGATGTGTATATGTATGATGTTTATGATGTGATATGAGATGGCCCTCTAAGACATGCATGTTAGGATAACTAATAATATGAATTGGGAATATAAGGATGACAAGAAAGAAATGGGAAGCGAGTTCACTAAGGGGGATATGAGGTTGACCTAAGTACCTCATGATCCATGAGAGAAAATTAAGAGGAAGGAATGACCAAAATAAATGAGAGATGGGAACCATGCATGGGAGTCTTAAAATTTGCATGGGGACTTAGGGTGTTTGCATAGGATGGCTGAATCTTGCATGGGGGTGAATCTTACGTGAGAAAAGTTGAATTAGGGTGTAAATAAGAGAATGGGAGAGTTGTGGAGTGATTGGAGACTTGGGATGAAAAATAGTACGTAGGTTGGTGCAAGGGTGTATAAGGGACCCGACTAGGGTTTTTGGGAGAAAGTGGAAATTTGGGAAGTACAAAGGTAAGAATGATTAAGGAAGGGTAGAGTATGGGTTAAGAGTGAGAATTCATTTATATAAAAGATGAGCATGGGTTTTCCATGTGAAAGAAGAGACTTTGGGATGAAAAAAGAGAGGTTACTTGTGGAAGAAGTAAGTTACTAGGGTTTGATGTGGCCAGCTAGGGTTTTGCTGGTCACCTGCGAAGTCGAGAGGTAAAGTGATACGCCTTGGGGTTTGACTTAATAAGGATGAGATGTGGGGCGAGGAACAAGTAATGGTTGTGTAAGTGAGAAGAAGTTGGGCCACATAGGTCCAATTAGGGTTTCCAAGGGGAAAACCCTAAAGGGTGAGAATAGGCGGGCTCGATGTCATAGGGTGTTGGGCTTAACCTACACTCTCAGGAGTCGGTCTTCATTATGTGTGAGTGTAAGGGGGAATGGATGTCGGGGCGTGATAAGGGGTGCAGGAGTCTCAAAATATGGGACAGACCCTCTTGAGAGAAAAGAAGTAGAACATCGATGACATGCATGTCAAGGGTGGAATGTTATCTAATAAGACACGAATAAGATACTAATCACTTAAAGTGGAAGATTGTTGAGCCGAGCCCAGACCGATCCACCGACAAATAATAGTGGCTAGGAGCCGGGGTGCCTTGGAGATCGTGCCAACGGCGAACAATAGTGGTCAGGAGCATTTTGCCCAGTATGATTTCCGGTCCACCGGCTATAATAGTGGGGGATTTCGTGCTCGACAAACCAAAGCAAGTAAGTTAACCCATGAAAAATGCACTAAGTACTTACAACAAACACCATGTGAGTCGGGGCCAGACCGGTCCACCGGCAAATAATAGTGGCCAGGAGCGTTTTTCCCTGGAGACCGATCCATCGGCAAATAATAGTGGTTAGGAGCGTTCTGCCCTGAGTGTATACTTTCCAGTCCACCGGCTATAATAGTGGGGTACCCGCACTCACATGGACTATTAAAAGAGTATGTATGGAATGAATGAACTGTTAAGCAGGATAAAGAATAAGTCAACCGAAAAGTAACCAGGTCTTATCATTTGTGTTATTGTATGGTGCCTATGTGCCTGTTCTTGTGTTATATGCTCTACGTGTTGGCCTTAGCTCATCTGTTACCTTACTTAGTACGTAGCTTACTGATCACCCGTTTCATGGGTGCTGCTCATTCCCACGAGCAGAAGACCCCTCTGATCTTGTGCAAGTAGGAGACTATGTCTTTGATGCCTACGATACCTACGAGGCATCGGGTGGGGCAGAGTGTTGAGCCTAACCTGACCTGGGGATCGAGAGCTATTCGGCCGGACTCTATTGCTGTTATCAGATTTTGTATTTCTATATCCAGTTGTACTTTGTGTTATGTTTCCCATTTTGGAAAAACATACTCTCGGGTTGTAATCCTAAAACCGTATTCTACCTTTTGTCTAATTTGTATTTCTTTAATGATTTATGTTAGTTGTCGACTCGTGTTTTATGATTTTTCGCGCTTGATCTTGACCAGATTAAGCCTTAGCACTTAGTACTGGAACGGTAGGAGTGAACCGGTCTGGTACTAAGTGTGGCGGTAACGCCCCCAAGTTTACGGTTTTTATCCTTTGGCTTCCGCTAACCCTTTGATTTAAACAAAATTTTTTAGTAGTAAATTTGGGGGTGTTACACTCTCACATCTAGGGTAAAACATATATAGACCACTAGTAAACTTATAATCCTTAAGTACACATACCCTCCAAAGGCCGATGGATTAGACTAGTATAGAGTATATTTACATCCTTTGATTTTGCTAGAACCAAATAATATCTTTAATACCCCCATTTTTTGCACTTACTTTTATTAAAAGAGTTAATTATGGAAGCTAAAATATTAAAAATGTAGGGTATTACCGCCATACTTAGTGTAAGTCTGGTTTCCCCAACTATTCTTATACCAAGTGCCGAGGCTAAAATATCACTCTACTCAAATTATGAACAACAATAATAAGAAACAAAATATATATTACATTGCATATTATAACTGTTCTGATATACACAAAGGTATTGGTCAAAAGTAATTACAACCCAAAAGAGAAAAGAAATACATAAGGGGCACAAGATTCAAGGGATGTTCAAATAAAAATATACCGAAGTATGCACCAGATAATTATAACTCTTGACCCCAAACCCTAGTTATCAAGTGGGGCCCTCAAAGTAATCTTTCAAAGTCACAACTGCCCATTGAATAGGTAGGAGACCATAAAATGGAACCCAATAATACAACAACATGGAGTAAACCCAATACACAATACTAATCATACAAAGGTCATATGGAACACATAAAAGGTATCACAATGAAATCATGGCATGAATCAAAACGATGAATACATGTGACAAGGAAATACAATAATCACGCTATAACATATACATCAACATAGATCACTTACTCATCATGCCATCATGCTTAAAAAATGTACAACCATTCCATAATCCTATTACAACCATATCCAAAACAAGCTCAACTTAACTCATAACCATTAGGGTAATACACTAAGACAACTACCAATCACACGTAACCACATATTCCAATTAAACAAAAGGAAAGGTAAAATAAATTGGATACATATAAAATACCTTTTTAATATTGGTACCCTCTATCTGAAACACCAAAAGAAATGAGATAAACCATAAGGGCATCACAATAAGGCACATAAAGCATAATAAAAGGCAATTTAGATCACTTCCCAAACGTAAAGACCACAATGCACCCACTACACTCTAATTTCGCATGACAAACATCACTTATCTCATCAGACTTGTCAAGCCACCACATTTAGCACTCCATTCAAAAATATCGTTATTAGAAACATATCCAAAGATTAACACCTAACTAAAATGATTTTCACATATGCTATTAATAATGACCCTAAGATTACAATTCCTAAATTAAGTTGTTTTCACATTTTATCATGCATATGCTACTCATAATTAACACAAGTATTCTAAAGATCACGAACCACCCAAACCTCTCACAATAACCCTACAAGTCCCAACATTACCAACTTTCATTCCTCAACACATTCCATCATGATTACACTTATTTATATTTACATTCCTTAATTCAATTAAAATAAAATACCATTCCAACATGTTAGGGTTACAATACAAGGTCTAACCAAGCAATATCACATTATATCATACTTTTGCATATCATCTTACTTTCATAATACTATATAATAAGGTCATTGAATGACACCCGCAACATGATTTCACAAATATACTATGCAAACATGATTTTCAAGAAAATAGAGTGTCTTTAAAATAGTATTACATGTAATAAAACATATAACATTGAAACCCTATAATTTATAACATGTATCCTTATCATAATCTACACTGGTCTCTTAGAAATATTTACTCCTAATTACCTCCTCCTATACCTTGATCACCTATTAAGATAAAAGAAATAAGGGTTAGGAAAAATAATAAACATAAGAATAGGATAAGTAAGGGATGGAGCAAAAGCACCATCGCGCAAACACATTCGAGCATGTCAAGGTAGTATCCCACAAGGACTTTGTTGTTGAGTTCTAACCTCCACCATTTTAGGTCTCTAGATTAAGTAATTAGAAAAATATGGTCATGATATATGGAAATACATGTAAATATTAATGAAATATAATATCTAAATCAGTGGTGATAAACCTAAGATTGAGTTTGGTAACTTCAGCAAACATGAATGAAGTAATGTGATATTACATAGACGATTCTAATGGCTATGAAAGTCTAGTCATATGTAATACATTAGCCTCTTTCAAAGTCTAAGGATGTATTTAATCCAACCTATTGACTACTATCATGACCAATAAATGGAAAACCCATTGATCATCACTAGCTATAAATGTCTCTATAATTCATACGTTAACTTTCATGATCATATTTTTCCCATGCATATGTTAAATTATGATAGTTAGCTTTCAATTATAGTTAGCATCAAACTAATTCAAATTATATTGAATTCAAATCTTAGATTTGAAATTTAATATATAAAATAAAACGTAAAAAAATATTTGCATAATACACATATCAATTTATGGTCATAATGCCAAAGTGGACTTAATTCAATCCTAAAAAAACTAATGTACTCACTCATATCTACAATTAGTTATATAGCAATAATCACAGTTAGCATCATAAAAAAAAATCAAGAAGTAGAGACAAAGAAGAATAAATTGTGAGTGATTCTAAAATTGATAAAGAACACCAGAATTGGATGATTACAATGTTAATAAATTTAAATTATATTTAGAGAGTGTTAGAGTTTGATGTACAAAGTGAAGGAAAATGATATAAATAAGATGAAATTTTAATTTTTTCTTCTACTGAGCGAATTTGCCAAAATTAAGAGGTTTGGGAACTTAAATCATGTGATTAGGAGAATAACTATCAGTTGCACTATCAACTTGCACAACCGTGCACTACACTAGTCGATCGTGTAGTGACATGGGGGACTTTATCTTTGTGTATAAGCAGCCTGCAGATTTGGGCTCTAGTCCAATTGATTGTACACTACTATTTCTTCATCTTTACTTCTTCTTTTGCTTCCTTTTAGTTCTTTGGGCCTTTCTTGCATGAGATAATGCTTCTTCACCTTCATTACCTTCCTTGGGCTAACATTGCTCTATATTCATCCTCCATTTTCTTCAATTTTTTTTCTTTTTCACACTAATTCCTACGAAAGAATTAAATGAAAGTTGTAACACAAACTAAATAGCTAAACAATATAAAATATCAATGAACCAATTAGGGCGTCAATTAAAAACATAATCAAATCAGGATAAAAATATAGAAAATATAGGGTTCATCAACTCCCTCATTTTTATCCTTTGCTTTTCCTAAAACAAACATTTGTGAAGAAAAACAAAAATAAGAGAAGAAGATTGACAATGAAGGAGAATACAAACCAAGGCTTTACGTGATAAAAACAAACTATGCAAGCATGATACACATTTATAAGACCTAGATGAACAACCATCATAAATAATAGAATAATGAAAATAAAGCTATAAACCATCCTCAGTGTTAATACCCCATTCCATATTATTGTGGCACTCTTTTATGGTTTTGATCCATGTAGATGCATATACTACAATATATAGATTGAATAGAGAAGCAGACTTCCTCACTATATGAAAGTGTGACTCTTGGGTCTCATTTATCTTAATGATGTATCTATTTTGCTCAAAATTCTCCATGCTAATAATGATTGACTGTATGCTTTCACTTATTCTTAATAGTGACCACTCAAAATAAATCACGTAAAATAAAAATCATGAGATTTGGGTTGTAATAGATATAGGAGTTATAAAATTGTAGCTAATGACCAAAAAGCTTATTGAGAAATAACTACAAGTGTATACCTCAAAAAATTGCAATCAATAATGCACAAAATCGCTGAAAAAACAAAGTCCAAGGCTTTTTGCCAACAATCCCTATTTACCCATCCAAATCCAAGTGCTTTACCATCCACAACACAACTCCATCAATTTTTTTGAGAAGTATATATTTAGATCAATTTGCACATAAAAAACTCTACCAATACTTCCTCATCATGCCCCTAGCTTATTCTTAATGCACCTACATCAAAATATTCAAGAGTTTTTCTCTCGAGTTTTAGGTAAGGTTTAGGAAATAACTAAAAATCAAAGGTTATCAATGTAGGATTTTGATCAAAATAACTTATCTTAAGCTCAAAGGGTTTAAAAAAGAGGGAAAAAAATATCATTTGGTAGGTAATTTGGCTAATATAGCTATGTGCCTCAATACTTTAAATGCATACATAAGTTAATTCTAGTCTTGAAGATAAATGATGAAAGTTCTAGTTTTATACATTAGAGGAGAATATACATAGTAGGAACCAATGAGATTGTGATGCAGAAATATATCTATCTTATTATGCTAATGTTGGAGGTCAATAATTAACATATTTAGAGATGGTACCAATTATTCTTGAAAATCTTGAACACCTTCATAATAACTCTAATAATGTTTCATTAAGTGATTCTTGTAGGTATTATATATGTTTGTAAGAATAAGAATTCACCAAGGATATCTAGTGTACAAGACAATGAGAATGCAAGGGTTATAAACTTTAATAGAAGATAAAACTACTTGACACAATGCTTGATTATTAGATTATTCAATGTATTACATTATTAGGATTTAGTGTAACTTTGATATTTTATGTATACTTTGTAATATCTTGTAATTTGTAATTATAATCCATTATATGTGCAATATAGGCATGCACTAGTTTAATCTTTTATTAATTAGGTCGGTTGGTTTTGGCTTGGTTAGTAAAGGGTAAAATAGGCATGTGTGTGTGTGTGTGTGCGTGTATTATAGCACTTGTACATTCGGTGACAGTGATTAATGAATGAAGACTTAAATGACTTATCAAGGAAGAATTTAAATCTCCTTTCCTTCCTATTCAAGTGAATTTATCTTGAGAGTTTAGGCATTATTCTCTACATAAAACTTTGTGATTTTTCTTTAGAATTAATTTGATCTTGGTAAAGATCAAATTAAAACCGTGACATTTGTTGAATAGTGCTTCAGATTTTGAGTATTGCATCTACTTTGAACATCAATACTACTTCAAGAAATAAGAAAGAAAGGTCATTTATTATGAAAGAATAATTAATATATTATCTTCCACATAAATTTGGTATCAAAGCTTGGGCTAAAAATCTTTGAGGATAACCCATCTTCAATGTTGAGACGAGCAAACACATTACTAGCTACTTAGAATTACATTCTCAATCATTCTTGTTATAATTTTTTAAATCTTGATTGGTTTTCTTGGAACCTTGTGTGTATGTTTATGATCTTAAGTGGAAGTGTGTGGAGATAGGTATTGTGATATAGTAATCTTGAAGTAAATTTTGAACATTTGTATGCTAATAACCGAACCAAAAACAAGTGATTTCATGTTCAAGTTTCAAATGGTTTAGGAAGGAAAACATGCATGCTTACTACCTGTGTTTTGTTGGTCTTGATGAGAAATAATCTGCATGAGATACCACGTGATTATAACTAATGATGCATGTTAAATACTCACCTTTGAAATTGGTTTATAAGTAAGAGATTTAGTTATGCAATAACCTTAATCATTAATTAATTGTGAGGTTTGATGTTGAATGTGTGTCTTCTGCTTGTTGAAGCTTAAGGCATGAGTAGTTCATAATTTGAACAAGGTTATTTTGTGAGATATCTGCATATGGATTAGTACACTTATTTTACCTTGAGCATAATACACGAGAGGACATAGAAAATGTGCATAAATGTTGGGAGTGCATCGAATGACTTAGACATAATTTTTGTTGAATTCTATATCAAGAACTTACAATAAATGTGTAAGGTGTAATAATTCATTTGTGTGTGTAGTACATTTGATTGTTGATTGTGTGTTTGATTCATTGGAGTCAATTTTTTTTACAAGAACCAACCAAAGACCGAAGCAGAACATTAGTTTGATTCAGGTTTCTAATTGAAACCCTAGGAATTACTAACTCTTTTACTGAGTGTGTTAGTAAGTCGATTACAATGGAGGAAGAACCAAATTTTCAAGCCATTTTTGAGGCATTACATAATCTCTCAATCAATCTATCTGCAACCAATTCTCAACTTCAACAACTTCCTATGATGCTAACTTAATTGCAAATGATGGAGTCTCGATTTGCCGAGTAGTATTCGGTCTAAAATATACAAGCACAAAAGGATTTATATGGAGATCAAATGGGAAGTGCAATAAAGCAAACCAACCCAATAAGAGGGAGATATTTGAACTCATGTGTAAACTATGAAGAAGAGTCACAAAGGGTGGAAGCAAACGAATGATCTATTTTTGTCGACCAGAGCATCATAAAAAAGAAGATAAAGGTATCAAACTTGATTGTCCAAATGTTGATGGTAAACTTGATGTTGGTTTATTTCTTGAGTGGTTACATAATTTAGAGGCTATATTTAAATTCAATGACTTTTATAATGAGAAAAAGTGTAAATTAGATACTCTTAAGTTAATTTTTCTAGGATATGATATGATAACTTGAAAAGGACTTGAGAAAGAGAGGGTAAATCTAAAATAAAAAATTGAGATATTCTTAAGATATATTTGAGAAAGAAATTTGAACCTAAAGAGTATGATCAAGATAATTACATTATATTGAATACTCTTAGGCAAGGGCTTCTAAGTGTTGAAGAATATGTTGGGGATTTTGAGAAATTAGCACTTATATGTGACATCCATGAGAAAAATGAACAAACGTGTGCTAAATTTCTAGGTGGCCTTAACATGATGATTTTAGATAAAGATGAAACTTGTTTATATGATTCTCTTGATGATATGATTAAGATATCTTTAAGATTTGAAAATAAAATCAAGTATATTAAGCCTCATGCCAAACAAATTACTTATTCTACAATGTACTACCCGAGTACACAAGCTACCAACTATAGGCCGGGTAACTCAATTTCTATAAATGTTGATAAGAAACAAGGACCTATTCGAGAGGATAAAGGAAAGGCCAAGGTCAATGAGGTCTCTACAAAGTAATTTTTTAAATGCCAAGTATATGGACACTTCACTAGAGAATGCCCCATTCAAAGAGTGTTGTCTAAACAAGAGATTGATGCTAGGGAGGCTTGTGATTAAGACCTCGAGTTCAAGCTAAATGGAATAATTACATATTAAAAAAATAAAACAACAACATATTAGTAATCACCATCTTATTCTTCTAAGAATGAGGTAAAAAATAATCATATTTGGAGATCGTACTAATTATTCTTGAAAATCTTAAACACCTTTATAATAACTCTAATAATGTTTCATTAAGTAATTTTTGCAGGTGTTATATATGTTTGAAAGAAGAAGAATTCACCAAGGATATCTAGTGTACAAGACCATGGCAATGCAAGGGTTATAAAGTTACATAGAAGATAAAGCTATAAGACACGAAGCTTAATTACTTGATTATTCAATATATTACAAGATTAGAGTTTTGTGTAGATTTAATATTTTATGTATAATTTGTAATTGTAAACCATTATATGTATAGTATAGGCATGCACTATTTTTATTATACCTATTGGTTTAGGCTTTATTAGTAAAGGGTAAACTAGGCATGTATGTATGTATGTGTGTATATATTTATTTATTTATTTATATGATGGTGCTTGTACATTTGGTAACAATTATTAATGAATGAATAATTAGATGACTTATCAAGATAGAATTCAAATATCCCATTCTTCCTCTTTAAGTAAGTTTATTTTGAGTGTTTAGGCATTGTTCTCTAGAGAAATCTTTTTGATTTCTCTTTAGAATTAATTTGATCTCGATGACGATCAAAGTCAAACCATGGTACTTGGTTAATATTAATTTAGATTTTGAGTATCACATCAACATTGAACATCATTTATACTTCAATAAACAAGACAAAAAGTTCCTTCATTGTGAAAGAATAATTCCTTTACTATCTTCCACATAAGATTATTTAAAAAGAAATTGAACATTCTAATTGGATAAGAGTCTCACCAATTTCAATGTTTTCTATTCTATTTTCTATATATTAGTTCAAGTTAACAAATCAAAGGAAAAAAAACCATTAGAGTGCCATAATAATAAGTTCGTGGAGAGTCTATGAATTTTAAAAATCCATGTTTAAAGATACTTTAGAAGGTGTTTTCGTTATACTCACCCACAACCTATAGTTTTTACTAATCATACTATCAAGCTGTATAGGAAGTTCTATTATCTTTTTCATCATTTACCTATCATTCTTGAAACATTTTTTATTTTATTTTTGATAAAATTAAAAGAATATACCAAAATGTGGTAATAAAGGAAAAAAAAATTTTAGCAAAAAAAATAAAGAAACACAAAAAATAAATAAAAACTAAAGCATACTTAAAGAAAAAGGAAAAATAAAAGAAAGAAAACAGAAGGAACACATACAAAATTAGCAAACACCCTCGTGCTTATTGAGCACAATGTCCCTAATGTGTAAAACAAAATTGGGGGTAGGATATGATGGTGCTTACCATAGAGCACAATTGTCGGCATATTGAAAGAGGACACGTGATGATTGTCGATACTAGAGTGTGGTAGCACTCTACTCATTAGAGCAAAGGATCTTGAGATGCATAGATGTAGTTAGAGGTGGGAAAACTAATATTGAAAGGACATGTGGTGGTATTTTGATATCTATGGTGGTGTAGTGGTGATAATTGGAGAGAAGTATGGCAATAGGGTTTTGGTGGTGAGGTAAGGTGAGGGAGTTGATGTTGCTTTAGGTTTAGAAAGATAAAGGTTGAATGAGAGGTTTAAGAATGAGTGGTATTGAAGAGAAAGGGCATGATCAAGAATCATGTAAAAAAAAATTTCCACGGGGAAACTACATAGTTTGGCTAAAGGGTGCACAATCATGCTCAATGCTCACAAGAAATATTTTTCATTAAATTACACGGTTGCGTTACAGGACAGTTCTTTGCCCCACAACGATCATGCAACCTTATCTTACTTCCTACAGGACTTTGTTACCTTGCACGGTCTTTTTAAACGATCACACTCTTCTTCTAATAGTTTGTCCACCCTTCTTTTTCCTTTATGATGCCAAAATTTTCTTCCTCGCTTCTACAAGCATAGAAATTAAGAAATTATCAAATTTATGGTCTTGAACCCTATATTTTTGTCACTTTTGTGGGAATGCAAAATGAATAATAAGATAAATAAAACCAAACAAAAAGGAAAGGGTTAGAAAACTTGGGTTTCCTACCAATAAGTGCTTGCTTTAGGTCCTTAGCTTAACTTAAATTCTCTTAATTAGACAATGGATTTAAGAGAGCATGTGTGTTCATTATCTCAATTAGAGACCTATCATTTTAGTATTTTGATTGCTACCCTTTCACTTTGAACATTCTAGTTGCTTCATTCCAAATCTCAACTACATTGAAGAGATATACTTATCAAACTTGAAAAAGGACCCGACCAACATGACCTTAGATTTATAAGAAAGAGTTTCAATATTGAGTAAAAATAGGTATTTCCATCCCCTTCTTGAAATTCTTTTCATTTCAAGTTTTTATCATGATACTATTTAGTTCTTCATGTCAAGTTTATTGTGTTGAAGTTGTCTATTCTCTCTAGTATTTTTTAGATAAAAGTTGAGCAACTTTATTACCCAATATACCTTGTGCTCAATATCTGTGGACAGATTTTAATGTTTCCTACAGATCAACTAGAAGTGTGTGGTTTTAATTGGTATCTTAAATGTAGTTGGTAGACCTATAACGCAACATATAACTTTAGTAACCAACCTTTCCTTGAGAGATTAGCTATCTTTTAATGATGGACTTGATCTATTGATTAGTTATCTCCACTATGCCACTTATTTGAGGGTGATGTAGAGTTATGGTCTTATGAGTCACTCTATATTTCCTCAAAAGGCTTTTAATTTAGCACCTAGTGAAGTGTGTTCCTTCATTACTTATAACTACACTAGGTACACCAAATGTAGGGAAGATCACATTCTAGAATAGTCTCATTGCTAATCTCAAACCATTTGTAGAATATGACATAACCTCGGACCACTTTGAGACATAATACACTACAACTAACATATATTTATTACCACATAATAATGGAAATGACCACATATAGTCCATCTCCGATACATCAAATACTTTAACTTTGAGTATATAGTGCTAGGGCATCTCATGCCTTCTTGAAGTTTTACTTGTTCTCTCACATGGATCACAAGATAGCATGAATTGTCAAACATCCTTAAATAGTGTTTGCTAATAAAAACCAGCATGAAGGATCTTACCAAAAATTTTGTAAGAGCTAGCATGACCACCAAAAGGTGATGGATGACAATGAACTATAATATCATCAACCTATTCTTTTGGGACACACCTTCTATAGGTATCACTAGGGTAATGTTTTAAGAGATACAACTCATCCCAAGAATAGTGTTTGCAGTTTGCTTTCATAAAGAAATTTCTTTTGATTATGATAACTTCTCGTAGTTAATAAAATTAGTGAACCATGGGGCATTAAAATTAGTTATGACCGCAAAACCCCATACTTTTGTAAGATTTATGGAATGGAGAATTATGGTGTTTAATAAAATGTGATAATATTTTATCTTGATTTGAAACTATAATTAGGTTTGAGGTAAATATGGTTTTGAGTAGAGTTGGAAAATTAAATATAATAAGTTTTTAGGCGGACTGATCGACTAGTTTATTATTTTAGAACAAGGTTTTTGTTCAATCAAATAGTTTGGGGAACCGATTGATTAGTTTGTAGAATAGTTGACTGGTAGCCAAACTGATTGATTGGTTGGTCAGGTTGAGTAATTTTCAAAGCCTAATATTTTTTTTAGGAAATTTCTTGTATCAAAATGGAACTTTGATATTCAAACTAGAAACTATTATTGAGTGATTATTAACCCTTTTTTATCATTTATTCAACTTTAGTTGTTGCTTCAAATATACTCGAGGGCTCGATTTTGATAATTGAGGAGAAGGATGACCTCACTCTTGTCTCTTCTTCCTTTCTCCTCTTCACACTTTTTGGAAGTATACTTTGATTCCATATTGTCCCTATTCAGCTAAAAGATTCCTTCCCACATTGATCTTCCATTACTCTTCTTGTTTTTGATATTTCACAGATGAACTCGACCTGCATTCTCAAGAAATCACCATTAGAGCTCTGAGATAGAATTCATTCTATTATTGATAAATCCGATGGTTCTTCTTGGATTTGAAGGGTAAAATTAGGGTTTTCAATCTGTTGCATAATTTCACTCATTCCTTAACTTATTTGTCGATTATAAATAACCCTAATCACTCATTCTTCTTATTTTTATTTCAACCTATTAAATATCTTAGTCCTCTAGCCCTTGTGTTATTTCATCTCCACTATGAGCTTGCTTTGAATTCATTTCACTCTTCTGATCTTTTCTCTAGATCCTTCTTATTTTTATCTTTATGGAATAAAGAGTTAGATTTAGGAAGAAGTTGAGTTACTCTCGGCTAAATCATTCTTTATTTTTATCTTGGATGTGGTAATTCCTTTTTGATTCCCTAATGTAAGTTTTGATTTCTAAAATTTTTTCAATGATTTTTTATTTCTAACCTGTCATTTTTAAAGGTTTTGGAAGTTGAAATCTTCCAACTTGAGGTTTTTCATTTTTTGTGGAAAATTTTGTTAAGCATCAAGTAAGTCATTCTTACCTCTAAAACGTGCTTTGAATAAGCATATGATGTGATGTACTTTTCACGATCTTAATTTTATATGCCTACATGAAAGTTTGTTGTCTAATTGATGCATGTTGAATTAATTGAAAATCTTGATAGAAAGGTATGATTATAGAGAAAATAGGGTTGATTTGCTTAAAAGTGAAGCATGATTCAATTTATGAGGTTGTTAAATATTCTTATTTTCTATGACATATCATGGCTTAGATGTGGTAAGGTTTAGAGTGTGATTAGCATAAAAAATTCCCTGATATGTGTTGTTTGGGAGCAAACTGATTGATTGATCCTTAGAATAGTTGGCTAGTTGTCCCAAATCGATTGATTTGTTAGTCTACAGTAACATTGGTTGATCTCTAGTTAAACCCATTACATGGTTTATGTTGTGGAATTAGCATTGATTTAGAGATATCCGAACCAAATCAAGATTAACAATATTATGCACATTTGAGAATTCAAATACAAAATAAAACAATTGAGGAAAAAGTAGAGATTTTTATTAGTGCTCTTGTGTAGTCAAAGATGATTAAACTAATTAAACAATAAATTACACAAATCTACAATTCTCTTTGAATGGATAATTCTATGGTGAAGAAGAAGAAGTTGAGATTCATGACTCTTGATGACTAGGGTTTCATCATATCTCATTTTATAGAAGAAAAAAACCTTATGAATCAAAATAATGTGTTTCAAAAATAAGGAAAAAACATGGGACCCTAGTGTTTTTCTTATTTTTGACTTTTTTTCAAAACCTATCAAAAGTTTCTCTCAGAAACATGGACTGTGTTAATAAACATGATACCTCTGTGTTTCTTACATAAAACTCCATACTACGCCAAACTTCTCCAACACATGCAAGAACCAACAAAATGTTATGTTTTGTTCAAATACCCAATCAAAACTCCCAAATTTTAAAAACTAATTGACATGTTTTAGAACATTCAACTATTCTAACAAAATCGATCGACTGGTTTGACAGAAGCCTAGGGTTTGGTTGAACCAAACTAATCAACTAGTTGGCCAAAACTAATTAACCAATTCAACCAGAGCATATGATTTTGATCTTTTAGACTCGATAAGTTTTGAGACTATGGTCAATGATACTATATGATTATTTAATGTTAGAAATACACTTTTATGGCATAGATTGACTAACCTAATGGATGGGTTAAATGGATCCTAATTCATGACATTCTTAATAAGTGCTTGGGAAGGATTTAGAGGAATAACCTAAATAAGTTTGTTATGACTTCAAAAGGGTAATGTAATATGGATTATTGGCCTAAAATGGATTATCATGTTTGATTTATTAATATCTGTTAAGCACTAACATAACTCCTACCACATGGTTAGATGGTAAAAACTTTCAAGATGGAATGAGTATGTGGATGTGTTATTTGGATGTTGTATGGGCCTTGCATGACCACATAACCATAAAACATAATACACTAATTACTTAAAGTGGAAGATGATCGAGTTGTGTATGGGTTTAGGTCACCTGATCTTTAATTATCTACTAGGTGTTAGTGTGCCTTCAGGCATTTATTGGTGCCTTTGGATGGTATCCTATTATAACTCGGTACCTTACCTACTCTAAACACTGATGATATACTAGGAGGTATCGATACTAAATGGTAGTGTTTTAAATGAGCTGAGCTTGTTTAGTATTTGACTCGACTAGGCTTGTTAAAAGCTTAGTTTTCTCATTCATTTAGTTAACAAGCTGAGCTTGAGCTTCACTTTGAGGCTCGTTTAATAAACAAGCCGAGCCTGAGCCTAGGGGTGTTTTCTTGGCTCGGCTTATTTGAGGCTCATTTAAGGCACGTGAAAAAAATTGGTAGAGATATAGAGTGGCAACGTGAAGGCTTAACACTATATTAGGGGCTACCAGCATGAAGACCAAACAATTCATGTGGTTTGGAACATTTGAGTTGCATGTTCTTTGGGGGTTTGGCAACATGAGTACGTAGAATTAAGGGTAGAATTTTGTATGATGTTGGTGGTTACATGATGGTGCACAAAGAGGAAATATAGTAACAATGGAGGAAAGAGAAGGAAAAAGAGAGAACCTAGTTAGGGTTTGAAGAATGACAAAAAATGAAATTAAAGAGAAAGGAAGTAAAGTTTTGGTAGCTTGAAAATGGACAAACTATGGAGTTAGTGAAGGATAGTAGGGCTTCATCATTATAGAAGAAAAATTATGACAAGAGCATGGGTAAAGTTAGAAAAGGGTAAAGTAGAATGTTGGTTTATGATTATTTGGGTTTAGTTAGGATTTTCTTGTTTGTATAAAAAAAGATTTGAGAAAATCACACCCAAGGTAAGGGGATGGGTAATGTAACACCTCAACCTCATTAAGGCCATGGGTAATTACTCTGAAGTGCTTTTAGGATCGATTATTGGCTACACAAATTAACATGAGCTCTTTTGAGCATGTGTTTTATTATCTTACATGCTCAAAAGGACTCTTATTGATATACGAGGCCATCCATTAATCCTAAAAGAACTCTAAAGTAATTACTTGTTGCTCTGGTGAGGCCAGGGTATTATAAGTAACACATAAGGGAGAGGATGAAGTGAAAGATAAGGAAAATGAAAGGTTTAGAGTTAGGATAATATTTTTAAGTCATGGTCGGTGTTTAGGTTTAAAAGAGATAAATAAGACATGATTTAGGGTTAAGTCACGAGAAAATGGGTAAACACTCAAGTAAAAAGGTTAACAAGAATTTGGGATGTTACATAATTGACATTGGGCTCCAAGTTTCCCATTATACCTATCATTTTGGGGAATGGTCATCTTTTAATCATTTTCCTTCCATTTCATAGATTTTATTAGTCAATGGTGATGGGAAGGAAGGTAATATCATGTACATCTTCATCTAACCCTATTCCCTCTCATTCCCCTATCTTTTCCCTCATAAAAACCCAAATTATGGAATGCCTTGTATAGTTTTCTCTATTTTCTCATTATTCCATGATTCCCTCTTTTATTTTCTTCATTTTCAAGCTTCATTTGTCTCCTATTTTGTCTTTCTAGTCCTTTTTCTAGCCATATGTTGACTTTCATTGAGTAAGGGTTAGTTAGATCTTTGAAAGGTTGATCCTTGCACTTTTTTTTCTATTATTTTGGAAGGAGGTTGAGTATTCTCTTTTTTTTTTCTTGAACTTTTAAAACTTTTTTTTATAGTTTTTATGAGGATTTAAGATATTTTTTGGTTTTTATCTTTGCTTTTTTATAAGTGCTCAAGATAAGCTAAAAGATGTGGATTTTTAAGCTTAAGGAAGGGTTTCCCTCTCTTTGAAGTATTTTTAGCTTTGTTATTGCTTGATGTTAGGGATGTAAAGGGGTCAAGTTACTCATAAGCCATCTCATGATTGACTCATCAAATTTTTTGTTCAACTTGTTTATCTAGTTAAATAAGTTGAGCTCAAGCCTTAGTTTTAGGCTCATTTATTTAACAAGATGAGCCCGAGCATGAAAAAATTGAATATTAGCTCATTTAGAGTACTAAGCTTGTGAGCTCAGCTCATTTAATCACTAGGCTCACTAGATTATCTCAACTCATATTGGCTTCTTAAAAATTAATTTGTCTTATTTTTTTTCTAGTTAAATGAACAAGGCATGAGCCTTAGTTTTAAGCTCATTTACTAAGCTAGTTGAGCTCAAAGCTAAGAGTGTTTGACTCAACTCAGTTATAGTCCTACTTGAGGTAAAACATTATCTACTTTATTATGTAGGGAATAGTATGTAGGAAGAATGCTTTATCTTATAATATGTGAAAACACATGCTTTTATGTGTGAAAATATGTTCTTCGGCATGTTATGGTTGAAATATATGAAAGCATGGTAGAAAATCATGCTAGAAGACCTAGTGTGCACATATATGAAATTAGCCTCCTTGATATGTTTTGGATTCATGGTTATCTTTAGTATCTTGAGAATTTCAACAATTATTAGCATGTAAATTATGGTTTATAACCTATTTTACAAGAGTTCATAGCATGAGAAATCATGTTATAATACTTTTTCAAACATTTAAGTAATTTTGATGTAGCATTAGTATGGTCTTGAGGTAGAAGTAAGAAATTAAGCATGATGACAGGTTAATTATGTTTTTATATATGTATTATTTTTGAAGTTTTTGGTAATCTTGGTATGAAAATCCCGAGGTATGAATTATATGCACTCGTAAAGTTATCATTGTGAGCATGATGGTATGTTGATGATTCTAAAGAATGTTCTTTATATCACATGTGGAACAAATCATGAATAAGTCAACATGTTGGTTATATTATGTATATGAGTTTTTGAATAACATGTTCGTACTTTGGTAAAAAAAAATTTAAACTTGGAAAATGTATGTTATAGCTTCGAACAAAATATAGCTTATGTTCTTAGTAAACCAATAAACTTGTTAGGGTCAATACTAGTTTACTAGTCAATTAGAATATCCTCACTGATCAATTGGTTACTAGAATTTTCTTTATTTTTATTCGAGCTAGCTACTAGCCAAATAGTTGAGATAAGACCAATTAGCTTGCCATACCAATTGATTGGTCATAACAGTCAGCTGGTCAATCCCAAACAAGTTAATAAGTTGTTCTATCTTGAAGGTTATACTTTCTATTATAAACTCTAAACTAAGTCATTGGTTTGTGGGACTAGTCCACTGGTCCCCTAAAGATGCTTGATGTATTTTATAGGTTTCACACCTAGTGTTGACCATGTGTTTGACTCAATTTTAGCTTCCACTCTTAGATTTGGATAATTGAACAAAGAACAAGGTTTAAAGTGAAATGTTATGGCATATGTCTTCATATAAAATTGTTAAACATTCCTAGTATGGATTAGCTCACATGATTAATGTGAATAATAGGATAATCTTTAATTAACCAACATCTTTATTTATATCTATATATATATATGCTAAACCAAAGCTAGCAGTACAAGCCCACTAATTTCCCAACGAAACTCCCATCTCAATATTAAGAGTATAATTCTAATATGCATATTTGATATCTCTCAATATTTATGACTTGACTTTTCACAACAAAAATATTTAATTCTAACAAGTGTTACCACGACTTCAAATTTAACCAATTAGTACAATTATGATTTGCATAATCAATATTTTATTTTATTTTAATCTTTTTAAGTTTTAATTATTAAAATTTGATTATGAATAATTAATTTTTAACTCGCAATTTTATTTTTAATTTTAAAATTTTAAATTTTTTATATTAGTCTTAAAAACAAAATTCTAAAGTTTTAGTTTCATTTCAATTATTTTAATTTCAAATTTCAAAATTTCATTTGTAAATACAATTCATAATTTGTAAGTTTGAAAGTTAAAACATTTTAATTATGATTTTAATTTTTTCTAAAAGAATAAAATATTAATCAAACTAATATGTGTATTAATTCATAAATAAATAAAAATATAAGTATAGAATCAAAATTGTAAAAATAAAATAATGTATTTGGAAATTTTAATAGTATGTCTCGGCCATAAAATAAATTATTTGAAAAGATTTATTATAAAATATATAAAACTAATCGATAGTTGATCATAAAATATAAAAAAAATGAAAATATAAAGCAATGTAATATTATGTTGCTTTATAGTTAAGTGATGTTTTTGGTAAGTAATGATAATCAGTATAATTGCATGCATGTGAATAAGCATAATGTGCCAAATACCATATTAATACAAAATCATGTTAATCTAAATGTTAAATTTGATTATTGGAAAAGGATGAAAAAATTTATATGTTATTAGAAGTTCAAAAACTTTTTGTTTTAGTTGAAACAAACCTTAAATGTTAGTTTCATATCTCCTATCATTACTATATAAATGTGTATGTGTGTGTAAGATAAATAGTAGCCTAAATTACAAGCCAACTATTTTACTACCCAAACCCTCATCTCAATATTAAGAGTCTAATTATAACAAAAGTATTTTATAATTTTGAAAATTAATATTTTTTATTTTCATTTTTCATCCAAAAGAATAAAATATTAATCAAATTACTATATGTATTAAGTCATATATAAAACATATAAGGGCACAATAAAAAACTTAAAAATGAAATATTGTTCTTAGAAATGTTAATAGTAAGTCTCAATCAAAACATAAATAATTTGAAAAGAGTTATTATGAAAATATAAAATTAATAGATTGTTGATTATAAAATAGAAAAGGAAATATAAAAGAGAAAGTAATGAATTACTATATTGATTTTAAATTAAGTAGTTTTCTTTGTAAGTAATGATAATAGACATAATTTCATGTACATGAATAATCATAATGTCTAATATACCATCTTTACACAAAAATACATTATTTCAATAGCTCAATTCCTTGATTGGAAAAAGGTGAAAACACTTATAATATATTAGAAAGTAAAAAAAAATATATATTCCTTTATTGGAACAAACCTTAATTGTCAGCTTCTTATCTACAATTATTTCTTTAAATATATGTAGTTTTTAACTTTACACATAAATGAAAAAAAAATTGATACATTTTTTTTATTACTCGTTAATTGATAATGAATATTTTTTCTTTTGAAGTTTTAGGTTATGAGGTATCATTTCTATACACAAAAGTATATAACTTTGTTATATGATGGAGACCACAAATGGAGCACTTTAACAACAATCATTGTACTCAATAAAGTATTAAATTTATGATTATGTTTTGTTTCTATTTTTATCAGCTATATTGTATTTAGCAATGTTCTACTTCAGCATTTAACTGTTATTATTTTTTGCGATATATATATATATATATATATATATATTGTGATTTTAAGCAACTCAAATAAAGATAATAGGATAATATAGAAAAGAGGCAGGAGAGAACCTTCTTAACCATTTATTTATACATATGAGTATTATTACATTTATCATTCTCCATATTCTTATATTTACACATATGAGTATTCTTACATTTCTAATTCACCATATTCCATATATATATATATAGTTAGGGTTATTAATGAGTTGAGCTAGTTTGGTATTGGGTTCTGCTCGGCTAGTGAAAGCTTAGTTTGGCTCATTTGTTTAGTTAAATGAATCAATTCTAAGCATCATTTTGAGGCTCATTTAATAAATGAGCTAAGCCTGAGCCTAGAGGTGTTCGACTTAACTCTTCTCATTTGAGGCTTGTTTAAGGCTCATTTAATGCTCATTGTTATCTTTTTTAAGGCTTGTTAATGGCTCATTAACAACTCATTTACCAGCTCATGAATAGCTCGTTTATTGGCTCATTAATATGATCAAACTATTAAAACAATTTATATTTTTTTTACTTCACATGTAATTTTTTACATCATTTAATAATTTTAGGTATTATCATTTTAGGTATTAGCATTAGTAATTAATAAATTTCAACTTGATTATAATTAGCCATTAAAAAGATAATTTATATAGATTGATGTATCATACTTGCTAGTATCATATAAAACTTGTATAGTTGAATGGTATAATATAATATAAAAGTTGGTACCTTAATTTTTATTTTTTAACATTTTATTCTAATTAATTCATTTTAATTAATGGTGAATTGGTGAGATATATATATATATATATATATATATATATATATATATATATATATATATATATATATATATATATAGTTTTTTAATACTTCTAATAAAAAATATTTTAACTTTTTTTTTACAAATATTATCTATTATCTTTATTCTTTTATATGCAAATAGGTTGCCTGCCCTAATTTCTACTTATTACTAATAAATAGTAACTTAATAATTAGAAATTACCAATACTAGTATTCTTTTTTCCAACAAAAGGCTTATTAGTAGTCTACTAATAATATTACTAATACTATAATCTATACTAGTTAATAGTCTATTAGTAAATACATTGTTATAATGGGTACGTAACTCTTAGTTCTATTACCGAACTACTAATACTATCTATTACTTATTAAATGAGGAGTTAATACTTTACTACTAAATTACCCCATGCTGCTTTCGATAATGGAAATTTGGAATTGGAAGACTTGAGTCGAAGAGTCCCACTCCTAGGCACCACTACCAGGTTGTACCGACACTTCTTCCTCCTACCTTCATTCTCTTCTCTCCGCACACAATCTTAATTTGAGCCATTTGGCTTGATCTATTTCATCATTGCTCACTAGCGCAACAACACCCCCACACCAATGCAGAAGATGCCATTGTCGATCGCCGTTTTTAATTTTGAACTTCACTCCATCTCCAACATAGTAACTTTGATTTCAAATCTGGCCATTTCACCACCATTTCTCCGCTCGTTCATATATTTTGCTGCTCTTTGTAAGTTGCTTTCCTATCTATTTCAGATTTTTTTTTAATCATTTTAGATTTTAGAACATGTGTATTGTTGTTCTTAGGGTTTGTGATTGTGGTTGTTTTGACCATTTGATTTTGGATCGTTTTGTGGTCTTTAATTTCAACCAAAAATAGTGGGTTGATGTGTTCGATTTTAGTGTGTTTATCAAGCATTCTTCTTCATGTAATTTGTTGTGTCAATTTGTTAAATTATGCATATTTATTTATAGGTTGTTGCTCGTTTAGTGTTTATCAAACATTATTCGTTAGTTGTAATGGCAGATAAAAAATCATGAGATACTGACTGTATCTCGTTCAGTGTCTTCTCGATACCTTGTCTCCTTTACACCTTATATAAAATTGATCATATATAGAGGTTTATGCTATACCTAAAGTTCTCTACAAGTAGATAACCATTGATGTTAGAGTCATCCCCCCAATAACAAGCACTATGTTAGTTATATGTGCCAAGTTGAAGAATTCAAAAGAGACGCGAGTGATCAAGTGGAAAATAGTGAGAGTAAGGAAATTTGAGTGACAAACATGTTGATCTATTCTTTTATTTATATAAATGTCAATAAAACTATAAGAAATTTATTTTTAGTAAGAGAAATTAGTGATAATGAAAATGAGTAATAAGACTTCCCCTTTGGGGAGTCATTGATCACTTAAAAAAGTGTCGAGAAAAACCGAGAGTGAAGGATAAGAGTGATTGGTGTGTTGCCTAATTTTTAGATAAAGCCTATTATTATATTCTCCTTATCATTTTGCTATATTTTTTTTTATCTTGTAATGGTTGCAATGCTAAAATCCAACATATTGTCATAGATGGGCCATTTGAAGCACAAACAGTTATGATGCTATCATCAAGTTACCTGCTAGTTCAAGGAAACAACAGTGACCGATGAGGATTAAAATATGTGGGGTTTAGCAAACTTAGGACCTCAAAAGGAGCATACACAAATACACAATACAATGTAAATGAAACACCAAATAGATGGAGGTTGGCATGAGTAGTAGAGAGAGGCTAGCTATGGTAAATTATAGTTTGATTTGGTTAACAACTTCAAAAGTACTACATACCATCTACTAAAAATAATTTGCTTATGGTTTTACAAATTGAATTGCCTTCTATTTACCTTTATAGTATTATTCTTCATTAAAAAATAATTTTATCATGGGCATATCTACTATTCAACTATGTGGATACATTTTTTTTCTTTTTTTTTTAAAATTATCTAGCAAGTACTTTAAACACTTTACACAATAAATGTAGTTTAAATAGACATTGAACAAATAAAACATGCCACTCATGTATTAGTATAAGCTTAACACTATACAATAACAATTTCGATTAATATTTGTCATACTTATGAAATTTTAAACTAGGTTAGTATAATTTATTCAATCATGCTTATTTGATCACCATCTAATGATTATTATTGGATTACTGTTAATAATACTATACACATATTTATATATCCAATAATATAGCTTTTACAAATGGTTTTCATATCTCACAATGATTATAGCTCTTAATTGTCGCAGTTTTCTTCTTCTTTTTTCTCCTTAAAATTATTTACAAATTAAAATGGGGCAGGGTAGTTTGGATAAATGGCTAGTGGTACTAAAAATAAGTGTAATGTGTTGAATATAACAAACCAATATCTACAATAATCAAATTTAGAATCATATTTTTAATTAATTTCTATTTTCATTGTATGTTGTTCATTACTTTAGGGTCTCAACAAATATTTTCTTCATTTTTTGTATTCTAATTTTGATTGCCCCTTTGTTAAATGATATATATATATATATATATATATATATGTTGATTTGGTTTTAGGTTGAAGAAGTTTACAAATTCTTGGTTAGTAGCTAGCATTAGCAACACCTCATTTTTTTTAATTGTGTTATTACTTTATTAATTTTTACGTGTTTTAATTTATATGTGTACTTCTAGACCATATGTTTTCCTTTTTTTTTATAAAATAGAATTAGAATTTAGAATTTTTATTTTTAGATGCTTCACATGTTTTTCTTATTTTGAATCTTCTATGGAATTGATTAATAAAAAAACATGATTTGTTATGTCACCACAATCTAATTTTCTTAATATCCTTACTAACATTTGTTTTTTATGTATTATGTGTGTAAGTTGAATAAAATTATTATAGTCTATAATCATACTTCTGGATTATTTGTTTTCATATATTGTATATCTTACAAATTTTAGTTTTTTTATAGCATTATTGGTTTTGTAGGTGTTGTTATTACTTTTGCTACCAAAGGTTTTTTGTTACCTTTTTTAATAACCATTAATAACTTGTGACTATGTTAGGATTGATATATTCCAAATTTTTATGTTCTAAATGAGGATCAACCTCTACATATTTAGTATCTTCCTTCACAAGGCCAGCTATGGAACAAGATAATGACGTGGTTGAGGTTGTAGAAGAAAGATTTGAAGAACCATGTAATGAGGAGGGGGAACCAAGCACTACAATAGACAATTATGAAAATGATGAGGAATGCGCTATAAAGACAAAAATTCGAAAGAAAAATTTGATGGTATGGCAAGACTTCAAAGAGGTTACGTTGAGGGATGGAACAGAGAAAGCAGAGTTCAAGAATTTCCATGATGAGCTTGCAATTATTGCCGGTGGTACTACTTATCATTTAGTAAAGGAACCTGGCGCCTATGTATACCGTAAACCAATAGGTCACCAGGAGTTGTCTTTGACAAAATCAAAGGGGGTAAGTTCTGCTACTTGCTTTAGGTTTGATCCTTACAAATCAAGAGAGGTTTGGGATAGAGTTTTTCTTGTGAATGAATACCATTTCAAAATGATTGAACATGAAATTTTCAGTAGATACTTGAAAACATCAACTCATTATAAAAAGTGTCATGCACAATGGTTAAACAAGATTGCATTGCTATTTATGACGATTGCAAGAAGAAAAGGAAGCATGTGTTTAGTAAGGTGCAAAAAATTAGTATTACTACTGATTCGTGGAAGTTAGAATATCAAAAGATCCACTATATGGTTGTGGCTACACATTACATTGGTGATGATTGGGTGTTGTACAGAATTATTGATTATATACCATTCCTTGTGGGTTCGACTCCTTCTTGCCATATACTACGTATTTGAAATTAGGATTTATTTATTAATTTTTTTGTATACAACATCGCATCAAGCATCAACTAGGTTATTTCACTTTCTTCCTACCTCTTTTTCCTTTTTCCTTATTTTCTTAACCATAATAATAATAATAATGATGATGATGATGATGTTAATAATAATAAGTTATTAAAATAAAATACAACAAACAAGTAAGAGGGAGAAGGGTGTAACCAGAGAGGACAATAGGTGAGAGTGGCAGTGGCGCGACGGTGATGGTGGTGGAGATGTAAAGGAGGGGTTTTTTTAGGTTGGAAAAAGATAGAGAATGTAGGGTTTCTTGGGTGGTGGAGCTTCCTGGCTCAGGAGGTCTGTGGACAAGGAAGGGAAGAAGATAAGGGAGAGTTGGTGACCGGTCGGCATGCAAACCAATACAGCAGCATAAGGGGGACAATGGCAGAGTAGAGGAGATGGTGAAGGGGAAGGGCTCATAGAGAAGGGGGGCCATATAGGGGATGTGCCTATTACGTGCCCTGTAGGGTTGAAAGGGGAAAGGAGGAGGAAGAGAGGGGAGGGGGAGGCTGTGAAGTGCAATGGTGCGCAGGGGGCTACACAGGTAGGAGGAAGGAGATGGGGCAGAAAAGAAAAGGAAAAAAAAAGAGGGAGAGAAAAGGAAAAAATGAGGTCATGCGCATTGGGTTGGGCCGATCGGGGGAGAGGAAAAGAAAGAAAGATTGGGCTAAGAGGAGAAGAAAGGAAAGAAGAGAAAGAGGGGGGAGAAAGGTTGGCTCGTCGTTGGCATAGCCCAGCTGACCGAAGGAGAAAAAAAGGAAAAAAGAGGAAAGGAAGAAGGAAAAGAAAGAAAAAAAAGGAAAGATGGGGTGGTAGGATATTTTAGGTTTTTGGAATTTTTAAGGATAATAATAATAATAATAATAAATAATAATAATAATAATAATTTTTATCAATTTAAAAGTTATTATAATTTATCTTAGGTTAGTTAATTAAATTAGTCTCCATTATGTTCCTACATCAATTTTCTTTTTTATCTCCATTATTATTATTATCATATTATTATTATTATTATTATTAGTAGTATTTTATTAAAAAGGTACATATAATTAAATCTTATTCAATAATTTCTTATTTTATTCTCTAATCCTAAAATAAAGATGTGGGGTATTACGGGGTATTACAGGGTATTCATACTTAAGGATTGGATGTCCTAGGATGTGAGGGCAGTGTATTACCTTAGTGTGCAAGTATGATTGGTTTACTTTATACATTTTCAGGTTGCAAAGTTGGATGGTACTGTGTTGTGTTAGCGCATCAGTATAACTGAAAATACTTTATAAATTTATAGGTTATTTTTGTATCCCATTGAGTAAATTAAAATGTAAGTAAATCTTTTATGGTGATTTAATTGGATTTTATTTGGTATGTTGGTTTGGCAGTTCCCTTCATGAACTACCTTTAGGTTTTGGATTAGATTTGGTATGGTAGTTTGGTAGTTGTCTTTATGCACTCCCTTTGGATTTTAGAGTTGGATTATTTATATTGTTTGGTAGTTTCCTCTTTGAACTATCCTTTGGTTTAATGGAACTATATTGGTATATTGGTTGGTTATTACCTTAGTGTGTTACTCTGTTTATGTTTATGGGTGGTATTGTAGTTGCTTTTGTATATAGTTATGAATGGCTTTGGTGTTTCCCTAATGAGATAAACTTGGTATGTGTTGTTTTAATGAAATTGTTGTAATATGGTTATGTTTTATGTGATGAGCATATGACATATGATACAGTATAAATTACAACAAAAATATAGTATTTAGTTATCGCATGTACTCTTTGATGTGTTTACATCATGATCATTTATGTTAACTTCTATGTATTATATGTGATATTTGCATGTTTAGTGTTATATAATTGTTTACTTGGTACAAGTGTACAAATGGGTTTTGTTTCATGGTCTCCTACCTATTCAATGGGTAGTCATAACCTTATAGGTTTTGGTGGTGGCTTAGGTTTCGGTTAGAGTGTTATAGGGCTCTCTAGTGGCTACTATTCTTATTGTAGCTTGTTTTGTTCTGCTTATCACCTTGTAGGACTTCAAGTGTTGTAAATTCTTTGCGTATCATATTTAAATATCTCTATCTCTCTTCTGTTCATATTGATTTTTGATAGTTTTGCATCAACCTTGAATTAAATATTGATCACACTTGATCTTCGTGTCTGAGTTTATTTTATCCTTGCATTCGACATGAGCTAGGTATTGGTCATGTCTCTTATTGTATTTGATGTGGTACTATCACCTAATGTTTTATGTTAATGCTTCCACTAAAATAGATTTATTGAGTAGTAAATGTGAGGGTGTTACACATACTCATTTCCATGATTACATGTCGCCTTGTTTTATAAGCGTTGTTGATATTGAAGCTTTAATATGATGTATATGGTAGAAAGATATTTTAAATTATGGGCATAGTGTTGTAGTTATCCGAACTTTTCTTTCACTACTTATTTATACATATCTCTCGTTCTTCTCTATTTATTACTTTTGTTTTGTATTATTGTAAACCAAGATCATGTGTTTCTCACACTCGATCTTTAATGACAAGTTATGGTTTTTTAGTCATACACTCAGTATGGATTGGGTATAGGGAGTAGTTTTATGTATGTTTATTGCGACAATAACACATGTTATGTTATTATTATGCTTCTACAAAATAAAAATTTTCAAGGATAAATTTTATAGCGTTATAGTGAAAGACATATTCTAAGGTATTACTAGATAGACACACAAGTAGTTGGACATAGACTTCACTACTTAATTATAAACTATATTTTTATCCTGCAATTTTTATAACTTATGCATAGGATCAAATTTTGAATGGTAGAATACAAACTCTAGGATATTACTAGATATGTCCTAGATAGTATTCAAACTAGTGGAAAATAGACTTTAAGATATGATTAGACAGACTCCTAAATTAATTATAAATTATATTATTATTCTAATATTTTTATAACTTTTGTACAATATAAAATTTATAATAGTAAAAGATGAATTTTAAAATACGAATATATATATTCTTTAAATAAATTTAACTCATCATCAAACATCATTTTTATTGTCTTGAAAATATGTAAAGACTATATATAGTTAAATACTCTTGGAGTCAAATATTATGAGAAGAACATATACAATCTACTTTAAATAATTTGAGCCTAACAAATTTCCTTTATACATATTTTTTAAGCACAGTAAATTTAACAAGCGTAGAAAATCCCAATTAATTATTGTTATAGAGTCAAACCATCAAATTCCGTTATTTGTTTTATCTGCCTAGTGCCTACATCATGTGTGCGCGTTTAGGTGAATGCAACCTACAAATTGAAAAGAAGCAGACAAACAGTATCACCTGATAATTATGGTGATTGTTTATTGGTGGAAATAAAATCAGTGAAGACCTAGTATTCATAGATGTAGATTGTCCTTTTAAGAGCTTGATTAGTAGGAGCAACAATTATCGAGTGTCAACTACGGCGCCGACGGAGACATAAAAATGAGGACGGAAGAAATAAATAAAAAATTATTTTTTAAAAGTTAAATAAAAAATAAAAGAAATTATATATATGTGTGTGTGTGTATTATTTATATTTCAAAAATATACTAAATCTATTAAAATGAAGAAAAAAGTTAAATTTTTTTTTTTAAAATTACTATATATATTAATTAATATAAATTATTAATAATTTAACTGAATACTTCAAACTTTCGGAAAAAGAAAACGACAGGAATCCACATTGTGCTTCACTTATATCAAGTGGCCTTTTACACTACAACCAGCGGTAAAAAATAAATAAATAAATTCCAATAGCTGACATTAAATTCGATGTATGGAAATGTGGGATGTGGGTAACACTCCTCCAGCCTGGACCATCCAATTATTAGATAGAAAACAGCCAAATTTCGCACGACGCTCGAAATGTCAGATCAAAGTTAGCAATGTTTGCAGTTCAGAATTGCACGTAAAGGCAACATAATTTTTTTCTTGCGGAATGTGGGGTTCCAGAAAAATAGAACATAACGACAAAAAAAGGTTAGATCTCAGTAGGCCGAAGGTCAGCAGAAACTAGGGACGTAAAACGGACGGATTTTATCCGAAATTCGATGGATTTTATCCTACGGATATTTAAACAGATATGGATGTTGGAAGAAAATATCATAATCATACCCGTATTCATATCCGTATCCGTTTACCCGATATATAATTACATTTTTACCCTTAATTTTAAAATAAATATAGAATAAATTAAGGTTAAAATTGTCATTTGGCTTAACTCTAAATGGATTTATCCATCAGGTAATTAATTTATCTGTCAGATAATATCCATTAACGGATAAACGTATAATCCGTCAGGTAACGGATATCCAAATGATACGGATATAGATGTGTTAGCGGATATAGATTCGGGTACGAATATAGATTCGGATACGGATTTTCTTATCGGGTACGGATATGGATATGGGTATACCCGCCCCGTTTACATTCCTGGTAGAAACCGCATGATAGGAGTGACTAGGGAAATTTTCTAAAATAACAATATTTATATAAATACTTCCTGCCTCTCGTTCATAATCGATGTCACTTTAATAACTCTATTTTTATTTAAAACAAATCTCATTTTAAAATTTCAATATAAAATATTGACCACTTGTTTTAGTTTACCTGTATGATCGTCAAATATTTCTCTCTAAATTTTACACCTTACACCTTACATTTTTAAAAGTTTATAATTAAATATTTAATAATTATTAAAAGTGTGTTAATAATTTGGCATTAGTTATTAACTTTTGTGCAAGAGTTACGATGACTCTTATTTAAATTAATGATGGTAGTTGCTAAAAGTAAAAAAATAAAACTAATATTAAATGTCATATAGTGTTTTAGTGCATAAATTAAGGGGTAATAAATTTTGGTAACATTGGCACCTTGTTTAATAATTTGTTATTATATTAATTGTCATTTTCTAATTGGTATGTTGGCTTTATTTATAATTACTAATGAGAGTAGATGAGTAAAATGAATAATAAGGTACGTGATGTTCCATAAATTTTTTTAAAAATGATTTATATCATGAAAAATATTTATATTGAAAACTATAGGTCTAAGATTTGAAAACCAATGAAATATTTGTAATTGATTCACCAGTTGCACCATTTTAGCATAGAATAAATCAAATTCTTAAAAAGCGTTTAAGATTCACCATTAGACTAATCATGCACTCACATACAAGAAAATGAAAGTGTATAAATGAGTTAGAAAATGTGACTAGAGAAAAAAGTAGTATTTACTCGAGGAATGATCTTATTTATAAAAATTCTTAGATTTTTTTTTAATATTTTCCATAATTTATATAAGTGTATTTTGAAAACCACACAAATAATTAAAGAAATGAAAAATGTAAAAGCTTTATATATATAGATGCAAACACATACACACATAACCTATGTCAACCACATTTTATAATTATCGCTTGTTAATGTAATACCATAAAATTTACTAATGATTTTTTTAGTTGAAGCGTAATAATAATAAAATTATGTGTTACTGTCTTACTCAATATAAGTATGGATGACTGTATCATCTTTACGTTGAATATAAGAAAAAAAACTAAAAATATAAACTTAGAATAAATAGAGAATGAAGGGGATAATTCATAAATCATAGATAGTAGTTGGAGTTTAACTTCGAGTACATAATAAATAAAATACAACCAAAAGGTTAATAGTTTAAAAGGTATCCAAACAAAAAACTATCTACGAGATAACATCAATCCTTCGTCCAAGTCCCAAGATGCAAAAATCACTCCTCTACAAGTAGATCATCAAAAGAAGAGAAATCATCCAAGTGGCCCTCAACGATATGCTTGACAAAGTATGGATCATTTGCTAGTGGAAATGAGCATCACCCATAAAATAGATGATCAATACGCTAAGTACTAAACAAGTAAATAATACACTCATATCAAGGGCATAAAAAATACATAAGGTCACAAGAAAGAATAATCATATGCATTGATTAAACATGATATAATGCAAGAGAATTTTCAAACCAAAGTTCCATTATTAGGTATAATTACAATCCATTTACTTAATTACACTGATATTAGGAACTCTACTGTTCTTAATTAGATTAAACAAACTGAAACACTTCCTAGGGTAAAGCACGTCTAATCACTATTATTAAACTAGTAGAACAATCTCAATACCTCCCAAGGAAACATGTTCTTGACCACTATTATTAAACCGGTGTAACAGTTTGAAACACTTTGTAATCCCCCAAAACTTAAAAACCTATAATTTAATAAATAGCTGTTATATGAAATAATTAGCTTTTAAAATTATATAGTTTAATTATTTAATGGACCTTTGAGTATGTAAATTTGGATAGGAATAATTAGTAAATTAAAAGTACATATTTTGTTATTTTATCATACTATTTTTATTTAAATAATTTTCCAAACTAATATTTTACTAACCGTATCCTTTTTAAAATAATATATTAAATTATAATGAATTAAATTATTAAATTAAATAATTCATCAAAAATATTACATTTTATGATTTTATAAATTAATTAATTTTATTTTCCCTATTTTTCCATTTTCCCCTTTTTCCCTTTTCCCCTTTACCTTTTACCTTTTTCTTCTTTTCTTTTTTCCCTTTTTCTTGCCTCGGGCTGCCACATCGGGCCAACCCCTCCCCTGCGCACTGGGCCACTGGCCCATCTCCCCCTCTCTTCCTTCCTCTCTCGCGTGGCCCGCTTCTACCTTCTTCTCCTCGCCCGTGCGTCGCAGGCTCGCAGCCCAGCCAGCCTTTCTTTTCCCCCCGACCAGGTCGGCTCAGCCTTCTCCTCTTTTCCCGTTAACCGGCCAGCTTCTTTCTTCCTCTTCTTCCATTTTCTTTGCCACCCATGCCCGACACCTTGAGCACGCCCGACCACCACCTGCAACCGCCATCCCAACCACCTCTGCCTCCCCTATCTCTCTCTCTCTCTCTCTCTCTCTCCCTCGTCTTTTTCTTTCCTATTTCGAACCAAACTAGCCCCTGCACCCTCCATCCATGCCTGACTTCTTTCCTCTTCTTTCCCTCCCTCTCCTTGTCACCCGACCACCACCTGCCACCCTACAACCTGCCTTGGCCGGCCACCTACTCCCCTCTACCTCCTCTTATTTTTCTTCATCCCTCCTTGCCTCATCCTACTCATAATGTCGAGCCTTACTTTCCTTTGCCCGATTCTTTCCTCCCATTTTTCCTGGTTTTTGCACCACCGCCACCCTCCGCCGCTTACACCACCGCACTGGACCCCCTGAGCCACCTTCTGCCACCACCTGCTACTACCTTGCACAGTCACACCACCCCCTCGAGCCCCTGCACTTCCTCCCTTATCCCCCTCTTCTTTTTCTCCCCACTTTTCTCCCTTATCGGTAGGCTACCTGCATCTGCCCTGTTCACCACCATTCGGCCACCTATTCCACCAATCAAACCACCAATCCATACCCTGCAACCTCCTCTACCACCTCCATACCTTACTTTCCCGAAAATAGCCCCTGCACCCCTCCATTTTTCCCTTCCCTTTTCCTTCCTTCTCAACCATGCCCATCCCGATAGCCAACTTCACCACCTCGCCGCCGCCGCCTCTGCCGCCCTTGGCCTCCAACAACCCTTCCCCAGCCTCCACCTACAACCCCTCTTCACTCCTCCACCCTTCCTTTGCCTCCAATCCTCCCCCATCTACCTCCTTTTCTAGCCTAAAGACCCTAAATCGAGCCATCTCCCCCTCCTTCTATCTCATTACCTTTGAACCTTTTCTCCCCCTTAGTCTGCTTGTGGCTCACGCTGTTCATGCAGCGTGAGCTCCACATTGATTTAGAGTTTATTTGTCTAAATTTTGAGGCATATTAATAGTTAATTAAAGTGTTTTATTATTAAATAAATTTTTATAAAGTTTATCCTTTTTAATTTCCTACTTCTAATATAATAATTATTGATATTATTTTTAGGTGTTGAGTTGCTAATTAAAGCTTGAATCTTTAACTGGAATACCGGTAATGTTCGATTTTTGCGGGATTAAGGTAATTGTTAAATCCCACTTAAACGCATGGAAAAATGTATGCTAGCACATTACGGATTTTAGTATGATTTTATGCATGTTATGTGTTGCCTAGTAGGATAAATGTGGTTGCTTATATTGATTGATAAAAAGAAGAGCATGCTAGATTTTGTGACATGCGTAGAGATGATACTTAAGGAAGGAGTTTGATATTTGATGGAAATGTTAAATGCTTGTCTATGATGTATTATGTTGCTAATGCATGAATAATATTATTGTGAGTCCAAGGGTATTTTAGTAATATGTCTATGTAAGTATGTGAGGTAATATATGTAGTTGCTAATGAGTATTATGTTGAATAATGACAAGTTGGTGGAGTTAAATGATAAGAATGAAGTGCTAATATTAGTATTTTATGTATTGGTGGTAAATTCATAAAAGTGGTGTAATAAAGGGGTTAAGTGGTAATTTTATAAGTGAAAGGGGTATTTTGAAAATTTTGTAGTAAAGGGGTATTTTGGTAATTTTGAAAGAAAGGGGTAAAACTGTGATTTTGTAAGTAAAAGGGTATTTTTGTAATTTCAAAAGAAAGGGGTGAAATGATAATTTTATAAGTAAAAGGATAAAATTATAAGTTGTAAGAAAAAGGGGTATTATGGTAATTTTTGAGGCAAAAGGGCAATATGGTAATTTTATGATTAAATGGCAAAATGATAATTTTATAAGTAAAGGGGTATTATAGTAATCTTTGGAGAAAAGAGTAAAGTGGTAATATTGGAGTCAAGGGCAATATAGTAATTTTATAAGTAAGTTGTAAGAATGGTAATTTTGGAAGTAAGGGGTAAAATAGTAATTTTAGATGTAAAAGGGTATTATGGTAATTTGCGAGTAAAAGGGTAATATGGTAAAATTGGATGAAAGGGGGTAAAATGATAATTTTTAATAATAAAAGGATATTATGGTAATTTGGAAGTAAGGGGTAGAAGGATAATTTTGTAAGTAAAGGGATATTTATGGCAAACTTAGGAGTAAATGGTAACTTGGTAATTATAAAAACGACGAAGGGTAATTTAGTAATTAAATTATGATTATAGAAGGGCAATATAGTATTTATAAAAATGGAGATGGGTAAATTGGTAATTATAATTATGGAGAAGTGTAAATTGGTAATTATAATTATGGAGAAGGGTAAATTAATAATTATAAATATGGAAAAGGTTAAATTGGTAATTATGATAATGGAGGAGGGTGATTTGGTAATTTAACCAATAGGAGGATAATTTGGTAATTTTGATAATGAATAAGGGCAATTTGGTAATTTATCTAACTAAAGGGGCAATTCGGTAAGTGTGATAATGGAGAAGGAAAATTTGGTAATTTAAGCTACTAAAGGGTAAATTGGTAATTATTTAACCAACTAAAGGGGGAAATTGGTAATCATGATAATGAAGAAGGGTAATTTGATAATTTATCCAACTTAAGGGTGATTTAGTAAATATAACAAAGGAGAATGGCAATTCGGTAATCTAACCAACTAAATGGAAAATATGATAAGTGTAGCAATTATGAGGGGTGAGTGGTGATCTAAAAAGCGTAGAAGATAACTTGGTAACCTAAATCGAGTAAGGGGTAATTTGGTAATTATGCAACCTAGAGGGTAATATGGTAATTTGTCAAGTAAGGAAGGGATGACTTAGTAATCGTATAAGTAAGAGGTAAATAAGTAATCTGCATCTAACATGTCATTGTGATTGTGGAATTTTGTAATATTACTCAAATAACGCTGATTAGGAAGGTAAGAGTATTTGATAACTAGTAAATATCACGAGAACGAATCCTAATTCGGAATTAGAATGAAATTATGATGGCCTTAATGATTTCTTTGTATTATCTTGGATAACCGCCTGAATAAGAAACGACTAATGATATCAGAACGATTGAAAGTGAATAAGTATCTGATTATTGTGCTTTTCGTGATCACTTTAATTAAGAAACTAATACTTAAAGTGAAAGACCTCGAGATCGGGAATGGTGACTCTTTAGGGGTTGCTACCCTAAAGACGTGGTTTAGTCCACCATTCTTCTGGTATTTGCTGGTGTGTCTTTGTGCCCCAACCAGGCCTTATATCTTAATCTATCTAGCTCTACGGACCTATTTAGGGGGGTATGCATACTTATGGATTAGGTGTCCTTGTTAGTAGGGTATTGAGCAGCTTTATGCACCAGTACGACTAGGGTACCTTTGTGTCCCTGGGTTCGTGGTTGAAGGGTATTGAGTGGCTTTTATGCACCAGTACGACCGGTGTACCTTTTGCGTCCCGGGTTCTTGATCTCTCGTCCGAAGCAAATAAATAGAATTGTTGTGTTGACTAAAGAAAGGAAAAACACTAACTACGAAAGCGAAAGATTAATGAGCTGGGCCCAGTTGACTTATGATATTGAGTACCGATCCACTGGTTATAATAGTGGCCCAGGAGCGTGTTGCCCTGGCAGATGATATTGAGTACCGATCCACCGGATATAATAGTGGCCTAGGAGCGTTTTGACCGGATGATGATTATATGTATTCCGGTCCACCAGCTAAAATAGTGGGAGTCCTAAGCTTAATAAAACAAGCATTGGATGTGAATAAATTATGGAAAGATATTAATCACTTATAGTGGAACACCTTGTGAGTCGGGGCCAGACCGATCCACCGGCAATGGTCAGGAGCGTTCTACCCTGTATGTATTCCGGTCCACCGGCTATAATAGTGGGGTTTCCGCACTCACTTGGATATAACAAGAGAGATGATTGAATAATGATGGAATAATGGCTTAAGGCCCAAAAGTATCAATCGTACCTTATAACCTGTTGATATGTGGCAGCCTTGTTATATATGTGATTGTTATGTATGCACCTCTCATTACATATGTATATAGCTTGCATTATGTGTTGCATTGTGGTCTTATTTTTAAATGTGGTATTAAAGGGTTACTCAGTACCATAGTACTGAAGGGTTCCACTCGTGGGGCCCCTACCTATTCAATGGGCAGTTTCCCTTGTAGGTCTTTTTAGGTGCTACTCAAGTGGGCAACAGAAAAGAGAGTAAGGAATTATCCAGAACCATTAGGGTTTTCTCCTTCTCTTTTAAATTACTGGTTTTAACGTTAATGTTGTTAATGTAACCACCACTGGTGGATTTTATTCTTATAAATGATTTGATACGCTACTCTGATTTAAATATGGATTGTAAATTGCTCTTTACACTTTTAGCCTTAGCACTTAGTACTGGAACGGTATAAGTGAACCGGTCTGGTACTAAGTGTGGCGGTAATATCCCCAGAATTCACGATTTTATAATTTGCTTATGCTAACTCTTTCAAATAAAATAAAAATTTTCAGTAGTGAATTTTGGGGGTGTTACACACTTCCTAGGGCAAAACACTCATGGTTATTATTCTATTCTGGTAGAACAGACTCAACACCTTGGTGCCAACTCATGTGATCTTTCACTTTAATAATTAGTGCCTTATTTAACCACTTTTTATCTCGATGTCATAAAGGAGACATAAACATAAATATGCAAGGCACATAAAGCAAAATAAATGTAAATATTCAAAGCAAATAAATCATAATCACATGAAGATTGAGACACTCGTTAAGGAAAAATGCCACAATTCCTCTAAGAAATCCTAATTTCACAAGAAAAACATAACTTCCCCCATATGACTCAATTAACTACCAAATTTATTACATCATCCAAAAATAACATTATTAACAACATATCCAAAAATTAAAGTCTACATCCAACATCTTATACATGCAATAATAAACCTACCTTTAGGATTACTATTCACCATTCAAGCCATTTTCTTTTTTATTTGACTTATGTTATTCATAATTACCCCAAGTATTTCATATGAAATACCTATCATATCCTAAATCAATATCACATTAAAATCCCAAAGATTCCATATTTAATCCATATTGACTAAAATAGTCTTATCTTACCTAAGTGCCTCAAAGTCACATTTTAGATAACTTATATCCTACTCAACCACCATTTGATCATATTATATATGAAATAATTTATATAACCCTCAATAATTATCATGTCATAATTATTTTCTAAAATATCATGAAATTCCCTAAATACCCTTAAGATAGGCACAACACCCAAATTCTCACAAAACCCTATAAGTCCAATACCATTATTTTCTGACCTTCAACTTATTACATCACCATATAACTTTACCACATTCATTATCTACTTTCCATCATTTATCCAAACCATAGATCATACTCTCCTACTTATGGTTGCAAGACAAAACCTATCAAAGGGATATCACATAAGCTCGTGGTTTAATAAATAATGCAAAATTATGATAACATGATATTAACAACATAAATTGTGACATATAATAACTATAAACATGATATTACACAAAAATTTACACATAGCATTCAAAAATTCTAACTACGACATGTATTCTTACATAACTTACATATGTCTCTAAGCATCAAAAAACCCTATGTTTCATCCTTTATGACCACTTAAAAATCCAGAATAGCGCATGGTTATAATGTAAGAAAACAACTAAATAAAAACTAAGGAAAATGAGGACAAAAATTTGAGTAGCATAGGGTTTTGAAGAAATAAAGGTGGTGCAACCTAAGGTGAGATGAGCCATGTAGATCTTCATTACATGAAAATGGACGAGACTAATAGGTATGATGTAGAACAAAGTCAGAGATGGAGACAAAGGTTAAGGAAAATTTGGCGAGGCATTAAATGAGGTAAGGAGAGAGTAAGGAGGGATATTTATAGTAGAGGTGGTGGTGTGCGAATGGTGAGAGAATAAGAAGGTTGAGTCATGGGGGTATAGGCATGGTATAGATTGGGGGATTTGGGGAAAATTTTCTAGCAACACATCCTTGGAATAAAATGGAGATGATGAGGGTGATGATGGTTTTAGACTTAGGTAGGCTATGATTGTTGGCATAACCAAAGGAAATGGGTTAGGAAAGAAAGAAAACACATGAGGAAGAACAATACTAAAGAAGGAGAAGAATAAAAGAGAAAAAGGAAAATAAATAAAAGTGGAAAAAGGATAAAAGAAAAAGAGAAAAAGGAAAATAAGTTTAGTATTAGGGTTAGAGTTAGGCTAAAAAATAACATTAAATATTTTGGGTAAGATTATAATATTAACCGTCTAGATTAGGGTTACGTTAAATTTGGTGTATTATAATTAACTTTTTTCTTGATTATGTGTTTGGCATTTATATATATGGTTTTTACTTAGAATTATGTCTTGGAGATCTTAATATGCAAGGGACAGGTCATAATGAATAATGTTTAGATCATTATAGTGGACTATTTGTCATGAGATCATGGCGATTGACTATTTATGGTCTAGGCCAAGATGCCTTATATGTCTTTGAACCCGATGATGGATTGGATATCCTTCCTGTCTATTGTGATACTGAGCTTCTTATAACTTGATCATAATGATGGATTGACCATGATTTACTATGGACTTATTTGCAATGCTAATCATATACTAGGAACTTGAGAGGCTTGTAATCTTATATATTCAATTGTTGTACACTTATAGAAGATAAGACTCATTTTAGTTTCACTCTATTTATGCAAGTTTATATGATTATGATTATTCTTTGAACACCCATATATACTCATGTAGGACCTAAAAAGCTACAAAAAGTTATATAAAGAAAGGTATACAACTCAAGGGTGGTCTGTGGGAAGTTGATGTCTAGGGCACGACAACGAAACCCCTAAACCCTTGCTACACACTAAGCCTCATAGGTGCACAGACTTAGTAAGAAAAATAATTCAAGGTGTTCCCAAATGATATTAGGCTTGTGGTGCACTAACAAAGGTAAGTAAAGTAAAGGCTTATGCTAAGGAATAGCGCAGAATGTTGAAAAATAATGTGATTTGAAAACAAATTAGGACATTAAGCATGCTATAAACCAATATTTGCTTTGGCACTATCTCAATTCCTAAATGGTGCATGATCACCAATAAGCACCAAAGACTCAAGGGTGTCATTAATGATAGTCGATTGTAACCACCACCCTTTACAACTCCCCCATTTTTTTGACTTAAATTTTCATTTTGAAAGAACATGTAGAAGCTAAAATAGTAAACGGATGATGCTACCACCACATTTGTCA
Source organism: Tamarix austromongolica (assembly GCA_039764185.1). NCBI lineage: Eukaryota > Viridiplantae > Streptophyta > Magnoliopsida > Caryophyllales > Tamaricaceae > Tamarix > Tamarix austromongolica. The sequence goes on along the minus strand of CM077819.1, from coordinate 102,648,889 downwards.
TGAAAAGAGGTGGATATGTTCATCTAACACATGGAAAATGCAAGATTGGGTATAAGAAATAAACATAAATAAGATAAACCAACATAGAAGATAAAACTATTTATAAACTACAAAATCTTAACACAAGTTTCTAAAGTTGAATCAAACTAACTAGAACTAAAAGCTAGAAGTATTATCATGCGATAAAACACTGGGATCCCTACTTTTTAACTCAAAATCAAAGTTAAAGAAGTGATAAAAATAATAGCACCAAAACCAATGAAAATTGAGTTGTTTAATACAAAATTATTGAGTAAAACCACACAACTTAGAGCAAAAAGTGTCTCATATAGGCACAAAACACACACAAGTTGTAAAACCATCCATAACTAATAATTCATATGTAATATTATCATGTCCTACATGAAATCAAGATAATACATGTACCAATATCCAATACCCCTAGTTATATCACATGACCATATAATAGCCAAAGATAGTGCACATGATGCAACTACTAAGTAACTCCAACTCTCTTCTAAGGTTGATTGAGTAGGGAAGCCACACAACCACCTAGTTATGTATAACTCATCAAACTAAAGGTAACTCACTTACTCCGAATACAAACTACTCAAGGAAAACCTAATAGAATGATATCTACTTTCAGGTTCTCTAGATAAGAATTAGGATTTCATCATCCATTTATCACATTATAGCATACATATTTTGTTTTCCCATTAAAACCTTCTAAAGAAACTTATTGATAATATCATAAATTATTATCCATTTAATCCATCCAATATGTTAGTTAATTCATGCCAATGTGTGTGTCTTTATTATTAAAGGATCATATTATAGCATAATATTAAGTCTCACATTATATCGAGTTTAAAAGGAATAAACAACACTCTCTAGCCAAACTAGTTGATCGGTTTGGGCAAATAAGCTAATCAGTTTAGCTTAGCTAAACCCCTTCCTTTAACTAGTTGATGGTATGGTTAGATTAATTGATTATTCTAAGACTAATTGATAGATTCTAACAAATCGGTCAATTGATTAAAGCAGATAGCTACCAAAGTCACCACAAACCATGTGGTTGGTTGGTTAGGCTAACCAGTCATGTTTCTAAGGACCATTCGATTAATTTAGCTCAACTAATTGATTGATTTACTCCTAGAAAGCACATCAAAGACATTTTAAACATGATTAAAGCTCTAAAATCCTACCACATCTAAACCATCGTAGTGTCATTGCATAAGACCAGGATTTAACATGCTTATATATTGATTCATACTTCATTTACAAGAAATCAACCCTATTTCTCATGAATTAAGCCTTTTAATCAAAGTTCTTAAATACTCCAATATGCATCACTAAAATGAAAACAATCTCATACATGCACATAAAGATAATAAAAAATTTACAGAGTACACTAACTCATATGCTTATTCATGTCACATTTCAAAGGCAATAGTTTGAAGCTTAGTAAAATTTTCCACCAAGAAGAAAAAAACTTTAGTTGAAAGATTTTAATTTTGAAAACCTTAAAAAATAGAGCTTAAAACTCAAGTACCATTAAACAATCCATATAAATCAAGAAACTTAAATTAGGGAGGAAAAAATAATCAACTCTAAGAGAAACAAGAGGAAGAATTGACTGAGAGCAATACTCAACTTCATCCTAAATCTAACTCTTTATTTCTTAAAAATAAAATAAAAGGGAGCTAGAGAAAGGATATAAAGAGTGAGGTGAGTTAGAGTAAAAGCTCAAAGTGGAGAAGAGTTACCATAAGTGTGGATAAGCTTAGGGTATTTCGGTGGCTAAAAAAAGGTAAGGAAAAGAGATGATTAGTGTTATTTATAACCAATGAATCAATCAAGGAATGAGTGAGGTGATGCAACAAAAAAACTAATTTTACCATTTGAATTTGGATGAACGTTTTTATCAAGAATAGGTTGACTTCTGCTCTAGAACATAAACGATGATTTTCTAGAGAATGCAAGTCGAGTTCATCAAGAAATGATTGAACACAAGAAAGGAAATGGTAGATCAATGTGGGAAGCAAATCTCCAAGCCGTGTAGCGATACTCAGGAATGAATCACACATTCTAGGGTCAAAAAGTGGAGAGATGAAGAAGAAGACAAAGGGTGAGGTCATTCTCCCCCTCTTCTATCCAAATCAAACCTTTAAATATGCTCGACGCTAGATTAAAGCTAAATAAATGATCAAAAAGGTTAAGGATTACTTGAGAATAGCTTAGAGTTGGATTAACAAGGTTCCATTTTGATGAAATAAAATTATCAAAAAAATCAAGCTTAAAAAAACACTCAGGTCAATAAACTAGTCAATTAGTTTATTCAGACCAATTGATTGTTCCACAGACCAGTTGATCAGTTTTCCAAATTAGTCAATCAATTATGTCGAATCAAACCCAATTTTGAAATGACATATCAAATAATTGTTTCTTAGAACAAGCCAATCGATACATTATGAAAACTCATTTTACTTAATTTTTCTATACATTTCCAATTCCTTATTAAATTAAAACCAAGTTACGGTTCCAAATAAAGACCAAGCATCATCTAAATTTCATTAAGCACAAAAATTCTCATTTATAAATCTTACACTTATGGGGAATTACAAAAGCCTCATCCATGGAAAAATACCAAGTCTACATAACTTGTTCTCTTAATAAATTTATCAACGAATTTATTGATACAAACTAACCGCATATAGAAAGGAAGTGTCCAATTCTTTAAGTAAGTGTACCCATAAAGGGTTTGTGCTTTTATCTATGAAATTATAATGGATCTTTGACCTAAAGCCCTTCTACACTCGAGGGCTCAATCGAGGAATAAGATTCTTTTCCTAACTCAAATCATCTTTCACTTAACATGGTTAGTATTTTAATTCAACTAAGGATCCTAAAAGTCCAACAAAATTATTTACTTCCATTCTCTTTTGGCATGAAAGAAGTCACAAACAATCAACTAGCCATGAAAAACTAAGGTTAGGTTACAAGCAATAACCCCTACAACATAAAACCATTTCATTTCCATATTATTCCTATAATTACAATTATTCAAGGACAACATATAGTGAGCTAATTATTTTCTAAGTTTATAGCATGCACATCTTACCTAACACTTACATAACTTTAAATCGCCAAAAAATATCACAAAAGATCATGTACTTCAAAATGATCACTTTAACTCAAAAGATTTCATAAGAGCTAATAGGAAAAAAATATCAAATATAATAAAGTTAACCACCACAAAATAAGGTTGCACACCAAAAGACAAAACAAAACCAAACTAGGCCTTAAGATCAAATCAAATCAAACAAAGACATTAATGAAGATAAAACCAAGAGCATAGCCTAAAACATCACAAAAAAGGTTTTACAATCCACACAAGGTTAAACAACATTCAACCATATAAAACCACTTAAATCTAAAATCTTGAAAACACTTTAAGGAAAAAAGAATATCATTTGAGATCATAAAATACCAAATTGATGATGAAAAATAACTTAGAATGCTAAAACATTTTAATTTAAAACTTTTTTTCCAAAAAATACTATTTATGATTAATGAAACAATTTCATTTATACCCAAAAACTTAAATAAAAAATTATCAAAAAAATATTACTAAAAATTACTATTTATCATAAAACCATTATTTACAAAAGGTACTATTTATGTTAATACACTATTAATGATAAAGACTACTAACACTCAAAATACTATTATCGCAAAAATAATAATACACTTTGAAATCAAAAAACCATTAAAAACATTCAAAATCAAGAATCAAACCCATCATATAAAAATTATTCCATGACTATCATAAAACACTTTGAGGGTATTAAAAATTTAGGAACACTTGATCAACAGTTTGAATAAAACTAGGACAAGCTAAAATTCAACCATATTAAACATGTTCAAGTGAATATAACTTAAACATGGATTCTAAACTAAACATGCCATTAAAAATCATGGTAACATTATATTTTAATAGGAAACAACTCTAATAAACCAAATTTCCCTTAAAACTAAAACATCGAAGAAAGAGGCATAATAATATGATATTGAAGTAAATGACACCCTTTTAAGGTTAGACACTAAGGACTTGTGGGAAAGATTGGTATTAGAAGATATAAATATTTTGGGGGAAGGTATACACGTTGCTACATAGGTAGAAGAAATATAATTAGGAGATGTAGAAGATCATAACATGATGATAGGCAGGGACATTAGTGAAGTTGAAATTTGATTTCCTCACAAATAATAAGGATGTCTTTGTTTGGAAAGTGTTGGACTTGGAAGGAATCCCCCTTTAAATCATTGAGCATCGTCTAGACATAGAAGAGAATTTTAAACTAGTGAAGTAAAAGAATAGGCCTATCGAATTAGAAAAATGTAAAGCAATCAAAGAAGAGGTGGAAAACTTGCTCTATTTAGGCTTTATTCGAGAGGTGAAATATGCTTATGGGATAGCCAACCTAATCATGGTGAAGAAGTCTAATGGAAAATGGAGAATGTATGTAGACTTCATTGACTTAAACAGAGCATGTCCAAAGGATGGTTACCAACATCCTTATATCATTTAATTGATTGACTCTATGAATAGGTAGGAATGGTGAAGTTTTATCATCAAATTAAACTTGTCAAAGCTAACTAAGAGAAAAATACCTTTGCAACAGATGATGACCTTTATTGCTATAAGGTGATGACATATGGACTAAAGAATGTTGGTGTGGCTTTTTAGAGGCTAGCAAATGCACTTTTTTAGGGGCTGATTGGAAAATAGATCGAGGCTTATGTGGAAGGCATAATTTTGAAATATGTTAAAAGGGAAAACCATATATGAGAGATCCATTATGTTTTTCAAACCCTAAGGAGATACCAAATGAAACTAAACCCCACAAAGCGTGTGTTTGCAGTAGGCACTAGCAAATTCCTAGGGTCCATAGTGTCACAAAAGGGTATAGATGTAAATCCTAAAATGTTCATTGTCGTCCTAAATATTCAACCTCCCATGGGACGAAGAGACATTGCATAGGTTCTTGTTTAGATGAGAAGATAATATTTTTTCTTTTTTCAAGCTTTTACGAGCAAAGGGTAGTTTTCAATAGATATTGGTCTACCATAAGGCATTCGATGATCTAAGGGCCCATTTATCCAAACTATCAACTCTAACCATTCCACTTGAAGGAGAAGATCTATTCTTATACTTTATAGCATTAACATCAACAATCTCTTATGTTCTTATTAGATACGATATCAAGACTAAAAAACAAAGACCTATCTATTATACTAGTATAGTGCTCATTGATGTTGAAGACCGATATTCCCACTTTGAAAAAATGGCTTATTTCTTTATAATCACATCTAGGAAGTTAACACTTTATTTTGAAACTCATTGTATTATATTTTTAAATAACATCCCTCTCATGACCATTATGCATAGAGTAAAGAACTTAGGAAGAATGATGTTATGGGTCGTTGAGTTGAGTAGATATAATTATAGATACAAACCTAGACCTACAATTAAATGATAAGATATAGTTGATTTTATAGTTGAATGCTTGTTTAAGACTGAGCTTGATCCTTCATTTACACCAGGGGAGAGCAGGGGGAATGAACGATATATGTTGATGGAGCATCTAACAGTCTAGGCTCTAAAGCTAGTGTAGTTTTGATTGATCCAAATGGTATAGATGTTGATTAGGCACTAAGATTTGTTTTATTCCCACTAATAGTGAAGCAATATTTGAAGTTGCTTTAGCTGGACTCAAAATAACATATGGCCTAAGGATAAAAAAGGTTAAGCTCTATAGCAACTCAGGATTATTCATTGGAAAATACAAAGAATAGTATGAACTTAAAGAGCCTAGAATGGAAAATTAAACAAGGAGGATAGTTGAAATGATGAAATAATCATCCTTTGTTGAAATTGCACAAATACTAAGGTAGCTAATACAGTGGCTGATGCACTGGCTAAACTAGGCTCGACCAGTACCTATTTGTCAACTAGAATAGCTAAATAGAGTATATGATAATAAGGTAGATGGAAACATGTAGATACCAAGTATAAAATTATGATATTATGGAAATATCAACGCTAGATGAATAGGATAAAAGAGATAATAGATTACTTAGAAGGGGCCACAGACAAAAATGAATCATTTTAGCTGAGTTGAAGGGTTGTGAAATATTTTATCATCAAAGGGGAGTTATATAGATGTTCGCATACCATGTCGGTGCTTAAATGCTTACATCAAATAAGGGGACATGGGATATTAGAGGAAGTCAATGTTGGTGTATGTGGTTTGCATCAAGTTGCCAAGTCCCTTTTAGTTGAAGCTTTACACTAGAGTTATTAATGGAAGACCATGTACCGGGATGTTAAGATAATGGTATATCAATGTCAATCATGACAAAAAAAATTCCCATAAAAAAATATTCCTACTTCAGAGCTCCAATATATTCTAAGTCCATGTCCATTTGCTGACTGGGGCACCGACATTTTTAGACACCTTAATCTCGGTAATATCGGTGCCTAGAATTAATGTAGTTAGTTATACCAATATATTTATGAGATGTTTCCTAAACTAACATATTGAGTGCATGTATTTTTCAAAAAGATTTATTATCTTTGATATAAACTATTTCATGAAGTGGGTAATGGCAAATGCCTTAGCTCAAATTACTGAAAATAAAATGATAGAGTTTTCTGAAAAATATAATATGATAGTGAGAGAATGAAACACATACCTTAATGAGATAAATATTATACGAGGAGAGATAAGTAAAAATTTCATGTTTGGAGTACTGTAAGTAATTATTATGGATAATGGATAACAATTTGATAACCATAAATATATAAAGTTTTGTGAAAACTAAGGCATTGAATGTAGATTTACTTCGGTATCTCATCCATAATTAAATTGCATTTACTTTTTATATTTTTAAGAAAACATGGTTTAATTGTGTGGACCCCTCATTAGGATCAATCTAGTGTAATGGCCAGGCCGTGCATGAAAATAAAAAAAAATTAAGGAGCACTAATACAATGGTTAAACAAAGCTACATGAGGTTGGGTGGTTAAGATTTTAGTAATATTATGGGACATAAAGACAATAGTAAATAACCCAATTAGTGAAACTCCTTTCAAATTTTATAACTATGGGTGTTGTTTCGACAAAGAAAGGCACTATATCATATTGGATCGGTCGATATGATCCTAAAGAAAATGTAAAATCCTTAAAAATATAGAAGTACTTAATTGAAGAATGAAGAGATATATTCCAAATAAAAATGAAAAAATTATTAAAAACAATTAGCTAAATACTATGAAAAGATAGTTAAGGAAGTTTAACATTAAGGAAGTTTAAATTCCAAGGCAATAACCATTGGGGTAAGATTCTAGCTAAGTGGAAAAGTCCATATCAAATTATGGAGCAACTTGAGAAGGCGACTTTCATACTCGCTAATAAAGATGGAAGATATTTAGCTAATACTTGGAATGAAAAACCCTCAAGAAAATATTATTTGTAAAATTACTTGGGACTTATCTGAATGATAACATTATTGTATATGTATCTATGTACTTTGTTGATTTACTTTTCCTTAAAATATGTCAATAAAGGAATAATTTTTATCCTTTACTTGCTTGGTAATAATATTGTCTTCTATAGTAAATAAAATTGTTGAATGAGTCGAGTATGAATTGAGGCCTATATATTGTCATTCCCGTCATGGTATTAACCCTGAGATCAATAACTACCCTAAAAGGCCCCTCTGATAGCTGCACATAGAAAATAGTGGGTGATTGTGAATGATAGAAGAAATATCACGTGCCTAAACCTTCTCCTCCCAAATTTGGATCACAACGAGCACCACCAAGTAATATAGTAGGATCATAAAGACCTATTACTTTCTCTGTCAGCTATGGTGGCCCATCTGTTAGACCAAGTTTTAAAAAGGAAAAATACCTACCAAGAGACCCTTATATACCTAGTATTGAACATCTTTAAGTGGATCGAATTGACTAAGAGGTAGCTTGGAGACTTTATTAATGGCATGGCCCTATGGACTTCCGTTTCAAATCTAATTTCCACATCCAATAATGAATGTTAGAAGTTGGAATATTAGGGGTTTGAATGATCCCATAAAATAGAAAGAGGTTAATATTTGGAGAAGGAAAGGTAAATTTGAGTTGGTTCATCTTATGAAGACAAGGGTGAAAGGGGAAAATATTGCACCAAATTCTAATAAACTCATGAAATAGTGGAATTAGATGCATAATTATAAAAATCATTACAATTGGTACGTGTGGATAGGATGAAACCAAGCCTAGTATTATGTAGAAAAAAATTTCTAGCGTGCCTCAAGGGATTTTCATCAAGGTTTTCAATGCAATTGGTGATTTCTAGTTTTATTCTACCATAGTATATGCTCATAATAGAGGTCATGATAGGAAAATTTTATAGGAATGGTTGAAGTAGATTAGTCCTTTAAATTACCCATGGATAGGTATATAAGATTTTAATGTGGTTACGTGTTATCAAGAGAAACTATAAGGAAACTATAAGGAGCTACAATTTATGAGGATGATGTCACTGATTTTGTTTGCTACCTCAATCATCTTCAACTAGAAGAAATTAACTATAAAGGTGTGAATTATAGTTGGATTTATAGACAAAATGATGAAGATCAAGTACCCTACAAACTCAATAAGGCTCTAGATAATTAGAAATTATTTAAGACTTTTACTTGTATATGTGCTTATTTTTATCCCTCTCTCATATTTGACCATGCTTCCATCAAGTTAACACTGAGTGAAGTTGTTCCCTAGGTCCAAGCCTTTTCATTTTTACAATATGTGGACAGAGTATTATGAGCTTTAATTGGGTATTTGATGCACAACATAATATTATTTTGGTTCATGCAGGTTCTAGAGAAGTTTAATGTGAGATTGTGAATTCTCTGATAAATAAAGGGGCCTCGTGTTTATTCACATAATGTTTTGATGTGAGTTTTGGGTAAAAATTTGAGATTAAGGAAATACAAATAGGGTCCCATGTTTCCTAACACAAATTGTGTTTGTAGTGACTTTATAGAACACGTTATTTTACCCCGATAGGGTTTTATGTAATATGAAAGAGATATGATAAAACTCTAGCTGTCAAGTCATATGAGCTAATTTCTTCTTGTTCTCAAAAGAATTCTCCATTGTTAGAGAATTTTATATTTATGTAACTGGTTGATTGATTGATTTAATCATCTTGTAATCGCACAAGTACACAAATAAATATCGCTATTTTTTCAATAATTGCTTACTCTTAATATTAAATTATTGATTATTCAATTGTATTTTTAATTATAGATTTGGTTTTAGACTTATTTATCCATATTATTCTACAATAATTTGGTATCAGAGCTGTGGTTTTTGAAGAAATCTAGTAATAGGAATGGGTACAAGTTTTATTATTGAGAAGTTTAATTAATTCGTCAATTTTGGATTATAGGAATTGAAGATGTGGGCTATTCTGATTCAGAATAGTTTGAAAAATGGTATTATCCGGTCATTCAAATAAGTGAGAATCAATGAAAGATGAAATATTTGAAGAGGTAGATATGAAGTTCCTATCTACCATACAACTATGCTTGTAAAATGAGGTATTGTAGGAAGTAGCAAAGGAATCAATGGTGGTTACCTTATGGTTGAAGCTTGAGTCATTGTATATGATAAAATCAATAGAGAATTAAATGTTGTTGAAGAGTTGACTTTATGACCTAAAACTAGATGAGGGTTAATCTTTAAAAGTTTATTTGGATGAGTTTGATTCTATTGTGATGGATTTACATAACAAAGAAGTCAAGCTTGAAGATGAATATTTGGCCATTATGCTTTTGTGTTCTTTTCCTGATATCTTTAAGCATTTTTATGATACTATTTTGTATAGGAAGGATGTGTTAGTCCTTGAGGATGTAAAATATGCCCATCTACAAAAGGAGTTAATTGATAATCAGTTAATTAGCAACACTACTTTTGGAGTTTATACAATAAGGGGCTTATAGCAATAAGTCTGTTGAGTCATCCAATACGAAGGATGTTGCTACTATAACCAATGATGATAATGATGGAGATGTGTTGATGGCCATTGATAGACAAACCAAGATTAATGATAGATAGATCTTGGATTCTACATGTTATTACCATATATGTTCCAATTGGAGTTAGTTTCAGATGTTCTAGGTGACTTAGGGTGGAGTTATCTTCATGGGAAATAATGCTACTTATAAAGTTATTAGGATTGGGATAGTGAAGGTAAAAGTGCATGATGGTGTGGTTAGAAAATTGTCCAATATGATACATGTCCCTAAGATGACCAAGAACCTCATTTTTGAATTCCTTGGATTATAATGTGTATATTAGGGATGGTTCCCTATGAGTTACAAAAGAAACATTGGTGGCAATGAAGGGGAAGTGGGTCAGGATAATATATGAGTTTGTGGGTTCCACAATTTTGAGTGCAACTGCTATGACATCATTGAGGTTGATATACTTGGATGTTATGAGACTTTGACACATAAACTTGGGGTATATGAGTGTTAGGACTTACTGAGCTCTCTAAAAGGGATATGTTGGATGGATAGAGTATATGTACTATGGAATTTGGTGAGAATTTTGCATTTGGAATGAAAAAATGGGTTAGTTTTTTTATAGCTAAGCATAGTATAAGAGAACCACTTAAGTATATCCATTCAGATTTATGGGGTCTAATGAGAGTTGTTTCTAAACGTGGTTCATGATACTTACTCACATTTATTGATAATTTTTCTAAAAGGGTAGGGATGTATTTATTATAGCATAAGAATGACGTGTTAGGTGTTTTCAAATGCTAGAAAACCTTGCTAAAGAAGTAGATTGGAAAATAAGTTAAGCATATCAAGATAGATAATGGTCTTTAGTTTGTTGAGTAGAGTTTCACTAATTTCTGCTAAGAACATGGGATAGTGAGAAAACACACTTATCTTAGGAGAACACAATATAATGGGGTTATTGAGTGGGAATAGTTGGATGTTAAAATTACATTTTTGCAGGGTGATCTAGAGGAGGAGAATTACATGCATTCGCCTGATGATGCAAAAATATTCTAAGATTTTGAAAATGGACTTATGAATTACGATAGAAGGAATTAAGGGTAAAATTTGAAGATAATTACTTACCCTATAATATGGTTATCATTTGAAATCTTATTATATCAAGAGTCCAACGCATCTTTCAGAACTCAAATCCGAGTTTTCTACACAAAGTTATGACTATTTTACCATATGTGTATCAAGTTGAATTTTTATACGCGAATGGATAAAGTGTCGTAATTAGCATTATGGATGCCATTATATTTTCATATTTGTTATCTTGGTTGTTATTGACTTATTTGATAATTATGTTAGGATATCAGTTAGTTAATTTATTTCCTTAATCATTAAGAAATTAGATAGAGTTTATCTTTTATCTTATGATTTATTTTATCTTTTTGTGATTTTGTTAGGATCTAATTATTATTATCATAGGATTAAGTGGGTTACTATTCACATAAATAGTGATCTTATTAGTGTTTATCTTATTTAGATTTAGTTTATCTTATTGTTGAGGAGGTGGATATTACACTATAAATATCCCATATAAACTCATTATTTAAGGAGGATAATTGGATGGAGTTAAAAAAGTTTTCTCTAGTTAAAACCCTATGTGAGTTTCTTTGTTCTATGTTTATGTTATCTGTGTGATTATAAACTAGATGTCTCTCTCTAAATTATCTTATCTGTATGAGTGATAATTTAGAAACCCTCTATACCTTTCCTGTGCGGGTTTGTATAGAGTTATCTAGTGAAGTTTACTATGTATTTCTTCATTAAAGATCCTTTGAGAGTTATCTATGTGAGGCTTTCAAAACCAGTTTGAATAATTACTTTGTGTAATCCTTCATCCACATCCTTAATTTAGAATTCATCCTTTTTTTATCATTATAAAATTACAAAAACATAGGATTTTTTGAAGCCACTCATTCTATTACCCATCAAATTAGTGTTAGAGCTCAATTTTGATGATCTTCAAAGAACTTCAATGATCTAAGAGTTAATTGATTCAAGATTCAAGCTTTAATTCATGGTTTAACAAGACAGATTCAAAAGCAAATTTGAGGACACATTTTTCTCAACAACGGAAGAATGATGCAAAAATATTCTAAGATTTTGAAAATTAACTTATGAATCACTATAGAAGAGAGCAAGGTTAAAATTTGAAAATATGTATTTACTATACAATATGGATATCATTGGAAGGCTTATTAAATTAGGAGTCCAACGCATCTTTCAGAACTCAAATCCAATTTTTCTACACAAAGTTATGGCTACTTTACCGTATGTGTGTCAAGCTGAATTTTTACACGCGAATGGATAAAGTGTCGTAATTAGCATTATGGATGTCATTATCTTTTCAAATTTATTAGCTAGGTTGTTATTGACTTATTTGATAATTATGTTAGGATATTAGTTAGTTAATTTATTTTCTTAATCACTAAGAAATTAGATAGAAATTATCTTTTATCTTATGATTTATTTTATCTTTTATGATTTTGTTTGGATTTAATTATTGTTATCATAGGATTACGTGGGTTACTATTCACATAAATAGTGTTGTAAATAGTAATTTCATTAGTGTTTATCTTATTTAGATTTAGTTTATCTTATTATTGAGGAGGTGGATATTATCCTATAAATATTCCATGTAAACTCATTATTTGAGGAGGATAATTGAATGGAGTTAAAAAAAATGAATTTTCTCTCATTGAAACCCTATGTGAGTTTCTTTGTTCTATGTTTATATTATCTGTGTAATTTGTAAACTAGATATCTCTCTAAACTATCTTATCTGTGTAAGTGATAATTTAGAAACCCTCTATAACTTTTCTATGTGGGTTTGTATATAGTAATTTAGTGAAGTTTACTGTATGTTTCTTCATTAGAGATTCTTTGAGAGTTATCTATGTGAGGCTTTCAAAGCTAATTTAAAGAGTTAATTTTTTTATCCTTTATCCATATCCTTAATTTAGAATCCATCCCTTCTTTATCATTATAAAATTATAAAAAAAATAGGGTATTTTTTGAAACCACTCATTCCGCTACATATCACCTGATGAGTTTGATGTTTCATTGATGCATGATCTTGTGTGCCTATTGAAGAGGTAACTATATGGTTTGAATTATTCTTCTAGATAGTGGTTTAAATGGTTCGAGCAATTTATGCTTGAGCATAGTTTCTCCAAGAGTGAGTATGATGGATGTATGTACTTAAAGGAGAGAGGATGTCTCACTTTTGTATCTTTTGCTACATATTGATGACATGATTTTGGTAGCAAAAGATATGTTTGATATTGATAGGGTGAAGGTAATGCTAAAGAGTGAGTTTGAGATGAATAATTTTGGAGTTGCAAAAAGGATCATTGGCATGGAGGTCATAAGAGACCATGATAGAAAGCTTTTATACTTGTCAGAAGAGTCCTATATAAACAATGTGTTAGAGAGGTTTCATATGATTGATGTCAAGATGGTGAGCACTCCATTAACTACTCACTTCAAGTTGACAGCGTTGGATTGTCCCAAATCTAAAGAGGAAGAGGAATTCATGGCTATTGTTCCATATTTGAATGATGTTAGTCGTAGCATGTGCACTATGATGTGTACCCATATCGATATTGCTTAAGCCGTTAGTGTTATGAGTTGAAATATAGTAAATTTGGGGAACTCTCATTGCCAAGCAATGAAGTGGATTATGAGGTACATGAAGGGTATTGCATCATCTTGTATAGAGTATGGGATATCAGCTGATTCACCGATTGGGTTCATAGACTCTAGTTATGGTAGAGACCTTGATAAAAAAGAGTTCCATTGGTGGATTTATTTTTTGTTTTAGTGGTTCAACTATTAATTGGAGGTCTTCCTCGCAAGAGGTGATGACCTTGCCCACTACTGAGGCATATTATATGACTATGACATAGGATTTTCATGAAGTTGTGTGGTTTGGTGTTTTATTACATGAGTTGGTGTTGGTTCTGGTGCTTAAATCATTTGAGGTGATAGTTAGAGTGCTATGTATTTAGAAAATAATAAAAAAAAATTTCATTGTTGAATGAAGCACATTGACATCAGGATTCACTTTATCAGAGGTATTATTATTGTTGGTAAAGTTGTGTTGGAGAAATTGGTACTTTTGATAATACTTCTGATATGCTAAAAAAGTAATTGATAGTGGGTAAGTTTGATTGTTTCTTGGAATTGATCAATGTTTATAGGCCATAAGGCCCTTTGTAAGGAGGGTTTTTTTTTGTAGAGGTATTTTCATGTCATAAGTCATAAATACTATGTTAAAGGTGGAGAATTGTGAGGTTTGACTGGATAGTTAATTCACAACCTAACATTGTTTTAGTTCATGTAAGTGGTGAAGAAGTTTAATGTGAGATTGTGAATTTTGTGATAAACACAAGTGCCCCAATTTTATTCACATAATGCTTCGGTGTAAGTTTTAGAAAAAAAAAATTGGTAAGAAAGTTAACACATGGATCTCATGTTTCCTAACACAGACCGTGTTTTAGTGACTTTTGGAACAGCTTATTTTTCCTGGTAGGATTTTATCTAATATAAAAGATATATGATAAAACCCTAGCCGTCAAGTCATGCTAGCTAATTTATTCTTATTCTCCATAGAATTTTTTATTGTTAGAGAATTGTAGATCTATATAATTGGTTGATTGATTTGTTTAATCATCTTATAATTATATAAGTACACAAATAGAAATCTCTATTTTTCCATTAATTGTTCTTTCTTACAATTGAATTATCATTTTTTCAATTATCTTGTTAATTTTGGATTTGGTTTCGGATCCATTCAATATACATTATTCTACAAAAAGGATGAATCATTTGATGACATTTTCAAGGAAATCTCACACCAATGGAAGCATCCCCAATGATCAGAGTTATCAAAAAACCAAAGCTACTAAAAATTCCTTTGAAAGCTTTCAACAAAGCTAAGTTTGGTATTATTTTAGAGAAGGTTATGAGGGTAAGATATTAACTCCAAATCATTAAGCAATATATTTCCCTTTATCCCCTAAATACTGAAATTTTGTTCAAGAAACCCAATTAAAAAAAACTTACCTTTTATTCAACTTGTGAGGAGAAATTATATAAGTAGAAATCAAGAGTGTAATGGCAAAGTTTAGGAGACTCAAACACAATATTATTCCATGATATTGTAAAAGGAAGGAAGAATATCAACCAAATTCATTCACTTATAGATGATGAAGGGGTGGTTTACATTGATAAAGACAAGGACTTTGAAATCTTTTCACTATTTTACAATAATCTTATGGGTACATGGCTGTACTTTACTCAACCTATTGATAAAGATATGATTTTAGATGTTCTCTCCACACATCCTCTCATTTCTTATGCTCAACAACATAGCCTTTTATCCCCTATTACAATGTAAGAAGTGAAGAAGGTATAAATTACAATGGATAGAAACAAAGCTCCTGGACTTGATGGTTATATTGCATTATTCTTCAAGAGATGCTAGCCTATAGTGGGCATGCTATAGTGAAGGAATTTTACCTTATTATTTCTTTACCTACAAGCCTTAATGTCACTATCCTAAACCTCATTCCTAAAGTGCTAAAGTCTATAAATGCAACTGACTATAGACCAATTACTTATTGCAACACTATGTATAAAATCATACTAAAGATCATTACCAATAGATTATAACCTATTCTTCCTCACATTGTGGGTGATTTCTAGTTAGCTTTTGTTCAAGGAATAAGTATTGGTGATAATGCATTATTATCCACTAAATTAGTGAAAGCATATAATCAAAAACTTCTGCCACCGAGATGTTTGATTAAGCTTGATATAAGAAAGGCTTATGACACTTTGATATGGGATTTTCATCAACAAGTTATGTGCTCAATGCATTTGCCTCCCTACTTTGTTTATTTTATTTACAAGTGTATTTCTACTATAAGCTACTCCACCATGTACAATGGATTTTTGCACTCTCCTTTCTAGGTACAAAGAGTATTGAGGCACACACACCCTCTCTCTTTGTTATTATTATGGAGTTTCTTTATATGATGATGCAGTAAGTCTGAAGTTGCACTAATTTTACTCCTTATCCCAAATTTAGTAGAATCAAATCGACCAACTAAATATTTGCCAATGATTTACACTTTTTTTTATAGGGGATTAGCCATCTATAAGGGTATTGTTTGACAAATTTTACAAATTCTCCTCATTATTAGGTTTGTGTCTTAATCCTTCAAAAAGATCAATCTAATCTAGGGGCATTATTCACCAATAAGTAAAGGATGCAATCTAGAATCATCTTCACATCCCAACTAGTACCCTTCCTTTCACACATTTAGGTGTTCCTTTGGATGGAATTTTTTTTAACCATTTCCATTGAAAGCCTCTTATTGATAAATTCACTAAAAAATTAGAACCTGGCAAGCATCTATCCTTTCTTAGGTATGGAGAATGTAACTTATCAAGCCTATCCTCCTTAGTATACAAACATACTAGCACCGTATCTTTCCCATTCCAAAACATGTTGTTGATGAGATTAATGCAATATGTTGAAGCTACCTATGGTTAGGTTCAACTACATGAACTAGAAAATCCCCCATTTCATGGACTAAGGTGTGAAAACCAAATAAAGAGGGTGGTTTGGGTTTCACAAACATACACTAGTGGAACCTTAGCTATAGGTAGACTATTGCAGTTTCTGGATCAGAAGAAAGGCCTATTGTGGGTTAAATGTGTGTGCACACTTACTAAATAAAAGAATCTAATTTTTTTCTCACTGAATCTAAGGTTTCAACATCTTTGATCCTAAAGAAAGTATTAGACAAACACTTCAACCTTTTTTTTGTTAACACTAGGGGTAGTTATGTATTTTCTGAGGCTTAAGAAGCCATTAGGCCTACGAGAGAGCTTATACCTTGATCAAAGTTTGTTTGGGACCCTATTAACCTCCTATAGCATTAATTTGCTATATGGATGAAAATGCGTAATGCCGACAAACAAAAGACAAGCTATTTCAGTTTGGTGTCACTAAAAATAATTTCTTCTCATGTCCTTTTTCCCATGAGATTTAGACTCCTTTATTTAAAAAAAACTGGGTTAGCATTAGGCTATGCATGGATGGAATGACTTGGTTAGTTGGTGCACTAATGGAGGTTGAGGACCAAAATAAAGAAAGAAACTAATTCAAGCTCTTTTTGATATAGCTAGCTACTATGTGTGTAGTGAAATAAATGGAATAATTTTCACGAACACATAACAAACTCTGAGGTAAATTTAGAGAATCATCTTAAATGATGTGGCTAATCAAAACATCAACTTTTTGAATTATAATTCCTTCAATAATCTTATTTCTTTTATAGATATATTAGGAGCTCTTTAAGTCTTTATTACTTCATATTTTCTTCGTTTTGTCTCTCTTTACTATTATTTTATAGTAGCTCTAGTTTATTATTATTATTATTTGGGGTATATACTCCACTTCATGTCATGATCATTAATGAAGATTATACATACTTATAAAAAAATTGATGAATGACGTGTATATATAGTTAAAGTAAGTGAGCCCTCTAAAAGGAGGTCGTTGATAATATAAAGGATGAAACCTCTCTAACAAAGAGGTATCTATCAAAGTTGTACTCCTTCTTATAATGATGTCATTGACGAATCATTATATATAATCCTTCATTAATTTCATTGATCATTGAAGACAGACATACATAATAAGACAAAAGTACCCTAAAAAAGTTTTCACTCATTAATCTCAAGGCTTGGCACATAATCCCTCTTAATGGCCATCAAACATGGAAGGCAGGAAAACCTAGTGAATTACATTAATAACAAGGCTCAATATAAGCCCTCAAAGAGGTTAGAATCGAAGATAGGCACACTTGGTGAGTTGAAAGACAAACCTTTTTTCACTCACTAACCTAGAGGGGCATACATGGTGAAGATGAAAGAGCAAAGCTCTCTTTTACTCACTAGGCCCAGGCTCTTAAGGTGTATTCTTAGTCGAGGTATTGAGTCCACTAATTCATTAGGTACACCTAGTAGCTTTTCAGTTTAGCTAAGCTAAGGCTCCTATAGTGCATTCCTCAACCTAGGTGTTAAGCCCATGCGGAGGGGTTTAGTTGGTCTATTTGATCTGATCAATCAATGATGAATGGATCAGACCCTACTTTGGTTTGCCGCCACTAAAGTATAATTAATATTTGAAGTATGTGCCATATGAATCTTTATTTTCTTATCACAAATATTTCAGCAAGATAACCTTCCTATATAAATAATTTTAGCCTCAACATTCTTATATTCATATGTTATGCTCAACATTAGTATTAAAACATATGGGAAGAAATATGTGCGAAGAAAGGGAAAATATTAATTCATATATAAAGAAGATATGTACAAATTGCACCAATAAAAATATAAAAGAAAGGAGGAGTGCTTTTTAATAATTATCTTTATCTTTACTGCCACAATCAATCTCCTCAAAACCTTTAGGAGCAATAAAAACTTCTAGATCTTTGTGAGTATAAAAATTCAAGTTGGGATTTTGTAATTGATCACTCTCAACCAAGATTTTAAACTTGGCATATGTAGTAAAGGCACCATACTCATACCATTGAGATTAGAGCTACATATCATAATGGGTAAATACTTCACTTGATAGATATTTTTCTACAACTCCACTAACATGTCTCATTTGGCACCTGTAATTGCTCTATTTATATGATTTTCCATGCCCTTTTATTGTACCTTAATTTCTTGTTTGGCGCTAGACTATTGTTCCTAAAGGCTCTTTATTTCCTTATTATTCATTGAGTCCTTATCTACAATATCTTTGTGTAACCATTTGACCTTAACATGGTACTCCTTTAGTGTTTTCATTAGGTTGGAGATCTTTGTTTTATGTCTAACTACCTTATCATGGAGAATTATGTTTTCTTAATAGTCAAACCTAATTCTATCGAGTATTGTTCAACCTTTTTTCCATCCATAACCCACTTATTCTTCTTAGGAGTCAATTTATTGATTGTGGATCTCTCTTTGTGAAGATCATCTTCCAAACATACATTATTTTCATTCAACAACTTCATCTTAACCTTTGATGCTTGTTTCTCCCTTTATAAATGATCTTCCCAGCTATCAATTTGATCTTGTAAAATATATGCATTAAGGAAGGGATATTTCAACTAAACTCTTCTCATTTTCCAATTTAAAGACTTTGGCTTGAAGGGATTCCTTCTTATCCATCTAGGTTAAATGAGATTTCTAAAGATCTTTATATTCATTTTCTATCTATTGGAAGCATCTATCACTTTGAGGGAAACAATCAAAAATTTGCTTTCTCATGAACAACTGCTACAAATAATAAATATAAGTTTAACAAGAATGAACTATCAATGTGACCATAGATATGCAAAATAAGAATCTAGTATGCACTTGAAAAGTTAATTTCATGTTAGTCCTCATTAAAGCGACTATCCTTAAACCTTCAACAATATTCTTCTCATTATTTAGCATCATGGCCTTGGTTAACTCGAGATCTACATAATCATCTATATGACAGGTGAAGCATGAGTAGTCTTCAGGTATGGACAAATCAGATCCACTGTCCTCTAGTAAGACCTTAGTGACATTTTGAAGAGCATATTTCCTCAGAGCAAAAGTATCTAGTCTAATAACCCCGTTATTGAGGCCTTTTAATATATCAGCAGTAGGAGTAGGACAACTATCATTTGTCATTTTGGTGCTCCTTCACACCTCTACCTGATGGGGGGCATAGTGTTGGCTCCTATAGGAACCCTAACCCATCTTAGTACATCCTCTTCATCATTTTTTCCTCATTAACCTCAATTGTGTCCTCATTAAGAGCTAGGATAAAGGGTAGTGGGGGTTCTCTAAAAAAAAGGGTTCAACAATCCCTTACCTTTTTCTTAGGGTAATTTCTAAGAAGAATGGGAGGTCTTGTTTATTAAAACTGAGGTTAAGGGCTTTGAGTCAAGGGTGAGAATGATATATGAAGGTTTAACTTGATCTAGATTAGATTTATGAATCTTCTTAGTTACCAATACTTTAGGGATGTCCTTTAGGGGGCTTACCTCCTATATAATATAAAAATATTCATAAAAATAAGATAGTTAACTAACCAACAAGTAACACTAGTAATTTTATTAATACCCCTAACCTTTTTTAGCTTTACCTTTTTCTTTAGCTTTTCATGGGTAGGTTTGTAAGCCCTTTCACTCCCTTTAATGAGCAATAAGGGACAAGGAATTTTAAAAGATTTACTATGAATTAACATGATTTATGACATATCACAAGAAAACTTACTTTTCATTTGGATCCCTTGATAAGAACTGATCCAGTGGGAGGACGTATGGTGGGATTTTTTTCCCTTGTCAAACTAAGAGTAGTGGTTTGTTGTCAAGCCTTCCAATTATTGTGCTCTTTAGATATGTTAAAAGATGTAATATTGTGAAGTTCCAAACAAGGTAGAACATTAAAGAAATTAAATTGATGAGAGGAAAATATTCTTCTTACCAACTTTAAAGATCAAACCTATCTTCTTTAGGATGATAGGATCATTGGTAAATTCATTATTATTAACGATGCAACCTTCTTGTACTAAATTATCTAAAATTTTACAAAGGATTCTAACTCTATAGTGAAAGGTAAACACTCCCAAACCTCAGGATTATGCTTACCCCACTTTGGCAAGTTCCATTCAGAGTCACCCATAATGAAGAAGTATTGTTATTTCCACTTCCTCATGGAGGACTGAGGCTCCTTAATAAATTTGGTTTCCCCTTTTGTTTGAATGGAGCAAAATCTTAGAGCTGAGGGTAACTCAAGAACTCAAAAAAGTGCCTGAAGAGGTTCATTGTAGCCACAACCTCCAATAAATGGCACCTATATAAAAATTATGCAATCATCCTCTAGGCATTGGGAACAAACTATGTCGGGATAATCCAATAGGTTTAGAGAAATTCCCTTACAAAAGAGTGTAAAGGAAAATGGATTCCAGTGTAAAGAGCCTTGTTATAAAGGCATATGCACCTATCCATGTACTATTAACCTTATCCAACGGAGTCGATACGATTAGGGTAAGAGAAGAGGGAATGAATTACTTCCTAAAAAAATGCTCAAATTGATAATTAATAATATTACTGGGAAAGAGAGTGTTTAAGTCGAGTGAAGAATATTCAACCGTGATGATGGGAAAAAAAGAATAAGAAAGGGAAAAAAGACATTGTCAAGAGATCATTGAAGATGAAGAAGGTAAAAGAGAAGTGGATAGAGTTATAAATATAGGTGAAGATTCAAAAATAGAAGGAGATTTAGAATTAGTAAGATGTTCCAAGAAAATATCCCTTAATAGAGTAAAGGATTTAATATGATGGTTGCAAAGATTAGTAGTTGGAGTGGCAACAACATAAACTCCACAAGTGCAATTTTTGTATGAAAGCTTGTAATGTTCTACACCTCCACTTATAATAAATATTGGAAGAGTTGTGATGATATATATGGATGGAGATGATATTAGAGTAGACAATATCCTAACATATGATGGAGTAGAAATGTAAAGGGTGAATATTTGAAGATGTAAAGTAAGAAAAAAGGGAAAGTAGTGAACGGTAATCGCAAAGAGTGAAGAAGAAAGGAATAAATGTGATAGGGGATATATATATATATATATATATATATATATATATATATATATATATATATACAACAATGCAGGCTGAGTGAATTTACCTTATTTTTTATTAGAAAGATGATGAATATGCAATCATTACTAACATGATCTCCTTGGTAATCTCATTTGGGAGAAGACAAAACATCCAATCAAGCTTTAATTCTCGCTCGATATCTACCTTTTCTTACATGAAAAAATGGCATAATGAATGGTTTACAATAACCAAGGAAGTTGTTCCCTTTCATAATAACTATCGAGCATATCATGTGGCTCTTATTCATAGAGCTTTTCCAAAATTTGGGCTCAGGAGGGGGGAGGGGATACAGCTTATTTGACAAGTTTCATTGTGGGTGCCATTTTAGATTTCACTAAAATTCAAAATTTGAATTTCACGCCAACTGATGAAATTGGTTTAGCTTTATTTTTCCTCTTAAAATGCCTTGTCGATGGACTTTGCTGATGTGATCTAATGCTCCAACATCCGTTGATGCATATAAGCAATATCCGATGGTGTTTTTACTGTTGTATTTTCAAGTTACCGATGGGAATTTTCTAAATATATGTATAAGTCAATCTTATTATTTGTAAGTATCTGAAAATCATTTTTATTATTTTACCCTTATGTAGGCGGGATTATTCCTATGTAATTCCATTTATAAGTGGTTGATGGTCTTTTCTTTTATAGTGGACTAGTGGTTACTTTATAATTTTAGGTTGTAAGTTAATCTTTTTACTTGTACGTAATCAACAACCTTCTGTTATTATATTTGTAAATGACCGATGGATATATCATTTTTTGTAAACTTGCAATTTGATTTGTAGAAAAATCACCGAATTTAAGTTTATCTTCTATGAGGGACCAACTAACTGGCTCATGTTTGGTTGGCAGAAAACCATTAAAGTTTGGCTTACCTACTTAGGAGAATAATTGATGTGACGGATGAATTTTTGAAGGGAATGATGATATAAGTCTTTTCTAAACTAGAACTCTTGGGCCCCAAAAAAAAACATCTATCCCAATGAAAGGAGGACAATCTAAAGATTTCTGGGCATGCTTTCTCCTTAGGATGTCATCACGGTTTGATAGAGGCCAGTTCCCCTTGCTGCCTAGAGATGATTGGATGCTCTTGACCACATAGTATTTTTTTTCCTCTTTCTCTCCTCCTCGATATTACCTCTATATATAGGGGACCTTGTAATAATTTTGAGGAATATAAAATCATTAACACACATTCTCACTTTTTGTCTCTCCTATATCCTCTAATATTTTTATCATGCAATGATAACAATAGTAATGTTCTCTTATTTAGTAAGTTCTTATGTTTTCCATCATCTTATATGAGAGCATGCCATTCATGTTTTATTAGTTATGTCATGTGTGTGAATATATATGGGCATGCTATCGCTCTATGTTGAGTATTGTTTGCTTAGTATGATATCGTATTGATACTACACTTGCGTAGGTGTTTGTGTGGATATATTCTAGTTTAGGGTTGATAGATAAGCTAACTAGAGTTTTGGCCCTTAAGGATTTTTTGTGTTTTGATTTTAGATTTTAGTTATGATTTCTAGAGGTTGTATTATAATTTTATTTGGTGTTGCAAAAGAACATTTATATTTATGTGGTTTGATTACAATTTTGAAACACATATTTTTCGATGATGTATCAACAATTGGTTTACAAGGCTTTTTGTTGACTTTTTTAACGATACTTTGGTTTAGTTTTTGTTTTAGGTTTAGGATGTACATATCATGAGATAGATGGTTGATATCTATCTTATATTAGGTGTGATGACAACACTCCCCATTTTTTTATTTGCTCCATGAATACTTATTCTCTTAAACACAATTTTTCAAGAGTTAAAATGAAAGTGTTATAATTGTTGTATTATAAAATAAGATATACTTCAGATAATTTATTTTATCTTATTATTTTAAAATTATTATGATCTAATCATCTGCAACTTATCTATAACTTATTCCTATTTTGTTAGTAGGTTCGAGCACTTTTAAATAAATATTTAAAAAAGTATTATATTATTTACTCTAATTACAAATATACCTTTATTAATAAAATCTAGCCTCACCCCACGTATACTACAAAAGACCAAATAGTATTAATCACAATTATTAAAGAATAATCAGTAAAAATTGTTAATCATCTTAAAAATAAATTAAAAGATAAAAATATAAGTATAAGAGTAATTAAATATATAAATAAATATAATAATATTAATGAAAATTATAAATTGATAATTCATAATAACTATGACAATTATCGTATTAATTAGAATAATATTAATAATAACTTCAAATAATTAACTAAAAATATTTGTTATTTAATGTATTCTTTTTAATATTTATTGATGTATACATATATGCAATTATATTATAATTAAAAAAATTAACAGTTAAGAAAATAATATTAATCAAAGTACACATACATAAGTTTTTTAGTAATACTTAATAATGATAAACTTATATTTAGAAAACAATTAATCACAATAATAAATAAATAAATAAACTATGATAATAACACAAATCATAATGATTGATTATTAAGTAATAATAACATTTTGAATTATTCTTTTATTAGTAATATTTATAATAATAATTAGTTATTAATAATAATCTATCTATAATTAGTTTTAATAATAATCTTTTATTATTTTAACCTTCACTGATAACAATTTATTTATTATATTGAATATAGTATATTAATACTAATAAATAAATAAGTATATAAAATATTGTTTATAAAGCAAATAAAATGTTTTGATTAATAATTTTATTATAAATTATTATAATAATATGTTGTTAGTAGCTATTAATAAGTATATTGTACTATTATTATTGTTATTATTAATTGTTGATAATAATATTCTTTAATTATTTCATATTATTATTATTATTATAATATTAAAATAAAAAGAACTAATTAGTTATTATAATTAATTGATTATTAAGTGACTAGAGTAATGTTATGTATACTTTCAGTATTATTAGCTATCATAATATATTATTATTAGTAGTTGATTAAAATAACTTATTATTATTGTTGTTGTTGTTCTTATGATTTTTATCGGAATATATTAACAAGAATAGTTATTTAATTAATATAAATAATAATATTGATTAATTATTGATTAATAAGTATTGAATTATGACCATTTTTGTTTTTATTATTAATACTTATAATAATATCTTATCATAAGTTATTGATTATAACTTCTTTTATTAGCGGTATATTATTAAGATATTATATCAATTTATAGATATAATAATTAATTATTATAAGTAATATTATCATTTAATTATTGTTTACAAAGTAATTAAATTATTCTTATTCTTACTTTTATTATTAATAGCTATGATAATATATTTTTTAGTTAATAATAATATTATGAATATTGATAATATTAATTTTGTATTATTATGATGATTATATTAAGATAATGTATTATTAATGATAATAATTTATTAACAATGAAAAAAAATATTGTTGATTACTACTAATTTATCATTAATAATATTTTACTATTAGTTATTAATTATAATATTTTATTATTATAATAGTAATATTATGAAGACATTTATTAATCATAATAATTAATCCATTCTTGTAAATGATATTGTTAATGAAATATTGATTTTTAAGTAATTATAAAATTGTTAATTTTATTTTGTATTTATTACTTATGTTATTTTTTTGTAATTATTTATTAATAATAGTAATATATTTTTACTATTCATTATTTATAAGAATTTTTTTGTTATTATTATTATTACTATAAAGACATTTTATGGATCATAATAATTAATCAATAATTATAAATAATATTGTAGATTGATGGTTTGATGATAAGGTAATTTGGGTATTATTAATTATATTTTTCTTACAAACAGTTATAACAATAAAATATGAACAATTATTAAGGATAATATTTTATTATTATTAGATAGTGATAGTTATATTTATTATACTAATTAGTATTAATAGTGGTAGTTAAAAATAACAATAATAATAATAATAATTTACTATTATTAAGATAATTTATTGATAAAAGTAATTAACCAATATTTATGCATCATATTATTAATGGGTGTAAAGATATATGGTACCGAGAGTAAAAATGATAAAATTATATGTATCGAAATTTAAAAATATAGATAATTATCAATAAAATACTAAATGTTTAAATTTGTTATTATAATATGATTAATTTTATAGCAAATAAATTATTCAATACCATTATTTATTTTAAATATATTTATATACAAATAATATGTATAAATCAAATTTTATACCTTATTATTATTTTCAATGGAATTGAAATCATAACTAGAATTACCTAATTCGTGAAAGAGAATCTGCAACGCACGTACACAAGTAAAAAGGCAAATGAAACGCATAGGACAGGATAGAATAAAATAAAATAAAAATACATACAAAGGAGCTTCGGAAGGGTGAAGACACCCACACGCTTACGCAACCATACAAAATTTTCTTATCTATTAGTATTATTAGGCACACCTACGCACGAGTTAGGTCTATGGTCCCACTTAATCGATCTCTCTGTAGCCTGTCCTCTTCGATCTCTACTGCCACTCCATCTACCCCAACCGGGTCAGGCCTGTTCAGTAAGAGTATCCACAGCAAAGGAGCAAAAATAAAATCAATACATTTTTTAAAATTTAAAAATAATTTTTTTGCTCCTTTTAAATTTTAACTACACAACAAAGACTCAATAATATAATATTAAAATATATTATCTTATCAATCTATACCCTATCATAAACAACTAAAATATTTACTTACTTAATTATATTATTAATTAAATGTTAATTTCTATTATTAAAAAAATAGTTTTTTAATTTTAATAAAATGATAAAATTATAATTTTTTATTTATACATATTAACATATTTTTATCATTTTAATTAATTACAAAATTAATTATCTTCTCAATAATATTTGTATAATATTAATATTAAATATTAAAATAAAAGTTAATATTTTAATATTTTTAATTTATGTTATTTTAATGTAATTAAAATTTATTTTATATTTTAAATATTTAAACAATTCCTACATTTGGCATAATATCCTTTGAGTTAAAATTTTGCTCCGACGCAAGATATTGCGCCTATTTAATTTTTTTGATCCCCTTGCACCGTTGCTGTGACGTATTACGTCGAAGCAACCGGCGCAAAACTCTTTTTGCTCCCTCGTTGCGGAGGGTCTAAGAGATACAAAACAGATACTGCCAGCTCCAGCCGGCCCTTAAAAGCTCTGTTTTCTGTTTGTCCACGAGTCTTTTTCGTGTTCTGCCCTTAAATCTCTTATTGGTTTTATATTGACTCGAACTGTTCTTAGTGTTTTATTTTATATTGACTCTGAAATTCTTTGCTTTCTCTTGCGCCACAAATCATTTCTCTCATTTGAATATCGTTAAAACAATCCATCATTCAGATTTGGAGGGGGGGGGGGGGGGGGAGGAAATATAAATAAAAAATAAATAAAATAGTGGAACAACTCATAATTACAAGCGATGGTCGTTCAAGCTTGTTGTTGAAAGTACCGACCCCTTACCCTTTATTTTTATTTTTGTAATTATTAGCTGCTTGTAATTATTATCTTCCTCCCTTTTCCCTTCATATTCACGTTCCTAGTATTGTGTTTTTCACCCTCTCTTTGTCAGTTTTTTTTCCCACTAGATTCTCTTCTTCTTCCTCTTCTCTTGATTCTCGTTCTACAGCTGATAATCGAATAGTCTTCTTCTTCTTCTTCTTCTTCTTCTTCTTCTTTTGTTTCATGGTTCGATTGAGGAAGATTTGGGAGAGATGGGAGGTTGTGTATCAACGCGTATAGGTTGTGTAGGTGTGAATCGATTGAAGAACAACAACTCAAAGCAGCGGCAGAAGAAGAACAAGAGCCATAGGAGGAGGAGGAAGAATGGTGTTATTAAGAAACGTGTTTCTTCACGTTTATCTGACGGATCAATTTCTGCAGATAATAATGTCATCATCAACAATAATAATAAACCTGCTACTGCTGCCTTTCCTCCGGATCGCTCTTTTAATAACCCCACCTTCCAAGGTCAGCGCTTTCAAATTTTTTTTTTCCTTTCTCCCCTTCTTATTCAGTCATTCTAATTTGTTGCTTACGGGCTTCAGTCACCCATCTTTCTTTGGGTTGAAGTTCTTTTAGTTTGATTTCAATTGTTCACTTACATTTAGCCCTTGTTTGAAGAGTTTTGTGTGGAAAAAAAATGAAATCAATTGATGAATGAGCTGCTTGACTTAGTGGGCGTTCAATGTTTAAACATGTTTGTTTATATATATTTCTTATATTCTTTTAAAACCTGTTATCTGATGATCGAATGGAAGAATGCGGCTTGGTTTCTGTCAAATGATTGTTGTTTCCCCCTCCCCCTTCTTCCTGGAAGTATTGATAATTTCATTAGTATCTAAGTAAGCGTGGATTAATTAGTTGAACTGCTGAATTTATCCTCTTGATTAATCTACTTGGCTATTTCTTTTTGCCTTTCTTTCTGAAATCCGAACAGCCTCTTCATCATTAGCATCTGTCTGTTGTTCACAATTACCAGATTAGTTGAATTTTTTTTTTTCAATGGCAAGTCCGAGCTTCTGGTTTTAGTAGCTGGGTAGTGATCTGTTATTAGGTATCTTAATTTGCCCAAACTCTAGGCTTCTTCCGGTCACAATGTGGTGGTTGCTTATAGATAACTATGCAATTCCTGCGATCGGTATATACGGCTGCAAATGCAAGTGTTTCGGAGGTCCAGATGCAAAGTACTACTGTGTGTGGTCCTTGCAAGCTCTCGCATTAGTACCTGGAATGCGATCTCGCAGATCTGTGTCTGTTGTGATGAAACATAATGTTTTGTTTTGTTTTGTTTTGTTTCGCCGGTGATGATGACGAGGTCGTCTGCACTTTCCTCTGCTTGTTTCTGTTCTTTTTGCTTATTCTTCTACCTGGGATATGTCATTTCGACTTTCTGACTTTGGATTGGAAAATGTCCGCATCGACAGGCAGCATGGAGGAGTCATGGTTCGATTCCATCACCATAGATTCCGATTGCGAAGAAGATTTCCATAGCGTTCCCGAGGGTATGAATCCGTATCACGATTGATCTCTTACGAGCCCACCGTTCTATTATTTATTTATTTATATTTTATTTGTCCGTTCCTTCCTCAATTAGAAAAATCCCCCTTTCGATGATCCACAGATCTATTGTCCCAAGGCGGTCACGAGCGTGCGTCCGTGTCTAGTATTTCTTCTTCAAAGGATGACTGTAATAACCACTTCTCCAGGAACTCAGCGCGCAACTCCCTAAGCGACGTTGGCCGGAGCTCGACCGACCCCAAGCATCCTGTTTATGTCGATGAGATATCTTCTTCCGTCGACGAATGTTCCGGCAAGGAGGAAGGAATTTTGGATAATTGTGGGATACTGCCAAACCATTGCTTACCTTGTCTTTCTTCCACGGTTCCTTCGCTGGAGAAGAGAAAATCACTTGACTATAGCCCGCCGGGTACAAGGAAGAAAGCAGCCTTGAGGCTCTCATTCAAATGGAAGGAAGGACATTCTAATACTAGTTTATGTAAGTGCTCTCCTTATTTATTCATTTTATTTTTTGCCTCTTCAATTTGGTTCCTACGTAGATACATACAGTATTGGGAGGGAAAGCTTAATCAACGAGGTGCCTGCAAATCTAGCCAAACTGACTTTAAGTACGCTTTGATCCATTCCAGTCTCTTCAAAGATGCAGTTGCAAAGGCCTATAGCTGGCTCTCAAGTACCTTTCTGTCCAATAGACAAGAGGGTGTTTGATAGTTGGTCTCCTGTTGATCCTGCCACCTTCAGAGTCCGTGGCCAGAATTATTTCAGGTACGGTTCAGCTTGTTCTGCATACCCCCTGTCTGTGGAAGAACCCCGACTAGCCAGTAAGATATGAAACGTTTTGTGAAGTTTCGCTGAAAGGTTCTGCCATTCTCTGCCAGGGATAAGAAGAAGGATTTTGCTCCAAACCATGCCGCCTATTACCCCTTTGGCGTCGACGTGTTCTTGTCCCCGCGCAAAGTTGATCATATCGCCAGATTTGTTGAGCTCCCTACTGTAAATTCTTCTGGGAGTTTTCCTCCCATTCTCGTTGTAAATGCTCAGGTAATTTGGAATTCGTTTGCTGATCGCTTTGATTCTGGGCCTGTTGCTTTTGTAAACCGATTATTATTCAACACGTGTATTGTTCTTTAAGCAAGAGAGAATCATCCGTTAACTTTCTTTCTGCCGAGAAAAGTATGAGATCCTGATGCTGAGCTATAACACGCTCTGCCTACGATTTCATTTTGGAGATTCTCTCTCTTTGTTTTTGGATCCTTGTTCGGCAGACAAGGAGTTATTTTCCAATTTTCAGTTGCATTAATTGATTTATGTCCCTCTAATACTGGGCTTGCAAAGTGGATATAAATGGTGCTTAGTCTATGAATTGCTGCTTCCTGTCCCTGTACGGATCTTTCACACGCCCATGTGCCATGGATGTTTGTTATACTCGACCGTGCGTATTCATCAATCTTTCAGGAGCTTTAGAGTGATAAATACTGCTAATCGCTGGCCTATTATTCTTGTCCAGCGTCAAGTAAACTTTATGTTTACTTCACCCTTCCTCTTCCTTTATGCCCTGACTGCCATGGCAAACACTTTACTGTACCTTAGCTTCCCGTGGCTGTCATTGGTATGTAAAAATAAAAATAACCACTGAATGTATCTGTGGCAATGCAATCTTGAAAATCTAGTAAAGTTTATCCGAAGGGTTTTCTGTTTCCTGTTGTCTTTTTCCTGTGTGCTCTTAAAGCAACGCTTGTTTGGCTGTCTCATCTTTTTATTTCTGGCCTGCAGATCCCCTTATACCCAGCCACAATTTTCCAAGGTGAAGCCGACGGAGAAGGAATGAGTATCGTCTTGTATTTCAAGCTTAACGACCGTTTTGCCAAGGAACTTACATCGCAGTTCCAAGAAAGTATCAGGGTATGGCACCGGTAACTTCTTCTATATCCTTTTCAAAGTGAAGCCCGTGTGACAAGATACACTGCAAAATCAAATCTGTAATTCTATGGATGAGAGTTGACTATGCAGCCTTCTTTTGTAGGCCACCTTCCTTTCTTGTGTGCTGCCATTCATTAAGTGAATAGCAACTATGTAATGTTCTAATATCTCTGATCTTTGCTTATTTGTCGAGCAGAAGCTGATGGATGATGAAGTGGAAAAGGTGAAAGGATTTCCGCTCGACAATATTGCACCATTCAGGGAAAGGTTAAAAATACTGGGACGTCTTGCCAATGTGGAAGATCTACATTTGAGTGCAGCAGAGAGGAAGCTTATCAATGCATATAACGAAAAGCCCGTCCTTTCTCGCCCTCAACATGAATTCTATACGGTGAGTCGATGTTCATAAAGCTGTTAGCTATGTTCTTAATTAGGAGCCTTGTAGTGTTATCTGTAGGGGATTTGCTATGATGGTCTTCATCTTAAGAGCTTTCTGTGGTTCTTCCTCCTTGCGCAGGGCGAGAATTATTTTGAAATTGATCTGGATATGCATAGATTTAGTTATATCTCCAGGAAAGGATTTGAAGCCTTCTTAGGCAGATTAAAGCTCTGCGTCGTGGATTTCGGGCTGACTATACAGGCAAGTTTCCGCACTGATACCGCAGATTCTTATGGGTCTCTTGCCATCTTTATTTTCTTAATGATATATATATTTTTTTTCCCGTATGTTTTCCTTTGTAAAACAGGGAAACAAGGCTGAGGAGTTGCCAGAGCAGTTACTGTGTTGTGTGCGTTTGAATGGGATAGATCATATGAATTATGATCAACTGGGGCTAAGTGAGGAGCCCTTATGACTGTCATAAGTTGTGGCACGGTGTAAGGTCTTAATTTTTATATCAAATAAAAAGGCTTAGTTTTTTTTAATCGAATCCACAGCTTAGTGATCTGCTGCTGCATCTTCTGTGTGTAATTCCAGCTCTTTGTAATGATCCACCGTCCCGAGAGTTAAATATTATTTTAGTCCCTCAATAATATAATTTTTTCTATTTCAATCTCGTAATAAAAAAGTATTTATTTTAATTCCTTTAAATTTTATTTTTAACCTTTTTTTTTTTTATGTTGTTAAAGGATGAACTATCTTGAATGAAAATAAAATTTAGAAGAATCTAAATGAACATTTTTTTTCATCTAAGACTAAATAGAAAAAGTTATATTCTAGAGGGACTGAAATAATATTTAAGTTTCGTTTTGTATGACGATGGATGAATGGCTAATTTGATATACAATTAGGTGTACGTATGAAACAGCTGATGCAGAGGCTTGCAGATAAGGACATGGGTTCATACTCCCTTAGATACATCATACGAGGGTTGGGTGCCTGTTCTCAGAATCTTACTGATGCTCAGCGTTACTCGTCGCCAATAAAATAAAGTGTTTCTCGATTTTGAGATGTTGCAAAAGCAGTTACCTGCTGATATCCGTTCATCTTACCCCTTCCATTTCACAGTTTTTTCTTTCAATGTTTCTGTGCATTTTGAAAACTCTCGACAGGCTGCACATAAGCCAGTGGAGACGAGGCCATATCTCCAATCTCCATGGACTGTTGTTTTTGTTGTATCTTTTATTTCTTTTGAAGCGACTAAATTGGAACCTTATAAAATTTTAGCAACTCCATAGGTAAAAATAGGGTGCATCAGGATAAATTTTAACTATTTATATATATTTTTTAATATAATATAATTATTATTTTTCTATATATCATAATATATTATATTTTAAAAAAATTGTTAAATTTTGTTATAGTAATACGAGGCGACTTAAGTAAGTGATATTTTATTTGTCGCTGTTAACTATTTTATCTTCTTTAGTAAATAAATGTATTAAAAATAATATAAATTTTCAAAAATTATAGTTGAAAAATAGTCATTTGAACCTAAAATACTCACCAGAAGATACATGTACTAATCAATGTAGCTCGTTTATTGAGTTGAAAAATACTAGTACTTCCTCTAATTTAAAATATATATTATCGCGTATTTTAAAAATGAACTTTCACTAATAATATTTATAAATATATATTGATAATTTTTTAAATATGAATGTAATAATGCTTTTTTATATTATATTATATTATACTTTAAGAAAAATTAATAGTTAAAGTTTATCCTCAAAATATTAATGATATATTAGGAAGGAATACTATTAGGGTCGTGGTCACTGATTTACATAATAAATTAATATGCAGACTGATGTTATTTTAGATCAGCGAAAATATAAAATAATATCTTAAATAATTATACTGATGGTGATAATTATAAAAATACGTTAACTATTGTTTCAAAATTTTAGATGAGATTAGCCAAAAATAGGCCTTTTGTTTGGTTCTCAGTTTCATTACATCGTATTATAACATATCTAGTCTGCCATTTCAAAGAATCAAGCTCAGCCTGGGGATACAATGAAGCAAGAATGATATTACTACGTACTATTTAGTCAATACAAGGAGGCAGTGGTCTTCCACACAAGCCTTCATTACCAGCAAAAGAGCTCTCAGGAAAATCACTAAGAGGTCTACCCATCGGTATTTCTCCAACAAGGAGATTATCCGACAAATCTAATTCCCTCAACTTTCGAAGTCTTAACAATGTACCTGGTATACTTCCACTGATATGGTTGCTCTCCAGCCTCAGCTTTTCTAACGAGCTCACATTCCCCAAACTACTCGGCAACGTAGATCTCAACTGATTGTAGCTCAAATCCAGACTCTGGAGCGCCTCCAGCTTACCGATGTAACTTGGCAATACACCTTTGATCCCGTTGTTAGACAGATTCAGATACTTTATACCGTTCTGCGATCCTGTGCCGATCGCCTCGATCCCGATCGAGAAGCCGTTGTCTGAGAGATCAACGTACGTCAGCGATCCGTCTGAAAACATGCTTTTGATCTCGAAAGGCTTCACTACGGATCCTGTCAACCTATTTGAATGAAGATCGAGGACGCCCAAGTCACGTAGTCCTAGAATAGTGGGAGGAATTTCTGAACTCAGTGAATTTCTTGACAGGTTTAATGAGTAGAGCGCTGTGAGACTTCCCATCCAAGATGGTATTTTCCCTGTCAGACTGTTTGCTGATAAGTCGAGCTCTTGAAGTGGACTGGGAATCATCCTCAGTAATTCTGGAATCTCACCTTGGATTCCACACCCTGCGAAGAAGATTCTAGAGAGTGACGGCAGGCCTGCGAGCCAGTTCGGGATGGAAGAGAGGTTGAGGTGATTGAATGACAGATTGAGAGTTTGCAGGTTTCTTAGGTCTGATAGTTGTTGAGGCAGTGGACCTTGAATCATGTTATTGGAGATGCTAAACATGATAAGCCGAGAGAGCATTCCGAATGAACCAGGTATTCCACCTGACAAGTGGTTTCTGTCTAGATACAGCTCCGATAGCTCTGACAGATTTCCAATGCTGGTGGGAATGGGACCTTCAAGTTGGTTATGAGCGAGTGAAACTCTCTGCAAAGAAACCAGATAACCAAAAGTTGGAGGAATGGTACCAGTTAGGTTGTTATCATTCAGTCTTAGAAAACCAAGGGAGGGCAAATCCCCAGGCCTGACTGGAAATGGAATTTCTCCGTGGAGAGCGTTGGTATCCAAGTACATAGTTGTAATGGAACTCAGATTACTTAGCGAGGTGGGTATCCCCCCGTTTAAATGATTATCGGAAAGATCAAGCTCTTTCAAGAATGGCAGCATGCCGATCCCCACTGGTATATGACCAGTAAGAGAGTTATTATGGAGATCTAAGGTGGTTAGTTTTCTCAAATTTGAGACGGAATCAGGTATGGAGCCCGAAAAATGGTTAGAGTAAAGAAGTAACCTGGTCAGACTCTCAATACTTCCAATACTCCTAGGAAGAGAACCAGAGAAGCTATTCTCCTGAAGCTGCATTTCTTCAAGTCTTGTTAGCTTACCTATACTCTCTGGAACAGGACCGCTCATGTTGTTACCATAAAGATACAGCTTCCTAAGATTCGGAAAGCCGAACGATGGTGGAATATTACCAGAAATACCCATGAGACCGCCGAGATCAAGGATCTCGAGGGACGTGAGTTGTATTATGGAAGGAGTTAAGAAACCTTCCATCATGGTTTGAAGGATAAAGTCATCAGTAGAAATGAATCCAGGGAGATGAATTTCAGTCACTCTACCGGTCTTATTGTTACATTGTATGCCATCCCATTTGCAGCAACCTCGACCGACCCATTTCTTCAGCCGGTTCGAAGTGTCAAGATGGATTCCCGCCTTGAAACTAGTTAACGCCATTAGGTCCTTTGTGTTGCAATCTAGGGTATGACTGATAGCAGCAGCAGCTGCAAGACAGGTAACGAGAATGTATGACAAGAAAAACTGAAGAAACTGACTGCCCATTTTTGGTGGCAGTAGCACTACAGAATAGGATGGATCTAGTCTAGAAAAATTGTGTACTGGAAGGTTGCTCTGTATATAGAGTCTGTATGTTAAGTTATGGCAATCTACAGCAGCAGGGGGATATTAAAATGTTTGGTCAAATACGAGTTTTTGGCTTTTGTGATGCTCTTTACTTTCTAGAGGTTGTCCTTCTTTAGAAGACATGTTTGTTGGGATTATGATGACATTGATTATACTATTATAAAAGACTGCACCTCCCTAGCTGATCCCCACTGACTTTAGGCCATAGGTTCTCACTAATTAATCTCTTTATTTCTTTTCTACTATATTGGCAGGCTGCCTTTTGATTCTTTTCTTTTCTTCTCCCTTTCTCTTTTTTTCAAATTTGATTAGTAGTTGTTTAAAGGCCTTTGAAGCACTAACCAATGAGCAACAAGGCAATAGTATCACACAACTTTTGAATGTTCCTAGATATTCTAAATGAGTTTAGTATGCTAATGCAGATCTGTATCATCAGATAAAGTGCCTTCTTTGGTTTGTTTATGTAGATTTAGGCCAGATTCTTCCCTTGGAATTTAGAATTTCAAGAAGGATCTTTCAATAATCAAACTAACTTATTTTTTTAATCAGGTAAAAATATGCCAGTTCATTTTCATGTGCCCTTCTTCACTTGTACTCACCAAGCTACGTGCCCTTCTTTTCTTGTTCTTCTTCTTCTTTTTTCTTTCCCTTTTTGTTCTTATACACATAATGACATACCATTTTTTTTTTTTGTAAAAATAATTTCTCATTTTCAGCTTTCATAAAAAAAGATTGATATTTTTTCTTCTATTTAAGTAATTACGTACATAGAGCTTATCTCCCTTCGGTATCAGTTTAACAGTAAAGAACCAAAGAAAAAATAAGATGTCAGAAAAAAATGTATGTTTACCAAGACTACCCAAAAACTTAAAAGTTACGAAGAGTAGAATCCACCCTGGCAAGGTTTGAAGTTCAGAAAATCTTCTCATTAAACAATGGTACAAAGCTTTGGTTCAAATAAGCTAAAAGTTAGCGGAAAATATCATCCAAACCTGCTCAAAATCTTATCCGCTAGTATCTATTTAGGTTGTTTGAACATAACATATTAAAAATGCGCCAATGGAAGTAGTAGCAGTTGATCCTCCACGAATAATGCTAGCATAACAAACCTAACTAGTTAACTACTCCCGTGTGATATAGCAGAAACAGATGCTGTCGGACTACTATCTCCTTCTAAATTCCCAAAGCTGGTTTTCCCGAGCAACATCTTTATTGCAATCTGGGCAACATCTGCAAACCACTCATCCTCGGGCAATGAGCTGCATGCATGGGTCGTGAAACAAGTTGTAATTAAGTCCTTAAAGTAGTGGTAGAGTACTACATAAAATTCATTTGATATGATGGAATGAATGCATGTAAAAAAGGGGGAAAAGAGACACCAAACTAGACCTGTAAGGATCAATTCCAGTTGCAGCAACAGCTTCAATAGCTCTACCGATGACATTCTTCGCTACTTCTTGCAGTTTGCGGGATAAATAACGACCTTGGGACGCAAATAGTATCACAAACTCCATATCCAAATAAAACTGTACACACAGGAGACAAACACTTGCGGTTATTTTTTCTTTCCCTCTCCTTGTGCTTGAATAATATATACTAGAAAATGATCATGTACTGGTAGTAAATTCGTTAAACCTGTTGAAGGCCGAAAGCGCCCAATGATTTAGGCCCCTGCTCAATATCTTCCCAGAATGTTTGATCCTCTGAAAGCCAGAGGATTACTGTCTCTGTTAGCCTCATCAATAGCACTGTTGCAAACCTTTCCTTCCCAACAAACATATCTGATGCAATAGTTGCTATCTGAGTTAATTTCGCAAAAAGCTCCTGAAACCAGAAGAACAAGATGGCAACACAGGAACAAAATATAATCAGAGACGACATAGATAACAAAGATTAGTGATCGAGTTCATATAATGAGTATTTTACCTGGAAAATTGGAGATGGAAACCAGTCAGGCTCTTGAGCTATATCATCCACACTCAGATACATTGTTGCATTCAACCGAATATAACCATCCTCAGTAAATATCAGTTCCAAAGCATGCTGTCTACAAAAACTATCCCTCAAAAAATCAACAGTCCTTTGAAGTCTTCTCTTCCATTCTCTTTGTTCGGGAAACCTGTTTATCCCCCCTCCTCTCCTTGCTGTTTCATCACCTCTACCAGCCAGGGGCAAGACCTTGGAAGCAGCACGGGGTATCAGCTCATCACCCAACAACACTGCATTAGCTAACAAACTCATCTGTTGTGTAAGACTCTCGGCTTGTTTCACAATCACGCTTGACCCTTCCTGATTCCCTTCGTTCATCGATCCAGGCAATGCGTTTATCATGATACCAACATAAGATTGGAACACACGTAATAAACCGTCTAGTGTAGGGCTTACTAACTGCATTGTTTCGAGAGTCTCTGCGTCCTCAAACATTTCAACTATCATGGAGCTGAACCTATAACCACTGCTCGACAATCTAGTCTGTGATACTGAAGAGGTAGTAGTAGTAGTTGGGAAATTTAGGGACCAGTCATCGTCAGCTGCTAATGCACCACAGGTTCTTTCGATCCTCAGTAGATTAGCGCTCAGCGCTTGTTCAACACAAGGTTTGAAGTTTTTCAGGAGGATGGAAGATAGAGCTAATCCACGAGCTTCTAACAACAAACAATGTCCCATACAAACATGAGCGGTAAGACTAGCTGATCTCAAATTCCCTGCAATAGCTGCTGATGCTAGAGAATGTCTTATGATTAACAAAGCAAATGCCTCGGTTTCTTTAACTGCCCAAGTGACTAACTCTGAAGTAATAGAAGTATCTTCACCAAAAACAGCTAATGAATCAGTAGCTGCCTGGCCAATAGTAGAGAAAACCAACTGTGATAAGCTAGCTGAATATGACACACCCCCTTTATTCGGCGAAGAAGAACAATAAGTATCGCTGCTGCTGCTTCCACTAGTTGGTCTCAGATTCTTCATACTGATCTGGATTTTCTGATGATGTGCATTGAGCAGCAACGAATGTGCGGTAAGACCATCCCCGAGTTTCTTCAATGCCAGAACCGCGGACCGTAGCTCACCACCACGCGTGGAAGGTTGAGAAGCTGCTTCCTTTAGTTGATCAGAGAGCTTCTGTCTCTGCTCCGATATACAAGCTGCGAAGGAGATCAATGCTGATGGGGATAACACTCGTTTGTCATTGATCTCTTCGGATACACGTTCGGCTTCATCTAGAGCGGATAAGGCCTCGTCTACTCTCTTCTCAGCAAGTAGCACCTCCATGGTCTCGTGAAAACCTGCTAACCAATTGTCAATTTTGGCCAGTTCCGTTGTTTCCTCGTCGGATATGTCTTGGTTCGTCGGATCTTCTGTGTCGTGATATAAGGTTTCGATCCGTACTCCTTCGGATAGATCGTGTATTACTTTTGCTTGTGCTGATAAGAGGTTTCTCATCGAGAGTAGTTGTCCTTCTAACGCTGAGATTTCTTTAGCTGTTCGTATAAAGGCAGAGTAATTTGCGTAGACACTCTTACGCATTTCTTCTGCTGATGCTTTCTTCAAGTCCTTCAGATATGCACAGCAGTGCCTTATTTCCTGCATTTCGTCCAACAACATGTATATTGAATACGATTACATACTAACATGTATTTATACAGTAGAGATTCTGCAATGCCCCGTCGGCCGACAGGTAATACAAAGCAGAAAGGGTGGTTCGAATTATCGACGTATGATTTCCCACTACAATGCATTGCGATTCAAGCGGTATATATATATATATATATATATATATATATTTCCAGGAAGATTTCGAACGTAAATAATAAGATCGTATGCGCAATGAATGTTGGCGCGCGCATCATTACGTAATTTCGATCAATTTAACTAAACACAGAACAACATATGAATAGATTATGATCTGAACGAAAGAAATAACGTACCTTTTCGCTCATGCCGCGACATTTAGAGGTAAGGTAGTTTTGTGGATCAAATTGTGAACTTTTAAAAGGTCTAAGTTTGTCGCTTAAACTCAGATCTTGATCCTGTTCAAAATCTAATGATTCACTACTTGGATGTTTCACGGTCGCCATTTCTCCTCCTCTTCTTCTCCTTTGCCCTTTTGATTCAAGAGACGCAGAACGAAGTCATGAATCGATTCGGTATGAATGTTATTTGACGAGTAATGTTTTCTAGGTAGCACGTAACGTATTAATCTTATTATTAGACAAATGATAATGCTTTCAACAAGGTTTTTGTAACGACATTATTGTTTCTCGGAGAATATGTTAAGAGTTTATTAACTTCTTCTTTTTCCCCTTCATTTTTATTGAATTGTAAATGACGTGTTGATCTGTGAAAATAATTATTCGCAAATTATTTTGTAGGAGATGTTTCCGGATTCGAAGAGAGACTTCAGCACTAGGTTTAGGGACAAATTAGCATGTGCAAAGTGATGGACATAGACTTTTGCTCTTCCCATGTAGTGAAACCTACTGCTTAGTGATCACGGGGCCAACTCCCGTGATATCCTTTTGTGTGTGCAGATTTATTTTTGTAGAGTATTTGGCTATATAACTTTAAGCAAAGAACCTATTTTGATTTGTTCCTAGGTGATCAGGATTACAAATGAGCTGAGCCAGCTCGTGAGCTACTATACACGATTTGTTAAAAATTTGATTCAACCTGTTTGTTTCGTTAAATGAGTTGAGTTCGAGCTTCAATTCTATATTCATTCAATAAATGAACCTAACTCGAGTTTAAAAATATTTGTCTCAACTTATTTATAGTTTAGGCTCATAAACTCGGCTCGACTCATTTATAGTTTAGGCTTGTGAGTTTGGCTCGTCTCATTTGTTTAGTTAGGCGAGTCAAGTCTGATCATTGT
The DNA here is from genome assembly GCA_039764185.1 of Tamarix austromongolica. Lineage (NCBI taxonomy): Eukaryota > Viridiplantae > Streptophyta > Magnoliopsida > Caryophyllales > Tamaricaceae > Tamarix > Tamarix austromongolica. Next base: position 102,608,610 of record CM077819.1, on the reverse strand, counting down.
TTTACGCTCGTTTATTAAAGAAATCAAACTCAAGCCCGACAGTATTTGGTTTGGTTCATTAACAAGCCTATAGATGACATGGTGAGCATCTTTTGAGCAGCTTGTTAGGTCTTGGGCTCACATTCCTAAGCTTATCACTCAATTTTCTATTCTCTTGTTGTAACGTTTTTTTATTTATGTTTCCTTCTCTCTCTATCACCGATTTTTATTCATTTTTCTTCTTCGTTTCATGTTTTTCTAAATGTATTTTGATGTTCTAATTTTTGTGTGTCTTGTTGTTTGATTTTTATTCACTATTTTATTTTTTAACCTAGTTACATATGTATTAGCCTCTCCAAACGCTAGCATAAGCAACATTTGTATCAATCATTTTTTTTAATTGTTGGTTAATTAATTTATATTAATATGTCATAACTTATTTAAGTTTTGGAGGTTAGTTATTTAAACTTTGAACAAACTTCTAAATATCTGAAATGACTCTGATTAGAGAGACCTAATTTTTTATTTAGTACTTCACCCCAAAACTCACTGGCCAAGGACACTAGACGAGTGGCCATGGGAACCCACTAGTACCGACTACTGAGGGATGATAATATATGCACGCATCTCCAATTTTCTCTTGTTGATATCAATGGGAAGAAAAGAAAAGGAAAAAAAAAAAAACTTGCGGGCCCGGCCACCAACAAGACGGAAGCTCCGACTTGTTGAAATATTCTCAGACTATATTATCTATTACTGCTAGTATGAAAACCCATGCAACACACAAAATATTTAATGTTGATAGAAGTACGATTTTTTAAAATTATTAACTAACAATAAAAATAATATAATACTAATATTTCATCTCTTAAGTGGTTATTCTAAAAAATTTCACTAGTTAATACTTTATACATTATGAAATTAACTTTTTATTAAGTGTGAGGTATAACAATTAATAATATGGGCTGTAATTCATTGGTAGTGTGTAGAATATAAATATAGATAGTGATTGATTATGGATAGAAATAGAAAGCTGGTAAATAGAGATACGGTGAATTTATTGGTTTGGAAAAGAGGTAAACTATGATATTTTAGATAAGTATTTTTTGACATATTATGAGGTTTGAAAGCAACAACAAACCTCCAAAAATTGTATAAGAGTTGGCATGCTGGCTGATATTTAAGGCTGTTGACAAACCAAGCCGGCTTGCAAGCTTTCTAAGCTCGGCTCGGCTCGACTTACTTATTAAACGAGCTTAAAAATTAGGTTCGAGCTCAACTCGATTATTAAACAAGCCGAGCTTGAACATAATAAATTTGGGTTCGAACTCATTTACAATACAAAAGCTCGTAAGCTCGGCTCATTTACTACCAAAGCTCGGAAGTTGGCTCGTTAAAAGTTAGACTCGACTCGTTAAAAGCTCAGCTCATTTATAAATAAGCCAAGTTCAAGCTTCATTTTTAAGCTCGTTTAGTAAATGAGCCAAGCCCAAGCCTACCCCATTTGGATCGATTCGGCTCATTAACAACCCTACATATATCGTAGTAAATTGGGAAGATTTAGACATGGTCATATGTAATGAGCGATACAAGTAATGACGTAGGGCTAGTTTATGATAAGGGTATGTATGGGTGAACTATAACTATTATTTATTCATTATTGTGACTTTATTTTAAACTAATTAAAAAAATAAACTTACTAAATTTTGTCCGAATTTCCGAAAAAATGTTATTGAAATGAAGGTGTTGGAGGCGAAAACACCCTTGTACATTCCCTAAATTGACACATTTGCTTGAGGGTGAATGTGGAATTGACTTCTAATCCAACCCGACCTGAGTGAAATCCGACTCGATAAGACCCGAAAAGTTTAGCAACTTGATCATATCCAAATCTGACCTGATATTGACCCGACCCGACATAACTTGATAAAAATTAACTTGACCTAGACCCAACCCAATCTAATCCCAACGCATGACCCGTCAGCAACCCGACCTGACATTAACCCGACTTGCCTTCGACTCGACCCTACCTAACGTCAACCCAACCTGACATCAAAATCTATTTTAACATTAATAAATTACACATATTTTATTATTCATTTAAAGCTTTTTATAAATATAGTGTTTTATAAATTGTACTTATTTTTCATACTTTTATCCTAGACATTCTATAAAATGTCATTTAGAATAAAAAAAATCTTATAGCTCCAACTTTTGCTGCATATTTTTAAAACAACAAATATTATATTAATTTACACATAATACACAGATTATAAGTTTATAACAAATAGAAAATCAAATTCAAACTATGAAAATATAATTACAGTGGTTATTGGTTACCTAATGAAATTGTAATTACAATTGTTACCAACTGAAAATTACTAAATTTTAACACCATCGTGCTATAAATTCGGTCTATTTTATAACATATTGTATACTTAATTGATTAAAAACTATTAAGAAATTACCCAAGTTAACATAATTAGAGTTTTTGAGCCCGAACAATAAATCCAGTCAAATCTTATTCAAATATTTAAATTGATGGTTCAAAATTGAAATTAGACATATATAAAACATATTGTGTACTCAATCGATTAAAAACTATTAAGAAATTACTCAATTTAACATAATTAGGGTTTTTAAGCTCAAACTGCAAATCCGGTCAAATCTTATTCAAATATTTAAATTGACGGTTCAAAATTAAAATTAGAAATATTCCAAAATATATTATATACTCAATTGATTAAAAACTATTAAAGAATTACCCAATTTAACATAATTAGGATTTTTGAGCCCGAACTGCAAATCCAGTCAGATCTTATTCAAATATTTAAATTGATGGTTCAAAATTAAAATTAGAAATATTCCAAAACATATTATATACTCAATTGATTAAAAACTATTAAAGAATTACCCAATTTAATATAATTAGGAGTTTTGAGCCCAAACTGCAAATTCAGTCAAATCTTATTCAAATATTTAAATTGACACTTCAAAATTGAAATTAGACATGTTCTAAAACATATTGTATAATCTATTTAATAAAATAACTCAATTATACAATTCAATTTAAATCCATAAGAGTTTTAATCTAACAATCCAATTCCGATATATTTCATACAATTTTCCCAATTTAACAATACCAACATGAAATTAAGTACATTTCAAAGTATACTGCATAATCAATATATCTAAAATAGCTTAACCAGACAAATCCGATAAATTCGAGCATAACCAAGTAAAAATCTAATTTTCACAATTCAACCATATATATTGCAATTAACCACTCCATATCAGTCATACGACGTATATATACATAATTAAATAACCAATTTCAATTATTATAAGCTAATTCATAAAAAAATTAATCAAAATAAGAGTTAGGGTTTAAGATAATTATACCAAATGAATTGTTACAAAATTGGAGGGAATAAGGGTTGCTGGAGCAACACCAGTGGTAAATGACCACTCGCCGGTGGTCGGGTGCACCGAATGTGGCTAGACGGTGTCGGTGGCACAGTTGCCGTGTTTGGTTGCTCCTAGTGATATCAGCTTTTTTCGACAATGAGGAGAGAGAAAGGAGTGTCGATTGTGGTGGCATGGCCGACAATGTAGTCGACCAATGATTGTAGTGTGGTGTTGGTGCTGGGCGATGACGGAAAAATGACAGTAGGGTAGGTTAGGACTCAAGAGGAGGTTGAGAGACTCAAGACAAGGGAAAGAGCACAGGTTCAGGCCGTAGAAGTCAAAACAATGGAAAAGAAACAGAGAAGAGAAGAAGAAAGAAAAAGGGTTGTGCGAAGGGGGAAATTCTGGTTAAACCGGAGCAATTTTTTTAATAATTAAAAACAATCTGAAATATAATAAATGATAATTATAATTTATACATTATATAGTTATCTTTACGATCACCTTTATTTTATAAAATAATCCTTTTTTAAGTAATCAAATAAATATAATATATGATAAATATCTAATATTTTTACTTGTAAAATTTATAAATAATTTAAGTTATAAAATATAATATTGTTAAAACTTATAAATATCTTTATTATTTACTTGTAAAAATAAAATACATATAATATTCTGATTTTATTTTTCTATATTACTAATATTATGATTGTCACTAATATTTACAATGTAATAAATGATAATTATACACTATATAGTTATGTTTATGATCACGTTTATTTTATAAATTTAACTTTTCTTAAGTAATCAAATATTTTTAGTACTCAAATAAATATAATACATGATAAATATCTAATATATTTGTTAAATTTATAAATATTTTAAGTAATTAAATATAATACTGTTAAAACCTATAAATATCTTTATTATTTACTTGTGAATATAAAGTACATATAATATTCTTATTTCATTCATTTGTATTAGTAATATTATGATTGTCTCTAATATTTACAATGTAATAAATGATAATGATACATTGTACAGTCATGCTTATGCTCACCTTTATTTTATAAAATTATCTTTTTACAAGTAATCAAATATTTTAAGTAATCAATTAAATATAATATATGATAAATATCTAATACTTTTACTTGTAAAATTTATAAATATTTTAAGTAATCAAATACAAATCTTATAAATATCTTTATTATTTAACTTTGTAAAAATAAAGCACATATAATATTCTAATATCACGTATCTTTTCTAGTAATCTTATAGTTGTCTCTAATATTTACAATATAATAAATAATAATTATACATTGTATATACATATTTATGATTACCTTTATTTTATAAACTTATCTTCTTTTAAATAATCAAATAAATATAATAAATGATAAATATCTAATTTTTTACTTGTAAAATTTATAAATATTTTAAGTAGTCCAATATAATATTGTGAAAACTTATAAATATTTTTATTATTTACTTGTAAAAATAAAGCACATATAAGGTTCTTATTTCATTTATCTGTACTAGTAATATCATGATTGTATTTAATATTTACAATGTAATAAATGATAATTATACACTGTATAGTCATATTTATGATCACTTTTATTTTATAAATTTATCTCTTCTTAAGTAATCAAATATTTTAAGTACTTAAATAATTATAATATATGATAAATATTTAATATTTTAACTTGTAAAATTTATGAATATTTTGAGTATTCAAATATAATATTGTTAAAACTTACAAATATCTATATTATTTCTTTGTAAAAATAATGCACATATAATATTCTTATTTTATTTATCCATACTAGTAATCTTATGATTGTCTCTAATATTTACAATGTAATAAATGATAATGATACATTGTAAAGTCATGCTTATGCTCATTTTATAATATTATCTTTTTTTAAGTAATCAAATAAATATAATATATGATAAATATCTAATGTTTTTACTTGTAAAATTTATAAATATTTTAAGTAATCATATATAAATCTTATAAATATATTTATTATTTACCTTTGTAAAAATAAAGTACATATAATATTCTAATATCACGTATCTTTGCTAGTAATCTTATAGTTGTATCTAATATTTACAATGTAATAAATGATAATTATACATTGTATAGTTATATTTATGATTACCTTTATTTTATAAACTTATCTTTTTTTAAAGAATCACATAAATATAATAAATGATAAATATCTAATATTTTTACTTGTAAAATTTATAAATATTTTAAGTAATCAAATATAATATTGTGAAAACTTATAAATATATTTATTATTTACTTGTAAAAATAAAGCACATATAATATTTTTATTTTATTTATCTGTACTAGTAATCTCATGGTTGTCTTTAATATTTACAATGTAATAAATGATAATTATACACTATATAGTTATGTTTATGATCACGTTTATTTTATAAATTTATATTTTCTTAAGTAATAAAATATTTTAAGTACTTATATAAATATAATATATGATAAATATTTAATATTTTAACTTGTAAAATTTATGAATATTTTGAGTAATCAAATATAATATTGTTAAAACTTATAAATATCTATATTATTTACTTGTAAAAATAAAGCATATATAATATTCTTATTTCATTCATTTGTACTAGTAATATTATGATTGTCTCTAATATTTACAATGTAATAAATGATAATGATACATTATATAGTCATGCTTATGCTCATTTTATAAAATTATCTTTTTTTAAGTAATCAAATAAATATAATATATGATAAATATCTAATGTTTTTACTTGTAAAATTTATAAATATTTTAAGTAATCAAATAAAAACCTTATAAATATATTTATTATTTAACTTTGTAAAAATAAAGCACATATAATATTCTAATATCACGTATCTTTACCAGTAATCTTATAGTTGTCTCTAATATTTACAATATAATAAATAATAATTATACATTGTATAGACATATTTATGATTACCTTTATTTTATAAACTTATCTTCTTTTAAATAAAAAAATAAATATAATAAATGATAAATATCTAATATTTTTACTTGTAAAATTTATAAATATTTTAAGTAATCAAATATAATATTGTGAAAACTTATAAATATCTTTATTATTTACTTGTAAAAATAAAGCATATATAATATTCTTATTTTATTTATCTGTACTAGTAATATCATGATTGTTTTTAATATTTACAATGTAATAAATGATAATTATACACTGTATAGTCATGCTTATGATCACTTTTATTTTATAAATTTATCTTTTCTTAAGTAATCAAATATTTTAAGTACTTAAATAAATATAATATATGATAAATATTTAATATTTTAACTTGTAAAATTTATGAATATTTTGAGTAATCAAATATAATATTGTTAAAACTTATAAATATCTATATTATTTCTTTGTAAAAATAATGCACATATAATATTCTTATTTTATTTATCCATACTAGTAATCTTATGATTGTCTCTAATATTTACAATGTAATAAATGATATTTATATATTGTATAGTCATGCTTATGATCACCTTTATCTTATAAAATTATCTTTTTTTAGGTAATTAAATAAATATAATATTTGATAAATATCTAATATTTTTACTTGTAAAATTTGTAAATATTTTAATTAATAAATATAATATTATTAATACTTATAAATATCTTTATTGTTTACTTGTAAAAATAAAGCTCATATAATATTCTTATTTCATTTATTTGTACTAGTAATCTTATTATTGTCTCTAATATTTATAATATAATTAATGATAATTATACACTATATAGTCTTATTTATAATCACGTTTATTTAATAAATTTATCTTTTCTTATGTAATGAAATATTTTAAGTACTCAAATAAATATACTATATGATAAATATCTCATATTTTTACTTGTAAAATTTATGAATATTTTGAGTAATCAAATATAATATTGTTAAAACTTATAAATATCTTTATCATTTACTTGTAAAATTAAAGCACATTTAATATTTTTATTTCATTTATTTGTACTAGTAATCTTATGATTGTCTCTAATATTTACAATAGAATAAATTTTAATTATATATTGTATAGTCATGTTTATGGTCTCCTTTATTTTATAAAATTATCTTTTTTTCAAGTTATAAAATATATATAATATATGATAAATATCTAATATTTTTACTTGTGAAATTTATAAATATTTTAAGTAATCAAATATAATATTGTTAAAATTTATAAATACCTCTATTATTTACTTGTAAAAATAAAGCACATATAATATTCTTATTTCATTTATCTGTACTAGTAATATTATTATTGTCTCTAATATTTTAATGTAATAAATGATTGCATCAAGTAAGTTATTCTTACTTCTAAAATGTGAATTGGTTAAGATTTTATGTTAGTAAACCTTTAAAGATCTAATTTTATATGTTGGTATGAGTATATGGTTTGTAGATTTGGAACTAGTGATTAAACTGCAAAAATTTAAGAGGAATGCATGATTTTTAAGGATAACTAGGTCGTGATGATTAATAGTTAAATATGCAACTGTTATAAGGTGCAAATGTGTCTATATGATGTTTGTCCATGTTTTAGTTTTGTATGGTAGGGAATTATTAGTATAATCTATATGAAAATGCCTATTTTGTATAGTTTGAGGGTAAACCAATCGACTGACCCTTAGAATAGTCAAATAATCGACCCAACCTATTGATTGATAGGACTACAGTGACCTTGGTCTTGCTCTCTACGTAAACCCATTGACTGGTATGGCAGAATCAAACAAATGGTTTATGAATAGTCAATTGGTGTATCCACACCGATCAACTAATTTAAGGAAAACCTAGGTTTGGTTGAGCCAAACTAATTGAATGGTCTGCCAGAACTGATCAAATGGTTGCTATAACCAGTTGACTGGTTTAGCTAGTTTCTATGATTTTATTTCTCAGCTTGGATATGCTTTGAGATTGTGCCTAACACTATTATATTATTATATAATAGATAAAATACATATGTTGATATGGATTAACAATCTAATGAATAGATTAAATGAATCATGATTCCTGACATACTCAATGGATGTCATAAAGGCCTTAATAGGTAAACCCAATTAAAATTTTAATGGCTTTGAAAGGGGTGATGAAATATATACTTTGTCTTAGATGGATCAATATAACGGATTTGATTAATATTAAGCAAGTGTTAATGGAAATCCTACAGATGGTTAGGGATGGAAAGGCTTAACATGGAATAAGTATGTAAATGCCTTGATTGTATATTATATGGGTCTTGTGTGATCACGTAACCTTAAGAATACTATAATAATCACATAAAAAAAATACAATTGAGCAATGTATGAGTTCGCGTTACCCGATTCTTAATTTGCTACCAAGGGTCAGTCCACCTTTGGGCTTTTATTGGTGCCTTCAAACTAGATCTTAGTAGATCCATTGTCTTACCTACTCTAAACACTAATGATGTGCTATGAGGTATTGATACTAAAAGGTCTGGTTACCTAAGTGGCTTTGGCTTTGGCCTAGATGTAAGCCCATTGATGGTTACTTAGCTTTGGCTCAAACTTATATGCATTGTGGTTACTTAGCTTCAACTCAGAATTATGTCCATTGTGGTTACTTGGGTTTGGCCTAGACTTTATGTCCCTTGGTTTGGATAGGCATCCATGGTATATGAGACCATGAGGTAGTGCACAGTCGATTACTCGATAATAATGATTAAAAAAAGGGTTGGAATGAATATCTGGATAATAATTGGGATGAGTAATTAGATAATGATTGGAATGAGTTATTAGATGATAACTTGGACAATATGTGGATAAGAATTTGAATAAGTATTTAGATAAGAATAAAATAAGGATGTGGATGAAATGGAAAATAAAAGATAAGGAATGGGAAAGAGAAATAATGATTCTAAATGAATGACCTAATGGAATATGTAAGTTGGAAAGATAAATCCAATGAAAAACTATGTGAATGGATGGTAGAAACCCTAGTTGTCACTTGAATAACCTACTTAGTATTTATATGTGATTACCTATAATGTTTTAATATGAAGAAAATAATGACACATCCTAAATGGATTGAGTTGTGCATGGTATTAAGTTCTGATGCATTAATTGACCATATTAGAGTAGGTCAATTGAATTATATGTCATCAACATGATGCATGTTAAGTATGATTTCCACAATATATTAAGATCTTGTATGCTTGTGACTCCCGTTGAGGATGAAACTTGGCTTACTTAGTATGTAACATACTGATATGCCTATTTGCTCAATCACTTGCTCATTCCCATGAGCGGAGGACTATGTGTAGGTTTTTGGACATGGCCGGTGGTGGGCTTACCTCATCTTGGCCTTGGGGCTTGGGGCTTGAGAGCATGGACATCTTAATACTTTTGTGTGGTTTGTGATGCATTAAGGTTTTGGGGCCATGCCCTACCTTTGTTGTCTATGATAGTAGCCTTATATGTTAATTTAATATACCTTCTTATATTTGACTATGTCAGGGACTATCAAGGCCTAAAAGTCTCTTTAAATATCTTTATATCTTATTCTTACACAATCTACTTTATTTTTAGTTGGTTTAGTTTTTCAACCTTATATCTAATATGGGATGGGTGACTGACATCTATCCTGTGTTAGTTACAACAGTAGCACCCTATTTTCTCTAAGTATGTTTGGTATTTTTCCACTTCTGCAATATTTAAAAATAAAAATTTTAGGTAGTAAAAAATAGGGATGTTACATTGACTACATGATTTAATATTGAGAAGTCTAATTGGCCTGTCAATTTTGAATGTTGAAATTATAGATGAGGGGAATTCCGATTCAAAATGGGTTAAAGAAAGCTTTATTCAATCATTCAAATAAGCCAAAATTGACGGTGGATAAGAGATTTGAGGAGGTAGATCTAAATACCCTCTCTACATACAGATATGCTTATCTCTTGAGGTATTCCAGAAAGTGGAAAAAGAATCAATGATGTCTTTCTTGTGTTTTAAGCTTGAGTTATTGTATATGAAAAAATTAGTAGTGAATATGCTACTATTGAAGAGGTAGCTTCATGACCTAAATTTAGGTGAGAGTCAATCTTTAAAAGTTCATTTGGATGAGTTTGATTCTATTGTGATGGTTGTATAACATAGAAGTTAAACTTGATGATGAAGATTTGACCATTATGCTTTTATGTTCTTTACCTGCTAGCTTTATATATTTTTGCGATAGTATTTTTTATGAGAAGGACGATTTTCTCCTAGAGGATGTGAAATCCGCCCTTCTACAGTATGAGTTAATTGATAGTCAGCTGACTGGTAGTAGTACTTCCAGGGACTTACATAGTGGGAAACTTATAGCAAGGGGAAAAATTAGAAGTGGAGGTTTAGTGATAGTAAAAAGTACAGATCTAAGTTAAAGAGTTGAAAAGAATGTGACATGTTATGAGTATCACAACATGAGGCATATTAAGAAGTTGTCCTAATAGAAAGCCTACGGTGAAGGTGGGTGAGTCATCCTGTACGAAGAATGATGTTATTGTTTACTAGGATGAAAATGATGGGGATTTGTTGATGGCCACTGATTAGCATACCAAGATTAGTGATAGATGGATCTTGGATTTTGGGTGTTTTTACCATATATGTACTAACAAGAGTTAGTTTTAGATATTTGAAGTAACTTAGGGTGGAGTTGTCTTGATGAGAAACAATAATGCTTGTAAAATTGCTAGGAGTGGGATGATAAAGGTGAGAATACATGACGGTATGGTTAGGACATTGTCTAATGTGAGACATGTCCCTGAGATGACTAAGAATACCACCTCCCTAAATTCCTTATATTCGATTGAGGATGGTAACTTGAGAGTTACAAAAGGGTATTTGGTGGCAATGAAGGAAAAACAGGTTGGGACACTGTTTCGTTGGTGGTTTACATTGTTGTGGGGATAAATGTGGTGATGTCATCAAAGTTGACGTACTCAGATGTTACAAGACTTTGGTACTTGAAAATAGGACACATGAGTGTCAGGGGATTGACTGATCTCTCTAAGATGGGGTTATTGGATGGAGATAGTACATGTACTATAGAATTCTATGAGCACTATATGTTTGGGACATAGAAGCAGGTTAACTTTTCGACAACTAAGTATAGTATAAGAAATCCTCTTGAATATATCCATTCAAAATTATGGGGTCCAACAAGAGTGGTTTTGAAAGGAGTTCGTGGTACTTGTTCACATTTGATGTTGACTTCTTTAGAAATATATGGATGTATTTCTTAAAGCATAAGAATGATATATTTGGTGTTTTCAAATGCTAGAAGTCTTTACTAGAGAAGCTAGGATGCAAGTTAAGTGTATCGGGACAGATATGGTCTTAAGTTTGTTTAGTAAAGTTTCACATAATTTTGTTCAAGACCATGGGATAGCAAGACATCACACCATAGCTTAATGGAGTTGCTAAGCAGATGAACATGACCCTATTGGAGAAGGCTCATTGTATGTTATCACACGGAGGGCTAAGTAGAAAGTGTTAGGCTGAGGCAATTCATACGGTGACATAGCTAGTGAATCGATCACCAAGTCAATCCATTGATTTGAAGAAAATTGAGGAGTAGTGGTCTGGTAAGCAAATTTATCACTCTAATTTACATGCCTCTTATTATTCTACTTATGCTTATGAGAAAGATACTAAACTTAAGCCTAGAGCCAAGAAGTGTATCTTTCTTGGATTTACATCCAGAGTAAAAGGGTATAGATTATGTGTAATGCTCCAAAATTTTAAAACCTAGATTTTAATAAATAACCTTTATTTGGGATAAATTAACTTTGAAATTTATTTAATTTAATTATTTTGTGGATTTTTTAGTGCGTAAAAATGGATATGAATGTTTAATAAATTTAAATAAATATTTTGTTATTTTATCATACTCATTTATTTAAATAAATTTTCAAATCAAAATTTTACTAAAATTATCCCTTTTAAACTAAAATATTAAATTCTAATAATCTATCAAAAAATATTAAATAACTTTATTTGAAAAATTATTTTATTTTTATTTTCTCCCCATTTTTCTTTTCCCTCTTTCCTTTTTCTTCTTTTCCTCCTTTTTCCTTTTTCTTCCCCTTCAGGCCAGCAGCCCTGCAATCTCCCCCCATTGTGTTGGGCCGCTGTCCCATCCTCCCACCCTTCTCCCCTACACCATCGCTAGCCCGTCTCCCTTTCTTTCTTTTCTTTCCTTTCTTTTCCCCCTATTTGGGCCAGCCCAACCCTTCTTTTCCTCCCCCTCTCTTTCCTCACGCGGGGCTGACCTATCCTTTTCTTTCTCCCTCGCCCACCCGGCCCGCCTCTTCTTTCTTTCCTTATTCTTCTTCTTCTTCTTCTCTTCTCAACCTTTGACCAAGCCACAACACGCCATGGTCAGCCTGTACCTTGCCTACCACCAACTCCCCTACCACATGTCATTATAGCCTGCATCCTGCCACCCTACTCTCTCCCCCGTCCCTTTCCTTCCATTTTTGGGCCATATGGGCCCCTCCACCCCAGCCCTCGCATGCCTCTTTCTTTCCTTCCCTCTCCCTACAATTCACCACCTTACCACCTACAACCAGCCTCCCAACCGACCATGCGTACCTCCTCTCCTCTCCCTCTTCCTTTTCTTCTTCTCTCCTGCTCATTCTTCTCCTACCTCGAGCTCCCTCACCTCCCTACCGAGCCTTCTTTCCCCTCTTCTCCTCCTCCCCTGTTTTCACTTTGGTGCCGCCAACCGTCGGTACTGCTGCCCAACCAACCACCACATCCACCTCTTGCCCACCCCTACTACCTCCCTGCACCACCAAGCTATCACCCCATGCCCATGTAACCCCTTCCTTTCCTTCTTTTTATTTCCTCTTCTTCTTAGCCTCTACCTTGCTCCACCATTTTCTGCCACTCTTCCACCACCACTACAGCCACCAATCCACTCCCCAACACCTCCTCTACTACCCACATCCTACCTTTAGCTGAAAATCCCCCATAAGCCCCTCCATTCTCTCCTTCCTTTCACTTCGTTCTTCTCATCTGCCACCCTTGCATCCACTTTTCCCAGATTGCAGTCGCCACCTCTTCTGCCTTGGGCTATCGATCATCCACCCCCAACCACCACCTACATCCCTACTCCCTCCCTACACTCAGCCATTACCTTAACTCCCCTCCACTTTCTCTCCACCTCACCCCAAAACCCCAACCCAAACCAAATGCTTCCCTTCTTCCCACTTCTCCCTCTTCAATCCCTTCTCCCTTTCATTTATGCATGAGGTATAATAATGGTTAATGTTGATATATATTTAATTAAGTTTTTGATAAAATTATCCCCTTTGATTTTCTACTCTCTAATATGATAAAAATTGATTTTATTTTTAGGCATTGATTTTGCTAATCAAAACTTAAACCTTTAACCGAGGTACAAGTAAGGTTTGATTATTGCAAAAAATAAGGTAACCATTATATCCTACTAAAATGTATGGATATACGTATGCTAGTACATTAGGGTTTTAATATGTTTATATGCATGATATATGTTGTTGAGTATAATGTGTTTAGTGGCATATGTTGGTTGATGAAAAGAAAAGCATGATAATTTATGTGTCATGTGTGGAAATAATGCTTAAGGGAAGAAGCCTTGTTATTAATGACACTATTAAATACATATGTATGGTATGATATGCTAATATGGTCATTTGTTGCATATATAATATTAATGTAAGCCCTAGGGGCATTTTAGTAAATTCTTGTGTATGAAAGCATGTCTTAAATAAGTATGTGTGGTAGGTGCTATTATGTGTTAATGTTAAATAATAGTAGTTGGTGGTGTTGGATGAGGTGTATAGAGCATATATATCAATATTTTTGTGTATTGAGGGTATTTTGGTAAAAGTGGTATAATAAGGGCGAAATGGTCGATTATAAGAGTAAAGGGGTAAAATGGTAATTTAATAGAAGAGAAGGATAATTTGGTAATTTGGCATAAAAGAAAGGGTATGTTAGTAATTTTATAAACTAAAGGGGTAAAATGGTAATTTAATAAAATAGAAGGGTAATTTGATAATTTGGCATAAAAGAAAGGGTATGTTGGTAATTTTATAAAGCAAAAGGGTAAAATGGTAATTTAATAAAAGAGAAGGGTATTTTGGTAAATTAGAATAAAGAAAGGGTAATTTGGTAAATTTAAAGTAAAAGGGGCAAAATGGTAATTATAATAATGAAGAAGGGCAATTTGGTAATTTAACCCACCGAAAGGGGCAATTTGGTAATTTTAATGAGAAAGAGGGGTAATTTGGTAAATTAATCAGCCCAAAAGGGCAATTGGATAATTTCAATAAGTAAGAAGGGGAATGTGGTAAATTAACCAACTAAAAGGGTAATTTGGTAATCTTAATAAGTGAGAAAAGCAATTTGGTAATTTAGCTAACCAAAAGAGTGATTTGATAAATTTAATAAGTATGGAGGATAATTTGGTAATCTAACACATGTAAGGGGTAATTTGGTAACTATGCAAGTATGAAGGGTAATATGGAAAATTAGCAAATGAAAAGAGGTGACTTGGTAATTTTGCAGATAAGGGGTAATTTCGTAATATTATAGAGATGATAGGGGTAAATCGATAATTTTTGTTTAGCATATCAATGAATTAAACGAGTTTCGTAATCAGACATAAGTAATAGTGCATAATAAGGTTGGAGTATTCGGTAAGTCAGTGAGTCTCACAAGAACAGGGCACAACCTAGAGTTGGATAGGTAATTAAGGGCATAATATAGTATTTATCTCATAATTATGTAAGTAGTGCCTGAGTTGTAAGTATATATGGAAATATGTGTTAGATATGTTTGAAGTACGTGTTAGGGTTTTGTGTTTGCCATAATCCTTGATATGGAATGCTTGATTTTACGGCTAGTATATCTTTGTGTCTCTAGATTCATGACCTTTTTTCTTCCCCTGAATTAAATAAATAAACCTGTTGAATAAGACACAAATAAAGCAGTAATTACGTAAAGTGAAAGAGTATTGAGTAGAGCCCAGACCGGTCCACTAGTGAATAATAGCGGCCAAGTGCAAGATGCTCTGGAGACTGGTCCACTAGCGAATAATAGTGGTTAGGTGCGTTATGTCCTGAAGTATTTTTCGATCCACCGACTATAATAGTGGGGGATCCCGAGCTCAATAAAGCAAACATTAGATATTAATAAATTATGGGAGGACACTAATTACTTACAGTGGAACACTATGTGAGTCAGGGCCAGACCGGTCCATCGGCGAATAATAGTAGTCAGGTGCTGGGTGCCCTGGAGACTGGTCTACCAACGAATAACAGTAGTCAAGTGCATTCTACCTTGAAGTATATTCCGGTCCATCAGCTATAATAGTGGGGTTCTCGCACGTATATGAATATAATGCATGAGATGAAGATTGAATAATGATATTCATTAATGGCTTGCGACTAAAAGAGTTACCATCATCCTCATGATCTATTGTTATAATATATGTTCAGCCTTGGTGTGTGCCTCTCTTAGCATATGATGGAGTAGATAAGTATATGAATGTTGTGTTATGCATTTATTATTATATGTGGTGCTGCCTTGTGTAGTAGTCTGTATGTTATTATTTTATACTTTTTATGCATAATGTGTTGCATGCGGGCATGCCTTTCAATTTATTTTAAAGGGTTACTCTGTACCATAGTACTAAAGGGTTCCACTTGTGGGCCCCTATGTAACACCCCTAAATTTACGACTGAAAAATTTCGTTTAATTTAAAAGAGTTTAGCAGAAACGAACAGATAAAACTATAAATTCGAGGGCATTACCACCACACTTAGTACCAGATCAGTTCACTCTTACCGACCCGATACTAAGTGCTAAGGCTACACAAGATTGATCGTCAAGTACAAATCATTAATAAAACACTAGTCATTAGCAAAACACAAGTCATACAAAATCAAAGTGCGAAAATCAAAAGTTACAATCCAAAAGTACAGTTATAAAGTACCGAATATTAGAGGACATAATACAACGGAATAAAACAAAATATGATAATACAGGGAAATAAAACGGAGGATGAACTTCGGCCATGCCACTCTCAACCTCTAAGCTAGGTCTAGGCTCAACTCTCAGCCCTGCCCGATGCCTCGCAAGCATTGTAGGCATCAAAGACATCGCCCCCTACTTGCACAAACTCAAACGGGTCTTCTGCTCATGGGAATGAGCAACACCCATGAAACGGGTGATCAGTATGCTATGTACTGAGTAAGGTAACAGATGCACTAAGGCCAATATACACAGAGACACATGACATAGGCCAATCGAGCGGTGCAAGAAGAATTTTGGTGGCCGGAACGAGCGGCAAAGGCGGCCGATGGCGGAGGAATGACTGGTTGAATAAGGGGTGGTGCACGGTTTGGTTTTATGGGCTCCAAATTCCAAACCCGATTATGGTAGCCCTCAGGGATATTTATAGGCCAATCGGGAAGGAAAAATGACAAGGACGCGCAGCAGAGTAGGGGGGCAGGGTTATGGCGTCTGTCCAGCGAGAATGGCCGGTGTAGGTCTGTGTGTGCAGACCGTGAGTTGTCGGGGAGAGAGGGAGATGGTGTACAGGAGAAGGGATGAGCGGTCTTGTCAAAATGTCTAGGGAGTCAACGGGGAGGAGAGGGGAGGAATGGTCGGTGCAGTTGGCATGGGCGTTGCAGCCTTTTTTTGGTGAAAATCTCGGTTGTAGGCTCGAGCTGGAGGTTGACGACGAAGGGAGGGGCTGGACCGGCAGTCCATGGGAAAAGAAAAAGAAAGAAAAGAAAGGCCGAACCGGCCGGGAGAGGGGGGAGAGGCGTGGGGAGCTGGGCCGCATAGGGGGGAAGGGTGTTGGGCCAGCGGGCGGTCCAGGTCGGGGAAAAGAAAAAAAATAAGGGAGAGAATGAAAGGAAAGAAAAGGAAAAAGAGGGAAAAAAGAGAAAAAAGGAAAAAGAAAAGGAAAATGGGTTTAACTAAAATGATTTAATTTAGAAAATAATAAAATACCATATTTTGGGGTATTAAATTTATTTAATATAATTAAAATATAAGGGTTTTAAAAAGATAATTTTCGTAAAGTAATGATTTGGAAAAATTATTTAAATAATAAGAGTATGATAAAATAATAAAATATTTATTTAAATTTATTAAATATTTATATCAAATTTTATATGCTCAAAATCCAATAACTAAAATAATTTAAAGGCTAATTTATCCCAAATAAAATTTATTTATTAAAATATAGACTTTTAAAAATTCGGGGGATTACATCACTACCCCCCTTAAAGAAAAACCTCATCCCCGAGGTTTACGCCTATCACTAGGGGTTACAAAGACAGATTCTAAGCTACTTGGGGTAACAACCCCTTTAAAGAAAAACTTACTAAGAAATTGTTAGACCTGCAGCAAAGGGTTTTGGGTGCGCTTTACCCTGTCTATGACTAAGGCCACTAGGAACTCTACCCCATCTATGACTAAGGCCACATCATAAACAACTGACTACACTCCATTTTAATACCAGAGGAAAGCATCACAGATAATTCTATCTTAGCAGTAGGTGACAGTCTAGCCTTAGCAACATCAACAGAAGAATACAGGACATATCGGTGATGACGTCTAGCTGGCGATCAGCCTCTACTTGGCTAATCACATTCAGGCACCCACCTGACTGGCCTCTCTTTTGATGAAAAGGTATGGGTCCTTGAGGCCTTTCCTGGACCTCTCTAGCTGTGGCACCGGCTGGGGCAGGTGCTTGCTGGTAGTGCTGTGGGGGTGCGGCCTAGAGGTATTGCTAGTAAAATTGTTGTTGGGGCACAAGGGCTTCCCCCTATGGTGTCTATCAAGGCTAGTACAGCTGAGCATGTGGCGGTCCTCGACACTCACGCTCTGTGGCCCCGTTTGCCATAGTTCAAGAATGAGATAAGTGTTCCTCCACAATCTCGGCCGGGGTGACTACGGCCGCAACTTCTACATGATAATCCTCCCGGGGAACCATGGCCCCTACTATGGTCTCTTGGTGGGGGTCTCCTCAGCTCCTCTGTCCGTGGGTGGGCTCTGCTCCTCAAACTGTGTCCCTCGGGTTTCCTCTTCCTGAGGATGGCGGTCTGCTCCTGGACCAGGGTGGTGGCGAGACAGGCACGCTCATAGAGTGTAGCGAGATCAGTGAACGGTACCGCACCTATCATTCTAAGGATGCCGAAGTTCAGCCCCTGCTCGAACTGAAACACCACTATCGACTCGTTAGCAGCGATCCCGGGGGCAAAGAGTAGCAGCTCGGTGAAGCGAACGTAATACTATCGCACCATCATCGACCCTTGGGTGAGATGCATGAATTCTCAAAGCTTGTCCCTCTTCAGGCTCTCCAGGTAGAATCTGGAACAAAGAGCAGTCTTAAACGCCTCCTAATTTGCTGGGGGACCATCTCGGGCTCGGTGCTCTACCCACTAGGCGTCTGCCACGCCTCTCAAGAAGAAGGTAGCTACGCTGGGATGCCGAGCTTCGGGGAAACCTACCGCCTCAAAAGTGTGATCCAGATCTCGGATCCACCCCTCGAGGACCACGGGGTCCTCCTCGCCGGAGTAAATAGGAGGGTGGTGCCCGGTAACCCTTCGAAGCTAATCCTCACCGACACCCTCTGGATGGTGGGTGCGCTGAACAAATTCCATGAAGGCCTCAAAGGCCTCCTCCAAACGTCCTACTCGGCTGTTCGCTGTCATTGGCAGCTGCATCAACAAAAGGAAAGGTTAGAAGCGAACCCACTAGTTCGCATTAATCATGACACACTACTTCCCCCTTTCTTGGAAAAAATCCCTAATCTACCTTTATGTTCCTCACTGTGGCCCGGACTCAAAATCATTAAAATAGAAGGGTTTCGCTAAGGTATGAAAACACTCCAAATTAGGGAAAACTTGTAAAATAAATTCAATTTTGAAAAGAAACAAGCGTGGTTTTGAGGACCAACGCTCTGATACCAACTTGTAACACCCCTAAATTTATTACTGAAAAATTTCATTTAATTTAAAAGAGTTTAGCGGAAACGAACAGATAAAACTGTGAATTCGGGGGCATTACTGCCACACTTAGTACCAGATCGGTTCACTCCTACCGACCCGATACTAAGTGCTAAGGCTAAAAAAGATTAATCATCAAGTACCAATCGTTAATAAAACACTTGTCATTAGCAAAACACAAGTCATATAGAATCAGAGTGTGAAAATCAAAAGTTACAATCCAAAAGTACAGTTATAAAGTACCAAATGTTAGAGGACATAATACAGCGGAATAAAACGAAATATGATAATACAGGGAAACAAAATGGAGGATGAACTCTGGCCATGTCACTCTTGACCCCCAAGCTAGGTCTAGGCTCAACTTTCAGCCTTGCCCGATGCCTCGCAAGCATCGTAGGCATCAAAGACATCGCCCCCTACCTGCACAAACTCAAACGGGTCTTCTGCTCGTGGGAATGAGCAACACCCATGAAATGGGTGATCAGTACGCTACTTACTGAGTAAGGTAACAGACGCACTAAGGCCAACATACACAGAGACACATGACATAGCAGACATGGCATAATTACTTAGACAGCATGCGATAACACAGATAAACAATGCCGGCTATGGACCAGATACCTTATTCTTTAGATCTCTGATAAAAATATAGTCAATTCACATCCTAGTCTTTATCAATCCATGTGAGTACAGGAACCCCACTATTATAGCCGGTGGAACGGTCAAGAGGGTACATGCCCTGCCCCTATTTTAGTTGGTGGACCGGTCACGAGGGTAACATACCCTGCCACTATTATTTGCCGGTGGACCGGTCTGGCCCCGACTCACAAGGTGTTCCACTTTAATTATTCGTATCTTTCCCATGTCTTATCATTATTATGATTGGTTTGTTGAGCACAGAATACCCCACTATTATAGCCGGTGGAACGGTCACGAGGGTAACATACCTTGCCACTATTATTCGCCGGTGGACCGGTCATGTAGGGCACCCCGGCCCTAGCCATTATTATTCGCCGGTGGACCGGTCTGGGTCTAGCTCAACATCTTCCTTTGTAAGTGATTAGTGTCTTAACGTATCTTATTCGAAAGAATTTCACCCTTGACATGCATGGCTAACTATATCCACACTTAGCCTCCCAGGAGGGCCTGTCCCATATCTTGAGACTTCTGCACCTCCTAACTCGCCTGGACATCCTTCCCTTAACCCATTATCTCACACCGGAAACCCAACTTCTAAGTGTGTGGGTCAGGGCCCACCACCTTATACCCCAAGGTCTACTCACCACCTTACCCTAGGGTTTTCACCAGAAACCCTAATTTGGGCCCATGTGGCCCTTCCTTCTTTGCCTCCCACAACCCACACTATTTTAACGCCCCACGTGTCATGACCCTCGGACTCAACTCTTCCCTCATACCTCGCTCCTCCTCATTTATTTTTATTATTTTATTTTTCTTTTTCCACCTTCTCAAATTAGGGTTTCCTCCCCAAACCCTAGTTGGTCCCTAGGTACCCTCTTATTATCCTACGTACTATTTTTCACCTTGAGCCTTCAGACTCCCAAACAAACCTTCCATTGCCTTCCCCACGTCCCAAAGTAACCTTCCATACGTAAGGTTCGCCCCCATGCGGACCTTAACCTCCCCATGCAAACCTCTTGATCTCTACCATGCCAAACCCTAAGAATTCCATGCAAACCCTAGTTCTCCCATGTAACCTTTGTTTCTCCCACTCTTTCATTTTATTTAATTCCCCTTTTTCTCATCTATTCATGGATTAAAGATTACCTAGGTCATCCTTACCTATGTTAGCCAACCTACTTCCCCTTGGTTATCTTAATTTCTCATTTTTCTCTTTCATGCCCCCATTCCACAACACCTCATCAAATAACCTAGGATGCATGTCCTAAGGGTCACATCACATCACATCATATTTGCAACATATCCATATTAGCACATACCAGACAAGAGCACGAGAACATACCTTAGTTCCAAGCTGCGCTACACATAAAAATAGATAACATATAGGACACAACATATAAATCGTACAAGGCATCCAAGGCAAGTAAAACACGTAACACATAGGCAGCCTTAGTTACGTCCTTACCTAAAACGTCGTCGGGCTTGGAGCACGCTCCTACGGCTCCTGGGGGTTTTGACCCGATTCACCTATAAGAGGGAAATACTATGGGTCAATCTCCCTCTACCAGAATTACCATAATTTTCCTATCTTACCCCTATTATGGCCTAATACTAAGGCTAATATTAATAATAGTAGTTTATAAATAAAAGGTAGGGTTATTATTATTCTCAAGATAGTTAAACGAATCACCACTAATCAAAGTAAGTCTTAGTAAAATCCATAGTATTAAAGTAAGGGTTTCAATATTACTAATAACAATATTATTAATAATACTGATAATAATAATAAGAATACTAATAATAATAATAATGGTTATAATGATAATGATGATAATAATAATTGAAATCATAGTAGTATTAGTAATAATAATAATATGATAACAACAACCATAATAATAATAATAATAATAATAATACAAATAATAATAAGAATACTAAAAATAATAATAATAATAGAGATAATAACAATGATAATAATAGTTAGAATAATAAAAATAATAATACTAATAATAATAATAATAATAATAGTAATGATAGTGATAACGATAGTAATAATAATAATGATAATACTAAGAGTAAGAACAATAATAATAATAATAATAACAATAACCACCATAACCATGATAATAATAATAACGATAATGATAATAATAATAATAATAGTAATAATACTAATAATAGTAAGAATAATAAAATAATAAATATAATAGAGATAATAACGATGTTAGTCATAGTTAGATTAATAAACATGATAATAATAATAATAACACAACAAGGTTTTAGTATTAATTAATACCATTAATTAGAAGTTCTTTAGAATGAATGTTAGGACATAATAGTAATAATAGTGGTAGTAATAATAGTAATAGTAATAATAATAATAATGATAATGATAATAATAATCATAATAACACTAATAATAATAGTTAATAATATTAAAAATCATTAACACATTTAATAAACAGGGTTTAGGGGTTAAGGAGTTGGGGAACAACCTAGGCTAGGTGGTGGTGCTGGCGGCAGCAGCAACGGTGGAGGAAGGAAGAAGTGGAGAGGTGGATGTGGAGGATAGGGGAGAGGGAAGTAGGGCAAAATGGAGGAGTGGGGTGGTAGGGAAGGATTCCCTAGTTGTTTTGGGGGGTAGAGGTGGCGCTGTAGGCGGTGGAATCGGCGACAACTGGTGGCGCGAAGGCGGCGCGGGGTCAAATGCGGCTGTTCGGGGAGGTAGTTTCTCATGGCCGGGGCGGCTCATGCAGGGCAAGGCAAGGAAGGCTGGTGGTTGGGTTGTGTAGAGGGCAGTGCGGGGAGAATTTTGGTGGTCGGAATGGGCGATAAAGGCGGCTGACGGCGAAGGAATGGCTAGCTGAATAAGGGGCGGTGCACTGTTTGGTTTTCTGGGCTCCAAATTTGAAGCCCGATTATGGCAACCATCGGGGCTATTTATAGGCCAATCAGGAAGGGAAAATTACAAGGACGCATGATAGAGTAAGGGGTAGGGTTATGGCGTCTGTCCGGCGAGAATGGCCAGCGCAGGTCTACGTGTGCAGACTGTGAGTTGTCGGGGAGAGAGGGAGATGGCGTGTGTGAGAAGGGATCAGCGGTCTTATCGAAATGGCTGGGGAGTCAACGGGGAGGAGAGGAGAGGAATGGCCGGTGTAGTTGGTGTGGGCGTTGCAGCCTTTTTCAGCAAAAATCTCGGTTGCAGGCTCAAGCTAGAGGTTGAAGACGAAGGGAGGGGCTGGACCGGCAGTCCAGGGGAAAAGAAAAAGAAAGAAAAGAAAGGCTGAATCGGCCGGGAGAGGGGGAGAGGCGTGGGGAGCTAGGCCGAGCAGGGGGGAAGGGTGTTGGGCCAGCGGGCGGCCCAGGTCGGGGAAAAGAAAAAAAATAAGGGAGAGAAGGAAAGGAAAGAAAAGGAAAAAGAGAAAAAAGAAAAAAAAGGAAAATGGGTTTAACTAAAATGATTTAATTTATAAAATAATAAAATACCATATTTTGGGGTAATAAATTTATTTAATAATTTAATTTAATATAATTAAAATATAAGGGTTTTAAAAAGATAATTTTAGTAAATTAATGATTTGGAAAAATTAATTAAATAATAAGAGTATGATAAAATAATAAAATATTTATTTTAATTTATTAAATATTTATATCAAATTTTATATGCTCAAAATCCAGTAATTAAAATAATTTAAAGGCTAATTTATCCCAAATAAATTTTATTATTTAATATATAGGCTTTTAAAAATTCGGGGGATTACACCCTACCTATTCAATGGATAGTATTCCTTACAGGTCTATTTTAGGTACTATTCAAGTAAGCATCAGGTAAGAGCGTAAGGATTGTCCGAGAATAATTCAGGGTTTTCTTTGTTACCTTTTATTCTTTTGTTGAAATGATCTCTGTTATTATAACCACTAATAATGGGTTTTATTCTTGTATAGAACTTATTGCACTACTCTGATTTAAATAAAGTTGAGTTCGAGGAAATTGTATTTTATTCTTTTAGCCTTAGCACTTGGTACTGGAATGGTATGAGGAAACCAGTCTAGTACTAAGTGTAGCTGTAATATCCCTGAAATTTATGTTTTAACATTTTTTGCTTCTAATAAATTTTAAATAAAATAAATTTTTTAATAGTGAATTTTGGGAGTGTTACATTATGAGACCCATCTGCATTAAAATTTTTGACTAGTAGGGATTAATGAGTCCATGTTCATCTAAGAAATTGAGTCTAGTGATGGTGAGCCTAAGGAGGTGGAGGTGGATAGTGATTCGAGCCAGGTGGAGGTTGTGTTTGACGTGGATGATAGAGACCCTTCTAATAGAACCACTATTCCTGAAGTAGGTAGATCTAAGTAGTAGATGGAGCAAAGGGGTGTTATTCTAGGTATAACATGAAGGATTGTTGAGCCTTCAGTTATGTATGGTTTTAAAAAATTGGCTAGCTATGCCTTATCTAGTGTAGAGATTGTTGTTGATGTGCATGAAATGACATCATTCTCAGAAGCTATTGTGAGTTCTAATTCTTTTGAGTGGTGTGCTACTATAGAGCAGGAGATGGAGTCCTTATTGAAGAATCAAAGATGGAAAATTGTAAAGGCACCTAAGGAGTAGAAAAAAGTTGATTGCAAAATTAGTGTACAAGTTTAAACAATGAACCATAAGGTCGAGAGACCAAGGTATAAAGTTCATTTAGTTGCACATGGATTTATTCAGATTCCATGTATGAACTATAATGAGGTCTTTTATTTTATAGTTAAGCATACTTCTAGTAGCACCCTGCTTGCGTTTGTGGCAATACATGATCTAGAGTTGGAGTAGTTGGATGTTAAAACTACATTTTTGTATAGTGAGCTTGATATGGATATTTACATGCATCAACCTGATGGGTTTATTTTTAAGGGTATAAATGACCATATGTGCTTGTTGAAGAGGTCACTATATGGTTTAAAGCAATATCCTAGAAAGTGGTATAAATGGTTTAATTAGTTTATGATTAAGCATGGTTTCTCTAGGAGTGAGTATGATGGGTGTGTGTACTTAAAGGAGACAAAGATTGGATATCTTATGTATATTTTGCTATAGGTTGATGACATGCTAGTGGAAGCAGAAGATATGTCTAATGCTGATAAGGTGAAGATAATGTTAAATAGTGAGTTTGAGATGAAGGATATTGGAGCTTCAAAGATGATTCTTGGCATGGAGATCATAAGAGACCATGAGTGGAAGCTTTTGCACTTGTCACAAGAGTCCTATCTGAATAAGGTGTTGGAAATGTTTCATTTGATGGATGCTAAGTCGGTGAGTAATCCATTAGCTACTCACTTCATTATCAGCTTTAGATTGTCCAAAATCCAAAGAGGAATAAGAGTTTATGACTACTAATCCCTATTCGAATGTTGTTAGTTGCATCATATACACTATGGTGTTTACCCTACCTAATATCATTTAAGCTATTAGTGTTATGAGTTGATATATAGTAAATTCAGAAAATGCTCACTAGGGAATATTGAAATGGATCCTAAGGTACTTAAAGGGTATGACATCAAACTTATATAGACTATGGGAGATCAGTTGATTCATTAGTTGGGTTAGTAGAATCTGATTATGGTAGAGACCTTGATAAAAGGAGGTCTATTAGTGGATATATATATATATATATATATTGTTTTAGTAGTTCAGCTATTAGCTAAAAGTCTTCCTTATAGGAGGTAATAACTTGTCCACTATTAAGACAAAGTATATGGATATGACAAAGGCTTTTTAGGAAGCCATGTGGCTTGGTGGTTTAGTACGTGAGCTAGGGATTAGTTATGGTACTCTAGTCATTTGAGGTGATAGCTAGAGGGCTATCTATTTAGTGAAAAATCTTATTTGTTTCTCAAACGAAACACATGGACATCAGGTATTGCTTTACTCGATGTATTATTGTTGCTGAAAAAGTTGTGTAGTAGAAAGTGGGTACTTTGAATAATCTAGCTGATATGCTAATGAAGCCAATGACTGTGGGTAACTTTGAGTATTTCTCATACTTGATTTATGTTCATTGGCCATGAGTCCTTTCGTAGGGGTAGGATTTTTTGTAAAGGTCTTTCTATGTTATGGGTCACAACAACTGCATCAAAGTGGATAATTACGAGCTTTGATTAGGTATTTGATACACAATTTAATATGGTTCTAGTTTATGTGGGTGCTGGAGAATTTTCATGTTGGCATTATGCATCCTACGACAAAAACATGGGCCTAGTGTAAATAAAAATGGACCTTGTGTTTCTCACAAAATATTTTGGGTGAGTCTTTTAGGCAACCACCGAGAAAGGAAATTAATATGGGAGTCCCATGTTTCTCAACACATATTGTGTTTTTTAATAATTTTACAAAACACGTTGTTTTACCCTATAGGGTTTTATTTAATATAAAATAGATATGATAAAACCCTAGCCATCAAGTCATGTGATCCATTCTTCGTCTTCTCCATAGTGTTCTCTTTGATAGGAATTATATATTTGTGTAATTAGTTGATTTATTTGTTGAGTCATTTTGTAATTACACAAGTGCATGAATAAATAACTTTGTTTTTTCTTTTAATTATTCTATCTTACAATTGAATTATCAATGGTTCAAATATCTTGCTAATTTAAATATTCATTCAGATCCATTCGATCGATGTTATTCTGTAATAACTAATAATGATTTTTATCAACATATTCATTTAAATGCCATTTTTGATACACTATAAATTAATTTATTAGTCCAAAAACATTACGACATTATTTTTTAATTTCTTATTTATTTTAGTATAGTTCATTGGTATTTACATATAAATTTTTATACCTTCTCCCTTCTCTAACTTATTGAATTGATGTTTTGGTAATAGAAATGGCTGCACCTACAAACTTTATTACAAATCCTACAAATAATATAGTTGACGGTGAAAAAATACCAATTATTAGTGGATCAGATTTTAAACTTTGGTGATAAAAAAATATTATTATTTTTAGTTACACTAAATTTGACTAAGTATCTCAATGTAAAATCTCCTAGCTACACCTAAGGAATATAAAACTGATTTAGTCAAAATGGTTGTTGTGGTTGCATGGAAGCATATGAATTTCTTATGCAAAAACTATATCCTCAATGGAATAGAAGACACTTTATATAATTCGTATTCTAGTTCTAACATTACAAAGGATCTTTGGGATTCATTGAATATCAAGTATAAGAAAGAGGATACTAGAATAAAGAAATGTATTTTTGGTCGTTTTCTCGATTAGAAAATGGTGGATAACACAGTTGCTATAACCCAAGTGGTGGAGATTCAAATGGTCATTCATGATATTTAGGTTGATGGTATGCCTCTGAGTAAATCCTTTCAATGGGCAATGTTAATTGAAAAATTACCTTAGAAATATTTTAAGAGCTACCTCAAGAATAAATGTAAGAAAATGAAACTTGAGGACTACATCATCCATCTAATGATTGAGAAAGACAACCACAAGTCCAAAGGCTCAAATCCAATGATATCTAGAGCTAACATAGTGGAAAATGGGTTAAAGGAAAGGGGGCACAATAGAGATGGTTATAATGTAGGACCTAATATTTCTAAGAAATTCAAGGAAAAATGTTGTTAGTATGGTCAATAAGGACATTGTACAAAGGATTTTTGTAACCCAAGGAGTTCCAAAAAGAGCAATACCCAAGCAATTGTCATAGAGATATACAAAAGATCTCAATGTTGTCAACCTCTTAATAGTAAGGTCACAATATAATCTCACTGACAATGTTAAGGAATAGTGGACAAACATTGGATCCACTTATCACATATATGGTAATAGTTGATGTTCTTTGAGTATCAAAATATTGAAGATGGTGAAGAAAAACTCTTTATGGGGATTTTAAGGTGATTGGTCATGGAAAGATGATGCTCAAGTTGGAAATTGGGAAGAACCTTACCTTGAATGATATGCTTCATGTGCCAAGCTTTTAAAAGGATTTGGTTTTAGGATCCCTACTTAGCATAATTTAATGCATTAATGCAATTATCAACTAATATACCAAATCTAAACAATGCACAGATACAGCTATCAAACCAATATACCACAACCAAGTAGTGTGCGGAGACAACTACTAAACTAAAAAACTATAACAATCCATTTAATTCTTTATAAAAAAAAGTATTTCCACTTTTAAATACTTGAGGGCCTACACTAACAACCTGTAGACATAAAAATACCTTGGTTATACATACAAGTACTCCGGTCATACCGGTACAATAAGAAAACATAGTATCCTTCCATCCTAGGTCACATGATCATTAAGTATTGCCACCCCTTATAGGGCCTAGTGGTCACCCATAGTGTAGACTAGGGTCTTAGCCAAAATGCTAAGGCATCCAACAAAACCACCAAACCAAATCAAAGGCTTCTACATTATTTCTAGGGTAGCTAACCTTTAAAGAGTAGCCATTCCCAATCTTGAGGTCTTCCAATTTAAATATTAATATCTTGAGAAGATTATCACAAAGTATCTCATAATACACAATGATTCCAATTCCATACTTAATAATTTTTTTCCTTATTTTCAATTATTCATGTCAACCTTAAGGTCAATGATCCAAGTCAAAGTCAACACTAAAATCAAACTATTAATACACTAAGGCCATTCTATGTGAAATTATTCTTATTAGGCACATTAGATCAAAACTTACCAAAATACCTGTAAAATCCTACTTATGCCATTTTATCAAATTTTTTACCAACCTTAAATAAAAATGATAATTTTTCATAACAATATAAAAGATAATACTTTATAATTTTTTTGCACATAAGTAATTTTTAGGGATTAACTATATAATCCATTAAGCATGCATTGCACGACTTACATGTACAAACCCTAACCATGCATTTATGATGTGTCATGTATTCCATGTAACACATTTGTATAGGTTTATAACATGATTCAACATTTAAGATAACAATTAATATCATGTTGTGTGCAAGGAAGCATTTAAAGCCTTAGAGCATGGGAGATAATACTCATATCAGACTAACCCTAATCATACTTGTGTATAATCATGTTATATGTTCACCCTAGTTACAATGTGCAATAATAATCATAGAACACTTAACATAGTATACTCATAACAACTTGAAAAGGTCACAGGCCCTAACAAAATCCTATACAAGTATACGTTAACATAGTATACGTTAACAAAATCATATTAAATAATAAGATAAATATATGTTAACTACTTGATATCATAATTTCAGCATTTACACCTTTTTATAACACTTGCAAACCTATTATAAGATTTCGGCGTATTATGCAAGTATGTATCTTTCAAAAGTCTACATGCATAAAACATACTCTAAGCAACCTAACAAACCTCTATACGTCCACATGGGTTAACATTTTAGTAGAATCATATGGTAACCTCTTATCCAAATAAAATAAATAATGCAAGATTCACCCAACTAATCTCCACTCAACCTCTTCGAACTCCTTACATCAAAACAACCAAACATATTAGCAATTAATCTATATTCACCAAGGTAGATAAGGCTCAACTCATGCAAGGAGGGTGAGAACAATGATAGGAGTTATGCATAAGACAAGCATGATTGTGCACGGATGGGCTCATGGTTCATGCGAAAAAGGGTGCGCAGATGTGTGAAGAGAGCATAAATGAGGAGTGCATAAGTCGAGGGAAACATATAACATGTGCTAGAAGGAAGGAACGAGTTGGGTGTGCAATCGACACACGACCATGCTAGGTGTGCATGGGTTGGGTGTGCCACAACAAAATTGAATGGGGTAGTTTGGGAAGAGGAAAAAAGATTGTGGCTTTAGATGGTTAAGGAGGTTGATAAGTATGTGGTGGTGATGGTTGGGTGAGAAGGTATTGGTGGTTGGTGGTTGGTGGTGGTGAGCGATGTCGTATTGGTGTTGACAAAACATAGTAGGAAAAGGGATAAGAAAAGAATAAGGTGTTGGTTGGATGATTTTTCGAGTAGAAAAAGAAGAGGAAGGAGGAGAAGGAAGAAGATAGAGAATAGGGTTATTTATAAGGGGTGGAGGTGCTGACGGGTAGGAGCTCGGTGTGCAAGGGGTGGGTGAGGGAGTGGTAGAGGCACAAGTAATGCAAGTGAGCAAGGGGTTGTGTAGGTGTGCAGGGTAATTGGTGTACTAGGTAGACAACATGCATGGTTGGGAAGAGGGAGGATGAGGGTGAAGTGAATACATGGGGGTTGAGGCATGTTTGGTCTAAAAAGGGAAAGGAAAAAGGGTTATGAGTAGGTTGGGGGAGGGGAAGAAAGAAAATATATAAAAAAAGGATAAAAGGAAAAAAGGGAAAAGGAAAAGGATGAAGAATATTTTGGGGTTAGGATTAGGATTAGGTTGAAATATAAATTAATTGGGATTTAGATTAGATAAATTTTGAGGTAATACAAATGTAAACCGGATACCTATAATACCCTCATTTTTCAAAAGCAATTGAATAGAAATATAAGGAAAAATATATGAATAAGGTAAATAAAATGAGGGTATTACTGCCATGACTAGAGTAAGTAGATGCCAATGTCTCACTTATACTAGCTGCTAAAGCTAATTATAATAAGGAAACTGTAATACCCGAAAAATTTTCTTAACCTAATTCCATGTCATTAGCCCTAATTTGATTCTAATATCAAGAAATCTTATTGTTAACCTTAACCAAATTTATTAATCCCAAAACTTTAACCAAAATCAAAAATCTTCTTTCGGATAAACCAAAATTCATAAACCAAAACCAAAACCAACCAAAATTTCTGTTTATCTAAATTATTTGGCTAATCCCAAAATTTCTAATCTAATCTTATTTCCCTAACATTTATCTCTTTTTTTCTTTCTTTCTCCTTTTCTTTTCCTCCCTTTTCTTCCTTTTTCTTTTCTTTTCTTTTCTTCTTCTTCTTCTCCTCCCTACTGCCACCCTTTTTTTCGCAGCCCTGCCAGCCTGCCACCTTCTTCTTCCTTCTTCTCCCTGCCTTCTCCTCCCGTGCACATTTTCTTCTCCATCATCATCTCCCTCGTGCCTCTA
Source organism: Tamarix austromongolica (assembly GCA_039764185.1). Taxonomy (NCBI): domain Eukaryota; kingdom Viridiplantae; phylum Streptophyta; class Magnoliopsida; order Caryophyllales; family Tamaricaceae; genus Tamarix; species Tamarix austromongolica. Next base: position 102,577,430 of record CM077819.1, on the reverse strand, counting down.
CCTAAATCTTATCCCTCTCAACCATCACCATCCCTCCCTATCCTTTTCTTTCTTCTTTTTTCTTCTTCTTGGTATAATCATCATCATTGTCATTGTCACCCTACCCTTTTCTCCTCCAAATCATGCCACCTTACTAGTATAAATACCCCTCCAACCCTCCATTTTATTATCATCCATCAGCTACGCAACCTTCTCCTTTTCTTCCTTCTCCTTTCTCCTCCTTCTTCCTTCTTCTCCCTTGTTTTGGCATTCAAAACACCCAATCCACCACCAAGAACCACCCAAGCCACCACTAGCCGCCCTTTAGCTTTTTGACCAACCACCAAGGTTGCCCCAACCTTCCCCCTTACTGTTACCAGCCATTGGTGCTGACCACCGCCTCTTTTCCTTTGGTTGTTGTAGAGTTTTAGAGTGCAGGGTCTATGCACGACCTGTTGCACAGCTGTGCAAACGCTCAGATACCCTGCTGCACAACCGTGCAATTCCTGCACTATCTGGTCATTTGTTTTATTTCCTTTTGGCCTCGTGTTGCACAGCCGTGCAACTCTTGCACCATCTAGCTGTGTGTTTTATTTACTCTTGGCCTAGTGCTGCACAGCTGTGCAATTCCTACACCACTTGGTCATGCATCTTTTCTTCCTTCAACTTGGTGTGTACTGTTACTGCATGGTCGTGTAACTCTTACATCGCCTGGTTGTGTAACTTCCCATTTTAGTCGTGTAACACTATTTTCACCCGAAATCTTATCTAAACACCACTAAAATTTAACTATAGCTCCACCACACATTCTTCTATACTTCCATACAATTCAAGTTTCCATTTGACTCCAGTAAATTCCATTTATTTTAACCTTCTCTACCATAATCTCCCTCTTAGTTTTTAACCTCAAATCCTAATCATATTCTATCTTATTTTTATAGGTGATTTTCTTATGATCTCGGAGGAGGTATAGGATTGAAGTACATAGAGCCCAATGTCCTTATCGGTAAGGATACATGTCATTGCTAGGGATTTATGTGATATTTGTATCTTTGTATATGCTCTTATATTGAATATGTTATATTAAATAATTTAATTTTGAAAATGGTAGGGAATGATAATCTTGAGAATGATGTAATTATGTAAGTACATGTTTGGGTATACTATTGGATATAAGATATCTATAGAAACTAAGGATATATACTTCGAAATACGATTAGGAGTGTATATGCTTTGGGTTTTATAAAGGCTTTGGGGGAATATAGTTGTCTTGATTACTCTGAGGGTATTATGGTCATTTGAGGATAATTATGTGATCATACTTATGTGTTAAATTTTATGTTTTGATTTTGGTATGATAATATACAATCAAATTTGAATAAGATATTAATCATGCAAAGTGAAAGATTATTTGGGTTGGGCCGAGGTGTTTATATGGCTCTGTTCCAGCGGAGTGCTTCAGTCCGTTCCACTGGATTAATAATAGTGGGAACCCATACTCAATGTGAATGAAAATAAAATTAAGAGTTAAAGTAGAAATAGAAATATATTAATCATTTAAAGTGAAAGACTACGTGAGTTAGGACTAAGGTATTGAGTACGTTCCATAGGACAATAATAGTGGCTTGGCTGTGTTGTCCTTGAAAGGTGCTTCAGACTGTTCCATTGGTTTAATAAATAGTGGCTCAGGAGTATTTTACTCTGAGAGGTGTTAGTTCTGTTCTACCGAATAATAATAATAGCTCGGGTGTATTGTCCCCGAGAGGTATTTCAGACCATTCCACCAGTTTAAGAATAGTGGTGTCCCTAAACTCAATGTAAATAAAAGATTGGAATATGGCTTATCTAGTAAAAGGCTTGGAATAAGTAGTTATCTAGGTTTCTTCTATTTGCGTATGTATGAATTTCTTATGCGAATTCTTGTATTATGTGTAACCCTACTTAATTGTACCATTACCTTACTCAGTACGTAGCATATTGATCATCTGTTTCATGGGTGCTATTCAATCCAACAAGTAGATGACCCAGATGTTTATGTGTAGGTAAATAATTTCGCAGCTTTTGATGCTATATATATGGAGGAGTGATTCATTCATATCAAGGTTTGGGCATAGAGTTATGTTATCTGCATGATAGTTTTACCTAGATATCTTTTTAGACTTTTAGTTCCATGGGATCCCTTGTTTGTTATATTTTGATATTGTAATCGGAGTTGATCTCCAAACACTTATTTGATGTTATAAAAAATTGTCTCATCTCTTTCTAATCATGCTTTAAATTTTATAATCGTTTTGCCTTGTAATTGACGTAAGGATGGTGGGGTAAGCCAGACTTATATCAATTATGGTGGTAACACCCAGATATTTGATTATACGATTCTACTTAAAATGAAAATTTTTAATAGTAAATTTAGGGGTGTTGTAGAAACACACAAAACTTTATTTTTTTACTCACTATAATATAACATATAAATTTCTAGTAAACTCAATGGAAATAAAAAACAAACAAAAATATCAATTACAACATAAAGGTATGAAATTATTGAAATAAACGATGACAAGCAAATCCCTAAAAATGCCCATCACTTTTGCTTTTTCCTACTATGCATATCACCGACACTTTGAATAGGTCCACACTCAATCTAAATTAGGTCATCTGCTCACTATGTACATCATGAATTATTGCAACCTCATTTAAAAATGCGTAACAAGCTAAATAACACATTAGTATAATGGAATATAATATAATCGTGTATGTGTATATCTATCTATCTATCTCTCTATCTATCTATCTATCTATCTATCTATCTATCGATCTATCTATCTATCTATCTATCTATCTATCTATCTATCTATCTATCTATCTATCTATCTATCTATCTATCTATCTATCTATCTACATACACACATAATTGAACATCCAATTATTAATCTTTACTTTAGGTGATCACAACCTCTAATTATTTAAGTGGATAAACCAACCAGGGGATCACCTGGCAAATCAAAGTCTGAAGGCCTGCCACCAACCACAGAAGGATTAGAAATCACACCTAGGCCATCCTAATTGACATAGTTTAAAGGGTATAACAAGGGTTCGAAGACCTACCACAAATAACGGGAGGATTAAGAATCACACCCGGTCTATTCCGGTGGACATAACCCAAAAAGGATAACAAAACTCGGAAGACATGAAACAAAAACCTAATCCAATCATAGGATATCCACCTCCCGGGTAATCCTAGTGGTTCTAGTACTAAAGGGTAAAATGTAACCTCGGTTATCTAGTCTTTAAGTGTGCACATGCCCTAATAGGGTCCGAAGAAATCTATAGAGTAGAAAATGAGTCTTAACCAAACACAGATAGAAAATAAATATATATCCACAATATAAAATGAAAGGCTATTGCCAATCTCCTATTTCAGGAGGACAACCCTAAAGAACCCAAAGCCCATGTGATACGCTTAAAGTATTAATGTCTAATTAAGGCGATCGCATAATGTGCACAAGTAAATATTCTTCATTAAACCCCTTTATTTTATTATCCACTTCCTAAATATGAAAACTCTTCAAAAAGAAAACTTTCCAAAAATAGAAAAGATCTAACTAGAATAACTAGTTTTCCAAATCCTATTCAACTCTTTAAACAAAATATTAAAACCACATGTATATTAAATATAAAACTTAGTCAACCTTGGTCAAACATTAATATTTAGTGTTAACATAAAACCAAAAACTCAAGATTGCTCAAAACCAACATAACACACTAGAAAATCACTTTTGTAAGTTTTACTAATTTTTTTATATCCAACCAATCCTTACTATAACCCTATCTATTTTTTGTACATAATTTAAAATTAAATTTTATTTTTATGAAAACTAGACTTTTGGGGCTTTGATTTGATATATAATATGATGGGTTGATTGTCATTACTAAATTTTGTATGATCTTTGTAAAATAGTGCAAAGTTGGAGCTAAATTGAATCTACTAAGAATTTAACATAAAATCATATATTCTTAGGCTAATCATATTACACAATATAATGCATAAAATATAATCATAAGAGGGAATAAAATTATATAATAATAAAAATCCATACTTTATAGATATCATATTCGACACATATATAATATATGTATGTAAGTTAAATAAAATAGTGTTATCGAATGCAAAATCCTTATACATAGAATATAAGGTCTTCAAGCATGAAGAATAATCCTATGACACTGAAATAACTTCAGGAGTTCATGATCTTGAAAGAATAAGTATTCCTTAAATTCAAACAAAGAAGAATGAGGAAAAAAATTGGATGTTCAATATATAATCTTGAAGATAGTTTAATATTTTAATGAATTAATTAAAGGCCTTGATAAATTAATTGAAGGTATTGATGAATTGGTCAAAAATCCTAAAGAACATTAGTGGGAGGTATAGCACATAAGACACGGTACTAGAGGAGAAATAAAAAAGTAGGTTTGGCTATTAGAGTTTTGTATGGGCTTATATAAGCTTCTATAATAGAAAGATATAATACTATCGCATAATTAAATTATTAATAACATTGATTGATATTTTTAACTAAGTTCTGTTTAGATATTAGAAAAAATAAACAGATAAAAGTTGTAGATATTTAACTTAGACTTTTAAAGAAAAAAGAATAGTCCAATTTCGTTATCTGAAGAAAAACTTATGGCTAAATTGCCAAATTTTGGTTGTTTATCTACAAATTTGCACAAATGAAATAGATAAAGAAAGATAAGTCATATAATATCATTTAAAATAATTAGTAGATAACAATTAAAGACACTAAGGAATAAATAAAAAGATAAAATTTTATCATATGTAACATGAAAAATGTATTTCTCTTCAAAATAATCTCTTTTTTCTAAAAAAAATAAAAATATTTGTTTATGAAAATTTCATTTTACCCTTTTACTATTCTATACAAAATAAGGATTTAAAATAACCTTTTAAGCTGTACAAAATTCCAGCCACTAATGAGTACTATAATCAAATGTAACTTTTATTGTTATATAGTAATCTTTTTTTATCAAAAACAAAAACCTCTATTACTCTGCATACTTTTTAATAAATTAATAAAATTAGTCTTAAAATTACACTTACACCCTTTATTAAAAAAATAACAAAACATTAATGCATATCTAATAAAAAAATGAGGGTAAAAATAAAAAGTAGGTTTTAACTTTCCTAAAATGATTTTTTTTTATACAAAAATTTAGTGATATAATAAGTTTCTTCTTATATAGGATTATAAGGGGGTATATTAATTTTCTTGAAAGTTGTAGAGGATTCATTAGTTATGCTTGTTTAACTTATCCTAATTTATCAAAAAAAATTGTTTTAAATAATTATTTATTTTAGATAAATATTTTTTTAATGGATTCAAGCAAACCCTATATTTTTTTTCTTCTTCTTTAAATCGGTAGATTTGAGGTCCTTGTACACTAAAAGAAGAACATCCTTTTAGCTTACACTACATGTTATAAATATAATAATACGCAACAATATACTTTGAGATGCATCTTGATAAGAGGTCTTTTATTTCACTAATGTACCTGAATTTGTTCGAAGATGGACACATTATTTTCTTATTTGATTTAATCATGATTATCAATTTATTATGACCTGGATCTTTTGTTAACTGAAAGTGTGTACTTATGTAGCCTACTTGGTAAGAAATTCAATGGGAATGGAAATTCATTTCTAATTTCGAAGGATTTGTATCTTCTAAATTTTTAAAGGATATAATTATATATCTTATTTGATCAGATATATTAAAGATGATAATTCCGAAAATTTTGAAAATGAGAGTCAATTTCCTATATTTCTAAGCATTCTAAATAGGCCGTTGATAATCTAAAAATTTTAAAGATAGGATTAAATTTCTTATTTTATTAGATATATCAAAGATGATAATTCTAAAACAGATGGAAATAAAAGTCAATTTTCTGTATTTCTAGGCATTCTGAATTGGCATGGGCTCATTGTGATGTGATTTCTGTGCGTCCTTTATCAAACCGAAAGCAAGGTAACACTTAAGTTGAGAGGGGACGGTCTTAGAATATTTGAAGCCCTAAGCAAAAATATTATATATACATATTAATTTTATATACAAACGTATTTATAAATTAATCTTATATTTCATAAAAAATTAAATATGTTAATAATATTAATTTAATTAAATTGGTACATATGCTCACTAAATCAACAAATTTTTATTTGATAATATAAACTCTATTTATAAGATTCTTAATTGATTGCAATACTACATAATATATGTTGGGGGACCCCAAGTTTTTAAAATGTGAAAACATTGGGATAAAGTTTTGAACCCGGTTCCGTAATAGCAAAATCTTGATATTTCCACTACAACAAAGGAAGTAGTATATTCATTTCTTTCTTCATTTTTATCGATGCCAATAATAATTCAAATGCCTTAAAATTTTAATGGTCCTAGACTCAAACTTAGTTCGTCTAAAAGTTGGGTTGGCCTGTTGAGAGGTCAAGATCTATGCATCTCTGTCTCTGTGTGTAATTATAAATGTAACATAATTATACTAAAATAACAATATAATTATACTAAATGTACAAAACTAGTTTTACCTAATAGTACCCAATAATATCTAGCTTAACGAAGGGACATGACTCATGAGGCATCAATACCCTTTAGGCATTCACAACGGATTACTATTGCTAGCGATTATGATACTTTTAGCATTGTTGCTAGTCTCTCCAACTTTCATTACTTTCATAAAATAATAATCATCTAGTCTACATATAGGGATATTTTTTATTGCGGGATTTTATTACATCCTCACACTTTTAATTTATTCAATTTATTCAATTTATTTTTATTATGGCATGCCAATTATTATTTTGAATAATAATGTTTGGTCAAGTAAAAAGAATTATGCATTACATTTGTTTAATAATCACATTTGAATCTTTTTTTTTGGAATAAATTCTTTTATATCAAAAATAATTTTTGCTAAATATTTATTTAGATATTAATTTTTGTGGGGAATAAAAATAAAATCTCCCAAGTTAAGTGGATAATAACCCCATTGGCTAGTTGAACAATTATGAGAAAAATAAAAGTAAATTGCAAGTACAAGAATAAAAATATATGGGAGAAGATTATGGGACTTTTATTGAGTATGAATAATGGGAGAAAATAGAGAGTCTTATATTTTAATGACAATAGCTCATGAAAGGGTCTTTTATATCCCTCATCATTCTTGGCTAGAATACTCAATTATCATTTGGTTGTCTTACTTATACATCTCTGTATCTACCATTAGTCATAGTTAGAGAAACATATAAGTTCCAACATAATAATTGACTCTGTAAGTTGACCCATGCAAACCTATAGACTATTATCCTAATGAGTACCAAATCCCTTATACCAAGATAATTTCTAACCAATCACTAACATCACATTTTCACTCATGTCTTCTTCCTTAATCTCGGCCAACTAGACCTTAGTTGGTCTTTGGAACCATCGCCATTAAATGGTTGACAAACATGCCCTTAGCCTATTATCCTTAGCATGTATCCTTCGATGATAACCTTGGTTGGCAGACTCTGACTGATGCCCTTAGCAATCACCCTTGGCTAATGCCGTTTCCTTACATTCTTGGCCGATAGCCCTATCTATTGCAAATTAGCTAGAACCCTTGAATGTCTGCTCTTGTTCGATGACTTCTAGATGCATTTCTTAGTTGATGTCATTCTTCTATTTAGGGCCCTAACCAGCGGCATTTGTTATCTACTCCTTAGCTGACAACCTTTGTTATCTCTCTTATTGAGGAAAACCATAGCAATGATCTCCCTTCCGAGACATTGAAAGAATCATTTTCTTCTCCATTTGAGAGAAAATATATATCTTACTTGACCTAGCTTTGGTATAACATAGGTCATGCTTACTTTTGGGCAAGAACTTTGTAAGCATTTCTAACCCATTCTCATCCATATAAAATTTCTCTAAACAATGTTATCTCTCCTTGAGCACAACTATTATCCAATGATATTTACCTAGACATGTTTGGATCATGAGTGTAAACTAATATTCTTGCTGATGTAAATAGTATTCTGTGAATTACTAAATACTAAAAAATTGCCGTACCTTAAACCAATCTCTATAAACAATTTGTTCATTGATAACATCTCCTTACACCCATAGGTGATGACTATGTACTTTATCTCAACTACTGATAAGGCTATACACTTCAATAGTCTAGACTGCCATGAGACAACTCCCTTATATAAGATAAACAAGAATCTTGATGTTCATTGCCTTATATCCACGTCTCCTACCATATACGAGTTGGTCTAGCCCATCAAAACTGGGTCAGCTCTACTAATACAAAGTCTCTTATAGATACTTCAATACACAATTCTCTTCCTTCAAATGATATTTTCTGGGACTAGATATGAACCAACTAACCACGCCAATGCTAAATGTAATGACATGCCTTATACACACTATTACATACATCAAACTTCCAATAGATAACACATATGGAATTTAAATCATCTTATTCCTTCAACATTTATCATTTGGACATAATACCTTGGTTAACATGAATTCTGGAGGTGGCGAATGGGTCATATACTTCGGGTTACTATACAATAGAGTCGGATTTAGGTTCAGTTGTCTTTCGGGTTTGGATCTAATTCTAGTAACTGTGATTCCGGTCAGGTCTATATTGGGTTGGGTCATTTTGGGTCAGAAGAATATCGGATCGGGTCTGGGTGTAACCCATCGGATTTCTTTATGTTCAGATTGATTCAGGTATATAAACTTTGAGTCGGATCAGGTTTTGGTCAGGTATATCCGGGTCTATAAACTCTTAGTCGTATCGGGTTTGGACCAAGTTAATTTAATTTAGAATTTGTATTGACATTGATTGTTATCAATTTAATATAAAAAATAAATTAAATTTTGTAATTTATTATTATTTTTATGATTATCATAGTAATTTTTATCATAAAATATGTAATGATATAAAAAATTATTATCATAAAATATGTAATAATAATAATAATTTATTATCATTATTAGTATTATTATTATAACTATTGTTATACATACAATTATAATTATTATTATATAATAATGATTGTTATAATAATTATAACTATCATGTTAATTATTATTATTGTTGTTGTTGTTGTTGTTGTTGTTATTATCATCTTTAGAAATATAATAATCATTATTATTGGTAGAAATACAAATATAAATTTTACTATTGTAATTATAATTTTTATGTTTATAATAATTAATACCCGTAAATAATAATAATAATAATAATAATAATAATAATAATAATAATAATAATAATAATAATAATAATAATAATAATAATATAAGGATAAGGGTCTACACACATGTTTATTTATCTAATTATACAAGTAATTAGTTGCTTGTGATTACAAGAGAATTCTCACATGTTACAAATGATAAAAGTGATAAACAAAGTGAGAATTGTAATATAGCTAGAGAAAGATATAGATGAAATAAGTAGTTATAAAATAACATTATTAATGAAATTTAACAATGAATAGAGCCTTGACCATTTTAAATTACATTTATTAACCAATTAGCTTGCAGTAAATAAGTAAGTTTTAGAAATTATCCTTTACTAAGCCTGTTTTATCATAATCCTGTCGCCCTTAGCCATTATAAATAGCCTACTAAATCTCTATAATCATTATAATAGCTGCATATCCTAAGAAAAATAAAATATAAAAGCCAGCACCGCCGTAATTGGATCAAGGAGGAGGATTTAGTGTATAAGAACTATAATACCACACAATATTCATAGGTATTTAATCGATACATTAAAGCATATTTGCTTATTTCATACTATCCTTTTTTATAATTTTAATATGAAATTAATATATAGGAGTGTATGATATTATCCCTTGTTAGCGAATTAGGTTTGTAGTTAGTTAGACACCTTTTGTAGATACAATTAATAATAGCTTTATAATATTTATGGGAATAAAAAAAGACGTGGGAAATCATATGGTGTTATGCACCACACTTCTCATTTTTGTATTTCCTAAGCAGTGTTTTCATCTTTAATTCATAATTTTAAGTCAACAAGTAATAATTTCTACTCATCCAACTATGACATAAGCCATTATTTAGAGTATTAGATAGTAGAAGAAGTCCTATATAAAGATAAATAGATAAATTTATAAAAAAAAGAGAGTATTAATTTCACTAATGATGTCACATAGTAGTAGACAATTATGAAGATGAAGTACTGGCCTTTGGATTTATGTTTGAGAATTTCAATTTGATTGATTTATGTAATAATAGCCTCTAACGATGCTATCATATCGATTTTAGTTTTTGAATAGTAGTTATGACTAAGTAGCAAATATTTAGTTTTTTTTATCGAGTTTAAATTCATAACTTTTATTTGGAGGTAAATACTTAGGTAAATGATCATCTAACACTCTATTTGTTAGAGTAATTCTATACCCCCTTAATTATTCTAGAATTAAGGGCTTATATATAAATACAAAGGATTATTAAATTTAATGATTTTGATAAGTTGAGCATAAGATAATTATAGTACATTTATTTAATATATTTCACATAGCATTAATAATATATTATTGTTAACTTTAGGATTAGTTGACTAGTAAGCCTTCGGTGATCAAATCGCATTTAAGGTAACCCACTTACTTTTCTAGTTACTTGTAGGTAAATTACTAACTATATTTTGATATATGTGATACTATTGTGATATATGATTTAAGGTGCTTTAAATTTGATATATGAGCTAACCCTTATTTTACAAACCTTTATGTTTTGTCAACCTAGTTCATAATTTTATCTAACAATATAAGTTTTATAAATACAAGTTTATTCATACACATTTTTATAAAATTTTTTTGCTATATATTGTTGGTGATCGTATGAAATTTATAGTTCATGTAGTCATATGATATTATTATAAATATATGATATTTGTTTTTCTGATTGGTAATGAATCAAAATGATGGTTGATTGGATTCTAACCTAAGTGGTCAATTCATGATGGAAATTGTTCAAATCGGGAAGTGGTATTATGGAAAGCCTTATTTAATAAAATGTTATTTATAAAAGTATTATTTATAGGACATGTTAATTATTAAAAATGTTATTTATGGAATTTGCTATTTTTTGAAAGTACCAAATATAGAAGGTACCCATATTTAGAAAGATGGATAATTAAGGAGTAGATGTGGTTCTATGTTTTGGATGTGTTATATAGTCACTTTGAATAAGACACTAAATTTTAAAGAGGAAGATAAAAGTGGAATAAGGTCTTATGGGGTTGACCTCAAGAGTTGGGGATCAATAATAGCTTTTCCTTAGATTTTAGTGATGTGTAGTCACTTGGTTTATTTATCTAAGCAAGAGCCGATAAGGGTCCATGTCTACTCTATTAGGATCTTTGGACCTCTTAGAGAGTATGCACATTTAAGGACTAGATAACCGATATTGGATTTTTTTCCTTTGGTGCTAGGACCACTGGGATTACCCAAGAGGTGGATCTCCTATGGTTGGTTTTAGTTGTTATTAGATGCCTTCAGCCTTATTTGCCAAGTGACCCTCCTGGTTGGGTTTTGCCCACTTAATAAATAAAATTAGATTGTGTGTTTATGTGGTTATTAATTTAAGAGGCTTTTATAAATGGTGAACTAATATTTTCCTTATCATTTAACTCTTGCAATTGTGTTTGATGTATTATAGTGATTCTATAAATTATGATATTTTCCTTCTAAATAATGGGTTACTTAGTTTTTCCCTTGACTAGTTATTGGTTTTAAACAGAGCTGTAATGATTCGTGATATACATGGTGAGCAAATATTCTTATATAAGTAAATTGTGACCATACTTAATGATGGATGCATGCTTGCGGGAAAAGTTGATAGAGTAGTTTAACTTCTGTAATTCTATCTTTTTATGGTGTTTCAATTTCAATGGGTTTTAAATAGAATAGAGTTATTTAATTTACTAATATGCTATATGACTTTATTATGGCGTCCTATTATATGTTGATTTTTTTGTTTGTTTTAATTTTATGTTTTAGCCTTAGCATCTAGTGTAAGCGAAATAATAGTGTTTACTTGCACTAGATGTAGTAGTAATACCCTTATTTATATTAATCTTCTGCAATATTTTCTAAGTATTGTATGTTTTGAAAATAGGAGTGTCACAATAATAATAATAATAATAATAATAATAATAATAATAATAATAATAATAATAGAAATTTTTATGATCTAATCTAATTAATGTTAATATGATATTATAATAAATTGAGAAAAACATATTCTTACTAGTTTTGTTTCATTTATTATTATATGGGTTGCATATTTTTATTTAAATAAAATTATATTAATAGGATAGTTTGTTGGCATTTATGTATCAATTTATATAAGATAAAATATTATCTTTGTGGATGAAATTTGACTTTAGTTTGGATTAAACCTAAAATTATTTTTTGTTATGGGTTGGGTTCGAATCAACTCGTTTTGAGTTGGATAAGTTAGGGTTGGGTTATTTTTTGGTTTCTATCTGAGTATGGGTCGGGTTTTTTCGTGTTAATTTCTTTTGGTTTGGGTTATTTAAGATATGGGTCACTATCTAGTTAATTAAATTTGAGTCAAGTTTGAACTAATTCAAGTTGTTTTGGGTTTTCATATTGAGAATGTGTTTAATTTTTTGGGTCCAGATGGGGTTATTCGAGTCAGGTCAGTCGAGTTGGGTCATCTTTGCCATGTCTAATGAACTGGGAGCAAGAAGATAACATAGTTTTCCTTGTCCTCAACCATGTATGATGTGTATGTCCAAAATTTGCTGTGACCCAAGTCTTTCACTTTGAAGTCTTTCACTTTGAAAGACTTAGCCAAATCTTCTTTCAGATTTGATATCCTCTATCAATCATGGCCCACTATTAGCATGTCGTCCATGTAAAAATGTAGAAGGGTGAAGTTCCTAGACCTAAACCTTTTCATGAACACGTACTGGTTTGATGATGTCTTTTTATACCCTTGTCCATCCATGAACAACCCAAACTTCATATATCATTGCCTCAGATCCTACTTCAGTCCATACAAGCTTTTGACTAACTTGAACATCACACACTCTTTTCCCTTGACTTCAAAACTCTCTATCTATTCCATGTAAAAGTCCTCCTTGAGGTATCTATGTCGGAAAGTTATTTTGACATCAAGTTTCTCCAATTCTAAATCTAGAGTAGCAGCTAGTTCTAAAATCCCACCGATTGATGTTGTCATCACCACCAAGGAGAAAATTTTATCATATTCAACTCCTTGCCTCTTAACCATTAGCCTTACCTTGTGCCTTGTCTTGGGTTTTCCCTCCTCATGCTTGATCTTAAAAACCCACTTGTTTTTTAAGCCTTTCTTCCCCTCAACCTCTCAAGAAGCCTGTACATGTTATTCTCGTGAGGGAAAATCATTTCTTCCTTCATTGCAACCAACTACTTATCATTGTGGGCATTGTTTAGGGCCTTATCATAGCATAAAGGCTCTCACCCACCGGAGAGTAACACACAATCTGTTGTAGGGTACTTGTTGGTTAGTCTTGGTCTTCTGGTGGATCTTCACACTTCTTGTAACATCTGAAAATATATTATTAAAAAAGTTATATTTTAGTAAAAGTGTAATAGAAATATATTTAGGTATTATCGTCATACTCAACACATGTTTGCCTTACCATACCGACCTTACATTTAATATAATGCAAAAACTTGAAATTTAAAACAAATATATAGGGAAACTTTTATAAAACTTAAATAAGTGTTTGTAGATTACTTCGAGTACAATATAACATAATACAATCAAAAGGGGATACATTAGAAGTAATAGTCCAAAAGGCATCCGGATAAAACTATAACTAGATAAGATGGCATGACTCTATACCCAACCGTAAAGATAATAGGATCACTCATTCCCAATTAAAGCATTATAAGTAGCTAAGTCATCCAAGTGGTCCTCATTAACCTACACAAAATCATCTGGATCATTTGTTCATGGGAATGAGTAACACCCATAAGAAGATTGATCACTACACTATATATTGAGTAAGGGAACAATAAAGTCATAATAAGGACTTACAAATACATAAACCACATGGAAGAATAATCATGTGTAATTTTCAAACATAACATGATGTAATAGAATAACTAAATCTAAATTTTTGTCCTTAGATATACTCACAATAATTTTTTTTATTCATGTTGAGTTGAGGGGCCCCACTATTCTTAATCTGATGGAACAAACTAAAGTACCTCTTGGGAAAAAATGCTTCTGATCCACTATTATTATCAGTGGAATAGGCACAAAATCTACCAAGAAAATACACTTATGGCCACTATTCGTAAGTCAGTGCAATAGTTTGAAGCATCTCTCAAGAAATAATGCTCTTGAGTCACTATTATCATTTACTGGAATAGTCATAACACCTCGGTCATAACTAGCGTGATCTTTCATTTTAAGTAATTAATATATTATCATACATTTGTTTATCTTTACGTCAATATATAGGTATAAGTATAAATATGTGAGCACATAATCCAGACTTAACATGATTAGAGAAAAATACGTAAAAAACAACCACATGATGATCAAAACATTTCTTAAGGAAAGAGGTCATAATCCTCCTTATAAAACCCTAATTTCACAAGTTAAGAATAACTTATCTACTAAGAATCATTCTATCATCAAATTTAGTACATAGGACTCTTGTGATAAGTAGAAAAACTTCTACTCATGGTTTCTAATGATTTCCATGCTAAGGATGCTCTTCGTAGCTCCAAGATCATTCATCTCAAACTCATTCTTCAGCATTGTCTTCACCTTATCAACATCATACATATCTTTTTCCGTAACAAGCATATATGTCATCAATATATAGCAAAAGATATACAAAAGAGCAACCTTCCATTTCCTTCAATTACACACATCTATTATACTCACATCTGGAGAAACCATGTTCAAGCATAAACTAATCATATCATTTATACCACTGTCTAGGAGACTAATTCAGATTATATAGTGACCTCTTTAATATGCACACACGATCATGCATCCCCTCAACCACAAACTCATCAGGTTATTGCATGTAAATCTCCTCCTTGAGCTCACCATTCAAAAATGTAGTCTTATCATCCAATTGATCCAACTCAAGATCATGCATAGTCACAAGAACAAGCAAGGTACAAATAGAAGTATGTATAAACATAAGAAAAAAATAACTCATTATAGTCTATGCCTGAAATCTAATTGAATCCACATGCAACCAAATAAGCCTTGTAATTTGGTGTCTCAACCCCAAGAGCTCCCTAGTTGAACTTGTACACCCACTTGCAATCAACATTATTTTTCTTCCTAGGTGCCCTCATAAGTTCTTATGTTTGATTCTTCAATAAAGACTCCATCTCCTCCTCCATAGCAACATACCACTCACCAGAATCAATACACTCAATAGCCTCTAAAAATGATGTTGTCTCATGCACATCAATAACAATCTCTGCACTAGATTAAGCATAACTAGCCATTTCTTTAAAACTCTACCTAACCCGAGGCTTGAAAATCCTTTGTCCTCTACCTAAGGCAACGATCCTTTGCTCCACTTGTTGCTTGGATCCACCCACTTTAGGAATAGTGGGTCTATTAGAAGGGTCTCTGCCATCCAAGTTAAAATTAACCTTCACCTAGTCTAAAGAACTATCCTACTCCACCTACATAGAAACACCATCATAAGACTAAGTCTTCTGGACGAACATGGTCTTATTGAAGGTAATATCCCTACTATTTAAGAACTTGGATGCAATTAGATCCCGCAACCTATACTATAACACCTCTAAAATTACAATTAAAAATTTTCTTTAGTTAAGGAAAATCATGCACTAAAATGGGGGGTGATACCACCATGATCAGTACAAGATTGACCCTTGGCTAGTCTCATACTAACCACAAGGCCAAAAGGGTACAATAATCATTAACAAGGGTGATTAAAAACATAAACAGTTCAATATTAATTACCGAAACCAAAGTGTGCAAATGTTAAATTTAATACATAAGTGAAATTTAATACAAGGCAATGCCCTGTTGCGGGTGAATAAAAATAGTAGAAACATCAAAAGATAAAAGGTTTAGAGAACACCCTCTCTAACCCCATTCTTGGGACATCGGATTGTTACTCTACCCCAATCAACTCATCATAAGCATCAAAGTCAGCAAGAGCCTCATCACCTACTTGCACGGACTCAGGAGGGGCCACTACTCGTGGGAATAAGTAGCACCCATAATAGGAGTGATCAGTACGCTACGTACTAAGTAAGGTAACTATATAGCTAAGACAGGGCATATCACATAAAATACAGATAATGCAAGTAGTAAATTAATTAGATTTATCACCACTATCAGAATTTTTGCCATTAGTACTATCTTTACACATCTCTCGAATTATATCTACATTAGTACAATACCTACTATTATGGCCGGTGGAATGGAAATAACTACTCTAGAGCAGAATGTACCTAACCACTATTATAGCCAGTGGAATAGAAATCATCCTAAGTCTGGCCTCGACTCATGTGGTGTTCCACTGTAAGTGATTAGTGTCTTTTCCATAATTTATTATCATCCAAGGTTTAGCTTATTGAGCTCAGAACCCCCACTATTATATCCGGTGGAATGGAAATACTACTCCAGGGTAGAATGCACCTGACCACTATTATTACTAGTGGAACGATCTCTAGAGTAAAATGCTTTTGGCCATTATTATTGCCTGTGGAATGGAAATCATCCTAAGTTTAGGTTTCTCTCAATGATATTCTACTTTAAGTAATTAGTATTTTATTTGTCTTATTCAACAAGTAACCCCCATATAGACATGCACATCCCAATGGACTCCCCTGACTTATTATTACTCTTCCAGCCTAGACTTTCTGATTAACCCTATCCCTTAGCCTAAGACCTCTACACTCCCTAAGAATCCAGAACCCCTTTTCACCTTCTACCATACTCGCTATGTATTCAAAACCCCCACACATGTGGGTTAAGGTCCACTTCCCCATTTCTTCACCTATGCTCACCATCACCCACTAGGGTTTCCCCATGAAACCCTAATCTAACCTATGTGGGCCTAGTCTCTCCTCTTCTTATACAACCCATATTCCCCCTTGATTTCAACACCATTACCATCCTCAACCCACTCCAAACCTCATAACCTAACTCTTTAACTCCCACATGTGATAATGATACCCTATTTGGTCATCCTGAAAACCATAATATACCCCTTTTCTTCCACACCCTCTTCTCATACACAACTCTACCCTCCATTTGACTTAACTCACATCCTCCATGTGGCACACTCCTCATCACAACCTAAAGTCCAACCAGCCTTCTTAATCTTTCCCACAATACCTTTATACTTAGGGTTTCCTCCCAAAAACCCTAGTTATGCTCCTATGCATACTTCCATCAACCCATGTACTAACTCTTCCCCAAGCACACCAATCACCCAAAATACACTTTCCTCCCTATAGTTAACCCTTAAACTAAATTTCCCCACATAATCTTTTCCTCCATACAAAGATCATACACGCCATGCAAGGTTTTACCCTAATCCTTCATTTTATTATTTCCCTCTTTGTTTTCTCAACTATACTTCTTAATACCATTAGAGCATTTCCCCCACTTCTCCTTGCTCACTCCACCCTCTTTATTTCTTTTAGTTCCCCACAACCACTCAAACCCACGTAAGTCCTCTAAGCATACAAGTCATAACATCTCAACCATACATAAGAACATGCCATCCATACAAGTTATGTCAGACATATTTCACATAATGCTAATCATGCTCAACATACCTTAGCTCCTTGCAAGCCAAGATGCTCCACACACACTTAGTACACATTCACATACATCACAAAAGGCATACTAATACATCCATACATGCAAGATTTATGTATAACCCAAATCTTAACCATATCCTTACCTAATATGACTTTGGGCTTGAAGCACATTCCTATACCTCCTCACAGGGAAGGGTTTGCTCACAACCTATAAAAGAGTATAACTAACCATTTCACCTTCTTCCTACTCCTTCTCCCTTATTTCCTTAATCAAATATTAGTGATAATAATAATAATAATAATTTAATAATAATAAAATATTAAAATAAAACATACTAAGTCGATAGCAGGGAAAAAGGGGTAGCAAGCAAGGGGGCTGCAACGACACACGGTGGTGGTGGCGGAAGGTGTAAAAAGAAGGGATTTGGGGTTGGAAAAAGAGGAGGGGAGTTAGGGTTTCCTAATTTGTATGGTTTCCTAGGTTAGGGGGTTATGGTGGCCTTAAGGCGACGGTGCACAATGGTGGTAGTGGCGGTAACCAAGAGGGAAAGAAGAGAAAAGAGGAGGGAGGAGGGGAAATAGAAGGGAAGTGTTGGTGTGGTAAGGTAGGGGAGGGTTTTCTAGGTAGGAAGGGAGATAGGGAGGGTGGTGGTAGCTGCGATTGTGGTTGCACAAGGTGGCGCAGATGGCAGAGGGAGGTGCAAAAGGGCAGCTCGAGCTGCCTACTTTTCACAGGTGAGGAGAGAAAAGGAATGCGAAGGAGGGATAGGAGAGTCATTTGTTGTGTGTAGGGTGATGTAGGGAAGAGGAAAGGAGGGTGTAGTGATGGCGGCGTGGTGTGTTGGCGGTGGTAGCAGTGGCTATTTGGGTGGCATGAGTAAGGAATGGGGGTGAATGAAAAAGAAAAAGAGATAAAATGAGGGAGTGGGGAGGGATATTTACAGGTGTAAGGGCTGGAGGAACAAGAGAGGGAAGAAGTCAAGGGGAAGGAGGTTGGTGGCTGTCGACCGACGTGCTGGCTGGTGTAGCAGTGCGATAGAGGAGATATGGGCAGGGTTTTGGAGGGCTGGGGGAGTAGGTGAGGGGTTGTGGGGGTTGTAGAAGGGAGGGGGACCATGTAAGGTTGTGCCTGATGCACGCCTTATAGGTCCAAATGAGGAAAGAAGAAGGGGAGGGAGAGGAGGGAAGGCTATGAAGTAGCCATGCACAACGTCGAGCAAGTCGAGGAAGAAGAAGGAGGCAAGGGAAGAAGGGGAAATAAGAGAAAAAGAAAGGGAAATAAAAGGGAAAAGCGGGGGGATGGTGCACCCGCTCTAGGCCACTTGAGGGAGAAGAAAGGAAAAAAAATAAAAGCTAGGCCAGAGGAGGGGAAGGGGGATTGGGTCGCCGTGGGGAACAGCCCGGCCGACCAAAGGAGGGGGAGGAAGGAAGAAAAATAAAAGGAAGAAAAGAAGAAAGAAAAGGAAGAAAAAGGGAAAAGAAAACAAAAGGAAAAATGGGGTGGTACGGTGGTTTGATTTTTTTTTGGATTTTTAGGAATAATAAAAATTAGTAATAATAATAATAATAAAATAATTTTTATTAATTTAGGATTTATTATTATGATTCACTTATTATTTATCATAAGTTAGCAAATAAATTTTGCCTCTACTAATTAGATCCCTATATCATTTTTCTTCTTTTATGGCCATTATTATTATTATTATTATTATTATTATTATTATTATTATTATTATTACTATTATTATTATTATTATTATTATTATATTATGATTATTATTTTATTAGAAATGACATATATAATTATACCTAAACCAATAATTTATTATTTTATTCTTAAATCCTAAAATGAAGTTTTGAGGTATTATGTGTACCCCTTCACTCCTGTTGTAAAGCCAAGAAAGATACATTTGGCACTAGGATCAAGTTTACCATCATTCACATAAGCATAAGTGAGGCAATCAAAGACATGTAAATTAGAGTAATCATCTGGCTTACCAAACAAGAAATCCTCAAGTGTCTTAAACTCTATAGACGAATTTGGTGACCAGTTCACCAGGTATGCTGCCATATGAACCATCTTAGCCCAAAACTCTCTACTTAGCCCTCCTTGTGATAACATACCTCAAGCTTTTTCCAATATGATTTTGTTCATCCTCGTAGTAACCCAATTCTATTGTGGTCTCCTAACACAAGTATGGTGTCTCATTATCCCATGGTCTTGGTAGAAATTAGTAAAACTTTGGTTAACAAACTCAAGACCTTTATCTATCCTGAGGCACTTAACTTGCTTCCCAATATGCTTCTCTAGCAAGGTCTTCTAGTGTTTGAAAAAACCAAACACATCATTCTTATACTTTAGGATATAAACCCATACCTTTCTAGAGAATTCATCAATAAATGTTATTAAGTACCGCAAACCACCTTTGGAGGCTACTCTAGCTGGACCTCACAAATTTGAATAGATATACTTAATAATCCCTCTCGAACTATGTTTAGCCGTCGAAAAGCTAACCCTCTTCTGATTTCCAAACACATAGTGCTCACAAAAGTCCATAGTAATGGTACTCTGTCCATCTAGTAGTCCCCTCTTAGAGAGCTCACCTACACCCTTGACACTCATGTGTCGAAGTCTCATGTGTGAAAGCCTTGTAACATCCCAGTCTAACAACCTCAGCAATGCCACATCAATTTTCCCCACACTAGTAGAACTCACCAACTTATACAGTGTCCTGACTTGCTTCCCCTTCATCGCCACTAGATCCCATTTTGTAACTCTCAGGATACCATCCTCAATAACACACTTGTACCCATTACAATCAAAGGAACTCAAAGAAATAAGGTTCTTAGTCATCTCAGGGACATGTCTCGCATTGGACAGTGTCCTGACCACACTGTCATGCATTCTCACCTTCAACGTTCCAATCCCAGAAACTTTACAAGCAACATTGTTGTCCATCAAGATAAATACACCCTGAGTTGCTTTGAATGTCTGAAACTAACTCCGATTGGGACATATATGGTAAGAACATCCAGAATCTAAGATCCATCTATCGTTAATCTTTTTCTATCTATCAATGGTAGCCAACACATCTCCATCACTATCATCATGGGCATTTGTAGCATCATCCTTTTTTCCAAATAACTCACCAGACTTAGCACTAGGCTTCTTATTAGCACAAAAATTTCTAACATGCCCATTTTTGTGACACCCATAGTATGTCACATTCTTCTACCAACTCTTCAAATTAGATTTGGAATCTTATGGTGACCAAACCCTTGCTCATGTGCCCTTCCCCTGGCTACCAATCCATCACTATATGAGTCCCCAGAAGTACCGCTGCCACTCAACATGCTATCAATCAACTCACATTTTAGCAGGGCAGATTTCATATCTTCAAGGATTAACTCATCCTTCCCATACAAAACACCCTCACAAAAATGCTTGAATCTTGCAGGCAAAGAATGTAACAACATAATGTCCAAATCTTCATCATCTAATTTAACATCTATATTATGCAAATCTATAACTATAGAGTTAAATTCATCCAAATGACTTTTAAAAGATTGACCCTCACCTAAATTTAGGTAATGAATTCGCTTGTTTAATAGTAACCAATTTGTTACTGATTTTATCATGTACAATGACTCAAGCTTCAATCACAAAGCAACCATCATTGACTCATTTGCCACTTTCCTCAATACCTAATTTGATAAGCACAGTTGTATGGTAGAGAGGGCCTTCAGATCTACTTCTTCAAATTTCTCATCCATCATCGATTTTGGCTTACTTGAGTGACCAGACAAAGATTTTTACATTCTGTTTCGAATTAGAATTATCTATATCTTCAAGTTCCATACACCAAAATTGATGGACCGATTGAACTTATTAATATCGAATATTGTACCCATCCTGATTAAAAGATCTTCAACAACCACAGCCTTGATATCAAATTGTTGTGGAATAGCATCGATTGAAATTATTCAAACTAAAAACTAAAATTAACAAGATTATGAACAATTGAGGATTAAATTAAAAAATATTGAGGAAAAAGTAGAGATTAGATCTTTATTCGTACTCTTGTGTAATTACAAGATGATTAAACTAATCAATTAATCAATTACACAAATTTAGAATTCTCTAACCAATGAAGAATTCTATGGAGAAGAAGAAGAAGTTGGGTCGCATAACTTAGCAACTAGGGTTCTCTAATATCTATTTTATATTAGAAAAAATATTATGGGATAAAACATCATGTTTTGGAAATAAAGGAAAAAATAACGGGACCCTCATATTACTTTTCTTACTCTCGGGTTTTTGCCAAAAAAACACATCAATATAATTTGTGAGAAAACATGGTTCGTGTTAATGAATACGGGACCCTCTTGTTTCTTACAGATCCCAAATGTTAACCTCAAACTTCTCCATTACTTACAAGAACCAACACAAAATTATGACGTGCATCATATAACTAGTCAAAGATCACATTTCACATTATCACAAAATGTCCAAAATACTCTTAAGGTAACCATAATACCCAAATTCCACAAAAACTCTACAAGTCCGAGATCATTGATTCCTAACTTTCAACATATATCATCATACATCTTGATCACATTTATTGCTCACTTTCCATACTTAATCAATACCACATTCCAATACCATATGTCACACTATCTCACTTAGGTTTTCAAGATAAGACTTATTGCTCTTATACCACATAAGCTCATGTTTTCTTGTATTCCTCAATTTCCATAATACGATACCATATTATAACATAAAAACATTAGTAACATGAAATTATCAATATAATAATACCAACATGATAATATACATAAAAACACAAATAACATTCAATGTATCATTACCAAATGACACTAGTATTTAAACAATCAAAAGGCTTAAGCATCTACCTCCAAGCCTATCAAGGAAACACCTATGTAATACTCCCAAAATTCACTACTAAAAAAATTTGTTTATTTAAAAGAGTTAACATAAGCGAAATAACAAGACTCTGAATTATGCGGGGATATTACCACCACACTTAATACTAGACCGGTTCACTCATACCATTCCAGTGCCAAGTGCTAAGGCTAAAAGAATGAATTACAGATTGCTAGAAATTCAAACCATATTAAAATCAGAGTAGCACAAATAACATTTCATAAGAATGGAATCCACCAATGGTGGTTACAAGAACAAATATTACATTTAAATTAGGAATTTAAAAGAGAAATAAGGAAACCCTAAAGGTCCGGATAATTCCTTACGCTCTTTCCCGTTGCCCACTTGAATAACGCCTGAAAATGGATCTGCAAGGGACACTACCCATTGAATAGGTAGGGGCCCCACGAATGAAATCCTTCAATACTATAGTATTGAGTAACCCTTTAAAATACACTTAAAAGTAGGCCTGCAATGCAACACATGATACAACACTATATACATATATAATGAGAGGTGCATACATAACATTCACATACTTAACATTTACATACTTAACAAAACCAACAAATAATAATAGGTCATAATGTACAATCAATACTTCTGGGCCTTAAGCCATTAGTCTATCAATATTCAATCATCTTAGATTATATATCCATATGAGTGTGGGAACCCCACTATTATAGCTAGTGGACTAGAATACATACAGGGCCGAATGCTTCTAACCACTATTATTGTCGTTGGATCAGTCTTCAGGGTAAAACACTTATGACCACTATTATTCGTCTATGGACTGATATAGCTCTGACTCACATAGTGTTCCAATATAAATGATTAGTATTTTCCATGATTTATTCACATCCACAATTGGGTTTATTGAGCTCGGGACCCCCACTATTATAGCCGGTGGACTAGAGTACATATAAACATCATCCAGGGCAACCCGCTCCTAGGCCACTATTATATCCGATGGACCGGTACTCACAAACATCTTGTAGGGCAAAACTCTCCTAGGCCACTATTATAACTGGTGGATCGGTACTCATAATATAATCCATCTAGGCCCGACTCATTAATCTTTCACTTTTACGATTAGTGTTTTTCCTTTTAGTCATCACAACAGTTCCATTTATTTGCCTCGATAGGAAGATCAAGATCCCAGGACACAAAGATACACGAGTCGCACTGGTGCATACGAGATACTCAATACCCTTCAACCATCAACCCAGGGATGAAAAGGTACCCTGATCGTATTGGTGCATAAAGCTACTCAGTACCTGACCAACAAGGACACCTAATCTATAAGTATGCATACCCCCTAAATAGGTTCGTAGAGCTAGATAGAGTAAGATGTAGGGCCTAGCTAGGGCACAAAGACACACCAGCAAATATCAGAATAATCACAGGCTAAACCACGTCTTTAGGGTAGTAACCACTAAAGAGCCACCATTCCCGATCTCGAGGTATTTCACTTTTAAGTATTAGTGTCTTAATTAAGGTGATCACGAAAAGTACAACAATCAGATACTTATTCACTTTCAATTATTCTAATATCATTAGATATTCCTTATTCATACGGTTATCCAAGATAACATAGAGGAATCATTAAGGCCATCATAATCCCATCTAATTCCGATTAAGAATAAGTTTTCGTGATACTTACTAATTGTCAAACCATTATCTTACTATTCTGTGTTACTTGAGTCTTATTACGAAACTCCATTATCCCATCAACATATTAGATACAAATTACTGGTTTACCCCTTACTTGTATAATTATTAAGTTATCCATTCCTTATTTGCCAATTTACCATATTACTCTCCTTATTATATAATTACCAAATTACCCCTTGATTAGTTTAAGTTACCAAGTTATCTTCCACACTTAATAGGTCACCAATTGCCCTTTATAATTGTTACACTTGTCATATTTCCATTTGGTTGGTTAGATTACCAAATTGCCCTTCTTCTTTGTTATTACCCTTATTAATATGTTATTTCTATTATTACTATTATTAATATTAATATTTTATAAGTATAATTATTATTATTATTCCCTATTTCGAATTTCTATTATTATTATTCCATTATTATTAATACAACTATTTTAACATTAGTGTTGTTATTATTGTCATTGTTGTTATTATTATTATTATTATTATTATTATTATTATTATTATTATTATTATTATTATTATTACTATCATTATTATTATTATTCTCAAGTGTTAGTATTATTATTTTATTTTTGGCTAAGACCCTATTGTGCTTATTTTAAATTTTAGCAATAGTATGATAAATATCATGTCATATTATTATTAGGGTTATTAGTATTTTTATTATTATTAGTATTTATTCTTATTAGTGTTATTATTATTATTATTATTATTTATTAAGTTATTATTATTCAATGTAGGGTGGAAACCCTACTTCTTTTTATCTTCGATCATTATCTTTACTATTATTTCCATTATGGTTACTATTATTTTGTAATATTATTATGGCTTTTATCACTATTAGTATTATTATGTCATCATTATTATTATCACTAAATTTGGTTACTTATTTTAGTAATATAATTATTCATTATTTTTATTTTAGTAAAGGGACCGAAGCCCTTATTTCACTTTGTTTTGAATAATGTCCTTGTTATTATTATTGTTACTATTATTATTATTCTTAATTACATTATCATTGATATTATTTTTAGTATCTTTGCTATTATTATTTTAGTATTATTATTATTATTATTAGGGTAAAGTTTTCAACCTTATATTATCAACTTTTATTATATTCTATTATTCCTATATCTTTAGCAAAGTTAGTAATTAATTAATGTTATTTTATTAATATATTATTATTTATTTAAAAACCTAGTCTTATAATAAGTTAGTGATTAATAATATTTTTGATAGGAGGGAGTCTAATTTTAGCTTTTCCCTCATAATAGGTGAAACCAGTCAAAGCCCCAAAGAGGCGTAGGAGCGTGCTCCAAGACCAGTGTCGTT
The DNA here is from genome assembly GCA_039764185.1 of Tamarix austromongolica. Classification (NCBI taxonomy): domain Eukaryota; kingdom Viridiplantae; phylum Streptophyta; class Magnoliopsida; order Caryophyllales; family Tamaricaceae; genus Tamarix; species Tamarix austromongolica. The sequence goes on along the minus strand of CM077819.1, from coordinate 102,551,584 downwards.
TTAAGTAAGGGGTGCTAAGGCCATATGTGTATTATGTGATTTTATGCTATGCATGCCATATGATATGAATTATAGTGTAATTCATGTGAATATTGTATAAGTGTTATGAATGTAGCATGATTATGGAGTTAAAGTATGTTTGTGTGAATAAATTGTGGCATGAGAATTATGTGTATATTTATGTTATTATTATTTATGATATGGCCTTAAGACATGCATGTTAGGGTTGTAAAATAATGATGGAGAGTTTAACAATGTGGTGTTAGGGTTTTGCATGAAATGGTATGGTGTTAGGGTTTTGCATGAAATGCATGGGGGTTAGGGTTTGCATGGAATTGCATGGTGGTATTAATATTGCATGGTGTTAGGGTTTTAAATGGTGGTATTAATGTTGTATGGTGTTAGGGTTTTGCATGGTGGTATTAATGTGGCATGGTATTAGGGTTGCATGGAGTTAGGGTTTGCATAGGGGTTAGGGTTTGCATGGAAGTGTGGTTTACGTGGAGTTAGGGTTTGCATGGGAGCTAGGGTTTGCATGGAGGAAGGGTAGTTTACGTGGAGTTAGGGTTTGCATGGAGTCAGGGTTTGCATGGAGTTAGTCATGCATGTCTGGGAAATGTTTGTGAATAAAATATTTAAGACACTAATCTTTTAAAGTAGAAGATTATTGAGCCAGGTCTAGACCGATCCACTGGTCAGGAATAGTGGTTAGAGTTTTACCCTATATGTGACCGATCCACCGGTTATAATAGTGGTTAGGACATGATGTCCTATGTGTGACCGGCCCACCGACAATGATAGTGGGGTGACTCGACCTCAATAAACACAAACCAGAATTGTTAAAACTCTTAAAAGACATTAATTACTTACAGTGGAACACCATGCGAGTAGAAACTAGACCGATCCATCGGTCAGGAATAGTGGTTAGGGTTTTACCCTATATGTGACCGATCCACCGGTAATAATAGTGGTTAGGGCATGATGCTCTATGTGTGACCGACCCACCGATTATAATAGTAGGGTGTTCCTGTACTCGCATGGATTTGATAAAAGGCATGGTGTGTATTGACTTCCGATAAAAGAAAGATGAAATAATTAATCTGGACTTTTTTGGGCCTTATGTGTGGGCTTGTGGATGATAGGCTATGGATTTCTCTATACGCTTTTACTTATCATATGTGTGGTTTGAAATTGTATGTTGATTATTATCCTGCATGATTTGATGTGTTTACATGTTGGCCTTAGTGCTTGGTTACCTTACTCAGTACGTAGCATACTGATCACCCTTTTCATGGGTGCTGCTCATTCCCACGAGCAGAAGGCCCTTTTTGACTTTGTGTAGGTGGGCGAGACATCAGTCGGAGCTGTGTGTTGAGCTTGTTTTGGCTCAAGGTTCGAGAGTTGTGGCCATATTTACTCTTTATGCGAGGTATTTACTTTTATTAGTTCTTTTGTATTGGATTTATCCATTTTGATCTATTACCTTGTATTGAGTATTTCAAATGAATATTTTATCGGTTGTAAGCTTATTTCTCTTTTGGAAATGAATTATAATTCTTTATGCGTACTCTGATTTTGTTTTACAACCGAGTTTAGTTTGTCTTGACTTATAATTAATCGTTAATATTTTCTTTAGCCTTAGCACTTCGTACTAAAACGGTCGGAGAGAACCGGTTTGGTACTAAGTGTGGCGGTAACATCTCCAGAATTCACGGGTTTTGAATTAAGTATTTTAATTACTTCCGCTTTAAAAAAAAGTGAATTTTGGGGTGTTACACACCCAATAACCAAACACCCTCAGGTAGTTGTACCTCACGTCCCTACCAAGCCACACGTCATCAGTCACATAACCGTTGAGAGGACTTGATGGAGAAAGGTTGATGAGGTGACATGTTGTCTATAAAGATTCTCTCAAATGATCTTGAAATCTTGACATGTGAGGATAAGAACTATAGCCTCTCCATCAATGTGTGGTTCATCTATTCTGCCACCCCATTATGGTGAGGAGTTTTAGGAATGTTTTTCTCATGTTGGATTCCATGACCCTTATAGTCAATAGAAAGTCACTAATACCAATTGATATTTTTTTGTGGGAAATGAAGAAAGTTTTTTCGACATATTTTTTTTATCTGTTGGTAATAGTATGTTATACCAACAGATCTTTTGCCTGCTTTTAAATTTGTGGATATTAATACCATAATACCAACAAAATAATATCCACTCAAATATCTGTTGGTATCAGTATATAAAGAAGACAAAGCTTTCAACTATTGATATATCCCCTGACATAACACATTCATTCCTCATATACATGAGATTCTTATCATATTATTATGATTACCAATTTTTATATTAAATACTAACAATACAATATATAACTATATTTATAATTATCATTATAATCATTGTTAATAATATTATAGCATAAATATGATAATTAAAATACTAATAATAATAATAATTATTATTATTATAGTAACTATCATTATTATAAGAATTATATTAGTAAGTATTATAATAAAAGTAATAATCATTTAAGTCGCACGTCGAATGACCTATAGGATGGGGGTCTTGCTGCTTGATCAGGTGATGGTGGTCTTGGGGTGGTATGCCCCTAGTTGTTAGATATTTTAGACGAAATATTATTATAGTTATTTGTATAATTATATTAATACTCTATATTTTTTTAAATTCATTTTCCTTAAGCTTAATAATTTTATTAATTGAATTTGATGAAATTATTTAATTATTTTATTTGTGATTGATTTTATAGTTTTATTGATAATTTTAAATTTATATTGAAATTTATTTAATCATTCACAACATTGTGGATTATTCTAAAAAAATTAATTCACAAGTATAATTTTTATTAAATTAATATGATCTCAATTTCCATTGAATTTATTTCACTTCCGTTACATGTTTTGTTTAAATATTTTAAATTCCTTTTCGGTTATGACTTTACACTTTGATAATAATTTTATTTTGAAATTATATTTTGTTATTGAAAATACATTTATTAAATTATAAAAATCCCTTTGAAGTAGTAAAATTATTTTAAAAATTTTTATGCATAAAAAATATTTTCTTCTTTAAATATTTTTATTTTGACTAGATTGATGAAAATTTTCAAAAAAAAAATTAAAGATTTCTATAACTTATGTATAATTTGTTTTTCTAAAATTAAAGTGTTTTTGTTTTCCATTTTTTTGTTTAAAGAGGACCTTCTTTAAAAATTATTTTAATTCTTTACAATTCCTTCCAATTTGATTTATATATTTTTTCAATGTATTTTAGTTATTATTTTGATATCTTATTTATTTTTTCTCAATCTATATGATTTGCTTTAATCATTAATATTTTAATCAATAAAGTGTTTTCATTATTCTTTAGTTAGTCATTTAAGTAATTTTAGCATTCTTGGATCTTTGAGGAGTGTTTTTTGTTAAATAATTTTTTTGTTGAAAATTTATTTTTAATTATATTTTAGATATTTTAATAAAGTACGTTTATGTTTGATTTAAAAAGAAAAAAACTCAACCCAAACCAACCGACATTTTCTCTTTCCCCCTCCTATTTTTTTTCATAGCTGATAGTTCCAACGCTAGGGGAGTGAGATATGTTCAACCTAGACCCTTGATCCCCCAAGTTGTTAACCCTTCTCAACTCCACTTTTCTCCCTCTCTACCCATTCCCATTTTCCCTCAAGCATCAAATGGCAGATGAAAGCAAAGCACAACAACCCAGTGGCCTAGCAATATCTAGCCTCCAGTTCATGCCACAACACAACTACTGATCTACCACTTTTGTGACCTCCTCATCCTTCAACCATTAGTTGGGATTCCATATCTCCTCTAGTCTCGTATGCTCATATCGAGCTACGTCATCTAGATTTTTGTGTGGTATGATTTCCATAATCCTAACTTCTAATTTGAATTGATTTTGTGTGAATTAGATTTTGATAAGCTAAAATAGTTGTTTGATTGTGTATATAAAATTTGTATGATGAATTTGGTTGTGTTGAATGTTGTGTATGTGGTTGATTTCTAAGATTTCATTTTTTAATCTAAATATGTCCAACTAGCTCGGGTTCATTCGATTAAGCTATTTTTGACAAATTGACTATGTAGTATGTCTTGAAATATGTTTAATTGTATGATGAAAGCTTTAATTTGAGGAGTTGACGTGAAAATAAATGAATTGGGATGTTGGTTCTGACCCTAATAGGTGAGCTTATATGTTTAAAATTAGATTGAGTCTTTGATCTATTTATATCAATTTGTTGTATGAAACAATTTATAATAATAGCTTCAAACAATTACTGATCAATCGATTTTAATAAATTTGCAAGAATTGACTTGATTGCATTTCAGGCTCAAACCTTAATTTTTAGACATGATTATCTTAAATTGGTTATCTGTATAATTATTTTTATTAACAATAAATATCTAAATTTAATTTGAATTGGGTTAATTATACGTTCGATCTATTTATTTGAATTGGCTAATTTGTAGTTTGGGTTTAAAAGCCCTAATATCTGGATTTTAATTGATAAAATTAAGTGAGCCTTTTATATATTTGTTTCAATTGCTGAATATATAGGATTACTTTAAAATATATTTTATTTCTTTTCTATCCTATTAATTGGATCAATTATCTGGGATTGGTTAGTTTTTATTATTAAACCTAATTTTTTTATGGAGTTCACCTATTTTCTCTAATTCTTACTCAATTAATGTTCTTAAATAAATTTAAAATTTCTTAAAATGATTCTTTGTAGCTTGATCGAGTTGGTCCAAAACTCACTTCTTTGAAGTCCTTTGGAGGTGCAACTTTTAGTCTTGAACCTCAAATCTGTTTTCTAGAAAATTTATTATTGTGATTCTTGCTTTTGAATTTTGGTTATAGTTTTCTAATTTTATTTTGTAGAATTCACTTATTTGGATCAAATATAATTGTTATTCAATGGTTAGGAGTTGAATGATTTTAAAGTTGTGAGGTTTGATGTTATACTTTGAATTCTAAAACCCAAGTTTCTCATAAATTATTGATATTGATTTATGAGTATCAACTCTTAATTTTATTTTAATTAGTTTATTCTATTTAAAATGCGATTCTCATATACATTTTTTTAATGTTTTTGATTCACTTTAGGGTTTTATCAACAATATTAAATTCATATTGAAATTTAATTAATAGTACATCATTTTTGATAATTTTATATAAATTCGTTCACAACTATGATTTTATTAAATTTACATGGTTTGATTTTTATTAAAAATATTTTTTATTACCATTTAAAAAAAAATATTTTTTAAAATTTATTTATTTCATATTTTAATTAATTATTTTTTCAATTATAACTTTTTCGTGTAATTATAAATTTATTGTGGAATTATATTTTATTTGCGGAAATAAACAGTTTTATATTATAAAATATTTTTAAAGTAGTAAAATAATTTTAACAATTTTATCTGTAGCAAATATTTCCTTATTTAATTTAAGGAGGTTGATAAGATATTTAGAAGATTTTAAAGTAAATGTTTTTGCAATTTAATTATGATTTTCTTTTCGAATTTTTTTCTTTCATTTTTTTAATTTTTGTTTGCAAATACATTTTTTTAAAACTGTGTTGAATTATTCATAGTCACTCAAATTTTATAAAATTAATTCTTTGATGTATTTTCATATTTATTTTTAAATCATATTTCTATTTTAATAAGTGTTATAATTTAGTTTACATTATATCATTTGATTAGATAAGTCTTTTATTTTTCATTGAAAATCCGTTTATGCATTTTTTTAAATAAGTATTTTTTTTTCTAATTTGACTAGATTGAAAAGTTTTTATTTATCTATCTTAATTTTATAAATTTATTTCACTTTTGTTATTTTATATATGTATTTAAAAAATACCTTAAATTTATTTCATCCCCTGTCTTCTTTCCCCTATTCTCTTTCTTTTCCCATTTCTTCTCTCTCGTTCGACCTCCATAACCTCAACCCCATGCAGACATGCCTTCGATCTGCATCTTTCAACACTAGCACATCTTGCTACCATCATCGAGTCACAACCTCAAATGCCTCTAGCCAACAATCCAGAGAGTAGGCGCTACCACCTGTCAAGGAAAGAACAGCCACCGACCAGGAGGCAAATGCTCGACCCTAACCCACTCACACTTCCACTTAACTCCAACCTCCACTACAATCGTCAGCACCTGAGCACTGGCAGTGAACCGCCACTACAACGTTAAGCCACCAACCATAGACAGGAAGAACCAACTATAGTAGTAATGTAGTGAATGGCAGCAATGAACCAGCATCGAGCCACAGCAGTAGCACCCTGTCGTTGCTGCCGAAGCTCTATTTCGACTATCTAAGCACCATCATTGCTTCTCCTTGTCGTGGTTGAGCTCCTCTTAGCTTGTAATGATAGATTTCACTTGGTATAATCTTCAAACCCTAACTCTAATTTTTTTCATTGATTTTTTGTAAATTAGCTTATGATAAGCTAAATTGGTTGTTAGATTATGTATATACAAGCTAGACATTTGATTTAGATGGGTTGATTTTATTGTATATCGTTAACTTATGAAATTTAGATTTTTAACAAGCATCTATCCATATAGATCGAGTTAGACAATTTTTAAGATATTTGTACCAATTAATTCTATAAAGTTTTATGAAATGCATTTAGTTGCAGGTTGGAAGTGTTAATTTGAAAATTTTGTATATCATTGATTGAAATTGGATTTCTAGATTAAAATTATTGTGGTTTTGAAATTTGATTGATCCTTGAGTTATTTTGTTAAATTTATTAGTCAATATATTATAGAATGTGCCTAATTGCATTTCTAAACTTTTAAAGAAATTAATAATATCTTACCAAATTACGGTTTGGAGTTAAAACCCTAGTTCCAAAAGTGATTATCTGGAACCAATCAACATTGTGATTTTTTTTTTTTGCAAAAATTGATTGTTTAAATTTGTTTAGAATTAGTTTAATTTTATTTTTGAGACTTCAATTATGGTTAATTAACTTGAATTGTCTAAATTTGCATTTTGGACTTAAAAACCATATATTTTGGGAATATGCCATAAAATTGAGTTGTTTTTTTTTTATTCTTTTACTTGTTAGTTATTAGTTTTGGTTTAAAATTGGTTAAACTGTATCTCTAACTTATTTTTTTCGAACAATTCTATGAAATTGATTGGTTTGATGTTTTGATTATAAAACCTAATCGTTTCATTTTTGATTAATTTGATTTGCTTTCTAATAATTAGCATAAACTTGATTAGTGTTTTTTTTATATCAAGAAACTTATTCCAGTTCCTCACTCATCTCTCTCATTACTTAGTACATTAACCTTTCAATTTTTAAAGTTTAAATCTACAATCTATTTCATTTTTGTTATTTCTAGATCTTTCAAATTTGCTTCAAAATGAGGTTAATTACTAATCACTTCATTTTTAATATTGGTATTTGATTGTTGTCAGACTTTTGTAGCTAAGGCAGATATTGGTAATTGAAATTGCAAGTTGAAAACTTGGAATTATAAGTTGTTTACTTGAAAATTGAAATTACATGTCATATGGTTAAAATTTGAAGTTATAGGTTGTTTGTATGTTTGTTTATATCATGTTCTATGTGGTAGGGATGACTATTGCTTTTGGTTCCTAATGTTGATATCATGCAAGTGGTCTAAAATCTGAATACAAATAAGCTTTTATGTGTTGAGATTGAATGATAATTATGTGGCTTCACAGTGCTAGTTGTAGAGATTGTAGAGTAGCTTGAATGTTGTCGAGTGAGGTATCTTTGGTAGGTAGGCTAAATTTTAGAGACATCTCTTTTTTTTCACACTAAGTTATACCATTTTGTTACTCTCGCTTTATATTTGGCCTTTTATTTTGGCAATATCATGCTTAAAAAATATTAGGTTTTCAGTTACAGTATTATCAATAGAGTGAAGTTACGGGCTCTACTAGCTTATAGCATTGCTTGTAAAAGAGAACTTCATTTATCTTGATGGTAAGTAAATAATATTTTTTCTTCTTTAATGTTATTTGTGGTTTATGTGGATATTAGTAGATGCTTACCCTGTTGGATTTCATTTTCTAACTTGGTGGTTGCCAAGCAATTTTATTTTGTTCATTGAATGACATAAAGTCTTACAAGTGGCCATGTGAAGGCATAAAAAATAGAAATAACATTGACTTTTAATAATACCAACTAGTGCTTGTATGTGCAATTAGTTTCCTAATTACATCATTTAGGAAAAAGACATAAAAAATAGAAAGAACATTGACTTTTAATAATACCAACTAGTGCTTGTATATGCAATTAGTTTCCTAATTACATCATTTAGGAAAAGAAATTAAAGTCCTGACAAGTTCCTAAGGGTAATTGATAGACAAACTATTACATCAATTATATTAATTATATTTAAAGTTAACTAGAGTACACCTAAAGGGATGATTCATTAGAGATATTTTCTCTTTTTAGGTGATAATTTGTCACATGCTACCTTTCTTAAACTATGTATTTGAACTATTAAACCTAAAAACTTAAGTTTGGTTTGGTTTGATTAATGATTTTATACTTTCAATATTCTCTTGTGCGTTCATAATTTGTTTGGGCCAAAAGCATGGGCTTGTTTATACTAGTTCTAGAAATCACACATCTTAGAATAACATAAATGGGAGCTATGAATATTTGAACTTGTAGAATAAATTGACTCTACCATGTCAAAAACCAAAAATCTTAAATTATAAGGCTTGAAGCTATTCATCATTGCTTACCCTAGAAGCTATTACTTTCCAATTAATATTTTCAAGAATAAAGTAACACCCAAATATGAGCCTTGTAATTGATATAGTCTAAGGAGGGCTAGATTTACAAACCATTATGAATCTCATATATATTTGCAATAGATTACTTCTAAAAGACCTATAGAATACTAGGGTTTCAAACTTGTGATCTATGTTTCTAAGAGTGCGATTTTTAAACATTGAAATCAATGGATGATTGAAATATGCATGCCATGTGAACTATGCTTACTTGATCAAGGATGCAAGATACATTATTACATGTAAACAAATACTCAAACTCCATTCACTTTCTAGTTTTTCTTTTTGTTTTACATTTTGCGATGAAGTTCTAAAACTACTGAGAATGCTTTCCTAGACTTTTAAACATTGGAGAGCCATTTTAACTTTATTTCCAAATAATTATTTTTGTTTGCACTTGTTCTCCATTTTAATCAAGGAATCTTATTATTTTTTTAGGAGAAATTGAAACTACCTTTATTATTTAGATTTTGGGTATGAATTTATATTAATCTGTTTAAGTTATATGCATATTTTTTTTAAGGAATACATCTTGGTGGTTATCAAAGAGAATGCTGAAGGTGTTGAAGTCGTTGGAGGTGCTGACTAAGATGAGAATGAAGAGGATGTTGTTTGCTGTATTAATGAAGATGTATTGTATGTTAGCGTATGTCACAAGTTGTATACATAGTATTATACCTACAAGATTATTATTGCTTTGACAGTTAAACTAAACAACAATGATTATGTATCCTGTACTTAATTTTATATAAGGATAAGAATTCATTACAGGTAAATATTGCTACTACAGGTATTATGGAAATTTTTGTCGTTTTACACACTCAAACACATACTCACACTCTCTCTCTTTCTCTCTCTCTCTCTCTCACACACACACATATGCATGTTAAAATATGTATAACCAATAATATATATTTGTTGGTAATAGTTTTAGCAACAAATTGTATAATATTTTTAGTCATAGTTATTATTTTGTGAACAATACTTTTAGTTATAGATATTGTTTTGTGGTTAATATTTTTACTTACAAATATAATTGTAGGTATAATTTTTGCTAACAAAAAATAATTATGGGTATTATCAATTATTCCCAACAGTTGGCAAAACTTTTAAGCACATAATTTTTACCTACTTTTTTGTTACAGAAAAAATTTCTATTGCTAAAAAGTTTTGCCAACAGAAAAATAGCTTTTACCAACACATAAAACATTTTTGGTATAAGTGAATTATTTTATAGTGAGTATTCATCAAGCAGACTAAGATATTCTCCTCTATTCCCTCCAAATATACTTTAACCTACTCTTAGTTTCACACTCTACTATAGTGTGAAAGAATTTAAAGTTAATTAAAAACTTGATCCTAGCTTCTTAGAGAAGTCATTGATGATTATCACAAATTATGGCAATCCTCCTAGTAACTTCACCTTCATTGGACCATATACATCCAAGAAGAACCGATCAAGTTTCTCTATTGACTGTCTGCCATTAATTTTGACAAAATGGGATCAATTTTGTTTGTCTATAACATAGTGAGTGCATCGACTAACCTTACCCCCTCAAACCTTTAGCAAAGCGCCTCGGTTGCTGAGAATTTTTAAGTCCTTCTTACTCATTTGGTTGAGTCTATGACTCCATACATTTTAAGAGCCTTCTATAGAGTTTGTCTTAGCAGATAGACACACCTTTTCTTGAGTCTGATATAGTAAGAAAATTTACTACCCCTAGCTAGTACTATGAACCCCTTTGTTAACTTCCACTAACCCTTTCCAAATTAACTTACGTATCCCTCATCATCAAGTTTCTTAGATGGGATGAGGATCATCCACAAGTCTAAAACATGTATGAATTCCATAATGTACAAACTATAACCCAAGCTTGTCTTTAGCCCCATGCTCCCCAAATCAACCATCTCAGAGAGACCGTCATTTCTCATCTACACTTCACTGGAATTTTTAGATGTGTGGGATAAGTAATTCTTATTTAGAGTGACGTCGTAAGATGAATAGGTGTCTGCTACCCAGTCAACGACAGTACATGAGGTGCTTGTGCAGGCATTCAAGCACTCTGAGACCACCATTAGATGATTGTCATCTCTTTATCTATCTTACCTTTCTGATTCACACCCTTCTTCAACTCCCAATAATTCTTCTTCTAATGGCCTAGCTACCCACAATGAAAACAATACTTATCCTTCTTTAAGTTCCTCAACTTGCTCTTAGGTCTCTCACTCTACCTTCTTCCTTTAGCTCTCTTTTAGATTACTACAAGTGCTTCAGAAATTGATGATGAGGCCACATTTCTCCTTTTCTTGTCTCATTTCTAAAAAGTGGCATTATCATTGATGCCATTATGAGCTTTCCACTCGAGGCAAAATTACTGAGAGACGTACAGAGAATATCCTAGCTATCCGGTAGAGAAATTTAGACTAATAGGGCTTGAACTTCATCCCCGACCATTATCTCAATATTCTTCAATTGGATGAATATATTGTGAAACTCATTAATATGTGTAACAATGGAATCTTCATCTTCATACCTCAATTTGTACAACTTCCTCATGAGTTATACCTTATTTCTAGTTGTCTTTGTTTGTATAAAGGGAGTCTAGCGTGGACCACATTCCATAAGATGTGGTTCCTTCCTCAACATGATGAATTCCACTATCATTTACCCATTAGTAGACATACCCACAAGCTCTTCTATTGAGCTTCTTCCATTCCCATTCATTTTCTTTCATACTTTTAGGCATGACTCCTTCGTTTTTAATTGGATTGCCTAACTCTCTCACATGGAGTAGGTCTTCTATCTTACTTTTCCATGTTTTATAACTCATGTTGTTCAACATCACCATAACTATTTTATCAGTATCCATTACTACAAACGTTGCTTTGATACTAGTTGGGAATAAAAATAAAATCCTCCTTGATTAGGTGGACAATAATCCCTCAGCCAACTGCACGATTCTGAGAAAATTAAGAGTAAACTGCAAGCACAAGAATGAAGATATATGTTAGGAAAATATGAGACTTTTATTGAGTGTGAATAATGGGAGAAAATAGAGAGTATTATATTCTAATTACAAAGGGTTAGGAGATGACCGTTTATATCCTTCTTTATCCTTGTTCATGACATTCAATCATCATTGTTTGCCTTAATTATACACCTCTATACCTACCATTAGTCAAAGTCAGGGAAACGTACAACTTACAACTTAGTGATTGCCTCTATAAGTTGGCCCCTGACAACTTAGACTATTATGCTAATGTTTACCAAATACCTTATATCAAGATACTTCCTAACCAATTCCTAACATTCCATTTTTCCTCACTTCTTCTTCCTCAGTATCATACAACGAGACCTCGGTTGGTCTTTGGACCCACCACCCTTATATGGCTAACGGACATGCTCTTGACCTATCACCCTTTGTTGGCATGATTTCCTTGTGTTCTTGGCCAACATCCCTAGCTAAAGTAACTTGGCAAACAACCTTAATTGTCTGCTTTTGGTCGATGCTCTTGGTCAATGACTTTTGATTGTCTTCCCTAATTGAGAACCTTTTTGTTGTTTAGGGCCCTTACCGGCAGCCTTTGCTATCTCCCTTATCGAGGAAAATCCCAACACTTTCTTTACTTGAAATAAATCACATAGGTATTATACTACGTCATCATAACAACATTATAGCATCACACAAGTATTATAAAGTAATGTAACGATACATGCACAATAACATTACATAAATAATAGCTAAAATTAAAATATTATCCAATCATACAATGTGTGCATGAATCTAATTGGCACCACTTAAACATTGCCATAAAAAAAGGTTTTTGAACATTCTTAGATTATAGTTTCCTAGTGAAAATAAAAAATTTCAAATAATTAATGCATAATATAAAGTTATCACAATTGAGAAATGAAAAATGATCAAAGAAACGATAAAAACATGTTTCTTCTATGTGAAAGTTAAATTTTAGGGGAAATACAAGTAATAGAGTAGGTTATGTTAAACTTTAGAGGTGAAACTCATGGAAATATTCAGCAGCAGCAACGAAAGCTTCCCAACAGACGTTTTTCTTGCAGCACTTGGGAAGTTTTTTGGGTTTGAGAAGCGTTTGTTTTGGATTGGATCATTCATATATAACGTACATTCCACAATAGACTGAAAACAAACAAGGAACGATGCACTTAAATCAACTGAAAGGGCTTATGGGACCCATTGTTACCCTTTGGTGGTGTTTGAGAAAGTAGTTTCCGATATTGCTATAATTTATGAAAAAACTATGGTTTAAAAATTGCGTTTTGAGACTGAAACTCTTTTTTTCGGACAACTGTCTCGGCCAACTGATGCACACACCGAAGTTGTAGCTTCCTGTTTGTCATACGAGTTTCCTAACCTTTTTTGCTGGATGCTATTCAAAGTTATCGACAGGTTAGATGCGAGGAGAGGATTCGGGATGATAATGATGATGAGGAACACTCGAAAGACTCAAATTCATCTTGATGGTTCGAGAAAATAGTTGGCCAGACCGAAAAGGTCCCGGTAGACCGGCCATTTCCATTTGTTGAGAACAGGTACTTTGTCCTCGCAGTTGGTGCTGGGTTAGGTTTTCATGCAAGTGTAGATGGCAGGCATATCGCTTCGTTTCCTTATCGCACTGTAAGAACATGTCCTTTTCTCTCCAAAAAATCCTCTTCAATATTCCAGCATTTAAATCATCCGCGGGAGTTTGTCGTAGATTCTAAATGCGAAGATTAATTTCTGTAAACGTCCACATCAGCATATCTCTCCTTTCTTCTGTATCTTTAGCTTTGTTATTAACACTCTCTGCTCCTTTGTTATTTTCTTTATAAGAGGGAGTATGAAGTGTGTCGTTTAGAAGGAAAGGAAGGCTTTAGGCTTGTAGATTCTTTTTATGCCAGGCTGTATCTTTCCTTTTCGGTTAACGCACGTGTTTTTCATTTCTCCCTATAGTAGAATATAAATGGGGAAAGTGACGAGAGTAAGGGAAGTGTATCGAAGCAGAGGCAAGAAAGAGAGCTATTAGAAAAAATCTAAGCTGTATAAAGACTAGGAAGAAGTGAGTCAAGAAACTCTGGTAGTAAAGAGTAGTTCTTGTATGTAAAGTGCTGGTGTATGTTGATGATTCAGAATCAATAAAGCACTACTTTCTTCCATTTTCTTTCTCGATGACATCGTGCAGATTTTACTTCAAACATAGTTCTTGATCCTTTCTTGTTTCTTTCTTGATATTCTTGGCTGAAATTCTACACTAAATCAATGATTGGTACCATTTGGCAGGGATTTGACCTAGAAGATGCTCCGACGGCATACCTCTACGGGGAAATTGATGTGCATTCAATCCATGCTGCTACCTTGCCCTCGTTTCTTCCATGTTTTGCTCCGCATAAGCGTCTTGAACTGTCATCATCATGGCGAGTTCCTCCTATTCCACACGGACCGGTCGATCTCTTCATCGGCATCATTTCAGCGAGCGATCACTTTACCGAGCGTATGGCTGTCAAGAAATCTTGGATGCGGCATTACTTGGTGAAATCCTCACGCGTCGTTCCTCGTTTCTTTGTTGCAATGGTAAGTTCAGGAAAACAAGAGCTAGTTTGCAGACACAAAGCCTCTCTCTAGCACCGGTAATTTCCATTTGAGATTGTACCCGGGGAGGAGCATGTATTGTTTCTGATGTGAAGAACAAAACTTGTTGGCAGCATAAAAGGGAGATGATTAATGTGGAGTTGAAGAGAGATGCTAACTTCTTTCAAGATATTGTGGTCGTTCCTTACCTGGATAGCTACGATCTTGTCGTGTTCAAGAACCTTGCAATCTGTGAATACGGGGTCAGTACTCATGTTGTACACCCTAATGTACTGCTACATTCTTTACCACACGTTTCTTCGAAACTCAAATTCTCCTTTCGAGAGAGACTAGGAAAACCTTTGACGGTCTGTGTTGCGTGACGTGCAGGTGAGTGTGGTGGCGGCAAATTACGTCATGGAGTGTGACGACGAGACGTTTGTAAGGTTGGATGCCGTAGCCCGGGAAACAGAGAAAGCTGGCGGTGCCAAAAGCTTCTATCTTGGAAAAATGAATTACTACCACCAACCCTAACGTGAGGGTAAGTGGGCGGTCAGTTCCGAGGAATGCCATGTCTGTCGATGGTCGAACCTTTGTCTTTCCTGCTACGGATGATCCTTGTCATTTCACCCTAACATTCATCGTCATTTCCCCTTGGCCAGGTGATGATCAGGAATGGCGAGAAAGTTTTTATCCACCGTATGAAGATGGAGCAGGATATGTTGTACCATCAGATATTGCCCGTTACATCGTCTCTGAATACGAGAGGAACAGCTTAAGGGTATGCATGCCATGCCTGCAGGGGCGGAGCCAGGGCTTCCGTATGGTGTCCCGGGACACCATGGAGCCCTGGTAGGAAGGCAGAAAATGTGTTCGTTTTTTAGACATTAAATATATATTATTTATGTAGGACACCGTATCAAAAGGCTGTAATGGATGAACGGTTAGGCAGGCCAGGTCCCTCTTATTTCGTCCGCAATGTCCCGAGATCAAACCCCGTAAAAACCACTTCTGTTATTATTTTGTAGAATTAGAATCAAAACGTTGTCGTTTTGATTATTTTTTTCTCCCAAACCTTACCCATCTGCCGAGCCAGCCCCTTCATCTCCTTCCATTACCCTCGCCCCTGCCCTCGAGTCGACGCAGTCACACACGCAGACAGCAGAACACAGCGCAGCGGCGCAGCCTGCACGTTGTCGGCGAGACCAGATCTCCGTCTCCCTCCATTGCCAGCCCTCGACGCAAACCAGACCACTGGAGCTCGCCACTGCTGCCGGCGACCACCGCCCCGTTCGTTCTTCTTCCAGTTCCAGACTTCCAAACTTCCAGTCTTCTTTACCTTGTCCATTCGCCGCCCCGCCCTACTCCGAGCCTCCAACCCTGCCCGCTGCTCGACTGCTGCTGCTCCTACAGACTACAAGTCTGCACTGCAAGTCTACAAGAGCAACCGAACGAGGCAGCCACAGTCTTTGTGTGGGTCCATTTATGCCTGAACCCCTTGGTCATTTCTCTCCCACCATTAAAAGCTTTCTTTCCCTTCGCCTCCTGTACGCAATTCAAATTCAAATTCATCTCAGACCCTAAACCCTAACACTTCAACTTCACTGAAGCTCGTTACTCATAGAACGAAATGGAGAACTTGATACAATTGGTGAACAAAATACAAAGAGCTTGTACTGCCCTGGGTGATCATGGCGAAGGAGAGTGCCTTGCCTACTCTATGGGACTCTCTCCCTTCCATAGCCGTCGTTGGGGGACAGGTTATTGCCCTGGTTATAGGATTCTTCTGTTATAAATTATAATCAATTTGGTGATATTGCTTTCTTTTATGCTCTTTATTTGGAATAATGGAAATACTACATGCTACCTTGCTACGCTGAGCTAAAAATTTGATTTGATACTAATTTCGAGGATCTGATATCAAATTTCATTAATCTATTTTGTGAGTGAAGTGTCTATTGTGTCGGGTTGAATTGAATCTGATGTAGTTCTCTGAGTAGTATGAACTGATGAAGTTATGTTTTGAACTGAATGGACTGGATGTTGGAGTCAGCCGTTTGTTGTGATTTAGGTTGCAAGGTCAGCCTATTTGGATGATGCTCAACAGTTTTCTAGTTCCAGATAACCCTTCGAATAACCAAAGGTTAATGTTTGGTTAGTACATTTCTTTCCCTTTAGCGATAGTATTTTTATGTACCTCTTTTAGCTTTATTTATTTTTTATTTGTGTGAGAATAAATTTATATTTGCTATATTAGTTTGAGATTATTGGATTTAGTATTTTATTAGATTTAGTATTTTAATTAGGTATGTGTTCCATAATTTTTCTAATAGGTTTTACACTTATTTAATAATTATTTTTAAAGGTTTATAATTATTGGTTATTTAATCACCTGTTAAAATAAAGTACTTTTAAAATAATAAATATTTATATAAGTACCTAAAATATTATTTTATTTTAATATTTATTTTAGTATATTATTTAGAGGACACCATGGACTTAAAATTCTGGCTCCGCCACTGCATGCCTGTATATTTATATCCTCTTTTTATCTTTCTAAAGCATTAGATGATTGCCTACGGGCCAATCCTTGAGTCCTCCTCTTGCATGCTGTAGTAACTCGATCTTAGTTATTAATGGGTTTGCATTGTTAATTGCAGCCGTTCAAGATGGAAGATGTGAGCATGGGGATATGGATTGGGTGGAGCAATTCATCAAGTTTATACCAGTGGACTACATACATGATGGAGAATTCTTCCAGCACGGCTGTGTGGATGGCTATCACACTGCACATTATCAGTCCCCTAGCTAAATAGATGATCTGTCTGTGTGATAAATTGCAAACAGAAGGAGAAGCCAAATGCTGCAACTTATGATGCTGATGGTGACAGTTGCTTAATAGCATGATGGAAGCAAACTTGTCATCGGATCTAATTTTAACCGAGCAAATATAATGGCATCGAAGGGATCTATTCTAACCGAGCACATGTATATAATAGCATGGAAGGGAAAGGAGGGGAGGGTAGGAAGGGTGGTGTTGTGGTAAAACTTAAGAGGGACATAGATCATTACACTACAAGGGAAAGCGAAATAATAGCATCACATTAATAACGGTATTTTTTAAAACCTTTGCCAAACGCATGAAAACTAATGCATAGGATAGTTGACAAAAGTTTGAAAACGGTTATAAATTAAATCCATTATTAAAACATCCATTCTAAAATTACACACGGTAGTTTTAATAATAGGACTTGTAAAAGTTATTAAAAGGACTATCGTATGAAAATAAGAGAGTGAGGTTTTAATAACGGTTCTTGTAAGAACCGTTATTAAAACCCCAATCTTCTGCTTCTTATTTTGTCCAGTTCTTATTTCGTGTCAAAAATTTCATACTCTCTCATTCATTCTACACCTTCCCTCTCTTACTCTTGTTTTCTTGCGAATCCTTGCACCACCACACCATGCACCACTACTCCTTCTCCTCTAAACTCAGGGAAACCACCACTCTCTCTTTCTCATCACCAACTCCACGCAACCACTTGTTCTCTTACACCACCACACCGCTTCCATTCTCGTTGTTGCATGTCCCGCTATTTTTGGCCACCTTGCCTGCATTTAGTCCTTCTTACTATGCCGTGTTCGTAGGTGGTCATCATTATCCTCTTAGTCGTTGGCCGTTCTTTTGCTCACTATCGCTCCTCTTGTTGTCATCGATTCTCCTATGTATGGTTTTGTTCTTCCCTAGCTACTTCTCTTATGCTTTATTTCATTTCCTTTTCTTGCGATTCTACTTTGTTGTCTCTCTACTATTGACGGTTGCTTAATTTGCTACATCAGAAACTTTTTTTTCCTTTTCCAGCCTTCCTACACCGCTCTCTCCCTGCCCTACTTCGCTATCATCCCTCTTTTGTTTTTATTTCTCTCCCTTGTTAGCTTGTGCTCTGAGCTTTTTATTTGCTCCTCTTGCGTCTTTATGCGTCGTTCTTCATTTTTTTATTTGTTCCCATGCCTTTGGGCCTTCGATCCTTGGGTCGTTGGTCCAAAGGCCTAACATTATTTTTTTCTTTTCTTTCTTTTTTTACCTACAAAATAAAATTAGAAATAATTAATAAATAATTTTATACTTTAAATTTATTTAATTTATATTATTTAGTTCAAATAATAAAATATATGATATTATTATTACTTAAGCATAAAATCATAATTATTCACATATATTACTTAAGTAAAATACCAAAAACTAAGATTATAAAGGCATAAAATATGTCAAAATATGAACTTATCAGTATCATTTGGGAAGAAGACATGCGTGTATATATATGAATTGATGTTGTTTTACATTTGAGATTTAATAAATATTTGAACTTACAATTGTGTATGTGGGTTAGAACAAAACAACAAGAATATAATATATATATATATATATATATATATATATATATATATATATATATATATATATATATATAGATTTAGGCTCTCTTGTATAAACTATTATTTAAAATACAAATATAAGAACTCTTAATAACCGTTAGATCTAGAAGATTTAAGGGCTGAGATTAAAATAAATTTAGGTTAGATATGTACTAAATCTTGACCGTTGATCAAACACTAATCTAATGGTTATGATTGATTCCTATATATATATCTTATAAATGGTGTGTATGAGACATTCACCTTATATATATATAAGTTTTAATAGCAGTTCTTATTTAACACCATTATTATATGATGCTATAATAACGGTTTTAAGTAAAAATTATTATTAAAACTATTTTTAATAACGATTATTCTTAAAAAATGTTATTAAAAGTTGGCATTTAATCCAAATTAGAATTTAATAAATGCTTAATCAATAATTAAAACCCTCACGTGAGTGTGTTTTAACCACGATTTTAACTCAAAAATGTTATTAAAAGACCATTTAATGCATAATAAATGATTAAAATACTAAATCAAGTGTGTTTTAACAACGGTTTTAAATCAAAACCGTTATTAGAAGATCCATTTAATGCTTATTTAATACGTATTAAATTTTAAAAAATACATAATCAATGATTAAAACCCTAATTCATTGATGTTTTAACAACGATTTTTAGATAAACCGTTATTAAAATATTATTTTTAGCAATAGTTGTGACTTACAAATCGTTATTAATACTAAGTTTACCCCAATATTTACGGTTTTTTGTATATTTTTTATGACACTTATAAACCGTTATTAAAATTTTAATAACAAATGATTCAATAATGGTTTAAAAGTATTATTAAAATTATAAAATAATCGTAAAATTCCTTTATGGAATTATGTTACATGCATAAGGAGGAGCTAGATTACAAACATAGTTGATGTTGTGGTCTTCCATTTTATCATTTTTTTAAAATCTGTGTTAGTACCTCATTGTGTTCTGTCCTCATTTCTATTGGAGAAAGTACGTTGAGTTATAAGGGTAAGGCAAGAAATTAAATGCATGCCTGGACGGGCGTATCCCAGTGGTTGAGGCATGGTATGTGGGAGCAAGGTACCCGGGTTTGAGTCTGTCGGGGGACAAGCTGCAGTGTGGGAGTTTCAACCCCTCGTTTGTGGGGTGGCTCCTTGTGGGCGCCCTGGCTCCGCGGGCCTGCCATGGATCTCGGCTACTGGACCATCGTAATTTACCTCCCTCGTGATGGCTGGCGGGCAAGCCGACGGGGGCCCTGAAGGCGAGGGTATCGCCTTTTGGAAGCAAGAAATTAAATACATACAAAAGTCAGCCCCACTAAAAGCAATTGTCTCTCAAAATATAAAAACTTTCGTTTGCGTTAAAAGTTTAATTTAACAAAAGTTTTCAAACTTAAATTTAGGCTATTGCTTACTTAAAAATGTTGGAGTAGAGAAGAAAAAGGGATAGAGATCATCTTGACTAGAAAAATCTCCGTTCTTTTATCAAATGATTCTTGGCCTATTTATGGAAGCATCATTGTCGGTCAGAAAAAACACAGCTCTTAAAAAGAGTCGCATCTCATGCGAACAGTTATATTTATTGGAAATTACCGGGGTCGATCTTTACAAAACCTACTATTATTCTCTCACAGTAATAAATTTGATTTTTGCGGCGAAAAAAAAATAGACGACAACTATTTTTCCACATGTTTCATGCATAATGCCTTTTTCAAGTTTTAATTCGTCTTATACGGCTCTTGCCCCGTGAGAAGTCTATTAGATGTGTTTCCCTTTTAAAAATATATTGATTATTATTTCACCGCCCGTGGTCTATAACTTTTGTATCCCACGATCTAAGTCCTGATTTAATATAAATTTAAATTTAATAGTTTTAAGATCATCTTTACTATCTTTGTTATAATCTTATTTTTTTTATATTTATTTTATAAATATATGTATAATATTTTATTTCAAAATTAATAAAATACAATTTAAACTTTTAAACTAATTATTTTAAAACATTTAATTTTCACTCGGAAGATTTTTTTAACAAGTAGTATATATTAAGTTATATAAAACATAAATACATTTGTATTTATATAGATTATAATCATTTTTTAACAAATAGCTAGATCAATTTAAGATCCGTTTATGATCTATTTACCCGTTAGACCCGGTGGGACTAAATTTAAACTTTTAAAACCCGACAAGTGTGGGTTAGATCAAGATCTAAGTAGTATAAACGGGTTTAGATTTAGATCTAGCAGGATCTGACCCGACTCAATGCCCTTCCTGCCCATCCGTAGTGTAAATAACTGTAATACCCTAAAATTTACTACTTTTTTTTAAAGCATAATAAATTAAAATAGAAATATTTAAATTAAAATCCGTGAATTCTAGGGATGTTACTGTCATACTTAGTACCAAACCGATTCTGTTCAACTGTTCTAATACCAAGTACTAAGGCTAAAGAAAAGATTAATATTAAACTTAAATCAAGAGTTCATAAAAGAATTAGAAAGATCATAACATCAAAAATCATAGTACGCGTAAGAGAATTATAATTCATATCCAAAAACTAAATAAGCTTACAACCGATAAAAATGTTCATTTAAAATACCTAATACAGGTAATGAATCAAAGAGAGTAAATCCGATACAAAAGAAATAACCGAAGGAGATAAAATAACAAGAAGAGAGAATACGGTCATGACACTCTCGAATTTGGAGCCAAAACATGCTCAACTCTCAGCCCCAACTGGTGTCTCACCCATCTGCACAAAGTCAGAAGGGCATACTACTTGTGGGAATGATCAGCACCCATGAAAAGGGTGATCAATATGCTATGTACTGAGTAAGGTAACCGAGAACTAAGGCCAACACATAACAACACATAAATGATGTAAAAGAAATAAAGGAGCATAATCCATCATAACATAAATGCATGTGACCATCTAGGTAAAAATATAAAGGCCCATTCATAATCTAGATTAATTATTTAATTAAACTTTAATCAGAAATCGATTCACACCTCACTTTTTATCAAATCCATATGAGTACGGAAACTTCCACTATTATAGCCCATGGATCGGAGACAGAAGGCACAATGCTCCTATCCACTATTATTAGCCAGTGGATCGGTCACACTCACACATAGGATATCATACCCTAACCACAATTTCTTACTAGGTGATCGGTTAGCTTCGGCACACATGGTGTTCCGCTATAAGTACTTAGTGTATTTTATGTATCTTAGCAAACTTCAGTGTTTTATTTATTAAGCTCAGAGTCTGCCACTATTATAGCCTGTGTATCGGAGGCACATAGGGTAACATACCCTAACCACTATTATAGCCGGTAGATAGGAGACACATAGGAATACACGTCCTAACCACTATTTCTAACCGGTGGATTGGTGGAACTCGGCTCAATAATCTTCCACTTTACATAATTAATATTTTAAGTATCTTATTCAAAAGCTTTCACCCTAGACATGCATGAATCATTCTCTTTTCACTTCACACATCACAAATCATAAATTCCACCCTCATAATTACACTTTAATCACCAAATACACATGATACCACAAAAATCCTAAGCAGCCACACCAAACTCTAATTGTCCACAAAAACCCTAGCTCGGTCTCCTACATACCCTTATATCACTCCACATACTATTTTTCATCCAAAGTGGTCAAACACCCAAACAACGCTTACATTACCTTCCTTATAGCCCAAACCAACGCTCCATACGTAAATTTCACTCCCATGTAGACATTACACATCCCATGTAACCTTTCAAACTTTTCATGCAAACCCTAAGTCCATCCATACGAAACCCTAAATTCTTTCATGCAAAACCCAAGATTACGTCATACAAAACCCTAAATTCAATCCACACAAAACCAAAGATTCATCCATACCAAACCTTAGATTCAAACCATATAAAACCCAAAGATTCATCCATACCAAATCCTAAATTCAATCCATATAAAACCAAATATTCATCCATACAAAACCCTACATTAGATCCTCCCATACAAAATTATATATTAGATTCTCCCATATAACATCATAAATTAGATTCTCCCATACAACATCATAAATTAGATTCTCCCATATAACATCATAAAGTAGATTCTCCCACATAAAACCATAAATTAGATTCTCCCATATTACATCATAAATTATATTCTCCCATATAAAACCATAAATTATATTCTCTCACACGAAACCCAAAATTTCCCATTTTATTCTTCCACTCATGAATCGTTAAAATACTTAGGTCAACTCACATCCCTTGGTCAACTTATTTCCCTATCCTCATTTTTCATTCTTTCCCCCACACAAACCACATCAACATCCTCACATGCATGTCTTACAGGGTCATAACATATATCATCACATATACATAATACACATGCCATATAACAACACAAGAACATGCTTGAACTCCATATCATACCATATACGAAATAATTATAATAATAAACATAGGATGCATAACATACAAGGCATTTAATGCACACCAACACATAATAGGCCTTAGGAACACCCTTACCTAAAACGACACAGGTCTTGGAGCATGCTCTAACACCTCCTTAGGGTTTTGATAAAATAATAACATATTAATAAAAATAACATTAACTAATTTCTAACTTTGCTAAAGGTATAAGAAATAATAGTAATATTATAAAAGTTGATAATATAGGGTTAAAGACTTTACCCTAATAATAATAACGATACTAAAATATTAATAGCAAAGATACTAAAAAAAATATTAATGAGAATATAAATAAGAATAAGAATAATAATAATAGTAACAATAATAATAATAATAAAAAGGACGTTATTCAAAAACAAAGTGAAATAAGGGCTTCAGCCCCTTTACCAGAATAATACTAATAATAATATTAGTCAAATAAATAACCAAATTTAGTAATAATAATAATGATGATGATAAAACCCATAATAATATTACACAAATAATAATAACCACAATAGTAATAATAGTAAGGATAATATTCGAAGATAAAATGAAGTAAGGTTTCTACCCTACATCAAAAAAATAAACTTATTAAATAATAATAATAATAATAATAACAATAATAATAACACTAATAATAATAATAAAAGCTAATGAAAAAAATAATGATAATATTACTAATAATAAGACTTGATATTTATAATACCACTACTACAATTCAAAATAGGCACAACAGGGTTTCAACCCTATATAGAATAATAATACCAACAATGAAAAAAAAAATAATAATAATAATAATAATTATTATTATTATTATTATTATTATTATATTAATACCAATCACAAAACAATAATAATAATAGCAAAACTAATAATAAATAGTTATAATAATAATAATAAAATAATTTTAAAATAGTAATAATAGTAATAATAATAATAATAATAATAATAATAATAATAATAATAATAATTATTATTATTATTATTATTATTATTATTATTATTATTAATACCAATCACATAACAATAATAATAATAGCAAAAATAATAATAAATAGTTATAGTAATAATAAAAAAATAATTTTAAAATAGTAATAATAGTAATAATAATAATAATAATAATAATAATAGTAATAACAATAACAACAACAACAACAACAACAATAATAATAATAATAATAATAATAATAATAACAACAACAACAACAACAACAACAACAACAACAACAACAACAACAACAAAAACAAGAACAATATATTAATATTAATAATAAAGATAATAATAACAACAATAATAATAATAAAATCAAATTAAAAATATAATTGTGCTTCAGCCCTCAATATAAATAATAATAAAAACATTACTAATAATAATAATAATACATATTAATAATGAAAATAATAATAATAATAATAGTATTTATATTCAAATAAATGAAATAAAATAAATTAAGGCTTGTAAAAATAGTGAAAAGGGTTAAGAGGGTCTACGGTTCAACCTTAGGCTGGAGGTGATGGGCGGCACTGATGGTGGTGCACAGCGGTGGCGGCAGTGGCCGAAATAAGGGAAGAAAACGGTAAAAGTTGAATGGTGGGAAAAAGATAGGGATAATGAAAGTGGGGGTTGGGGTGTTTAGAGTTGCCCAAAAGGAGAGGGACAGAATAAGGGTGGTGGTGGCGCACGGCGGTGGCGGCGGTGGCGGCGGTGGCTGAAAGAGGAAGAAGAAGAGAAAGAGAGGAGAATAGGGAGGGAGAGGAAAAGAAAGGTAGAGGAAGGTTAAAGGTGGCCTGCAGAATAGAATGGGAGGTAAAAGAAGCTGTGACAGTGGTGGAATTGGTGGCTAAGGATGGTGCGAAGGGCGATGGAGGTGGAGAAATAGGTTGATCGGGAGGGCTACTTACACAGCCGGGGCGACTTGTGCAGGAAAAATCAAGGGAGGGGGAAGGTATGGTTGGGTAGAGAACAATGCAAGGAAGGATTAGGTGGGCAGATTTGGTGTCGTGGTTGGCTAACAGCGACAGGTATGGCGTCTCAAGGGGCGGCGGCATGCAAGGGGAGTTTTTTGGGTTGGGGATCAAGAGCTCAATACCAAGCTCATTATGGGGGTATTTATAGATTTTAGAAGGGAGGTTAGGGTTCTGTGGGTTGGCTACAGGGTAAGGTAGGTAGGGTTAGGGTCACCGGCAGCGATGGTTGGCCGGTGGCAGCAAATTTTGGGGCAGGGATTGTGCGCAAGAAAGAGAGAAAATTGCGTGAGAAATGGGAGGTGGATTGATCTATGCGATCGCTGAATCAGGAAGGAATAGAAAGGGAGGAAAATAGCCGGTCAAAGAGGCGAGATCGGTGGCAAAAAACCAAGATGGGGCGGCGGTGCATACAGGCGCAGGTCGGCATCGGGGAAGGAGAAAGGAAGAAGAAGCAAGGGGGGTTGGGCCGGGTGGTTCAAGGTAGAAAACAAAGAAAGAAAAGAATAGGAGACTGGCCGGGTGACGATCATTAAAACACGGGGGTAAAACGCAGCGTTCAGGGAAAAAAACATAAAACATGGCACTAGGAGAAGGGAGGAGGCGTCGGTCGCGTGGGCTGGGCCGCGCCGAAGGAAAGGAAGGAAAAGAGGATGACTGGGCCGCAGGATGGCCCAGGTTGGGGAGGAAAAAAAGGAAAAGAAGAAGAAAGAAAAACAAAAAAAAAGAAAGAAAAAGGAAGAAAGAAAAGGAAAAAGGAATAGGGAAAAAATAATGGATTAGGTTAATTATATTGATTAGGATACCTAGGATATTTAAATAAAATAATATTTAAATCCTTTTTTAGGCTAATTTAGGATTTTTAAAAGATTTTTCATAAATTTCATTTTAATTAGCAAAACACCCT
Source organism: Tamarix austromongolica (assembly GCA_039764185.1). Lineage (NCBI taxonomy): Eukaryota > Viridiplantae > Streptophyta > Magnoliopsida > Caryophyllales > Tamaricaceae > Tamarix > Tamarix austromongolica. Next base: position 102,525,370 of record CM077819.1, on the reverse strand, counting down.
AATTTTCCTCAATTAAAATATTTATAAAATTCATATTAATTTGGAACTATTTTCTCCTTCTTATTTTAAATAAAATAATTAATTTAATTAATTTTTAAAATACAATCCTTAATTAGCTAAAGTACCCAAATTTCTCCTAATTAAAGTACTTATAAATTTCTTCTTGATTTTCCCTAATTAATTCCTTTTGGTTTTTTAAAAAATAGTTTATTTAATTAATTTTTCTAACAAAACCTTATTTAACTATAATTTTTAACATTATAAATTTTCGGGCATTTCATTACTACCCTCTTAAAAACAAACTTCGTCCCCGAAGTCTCCTACAACTACTAGGGTTAGGGTCGAAAGATTCTAAGCAGATAGGGACACCGTACGAATAATAATGCTTATAAAAAAAGATTATGCCCTTAAGAATAAACTTAATAAGGAATCTACCTTTTGCTTCTCACCGTGGTCGGAATCAAAACGCTTATAAATGAAAAATCCTTTTTGATTCAAAAATGATTGGAAATCAAGAAAAACTTTGTAATTAAAATTCATTTTGAAAATGATACCACTTGTAGTATCAACTTAAAAAGATTAAAATCGGAAGAGCGGTCAAAACATACTTCAAAATCTAATAAAAAATTTGTAAACCAAATTTATTTTTGAAAATGAGTGCGGTCAAAAGGACAACCGCTCTATACCAAATTGTGGTATCAACTTAAGAAGTTTAAAATCAGAAGAGTGTGGTCAAAACCACCTTTGATACCAACTTGTGGTATCAACTTAAAAGTTTCAAAATCAAAAGAGCATGGTCGAAACCAGCTTTGATCCCAAATTGTAGTAACAACTTAAAAAGTTTAAAATCGGAAGAGCGTGGTCAAAACCAGCTCTGATACCAAATTGTAACACCCCAAAATTCACTACTTTTTTTAAAAGCGGAAGAAATTAAAATAGAAATATTTAAATTAAAATCCGTGAATTCTGGGAATAATAATAATAGCAAAACTAATAGTAAAATAGTTATAATAATAATAATAATAATAATAATAATAATAATAATAATAATAATAACAACAACAACAACAACAACAACATATTAATATTAATAATAAAGATAAAAACAACAACAACAACAACAACAACAACAACAACAACAACAACAACAGCAACAATAATAATAATAATAATAATAATAATAATAATAATAATAATAATAATATCGAATTAAAAATATAATAGGGCTTCGGCCCTCAATATAAATAATAATAAAAACATTAATAATAATAATATTTATATTTAAATAAATGAAATAAAATAAATTAAGGCTTGTAAAATAAGGGAAAAGGGTTGAGAGGGTCTACGGTTCAACCTTAGGCTAGAGGTGATGGGCGACACCGATAGTGGTGCACGGCGGTGGCGGAAGTGGCCGGAATAAGGGAAGAAAACGGTAAAAGTTGAATGCTGGGAAAAAGATAGGGAGAATGAAGGTGGGGGTTGGGGTGTTTAGAGTTACCCAAAAGGAGAGGGACATAATATGGGTGGTGGTGGCGCACGACTGTGGTGGCGGTGGCCGAAAGAGGAAGAAGAAGAGGAAGAAGAAGAGAAAGAGAGGAGGAGAGGGAGGGAGAGCAAAAGAAAGGTATGGGAAGGTAGAAGGTGGTCTGCAGAATTGGTGGCTAAGGGTGGTGCGAAGGGTGGCGGAGATGGAGAAATATGTTGATGGGGAGGGCTACTTCGCACAGCTGGGGCGACTTGTGCAGGAAAAATCTAGGGAGGGGGAAGGTATGGTTGGGTAGAGAACGATGCAAGGAAGGATCAGGTGGGCAGATTTGGTGTCGTGGTTGGCCGATGGCGACGGGTATGGCGTCTCAAGGGGCAGCGGCATGCAAGGGGAGTTTGTTGGGTTGGGGATCAAGAGCTCGATACCAGGCTCATTATGAGGGTATTTATAGATTTTAGAAGGGAGGTTAGGGTTGTGTGGGTCAGCTACAAGGTAAGATAGGTAAGGTTAGGGTCACTCGTGGCGATGGTTGGCCAATGGTAGCAAATTTTGGGGCAGGGATTGTGTGCAAGAAAGAGAGGGAAACTGTGCGAGAAATGGGAGGTGGATTGATCTATGTGGTCGCCGAATTAGGGGGAAGAGAAAGGGAGGAAATAGCCAGTCAATGGGGCGAGATCGGCAGCCAAAAACCAAGGTGGGGAGGTGGTGGAGGCGCAGGTTGGCGTTGGGGAAGGAGGAAGGAAGAAGGGCGGTTGGACCGGGCAGTTTAGGGAAGAAAACAAAGAAAGAAAAGAATAGGAGACCGGCCGAGAGACGATCATTAAAACCGGGGGGGAGGAAACGTAGCGTTCAGGGAAAAAAACCACAAAACACGGCGCCGGGAGATGGGAGGAGGTGCCGGTCGCACGAGCTATGCCACGCCGAAGGAAATGAAGGAAAAGAGGAAGAGTGGGCCGCGGGCTGGCCCTTGTCGGGGAAGAAAAAAACAGAAAAGAAGAAGAAAGAAAAAGAAAAAAAAGAAAGAAAAAGGAAGAAAGAAAAGGAAAAAGGAAAAGGGAAAAAAGAAAAATAATGGATTAGGTTAATTAAATTAATTAGGATACCTGGGATATTTAAAAATAATAATATTTAAATAAAATAATATTTAAATCCCTTTTTAGGCTAATTTAGGAATTTTAAAAGATTTTTCATAAATTCCATTTTTATTAGCAAAACACCCTAATTTTCCTCAATTGAATTATTTATAAAATTCATATTAATTTGGAACTATTTTCTCCTTCTTATTTTGAATAAAATAATTTATTTAATTAATTTCTAAAATAAAATCCTTAATTATCTAAAGTACCCAAAATTCTCCTAATTAAAGTACTTATAAATTTCTTCTTGATTTGTCCTAATTAATTCCTTTTTATTTTAATAAAAACAGTTTATTTAATTAATTTTTCTAACAAAACCTTATTTAACTATAATTTTTAACATTATAAATTTTTGGGGCATTTCAATAACGTGTAGATAGTAACTGGTAACTACTAAAGTTTTAATTTATGGCTAATTAAGAACAAAATAATGATTAGTATTAATAAGAAGAATTAAGAAGAATTAAATAATTAGCAACTAATACTAATAGATTTAAAAGTAAATAAAATTATTAGTAACTACTAATAATTCTATCTTTAGATGATTTATTTCTTTATATTACAATATATATTCAATCAATCACCTACTAGATCATAATATGTCATGACCCCATTAAGCATAGACACATCATACATAAAAATGATATCTCTCAAATTATTCTATCACAAAGTAATAATATTTTTCTTCGACTTTGTTAATCCATTGAATGAAAGATATGATTAATTTCATTCCAAACTTATTGAGTATAAGTAAAGAAAATTATATTTGAATCAATAACGTAAGACTTTGAACTTTTCATAGTAAACATCTATCGAGTTTACTAGCTAATGAGTGGATAGGTCTATTATAAATAGTCAACTCTATTGTCTAAATCAAGATAATATAAGTCACACAACTTTTTTTGAACAAAACACAAGTCTTCTTATGTTATTGAAGATTCAAATGATTATTGCAGATGTAGGATCGACAACTACTATAGAGAAGGAGGAAAGAAGATATTCCAATAAGAATTGGTAAAGAATTTAACAAGAAATTCAACCTTTGATTGGCTCCCTATCTAAGATTACTCTAAGTATTCTTAGATAGGGTTATTCAATAACAAAAGAGAGGAATAGCCAAGTGTAATACTTGCATTAGATTTCAAATGATTCATCCATATGTTACAATTTGTGGACAACCATGCTTATATAAGAAGTCTTACATTGTTAACTAGTACACTAATCTAGCCACTTGACACACACACATGGCTAACTAGCACATAAAATATTATTAATAATGTAATTATACCCTATATAATACATGAATCAACAAATGCTATTACAAAGAAAGCAAACTAATTTATACATGAAAACAACTAATAAGAACCCTAATCAAAACAATAATGTTGACTTAAATGTTGACTAGATTCTTTACTTGTTGAGTTAACTTTCATGTATAATATCTCCCTTTGTAATAGCATGTAACACATGAAATCTTATTTATATTGACATCTTAAATAAATTGATCTTCTTCCTGTAAATATGTTACATACGTGCAAGAATGTCTTAAAGTAAACACATTATGGTTATTTATATTATTAATATCATTATCAAATACATATAATGTGATCAGTTCCAAAATCAAGTGTGCCGAATCATTATTACCTTGTTGATCTATGGATGCTCCTACATTAGAACATAGTTGATTCTCAAGTTTGTGTTCATTTCAGCCATAAACACCAATTGGTTTTATGATTTCTTTAGAGAATCTATGCTTATTAAAATCTTACAAAAGTGGCCCCTTCCCACTCACATCGGTGATATGCTTATTATTATATTCTTAGATACTCCACTTGAATGTATCAAGTTATAGGGATCATTAAAAACATAGCTTAACCTTATATTTTTATTTGCATTGTTTCATCATAGAAATGGATAGACAAAAAAAAGAAGCTTTTCCCATGCAACGTCGAGTCATCCATAATTCAATTATCCCATTGAACCTAGATAATGGTATCTTCAGTCAACAAAGTTATATTGCCTCCATAGTGAATGTGTTTGTGTGTGTGTATATATATATATATATATCCATAGGCATTAAGCCTATTCTCGTCAATGATCTTTCTACTTTCGCTCTAATTAATGTCTTTGTAAGAAAATTTGTAACATTATCTATTGACTTAACATTGTCAAGTGAGATAATTACACTAGAAAGAAACCTCCTAAAGGTATTATTTCTATGATGAAGATATCTAGACTTACCATTATATATCTTACTCAATGCCCTACAACTAATAAATTAATTATTATAATGGATATGTAAGGGTTAAATTGTTTTTTTCCCAACATAGGATATCTTCTAGGAAATCTCTAATCCATTAAGCTTCTTCCTTAGATTCATCTAAAATAACGAAATCAAGCTCCATTTCAACCTTATGATGAATGTTTTTTTGATTATTTATAAGATAAAGCACCACTTCCAAGTGTTAATACTTATGCACTAGTAGACTTAGAGTTCCTAGAATCTGATATGTAATTTGCATCAGTGTAACATTCTACCATTGCTGAATATAAATTTTTGTGCAATCTAAAGTTCTTGGTGTACTTTATATATTTTAGAACTCAAATGATCACCTTTCAATGTTACCTACTAGGGTTATTCGTGTAATGACTCACCCTATTAACTACATTAACAATATCAAGTCACGTGTAATTCACGAGATTCATGATACCGTGAATTATATATGAAAAGTTTAATTTTGAAATACTAATACTAGTACTTTTCATCAAATGAATATTCACCTTTAATGGTGTATTAGTTGAGCTATTATTTTACCCCCTAAATCGATCATATATTTTTTCTACGTAGTGACATTGAGACAATACTATCCCACTAGATGTTCTAGAAATCTTAATTCCTAATATAACATTTTTAAGACCCATATCTTTTATATCAAAACTCCTAGTGAGTGTACTTTTGGTGTTCTTAATAATATCATCATTACTACCAATTATATGCATATCATCTACATAGAGACATATTATAACGTAACCTTTGTGAGCATCTTTGATATAAACACATTTGTCAGAGTTAGTTATTTTGAAGCAATATGACAATATTACATCGTTCCATTTCTTATGTCATTTCTTTGGTGCATATTTTAATCTATAAAGATTTAACAAGGTAAAAAACCTTTTTTTTTCCTGAATTGGAGTAATGAACGCTTTAGTTTGTACCATATAGTTATCTTCATCTTTTTCGTTATTCATGTAATACCCGTTCCTAAAATCTTTCCAAAACGTGTATTGATTTAAAATAAATTAATTTTTCTTTTGAAAAGGAATTAAAATTATAATTAAGATACAAATTTAGGTGTACTGATTGATTGTTACCCACAAAGATTGACATACTTATTCTCGAAGAACTAGTTGACTGGTTAGCTTATACCAATTGACTAGCTATCATGTGAGTTCATATGCTTTTATGATTTTGATTAGAATATATTTGTTTTAATAAGCATATTTTGGTGCTTTGGTATTATTTTTATATTATTTAGACCATTCTATGATTTTATTTAGCTAAAAGTTTCCAAAAAGTACTTTTTGAGGCATACCTCACCTTCTCCCTTCTCCATCACCTTCCTCTGTCTCTCTCTTAGCAGCTTGCTTGTGTGTTTGGATTCAAGTATGCCTTCCCCAACTTATTAATCTTCTATCATGTCTCTCCTAGAATACACTCAACCTTCGTCACACCATCATGTCTTCTCTTACATCCTTTGTTGCCTACACCCAACCATGGTAGTCTTGTCTCTCTCTTTAGTGGATTTCGACCAGCTTCATCCTCTTTACACTCCATCCTTGACTCATTTTCACCTCTCAAATTTTGTTCTTGCTATTTTCTTCCTTTGCTTTCGTAAAGTTTACTAAGAGTTGAGTACTCTCTATTTTTCTTTCTTTTTCCTTTATATTAAGAAAAATAGAGGTTTTCTCTTATTTTCTTCCCTCCTTGTTTGAGTTATTTTATCCCTTTTATTCTTCTAATTTTTCTTTAATTCTCCCTTATTTCTCTTAATCAAGGAAGGGTTAAGGTTTTGAGAAAGGTTGAATATTCTCGATTTATTTTCCTTGAAATTATATTTTTGAGAAAAGGTTGAGTTTTACTTTTGTTGCCTTCTTCTTCTTCTTCTTCTTCTTCTTCTTCTTCTTCTTATTCTTCTTCTTCTTCTTCTTCTTCTTCTTATTATTATTATTATTATTATTATTATTATTATTATTATTATTATTATTATTATTATTATTATTATTATTATTATTATTATTATTATTATTATTATTATTATTCTTCTTCTTCTTCTTCTTCTTCTTCTTCTTCTTCTTCTTCTTCTTCTTCTTCTTCTTCTTCTTCTTCTTCTTCTTCTTCTTCTTCTTCTTATTATTATTATTATTATTATTATTATTATTATTATTATTATTATTATTATTATTATTATTATTATTATTATTATTATTATTATTATTATTATTATTATTATTATTATTATTATTTTCTTTGATTTTAATGTATTTTTAAAAAGGAATTTTAATGGTTTTGACTCTTGATTCTCTTAGGAATCAAAGTCTTGGTAGACAACTGTAAAGTTATGAGTTTTGTGCTACAATAATTGCTTCAAGGTAAGGCATTCTTATCTTTAATTTGAATGAGGTTATTGTTGCTTATTGTGGTGCCATGTTCTTGGTGTGTTTCTAAATTGAGCATAAACTAATTTTATTCTATAATTTAAGCATATAGTAGAGTTTCTTCCTATAATTTAAGTATAAGGTTCTCTGATTTCATGTATAATTTTGTATGATTTCATTTACATGCCTACATTACCATGCGTCAATTGGATTCTATGTGTGCAACATGTCTCTTTATATGTTTTATGACATAAAAGAATGGTAGGATTAATATGATAAAGCTTGGTAAATCTTAGTGTGTGTATCACAGGTCTGGGTACTATTTTACACAAATCAGTTGATCGGTTCAATGATTCCATCGATTGGTTTTGTGAATAGTTATACAATTTGAAATTTTTGATTGGTTGGTTGCGAGATCATTCGATTGGTTTGGCAAAACAATCAACTGGTCCCTACAAATAGTCGATCTGTTTGCCAAATCCATCGACTAGTGACCTCGTAACTAAAGTAATTGGGCATTTGCTTAGATATATCAACTGGTTTGACCAAACCCATTGATTGGTTTCCTATTAATAGTTGATCGGTAACCAGTAGACTAGTTTAAGGGACCAATCGATTAGGCCAGCTACATTCCACTAGGTTATTTCTTAATTATCGATTCTTCTTTTTGAAATTTTATGTTAATGCCTCCATGTATTTACAAAAATTAAATTATGATTACAACCATGTTTACCTTGGAATTAATAAGAATTATAATGATAGTATTTGGGACTTGCATCGGTTAAGTTTGGTGCCATCTCTAAATAGCTGGTTAGTGGTATTTATGCCTTGTGATGTATTTGGTGTTATCACTTGGAAAAACCCAATTTGAATAATAATAAAATTTATTTTTGTTTGATATTATCATTTGGAAACACTTAATTTGGATGATAGTGGAATCAATTTGTGATGTATTTGGTGTTATCGATAACACTTAATTTGGATGATGGTGGAATTAATTTGTGATGGTGTTATCACTTGTAAACACCCAATTGGTTGTCTATGGAATTAATCTATGATTTTTTATATCACTTGGTAATTAATAATTATGACTTAAGATTTTTTTGACCATTTTTCTCCGAATCTTAGGGTAGCTGACCAGGAGTTAGTGGGCGGATCACTCTATGGTTATATTTTTACTTAGTACCTATTTCCTTCTCTACTAGGTTGCGGTCGGTAGAGTATATGCACATATCTTTTAGGTATATGATTATATTATGGTAGGATGACATAGCATCGGTGTCCAGCTTGGGTGGGTAAGGTATCCCTATTCAAGACCCTTGGCACTTTGTATTGTCCATTTCTTAGGTGAGTGTGGTATCCCAACATTTTAGCCCTCACGATGGAGGCATTCAAGGTATGGTGGGTGAGATATCCCAGTAAAAGCCTCCTTGATGTACTTCAACCGCCTGTGGTATCTTAATTTGTGTTAGCCTTCGTGGCATATGCATTTGATTTGTGGTGGGTGTGGTATCCTCAGAGAAAATGTTCTTCGATGTATCCTAATCTCGTGTGGTGGGTGCGGTATCCTATTATGTTTGTATGCTGCCATGAATTTTGTTCATGGTGGAGAAGTAGGCATGGTTGAATGAATTATCTTAATAACTGAATATTATGTGATCACTAAGGAAGACTTATAATATGGATTACATTATGTGGTTATGATGAGCTTACCGTATTACTATTCTTCCATGGTTTCCATGCAAGCATTCCTTGTTTTATTACTACCATGAGCTAGAGTGTTAATTTATATTAGTATGCTTATCACCATGCTAAAATATAACTTCAATGTGCTGCATGAGCCTTATCATATTTAGATAGCTTATTTTACCAATACTTCACTATATTGATATTGTACTTGTGTTGTCACTGTGATGATCCGGATTCTAGTTTAAGGAGCAGAGGATGTTTTGTAGGGGTATAATTCTATGTTAAAGTATGATGAGGATGATGAAATGGGCCCAAAGTTGGTCATTGGTTGGAGTTGGAGATTTATATTTTTTCCTTAAGAGTTAGGCCAACCAACTAGATGTATTTTTCCTACTATGTTGGGAAGTTCTTGTTCTTCCATTTATTTAAGCTCTAGCTTTGAATCCTATATTTGGATTTTATAAACTCTCATAATCCTTCTTATGTATGTTATTGTTCTCAACTTTGTTATCATTAATATTATAGTAATATTATTATGAGCATGCATCCTTTCATTCGTTGTTCTATTTTTCCTTGCATCAAACATGGGTTAGGTGATTATCATACCTCTCTTATGATTGATGTGGTAGTAAAATCTCTCACTTTTACTTTTCAAATATTTCTGCATTGTCTTCAAAATAAAATTTTCTGGTTCAAAAATTGGGCGTGTTATAATTCAAGAATGTTGTTTGTAAATCCATTTGATGTATTTCTAATCCTATTACAACTGCTATTGCAAAAAGCATACATATGGACATAATTCTTGTAACTAATGAGTACATGTCTAAAAAATTAACATCTTCCCATTTCTTGTAGGTCTTATCTATAAGCTTAGTTTTTCATTTATCAATAGAACCATATAACTTTAGTTTCTTCTTTAATATCCACTTACATCCTAGGGGTTTATTCCCAAGATGAAAGTCCACTACTTCCCATGTGTGGTTTTGCATAATGGATTCAATCTCACTATTTATTACTTCTTTCAAATAAGTAGATTAAGGAGAAAATATAACTCCTTTGAATGTTTGAGCTCATTTTCTAACAAATATGCTAGATAATCTAGTCCAAACGATTTTGAAATCCTAGCTCTCTCACTTCATCTAGGCTCATTTGGATAAACCTCTTTGTTCCTTTTACTAATATGATTTCTTAACATCTTTAGTGAAATTGGCTCACTATTCATTTTGTTGGGGAAATATTTTCAAAGAATATACCATGCCTTGATTTTATAATGATGTTGACATAAATGCTATGAACTTTTGATTTATGAAAAAGAAAATAATATGCATTACTATTATGCACACAATTAATAAATGTACAATAAGTGGTATTTGATCTTAACTTGACCTTTTTAGCTTTGGAACTATTACTTTTTTGAAGCACCTCCACACTTTTAAGTATTTGTAGTTAGTTATGTGATCTTTCCTTAATTCATATGGAATATTGTGGGTTTTATTATGAGGTATCTTATTGAGAATGTAATTTGTAGATAATAGGCTCTCCCCATAAGTTTTGTGGTCATCCAAAACTAATCAACATGGCATTCATCATATCCTTTAAGTAACTACTTTTATGTTCTATAATTCCATTAGATTGAGGCACATAAGGATTTAAAAGTTAGTGAATAATACCATGTTTTGAATAAAAAAATTTAGATAGGTATTCGTATTCATTTGCTTTATCATTTCTTATTGCCTTAATCTTTTTGCCAAGTTGATTTTCAAATTCTGTTTTGTAGTGTTTAAGCACCTTAATTGCTTCATCTTTTTTTTTTTCATAACAAATATATGTAGCAATATTGTGTCCAATCATCTATGAAAGTAATGAAATACGTTTTTTTTACCACTTTTAGTTTGCAGAAATTTTAAATCACACACATTGGTTTGAATTAAATCTATAGGTTTGTGTTCTTTTCAACATAATGAAAAGGTTTTCTTAAGATTTTGGCCTCAACTCATACTTCACAGTTATGATTAGGATTAAATTCATGTTTGGATAGAAAATATAAATTCATTTATATAAAAATGGTACCATAATTAACATGTCCTAATATTTCATGTAAAATATTAAAGGGCTCAAGCATATAAGAAGAAGAAATACACTTATTATTAATAATTGCTTTGGGTACAATAGTCATTGTATTTATCTTAAAGAGCCCATTATTAATATATTCCTTTCTTACAGTATTTCATTCTTAGTAAGTATAAAATGATCAAATATAAAGACTAACTTAAAACTATTCCTACTAAGTAGAGATCCTGAAACCAAATTCTTTTAGATCTTTAGTACATCAAGCACATTATCCAAAGTAAGATTCTTTCCACTTGTCAACTTGAGTATTACATTTCCATGACCGCTTACCTTAAAACATGAAGCATCTTCCATAAATAGTTTTCTTCACCATCTTCAACAAATTGATGCTCAAAGAACATCCACTTATTACCATATATATGGCGAGTGGATCCATTATCAACCTACCATTCCTTAGAATTGCCAATGAGGTTGCACTGTGACACCGCTACTGAGAGGCTAGCAACATTAAGATATCATGATATCTAATCTATCTCCATGAAATTTAAACTAGCATTGTTTTTCTTATACTTTTCCAAATTATAATAACCCTTTCACAATATCCTTGTTTGCCACATTGATAACACTTTCCCTTTAATTTCTTATAGACTTTAGGTCTTTTGTTGAAATCATCTCTATTGAATCCATTAAAAATCTATAAAATAATGTCATGAAAGGGACTTCTAAGAATTTATGTGATGTGGAAGATTCTCTTCAATAATATTATGCAAAATTTAGGATCTTTTTTGAAGGATTACAAAGTTACAAACTACATCAACCAAATCAATTTTCCACTTGATTATTTATGATACTTCAAATGCTTTGATAGGGTGGATTCGATCTATAACAAGATTTACTTCTTTCTAATGATAAACCTTCTATTTTTCAATAGAAAACTCTTAATGCTCCTCAATACTTTTAATTGAATAGGGTGATGAGAAGAAGAAAAACACACCTCTCGTGTAGCTCTCTCTCTAATTTACCAATGAACTTTTCTTTCATCTATCATCTAATGTGTTGAAATCATTTAGGACAAGGTATATGTAACACCCCCAAATTTACTACTGAAAAATTTCGTTTAATTTCAAAAAGTTTGACAGAAATAAAAGATAACACTTGTATATTTAGGGGCATTACCGCCACACTTAATACCATAACGGTTCACTCCTACCGTCCTGGTACTAAATGCTAAGGCTAGACCAGATTAACCATCAAATACAAGTTGATAACAAAACACAGTCATAAGTAAAACACGAGTCATACAGAATCCGAGTGCGGAAAGTCAAAGTACAATCCAAAGGTATAGTTTTAAGGTTCCAAAAGTTGAAACATCGTACATCAGAAATAGACTAACTTAAAGGAATAAGAAAGATAAAGTGAACAATAGACTCCGACCACATCACTCTCGACCCCCAAGCTGGGTCCAGAATCAACTCTTGGTCCCGCCCGATGCCTCATAAGCGTCGTAGGCATCGAATATAGAGTCACCTACCTGCACTAAATCAGAGGGGCCTTCTGCTTATGGGAATGAGCAGCACCCATGAAACGGGTGGTCAGTACGCTTCATACTGAGCAAGGTAACCGAATAACTAAGGCCAAACAGACAAGGTACACAATACATGCATGATCATATAGGCACATAAAACAATACAGATAGTGAGGCCGATTATGTTCCAATTAGACTTATCCTTTTAATCTCTTAATATCGTACTCAATTTCACATACTCTTTATTAATCCATGTGAGTGCAGGAGCCCCACTATTATAGCCGGAGGACCGAAGATACGTATAGGGCAAAATGCTCCTGACCACTATTATTTGTCGGTGGTTCGGTCTCCAGGGCAAAAAGCTCCTGGCCACTATTATTTGTCGGTGGACCGGTCTGGCCCCGACTCACATGGTGTTCCACTGTAAGTATTTAGTATCTTCCCCATGTCTTATCGATTTTACGTTTGGTTTGCTGAGCACGGAATCCCCCACTATTATAGCCGGTGGACCGGAAATATATATAGGGCAAAACGCTCTTGGCCACTATTATTCGCTGGTGGATCGGTCTCCAGGGCACCCCGGCTCCTGGCCACTATTATTCGCCGTTTGACCGGTCTACGCCCGGCTTAGCATCTTCCTCTTTAAGTGATTAGTATTTTATTGTATCTTTTTCAAGGAAATCTGCCCTAGACATGCATGACTAACTTTAGCTATACTTATCCTCCCAAGAGGGCCCGTCTCATATCGTGAGACCGCTGCACCTCCTAACTCGCTCGACATCCTTCCCTTAATCAGCTTACTCACTCCGGGAACCTGTCTCCTAAGTGTGTGGGTCTAGGCCCACCACCTTATACCCCAAAGTCCACTCACCACCTTCCCTTAGGGTTTTCTCCAGAAACCCTAACTTGGGCCTATGTGGCCCACCCTTTTCTACCTCGTACATCCAGAACCATTCTTGCACCCCTACACATCACGACCCTTCGGTTCAACCCTCACTTCATGTCACCCTCATCCTCACTTATTATTTTAATTCTTCCCTTTTTCTTCATGTCACCCTCTAAGCTCTAGCCTAGTCTCCTACGCACCCTTATTTTGGTCTACGTACTATTTTTTGCTCGAAGCCCCCAAACACCCAAATGACACTTCTCTTACCTTCCACACACCCCAAGGCATCTTTCTGTATGTAAGGTTCGCCTCCATGTGGACCTTAACCACCCCATGCAAACCCTAGTTTCTTCTATTCCCTTCACTAGCCAACTTACTTCCCCTTGGTTATCTTTCTTTCCAAATTTTCTTTTTCATGTCCCCAAACTACATCACCACATCAAATACCCTATCATGCATGTCCTAAGGCCACATCATATCATAACTTGTAGCACATCCACATTAATACATAACAAAAGCGATCACATAGACGCACCTTGAATCCAAACTGCGCTACACATAAAACAGGTAAGATAATGACATTTAAAACACGACACATAATCATGCGAGGCATCCAAGGCAAGTAGTTCACATATCACACAAGCGGCCTTAGTTAGACCCTTACCTAAATCGGCGCCGAGCTTGGAGCACACTCCTATGCCTCCCAGAAGTTTTCACTCGATTCACCTATAAGAGGGAAATACTATAGGTTAATCTCCCTCTATTGGAATTATTAAAATCCCTATCTTACCCCTATCATGGCCTAATACTAAGGCTAATATTAATAATTAATAGTTTATAAATAAAAAGGTAGGGTTATTATTATTCTTAAGACAGTTAATCAATTTTCCCACTAATCGAAGTAAGTCTTGGTATATTGACAGTATTATGGTAAGGGTTCCAATAATGTTATTAATAGCACTAATAATAATAGGAATACTAATAATAATGATAGTAGTAATGATAATAATGATGACAATAGTAATCAAAATCATAATAGTAATAGTAGTAACAATAATAATAATAATGCTAATATTAACAACGATAATAAGGTTAATAATACTAATAATAGTAATAGTGAAAATAGTGATAATAGTAATAGTAATAATAATAATAATAATGATAATAATAGTAATAGTAATAATAATAGTAATAATAATAATAGTGATAATACAAATCATAATAAGAATACTAAATTAATAATGTTAAAGAATAAGAATAATAATAATAATAATAATAATAATAATAATAATAATAATAATAATAATAATAATAAGGATAATAACGATGGTAGTAATGGTTAAAGTAATAAATATGGGGAATATAACGATAATTGTAATAATAATAATAATAATGATGATGATGATGATGATGTTGATAATAATAATAATAATAATAATAATAATAGTAATAATAATAATAATAATAATAATAATAATAGTAATAATAATAATAAGAGTAAGAACAACAATAGAAATAATAATAACCGCCGTACCCAGGATAATAATAATAATGATAATAATAATAATAGTAATAATACTAATAGTAGTAGGAACACTAAAATAATCATAATAATAGAGGTAATAACGACATTAGTCATAGTTAGAGTAATAAATATGGTAATAATAATAATGATAATGATAATAATAATAATAATAATAATAATAATAATAATAATAGTAATAGTAATAATAATAATAATAATAATAATAATAACTTAACAAGGTTCTAGTATTAATTAATACCATTAATTAGAGGTTCTTAGGGGTAATGTTAGGACCTAATAATAATAATAAGGGTAGTAATAATAGTAATTATAGTAATAGTATTAATGATAATAATGATAATAATAATCATAATAAAATTAAAAATATTAGTTAATAGTATTAAAAATCATTAATACTTTTATTATTCAGGATCTAGGGTTCAAGGAGTTGGGCAACCTGGCTGGGGTGGTGGTGCCGGTAGTGGCGCAACGGCGGCGGTGGAGGGAGGATGAATTGGGGAAAGTGGATGTGGAGGCTAGGGGAGAGGAAACTAGAGGAAAGTGGAGGTGTAGGGTGGTAGAGCAGGAACCGCTGGTTATTTTGGGGGGTAGGGGTGGTGCTGCAAGCGGCGGTATGGGCGGCGCTGGTGGCGCGAGGGGGTCGAATGGGTTGTTCGGGGAGGCAATTTTGCACGGCCGAGGTGCCTCGTGCAGTGCAAGGCAGGGAGAGCTAGTGGCTTGGTTGTGTAGAGGGCGGTACAGGGAGGATTTTGGTGGCAAGGGCAGGTGGTAGAGGCGGCTGAAGGTGGAGGAAAGGACGGCTGGCGGTGGGGTGGCACACGGTTTGATTTTTTTCTGGGTTCCAAATTTCGAACCCGATCAAGGCGGCCTTCGAGGCTATTTATAAGCCAATTGGGACTGGAAAACGACAAGGGTGCGAGGGAGAGTAGGGGGGGTTAGGGTTATGGCGTTGTCCGGCGAGACTGGCCGGCGTAGGGGTCTGCAGTTGTTGACCATGATCTGTCGAGGAGGGAGAGGGCTTGCATGCGAGAGGGGCTGAATTTTTTGGTCAAATCCACAGGGGAGACAACGAGGAGGAGAGGGGAAAAATGACCGGTGAAATGGCGCGGCGTTGCAGGCTATCTTTTCTGGCGAAAATTTCGGTTGCAGGTGGGCGGAAGGTAGAAGATGAAGTGCAGGGGGTGGACCGGCGGTCCAGTGGAAAAGAAAACGAAAGAAAGAAAAAGGCTGAACCGGCCAGGAGAAAGGGGAAGGAGGTGCGCGGGGGAGTTGGGACGCGTAGGGGTGCTGGGCCAGCAGGCCGACCCAAGTCGGGGGAGTTAGAAAAAAGAAGGGAAGGAAAGGAAAGAAAAGGAAAAAGAGGGGGAAAAGGAGAAAAAGGAAAAAGGAAAAAGAAGAGAAATTAGTGGTTGGATTAATTAGTATGATTTGGGTAATTTGGGATGTTTAATAAAATATAAATATTTAAATAATAATTAAATTCTCTTTTTAGGTTAATTTAGGGATTTTTGAAGGAATTTTCTTAAATTCCATTTTAATTAACAAAACACTCTAATTTTCTCCAATTAAATTATTTATAAAGTTTATATTAATTTAAAACTATTTTATCCTTCTTAATTTAAACAAGGTAATTTATTTAATTAATTTCCTAATAATCCCTTATTTGGCCATGATTTCCTAAATTAGGGTTTTGGGGTATTTCAGTATATATATGCATGCACCCATATAGGCCAATTCATTAATAAGCCCACTAAGCAGCCCTTATTAATAAAAGAAAACTCTAATGCATAGCACACTACATATATTAAAGGTTACAATGACAATTTACAAGTATTACAAAGTATGCAACAAAAATGACAAAGCTATATAACTTAATAATGCAATATATAGATATAATCATATATAATTAAAATTTGTAGTCATGTAGCCTTATTCTTTCTTGCACTTTGTAATTCTTTTAATCCATTGTAATTTCCTTATATGTCAAAGATCTTCAAACATGAACTTCATGAATTTCTTGCAAACATTTACAATACCAGCAAGACTTATTTGACAAAATATTAGAATCATAAGAATTTTCAAGCATAATTGGTTCCATCTCCAATTATGCTAATACTTATTATTCTTCATCATTTAAAGAAGAATATTGAGAGTTTTCTAGAGATTCTTCTGCATCATTTTCCTGTTATAAGAAGAATTTTCCTTCAAATTAGCATTACTATAGTAAGGAGATAAGTTACTAATGTTGAATGTCCTGGATACTTCTCCATAATGTTCAGGCAATTCAAGTTCATATGCGTTATTTCCAAATTTTCTTAAGGTTTTGAATGGACCATCAACTCTTGGCATTATTTTATTCTTTCTTATATTTAGAAATATTTTTTCTCTCAAATGCAACCATACAAAATCTCTTTGTTTAAACACTTGTTGAATTTTATTTTTCTTAGCTTGAGCTTGGTATTTAGCATTTGATTTTTCAATGTTTACTTTCTTTTTTTGATGAAGTTTTTTTTTAAAGAATTCGATTCTCTCCTTGACATCATAATTATTTATATCTCCTCTTTTAAATGAAAACATATCAATGGATAGATATGGATTAACCACATAGATAACCTCAAAAGGAATTGTTTGAGTTGTACTAGAAGGACTCTTATTGTATGCAAAATCATCATGCACAAGCTTTATATCCCCATCTTTAATACTCTTATTCACTAACCCTTGTAGCAAAGAACCTCAAGTTCTATTGATCACTTTGGTTTAACAATCTGTTTGTAGATGATGAGAAATACTAAACAACAACTTAGTATTTAACATGTGCCAGTGTCTTCCAGAAGCAACTAAAGAACTTTACATCCCTCTCTGATACTATACTTTTAGGAACTCCATGTAACCTCACTATTTCTTGAAAATATAATATAAGTCTGCTACATGTGTTGCATTATCAGCCTTGTTGCAAGGTATAAAATGTTCCATATTAAAAAATCTATCCACTGCCACAAGAATAGAATCTTTACTCATTTGTGTCCTTGGCAATCCTAATATGAAATCCGTGCTAACACTTTCCCAAAGTTGATCAGGTACTAGTAAAGGAGTATACAAACCCTTATGGAAGAAACTTTTACTTTTTTGACAAGTTACACATCTTCCTATAATTATTTGTACTAATTTTATCATCCATGGCCAGTAGAAATTTTCTTGTAGTATTTCCATGGTCTTATGAATTCTAAAATGACCAGCTATACCTACCTTATGTAATTCTTTAATAAGTAAATCACATACACTAGAATGAGGTATACAAAACTTATTAAGTTTAAAGAGATAGTCATCTTGTAGTAAATAATTACCAAAACTACCATTCTTTTTGCACATAATATAGACACCAACAAAAGTTTCATCCTTATCATACAATTCCTTTAACATGTCAAATCCCAATAACTTAACACCCAACATGACTAATATCATGGATCTACAAGACAAAACATCTGCCGCGACATTTTCTTTACCATCGAAATGCTTAACATAAAATATGAAGGATTGTAAGAAACAAACCCATTTGCATGCCTTAGATAAGAAACTACTTTTCTTTTTCCCATGAAAATATTTCAAACCCCTCATGGTCCAAGTGTAAGAAAATGGTTTAGGCCTTAGGTAATGACTCCATGTTTTCAGACTTTGTATGATGGCATAGAACTCTTTGTTGTACATGGAATAATTCAACCTCGCTCCATTCAATTTCTTACTAAAAAAACCAATAGCTCGTTTTTCCTGTGATAGTACACCTCCTATTCTTATCCCACTTGCATCACATGTAACTTCAAATACTTTATCAAAGTTGGGTAAAGCTAGTACTAGTACATTGCATAGCTTATTCTTCAAAGTTTGGAAAGCCTTAGTTACATACTCACTCCAATTAAATGAACCTTTTTCATGAGTTAGGTTATCGATGCTGCAATAGTAGAAAAATACTTAATGAATCTCCTATAGAAACTTTCCAAACCATGAAAACTCTTCACTTCATGAATATCCTTAGGTGTTGGCTAATCCTTAATAGCCAAAATTTTAGTGGGATCAACTTTAATACCTTTAATACTCACTATGTACCCAATGAAAACTATACTTGAAAGCATAAAGTCACACTTCTCCATTTGTCCAGAGAGTTGAGTCCCTCAATTTATCAAATAATTTCCTTATATGAATCAGATGGTCATGTTTACTTCGACTGTACACAAGTATATCATCTAAGTATGCTATGATAAAAACTCCAAGAAAATTTATAAGAACTTTCATTTATTAGTCTCATGAATGAACTTGGTACATTGCATAAGTCAAAAGGCATCGCCATACACTCACAAAGACCATACTTAGTTGTGAATGTGGTTTTCCACTCATCCCCCTCTCCAATACTCATCTGATGGTATCCTCTTCTTAGATCAATCTTAGAGAATACCTATGCTCCACATAACTCATCCAGCATATCATCCAATCTTGGCATTAGAAATCATTATTTGATAGTGATATTATTAACAACCCTTGAGTCAATGCACATGTGCCATATACCATCCTTTTTAGGAATTAGTAATGTTGGCACACACACGGACTCATGATTTCCCTCACATACCCTTTCTTTACGAGCTCTTAGATTTTTTTTTCTAACTCCTTAGCCTCCTCTAGATTTCATCTATATGTGGGCCTATTAAGTAAGGACACACTAGGAAGTAAATCTATGACATGTTTTATTCCCCTTATAGGTGGCAATCTAGGTGGTAATTCATTAGGAAAAATATCACGATATTCATCAAGAAGTTTATATAATTGAGGATTGTCATTATCTCTCTCCCCTTGTAGAGATTCTTTCATGACCATAGCATAATAAATACCTTATTATAGAATATATTTGACCATAGCTTTTATATGCAACAATAAATTCTTATTATTCTCGACTATGCTCTCCTTATCATTTTTATAAGGTTTAAGTTTATCCTTCGCATTATCCTTTTCAACTAGATATTCATTAGTAATACCATTGTGAATAGAGTTCTTGTTATATTTCCATTGTCTACCTAATAAAATTCCATATGCATCCATAGGTAAAACATTGCATAACACCTCAGCGTGGGAGTTATCAATTTTGAACGATACAAGGGTTTGTTTTATTACCTTGACTCCCTTATCCTTATTCAACCATTGAAGAGAATACATTTTGGGTGTGGTGTAGTTTTCAACCTCAAATCCTTAACCATCCTCTCATTAGCTACACTAGTACAAGATCCACTATCAATGATAATATGACAAACCATATCTCCTACTTTCCCTTTTGTCTTAAATATCTCCTTCCTCTGCATAGGTTAGTAGATTATGCTTGAAGTGCTCTCTCTAAGACATGAAAAGCACTTTCTTCTTCCTTAGATTCACTAGAAGCTTCCTCAAAAGGCTCAAATTTAGGATTTTCTTCACATGTTTCCATGGCTTCAATCTCTTGTATAGATAACATACTCCTCAACACTTAGTAGTCCCTATCTAAAAGTATTTAATTTGATATAGTTATATTGTTCATAGTATTTAGGGATAAATTTATTCCTTATATGTTTCTTAAGTTTCTCCCAAGATTTTATCTTTTATTTATCCTCTCGTTCCCTAGTGCTCTTTACATTATCATACAATATTCTAGCAAACTTCTTAAACTGAAGAGTTGTTAGTTTACACTTTTTGCTCGTCTTGATAATCCTTAAACTCAAAGATATCCTCCACTCCATTTAACCACTCAAGAAATGGTCCACATCAAGTTTACCATCAAAGTCGGGAAGATCAAGCTTAATGCCCTTATCCTCCTTTTGATGGTACTTAGGTTGATAATCATAGAGCTTCCTATTACTTCCACTCCCTATAGAATCTTATTCATAGTCCATTATTGAAATCAAATACCTTCCCTTAATTGGATTATTTTATTTTATAGCACTCCCAAATCTATCCCCATAGAATTATCTATGTTCTCGAGCATTTTGGACCGAATCTTGTTCAACTAACCTAGACTCTAATTTTTGAATTTGTGTTTGTATAGTAGATAGTTTTCTAATTTGTGCATTAGTGGCATCCAAATTATTGAAATTTTTTTGAATAGCATCAAACATGGCTTGGAAATTTTATCCCCCCTCAATTATTTGATTACCCAAGCACTATACCAATTGAGTTTCACTTTTAGTTTTAATTGATTAAAACCGAATCACCTTACCCCCACTATATAGTTCTTATTTGGTTTTTGTATAATAATTTGAGTTCAATGAACAAAAAAAAAACAAATGAACCACAAATCACTACAAAAACATAAACACTAAAACCAACCTTGCTAAATTCTTGTTATAGAATTATGCAAAATTTCTTTGAAAACCCTACTCAAAACACTTAAAACGTTTGTACATGCATTCGAATGAGTCAAGTTAAAATTTCATGAAAGTAAAAGTAATAATCCAAACTACACTAATTCCACTTGATAATGAAACACCAAATTCAAATACACTTTCACCAAAACACATACCTTATACAAAAAAAAGTGCACACACACTTCTCGACTACTAACTCCAAATCAAACACATCTTTATGTCATGTACACTTAGATCTCTGAACTCCCATATATGATCAAAAAATGTGACAAAAAAACAAATAATTCCTAATAATTTACGTTTTCATGCAAAAAAAAATTCTAAACTCACACGTTGAAATTCATGCATATCATACGCATAAACTTCTACATACAAATTCAACACAAAACTTCATACTTAATGGCAGCCTTAACATGCAGCAATACTCAAGATTCATGCAAGATCCTGCTATTCGATGCAAGATTCACGTGTAACATACAAGTTTTCACAAATATTCAACAACAACAACTCATCAAGATTTAAAAGAATCTATCAAGATAAATCAAGAACCTTACTCGAACTTCAAAGAAAGTGGGTTATGGTTGTCAAACTTGGACGATTGTTGTACCCTTTGCAATTTTTCCTTCAAATGTGCTATGATATAAATTTTAATGTGGAAGATAATCTTGAACTATCTTCTACAAAATCAAGGATATTTTTTGAGGATTACAAAGTCAAAAACAACATCAACCAAATTAATTTTCCACTTTATTATTGATGATACTTCAAATGGTTTGATAGGGTGGATTAGATCTATACCAAGATCTAATTCCTTCAACCGAGTAAAATTATATTTTTCAATAGAAAAATCTTTCTACTCCTCAATAATCTCCATTGAAATAGGAGAAAAGAAGAAGAAGAAGAAAAGCACACTTCTCATGTAGCTCTCTCTCAATTCACGAATGAAATTTTATTTCATCTGTCATGTAATGTGTCAAAATCATTGAGTATAAGGTATATATATATGCATGCACCCATGTAGGCTGTTTCATTAATAAGCCCACTAAGCAACCCTTATTAATGAAACAAACCTCTTATGCATGGCACACTACATATATTAAAGGTTATAATGAAAATTTACAAGTATTACAAAGTATTAAACAACAATAAAAATTTAAAGCTACACAACTTAATAATGTAATACATAGATATAATCATATGTAATTAATCTCTGTAGTCTTGTAGCCTTATTATTCCTTACACTTTGTAATCCTTGTAATCCTTTGTCAATGCCTTTTATATCAAAGATCTTCAAGCATGAACTTCATAAATTTTTTGTAAACATGAACAATAACTATAAGAATTACTTGACAAAACATTAATAACATAAGCATTTTTAAGTACAATTGGTTCCATTTTCAAGTATACTAATTCTTCTTGTTCTTCATCATTTGAAGAAGAAGTTTGATAGTTTTCTAGAGATTCTCCTGCATCATTACCCCTCCACAAATCCATTGAAAATCAAAAAAACAAGTTATACATGCTCAAATTCTTTGTAAAAAACTTGAAACAAAACACTTAGAATATAATCATGAAGCTACAAATTTTTTGGAAAAAATTCACATTGAAAATTAAGCTTAAAGAACAACTAGTATATTCAAATCAGTCAACTGGTACCCTAAACTAGTCGGTCGGTTCATCAGGTTTCAAAACTCTAATTTAAAAAGCAAACTAACCGATTGGTCCCCCCCTAAATAATTGGCTAATTTTTCAAGAAAACCATATATCTTGCAAAATCTAAACCAAAACAAACCAAAATAGTACCAAACTTTGAGTATATCTCTAAACCATGATTAAATACACTTACATCACAGTTGAATGCATAGATTAACACACATTAAATACCCTAAAAAAGGAGGGTATTACACATTATTATTATATTTTACCACGATATGCTTTGTATTTCACAGTGATTTGTTTGGTGTTTGAATATGATATGCTTGGTGTTTCAATACATTATAGTTCATATTTTACCCTAGTATCCTTGATGTTTTAGCATGGTCTAACATTTTATAGTCTTATTTATCTTAATTGTTATGTCTTACCATTAAAAACTAGTGTTTTACCATGATATGCTTTATCTTTCACCTAGATATGCTTGATTTTTACAATAGTACAACATTATTTAGTCTTCATTCTTTCCATTGTCATGTTTCACGACATTATACTTCATATTTTACTATAATATGCTTGATGTTTCACCACAATAATATTAATATTTTGCTATGGTTCAAAATTTTGTAGTCTTTCTTCTCTCCATTATCATGTTTCACCATGATGTATTTGGTGTTTAGCCATGGCATACTTAATGTTTCATAATGATATACTTAGTGGTTTACCATGGTCCATCATTATGTAGTATTATTTTTATCCATTGTTATGTTTTACTATGATAGGCTTAATGTTTCACCATGTTATGCTTGATGTTTCACCATGATAATCTTAATGTTTCACCACAATATACTTCATTTTCCACATAATATGCTTGGTATTTCACCATGGTTTAGAATTATATAGTCTTACTTCATTCCATTGTTATGTTTCAGCACGATATGCTTGGTTTTTCACTTTAATATACTTCATATTTTACTATAGTATATATTTCACCATGATATGATTCATATTTCACCATGGTATACTTAGTATTTTACCACAATATGATTTATATTTTACAATGATAGGATTGATGTTTCACAATGGTCCATAATTATTTAGTCTTATTTATCTCCATTGTTATGTTTCACCACAAATATGCTATGTTTTATTAATATTATTTTACTGTAATTTTTTGATTACCAAAAGTATATTAATATAGATATCTATTTGTAGAGAAAAATTAAAGGAATATTATGCTATACCTCTTTTATATTTTTCTTATAATCCTATTATAATCTATTTTAATTTAAAATAAAATTTTCCTATGTTAACCATATACACGATGTAGATGGTGTCTTTAGTGAAATTACAAAAATTATGAGTAAGAAGTTGTAAGGATACTTTTTTAAGTGGTTGTTAGAGTAGTATTTAAGAAAAAAATTATTTGTTTGGGTAAGCCTTAAAATAATTTGGCTGAAGTGTTCGGAAAAATTTGTTCATTTTTGAATTAAATGAGGTTATATTTATGGAAAGAAAGTTGAGACACATCATAATCTAAGGAGTGAACTTTTTCCTCACCTAAGGACTTGTATTATGCTTTTTGTTAATGCTAGTATATTTTTATTTTTGGTTTAGTTTATTTAGTTTTCTATAGTAAATATTGTATACATTGTGTTTATTTAGTTTGCAACAAAATCACTTTTATGTTAGTTGGTGGTATGGCTGTATAGTGTGTATGTTGGTATCTATGACTATTAGTATTAAATATTTTTATATTTTTTTAGATATAGTCCTATTTTTAAGAATAGGATGGATGTTTTTATCCTTTTACTTGTACCAAAGGATAGAGTTCTTATTATATAGTTGTTATGTTATTGTATGAGTGAATGACATTTTATAGGTGGAAGAGGCTAATGATGGTTCAAAGTTCATGAGAGATAGGAAAGATATTATGAGCGCATAGGCTTGCTAACAACTTGAGTATTTGTGTTTTAGTTTCTCAATTATTTTTAAAAACTGACTAAAGCTTCTAGATGACCTAGGCATTCCCAAATTACATCACTGTTTACGACTTTGGATGGTAATTATCCCACAAATTCAATGCATTGTTGGAGGATCTTTGTTCAAGTTCACGAGAAATTCTCAAATTCTAGGTGGAGGTTCAAGAAATAATTTAGAGGATTGTTAGAGTATGAGTATGGGATCTTTATTCTCGAACCCACCTTTGTGTGTGTGTATGTGTGCGTGCGTGCGTGGGCACATGTGTGCAATATTTTAGTTATTATTAATAATTATTTAGTGTACTAAATTAATTTATTTATGGTGTGAACATTTAATATTTTCATTGCTTGGCTACTAAACATCAAGAAATCTACGTCACATGTTTTATAATTATAAAAAGGAAAAACTTAATAAAAGAATGTTAGAGCTTGATCATGATTTCAGAGATCTGTTAGGTCTTAGGGATAAGGAAAATTTTTAAAGAATGGGGATGATCGGGGTGAGGATTTTTAGCTAGGATTGGGACTTGATAAGGTTCTTGTCCCTATGGAGATCAAGGTGGGGATTTCCTAATGACAAAAAGTTAGGAAATGGTATAGGTTAGGGGATTAATTTCCTTATCAAGCTTGAGAATAGATAATATGTTCCCATCCCCATTTGCCCTTCCCCATTGTCATCTCTCAATATTATTAGGCATTCATATGTAACTAACACTTGATCAAGCCTATTTCTTGATCTCTATAATACCCCATCCTAAATCTCTCTCATAATATTTTAAATTATGTTTTGGTTTTGGTAAGGATTTTATTATGCATGATGGGTTTCCCTAAGAAGCTAATAAACTAGTTAGTATAAAAATTATTCAACTTGTTCATTCCAAGATCTTAATTCTCACCACAAAATAATCAATCTATTTGTACTTATAAACCTATCAATTTATTGACCTGGAAACTTGATACGCACCTCTATTTTGGTTTCATTTGTGAATCCTTTGCTTGTTAGACCTTTTAATATTTATATTTTTATGCTAAGGAGCATGTTTATGGGTTGTTAAACTAATTTCCCTCAATTATTTAGGTTAGATTCTATTTAAAGTATCAAATATCTCTAAAAAAGTACTTTAAGTAGCTTTTTCTCCTTTTTAGCTTTTTCTCCCTCTATCCTCTCTACCTTAGCTAGGCTTGTGAATTTATAGATATTGTAGATCTTTTATTCTTGCTTATGTCCCTAATCTCCTCTCATTAGGAGCTGCTATGATTGATGCAACCCCTTAGCCTCGACCTATACTTCCTATTCTTTTCCCTTCACTCAAGTGCCTTAAGCAAGCATATCCCTCCTTTTCGTTTCCTATGAATTTTGACTATAAGGGAGCATATGGAGCCTTGAAATTACCATATCTTTATTTCTATCAATTCCCTACTCTATTTTCACCCCTTTCTCTCATTTTATGTTATATTTCACTAAGTTTTGAGCATTGTTCTTCCTCACCTTCATTTCTCTTCTTTGCCACCAAGTTCCATTACTACCATTTCTATTAATTTTGATACTTTATTTTAACTTCTTTCACTCTTATAATCTCTTTTATAACATCATCTTCCTTTCTTTAAGTAAGAGTAAGTTAAATTTAGGAGAATGTTAAGTTATTAAGTTGGTTTTCTCCTCTTAGAAATCCTAGCTCTGGGAGGAGGTTGAGATTTGTATTGGCTCTATCTCCCCCCTCTATTTTCCTTTTGATTTCATGGCCTTGGTTCATGTTTTAATTATTTTTCCTTTTTAATTTTAAAATGTGATTAATATTCTCAAGTTGTGGAGCTTAAAGCCCCTTGCAGTCCTTTCACTTTTGCATATAGTTTTGTTTTTCTTGAGGTAGGACAAGTCTTACTCTAGAATATGGATATGCTTGTGATATATGTTGGTTGGGTTTACTTATATACATATTGGTAGATTTATTGTATATGTTGAAGCATAATTCAAAGCATTTATGTCATGATTTGGTCATAAGCATGTTTTGGGTTAAATTTATGTATTTTCATGTACACATGTTATGTTATGGTGTATGGAATGAAGAATTGGTGTATTGGATTTTTTCTTATGAGAATGAAAGCATAGTTTGGGTATTTTATGAGCTATGAGTAAAATAACATCATGGTATATTAATTTGGCATGATATATATGATTAGTGTGTTTGAGTATGCATAATTATGTTTTTGGGTGTTGTTAGTAGTAATAATGCATTTTAGAAGCATTTAAGATTAATTAGAACTTGGTTCTATTGATTTGCAAGAGATATGCATTTTACCAAGATAATCTAGTCAACTATTGTGGGGAAAACCAACCCATTGGTTGACCAGTCAATTTATTTTAGGCAACTAGTCAATTGGTTCATCTAGAATTATTTTGCTTGATTTAAATCTTTTACCAATCAATTGGTTGAGAATTCATTAGTTAGTTAGCCTTACCAACCAATTGGTTTTTTTTGAACTAGTCAATTGGTTTATCTCTGTTATTTGATTTACTTATTGTGTCTATTCCCAAGTCAATCAAACAATTTTTGGAATCGTTCAATGGGTCCTTTGGGACACTTTGGTGTATTTTTTGGATTGTTGACCTAGGGCTTTAACGTATGGTTTGACCTTAATCTTAGATTTTTATTTTCTAACCTTAGCTTGAATAATTGAACTTCATAAATAGGAAATCAATTGAACTAAGATTGGAATGGTTATATATGTTAAGTTTTAACACCCTAAACACTAATATGGTTAATAAGAGTTTGTTGGAGCCTATCTTCTCCAGCTCTCGAATTAGCTAGTTGAGAGTTAGTCAAGAGGGAACCATTGTTGTTTGTTCCCTTTAGGTGGTACCTTTCATACTCTTCTAGATTAGTCAAGAGCCTATGATCTTTTAGAGGGTATTTATATTTAAGGGTTAGGTTACCTAGGTGATATTAGTTCCTCTCAGCATTAGGTGTCTAATTTTTATTAGACATTGGAGGCCTTATACAAGCCCCTTGGTTTTGATGTTTGTTGTGAGTGGAGTAGGATACTCCCTTATACTTTTGATTCCTTGCGGCTTATCTTTCCATTATAGTGGGACGGGAAGTCCTTTTTATGCCTTTAGCTTATTTTTCCATCAATGGCGGGATGAGATGTCCTATGCTACTTAATAAGTTTTCATGACAAGTTCATGGTGGAGAATTATTTTAGTCACTTGAATCTCTTAAATGGATCTATATGAATGAAATGATGGAAATTTTAAATGGTGCCTCATATTTCCTCTTGCAATATCATGCTATTATATGCCTTTATGCTTAGATGCGATGTATGAAATGTTTAATACTTGATATATGTTTAAAGCATAAGTTTGATGTGTACCATGATTATTTATATGACATGAGTTCCACCATGTAATAATGTAGTCTCATTTTTACTTGGCATTTCACCATACTTATATTGTCTTGTGTTACATTAATCCAAATTAGTAGATTAACATTATGATGATGTGCATGGCTATAATGAATAGCTTTATGGTGATAATGGCTATTAGTTGCTATTTGGGATTTGGCATGAGAGTTAGATTATCCGACAACGAGTTGTTTTGCCTATGCTTGAGTTTGTCTCTTGTTGGATATTTAAACTCCTAGATTTTTTGTAGCCCCATTTACGTATTCTTGTCTTCATATCACTATCATCTTGCCTATTTCCCTTTACCTTGCTATAAGTATCTCTTTTAAATATTGTTCCCTTTTACAAAATTTAGTCTTATATCTTGTTGAGTTTGTGCCTCAAATCTTGCGATTATGGAAGTCTTTAACATGAAGTTGAAGTAACCGACGATTCTACTACCAAATTAATTAAAAGTATTTACTACCATCAATATAGAGTTTAAAACATGCGGTTATGGAAGACTTAAATATAAAGCTAAAGTAACCGAATACTTAACTAATAAATTAATTAGTAGTATTAACTGTCATCAATGGAGAGTTAAAGTTTTTTACTCTGCATCAATTAGTAGTTTTTTTAGGGTTTTATTTTAAATACTATATATAGGTATTTTCTAGCCCTCTCTCAGAACATGACTCATAGTACCTGTCATAGTTCCACACACATTTATTCACTATTCCTTTTGAGAGTTAGAATAATTGAGAGTGATAGATCTCTACAATCCTCTATGTAATTGATGATCTCTTGCATGCTTTCTCTATATAGTAAAATTATCCTTGCTTGTCGTTGTCCGTGGATGTAGTCCACATTGGGTGAACCACATAAAATTGTGTGTTCTTTTATTTTTTGTATTATTTCCTTTTATGGTTTAAATTGAATTGATCTTGCACTTCTCTCCTTGAATCGATCGTGAATTCACTTCCACACATTTCCTTTGTTTTTCCCCTTACAAGTGGTATTAGAGCTTTAGGTTCATGATTTCTATCAAATTTAAGATCAAGAAGTTTGATGGCAATATCAACTTTAGTATCTAAAGGGTCCAGATGAAAGCAGCGTTGACACAGAATGGATTAAAGAAGGCTCTAGATGGTAAATCAAAGAAGCCTGAGACTATGACGGATGAGCAATGGGATGAATTAGATGGAAAGATGCTATCAACAATCTAAATATCTCCATCTAAGGAGGTTCTTTGTAAGGTTATTCATGAGACTACTGCATCTGCCTTACGGCTCAAGCTTGAATCACTTTATATGACAAAGAGTCTAGCGAACAAGCTTCGTCTCAAAGAACATTTATATACTCTACGTATGGTTGAAGGTACTCCTATTCAATCCCATCGAGATGAATTTAATTCAATTATTATTGATCTTGAGAATCTAGATGTGAAAATTGATAATGAGGATAAAGCTGTTTTATTGGTCGTCTCTTTACCATCTAGCTTTAAACACTTCAAGGAAATTATGTTATATGGTAATTTTGATATACTTACCTTTGAGGATATTAAATCCAATTTTCTCTCGAAAGAGAAATTTGATCTTGAAGTTCATTCTGATGATAAAAATGAAGGCTTATCTGTTAGAGGTAGATCTAATAACTGTGGTAAAAAAAAATCCCAATCTAAATCTAGAAGACGTAATTCCAATGTGATCTGTAGATATTGTAAGAAAGTTGGGCATGAGATTTATGATTGCTATAAATTGAAAAATAAGAAAGGTAAGGAGGAAAAAGGAAAACTACCAAAAAATTATAGTAATGCTGAAGCCGATACAGTTGTTGAAAATGATTATGAGGGTGATGTACTATTGGCTACATTTGATGATAAAAGGAGCCGGTCTGAATGTGTTCTAGATTTTGGTTGTACCTATCACATGTGTCCCAATAGGGATTGGTTCACCACTTATGAGCAGTTTAATCGTGGTGTTGTCTTGATGGGCAATGATGCCTCATGCAAGGTTATTGGCATAGGTAGTGTGCAGATCAAGGCCCATGACAAATGTATCAGGGCATTGACCAATGTTAGGCATATTCTTAATTTAAAGTGTAATTTGATCTCTTTGGGCAACCTTGAGTCTCTTGGTTGCAGGTATTCAGCTGAAGGTGTATTTCTAAAGGTCTCCAAAGGTGCTATTGTCCTAAAAAAAGGCAACAGACATGGCGGTCTCTATATCTTGCATGGTTCTACAATTAGCGATTCAGTTGTTGTATCCACATCTATATCTGAGAAATGCCTCACTCAATTATAACATATGTGTCTTGGCCATATGAGTGAGAATGGTATGAATCTTTTGAGAAAGCATGGTCATCTTGGTAATGGTACGAGAAAGTTAGAGTTTTGTGAGCATTATGTTTTAAGGAAAAAGACAAAGGTCGGATTCTCTATTGTAACACACCGTGCTAAGGATACTCTGGATTATATCCATTTTGATTTATGGAGACCATCCAAGGTTCCTTCCCTTGAAGGTAGGTGCTATATGACAATTTAATTGATGACTTCTCTTGGAAGGTTTGGGTTTATTTTTTATGCCACAAGAATGAAGCCTTTCCTACTTTCAAGAAGAAAAAAGCTCTTGTTGAAAACCAAACAAGGAAGAAGGTGAAGGAGCTCAAGACAGATAATGGGTTAGAGTTCATTGAGATAGATTTTAATGAGTTATGTATATATCATTGTATTGCTAGACACAAGACTCTAGTTGGGAAGCCTCAACAAAATGGAGTTGCAGAACGCATTAATCAGACTCTACTTGAGAAGGCAAGGTGTATGCTCTCTAATTCTGGATTGTGGAACAAACGTGAGTTTTGGGTTGAATCTATTTCTACAACCTATTACATCATCAATAGATCTCCACATACATCCATTGATTTCAGGATTCCAAAAGAAGTTTGGTCAGTTAATCCTGTTAATTACTCTATTCTTAGAGTTTTTGGATGTCCTGCATATATTTATGTTAATCATGGTAAATTATCTCCTAGAGCTGTTAAATGAAATTTCTTAGGTTATGCTTCTGAGTCTAAGGAGTATAGTTTTTGGTGTCCTGACACTAAAAAAATTATTCAGAGTAGGGATGTAACTTTTAATGAGAATGCATTACTATCTTCTAGAAAAGAATCTACTATTTCCTTGCATGGTACAAGTGATCAGTAGGGTACTAGCAAGAAGGTGGAGTTAGAAGCAATGTATTTAGATCATAGTGCTCCCTCTTCCTCATCCATATAGTCTAGTAGTGATGGTGGTGGTGTTGACCATGTAGCTTGTACCACTAGTCCCATCCAACAGTAGTAGGAAGATGGTTATTCTATTGCTCATGATAGGCCAACGAGAAATATTCAAAGGCCCACTAGATATG
Source organism: Tamarix austromongolica (assembly GCA_039764185.1). Lineage (NCBI taxonomy): Eukaryota > Viridiplantae > Streptophyta > Magnoliopsida > Caryophyllales > Tamaricaceae > Tamarix > Tamarix austromongolica. Next base: position 102,493,579 of record CM077819.1, on the reverse strand, counting down.
TAGATGGAAATGATGATGACTTGATTGCTTATGCTCTAGCAGTTGCTGAAGAGATTACCGAAGGTGTTGAACCTTCTTCTTATTCTGAGGCTATATCTAGCCCTGAATCTTCTAAGTGGCTAGTTGCCATGAATGAAGAAATTGAGAGTTTGTGCAAGAATGACACTTGGGAGTTAGTTGAGTTACCTAAGGATTGAAGAGCATTGAGCTGCAAATGGATAAGTGGAAGGAAGGCATACATGGGGTTGAAGATGCTAGATGGAAGGCATGCCTCATTGTTAGAGGTTTTAGACAGAAGGAAGGTATTGACTTTAATGAGGTATTCTCACCAGTTGCTCATCATGCCTCCATTCAAGTTCTCCTTGTTTTTTTGCTCTATTTGATCTTGAGTTAGAGAAGTTAGATGTCAAGATAGCTTTCCTCCATGGAGAGTTGGAAGAGGAGATTTATATGCATCAACCTGAAGGTAGTTTGATGTATGCTATGGTCTGCACTAGACCTGATCTAGCTTATGATGTGACTATAGTGAGCCGGTTTATGCACAACCTCGGTAAGGGTTATTGGAATGCAATCAAGTGGATTTGACATTATTTGAAGGGTTTCTATAATATTGGTTTGGTGTTCGATAGGAGTAGAGCACAAACTACTAATATTGTTAGTTTTGTTGATTATGATTATGCTGCCGACTTAGATAAATGCAGGTCTATTTCTGGTTATATCTTCACACTATCTTCTAGTGTTATTAGTTGGAAAGCATCGTTGCAATCTATTGCTTCCTTGTCTATTATAGAAGTAGAATATGTTGTAACTATTGAAGGTGTAAAGGAGGCAATTTGGTTGCGAGGTCTCATTCTCGAGCTTGGTGTTGCACAAGGTACTACTGTTGTGTTTTTAGATAGTCAGAATGTTATTTTTTTGACCAAGAATGAGGGTTATCATTCGTAGACCAAGCACATTGATGTTAGATTCCATTTTATCAAAGACATTATTGCTGTAGGAGATGTTGTGGTGAAGAAAATTCACACGTCAGATAATTCTATGGACATGCTTAAGAAGCCACTACCTACTGCTAAGTTTGAGCATTGCTTAGACTTAGTTGGTTCTTGCAGCATATGATTACCTTTTGAGGTTTATGATGACGATGAGTATTGTGGATTTGAGCCAATATGGAGATTGCTCAAATCTTGCAATTATGGAAGTCTTTAATATGAAGTTGAAGTAACCAAAGATTCTACTACCAAATTAATTAATAGTATTTACTGCCATCAATGTAGAGTTTAAAACCTGGAGTTATGGAAGACTTAAATATGAAGCTAAAGTAACCGAAGACTTTACTACTAAATTTATTAGTAGTATTGACAGTCATCAATGGAGAGTTAAAGTTTTTTACTCTTCATCAATTAGTAGTTTTTTAGTATTTGCTTTTGAAGACTATATATATGTAGTTTCTAGCCTCTCTCAGAACATGACTCATAATATCCGTCATAGTTCCACACACATTTAGGTGTCGTTTGGTATTACTTATTATTAATAATTACTTTTAGATAAAAACTACTTTTATAAATCTACTTTTAAAAAAGTACTTTTATAAGTAAAATGTATGTTTGTTTTAACTTTTATTATATAAGTGATTAATGCTAAAAAACTACTTATTGTATCTTATTAGTGTTTGGTTTTCATTTTCCTACAAAATTACTTTTTCTTTTTCATCTTTATTTTTTATCTTCCTATATATATCTTTTAGTAATAATTACTATATAAATTATGTAATATTAAATATTAAAAAGCATATGAAATATTAACAAGTATAAAAAAATATAAAGATATTACATAGTACTAAAAATTATAGCTGATCCAACCCTCGTGTCTTCTTCTTGACTTCGTCTACGTCTGTTTCGTTCCACCATCCCTGCGTACCGGATGGTTTAACCTCGACGGCGAAGGAAGCGATGGCGAAGAACAAAAACAAGAAGAAGAAGAAAAAGAGCGGATCAGGTCCGTTGGACATAGTTGAAGCAGCTGTTGCTGATGTGCCACCTCAACGTATATGTTAGCATCTCGATATGCTTTGAAGACATGTCTTCAAGAAGCATGAAATTGTAATATTGTATGGTAGCTAAAACTCATAGCTAAGTAGCCAAATATGATTTATCTAATTAAGAGATTCGAAAATTCAGGTCGAAGTATTATTTGATACTAACCATCTACATGTTGCTCCTATTTTCTTTAATAATGCAGGCGGTAGCTTTTTTGGGTTCATATGAACAGTATAAAATCATGATGTACATTCACCCTTCTGTCGCATGATAATACAACTAATTTGAGACAATCATTTTATTTCACACCTGCAAAATAACAGTTGAATGTTGCACCTTCACCCTTCTATTACATGATAATACAACTACTTTGAGAAAACCCTTTTATTTCACACCTGCAACCTAACTAATGGATAAACGGGGCTCAAAGTGGACATAATTACATCATTATCTTAGAATTTTGTCAAGCTGAAACCAAAAATAAATAAATAAAATAAAAGGCGGAATGTGATGTTATTACGCACAATCTGCTGCAAACCTGTGACATATACATAAAATGGAGACTGATCATTGGATTCAAGTTAAGGGGATATAGGCCCTGAATAACTTGAAACCACAGTAGCTGTCTCCTCTCTGAGATGAGAAGCAAAATCAGGTTGAGCTTGCATTTTTTGACCAAGTGATCTCCTTCTCTCTCTGAATGATGTGCTCTTTGTTGGTGAATTGGAGCTGTTTGATGCCATCTGTTGGATTGATAGTGAAAGCCTCCTGTTTGAAGGAGAAGAACTACCGAAACTTCCATTCAAGGTCCTGTTTGGGATTAGTCCGCTGTTGCAGCTGCTTCCTGGTCTAGATGGTGTTCCTAGTCTCGGGCCTGAGAAACTGTCTTGTTTGGTTGCTCCTAGGCTTTGCGTTATCTTCTTTTCCATCTATATTATAAAATATTATAAATGACCCTTTCTACGATCCATACGAAATGAAAGATTTTCTTCTTTTTTCCATTTATGAAATTAATTTAGATTATAAAATAAATATTTTATCAAAAATATCTCTAAATACTCCCATATTAATTAATATAGAACCATTTCCCCACCCCTGTTCCTCCACAAAAAAAGAAGATTGAACAAATTACAGAGACATATATGGAGGAAGGGGGACGGGGGGTACCTCGACGAACCAAGCAGGTCTATGAGACACGGAAGAAATCCCAAAGAAAGCCGGGAGAGCAGTGGTACGTGAGTTGGTGGGTTCAGTTCAAGGTGCTGCTGGAGAGAGGCATGAAGGAACGAAGGTTTGAGGTTTCTTCTCCGTATTCTGGGGCTTTTACCCGCTCTACAACACTGTCTTCACCTCGCTCATCAAGGAATGTTCCTTAACCTCTGTCACGACGCTGGTATTCTTGATAGACGGCGGCTATTACGTCTAGCAAATACCCCCCCTTCATCGTTTGGCTCAAGTACCTGAGTTACAGTTACTAATGCTACAAGTTATTGCTCGGAGTTCAATACGATGAGAACGACTACTACCGGTGCTCGGAGAGCCAATGGTGTAGGGCTATCGATGTGCCTGTTGTGAGATCAATGGGTCTGAACTATCTGTGGGCCGACATTGCCATTATGGCTCTTATGTTGGTGGCTTATCGACTTGTTGCTTACCTCGCTTTGCACCGATTGAGGACATGAGATGATTCCTTCACTTGCATGCGGACATCATCGAGGTGCGACGCTGATATGTTTTAAACAAAAATTTTACTAAAAGCATTACCGTGTCGTGCACTGTTGCCACAAAAGTAATTAGTAAAAGTAGGTTAAAGCTACTATTAATTTTAACTTATAAGAAGTAGTTTTAAGGAATTAATTTTAAAAATAATTTTTATAAAGTAAAGCCAAACAGTAATATTAATTTAAAATAACTTTTTATAATTAATTATATAAAAAATTACTTTTGTTAAGTTAAAACAAACATGCTCTTATTTACTATTTTCTTTGAGAGTTAGAATAATTGAGAGTATATAATCCTCTATTCAATTGAGGATATTTTATATTCTTTATCTATAGAGTAAAATTATATTTATTCATTGTCGTCCGTCGACGTAGCACACGTTGGATAATCAACGTAAAATTGTATTTCTTTTATTTTTTATATTATTTGTGCCTATGATTTAAATTAAATTAATTTTGCATTTCTCTCATTGAATCAGTAGTGAATTTACTTCTAGCTTTTGTTTTTCCCCCTTACATATCTAGCAGGAGACAATTATAGTTTATCCCATGGTAAGTACGTCGGTCACGACTCACTCCGATCATAATCTTTTTCTTCTGCAAAACCTTATTTTAATTATAGAAAAATGGGTCGTAAAAATTGGAGAGAATGTCATTTACACTAATCATGAGGTGCTGCGAGGAGTGGAGCTAGGGCTCTGCAACAGCACAGAGTGTCAACAGTATGCTATCATGCATGTATCATTATTATAAGGTAAAGTATCTAAAAAATGGAAGCGGACGCCATATAATAATTTTCCAATGGTACGGCAGTAAACGCGGTGGTGTTCTGTGGACGAGTCACGGTAGGCCAGGGACACCATGAACTTTAAGTCCTGTGGCTGCTGTATAATTGATGATATCTTAATCTACAGGCTTTTAGTTCATTAAGTATTCCCTCCTTTCCAGTAAAACAAAAATAATTAAGCACATCCCTGTAACCCGGACAACTTGCTCTAATCATATAAAATCCCTTATCGCTGGTAAGAAAGTTACTGCAGTCTATAATTTATTTAGGGAGGGAACCGAAATCAATGATGTACCATGAAAGGTTGCTTTATCATTATCTAGATGCTTCAGTACTCACCCCAGAACCAGAGATGAAGATGCGAAATCACCTTTTTCTAAAGTGGCTCACATATATATATGTATATATTCCTTCTTGCTGTGCTCTTTCTCAGCCTCTTATCTTCCTTGGGTAAGAGAAAGGGCGGAATCCTATGCCCATTTCCCATTAGATACACGTTCTCTTGCACCGAAGTCCACTAAGCCAATAAGTTCTCTCTGTTTGTTCTTTTCGGGCTGTTTATCATAAATAGATTTGACAAGATTTCTCTTTTATTAGGTTCACCAACATGACGATATGAAGGATTTATATGTAAATCTGTGATTAACCATTTGATAATTTTCCTAATCATCATGTTTTAGAGCTCAGCAACAACAATAGAAATCCAGCCACTGCTTGGGCTGAAAGAGGTTTGGATATGCGCAACCTATATCAAGTAGCTTAATGGACCGTTTTAGAGCTCATGTCTCTTTAGATAATATATGCAGAAATGAGCACAAAGGCAGCTGCGGATGAAGAACAAGATTATATAACAATTTCCAATTTAATTACTGTCCCTGTCTAATATTTTCCAGCCTCCACACACAAAACAATTAAAACTGAACAATTGAGGAGTGAACTTAAAAGAGTCAGCCTTGATGAAGATCTGGTTTGATTGGGCTAAACTTGTGCCTATGTCCTGCCCGCTTTCATTTAAATCACCAACCAAACCAATCCCAATGCTACCCAGCATAGGGCTCCTGCAGAGTTGTTTAAAATTATGTTTTATGATCCCAAAAATGTAAAAAGAAATGTCATAATTATGTATCTTATAACTTTCGTAAACAAAAAAAGAAACAAAAGGAATTAAAGCTTTACCTTTGCTCCAAGGAAGATCATTTCTAAAACCATTACTCCAATAAGCTTGAAAGTAACAATGGTTTGTAGTATTAACACCACCAGCGCAATTACATATGAAAGAACTTAAATCCTTAGTATACCCACAAACGCCATTACTCTTCTCACAAGTAGCACATATTCCAGGATACTCATTCCGGACATTGAACTTATATTTAATCGCTATACCATACTTCCAGCTCTCCGCATTATCTTCCTGTCCACCAAAACTATATATCGCTGCGTACGATCCACACCCCAACTTCCTCAAATCCATCTCGAAGGACGGCCCGAGATCGACGGGAGTATAAACACAGCAGCTAGCTATAGGTGCGTTCAGCTGGCTTATCGGCTGACAGGAATATAAAGCGTTACATAACGGCGTGCTCTGGTTTTCACATTGAGGCACGTACGAGGAGGAATTTCCGTCGCCGTTGGACTTGTACATGGGGGACGAGGTTGTGGAGCAGCCGAGTAGGGCGAATATGGTACTGTCGTAGAAGGAGAAGGGAGCGTCCCAGTCTAGGCCGAATCCGGTGCTGGGCTGCGTGCAGGTGCAAGATGACATGGAAGGGTCGGCGACGTAGAGTACTTGGTTGGAGTAGTCGATGTTGATTATTGGGTATGAACCGGTGTGGGTGGTGAATGTGAGTTGTTTTTGGTTGCAGGATATGTATTTTTGAAAACGAGGATCGCCGCAGCCCGGGGATGCTCCGAAGGGGTAGTGGAGAGAGATGGGGCCGCAGGATCTCTGGCATACTTGGGTGTAGGCTGGTGAAGGAAGGGAGATAATGGTGGCGAGGAGGAGGAGGATGAGATGGTTTATCAAAAGTGGGTTCATTTTGGAGTGGGAGACCGAGGAATAGTGTGTGTTGAGACTTTGAGAGGAAAGGATGGGAGGTGTGTCTGTGAAGGGTTGTTTGTGTAGAATGATATATAGTACGAATTTAATCGATCGATAGGACTAAAGTGTGTGAGCGATGGCTTCTTTTTGGGGACACGTACGATGGGAATTGGGAAGTAGGATAAGAGGGGTAAGTAAAGAGAAAGGAAGGAGAGCAGGATGTGCCTTTTTACTTTGGCCATCGAATGATGCTCCTTTTTATGCTTTGTTGTTGGACACAAGAAGAAGATGGATGAATACAAAATTGTAAGAGCTGAATAAATACTACGCCTAACGTCTTTTCTGGACATATGGAGGTACATGATTGACTACCAAGTTTATGGCCTCCTTACATAATTAGATGCCCTCGCTGCTCAACACTTACATTTAATGCATTTCTGAGTTAGATCGGCTTTGTATAAACTTATTATTCCTTGAGCTTAAAAAAGAAGAAGAAGAAGAGAATAATAGATTAGATTGGGAGATGTAAGAGTTATATGCTATCAAACTTATTCCATGACCTCACATTAAAATAAATTTTATGGGCAAATCAAAGCCCTCCTTCTCCTCCCCACCCCAAAAAAAAAAGCTCGCATTGTTTTATATAAGGTAGTAAATAAGCTGAGCCGAGCCGAACAACAATGGGCTTGAGCTTAGCTCGTGTAAAAGTATGGTTGTTCGAGTTCGGCTCGAGCTCGAAACAAACCTTGTAATAGATGTTCGGATCCGGCTTGACTATGGCTCGCGAGCTATTTGGCTCAACTCATTTATTATAAACGAGCCAAGCTCAAACGAGCCTGCTTGACTAATTCATTTAAGGATCATTTGCAGCTCGTTAGGCTCATTTATAGCTCGAATGAATTATTCAACATGTTTGGCTTATTTGGAGCTCGTTTGGCTCATTTGGCATTGTTTCAAATAGGGTTGTAAATAAGCTGAGCCGAACAAAAATAAGATCGAGCTCGGCTCATGCAAAAATATGGTAGTTCAGCTTGAGCTCGAAACGAACCTTGTAATAGATGTTCAAATTCGTTTTGAATATGGCTCACGAGCTATTTGGCTTGACTCATTTATTAGAGCTCAAACGAGCTTGCTTGACTAATTTGTTTAAGGGTCATTTACGGCTTGTTATGCTCATTTAGATCTCGAATGGATTGTTGGACATGTTTGGAGCTCGTTTGGCTTGTTTGGAGCTCTTTAGGCTCGTTTAGAGCTCGTTAGACTCTTATTTTGTGATTTTTAATGCATGCTATAATATAACAATTAACAAAAAAAATATGACCAACACATCCATCTAGATGTACCTAAGACCTAGAGTCATTTAGCTATCAAACCACATCATCATCATCTATTGGCTACTAAACACAAAAGTTATGCCAAAACGCTTCCTTGTGACCTGTTTGTCCATGCACCTAATTTGCTAGTAATATAACTTAAACCATCATAAAAATGCTCCAAAAATAATACAAGAAAATCCATCAAAATGACATAATAAGTTACATTAAACTTCTAAAAATGCCAATATAATGACATAAAGAGACAACAAAATAGAATCCACCATGCTTAATGCATATAAATAGGATCCACCATACTCCTTTAAACCCCAGCAAAACACTCCAATATACCTAAAAGGACCAAGCATAACATAGTCAGGATAGTTATAAAATCTTTCTACACAACTAATAATCGAAGAACCATATTCTCTTACTTTTAATATAGGACACCACCTTAATACAGCCTTAGAATTCTATTAGAGTTGCAAAACTACATCAAGGAAGGAAGTAAACAAATCATCAAGTCTAGAAAACATGCTAATAAATCCATAATTGGACTTCAAACTCCATTGAAAATAAATACAAAATCAAAACATCCAACAAAAGCTTATATCGGACCTAATATATGAAAATATTCTTGGTTAGTATATACAAAAACAAACAGCGAGAGTTGTGTGTGTATATATATATTATGTTGGCGTAATGATATCAACTACTTTTGTGAATACTAGTTTATGTAGCCCACACTTCACCCATTGTAATTCGTATGTAATTCACCCTTTGCCATCGAATAAAATAACTTAACTTGATATAAAATTTCTCTGCTTTTGAAAAAAAAATAGCTTAACTACTAGCACCTGTGGGTCTTATGAGACTTATGAAAGTCCTCTCAGTCAATCATTCTTTTGACACAATTAGAATAGATTTATTTTCATATATACCAATTGTGCATTCTCAGTATAAGATGAATATCTTGTTACATGAATATCTAATGATGCTATGTTTTCTTGAATGTAGGTTGGGAAGTTTGTTAATTGCTTGGTTGATGCCAGGAGTGAACACTAGCAGAAGTATGTCTTATTAAACCTCCTACAGATTTACTATTTTTGGTGATATGCAAATTGTACTACCTATTCCATGTTATTTTATTTTCCTTTTCCTAATTGGGTTCTTTGGTAGAAAGTAAAAGACAAAGATGTTGCTTCAACAACATTTCTCTACAATGATGGACAATTATCAAACACCACTAGCCCATTATTCCTTCAACTTCATCTTAAACTAGTTTAGCATATTATTTTCCTAAATAAGAACTTTATTAGTTTTGTTGTATCATCCTATTTAGGTGGGTTTTTCTCAATAATCAGTTGATTATGATTCACGCTAATTAGTTATATGTCATAGTCTAACTTTGTTGGTCTAAATCTAACCACCTCAAAAAGGCCAACCCAAGTCCTCGTACCTGCCCAAACATGCATCTAGCCGCCCCATACCCCCAATTCTGACTTGTGTTTGTGCACAAGTTAAAGGGATGACGAAGAATGCTAGCAGTAGCCTAGCATGAAACAAATTAATAAGCTAACAACAATCTACCAGTAAACCCATACCAAATATGTAATACCCCTAAAATTCACTACCAAAAGAATTCGTTTATAAATTTTTTATGTAGAAGCAAGTATAATAAACTTTGGGGTGTTACCGACATACTTAGTACTAGACCGGTCTCCTTCCACTGATCCACTACCAAGTGATAACAGTGTAAAACATACTTTAATTAAATTCCAAAAAAATTTACAAATCAGAGTAGCATAATAGTTAGGAAGGCTAACTCTCCTTCCAAGGGAAAACCCACTAATTGTGGTTACAAAGAAATTATTAGTAGAAAAGAAATACAAAACATTTCATGAAAGATTAAAAAAAATTCCCAATTTGAAACATGGGTCATAAAATGCCCCGAAAAATCAAAATTTAAAAATTATAGTTAAATGAGATTTTATTAGGAAAATTATTTAAATAAATTATTTTTGATAAAATAGAAGGAATTTAATTTGGCAAAATAAAGAAGAAATCTTATAATTATTTTAATTAGGAGAAATTTAAGTATTTTAGCTAATTAAGGATTTAATTTTGGAAAATAGTTTCAAATTAATATAAATTTTATAAATAATCTAATTGAAGAAAATTAGGATGTTTTGATAATTAAAATGGAATTTATGAAAAATCTTTTAAAAATCCTAAATTAGCCTAAAAAGGGATTTAAATATTATTTTATTTAAATATTATTATTTTTAAATATCCCAAATATTCTATTTAATTTAATTTACCCAACTTCCTATTTTCTTTCCTTTTTTCCTTTTCCCTTTTCCTTTTTCCTTTCCTTTTCTTTCTTTTTCTTTCTTTTCTTTTATTTTTCCTCTCCTTTTCCCCCGTTTGGGCCTGCCCTTTTCCGCGGCCCGCTTCTCCTTCTCCTGCGGCCCAGCCCCTCCCTCCTTCCTTTTTTTCGGTGCGGCCCAGCCCCCGCGACCGTCTTCTTCTTCCGCATTTCTTCGCGTCGCTTTTTGGTTCTTTTTCCCCTTGAACGCTGCGTTTTGTTTAGTTATTATTACCGTTGTTGCCCGGTTCGCCCACCTTCCCTTTTCTTTTCTTTCTTCACCAAACTGCTCGGTTTTTCCCCGACCTTTCTTCTTCTTCTTCCTTCGCACTTACCCAACGCCGTTGAGCACCTGCAACTTCTTCCGAACGGCCGAAAATTTCGGCGGCGACTACGCATGATCACTGCCCACCTCCCCCTCTCTTCCACGTCGACTCATCGACCACACCTGTCTGCCTATTCCCCTCTCCTTGCACGTTTCCCTTTTTCCCAGCCAACTGCATGCCACGTTTTTTTTAATTTCATTGGCAACCGTAGCCGCCAGCGAGCCCAACTGACTTGCTGATCCTCCCGTTCTTCCTTTTAACCTAAGCCACCCTGTTTTTTTCTATAAATACGCCCTACCAATCTGCAATCGAGCTTTCCCCTGAAACCTAACTTTTCCCGACCTTACCACCGTCGCCCCTTCACACACCATTTCGGCCGCCGTAGGCCAACAACGCCACCAGTCTGCCTACCAAACTCTTCCTTGCACCACCCTCTAGTTAACCAAACCACCCATTCCCCTCGATACTTCCTACACAAGTCACCCCTGCTGTGTGAAGTAGCCTTCCCAAACAACCCTTTCTCCTACCACCACCGCCCTTCGAACCACCATTAGCCACCTCCTCCGCCGCTTCTGCTGCTTCTTTTACCTATCAAATTATTCTACAGACCACCCTCTACCTTCCCCTACCCTCCTTTTCCTCTTCCTCCCTCTCCTCCTCTCTTTCTCTCCTTCTTCTCCATTCGGCCACCACCACCACCGTCATGTGCCACCACCTTTGGCTGCGCCAGCACCCTTATTTTGTTCCCCTCCTTCTGTATAACCATAATCACCATTACTTCCACCCCTTTTCTCTTTCTCTTTTTCCCAGCCCTCAACGTTTCCCTTTTTCTTCCCTTTTTCCGGCCACCGTCGCCGCCGGCGTACACCATCGCTAGTGCCACCTATCCCCACCAGCCTAAGGTTGAACCTAGACCCTCTAAACCCTTCTCCCTATTTTATAAGCCTTAATTTATTTTATTTCATTTATTTGAATATAAATACTATTATTATTATTATTATTATTATTATTATTTCCATTATTAATATGTATTATTGTTATTATTAGTATTAATGTTTTTATTTTTATTTATATTGAGGGCTGAAGCCCTATTGTAATTTTTAATTCGATTTTAGCACTATTACCCTTATTATTTCTATTATTACTATTATTAATATTAATATGTTACAAGTATAATTATTATTATTATTTCCTATTTCGAACTTCTATTATTCTTATTCCATTATTATTAATACAACTATTTTACCATTAGTGTTGTTAATAATGTTGTTATTATCATCATCATCATCATCATTGTTATTATTATTATTATCATCATCATCATCATCATCATCATCATCATCATCATCATCATCATCATCATCATCATCATCATCATCATCATCATCATCATCATCATCATCATCATCATCATCATCATTATTATTATTATTATTATTATTATTATTATTATTATTATTATTATTATTATCATTATTATTATTTTCAAGTGTTAGTATTATTATTTTATATAGAGCTAGAACCCTATTGTGCCTATTTTGAATTATAGTAGTATTATTATAAATATCAAGTCTTGTTATTATTATCATTAGCATTTATTATTCTTATTAGTGTTATTATTATTATCTTTACTAATTTTAATTTTATAAGTAATATATGTTGTTAATATTATTATTACTATTATTGAATATTACTTTCATTATTTGGAGGTAGGGTCGAAAACCCTACCTTGTAATTTTGGACTTATATTATTATTATTATTATTATTATTATTATTATTATTATTACTAATATTTTATTATAGTTAAAATTATTATTATTATTATCATTAGTAGCATTATTTTGGTGAAGGGTAGAAACCCTTATATCGCCATTCATTTTAAAGTATATTAATAATATTATTAGAATTTTTAGTATTATTTTGTATAATTAATTTTAGGATTTTATTATTTTATTAAAAACCTAGTCTTATAATAAGTTAGTGATTAATAGTATTTTTGATAGGAGGGAGTCTAATTTTAGCTTTTCCCTCATAATAGGTGAAACTAGTCAAACTCCTAAGGAGGCAAAGGAGCGTGCTCCAAGACCGGTGTCGTTTTAGGTAAGGGGTGCTAAGGCCATATGTGTAATATGTGATTTTATGCTATGCATGCCATGTGATATGAATTATAGTGTATTTCATGTGTATATTGTATAATTGTTATGAATGCAGCATGATATGGAGTTGAAGTATGTTGGTGTGAATAAATTGTGGCATGAGAATTATGTGTATAAGTGTGTTATTATTATGGTATGATGTGGCCTTAAGACGTGCATGATAGGGTTGTAAAATAATGATGGGGAGTGTAACAACGTGGTGTTAGGGTTTTGCATGGAGTTGTGGGATGCATGGTGTTAGGGTTTGCATAGCGTTGGGCTTTGCATGGAGCTAATGTTGCATGGGGGTATTAGGGTTTGCATGGGGGTATTAATGGGTGTATAGTGGTATTAGGGTTTGCATAGTGGTATTAAGTTTTGCATGGTGGTATTAATGATTGCATTGTGGTATTAATGGTTGTAGGGTGGTATTAATGGTTGTATAGTGGCATTAGGGTTTGCATGGTGGTATTAATGGTTGCATGGTGGTATTAATGGTTGTATAGTGGTATTAGGGTTTGCATGGTGGTATTAATGGTTGCATGGTGGTATTAATGGTTGTATGGTGGTATTAGGGTTTGCATGGTGGAGTTAGGGTTTTGTATGGGAGTTAATGATTGCATGGGATTTAGGGTTTGAATGAAAAGTTCGAAAGGTTGCATGGGATGTGTAAAGTTTGCGTGGGAGTGAAATTTACGTATAAAAAGTTGATTTAGGATATAAGGAAGGTAAGGTAAGTGTTATTTGGGTGTTTGAACATTTTGGATAAAAAATAGTACGTGGAGTTATATAAGGGTCCCTAGGAGATCGAACTAGGGTTTGTGTGGACCATAAGGGTTTGTTGTGGTTGCTTAGAATTTTTGTGTTATCATGTGTATTTAGAGATTAAAGTGTAATTATGATGGTGGAATTTTATGATTTGTGATGTGTGAAGTATAAAGAGAATGATTCGTGCATGTCCATGGTGAAAGCTTTTGAATAAGATACTTAAGACATTAATCACTTAAAGGGGAAGATATTGAGACGGGACCAGTCGATCCACTGGTCAGGAATAGTAGTTAGGGGTTTTACCTTATGTGCGACCAATCCACCGGTTATAATAGTGGTTAGGGCATGATGTCCTAGATGTGACTGGTCCACCGGTTATAATAGTGGGGGATCCCGATCTCAATGGAAAATAAATCTGAGTTTTGCTAAGGCAAATAAAAGGCACTAATTACTTACAGTGGAACACCATGCGAGCAAGAACCGAACCAATCCACCGATTAGGAATAGTGGTTAGGGCATGATGCTCTATGTGTGACTGGCCCACCTGTTATAATAGTGGGGTGTTCCTGTACTTGCATGGAATTGATAGAAAAAAAGGCATAGTGTGAATCGACTTTCGATAAAAGAATGATTAAATAATTAATCTGGACCTTTTTGGGCCTTATGTGTGGGCTTGTTGATTTTAGGCTATGGATTTCTCTATAAGCTTTTATGTATCATATGTGTGGGTTTGAAACTGTAAGTTTATTATTATCTTGCATGATTCTATATGCTTATGTGTTGGATTTAGTGCTCGGTTACCTTACTCAGTACGTAGCGCACTGATTACCCTTTTCATGGGTGCTACTCATTCCCATAAGCAGAAGGCCATTTCTGACTTTGTGCAGGTGGGCGAGACATCCGGTGGGGTTGAGAGTTGAGCTTGTGGTTGGCTCAGAGTTTGAGAGTGGCGTGGCCGTATTTAATCTTTATGCAACTTATTCCCTTGGTATTACTTGTGTATCATATTTTCCCTTTTTCGATTTATTATCTTATATTGAGTATTTCAAATAAACCCTTTATCGATTGTAAAATTATTCCCTATGAGAAATTTTGATTTCGCACTCTGATTTCTATCTTGTTATTTATTATAACTTGTATGCGTACTCTAATTTATATATTAATCTTTTTAATGCATTTTATGAACTCTCAGTTTAAGTGTGAAAATAATTTTTTTAGCCTTAGCACTTGGTATTGGAACGTTCTTAGAGAACCGGCCTAGTACTAAGTGTGGTGGTAACATCCCCAGAATTCACGGGTTTTAACTTAAATATTTCTATTGTAATTTCTTCTACTTTAAAAAAAAGTAGTGAATTTTGGGGTGTTACAGGTCAGCAGCCCCGGATAACCCTATGCTCTTAATCTCGAAGACAAATTCTGAAGGTAGCACGCGGTTTAACCTGCAAAGGATACTGCCCATTGAATATGTATAAGCCATAAAAAAGGAATCCCTTTAGTACATACAAGACTAACATGTAAGGTCTGCATACAATACATAAGATGCAATACATCGAACACGTAATCATGGGAGTGCACATACATCATCTGAAATACCATAATCACTCGAATGGCCACATACATCTGTAAGACACATTAGTTCATTCATCATTATTATATGCAATCAATTAGTGTCTTAATTGGCTATTAGCTCCATATTTATAGATCTCTCGAATTATATCCACATGAGTATGGAACCCCGCTGTTATAGGTGATTAATCAAAAATACACTCCACGGTAGAACGCTCTTAACCACTATTATTTACCAGTGGAATGGTCTCCAAGGTAAAATACTCTTGGCCACTATTCTCCCCGGTGGATCGGTCTGGCCCCGACTCGCATGGTGTTCCACTATATGTTATTAGTATTTTTTTCCATTATTTGTTATCATCTAAGGTTTGGTTTATTTAGCTCAGGATCTCCCACTATTATAGCCAGTGGATAAAAATACACTCTAAGGCATAACATACTTGGACACTATTATTAGCCAGTGAATCGGTCTCTAAGGCAAAATGCACTTGGCCACTATTCTAGCTAGTGGATCGGTCTGGACCCGGTTCAATAGTCTTCCACTTTAAATGGTTAGTGTTTTATTCATGTTTTATTCAATAACTAATTCCCTACCAGACATGCATGCCCCCAATAGACTTTCCATTCTCACTCTTCCACCTCAAACTCCCTAAATAACCCTATCATATGACTTGGTACCTCTACACACCCTAAGACTCTAATACCTCTTTCTCACCTTCCCCTTACTCGCTATGAAACTAAAAACCTCCATACATGTGAGTCAAGACCCACTTTCCCATTTCTCCACCTAGGGTCACCATTGCTTACTAGGGTTTTCCCTTGAAACTTTAATTTGGCCTATGTGTCTCAAGCCTATCTTTTTCATACATAGCCCATACCACCTTTTGATTCCAACACCACAACCCTACTCTCCAACTTCCATATGTGATAAAGAAACCCTAGCTGGTCACCCCAACACCCTAATAATCCTCTTTTCTTTTACACTATCCCTTCACACACAACTCCACCCTCCTTTTGACTTGACTCACACCCTTCATAAGACCCCCTCCTAATCTCAACTCTAACTCCAACCACTTTTTACAACTCTCTTATATCACTCCATACTTAGGGTTTTCCCCCAATAACCCTAGTTAAGCTCCCATGTACACTTCTACCAACCTACGTAATATCTTTTCCCTAAATACTCCAATCACCCAAAGTACTCTTTCCTCACCATGGTTAAACCTTAAACCAACTTTTTCCACGTAAACGTTTCCCCCATGCAAAGACTAACCACCCCATGCAAGCCTTAAACTTCCCATGCAAGATATACTCCAACCCTTCATTTTATTATTATTTTCTTTTATTTTATCACCTATAGGACATAAGGTACTTAGGCTTTTTCTCACTTCTTCTTACTCACTCCACCCTCTTTATTTCTTTTAGATCCCCACAACCTCTTAAAACCACCTAAGGCCTCCTAGCATGCATATTATACCATAACAACCCTACATAAGAGCATGTCATAAATAACAAGTCATATCACCCATATCATACATCATAAATCATACACATCTTACCTTAGCTCTATGTGAAGCAAGCTAAACCACACACATTTTTAGTCCACGTGCACATATAAATACACAACACATATCATTACACCCATAGGCACACAAATCATAGTAAAACCAAGCCTTATCCATATTCTTACTTCCACATATAGTCACCCTTTAGCACTTAGCATATACATTTACTAGTATAATAACCCTTGCACCTCCAAAATTACCAAAGTACCCCTATCCTATATATTACCATCATTTATACCCAAACATGAAATACTAGTCCCACCAAACCTTATCTCCACACATAATCACCTTTTAACACTTAGCATGTACATTTATTAGTACCTTCACCCTTACACCACTAAAAGGACCAAAATACCCCTATTCTATATATCCCCATTTACACCCAAACATGAAGTACCAGCACCACCAAACCTTATCTCCACACATAATCACGCTTTAACACTTAGCATGCACATTTACTACTACCTTCACCCTTAAACCTCCAAAATTACCTAAATACCCCTATTCCATATATTTCACCATTTATACCCCAAACATGTATTGTTCACACCTTAACACCCCTATTTCCATGCATAACACCCTCTACATTTTATTATGTATGCTTATTAAGTTGACTTCCATTGTATATGCCAAATTACTAAAATGCCTTTAGGCCATAAAATACTAATATTCATACCCAACCATGTACTACCAAAACTACAAAACCCTTATTATTATTCCTAGTACCACTTATTCCTTAACCATCATATGTATTGTAATTATCACCATCATACCATGAAACTTACCAAAATACCCCGAGAGCCTAAAATATTAATAGTTCCACTATCACATACATTTATAACCTACCAAACCCCTATCTCCACCATTAATAACATTCCTAACACATTAGGTACCCTACTTAGGTTTAAACACCCGAAGGTGTCCAAAAGACCAAATTGTCCCTAGGATTCTGTTAGTTTTATTCCATTATAGATGTCCATACTGAAATACCCCAAAACCCTAATTTAAGAGATTATGGAAAAATAAGGATTTATTAGGGAAATTAATTAAATAAACTATTTTATTAAAATAAGAGGAAGAAATTTAGGGTAAAATCAAGAGGAAAATAATAAATAATTTAATTAGAAAAAAATTAGGGTGTTTTGCTAATTCAAATGGAAATAAGGAAAAATATTTCAAAAATCCTAAATTAATCTAAAAAGGGAATTTATTTATTATTTTATTAAAATATTATTATTTTATATATTCCAAAATACCAAAATTTTCTAAATACCCCAACCCATCCATTTTTCCTTTTTTCCTTCTCTTCTTTTTATTTTTCTCTCCTTCC
This sequence comes from Tamarix austromongolica, assembly GCA_039764185.1. Lineage (NCBI taxonomy): Eukaryota > Viridiplantae > Streptophyta > Magnoliopsida > Caryophyllales > Tamaricaceae > Tamarix > Tamarix austromongolica. Next base: position 102,475,625 of record CM077819.1, on the reverse strand, counting down.
ACTTCTTTCTTCTTTTCTTTTTCCCATCCTTCCCCAATTTGGGCTAGCTTTCCCCTGTGGCCCAAACCTCCCTCATTCCCTTCTCTTCTCCCACGCAGCCCAAGGCCCACCGCCCTTCTTTATCCCTTGCCAGCCGCTCGATCTGACCCCCTTCTTTTTCTTTCTTTCTTTTTCCCCTAGCCGGCCGGTCCACCCCCTTTCTTCTTCCTTCCTCCCCCGACCCTCCTTTTTGCCTGACCCTTCGACTTCCCCTCTTCCCATGCAAGCAGGCGACCTTTGCAATGCCACACATCGTCCTACCACCTCCCCTCTCTTCCCCATCGATCCCACTCCATTCTCCACCCAATCACTCTCTCTCTCCTTACATGTTCCACTCTCCCCCTTCCTTTCTCCTTCCTCGAGCAGTCAGACCTACAACTTTCGCAGGCTTGCACTAGTCGTGTGCCGCAGACTAGCGATCTGCCACGTGTGCCATCATCTTCCCTTCTTCCCCTCTATCATTTTCCCTCTTCATTGGGCTATAAATAACCTTCTACCACCCTAATTCAATCTTTTTCTCACTACCCAGAAATTCCCTTCCTTTGTGCATCACCACCTTTTCAGCCATCCATCCCGTCACCTCCGCCTAGTACCACCACCTGTACCACCTCCCAAAACACTCCCTGCACCAGCCTCCACCGAACCACACCACTCGCCACCCTCGATTCTCCCTGCACGAGCCACCTTGGCCGTACAAAGTCATCTGCTCATCCAGCCCTTGCACCTCATCGTCGTCCCTGTCGCCGCCTTGCACCGCCTCCTCCGCCACAAACAGCCCCTCCCTTGCCACCCAATCAACCCAGCAGAACCCCCTATACCTTCCTTTCCCTTGCCTCCCTCTCCTTCTCCCTTCCTCCCTCTCCACCACCTTTAGCCACCACACTCGCCACTGTCTGTGCCGCCCCTTTGGCTGAGCCACCACCACCATTCCAACCCTCTTAACCTAGGCATCCTCCACTACCTCAATCACCCTCCCATTCCCCCTCGCTTATCCTACACAACCAACTTCCCACCCCCTCTTCTCCCTCCACCACCACCGCCGCTAGTGTAGCCTGGTCGCCACCAACTCTAGGTGGTACCCCAACCCTTAAAACCCTATTTATACTAATATTATCTCTTTTATTTCTATTAATGTTACTATTACTATTATTATTATTATTATTATTATTATTATTATTATTATTATATCATTAGTATTATTTTTATCATTGATATTATTAAATATAGCCTTGGGATGTTTATTCTATTATTATTATAAAGGGATAGAAACCTTATTCTTTAATATTATGACGATTATCATTATTTTTGTTATCATTAATATCATTATTATTTTTATTTATCATTATTACTATTATTACTATTATTATTGATGCTAACTTTGGCATATTAGTTGTATTATTATTATTGTAAATGTTCGAGCCATTATATTATCATTATTTCGATTATTACTATTATTAGTATTATCTTTAACAATATTATCATTATGGTTATTATTGCTATTATTACTACTATTATTTTTATTACTATCACCATTATCAACCTTGACCTTATTATCACTAAGATTACTATTATTATGATTATTAGAACCCTTACTAGTGGTATTCTTAAAATTTGAATTATTGCTACTACTACTACTAGTATTATTATTATTGCTACAAATATTATTATTACTATTAGTAGTAGTATTAAAGCTATTATATTTAATAATATAAATATGGCTATACATACATTAACATGGACCTATGTTGACTAGTAATAACATAGTTAGCTACCATAAGAATAAAAACCCTACTTTTACTTATAAAACTACTATTAATCGTAGTAACCCTAATATTAGGGTAAGATAGGAAATAATAGTAATTTTGGTAAGAGAAAAATTAACCCTTAGTTTTTCCCTCTAATAGGTGAATCCAGTTGAAACGCTAATGAAGCATAGGAGCATGCTTCAAGACAGGTGTTGTGTTAGGTAAAGATGTAGCTAAGGCCCTCTATGTGTATGTCGTGCTTATGATATTATATGAGGTGACCCTCTAGGACATGAATGCTAGGATGTTAATATATTGATGTGGGGTGAAAGGATGAAAAGGGAAAAAAGGGGAAGTGATTTGGCAAGAGGGATATGGGATTGACCTAATTATCTCATAATCGATGAGGGGGCAAATAAAAAGGGAATTATGAGCAAAGTAAAAGAGTGGGGTGAAGTTGTATTGGAATTTTTAGGGTTTGCATGGGGTGTATGGAGTCTACATGGGGATGATCTTTATGTGAGAAAAGTTTTCTTGGGGTGTAAGTAAGGTAAGGGAAGAGTTGTTAGGGGTGATTGGAGACATTGGGGGAAAAATAGTACGTAGGTTGGTATAAAGAGGCATAGGGAACCTGGCTAGGGTTTGGGAGGAAAACCCTAACTGAAGGTGGTCGTGAAAGTAAAAATATTTGAGAGTGAGTGGAATATATAGGATAAGAGTGGAGGAACATCATGTGAAGGGTGAGTAGGGGTGTCATGGGAAAGAAAGGATGTCAGATGAGAAATGGAAGGGTGATATATGGGAAAGAAAGGTGCTAGGGTTTGGAGTGGTCATTTAGGGTTTCATGATCACACGTGTAGTTGGGGAGTAAAGTCAAATTGTTGGGGATGAATCTAAGTGAGATGATGTGTTGGGTGATAAAGGGAATTTGGTTGGGTGAGATAGAGGAAGGATGGGCCACATAGATCTAGTTAGGGTTTCAGGGGAAAATCCTAGGGGAAGATAGTGAGTGGACTCGGATGGCATAAGGTAGTGGGCCTTAACCCACACACTTAGGAGTTGGGCTTCCAGTGTAAGTAAGTGGAAGAAGGAAAGGATTTTAGGGTGTGTTAGGAGGTATAAAAGTCTCAAAATATGAGATGGGGCCTTTTGGGAGAATAAGAGTAGGCGATAGTGATATGCATGTCTAGGGTAAAAGCTTGTTGAATAAGACACCGTAATACACTAACCATTTAAAGCAAAAGATTATTGAGCCAAGCCTCAACCAATCCACCGGCATAATAGTGGCTAGGTGCCGGGATGCCCTGGAGAATGATCCACCGGCATATAATAGTGGTTAGGAGCATTCTACCCTGTATGATTTCGATCCACCGGCTATAGTAGTGGGAGATCCCGAGCTCAATAAACCAAACTCTAAGTATGATAAGACATGGAAAGACACTAAGTACTTACAGTGAAATACCATGAGAGTTAGAGCCAGACCGATCCATCGACATAATATTGGCCAAGAGCATTTTACCTTGGAGACCGATCCGCCGATAATAATAGTGGTCAGGAGATTTCTATCATGTACATTGCCGATCCACTGGCTATACTAGTGGGGTTCTCTCACTCGCATAGAATGATAATAAGCTTGGTATGAAAAGAGTATTGATCAAAGATTTAAAGAATCAGCTTTTCCGGACTATCTCTTGACCTTTACTTGTCTGTATTGGTTGTATGATGTTTATATGATCATGCTTGTGTTATATGTTTCTATATACTTGGCCTTAGATTCATGGTTACCTTACTCAGTATGTAGCATACTGACCACCCGTTTCATGGGTGCTACTCATTTCCACAAGTAGAGGTCCCTACTAAGTTCGTATAGGTAGGTGATGCTATTTTCGATGCCTTCGATGCTTACGAGGCATCGAGCGGGGTTGAGAGTTGAACTTGGACATGGCCTCGAGACCGAGAGTGACGTGGCTAGATTTTCCTTTTTACTGTTCATTTATCTTATATCATTTCATTCCACACTTGTTTTACTATACTATAACTTTTATCCCTTTTGGGTACTTTCATTATGCAATATTGGATTGTTAGCTCTTTCACGCATACTCTAATTTTCATATTATGAACGTTTCAGTGCTTTTATGAATTATTGACTTAAGTTTGATTAATGGTTGATAGTAATCTTTCTTAGCCTTGTGGTGAGTACGAGACTAGCCGGGGGCCGAGCTTGTACTGATCATGGCAATAATATCCCCGAAATTCACAATTTTATTTTTCTTGCTTCTGTTGCATCTTTTAATAAAACAAAATATTTTAGTAGTGAATTTTGGGTGTGTTACACATAATCTCCTATCATGGCATATATGTACATCTAACACTCATCATTAACATCATTCCAATTTTCTTAGTCACCCTTTTCACACAAATCACACCATAAGTAAGGCAACATAATAATCATGGAATTGGAAAGTAACACCACATTTTTACACAAATCACACACCAAAAATTCTAATGTTCTATTATACGATAATCCAAAAATTTTATTGAGCATAAAAGTTACCTTATTCTCAACAAAACCAACCTTAACCGGTATCTCGGTTTAAGATGCTTAAGCTCCCTTTAGTAGAAATTGTACCTAAAAATAATGTTACACATAACATATTAATACTAGATAAATAAAAGAATGATTTTTATTAAAAATATTTATTAAATATAATGTTAAGAAATGGTCTTATAACTTAATATGGGTTAAATATATACCAAAAATACATGGCATAACTCATGCTGCCATACAACATGAGCCATGCATTTTGGACAAAGGGGAGAATAAGGAGGGAGGGGAAGGCTCAGGTAAAGGGGTTGGGGGAGGTGGTGGAGAGGTATGGGTGGTGGTTATTGGGTACAAGAGTGAGTGAGGAGGTGGCTGGGTGTTGGGGGTGTTGTGTAGGCTGCTCGCAAGCTGCGGAAGTGGTAGCGTGGGCTGTAGAAAGGGAGGTGCCAAGTAAGGAGGGAGAGAAAGAAAGGACAAGAAAAGGAAGAGAAAGGGGTGGCTAGTGTAGGGGTGTGTGGTGGTTTCGGGTGTAAGGAAAGGTATAGGGGTGGTTACAAGTCAGAGTGTGGTAGCTTAGGGGTAGCAAAGATGACGTCGATGGCTAGAGGAAGAGGGTGCAGCGGAAGGAGGGAGAAGAGGAAGGAAGGGGAAAGAAGAAGATAAGAGAAAGGGGAGAGGGGTAGGTGGCTCGGGTTAGGTGGTAGGGAGGATGTTGGGGTGGTGTTTGGTGGTTTAGGGGAGGCCAAAGCAGTGGTAGAAAGGAGGAGGAGAGGGGGATAAGGTGGCAATGTAGGGGGTTGAATGGGGGAAGCAGGATAAAGGGAGGGGTAGGCTGCATAGTGGTTGGTGCAGGCGGCTCAGGGTGGTGTAGGGGGCATAGGGTGTAGGAGGAGGGTGGCATAGTGGCTAGTTGGGTGGCGGAGGCGGCAGAGGGGCGATGTGGGATTGGCAAAGGAAAAATAAGGGAAAGAAGGGAAGAAAAGAAGACAGGGTCGGCTGGGAGAGAGAGGCTCAAAGAGGAAGTGATGTAGAGAGGAGGAGGAGAAGAAGAAGAAAAAGAAGAGAAGAGAGGGAGGGGAGCGGGAGCGGGAATGTAGTAGATGGTGCCAGAGGGGGGGATGGTTGTCGTCACCTGTCGGGCATGGTAGGGTGATAGAGGCAAAATATGGGGGTAGGTGTAACGCCCCAAAATTCACTACTTTTTTTTAAAGTGAAAGAAATTACAATAGAAATATTTAAATTAAAACCCGGGAATTCTAGGGATACTACCACCACACAATACTAGACCAGTTCACTCCTACCGTTCTAGTACTAAGTGCTAAGGCTAAAAATAACTCATAACATTAATAGATAGTCTGAATTCATAAATACGGGAATCAGGCATGCATAAGTTTTTATACAATCCAAAATATAAGAGTAGTTTTTCAGGGAAAAGAAATAACTACAATAATAAAATTATTTCTAAAGTGCTCAACATAATTAAAAGAAAATAGGGATAAAAATCTCAACGGAAAACGGCCACATCACTCTGGAACATATTCGGCCCAATCATCACTCAGCCCCATCTGATGTCCCATACACATCAATCGCATCAAAGTAAACATCCCCTACCTACAGTAAGTCAGATGGGCCTTCTACTCATGGAATGAGCAGCACTCATGAAATGGGTGATCAGTACGCTTCGTACTGAGTAAGTCAACCGAGCACTAAGGCCAACACATAAACACATAATCCATGCAGAATAATAACAGGGCATAATCACAAACACAATAATATAAAGGCAAATGAACGATTAGGTGAAAATGCCAAGCTCCAATATAGTTCAGATTATTTATTTTATCAAGCCTTTATCAAATTTATTTTCACACCATGCTCTTTATCATGTCCGTACGAGTACGGGAACCCCACTATTGTTGCCGGTGGATCGGTCTCCAAGGCACTTTTGGCTCCTGGCCACAATTCTAGCCGACGGATCAGTCAGTTAGGGTACATACCCTACCACTATTATATGCCAGTAGATCGGTATGGCCCCTTCTCGCACGGTGTTCCACTGTAAGTCATTAGTGTCTTCCTAGGTCTTAACAACATATATGGTTTGGTTTGTTGAGCTCGGGTTCCCCCACTATTTTAGCCGGTGGATCAGTCACTAGGGTAACATACCCTACCACTATTAAGCCGGTGGATCGGTCTCCAAGCTACTGTAATACCTGGCCACTATTATGCCAATGGATCGGTCTAGGCCTGGCTCAACATCTTCTACTTTCCGAGATTAATGTCTTAAGTATCTTATTCAAAAGCTTTCACCATGGACATGCACGAATCATTCTCTTTATACTTCACACATCACATTTCATAAAATTCCACCATCATAATTACATTTAAATCACAAAATACACATGATAATACAAAAATTGTAAGCAACCCCAACAAACCCTAATTGTCCACACAACCCTAGTTCGGTCTCCTATGGACCCTTATATAATCTCCACATATTATTTTTCATCTAAAATGTTCAAACACCCAAATAACACTTACATCCCAAATCAACCTTTCATATGTAAATTTTGCTCCCATGCAAACTTTACACATCTCATGCAACCTCTCGAACTTTTCATGCAAACCCTAATACCACCATACAACCATTAATACCACCATGCACTTATTAATACCACCATGCAAACCCTAATACCACGATGCAAACCCTAATACCACCATACAATCATTAATGCCACCATGCAACCCTAATAACACCATACAACCATTAATACCACCATGCAACCCTAATACCACCATACAACCATTAATACCACCATGTAAACCCTAGATTCCGTCATACAAAACCCTAAATTCAATCCACACAAAACCAAAGATTCATCCATACCAAACCCTAGATTCAAACCATAGAAAACCCAAAGATTTGTCCATATAATACAATTGATTAGATTCTCCCATTCATAACCACAAATTAGATTCTCCCATACAAGACCATAAGTTAGATTCTTCCACATAAAATCATAAATTAGAATCTCCCATAGAAACCATAAATTAGATTGTCCCCTATAACATCATATATTACATTCTCCCATACAAAATCATAAATTATATTATCCTACACAAAACCATAAATTAGATTCTCCTAAATAGAACCATAAATTATATTCTCCCACACAAAACTATAAATTAGATTCTCCCATATAAAACCATAAATTATATTCTCCCACACAAAACCATAAATTAGATTCTCCCATACAAAACTATAAATTAATCTCTCCCACACAAAATCATAAAAATCATAAATCGGATTCTCCCACATGAACCCTTAAAATTCTCCATTTTATTCTTCCACTTATGAATCATTAAAATAATTAGGTCAACTCACCTCCCTTGGTCAACCTCTTTCCCCATCCTCCTTTTTCATCCTTTCTCCCACACAAACCACATCAACACCCTCACATGCATGCCTTATAGGGTCACACACCATTCATCACATATACATAATACACATACCATGCAAATACACGAAAACATACTTCAACTCCACATCATACCATATACGACATAAATAATAATGATAGACATATGATACATAGCATGCGAAGCACATAATGCATATAAACACACAAAATGCCTTAGTAAAACCCTTGCCTAAAACGACACCGGTCTTGGAGCATGCTCGTACGCCTCCTTAGGGTTTTGACTAGTTTTACCTATTATGAGGGAAAAGCTAAAATTAGACTCCCTCCTATCAAAAATACTATTAATCGCTAACTTAATATAAGACTAGGATTTTGATAAAATATTAAAATAATAATAGAAAAAATAACAAAAATAATATCAATATTAATATTAACAAGAATAATAGTAACAATAATTATAAAGAGGACATTACTCAAAAACATAATGAAATAAGGACTTCATCCCCTTTACTAAAATAATACTAATAATAATATTATTAGTAAAATAAATAACCAAATTTAGTAATAATAATAGTGATGAAATAATAATAATAATAATAATAATAATAATAATAATAATAATAATAATCATAATGGTAATAATAGTAAGGATACTATTTGAAGATAAAAAGAAGTAGGGTTTCCACCCTACATTGAGTAATAATAACTTAATAAATAATAATAATAATAACATTAATAAGAATAAATACTAATAATAATAAAAACACTAATAACCCTAATAATAATAAGACATGACATTTATAATACTACTACTAAAATTTAAAATAAGCACAATAGGGTTTCAGCCCTATATAAAATAATAATACTAACACTTAAAAGTAATAATAATAATAATAACAACAACAACAACAACAATAATAACATTATTAACAACAATAATGGTAAAATAGTTGTATTAATAATAATGAAATAAGAATAATAGAAATTCAAAATATGAAATAATAATAATAATTATACTTAACATATTAATATTAATAATAGTAATAATAGAAATAATAAGGGGAATATTAATAAAATCAAATCAAAATACAATAGGGCTTCAGCCCTCAACATAAATAATAATAATAAAAACATTAATACTAATAATAATAATAATAATAATACATATCAAAAATATAAATAATAATAATAGTGTTTATATGCAAATAATTGAAATAAAATAATTTAAGGGTTATAAAAATAGGGAAAAAGGCTGAGAGGGTCTAGGGTTCAACCTTAGGCTGGTGGAGATAGGCGGCACCGGCGGTGGTGCACGGCGGCGGCGGCGGTGGCCGGAAAAAGAGAAGAAAGAGGGAAAAGTTAAATGCTGGGAAAAGTAAAGGCAGAAAGGAGGTAGGAGATGGGGTGTTTAAGAATGCCTAGAGGGAGAGGAGTAGAATGGAGGTGGAGGCGCAACCAGAGGTGGCGGAGCAACGCAGCGATTGCGGTGGCCGAAGGAGGAAGAAGAAGAGAAAGAGAGGAGGAGAGGGAGGGAGAGGAAAAGAAAGGTATGGGGAGATAGAGGAGAGTCTGCAGAACATTTTGGAAGGTGAAAGAAGTGGCTACAGCAGCGGAGGAGGTGGCTAAGGGTGGTTCGAAGGGCGGCCCACAAGGAATGGAATATAATCAATAATTCTGTAATCGATGTTAAAACCCCGGTTATGCAATAACATATAATTCTATCATCAATATCTAAACTATGGATAAATAATAAAACATTGTACTCACTAATTAACTAATAAGGACAGGAAGGCATTGATTATGGAATTAGGATATCAAATAATCATGGAGAAACGAAAGATTCTAAATGATTTAACGTTGACCTGTAGAAACTCATAATAATTCATCTCTTTGCCTTCTCTTAATTCTAATAAATTGAATAAGCTCTCAATTTATCATCTAACCATTTAATAACCTAGGTTAAGAACACTAGATTCAATTAATGGCAGCATTACGAATGGAAAGCAGTCAACTACGACCATAATCACACAAGCTCGGATCATGCAATCGAACGAATTAATGGACAAGATTAATAATTAATCTTTTGCTACTCTAGAAACATTAATTAACAATTACGTGTTAATTCCGTTATCCTAGCATAGATTAAGATCTAAACTAGATAGGTGATCAGTCTAATTAGTTTAAATTCTTAATCTATGATGCGAGATCATTCAATTCCGTCCATCAATTCAATTAAATTTAATTTAGAATCATGAATTCAAAATACGTTATCATATCCGAAACCCTAATTCCGTCATCAAATCCTCCTACCTTATACTATCTACATAATTGCAATAACACACAATTAAATGCAATAATCTATAATTAACATCAATGCTTATAAATAAATTAACAATGAAACACTAAACATAAGAAAAATAATAATGCAACAAAGAGAATTGAATTGCATTCAATCAAAAATCAAAACTTGCAATTAAAAGAGGAATGGAGAAGAACTTATCGAATTGAATTGCAGAGTGTTGATTGTTCAATTGAATACAATGGAGAGAAAGAGAATTGGAATTACAAATTACATGTGGTATCTAGAGAGTATAGAGAGAAAGAGAAAATCCCATTCTCGAACTCCCCCGAACCACCTTTTCGAATGTTCAAACTTTAGAAATATATCGGGGAAACATTGCGCGAACGGTTACAGAATTTGAGAAAAACACGGTCCGTGTTAGAAAACACGGGACCCCCGTGTTTTTTCCTTGAACTCTCGACCAAATGCTGAATTTTTAAGTGCTGAAATTTGTGTGCTGATAGAAAAACACGGCCCGTGTTTAGGAAACACGGGGGGGGCCGTGTTTCTTGTTCCTTCATTATTTCTTCATGAAATTTCAACACAATCTTCCCTTTGATATATATTCTTCATTTCTAGTCTTTTCTTCCATTGATTCCATATCTCTTGATGTGTTCTTTGCTTCCTTTTCTCTTTTCATTGATTTCTCCTTTGAATTTCTTCATTTTTATCTTTTCCTGCAAAATCTATCCAAAAGAGAAAAGCTCGAGAAAAGATTAAATGTTATAAAAATAATGAGGAATAAATGACATTTTTACTTAGCAAAATAACATATGAATCTCATATATCAAATACCCCCATGCTTAAATCGTTGCTTGTCCTCAAGCAACATCATGTCATGCACAAAAGAAACATCAAGGATTATAAATGAGATAAGTTCTAAACTACAAGAAATATAAGATTGGATTTATTCATTCATAGAGTTTAACAATGCATTGGGACTTAAAACACTTATGAATCATAAAATCACAATGTTAAAAACAGTTTGGGTCACACATCTAACACACCTTATAAACAGTCTTATCACATGCTTAAGTGGTTAGGGAATGAGAGTTAATATAGTTAATATCTCACCATGCAAATTTAGATTAAGATTAATGAAATTTAAATAGGTAGATTCTTACTTTTGGAATGTGAAAACACTCACTCTTATATGTATAGGGTATGATGTGTTTACTCTCAAATCTTCTCCAAATGATAATGATCGCCCATATGTTTGCCATAATTCTCAATTCGCCACCGCTAAAAAGAACTAAAGTATATAAGAATCAAAAGGTCTTCAAATTTGGTTGTCATGGGGCTAGGGTTCTAAGGTGGGAAGGAATTTTGGGATTGTAGCTAGACTCTACCAACTAGAGAAGCAATTTCTTTATTTCAATTAAATAATAATTCCTCCTCTTTTCCTTTACTTCACCTCCTCCCTTTTTATTTAACTTCTTCTTTTTCTTTTTTTTTTATCTTCACACCCTTCCATTCGACCAAATAACTTCAAAAGACATGAAATTTTATTCTCTTCTTCTTCTTCTTCTTCTTTTCTTTTATTTTTTAGAAGAAAAATGCTTAGCCACTTCCTCCATTTGTTTTTATGATATCCACACCCCCATACTCAGATTTCACCTTATTAACAAAACATAAGTTCTCCTTGAAAATCTATTGCTCCACTAGTCGTAGAGTAAGGAGGAAAAATGCATATGGAGATTAGTTTTTAATAAAGGTTAGATCAATAGAATAAGGCTTTAGGCTCAAAGGGTTTATGCAATGGATAACAATTTTCAAGGTGAGCTATTTGGTCTTGTAGCTAACAAAGAAAGAAGAGTGCCTTTATCATTTTCAAATATCCTTAAGTTCTATGCAGTCTTGAAGAGAACTAATGGCAAATTCTAGTTTCACATATCATTGGAGAACACACACAAAAGAAAAATATATTTTGGATAAGCAATGTATCCAAAGAATAGGCTCAAGCACTCACAATGTTATATCTACCAATTTTTGAATTTCATTTCATCTCATTCATAATCAATGCATGGATTGATTCCTAACCATTCTAACTTTCCTTCCCTCATCACTATCACAATCTCAATTTCTATTTTTAAGGTTTAGGAAGATGGTGATCAAATCAGTTATTATGATTTAAAATAGCCTTTGTAAAAAGATTTAGTCCCATTACTTTTCATACCCGGTGAATGAATAAATCAAATCTAACACTTCTTGTCTAGACACGAACAAAACAAACAAACACAAGATCACATAATTAGAAAGCAAGACACATGTATGCAAACACATTACTATATATATATCTATATAAACAACATCAAAAAAAGAAATAAAGATTATAATTGCCATTCCCCGGCAACGGCGCCAAAAATTTGGTGCACTGTCGTATGCACAACAAATTTAATAAATAAATCCTAATTTCCAAATACGTAGTATATGGCAAGAAGGAGTCGAACCCACAAGGAATGGAATATAATCAATAATTCTGTAATCGATGTTAAAACCCCGGTTATGCAATAACATATAATTCTATCATCAATATCTAAACTATGGATAAATAATAAAACATTGTACTCACTAATTAACTAATAAGGACAGGAAGGCATTGATTATGGAATTAGGATATCAAATAATCATGGAGAAACGAAAGATTCTAAATGATTTAACGTTGACCTGTAGAAACTCATAATAATTCATCTCTTTGCCTTCTCTTAATTCTAATAAATTGAATAAGCTCTCAATTTATCATCTAACCATTTAATAACCTAGGTTAAGAACACTAGATTCAATTAATGGCAGCATTACGAATGGAAAGCAGTCAACTACGACCATAATCACACAAGCTCGGATCATGCAATCGAACGAATTAATGGACAAGATTAATAATTAATCTTTTGCTACTCTAGAAACATTAATTAACAATTACGTGTTAATTCCGTTATCCTAGCATAGATTAAGATCTAAACTAGATAGGTGATCAGTCTAATTAGTTTAAATTCTTAATCTATGATGCGAGATCATTCAATTCCGTCCATCAATTCAATTAAATTTAATTTAGAATCATGAATTCAAAATACGTTATCATATCCGAAACCCTAATTCCGTCATCAAATCCTCCTACCTTATACTATCTACAGAATTGCAATAACACACAATTAAATGCAATAATCTATAATTAACATCAATGCTTATAAATAAATTAACAATGAAACACTAAACATAAGAAAAATAATAATGCAACAAAGAGAATTGAATTGCATTCAATCAAAAATCAAAACTTGCAATTAAAAGAGGAATGGAGAAGAACTTATCGAATTGAATTGCAGAGTGTTGATTGTTCAATTGAATACAATGGAGAGAAAGAGAATTGGAATTACAAATTACATGTGGTATCTAGAGAGTATAGAGAGAAAGAGAAAATCCCATTCTCGAACTCCCCCGAATCACCTTTTCGAATGTTCAAACTTTAGAAATATATCGGGGAAACATTGCGTGAACGGTTACAGAATTTGAGAAAAACACGGTCCGTGTTAGAAAACACGGGACCCCCGTGTTTTTTCCTTGAACTCTCGACCAAATTCTGAATTTTTAAGTGCTGAAATTTGTGTGCTGATAAAAAACACGGCCCGTGTTTAGGAAACACGGGGGGGCCGTGTTTCTTGTTCCTTCATTATTTCTTCATGAAATTTCAACACAATCTTCCCTTTGATATATATTCTTCATTTCTAGTCTTTTCTTCCATTGATTCCATATCTCTTGATGTGTTCTTTGCTTCCTTTTCTCTTTCCATTGATTTCTCCTTTGAATTTCTTCATTTTTATCTTTTCCTGCAAAATCTATCCAAAAGAGAAAAGCTCGAGAAAAGATTAAATGTTATAAAAATAATGAGGAATAAATGACATTTTTACTTAGCAAAATAACATATAAATCTCATATATCAACGGTGGCAGATAATGGTTTGGTTAAGAAGGGAAGTTTGCACTGTTGGGGTGACTTGCGCAAGAAGAATCAAGAGATATGGAACATTTGGTTAGCTAGAGGGCGGTGCAGGGAAGGCTTTGGTGGATGGATTTGGAGATGAAGTTGGCCGGAGGCGTCTAAAGGGCTGGCGGTGACAAGGATGGGAAATTCTAGGTAGGAGACAAAAGCTCGATAATAATATTTAAATAAAATAATATTTAAATCCCTTTTTAGGCTAAAATAGGATTTTTAAAAGATTTTCCATAATTTCCATTTTAATTAGCAAAACACCCTAATTTTCTCTAATTAAATTATTTATAAAATTAATATTAATTTGAAGTTATTTTCTCCTTCTTATTTTAAATAAAATAATTTATTTAATTAATTTACAAAATAAAATCCTTAATTAGCTAAAATACCAAAGTTTCACCCTAATTAAAATATTTATAAGGTTTCTCTTGATTTGCCCTAATTTATTTTATTTTATTTTAATAAAAGTAATTTATTAAATTAATTTTCATAATAAAATCTTATTTGATAATAAATAATAAAATTAGAATTTTCGGGGCATTTCAATAGGTTTGCGGAGGAAGGAGGGAACTAGGGTGTTTGGGCAAGAAATGGAAAGCAAGATGGCAAGGGGGAGAAGGTGGTGCCGGCGTGGTCGGTGGTGGCGCAAATAGGAGTGCACGGCATAGGGGGAAGGCAATTGAGGGGGTAAGGAGGTGTTTGGTTTGGGGGGGAGGACACTACTACAAAAACGGGAATTAATAACGGGACATTAATAACGGTAATTCGAATACCGTTGTCAAACGCGTGAAAATTAATCGGCGGGAAGTTTTGATAACGGTTCTAGTTAAAAACCGTTATTAAAAGGGAAACATTAAAATTTGGACGGATGTTTTAATAACGGTTTTATATAAACCATTATTAAAAGAGGATTTAATAACGGTTCATATTAGAACCGTTGTCAAAAGTCAGAAGCTTTTAATAACGGTTCCTAGAAGAACCGTTATTAAAAGATGTTTTAATAACGGTTGTCTTAGGAGCCGTTATTAAATCCTCTTTTTAATAACGGTTCTCTCAGGAACCGTTATTAAAACCCCATAATCAAACTTATATTTCGTGCCAAAATTTTCAGACTCTCTGCACCTTTGTTCTCTTGCTCTCCTTCTCCTTGCAAACCCTGGCACGACCACACCGGCTCCTCTCAAGTAAAGGAAACCCTCATACTGCCAACTCTCCACCACGCCTCTACCATTGCCGGCTCTGCATATGCGTGCTGTCATTGTTCCGAAGCTAGCTAGCACTTGCACCTTCATCCTCCGTCGTGTTTGAAGCCCTTGCCTCTCTCAACATTCTCGATCACCGTCGTGTTTGTAAATAGCTCACTTTATGTATGTGTTTATTCTTCCTCTCGTAACTTTTTATCTACTTGTATATGTATATATATATAAATGCATGCATGTTGCTACAGGGTTTCGTTTGTTTGTTATTGAAAGATTGTGGTTTGTCGTTCGAAAATGTGTTGTTGAATGTATTGGCTGAAAATTTTGCTGTTTGTTGTTGAATTTGTTGCGTTATTGTTATATATTAACAAATGCATATGTTGGCCGAGACCTTTACATATATATATATCATATGAATGTGAGTGTATAATTATATACATTTTCACTCATAAAAACTATATATATATATATATATATATATACACACACACACACACACACATTTTCATTAATAAGTATAGGAGACTAGCAATAAGATATAGGAAATGTCATATAATGAAATGCAAATATATTTTACATATGCATATGTTAATGATTGCTATTTGATGAGGATTAAATAGATATAGAGAATAAGGAATATATAAAAGTGAATAATTAAATAGAGAGAAATAATTGTGTATGATAATAATAATAATAATAATTAATAATATGATTTATATATTATGCTTTAATTACATTTAGCTAGGTTTAGGGATTAGTTTTTTTTGTGGTTTAGGGTTAGGTTTTATTATAATAAATTATGGTTAATTAGCTAGGGTTAGGGTTTATCGTTTATTATGGTTAATTATGGTTAATTAGGGTTATGGTTAGGGTTAGTATTAATATCTTTTTGGAAACGTGTTAGCATGATTCGTATATATATATAATAACATGATACATTTGAGATTAATTCTTTCTAAGCATGATTCGTATCGATAATATAATAGTACATTATTATGCTCAATACATAACATTCTAACATAATTTATTTATTTATTTTTTGTAGAGATATGGCCAAAAAAAACATTGATAGGGATAGCAGTGATGAAGAAGGGAAGAGAGGACCTACGATTATGAGAATTATCATTGACATGAGGAATAGAGGAGAAGTAGTCGAGTTGGGATGGAATACTTACAATCTTCCCATCGGCCCTTACGTAGATATGTTCTTGACCTACATTTCACTTGTGACCCGTAACCGTGTTCCTATCTCCTATAATAGTTGGAAGCAGGTTCCATAGGGTCATAAGGAGCATATTTGGCAGAAAATCACGGTAAATATGCTATTTTATGTAATCATTTTTGTATATCAAATGTTATTAATTTTATTACATTAACATCGGTATACATCTACACGTCTTATTTTGCAGAGAGTGTTCAATGTCCCAGAGAGTAGGAAGAAATGGCTTCTTAGACATTATGGGGAGCGTCTAAGAACCTTTAGGTCATATTTAGCTCGTAGAAAAATGTATAGAAAGAATGATGGTTCTGTACGAGAGAACCCACCCAAACGATACGGTTTCATCGATCAAGAAAGTTGGAACCAATTCATTGCTTATCGTCTTACGGTGGATTTTAAGGTACATGTTAGATAACAATTAAACTTTTTGTATCAATCCCAGTATTATGCTTAGTATTGAAATAACCATGTCATTATGTTTTGGCTTGTCACATAGGAAAAAAGTACCCAAAATAAAGAGATTTTCAAGCAAAATAAATACCGGCATAATATGGCTCGCAAAGGCTATGCGGGCCTTGAAGAGGAGTTGGTATGCATTTTGTGATTATCTATTTACATGTAAATGTTGAATTTTATAATAATATTCTTAATTAAGAATATTTTTTGATTTGTAGCTTCTAGCCCAAGACTTGGACCCATGTACCTCGTCCATCAATATTGGTACATTATGGAAGAAGGCTAGAGCAACAAGAGATGGATATATTAATGAATATGTTGATGTTGCAGCCAAAAAAATTGTAAGTTTGTAGATATCTATAACCCTACTTACTTTTCTTTTAGAAAACTATTATATTATGCTTATTCCTATAAGTTAAATTTACAGGACGAACTTGAAACGTCAGAAGGTGAGGAGGTGGACTAATATAGCATTGTGGCCCAGGCCACAGGAATTGTAGAACACCCTGGAAGACACAGGGGCATTGGATTGGATGTTACGAGAACGAGTATATATGGTCGATCTCGTGGTTCTCGTAGCACTAATGAGCAAGTCCCCATCCTCACCCAAAAATTGAATGTGGCATTTCAACGGATGGCAATAATGGAGCAAGAGTTGTCATTTATTAAATCTCAAGGGTATAAGCCATCCGATTCAGTAGACCATGATCAGCTTCACATACCTAATGTAAATAGCGTCAGAGATAGTTGTGAAGCTGATGCATTTCTTTCTACTCTTCCCGAGTTAAGCATTACAAACTATGAATTGTTATTAAATGTATTCGGTGTTATAAATTATTAATAATGTGTAATATTTTTGTTTAGGGTTTGTATAAATGTGACTTATTAGGGAATGACCTTTCAACAATTTTTGCGAAAGGAAGGGTCCGCATCAGTCACAGTATTGAAACGCAGACAATCCACGGGTACAATTTAGCCCTAAATACAAGGCCGGTGAGTATTGACACTCCAATCATTGGCAGTGCACACTTGCCTTGTTATAAATCCACGAGCGATGAGGCAACCACAGTACTAGAAGCTCATGGAAGCTTCGTGGCTTGGCCTGCGGATCAAATACGTCTCACTACTGAAGAGGTATTGACATTTGACGTCTTCATTAGACCTTGTTTAGTAGTTACACTATATATACCTTTTTCATATATATATGTATATATATTTATATGCTCAATATATATTTTATTTAATATTATCAATTAAGGAATCAAAAAAGGAATCAAAAAAGAATACTGCTTCTACTAGTAAAACCAAGAGAGGTACTAGCAGAACGAGCAACACAAAATAGAGCGCTGCTAAAGGAAAGAGAGCTAAATCTGAAAAATCAGTTGCCCCACAAAAGATTCCTTCTTCAGATCAGCAAAGCCAACCTCCACCAGAATTAGCTATATTATATTTTTATGCCCAAAACTACCTCAGGGACAATTATATTTTCATTGATTGTCGTCCTGAGTATGTTGGGAGGGACGATGCTACTTACATGGTATCGACGGCTGACATAAGCGACATTTATAATCAAGAATGGATGTCAACCATAAGTGTCGCCGTCTATGTCACGTAAGTATTATTTCATTTTGAGATTTTAGTACTCTTAACTTATACAATTGGAATTTTTATGACCTCTTATATGAGTTATTATTTATTAACAAATATGCATTGTTTTTGTTGTCCATAGGTTGGTAGCTACTCGAGCTACGATGGAGGGAATGCTGTCCTCTATTGTGTTTGTGTGCCCATACTACATAGCTGACGATAGTACAATAAGAGAGGGTAGGCACATAAACTATTTAGCGGATCGCATTTTGATTGAGGGACACAACAAGCTCTATCTCATTCCTTACCTCGCAACTGAGCATTGGGTTTTGTACGCCGTTCGATCTGATCTTAATAAAGTCTATGTGTTTGATTCCCTTCGAACCTATGACGTGCCTTTTGAAGTCGCTCGTTGTTATGGGAAGGAATTTATCGACATGTTAGTATACTTTTCACTTCTTACTTCATTAGCTTATTTATACATATATTCGCTTAGCTAGCTTTCATTATTTGAGGTATATATGCGTACTTACAATATTGTGTATCCAACTCTATTTATTAGGGCACTACGGACAGCGTATCAAAGGAGAGGTGGGAATGGTGTCCCAGACCCAAAGAATGTTCAATACAAGCCTGTCATAGTAAGTAGGAAGGCAACTATTTCGTATTTTATTTTAATTAAAATTAATATCTAATAGTTAGAGAGCTAACTGAATTTATATGACAGTGTCCACAATAGCAAAACGACAAAGATTGTGGATACTATGTATGTAGAGCAATGGATCTGATAGTCCAAAATAGATCGGTCAACATAGATCCAAGCCATGTATGTTTTCTTTTCGATATTTTTCCATTAATGAATCATGACATATATGTTTGATACTTGACGTAAGTGCTAACTGTATATTAATCAAAACTTGGGATTTGTAGTTTTTCACCGATGAATATGCACAAGGCCAGCAATACAATGTTGAAGAAATTGATGAAGTGAGAGAGCAATGGGCCAAGCATGTGCACTCATTCATTCGGTATTAGGTAGAGATCTATATATTCTACATGCATGTTCAGGTTTGTATTTTGTCTAGCTATGTCTTTAAGTCTTCTAAGATAGATTTATATACATTTTGCTTTGGCGTGTAGAGCTACCAAGTTGTGGTATGCCTACTAATTTTGATTCTTGAATATATATGTCCGGTGTATTAACAAGGCCGGGATTGATTGAAATTATGGTGTGATTGCAGATTTTTTTATCAATTGATGTTGTTTTACAATGCAGATTTGGTAATTATTTGAACATACAACTGTGTATGTGGGCAGGAACAAAACTGCAAAAACTAAAAAAAAAAAACTGGAGTTTTAATAACGGTTCTTATGGAAACCATTATTAAAACCTTGTTTTAATAACGGTTCTGATAAAAACCGTTATTAAAAGATAGGTTTTAATAACAGTTCTGATGAAAACCATTATTAAAACTCATGTTTTTAATAACGGTTTTCATAAGAACAGTTATTAAAACTCATGTTTTTAATAACGGTTTTCATAAGAACCGTGATTAAAACCTATCTTTTAATAACGGTTTTCATCAGAACCGTTATTAAAACCCTCTTGTTTAACAACGGTTTTTCTCAAAAATTGTTATTAAACATGCATTTTATGCTCATATTGGCGGTTTTTTTTTATATTTTTGATAACGGTTATGAACCGTTATTAAAGATTTCATAACGGGCATTTTAATAATGGTTGAAAACCGTTATTAAAACTACTTTTTGGGGTAGTGGGATTCAAGGGAAGAAGAAAGGGGAAATAGAGCCATGGGAAAAAGGAAGGAGAAAGGGGAGAGAGCAGGCCGACTCATATGAGAGAAAGAAAGAAGGGGGAGAAAGGAGGTGGTTGGCCTAAGGTGGGAGAGGGCGTAAAGAAAGGAGAAAGAAAAAGAGGGTGCTAGATATGGGCAACCCCAACAGCAAAAGGGAGAAAGGAGGGAAGAAAAGAAGGAAGGAAAAAAAAGCAAAAAAAAAGGGAAATGGAAAAAAAAGAAAAAAAAAAGGGAAAATTATTTTTTTAATTAGGATTAAGGATTAGGATAAAATTAGTTTCTGAAAAAAAAAATATTAAATTAATTTATCTCAAATTTAGGTATTTATTTAAGATAATATTTTTCGTAAAAATTATGGGTTTGAGATTTATTTAAATAAAAGAGTAAGGTAAAATGATAAAAAAAATAATCATATTTAATTTATTAAATAATTCCATCTATTTTGTAACTCAAGAGTCCCAAAATAAATAAATAAATAAACAAAATCTAATATTAAATTATCTCAATTAAGGGTTAAATATTTAAACTTTGGTTTTAAAAATTTGGGGTATTTCAAAATCAACAAATTTGCACAATTCAACGAGTCGACATAACAAATTACTTGAAGAAGAATGCTTGATAAACCCACTGAAGCCGAACACAACAAACCACTGCTTTACCTGAAATTAAACACCATCAAATGAGCCAAAATCGAACTGTCGAACACCCATAATTACAAACCCTAAAAACAACAATACACATTGTATGAAATATGACGATAGAAGAGTTACATACATGATCAAGTAGAGAAATGGAAGTGAAATGGCCAGATTTGAAATCAAAGTTACTACGCAGGGGATGGAGTGAACTTTGAAATTGAAAATGGTGACTAACGGTGGTAATTTCTACACTGGTGTGGTGGTGTTACTGCACTAGTGAGTGGTGAAGAAATTGATTGAGCTAAAATCAAGACTAGCGCTAGTGAGGCAATATGAGGAGAGGAGAGGAAGGAGGTAGGAAGGGTTGGTATTATGAGTAGGAGGGCTGGTAAAGCTGGTAAGTGGTATCAATTCGCGACTTGAGACTCTTTGACAGACAATAGTAGTTACTAATAGTAATTAGTAATTACTATTTAGTCTATGCCTGGTCTAGTTGTGGTATCGAATAAGGTTATCTAGGAATCGAAACAAATGACTAAAGTCACAGAACTAGTATAGTAGACTACTAATAAGCCTTCTATTGAAAAAATAATACTAGTATTAGTAATTAGTAAGTTACTATTAGTAATCAGTAGTAATACTAATAAGCAACCTATTTGCTTATTAAAGAATAAAGATAATATGTAATATTTTTTTAATTAAATATATATATATATTTATATATATATATATATCACCAATTTACCATTAATTAAAATGAATTAATGAGAATAAATTTTTAAAATATATATATATATATACTACACCACCTTCTGTACTTTACTTTATCATACAACAATCAATATAAATTGTCCTTTTAGTGACTAATTATAATAAAATTGACATTTATTAATTATTAATACTAATACCTATAATGATAATACCATACATAAAATTATTAAATGATGTAAAATATTACATGTGAAGTACAAATATTAATTATAAAAAGTATTTTTAATAGTTTGGTCCTATTAACGAACTATTAACGAGCCTATAAATGAGATATTAATGAGCTAGTAATGAGTTATTCAAGAGCCAATAAATGAGTTGTTAACGAATTGGAAATGAGCCTTAAACAAGCTATTAATGAGCCTTAAATGAGCCGAACCAAGCTGAATACCCCTATACTCAGGCTCGGCTCGTTTAATTAAACGAACAAATCAAACCAAGGTTTTAATAAACTGATTCGAGTCAAATACTAACCTGACTCAATTTATTTACAAGCCTATTACAATACAAAGTTAGAAATACGGAACAACTATCAAAAGATTGAAGTCCCTGGCGGCCTTTCAAATGACTAAAGAAATATTAGAGACTATTAATATTTTACATAACTTCTTGAAAGCTATGTTTAATAAAAATTATATTAATATTTTATTTGTATCTTTTATTTACAAAAAAGAATAAATTATTTTAATATATAAATAAAAAATGAGGGTAAACCTAAAAAACACATTTTATTATTTTTAAAATAATTTTATTTTTTATTCTAACATTTAAATTTAAAATAACTTTTGATTTTACACACCAAGGGAGAGGGGGGAGCAATAGCAAAGGTGTGCCATGATTAAGCGAATGTACAATAAACATGGAACCAAATTTAACCATATATTATGTTTTAATACCCAAGCTTCTAGCGGTGGAGAGACTATCTTTGATTACCCAAAGTTAAACTAAAAGATCATCGGTTACTCTATTGTTTCCATCATGCATCTGAGGTGGTCTCCGATTAATCCTCCTGCTCTCACTGAACCACCTATAATTGGCACAAGACGTCATTGTCAGGCATGGTCAATCTTAGATAGTGAAGGCGGTGTCCATTTGACAAACACTTTTTGTTTTGTTTTTTTGTTTGTTTTTTTTATCCTCTTCGATCTTTTGAATGCCCCTCTCCCTTTTGGAAATTCCACTCGGAGAGCCATATTCTTAGGAGGTTGGCTAGATCTTCAACAAAAAGAACGAGGGGATGACCGTAATGTCATTACGTTTAAACCAAATTGTCAAGATACCATGGATGAAGACAAATCTCCAAGATGATGTGTAATTTTGTATTATTTTCTTGGAAGATTTTTTTTTGAGAAGATCTATTATAAGATTGCTCCACATAGTAGTAGTAGGAAAAAACCGTTCGTCATATTCATGTGGGATGGAGCAGACAAAGCAGATGGAAGAAGATATTATGCCTCTAAGTTGGAGAGACTCTGAGTAGTAGTAGGTAATGATGCAATTAAGGGGTTTCATAATACAGTTTAATCCATAAACCAGACCAACCTACATGACCGTCTAACTCCTAGCACAAGTTATTTGTTGGACATTTTATCACGTGCATAAATATAGTTAGCTAGTTAATTTCTTGTTTTTACTTTCTTGATTTCTTCATTAACAACTCTGTAATATAAATAGACAAATAGAATATCATCACTGTACGCAAACATTCTCTTAATTAAAACTTTCTCTTCTCTGTTTCTATATTTTCTTCTTCTTCTTCTTCTGCAACTCTCAGTGCAGAATCTTACATGGTATCAGAGCAGTGAAAAACTTATCTCTTCTCATCTTCTTGAACTTTAGTCAAATCAATCAAGTCTAACAATGAAGAACATTCATCTTCAATCAATATTTCTCCTCATCTCATAGATCCTAGTCATTTTCTTTACATTCACGCATTTGATAATCCTGGGACAATTCTTGTATTTGAAAAGTTCGATGGATAGGGCTACACAGCATGGAAAAGATCCACGAATATTGCTATCTCTGCTAAGAACAAGATTAGATTCATCAATGGAACTTCACAAAAACCAGATGAATCAGATCCTTCTATCAATTAGTGGGAATAGTGCAATGATTTAGTTATCTCATGGATAATTGGAAGTCTAAACAAAGAAATCGCAAGAAGTGTTGTGTTTTCTACTTCTACATTTGAAATCTAGAAAGAGCTTGAAGAGAGATTTGGTTGAGCTAATCTATCTCAATTCTTTCAAACTCAGAAAGATATTTGTTCAATTAGTCAAGGAACTGATAACATTACGTCATACTATACTCGTTTCAAAAGACATTGGGATGAACTCTCATCTCTAAGGAGTATTTTGAGATGCACCTATGGGAAATGCACTTCTGGATTTTCAGAAAGCATTACAAAGGAACATGAGTAAAATAAACTAATTCAATTTCTCATATGTCTCAATGAATCGTATACAAATTATAGAGGTCATATACTTATGCTGAAGACCACTCCTTTAGTCTAATGTGCTTATTCCCTTCTAATACAGGAACAAAAGCAATGAGAAACTCATTTGTCTAGGTATTTTCTTGAACATTCCTCATCTTTCAATGATTACAAGACTTAGTATGCCCGAAAAGTTCCTGCTGGATTCAATGACAAAAGGAAACTGAACTCTAATCTTCAATGCACCTACTTCAAGACGAATGGGCATACTATAGATAAATGCTACAGGATACATGGCTTTCCACCAGATTTTAAGTTTACCAAAGGTAAACGTATAGCAGCTGCAACTATGACTTCAAATGATTCTCCATCTCCTGATATTCCTACCATAGTCAATCTAATCCTAGGATTATCTCAAGACCAATACAATCAGCTATATTCATTTCTTAGCAAATCATCCATTCTTCAAATTCAAGTTCACAAATGACTGCTAACTTTGGGGGTAAGATTGCTTGTTCTTCTCATTTGTTGACTGGTAAATGTACTTGTCTTTCCTTCCAGCCCAAACACAAATTTTGGATTATTGACATAGGGCCAACAAACCATATGTGTTGTGATCCATCCCTCTTCTTCCAACTCAAGCCTCTACCTAACACTTTCAGCATCACTTTACCTAATAATGCCACCAGTAAAGTCACTCATACTAGAACCATTCATCTATCCTCTCATATAACTTTGTTGAATGTTCTCTTTGTTCCTACTTTCTCATACAATTTGATCTCCATTAGTAAATTATGTTCCCAATACAAATGTTATGTTCTGTTTACTTATAACTCATGCTATTTGTAGGGCTTTTAATTGAACAAGCCACTGGTTCTTGGTAATCACAGAGAAAGTCTTTACATACTAGGCACTAAACACACAAGCAACTAGTCAGGGAGAGACATTTCTATTCTAGAGAATCACTTTCATTCCATGTCGGCCAATTACAAAAATAACAATATTATACTTTGGCATAATAGATTAGGACATTTACCCTTCTACAAAATCAAGTCTTTGTATCTCATTGACAATGATAAATCTAATTTTTTTCCATGCAATGTATGTCCTAAGGCAAAACAACATGCTTTACCTTATCCTCACAGTTCTATACATACAAATCATATTTTCCAACTCATACATATTGACA
Source organism: Tamarix austromongolica (assembly GCA_039764185.1). NCBI lineage: Eukaryota > Viridiplantae > Streptophyta > Magnoliopsida > Caryophyllales > Tamaricaceae > Tamarix > Tamarix austromongolica. The sequence continues at coordinate 102,450,248 of CM077819.1, read as the reverse complement.
TTTGGGGGCCATATCATATTCCCACATACAATGGGCATCAATACTTCCTCACTATAGTAGATGATTATAGTAGAACTACATGGACTTATCTCCTTAGTCATAAAAGCATTTCCCTCGCTGTTCTTACATCTTTCTTTAAAATGGCAGAAACATTATTTAAAGCTAAAATTCAAACCATAAGATCAGACAATGATTTAGAACTAGGTTCCAGTAAAGAAGCATCTGCCATCTTCTCATCCCTTGGAATATTACATCAAACCAGCTGTGTAGCATCTCTTCAACAAAATGGTATTGTTGAAAGAAAACATAAACACCTCTTAGAGATCTCTCATGCACCGCTGTTTCGATCAAATTTACCAATAAAATTCTAGGGTGACTGTGTTTTGACAGCATCTTATCTCATCAACAGATTTCCCACCAAAGGTTTACATGGTCGTAGTCCTTATCACATCTTATATGGATCACCCCCACCTATTCACATCTCAAAACCTTCGGATGTCTTTGCTATGCTTCAACTCTCAAAAGTCACAGAGATAAATTTTCTCTTAGAGCTTATCCTTGTGTTTTCCTTGGCTATCCCTTTGGTAAGAAAGGGTACAAACTCTATAATCTTGATTCTCACCAAATCATTACTTCCCATAATGTCATTTTCCATGAACATATATTCCCTTACACATTATTGTCACACCCTTCTTCCAATACTCTTCCACTATCATATTCTGATTGCATAATATCCCATGATCATTGTGATGACAGTACCAGGTCAGAAAAATCCCAACTATCTTGCCTTTCATCTTCTCCATCTACAAAACATCAGTCACTTTCACCCTATGTTCCATCTCCCACTTCATCTCCTTCAACACAAAACACACATGTTCCACCCTCACCAAGATGTTCTACCAGATGTTCAAGACCACCTACTTACCTACAATATTTTGTATGTAATTCTGCTGCTTCTAACCTATGTTTGCATATCATTACTTCATCAGGCTCCACCTCTATTTCCCATAAATACTATTTTTCCTCCCTTTCATCAACCAATCAATCCTTTATTCACTCATTATCACAAGTACATGAACTTATCTCTTATAAGGAAGCAAAATCTAACCCTGATTGGAAGGTAGCTATGGATAAAGATTTGATGCATTAGCTACTAACAATACTTGGGATTTAGTCTCCTTACCTAAAGGGAAGAAACCCATCACTTGTAAATGGGTTTACAAAATCAAGCATAAGGCAGACGAATCCATTGAACGTTTTAAAGCAAAGTTGGTTGTCTGAGGATTCACTCAAAAACTTGGTATTGATTTTCATGAGACATACTCCCTTGTTGTATAGATGACAACCATACGTTCTCTTATTGCTAGTGCTATAAAGATGAGATGGGTCATGCACCTACTTGATGTAAACAATACGTTTCTCCATGGTGACTTGGACAAAGAAATTTACATGAAACCACCACAAGGTCTATCTCTTCCTTCTCCTAACTTTGTTTGTAAGCTCAATAAATCTTTATATGGTCTAAAACAACCATCCCATAAATGCTACGCTTGTTTGACTACTGCTCTCAAATCTAAAAGAATTATCATGTCTCAGAATGACTATTCTTTATTCTCTAAAAGATCTAGCAAATTCGTTTGCTTCGTAGCAGTATATGTAGATGACCTATTGGTTTTTGGGAATGATACTTCTGAGATAAATGCACTAAAATCATTCCTAGATGTTGAATTTAAGATCAAAGACTTGGGACATCTACACTACCTTTTGGGTATTGAAATACTCAATGAACCCACTGGTGTTATTATGACTCTGCTAAAATTCGCTCTTGATGTCATTCAAGAGTTCGATACTGATGAGTTCATATTTTGACACATTTTATACCCTTATAATCTTAGTTTTTGGTAGTTTATTTAACTAATATAGGAGAATAACTATTTTTTTATGCTTAAGTGGTAAAAATTGCATAAATTTTATTATTTGAGCTAAAATGATATAAATTAAGTAAATTTAGAATAAAATATTATTTATTAATATTTATTGAATTTTATTTTGCAGGGTTTGTTTTTAAATAAAAGAAAATTAAAAAAAAGAAATAAGACCTTTGGACCAACAACCAAAGGCCGAAGGCCCAAAAGGCCTGGAACAACAAAGCCAAACAAGACGGCCGCACGAAACAAAAAAGGAGAGTCAGCCGCAATAACGGCTGACATGGAAAGGCGGTCTCACGAAAATAAAAGGAGCAGGAGAGACGACGCGGAGGGGGCGGTAAAGCTAGGAGAAGGGCCCTAGCCTTAGAGCCAGGAGAAAGGCGCAAGCGTTCACAGGCTCGTGCGGTCGAGAGCTACAGAGCGAGAAGGTAGCGCCTTCCGAGGCTCTGTGGAACGAAAAGCAAAGGTTGACGCAGCCTTCAGCACGGGGTCCGAGGTAGCGACGCAGCAGCCAACAGCCGTCAGCCCGAAAAAGGAAAAAAAAGAAAAGAATTGTTGCATAGAAATCAAAGTCGAAAAGGAAGAGAGAATAAGAAGAAATTTTATACCGGTAGAATTTATTTCAGATAAAATTAATTTTTATCTGAATAAATTCTTGATCTTTAATTCAAAATTAATTCCGGTTATTTATTTCTCTTATTTTTAATTTATATTTTAGATATATATTTCTGTGTAATTAATTCTTTAATTATGGCTGGCTGATTGTTTATTATTAGGGAATAATTTGAAACCCTGGATTAAAAGATGACTTAGAAGTAAATATTATATTACGACCTAATCTAGTGGTGGATTTTTATTTCCCTAACATATTTCTCATATCTGCGGGTTTCCCATTATTTTCATTATTTTTAGTGTTATTAGTTTACTTTATTCTATTTACTCCTTTATTATTATTTTTATAACCCCCATTTATATTTTTCTTATTTATTTATTCTGTGTTATTTAGGATTTTTATTTTTAGTTTTAGTTTTATTTTCAAGCTAGTTAAATAGATGTGAGCCCTCTCAATCCCCGGCTAGAACGATACCCTTATTTACCAGTGCTACAATTGACAACAAGAGGGTTTAAATTGCGTGCCGACTACGGTCATACCAATTTTTGGCGCCTTTGCCGGGGATTGGTAACTGCACCTATATTTTGCTAGTATTTTTAGTGTGTTTTCATTTTTAGTGTTTTTGTATTTTTTTTCTTTTAGTTTTGTTTTATAGTTTCTTAGGATTTTTGGTGTGTTTTGTTATTAACCTTTTCCTTTGAAGTGTTAGTGTTTTCAGGTAGCTATGAGAGGATCCTTTGGTTATGGACAAATTTGCATGAATCCTAATGCAAGAGTAAATGAGGTAAGTCCGAGTAGTTTAAATGATAAACTTAACAAACTCACTACTCTTGTTTTGCAGGTAGCTGAAGCTAAAGTTATTAATACAAGTGGAGTGTGTCATACGCAAGGATATCCATATGCTTACCATGAACAAGCTATGAGAGGAGGAGGATGGACACAACCTAATGCTCAGTCTTTCAATGGTTTTCAAGGACATGATCCTATATACAAGCACATACTATTCGGGAATGAGGCATCAACCCAACTTTGGATGGGAGATGAATGATCAGTATCAAGTGCCATATCAAGACCCTTACACGCGTGAATATGAAGCTTCAAAATATTATCAATATCCTCAATGAGAATCTTCTCCAATTTCGGAACCATCAAGTTCAGAAAAAATGGATAAGCTTATTGAAGAACTGATAAATGATCAAAACTAGTTGGCAAAAAGCCAAAATCAACTGATGCAAAGTCAGATTAGACAAAATGAAAGGGTGTCAGTGCTAGAGGAGAAAATGGGTTATATGGTCAACATGATGAATCAATCACAAGCACAAGAAGAGCTCTCTAGTACTTCAATTCCAAATTCAAGTGAGAGTTATGAGGGTGATGATGCCATATCCGAATGTAAGGATGAGCTAGTTGAGGAGGTTTCCATGGAGAACATTGAAAAGCAAGATCATGTGGAAGAAGAGCTTGTAAAAGTAGAAGAAGAATCTCATCAAAATGAGGATCAAGTGAACAAAGAGAAGTATATGGATGACAATACTATCACTTTCACCTACCATATACCATCTTTGAACATTTATTCCCCACTTTTTCTTGGAGATGACCATGAGACACAAGGTAAGCCTTTGAACCACGTTGATTTTATTTATCCTGACCACACTCCTTGTTTTCCCTCTTTTAGCAGGTTATATGGATCCAAGAGTGAAGAGAGTAATCAAATCACCTTGGATACATTTAATAAGAAGCGTGATGCTCCAAAGGAGATGTTATGTTGGAAGGGCGTGTTTAAAGATTTTGAGATGGGAAAATATGTTCCTTCGATAGAGAGATTAGCATATATGGACATTGGGCAAAACATTCTCTCTTTACACACCTGTTTAAACTCCATGGTAGGTAAGTTACGTTATTATTGGATCAAATCTTTCATTAAATCTAACATTTTATCTTTTTCTTCCTTGCAAGATAAAGATGATCATCACGAGGAAGGATTTGGTGAAGCAGCTCTGAAGTGGACGTATCCACCTTGAATGAGAAAAACCGAGGTTATGTCAGGCTGAAGACATAAAAACAAGCGATCCTTGGGAGGCAACCCAATGTCATAAGGGAGTTTTCTATCCTTTAGTTATTTATTTATTTTTTTTTCTCCATACATTAAATTTCATGTTTCCTTAGTTGTTTACACATTGAGGACAATGTGTGATTTAAGTGTGGGGTGCGTGTGTTTTATGTATGTGAAAAAAAAAATTGAAAACAAAAATTTTTTTTTTAGATTTTGATTAGAGTGTTTAGTGTTTTTAAAGTCATAGGAACCCTTAATTAGTCGATGAGGAATATACCTTTGAAATCTAACGAAGAGAGGATCATGAAATTGAGATAAAGTAAGTGGAGATTTTTTGTATTAATTTCGATATAGGGAACACATATCTATGTGCCTAAATGTGAATGGAGAAAGAACATGTATGATTTTCTAACCACCGACATGGCATATTGAGATTCATCACATTTTTCAGTGAGCTTTTGAACCATATGTACCTTCTTTTTCAGGGCAAATTTACACAAAATCATCTACTTTTTCTTGGCTTCAAAATTTTTCTTTGTGAACCTCATATACGTTAAATTGCTTTGATCAAATTATTTGCCATAGATCTTGTAATGGACTATAGAGATTACAAGAACTTACTCTTGTGCTAGTCGAAGCTTATAGTCAAAACATGCTCTGATTGAGAAAATGATAAAGGTAGCTTAGGAATTTTCCATCACATGACCAAATAGCTTAACCTGATTTGTGTATCCATGATATACATCCCATAGAAACCCTTTGAGCCTATACAAGGAACATATACTTTTCTTCATTACCCACATTGAATAACTGTTGGGCCTTAATGTCCTTACCTTCGTTTAAAGCTAATGGAAGGAAATAAAATCGTTATGGATATGAAGAGTGGTTGTGTATGTGTGTATATGAAAGAAATATATGTATTTATGCTAAGAAATGGGATTGGTTATGTTTAGTGGAGAAAAAAAATTGAATGAAAAGAAGAAAAACAAAATGAAGAAAAAAATGACAAAAAAAATTGAAAAAAAAATGAAAAAGAAAAAAAAATGTTAGGATATAAGGAAGAGAGGGAGTTATGGAGATTATGTTGAGAAAGTTATATTCATGTTACATTTTATGGTGAAGATGGAGAAGTGTATCTTTAATCATAGATGTGGAATTAAGCTTATATTTCATATACCTATTAGATTCCACTAGCTCTTTATCTTTTTAGCACCACACTCCTAAAATACTCCATACCCTTCTTTACCTTAAACCCCGTTACACCCAATAAGTAAGTCCTATTTGATTCTTGAGATGAGCAGCCTTTGATCTGAGGGAGATTAGTCACAAGATTTAAGCATATGGTTCGGTCCATTTGGCAAGTATTTGATATCTTTCATGAGGTTTTATCCACAAGAACATGAGCCTTCTTTGTTTATATATGTGAGTCGTTTGTTATTTTTATCATCTTAGCTCACATACATGAGTGTTTTTATACATTTGTAGCCATGAATCTAAGAGAGAGAGAAAAGAATAGAGGGTATCCATAGTGAGGATGACTCTTGATGTGACTAAGGCGTGGTAGATTTTCATCCATAATATTGATTTATTCATACCTGTCATGTTTATGAGTGAACCATATGTTGAAATTGATTCTTTAAATTTCTCAATGCTGAATCTTGATTGATTGCTAATCTTGACGTTTGAAAGTAACAGATTCTGAAAAAAAATAGTTAAGGGTGTTAGGTTTTATTTTATTTTATTTGTGTGTGATTTTGTGGGCATATCATCTGCGAAACCCTCACGAGACCTTACTCGTCCTCGATGGGTGACCTAGGGGTTTAAAGGGCTTGTTGCACATGCTAAGTGTAATCGTGAGACCTACGAAAGTTGCTAGTTAATTTAATTTTATTTATTTAGAATAATAACTTGCTTGAGGACAAGCAAGAAGCTAAGTGTGGGGGTGTGATGAGTTCATATTTTGACACTTTTTATACCCTTATAATCTTAGTTTTTGGTAGTTTATTTAACTAATATAGGGGAATAATTATTGTTTTATGCTTAAGTTGTAAAAATTACATAAAATTTATTATTTGAGCTAAAATGATATAAAATAAGTAAATTTAGAATAAAATATTATTTATTAATATTTATTGAATTTTATTTTGCAGGGTTTGTTTTTAAATAAAAGAAAATTTAAAAAAAAAAGAAATAAGACCTTTGGACCAACGGCCAAAGGCCGAAGGCCCAAAGGCCTGAAACAAAACGACGCCAAACGGAGCGTTGCAGGAGAAAGAAGAGTCAGCCGCAGGGCTGACGTGGAGCGACAAAATAGAAAAGAAAAGACAGCCGCACAAACGTTAATTAATAGAGGTGTGCGGCGTAGAAAGAAGGAGAGACAACACGGAGTGGGCGACAAAGCCTTCAAAGGCTCGGTCAAGCGCCGCAGGCCAGAGTAGAGGTCGAGAGCCTCAACAGGCTCGGCAGGGCGCGTCACAGACGCACGGACTACGCGCAAAGGACAGCCGCTGCACGGAGTTCGAGGCAGCATAGGTCGTCCACAGCAGCCTCTGTCAGCTCTGTCAGCCCTGTCATCGTCGAATAAAGAAAAAAAAGAAAAGAATTGTTGCGCATAAATCAAAGCCGAAAAGGAAGAGAGAATAAGAAGAAATTTTATACCAGTAGAATTTATTTCAGATAAAATTAATTTTTATCTGAATAAATTCTTGATCTTTAATTCAAAATTAATTCCGGTTATTTATTTCTCTTATTTTTAATTTATATTTTAGATATATATTTCTGTGTAATTAATTCTTTAATTATGGCTGGCTGATTGTTTATTGTTAGGGAATAATTTGAAACCCTGGATTAAAAGATGACTTAGAAGTAAATATTATATTACGACCTAATCTAGTGGTGGATTTTTATTTCCCTAACATACTTCTCATATCTGCGGGTTTCCCATTATTTTCATTATTTTTATTGTTATTAGTTTACTTTATTCTATTTACTCCTTTATTATTATTTTTATAACCCCCATTTATATTTTTCTTATTTATTTATTCTGTGTTATTTAAGATTTTTATTTTTAGTTTTAGTTTTATTTCCAAGCTAGTTAAATAGAGGTGAGCCCTCTCAATCCCCGGCTAGAACGATACCCTTATTTACTAGTGCTACAATTGAAAAAAAGAGGGTTTAAATTGGGTGCCGGCTACGGTCACATCAGATACTCAATGAAAACCCATTGTTTTTAGTCCCCTTGAAATAGGTATTAAACTTCTTCTACATGATGGTTCTCTTTTTCATGATCCTAAATCTTATCGAAGCCTGGTTGGTAAGCTAAATTTCCTCACACATACAAGGCATGACATTGCTTTTGCAACTCAGTATCTCAGTCAATTTATGCACGCTCCAAGAGAATCACACTTCAAAGCTGCTATTCACACTCTTAGATATATCAAAATTAATCCATCTTTGGGATTACTAATGAATTCCTCTCCATCATTCTCACTCCAAGCATATTATGACTCCAATTGGGCTACTTATCCATCCACCTGCCATTCTGTCAGTGGTTGGTTCATAATTCTTGGCAACTCCCCCATCTCATAGAAAGCTAAGAAGCAACATACTAATTCCCTATTATCAGCTGAAGCTGAATATCGCACCATGTGCAAGACCACTGTTAAATTAATTTAGCTTATTAGACTACTCCATGAATTGAATGTCCCCATTGTCACAATAGTTCCTCTTAAATGTGATAATTTGGCATCTGTTTACATTGCCCACAACCCATTTTTTCATAAACGAACAAAGCACATTGAGTTGGATTGTCACTTTTTTCGTTAAAAATTACAGGAAGGTTTAATCACGGTATCCCACCTTGGTAATCATGATCAACTTGCTGATTTATTCACCAAGAGTCTTCCAAGTCCCATACATCATCAGATTTTATCTAAGTTGGGGGTTTCCAATCACCCTCCAACTTGAGGGGGTGTTAGACATTTTATCACGTGTATAAATATAGTTAGCTAGTTACTTTCTTAGTTAGTTACTTTCTTGTTTTTACTCTCTTGATTTCTTGATTAAAAACTCTGTCAATATAAATAGGCAAATAGAATATCATCACTATACGCAGACATTCCTCTCAATTAAAAGGTTCTCTTATCTGTTTCTATATTTTCTTCTTCTTCTTCTACAACTCTCAGTGCAGAATCTTACAGTATTACGCCTACAAAGGGCCTTGACAATTTCGAGACTCATATATTTAGTTTGTTTGTATATATAGTAATTGCACTTCAAATAAAAAAGAATTCTAAGGGCATGGTATCATTGTAGGCTGGAGGGAATGTCATAAACAACGCAAGTCCGAAGTTCTTATTTTAATTTCTATTGCTCCACTATGACACCTTTGTTGTTTTACCATGTTTTTATTCATTAGTTTTATTAATTGTTTTCTTTTATTCAATTCATTATTTTCATTTGCTTATATGATATTTGATTCTTATATTAAACCATTACTTATTTTATATGAATGAGTCGTAAATAATTTGGAACAAATTAGGCATTTTCACAAAATAAATAGAAAGTCATAATTGAGTGTTTATGGTATCTTGTTTTATAGATTGTACTTGATCTTTTTGTCTATTAGACCACATCTCATGCAAAAGAAAAATATATATAATTTGTAGAGTATAAAAAGAATTTTCCATACTTTATTTGTAAGAATGTGTGTTTGTGTGTTTCCATACTTCTGTACATGCCCCCTAAATCAACTTAGATGGCCATGCTAACCAAACTAAACCATATTTTATAATATGCTTCAGTTTATGGTTGAAAAGCTTGTGGTTTAGTTTAGAATTCATAAAAATATTTAACTTTAGTTTTAAAATTTTAATTGCAATCTATAAACCATAAACCACATAGTTTTTTTTATTTATCAATGATTTTTAATAAATAAAAAATATCTTTTATATAACTTATAAATTGACTACAAGGCTACAAAGACAACTAAAATCGTGGTTGAAAGTCCTAAAAGTTGTTGTAGAAAAGCTATTACAACTATGGATCATCACTCGATGGTCATTTAAATTCTTCATAGTAAGAAATCCAAGCTTATGATGATGGATGGTTATCACTAAAAAACTACCCTATTATGACAAATGTGTCATCACTATAATACAACTATGGCAGTAGTTTGAAAAATAAAAAATAAAACTTATAAATTACCGATTATGATGACATCTAGTTTGAAAAATAAAAAATAAAACTTATAAATTACCGATTATGATGACATCTAGCTTACTGCAATGATCTTCCATCACTAAAAGTCCAATTAAAAAAATATCATTCTATTGTAATTATTCTAGGCCTACTACAATAGTCCCAATCATCAGTTAAAATCTAATTAATTTTTTTATCACTCTATTTTGATGATCTCTGTCCTACTACAACGACCCTCACTATCACTAAAAAAAGAAATTTTAAAAGAAAATCATTTGTTGATTGTGACGACCCATGACCTAATGCAATGACTTTTTTTGTCACTAAATGCTAAATTCAAAAAAAATTGGTTTATCGCAACGATCCCTGAGCTACTACTACTTCCCTTGTGATCACCAGAAGCTAAGTGTATTTTTTTAACGACTTTTTATTACTGAAAGTGATATTTAAATTTATTCTTTTTAATTTTAGAATTTTTTTATTTATTAGCACAACTATTAATGCATAATTTCAAATTAATGTTAATATATAATTAATAATATTAAAATAAAAATAATTCAAAACATTAATATTAATATTGTTTACAGTTTGAAATTTTCACTCAACAAAATTATTTTTTTGTTTATAATAAATGAATAGACCTATCCTCCTCCTGTGTAAGTCTATGTCTAAGATCTTGTATTTTTATAGTTTGCAAATTAATCATCTATTTTTAACTCCTCGTTTTGTTGTACTTTTGAACAATTTTAGCTAACTTGTCAAAATTTTCCTAAAATGTAGGAGTGTTGGTGTCGATATTGGCAAAAGGTGTTGGTGGTGGTGGAGCTAGAGACTATGCAGACGGAGAACTAGTATGGCCATGACATTTTCCAATAATTTCCTTTACAATTGCACCTCATCAATATTTATTAGCTTGCTAGACCCACATCTGTTTTCAAGTGATTGGACTTGGGCCTCCTCCACCTCTGGATCTCCTCTACATCTTATATGAAGACATCAACACGAATCTCCCATTGGAAGACAAGCATTTGTTGAAGACATAGAATAATATTCTATGATTTAGTTGATTTGGTTTGTCTTTCAATTTTCATAGCCAATTTAATCAAGTCATCAAGAGATTCATAAGAGTACATATCAACCTTGTCTCTTATTAAATTATTCAAGGCACCTAAGTATCTAGCACATTTTTGTTCCTTTCTTTCATGAACATCACAAATAATGGCTAGTCTTTCAAATTCTCTAGTGTATTCTTCTACACTAAATAAACCTTACCTTAGAGTAGTCATTTTAACATACATATCTTGCTCATACTCCCTAGGCACAAATTTCTTTCTTAAGTGCTTTTTAAGTTTTTCCCGAGATTTTATTTTAGACTTCTCTTGTCTTTCTCTTGTCCGCTTTAAATTATTATACCAAATTCGAGCAAACTTTTTGAACTTTAGAGTAGATAATTTTCACTTTCTATCATCATCATATTCTCTAAACTCAAAAATAGCCTCAATCTCATGAAATCATTCAAAAAATGACTCCACATTCAAATCACCATAAAATTCAAGAAGGTCAAGTTTAATACCTTGATCTTCATGGTGTGCATTTCTTACATGGAATGTAGGTGCTCTTCTTTGGTTGCTTGAGCCAAAAGAATTTATCTATTCTTCTCCATATTCATGATGAGACAAGTTGAAATGCCCACGTCCTCTCTTGGCATGGTACATAGGCTTCATTCTCCCTTCCACACTATCATGTGTGGTTTCCATACGAACTTGCCATGGTTTACACTTCTCTTGGTCGGCCAACTTAGCTTCCACACTTTGGAGTTGATGTTGCAGTGTGTTTTGAGTTTGTAATTGGGCATCCATGTGTGTGTTGAGGCTTTTTATGGACTCTACCAGGGCACGCACCTCTACACTAGCAATGGTGAAGGTTGACACACAACCCTACTTGTTGCACACAATATGTTCCACAAAGTGTAGGTGCTGGATTTGTTTTTCCTACAACCAAACAAAGCACAAACCAATTGCTAATTCTTAAAAAAATTATAATCACTACCTTCAGTCCTTGTTTAGGCACAAAGGAGTTCTTTTAGTCCAAAGAATATCCACTGTACGCAGGTACAAAAAAAATGAGAGGTTATTCTATAAAAGATGTGAAATCTACTCACATAAAATCATAGAATATTATTCTGTGTCTTCAACAAGTGCTTGTCTTCCAGTGGGATATTCATGTTGATTTATTCATAGAAGATGTAGAGGATATCCATAGTTAGAGGATGGAGTGATTTATTGAGAGAAAATGAGAAGACACAAGTCAAATAGACGGCCTGCAAGTTCCAGGTCTTGTTCGGGCGACTGAGTAGTTGTCCAGGAATTCGACACACTTTGCTGCTTCCTCTGCTTGATGCACAAAGGAAAATTGAAAAGTGTTGATTCAAAATTTATCATGCACCAATATAGAGTATAATTCATTAGGAATTAAGTGCTAGAGAGGCACAAAAACTCGTGGCAAATGGACGACACAAACTGGTGCACTGTTGGAAATGAAAACTGGTCGGTATTTTATGTGGGAGTGTTGGGGAAAATGCAACAAGATCGTTGCAAGATTGCAATAAATTTGAGCAAGAAATTAAAGAAAAATCCAAGAAGTTCATCAAGCATCAAGAATTAAAATAAATGGTTGAGTAGCCGTGGAGTTCTTGGTGCAAGAACATACACGCGATCTTCAGGTCTGTAGGTGGTTTCCTGCGATAGCTTTGAATAATCGAAGCTTTGATACCAAAAATGATGTGGTTTTATCAAATTATACGGAAGGTTGGATCAAAGATTGTATGAGAAACTATCACCCACGAACTAATGCAAAAAAAAAACGAAGCAATTAGCTAGAGTATAGGTGAAGAAATTGATTAACAAAGTAGGAGATGCTCGACAAATTTGAGGGGTCTTCAAATATGTCGAGTTTGAAGAATGATTGAGGAAGGTTGAATCCCAGATTTTCCTTGCTCAATCTAGACCCAAAAGAGAGGATAGACTTTAGCCAATGTAGTTCAAAGTTTGATCACAAAATCATGTGTTTTATTCGTTCAAATTCTTCTTACATCTTATGCGCACAAAGGCTTTATATAGGGGAGGAGATAGTCGGTGGTTAGCTAGCCTATACCAACTGATTATTCCCCTTAATCCAGCCCATTTATCATGGTTGAATTAAGCCCGTATTAACCTTAATCCAATGCATAATATCATTAGTTAAATGATACTAAGGATTAATATTACAAAGCTATACAATTGAATAAGATACATGCATGAAATTATATCAATACCCTAACTTACATAAAATACACTAAGGGTTAGGGTTTACAACAAGTTAATACAACTAATGAATATCATCACTATATCTTCTTATTGTAATGTATCATCCCATGTATGTCATAGTCTTGCATGCTTTGAATACGTATACACATTAAAGTGTATGAACATCTTCTTCTTGCAAATATGTGACATGCCTACAAGATTAACTTGAATGTTTTTCAATATCAAGCATATAAGAATTATCAAGAATATTTAACATGATAGGCTCCAACATTAAGAAAGCTAAATCTTCCTTACCTTGAGGATTAATATGAACATGGCAATCATTAGGTTCATTGGATGCTCCTGCATCAACTTTCTTAGTATTTTTGGGCTAGGTTTAGATAGTTTATGTTTTACAACAAAGGTCATATATACTTTGTAACCAATGAACAACTCTTATAATGATAAAAATGTAGGTTGTGATTTTAATGGTTTGGAATTTGATGTTGTCAAATAATGATGATATTTCTTAATTATTGGATAATTAGGTGTAGGTTTTAAGTACTTATATTTCAATGAGAATTATGAATTTGTGTAGCTTTGGCAATGTTGGTTATGTTGTTGATGAGTATGTTTTTGTTTAGGTATTTATGAAGAATTTAGATGTTTTATTTATTTATTTTTAGATATATGTTGAATTTTATACTGCAGATTTGAGTTGATGAATGAGAACATACAGTAGAGTATGTGATTTGAGACTAATTAAATAAAAAAGAGCATAAGATACTGGTTTTATATAAAACTATTATCTAAAATGTATAAAAAAACATTTATTCACCTTTAGATAACGGTTCATGATATAACTTTTATCTAAAGTTTACCATTTGAAATTTTTTTAAACACTTTATATGATCTTTATATTAAGAACTATTATCTAAAGCAAAGAAATTCATCCATTTTAGATAACAAACCCTGATATAATCGTTATCTAAAGTGTTTAAAAAAAGTTTCAAATGGTAGTTACATAAAGAACAGTTATATAAATTTCTATATTTTTTAGCCTTAGATAATGGTTATTAGCAAGAACAAGCATCTAAAGTCGCAACATATGCATCTTTATTGTATTTTTCATTACCGTTTTTGCACCGTGATCATACATTAGATAAACATAAAGACAATAACAGATCAATATCATTATCTAATAAAAAAAATCAACTAGTTTTAAAGGCTTGTTCCGTAGTAGTTCTCACTAATATCATTTTCCAAGACCCTCACTCATTATCAATCACTACCAACTCCCTTGTTATCTAGTCATAGTGTCTCATAAATCGTGCACATTCAACAACCCTAGGGTGTAGAATATAAGTGAAAAATAAATCTATATATCTAGCAATCATCGTTAACCATGGTTGGATCTGTGACACGGTCAGCAAAAAGATAATATGACCCAAATTTAAATGGTCTCCATTATAAATCCCTTGTCACTATGTAGTATTGCACATTAGGTACCCAACTCATATGCCTCTTAAAATTCTCACTCGAAGGTATCCTAAAGTTTTAAAGAGTAATTATTTGGTAAATAATGCATCCTACCACCTAGAAAAAGGGACAATAACTTTTAAATACTTATGTTACTATTACTATAATACATATTCAACCATTAGAGATTAGAATTTTTCAGGAGTTAATATTTATGGTTAGCATTATGGTTTACAATTATTCTACTTAATTATTTAATAACAGTTTATTTAAGGCCAACAATATTATATTATTTTAAAATTTTATTATTTTATTGTTCCACTAAATTATTTAATCAGAAAGTTTCAAAGGCTAACAACATTTTATTAATTTACATTTTTATTATCTTATTATTATGCTTAAATATTTAATCATAAATTTTCAAAAGCTTACAATATTTGATTAATTTAAATTTTTGCTATTTAATTATTTTATTCAATTATTTAATAATAAATTTTCAAAGGCCAATAATATTTTATTAATTTACACTTTTATTATCTTATTATTCCACTTAATTACTTAATCATAAATTTTCAAAGGCGAACAACATTTTATTAATTTACATTTTTATTATCTTATTATTATTCTTAAATATTTAATCATAAATTTTTTTAAATTAAAATATTTCATTAATTTAAATACTTGCTATTTTATTATTTTATTCAATTATTTAATAATAAATTTTCAAAGTCCAAAAATAATTTATTATTTTTAATTTCTTTTATCTTATTATTCCTCTTACTTCTTTAATTATAATATTTCATAGCCCAATAATATTTTTTATTTTTAATTTTATTATCCTGTTATTTTACTTAATTATTTAATCATAAATTTTCAAATTCCAACAATATTTATTAATTTAATATTTTATTATCTTATTATTTCACTCTTTTAATAATACTTTATCTAAGGTTAAAAATAATTTATTAGCTAATCATTTTATATTTTTATAGTTTTTCATTTTAATATTAAATTATTTATGGCCAATAATATATAGTTATTTTAAATTTATTTATTATCTTACTCCTACATTAATATGTTTAATTTATATTTTTCTTTCACTAAAATTATATTATTAAAAATGATGGTCATGACTAATTAGTCTAATATATACTCACATGCATATATCATATGAAAACATTAATAATAACTTGCTCACAATATAAATTTAATTAATCACAATGCGCTCACACACATACATATATATACCAATCGCGATTAGCACCTCATAAATATAAATCACAATATAATATATATATATATATATATATATATATATATATATATATAAGAATAACAAAAATATATATTAAAAAACCTATAAAACCTGTGGTAATAGCAATAAAGGGGCAGCGATAGCAAGCTTCTATGATAGCGCACATTCTCTGGTAAATTTTTTTTTATCTACAATCCAGCCCAAAATTAACCAAAAATATGATTACATTAATAAACTTATAATTAAAATAAACCAAGATATGGAGGAGGTAGTGGTCCAAGACGGTATAACATATGTAGTAACTTATACCCTATAATTTCTTAGCTAGTTGACATCTCAATATCTTCTTCATTAATCATCACTTGTTGTCTAGATTTAGTCAATTATTTTGAATTAAAAGATATATATTATTCTTTTTTACATTCACCCTTAATAATTATATTTACTATGGATCTTGTGGTCAATTTAAGTTTCTTTCTAAATTCTTCAAACTTAGGTTCACTAATTACTTTTGTAAATATCTTGATGTGAATCTTCAAAGGGAAAGTGAAAATTCGAAGGATGGATTGAAGGGTGGGCTCGATGGGTTGAAGATTAAGGAGAGGAATGGGAATCTTCAAGAAAGATTTAACAAGGACTTAAAGAAAACTATGAATCTTCAAACAAGATTCAACAAGTGTTCAAAACAAATGTATCTGTGAATGTTTCATCAAGAACATATTTAAAGTCTCTAATTAAGATTACTCAAAGTAATATTAGGAAGAAATTTACTCAAAAGATAGAAAGATAACCAAGTATTAAACTTGTGATTTTAATTCAATAATTTCAACTCTTCTTCTCATGTTACAAAGTTGTTAACATATGTATACATATAGGTAGCTATACTTTGCTAAGTAGCACACTAAGATAGTCAAGTTAATGCACACATGGCTAACTAGCACACTAACCTCTAATAGGAACATATTACTAACCTATGAAATACATGAATCAAACTACAAATTATTACAAACAAACGTAGCTAATTATTACATGGAAATAACTAACAAAAAAACTCCTAATTTATGTAAGAATAATAACTAGGTCTTCTTTGACTTGAAAGTTTGACTTTCATGAACAACAGCTCCTTTAACTTTTAGTAACGTGTAATATAAGATGTAATCTTAATTGTGTTAACTTCTTGAATCTTCTCATGGAAAATATGTTACATACCTACAAGAATCACTTAGTTTATACTTATTATGGTTAGTTAAAGTTATATCATCAAAGACACATATTGTAATATGCTCCATTATTAAGAATGTCAAATCTTCATTTTTATGAGAATCCTTAGATGCATCATGAGAATCCACAGATGCGCTTGCATCATTCTCTCCAACTTGAGAAGAATTTATCCTCAAATTAACATCACTATAATAAGGAGATAAATCACTAATATTAAATGTTCTTGAAATACCGCCATATGATTCTGGAAATTCAAGTTCATAAGCATTTTCTCCAAATTTTTTAAGGATTTTAAATGATCCATCTACTCTTGGCATTAGTTTATGTTTTCTTAGATTAGGAAATCTTTATCTATGCAAATGTAACAAAACTAAATCTCCTAGGGAAAATATATATGGAGTGTGATAATTATTAGCATGTTTTTGATACCTTTCATTGGCTTATTCAATGTCTCCCTTAACTTGTTGATGAAGCTTTGAAAGAATTCAACTCATTCCTTGGCTTCATAATTTTTAAACTCACCTTTTTTCAAGGGTACCATGTCAACTGGCATGTATGGATTCACCCAATACATAATCTCGAATAGTCTTTAGCGAGTAGTACTTGAAGGAATTCTATTATAAGCAAACTCTGCATGAGCTAACTTAATATCCGAATCTTTAGTAATTTTATTTATCAATCCTCTTAACAAATTACCAATAGTACAATTTTTAACTTCAGTTTGTCCATAGGTTTGTGGATGATGTAAAGTACTAAATAACAACTTAGTTCCTAACATGTGCTATAATGTCTTCTAAAAGAAACTAAGAAACTTGCCACCTCTATCCTAAACAACACTATAAGAGATGTCATATAGTTTCACAATTTCTTTGAAATACAAATCAGCAACATATGTAGCATCATCAATTTTGTTTCATGGAACAAAATGAGACTTTTTAGAAAATCTATCTACCACAACTATAATAGAATCTTTAACTCATTATGTTCTAGGCAACCCTAAGATAAATATGATATTAACTCCTTCCCATGGTTAAATAGAAATAAGTAATAGTGTGTA
This sequence comes from Tamarix austromongolica, assembly GCA_039764185.1. Lineage (NCBI taxonomy): Eukaryota > Viridiplantae > Streptophyta > Magnoliopsida > Caryophyllales > Tamaricaceae > Tamarix > Tamarix austromongolica. The sequence goes on along the minus strand of CM077819.1, from coordinate 102,432,159 downwards.
TAAACCTTTGTTAAAGAAAAATTTAGTCTTTTTACAAGTAACACAACGGTTTACTATAAGATGTACACCTTGTATCATGCTTGACCAATAGAAATTCTCTTACAGTAGTTATATTGTATTTTGAGTACCAAAATGTCCCGCTATATCTCCTTCATGTACTTCTTTGATAAGTAAATCGCTTATACCTGATCTCGGTACATAAAGTCTATTAAGTTTAAATAAAAATCCATCTTGTAATGAATAATTTTCATGATAACCATTTTCTTTATATGATTTATATTCATCACTAAAGTCTTCATCTTTAGGATATAATTCTTTTAACATTTCAAAACATAACAATTTAGAATCTAATATAACAAGTAATGTATACCTTCGAGAAAGAGTCTATAATTCCTTAGCTTCTTCTAGGTTTTATCTATAATTAGATTTCTTAGGTATCATTTTAGAAATTAAAGTTATAACATGCTCTATAGCTCTAATAGGTAGTAGTTCAAGAGGTAAGTCATTGGAAAATACATCATTATATTCATCAAGTAATCTAGTAATATTTTAATTGTTAGAATTGTTCTCTCTAAATTGATATTCTTTTACTACTAAAGCATAGCAAACATCTTCATCCTTGATGCGATTAATCATATATTTTTCACATAAGAATAAACTATTTTTAGTCTTAACAATTTGCTTATGTTCATATTAAGATGGTTTCAATTTATATTTCCTTTTACCTTTAATCATAATGTATTAATTAGTCACACCATCATGAATTACATTTCTATCATATTGTTCTGGTCTTCCTAGTAAAATACCACAATCATCCATTGGTAATACATCACATAATATTTCATCTTGATAGTCACTAATATGAAAAGTAATTAGGGTTTCTTATCTACTTTAACACCTTTATCTTTTTTAATCCATTATAATGAATATGGTTTAGGTTGATTATTAATCACTAAACCTAATTGTTTAACCATCATTTCCCTACAAACATTAGTACATGAATCATTATCTATGATGACTCTACAAACCTTATCACCAATTCTACGCTTAGTTTTAAAAATTTTATCCCTTTGTGTTGGTGGATTCTTATATTGGATTTATAATACCCTTTGAAGTAAATATCATGGATTACAATACTTTTCATACAAATTCAAGGTATCATCATTAGATTTAGTCTGTAGGTCATCATGATCATCACATGGTTCCATAGTTGTTTCTTGAAAAGTTAAAACTCTTTGGTTAGGACATTCCCTAGCTAAATGACCATATCCTTTACATTTAAAACATTTTTTATTGGAGATCTCATTTACCTTGCTTTTCCCTTTTTCATCTTAGTTAGGGTTAACTTTCTTATCATTAGTTGAATATACATTTGTCCCATATTTTGAAGTAGATATATTTGAATAGTTTTTTGTTAAAGTAGAACTCAAAGCATTTGTTTTAGCATAGGCCTTATCAACTTATTTTGTATTTCACACTTTATAGCTAGCTTATTCAAACCATGAAGAGAATCATAAGCTAACATTTTAAAATTTTCTCTAATCAAGTTATTAAGGCCACCTAATTATATTGCACATTTTTATTCTTTTCTTTCTTGCATGTCACACAATAGTACTAGTCTTTTAAATTCCCTAGTGTATTCCTATACACTAAGTAATCCTTTCCCTAAAAGTAGTCAATTTAATATAAATTTCTTGTACAAACTCTTTAGGAAGAAATTTCTTCCTTAGGTGTTGTTTTAACTTAGCCCATGACTTGATTTTACTCTTTTCTTACATTTCACGAGTTCTTTTGAGATTGTTATACCAAATCCTAGCAAATATTTTGAATTTAAGAGTTTCCAACTTACATCTATACCTATCATCATACTCTTTAAATTCGAATATGGCTTCTATTTCATTCAACCACTCAAAAAATAATTCCACATCAAAATCACAATAAATATTAAGGAGGTCGAGCTTAATATATTTGTCATAATATAGTTATACCTTTGTTGATAATTTGCATGGGATCATTAATTGTGGCTAAAAACATTAGAGCCATTTTTGTTCATCCTTTCTTCATATTTCATTTGATTGATGGTGTGGCCTCCTCGTGCTTGGATGGCTCTTCTCACCATGCCCTTGACTCGATCATGGGTGTCTTCCATGGTGTTGTTCATGTGTTGAAGGGTCTCTTGGTCGGCTACCCTTGTCTCTAGCCTTTAAAGTTGGCTTTGAATGGAAGGTAGTTGTTGTAGTTGTGTGTTAGTGGCATTCATACTTGATGCAAGCTAGTAAAGAATGTCAGACATATGCTTTATAGACACTTCTTCATCCATTGCTACTACAATTAGCTAGAATTAACACTGTGAAGGTACATACGTAGCTCATAGTTGGTTCTTGATTGCTTCTTGATGAAGCTTCAAGAATCTTGAAGGCCTCATGGTCAACAAGATGGATCGGGATTAGAAGGGAATTATTTAAGAGGATTTCCACCAGTTATTGATGCATAAAGAAAAGTTCTTGATGGAGAAGATAATTGAATGTGCACGAAAAAGAATAAAGGAATGAACTTCAAGATGTTGAATGGAACCTTAAGAAATGTTCAAGTTTTCTACTAATGACTGGATGAAAGTGAAGAATGGATGAAGAGAAAGAAGATTCAAATAATGTTTAAGTATTGTTGGAAAACTGAATAATTTCTTACTTGACTCAAGAAACTCAAGAGTACACAAATGAATCTCAATGATAACCTCAATGGTTCAAATATATTTTAGGAGAAATAATGGAGAATTAACTAAGTTGAGTTTTCAACTTCAAGAGGGATGAAAGGAGGATGAATTTAACTTGAATATCTAAAGGATATTTGTGTAAAATGAAGAAGCCAACATGAAAGTTATAATAAATTCAACTTTGAAGGTTGAAGATACAAAGAGGAATTTGAAGATACACTAGATGGTCAGTTAGCTACGTCATATGCATTTGCTTGTAGGGTTTACACAAAGGGAAGATGAAGATGGGGTTGAATATTCTAATGGAGGAAGTATCCAACCTTGCTTTAATGCCAAAAATGATGTGAATCTTTAAATGGAAAAATAGAATTTGAAGGTTAGATTGAAGGGTGGGCTCGATGGATTGAAGATTAAGGAGAGGAGTGTTAATCATCAAGCAAGATTCAACCAAGACTTAAAAAATAAAACTATGAATCTTCAAACAATATTTAACAAGAATGTATCTTTGAATGTTTCTCCAAGAACATAATCAAAGGCTCTAACTAAGATTACTCCAATTATTCTTAGGAACAAATTCACTCAAAAGAGAGAAAGATAACCAATTATTAAACTTGTGATTTTCATTCAATAATTTTGACCCTTCTTCTTATGTTACAATGGTGTCAATATATGTATGTATGAATGTATATATATATATATAGGTAGCTATACTTTTCTAAGTAGCACACTAAGATTTCCAAGTTAATGTAATCATGTCTAACTAGCACACTAACCTCTAATATCAACATATTACCAACCTATAAAATACATGAATGAAACTACAAGTTATTATAAACAAACTTATATAATTATTACATGGAAAAAAGTAACAAAAATCTCTAATTTGCATAAGAATGATAACTAGGTCTTCTTAGACTTGAAAGTTTGACTTTAATGCATAGTACCTCCTTTAACTTGTAATAACTTGTAACATAAGAAGCAACGTGTGTTGAATTCTTGAATATTCTCCTTGCAAATATGTTACATACCTGCAAGAATCACTTAGAATATACTTATTATGGTTAGTCAAAGTTATATCATCAAAGACACATATTGTAATAGGCTCTATTATTAAGATTGCTAAATCCTCATTTGCATGAGAATCCTTAGATACATCATGAAAATCCATAGATGCTCTTGTATCATATCTACCACTTGGTATTTGGTTTTGATGGGATTTATATCTCAATGGAAACACACATAGCATTATCTATAATAAAGTTGTAATGTACTTCTATATACTTGATGTGAGTATGGAATAAAAGATTTACAGTTAAGTGAATTGTTGAATGGCTATTAAAAAATAATTTCTCTACACAATTGATTAAATGGTGTAGATTAAATTTTACAAAAGTTGCATCCCATGTACACTCTTATACTTCTAACTACTTCTCTATACTCAACCTCTATGCTTGATAAAGATACTATGGTTATTGCTTACTATACTGAGATTAAGGTTGTCAGGTATTTACCTAAAATCAATAGGGGATATCATAATCAAATTATAGAATAGGATTATAGGATAGTAATATCCTATAGACACCATAAAATATGACCTTGATATTTGTATATGTTACGAAATCCTATAAAAATACACAAAAAAAATCATTCTTGGAATCTTTTAGTGACTAATTAAGTTATAGCAATTGAAAAACAACAAAATTATTGAATTATATACATAAAAAAGTTAGTAAATATAATATTCAAACCTAAATAAACTAACAATGCCACAAAAGAAAAAAAGAAAAAAAGGATAATTTTGAACCAAATAGAAGCTAATATATAAATAACATATAAAAAAATTAATATATTTATTTTACTTAGCATGTAGAGTTTGGAATCTTTCATAAGTAATTATTCTCCCTAGCAACAAGCTTCATTGTTATATTGATATCTCTTTCATGCTTCCGTCACATTGGTTGGTGCTCAATATATACATATATAATATCATTGGTTGAGTGTAGAGTTAGGAAAGGAATATAGTGTAAACAAAAGGGAAAATATATTGTAAGTCAAATAAATAAACAATTTATAATTTTTTCATAGAATTTTATGATTTCACCTATGATTGTAAAATTTTACCTAGGTACATAATATTCTATTAATACTACATAGAATTATAGGACTCTTCCACTATTATACTACTTTAAGAATTTAGTGATCATTGAGGGTCATTCAATGAATTTTGGATCGTATAATCATAAGATCTAAATTGAGAGTTTAATAACTTTGAATATAAATATTTGGGCATTAAAGGATGAGTATCAACAAGTAACAATTGATGATTCACATCAAATACAGTGGTAAAAAGGCTTTATCACCATAGTCTCCTTTCAAATGAAAATAGTTCACATCTTCATCTATCATTGGTTTACAAACCCTCACACATCCCTAGAACATGCATTTAAAAGAAAGAAAACAATATTTGAACTCTAAGTTTTCGCCCCCTTTTAGTTCTGTAATGACATCATGATCTAGGATTTACTCTCATGAGCATCTCTACATAGTCAGGAACCTTGGCATAAGACTCATTGTATTCCCCTTTAATCTCCATCCTAGCCTTTATCCTTACCTTGTAAATCGACATATCAATAACTAAAGCCCCATAATTCTTCAAGATCATGGAAAGAAAATACTTAACAGGTACATCTAGATTATCCCTTACTTCTTTCATAATTTTACACGCCAACAATTGACATGTCACCATATGCTTCTCCTCTAACTTCTAATAGGAATGCACATTGTGGATTATCTTCATAGAAAATGAAACACCATCGGCTAACTAGGAATCATGTATAGCCTTTGACCATACACTCAATATTGTACCTTTGGATGATATGGTGTAATGAAAACGTGATATGTACCTTTACCTCAAAAACATAATTTAATAAATCAATGGAAACAATATTTTAAATGCAAGCCTTAATTTTATAAAATAAAAGAAAATATTACATTTTAATATGCAATTCTAACAGTGAAATACATAGAACAATTTACAAAACTAACTACCACTACCAATTTTATATAATATTTTGAAAACATAAACCTAATTTCTCTTGAAATCAAAGAAAAATAACCCATTTTTATATGCATTAGTTGAAACCCAGTCATTACATAACACTTTTTTGTATGAAATTTGTAAGATACTCACTTACCTAACTCACATATCAATAGAAAATTTGGTGCCCAAAGTTGATGACTTCATTATTAACATAAACACACAAACTACCAAAAAGAAAAAGGAATGAAATCCACCAAAAGACACAATATCTATGATGAAGAAAAAAGAATATAATGTTGAAGGAGTGTTACTATGGTATAAAATTTTGTAACCTTTTACGTTCTTTTTATCACTAGTTTTTTCGCTAACAAATAGAGCAATAACAACAACAATACTATGGTCTTCAATTTTCCATGTTGTTATTCAATAATGGCATTAGATTTTTTATATAAAAAAATGGGAAAAATGATGTTAAAAGATTATGGGCAGAGGTTGAAGATGATGGAAGCTTTTGAAGATAGAGGATGAATTTAGTAAGTTAGTTTGATTTGAAAGTTCAATGAGGAATTGCTAGAAGATTTTGGGTAGAGGCTAAAGAAGATTGAAGCTTTTGAAGATAAAGGATGATACGAGTGAGTGTTAATTTTATTTCAAAAGATTTTCTGAAGTTTCACTCTTAATAAAAGAAGAAAGTGGGTTTGTTTAACTTTTAAGTGTGTTTTAAATATTTAGCACTATATAATTGGTGGGGGATAAAAGAGAACAAAGGAGGGAATGATAAGGAATGGGTCAATGGTAAATTTTTTATTTCACATGGTGATGTTTGAAAGTTTTTGAATTTTGATATAAATTTAATTTTTACTATTTATGTAGAGTTATATGGTTTGTAACCCTTCAAATTTAGGTTTATATCATTTGTTTTTGAAAAATCAATATTATATCGTATATTTTGTTAAACTTAGGGTTATATCATATATTATCCCTTTTATTATATTATATTTTTATATTCTTATCATCTCATTATTTACATATTTATAACTATTACTTAATGGGTAGATCCCACCAAATTCAATTAAATATCTAAAAAGTCTTATACTATTTACTTTTATAATAAAAATACCATCCATCAATTAGGACCCACCCATGGACCTCACTCAGCAACACACTCCTATCCATATTTTGATTTTTTTTGTTACATAAAGTGTATTAAAAAAATATCGTATAGTGACAACTAATGCATTTAAAAGACTTAATTGGTAGATAAGTACAAAGTATTTAGCATTTAATCTAATTAAGGAATAAACTTTTGTGTTTCCAATAAAGGTGTGACATCAAATATTTGTTTCAATTAAATAAATTTTCTATTAAAATAATAATATTTATGTATAAATGTAGCATTTCACAAATTATAAACCTACACATACAATTATAAATTTTATACTTATTTAATAAACAAATTAACTACAAATTAATATAGTATACTATTATTTTATTATTAGTTTAATATTTTAGTAATTATTTTTTTTTTATTAAATTTTTTATTTTAAAAATAAAAAAATTGCACTCATAATATTATAAAATCAAAAAAAATAAAAGAATAAAAAAATTATAAATTGGAAAATTAAAAAATTAATTCCCTAAATGCTCACACTCAATATTTCTTAAAACATTATCGTAGGCCATCCTTCCTCACTCATCTCTCTTTCAACAAAAATGTTGTCAGTCCTACAAAATTGTTTTCTTACTCCAAACCCATATATTTTCTATATGTTCCTAATGGAATATCCATCCGGAATGAACAAAAGGGTTAAATCTTCATTCTGGATAGCCGAAGAAGTTAATCTCATACAAGAAATTTGTTGTGGGAGCACAGCTATAACATCAGCTAAGAAACACTTCATTAGACATGTCCTAACTTTCTTCACTACTTTGGATGGTATATTTGTTGAAAACCTAGCCACTCATTCCATGAAAGAATTTCAAGTCATTAATGTAACACCTCTCACTGTCAAGAACATCCATCCATACATATGCTCCCTATAACTTGAAACCTACATCAAGAATTGGGCACTCTATTAGACATATGGAGCCAAAAGTTTGGTTGAATACTTAATCATACATTTACTTGTGCTAAATTATATTCTCCCCAAGAATTTTATTTTTGATTTTAATGGGTGAAGAAATGTGGATTAATGTCTAGATTAACTTACTAAAACAAAATATTTTCATGTGATGAAGGTATACTTTGTGACTTCACCAATCTACTACATTAGGTTTTGAAGTTGACATTAAGTGAGGACTTGAGGATTATGAGCACAATTTTAAGGGAGGGGGAATAGGAAACTTCATTAAAATTGGAAAATCTTTACTACATGTGGGCTATAAAGTCTAGTTACATTTGCCTTCAAAATACTTGAAAGAAAAGATGGACATAAATCAAAGAACTACTAATAAAGTCGCATGAAAGAGACATAGTTTTCTAGTTTGTCACCTTATTTTCTTCTCTATATACATGATGAACATTATCTTTATAAAACTTCTCTGGGTAGCCCCTATAATATGAAATGAGGGTAGAAACTAATTCGACTAGAAGTTGGGGAAATAAAATAATAAAATCCCCTCGACTAAGTAGATAATAAACCTCTCAGCCACTTGCACAATTATAAGAAAACTCAATAGTAAATTTAAAACACAAACAGATGAAAATTTATAGGAGGAAGAATATTTGAAGATAATATAGAACTCATGCTTCTACTTGACTGTCTATCTATAACTAGTCAAAGAGGGCCCTTTTATACCCTCCCTTATTCTTTTCCAAAACACTTAATCATAATTTGTTATAGGATTTATATATTTTTCTAGTCATACATAAGGAAATATAAAATTTATAACTATGACTGACCCTATGACCATACCAACTTATAAGTGATCATTCTGATAAGTGTTAACTCCCTTATATTAAGGGATTTTCTAACCACTCTCTGACATACATTATTCACTCACATCTTCTTCCTCAATATCAGCCAAAAGTCCTCCTCAACCAACTAATTCCATAAATTAATCTTTTGGATTCATTGTTATTCACTTGTAGATAGACATTTCCTTAGCTTGTTACTCCTAAAAATTACCCTTGACTTGTGCCCTTAACCATCGGTTATTGACTGATACCCTTGGTAGTGACCCTTTGGTGCATAACGCTCTAGTTCATAACCCTAGGTTGTTTCCCTTGGCCAACAACCCTTATTTATTGCCCCTAACTGATGACCCCAAAAATTTTCCCCTACCTAATGTCTCTGGCTAACGCCCCTAGTCTAAACCCTTTGTTATCTATCTTCTTTGGCCGAAGGCTTGAGAATTCTCCTTTGTTGAGGAAACCTCAACAATTCTCCCCTTTTTGAGATATGAGAATTTTTTTTCTTCTCCATTTGAGAGGAACTATACAACCTAATTAACTTAGCCTTGGTGCAACATAGGTGATGATTACCTTCGGTAAGGGTTTTGTAAGCATATCTCACCCATTCTCATCATTATTCACTTGCTCTGGATAGAGTTGTCTCTATTAGAGTACACCTCTTATCTATTGAAACCTAACTTATATATGCTTGGATATTGTGTGGAAGTTGGCATTCTTACTAACATGGATGGGACTTTGTGAATCATCGAATACCATAAACTTAACATGTTCAATATTGATCTCCCTAAATAATCTCTTCATCCAAATTATCTCCTTACATCCTTTAGTAATGTCTATATACTCTACCTCAACCATAGATAGAGCCACACACTTCTATAGTTAGAACTACCACGAGAAAACTTCCCCGCAAAAGGTAAATACGAATCATGATGTTGATCACCCCATATCTACATCTCTTTTCATATTTGAGTTGGTATATCCCACCAAAAATGGCTCAAGTGTATTGAAACAAAGTCTCATCCTATTCATCCCTCATAGATACCTTAATATACTCTTTACTGGCTTCCATTTATCTTCATCAAGATTAGATATAAATTGACTGACCACGCATGTGGTAAATGTATTGTATGGCCTTGTATAAACCATTGCATACATCAGATTTCTAATGGTTGAAACATATGGAATTTGTCTCATCTTTTTCCTTCCTTATTTAATTATCAAATATGACACCTTTCTTAGCTTGGACTAACGAGCAAAAGGACAATATAATACCCCATTCTAAAATCTTACAAATTATATTTATAATTATGTTGATATAAAATAAACAAGTTTTGGTTATGGAAAGGGCTTGAAATGTTAATAAATTTGTGAATTTCAAGTGAACCAATCTATTGGTCTACCTAACCAATTAACTAATACGCTCATAAACTAGAAATTTTATTTTCTGAAAGCCACTATACTAGTTTGCTCAAACCGATCGACTGGTTGTCTTGTGATTTTCGATCCTTTTTCTGACTTTGATTCAAATATATTTCCAATGTTTATGAACACTCTATGATATTTATTTAGCTAATATTTCCCAAAAGTATTTTTTAAGGTATTTCTCACCTTCTCTTGTCTCCCTAAATTTTATCTGCCTTCTGGTAGCCATGGCTATGTATTTTACTTTATACACTACTCCTTTGAGCTACCAAACCTCTGTCATATATCTTACTAGGTGCACCTTACCTCCCTTACCTCAAATTGTGATCTCCTTACATTTTGGGTTGTCCACACTTAACCTACGTCATAGCTTCCTCTCTCTCACTTGGGTATGTTGACCAAAACTTCCCTCCTATACATCATATTTCTAATTCAATTAACTCCCTATCATATGTATTTCCTAATTCTCTCCTTTTTTCTCTCCCTAAGTCATAATTCTCTCTCTCCTAATTAGGTTTCCCACTTTTACTTTATTTTCTTCTCCTAATCTTAGTTTTAGCTATACCTTATTTGTCTTAATCAAGGAAAGGTTAAAGTTTTGAGAAAGGTTCAATACCTTGGGTTTTTGGTTTTGGGTTTCATTTATAAGAAAATGTTGTATTCTATCATTTTTCTTCTCCTTCTTTTTTTTGATTTTTTAATTAATTTTTTAAAAGAAGTTTTCATGTTTTTGATTCTTAATTCTCTTAGGAATTGAGGTCGTAGTAAATAACCATCAAGTAATGAGTATTTTATTCTAGAAGAATCGCTTGATGATTAGAAATTCTTATCTTTAATATGAATAAGGCCTTTTGTTGCTTATTGTGGTTCTATGTTCTTAGTATTTTTCGGTGTTGAACATGAGTTATGATATTCTAGGATTCAAGCATGTGGTAGAGATTTCTTCTTAAAATTTAAGCATATTTTGGATTCTATGATATTATGCATGATTTTAGCAGCTTTGACCATGATTTCATTTAATGCCAATAGTACCATGTATCCTTGTGATTTAATGTGTTCAATATATCTCTTTATATTTTTGTTGACATAGAAACATGCTAGGATTAATATGGCAATTTGGGTAAAATTTTGGTATGCTGATCGCTAATCTAGGTGTTGTTTTACCCCGACCAATTGCTCTGTTCATTGGACCGATTGACTAGTTGTGTGAATAGTTACTTCGTTTGGGGTTTTTGATCTACTGGTTGTAAGATTAGTGGATTGGTCTGATGAAATCATCGTCTTGTTCCTTTGAGTAGTCAATTGATTTGTTAAACCCATCGACTACTTACCTTTTACTAGAGTGGTTTGGTATCTGCTTAGACCTATTAAACCAATTTAGTCAAACCAAATGACTTGTTTCCTATAAACAATAAATTAGTGGGTCTGACTAGTCCAAGTCTTAGGGAGTGAGCAGCTGGCTAGCCTATTTTCGTTAGATTTACTTATTAATCGGTATCCTTTCATCAGGTCTTCTATATTAATATTTTTATGTAATTATATCATTTTAATAATGATTACAACCATATTTACCCTAAAATTTATATGGATCAAAATGATGATAATTGAACATTGATTTGGTTAAGTTTGGTGTCATCTCTAAACATTCAATTGGTGGCTTAGATGCCTTGTGATTTTTTTGGTGTTATCACTTGGAAACACCCAATTTGAATAATAATGGAATTAATTTGTGATTTTGCAATATCATTTGGTTGTAAATACATAATAAGATAACATTTAATTTGAGCCTTTTTCTCCTACTCTTAGGGTAGCTAGTCAAAAGTTAGTGAGTGAGTCACCTTGTGTTTTTATATTTTCACTTAGTACATATTTCTGTCTCTAACAGACTGTAGTTAGTAGGGGATATCCTAACTTTTAGCCCTTGTGGCATAGGCATTCAAGGTTTGGTGGGTGAGGTATCCCAGTACAAGCCCCCTTGATATACTTAGACCATGTGTGGTAGGTGTGGTATCTCATTGTGTGTTAGCCCTCACGAATGGTGCACTTGATGTGTGGTGGGTGTGGTATCTCCAAAGAAAATCCCCTTTGATGTATCCTGACCTCGTGTAGTGGGTGTGGTATCCCATTATGTGCGTCTGTTATCAGGACTTTTATTTATGGTGGAAAAATGGGTGTGGTTGAATGGATTATCTTAATAACTACAAATTATGTGATTACTAAAGAAAGATTTATAATATGGTTTACAATGTGTGGTTATGATGCATGTACAGTATTATTATTCTTTCATGATCTCATTACAAGCATGCCTTGTTGTATTACTATCACGAGCTTAAGTGTTATTTTATGTTATTGTGCTTATCATCATGATGTTATGTGTCTTTAATGATCTGCATGAGCTTTTAACCTATTTTAGGTATTATGTTTTACCACTACTTCACCTTAATGATACTACATTTTTGTGGTCATTATGATGATCTGGCTTTTGGTTTGGTGAGTAGGGGATGAATTACAAGATTATGATTTCCAGCTAGAGTATGTTGAGGATTATACCATGGGCCAGTAGCTTGTTATTGCTTAGGGATTTGAGAGTTACCTTCCATTGTAATTAAGTGTTAGGCTAATTAGTTATATGTACTTTCTTCCTACTATAGTGGGGTGTTTTGGGTTCTTTCATTTTATTTAAACTCTTGGCTTTGATTCCTACATTCAAATTTGTAAACTCTCTCTTTTATACATAATACCATTCTCGCCATTATTATTATAGAATTGTATGATTTTTAGTGAGCATGCATTCTTTTACAATTATTCTATTTTACCTTGCATGAAATATAGACTAGGTGATGATCACTGCCCTCTCATGGTTGATGTGGTAATAATATTACTCGGATTTGCTTTTACAAATGCTTCTATATTATCTTCAAAATGAGATTATCTAGTTCAAAATTTAGGGGTATTACAAACAACTTACTGGCATTGCTTGGTCAATGTTGAATCTCTTGATTACCTTCTCTATGTACTATTTTTGAGATAACCATAAATTATGTTATCCTTGGTCATGCATGATGTGTATGAATACGATCTTCTTAGCATGGCCTAAGTCTTTCATTTTGAAATTCTTAGACAAATCTTTAATAGCTTTGAAATCCTCTATAGATTCTATCACACTATCATCATATCATCCATATACAAAAGTACAAGGTTGAAATTTCTATCCCAAACCTTTATATGAACGTACAATGATCTATTGAGGTCTTCTTATACCCTTACTCAATGATGAATGATTCAAACTTTATGTACCACTACCTTAGCATCTATTTCAATCCATACAACCTCTTCATTAGCTTACATGCCATATTCTCTTTACCCTTGACCTCAAACCCCTCCTTGTGCTCTATGTATACGTTCTCCTTGAGTTCAAAATGTAGGAAAGTTATCTTGATGATGAGTTGCTCCACTTCTAAATATAGAGTAGCAAATAGTCCTAAGATAATATGCATGGATGACATCTTTACCACTAGAGAGAAAATCTCATCATAATCAACCCCTAGTTTGTGGCTAAATTCCTTGACCACCAACCTTACCTTGTGCCTTGGCTTGTTTTGTCCCTCCTCATGCTTGATCTTGAAGACTCACTTGTTCTTCACTACTTTTATTCTCCTCGGCCTCTGCAAAGGCCTATAAGTGTTATTCTTGTTAAAGGAACTCATCTCTTCTTTTATTGAAACCACCCACTTCTCCTTGTGAACATTTATAAGGGCCTCATCATAGCATAGAGGCTCTCCATTGTTTGAGAGTGACACATAGTTTGTTGTAGATTATTTACTTGTCAGTATTGGTCTTCTTATGGATCTTCACACTTCTTGTGGAGTTTCAAGGCTTTCTGACACTTGGGTTTAAATTTTCTCATGCTTGTGATATTTTCTTTCCATTTTCTCGGCTTGTTGCCTTGGCATCTCCTCATGTGAGTTAGAATGTGCTTCTCCCCTCTTATATTAACATTTCTTGTTAAGCCTTCTATTTTAGAGTTATCACTACATTTCACAAGATCATTGGTGTAGGCCTACAAATTCCCAACTTCAATGAAATTGTTAATGTTTTTATCCTTAAAGAACATTATATCTCTACTTAAGATGATATTCTTGGTTACTTGGTCGTACAACTTGTTACTAGACTTCTCTTCACCATTATCTAATAAATGGACAAGAATTCTAATCTAGCTTTATCCTCTCATTCCTTGGTATGCGGACAAGCACCTAATAACCAAACATCCTCAGGTGGCTATAACTTACTTTTCTATAAATCCATACTCCATAGGACACATCACAATTGAGAGGATTTGATAGAGATAGATTGATAAAGTGACATGTCATTTGTAGAGCTTCCATCCATAATAATCTTAAAAGTTCTATATGTAAAATTAGACACCTTACCCTCTCCATCAATGTGTAGTTCATTAGTTATGCTACTCCATTATGCTGATGGATTTTAGTAACAGTCTACTCATGTCAAATTCCGTGACCCTTACATTATTTGTCAAATGAACCAAGGTATTCACATCCACTTTCCATCCAAATACACACCTACTTCCTCCTAATCTCATACTATACTTTAGCATAAAATACTTTAAATTTGATCAAAATATGATCATTGGTCTTCAAGGGATATACCCATAGCTTCCTAGATAATTCATCGCTGAATGTAACAAAGTATGATGATCTACCCAATGAATTTACTTTCATCAGACCATATATGTCTGAGAAGACCTAATCAAGTTTTCCTATAGCTTGTCTAGCGGCACCTTTGATAAATTAGGCTCAACTTTGCTTAACTTATACATATCAATTGTATCAATTAACCTTTCCCCCTATGATCTTCAATAGAGCACCTTGGCTACTAATAATCTTTACCCCCTTCTCATTCATATGGCTAAGTCTATGATGACATACGACATAAGAGCCTTACATAGAGGTTTCCTCAGCCAATAGACACACCTTTACTTGAGTCTAATATACTGAGCAAGACTTACTTCCTCTAGCCACTACCATAAACCCTTTTGTCAAATTCCATATATCCTTTCCAAACTTACTTTTATAGCCTTCATCATCAAGCTTTCCAACTGAGATGAGGGTCAACCTAAATTACAGAACATGTTTGACTTCCTTGAGTTGCAAGGTACAATCTAAGTGCCTCTAGTCATATAATCCCTACATCAACTATCTTTAAGAATCCATCATCACCTATACTCACCTCACTAATTTTTTTATATGTGTAGGAGGAGAATAAATTATTATGTGAAGTGACATGGTAAGATGCACCAGTGTCCACTATCTAGTTCGTGTCGGTACATGAGGTGATTATGCAATAAATGTCATATCCTCATCCATCTTATCTTTACCCCTTACATACTTCTTTAAATCCTCAAAATCCATCTTCCAATGGCTAAGCTTCCCACAATAGAATCAAATTTTTTCCTTCTTTGAGTTCCTTGATCTACTGTGAGCCTTCCCCTCTAGATCCTACCTTTAGTTTTCTCTCAACCCATCACAAGTACCTCAGGCTTAGATGGTGAGACCAAACTACTTCCTCTTCTTGTCTCCTCTCCAAGAAGTATCATTGTCACCTAAAATAGTATAAAATTTTTTCCTAGTATGTAACTATTGAGATATGCACAAAGATTCTTTGAACTATCTAATAGAGAACCTAGGACTAGCAAAGCTTTAACTTCATCGTCAAACACTATCTCCATATCTTTAACTAAATGAATATGTTATGGAACTTATTAAGGTGTGGTACAACTAGATCCCTATCTTCATATCTCAATTTATATACCTTCCTCATGATTTTCACCAAGCCATCTTGTTTGTATAAAGAAAATCTAGCTTAGATCACACTCCATCGGTCGTAGTTTCTTCCTCAACATAATGAATGACACTACTATCCACCTATTAATGGATATAACCATAGGATCTTCTATTGAACTTCTTCCACTCCCTTTATCTTTCTTTCATGCTCTCAATCGTGACTCCTTCATTCTCAATTAGATCTACCAAATCTTTTACTTAGAGGAGGATATTCCATCTTACTCTTCCAAGCCCTATAATTTGTGTTTTTTTCCTTTACCATGACTAGCTTACTATTTTTCATGATTTTGAATCAGGCTTTGATACTAAATATTGGAAAAATAAAATAATAACATCCCCTCGTCTAGGTGGACAATAACCTCCTTGGTCAACTACATAATTATGAGGAAATGCAAGAGTAAATTTCAATCATAAAGAAATTAGAATTTAAGGGAGGAAGAAGTTGAAGACTATTATTTAAGAGGAAGATCTAGAAAAAAAATTGAGAGATTTACCTTCCACTTATTTGTGTACATATAACTAGTAGAAGATGGATCTTTTATACCCTCCCTCATCCTTAGCCAGAACACTATATCACCACCAACCCTAGGCGGTACCCTAACCCTTAAAACCCTACTTAGGATGTCTTGATCCCTTTTTACTTATTTTATGTTATTATCCTTATTATTGTTGTTGTTGTTGTTGTTGTTGTTGTTGTTGTTACTATTGATATTATTATTATTATTATTATTATTATTATTATTATTATTATTATTATTATTATTATTATTATTATTATTATGATAATATGACTATTATTTTTATTATTATTAAGTGTATCCTTGGGATATTTATCCCATTATTATTAAGGGGTCAAAACCCTAATTTTAACTATTATTATAATTATCCTTATTTTTATTAATATCATTATTATTATTATTATTATTATTAGTGCTAGCCTTAGTATATTACAATAATTACTTTTGTAAAAATTCAAAACCATACCCCTATAAATATCATTATTTTGAATATTATTATTATTATTATTATTATTATTATTAATCTTAGAAATACTATTATTTTGTTAATATTACTATTATTATATTTTTATTTTTATTACTAACCCTATTATTAGCCTTAGCCTTAATAATACTAGGATTTTTATTATTATTATTATTATAATTATTATTATTATTATTATTACTATTTTTGCTACAACTAGTATTATTACTATTATTAGAAGGAATAAAGCTATTAACTTTAATAATATAAATATGGCTATAAATACTTATCATGAACCTATTTTAATTAGTAATAACCCATTAGGATAACTTGAGAATAAAAACCCTATTTTTACTTGTAAAGTTTCTTTTAATAATAGTAACCCTAATATTAGAATAAAGTAGGAAATAATATTATTTTTGGTAGGAGAGAAATTAATCCTTAGTTTTTTCCTATTATAGGTGAACCTAGTCAAAACCCTAAGGAAGCATAGGAGCATGCTCTAAGACCGATGACGTGTTAGGTAAGGATGTAGCTAGGGCCCTACGTGTGTTATATGCCTTGTATGTCATGTACCATGATATGTTATGTATCTTATGATTATCTGTAACATCCCCAAAATTTACTACTGAAAATTTTCGTTTAATTAAAAAGGTTTAACGGAAGCGAAATAATAAAATCGTAAATTCAGGGGGCATTATCGCCACACTTAGTACTAGATCGGTTCACCCCTACCGTTCCAGTACTAAGTGCTAAGGTTAAACAGGTTAACGCCAAACACAAGTCATTAATAAAAACACAAGTCATTAATAAAAAAAATAGGGGTCCATGAGAAGACTCCCTCATAGTCATATAGAAATCAGAGTGTGGTTTAGAATTACAACCCAAAGAGTAAGTGACTAGGGTTTTTCAAAACATAAAGTACCGTGCGATATCACATAACTAGAATAAAATGATACATGGTCCAATCAAAGAAACATAGAGTCCATCCGAGTCGCTCTCAATCCCCAGGTAAGGTCTAGGCTCAACGCTCAGCCCCACCCAATGCCTCATAATTGTCGTAGGCATCAAGACGACATCCCCTACCTGCACAAACTCAAATGGGTCTTCTACTCGTGGGAATGAGCAGCACCCTTATAACGGGTGATCAGTATGCTACATACTAAGTAAGGTAACCATGTGCTTAGGCCAAACATATAAAAATATACAACGTAACATACATGACATGGTCATATAGACAGCATATAGTAACACAGATAATGAAGGGCAGCTATGGTCCAATTACACTTATTCTTTGGATCTCTGGTAAATATAATCGTTTCACACCATAATCTTTATCAATCCATACAAGTGCGGGAACCCCACTATTATAACCGGTGGATTGGAAACATACAGTGCAGAATGCTCTTGACCATTATTATTGCCCGTGGATTGGTTTCTAGAGCAGAACGCTCCTTGCCACTATTATGCCGGTTGATCGGTCTAGCCCCGACTCTCATAGTGTTCCATTGTAATTACATAGAATCTTGCCCATGATTCATTTGCAGCTTAATGTTTGGTTTTTTGACCTCAAGATCCCCCACTATTATAGCTGGTGGATCGGTCACTTATAGGATAGAACGCACCTAACCACTATTATATGTCGGTGGATCAGTCTCTAGGGTACCCCGACACCTGGCCACTATTATTTCGGTGGATCGGTCTGGGCCTGGCTCAACAATATTACTCTTTAAGTGATTAATATCTTATTCATGTCTTCTTGGATAAATATTTCACTCTTGACATATATGTCAACAACCTTCTACTTCTATTCTCCCAAGGAGGATGTCCCATTTCTTGAGACTCCTACGCCCCTTATCACGCCCCAACATCCATTCCCCCTTACACTTAAACATAATGAAAAACCCAACTCCTAGGGGTGTGGTTTAGGCCCAATACCTCATGACATCAACTCCACCTACTATCACCCTCTAAAGTTTTCCTTAAAAACCCTAATTGGACCTATGTGGCCCAACTTTCTCACTTACACTACCATTACTTCATTTACCGTCCCTCATCTTATCTCATTTAGATCCAATCACAAATCATATCACTTTACCCCTCGATTCCACATGTGACCAAAAAGCCCTAGTTGGCTACTTCAACCCTAGTACCTTTCTTCTCCCACAAGTAACCTTTATCTATTTCACCTAATATCTCTTCTCTCCCATAGCACCCATACTCACCCCTTATATGATAAATTTCCACTCTTAACCTGTACTCCATTCTCCCTTAATTGTCTTTACTTCCACATTTTTTTCCAGATTAGTGCTTCCTCTCAAAACCCTAATCAGGTCCCTTATACACCCTTACACCCACCTATGTACTATTTTTCATACCAAGTCTCCAATCACTTTATAACTCTCCCCTTAGCTTATTTACACCCTAAAATAATTTTTCTCACGTAAAGATCATCTCCAAGAAAGTTTCATCCACCCCATGCGAACCCTAGAATCCCTATGCATGGTTCCCATCTCTCATTCATTTTGGTAATTTCTTCCTCTTTATTTTCCTCTTATAGATCATGAGGTAGTTTGGTCAACCTCATATCCCCCTTAGTGAACTCACTTCCCATTTTCTTTCTTTTAATACTTTCATTCCCATATCATATTATTAATCATCCTAGCATGCATGTCCTAGAGGGTCATATCATATCACATCAATATCACCATATATACATATCATACTCATGCCATAAGGAAACACACAACATACCTCAACTCCAAGCTGATCTACACATAAGACAAGTTAATGAAATTCATACGATACATGACATAGCATGATATATAGCATCCAAGGCATACAAGTCACACAACACACATGGGCTTTAGCTACATCCTTACCTAAAATGACACCGGGCTTGGAGCACGCTCCTACGCCTCCTTAAGGTTTTGACTTGATTCACCTATAAGAGGGAAACAATATGGATTAATCTCCCTCTTACCAAAGATTACCATTATTTCTACCTTACCCTTATCATATTCTACTATTAGGGCTAATAATGATAATAGTAGTTTTATAATTATAAGTAGGATTATTATTCTCAAAATAATTACTCATGCTACTACTAACCCAAAATAAGTCTTAATTGTCATCATGGTTTATGTTTAAGTAGTCATAGTGATATTCATAGTGTTAGAGGTAATAGTTTCAATATTACTAATAATATTATTATTATTAGTTTTAGTGATAATACTAATATCAACCCAAACCCTGGTAAAAATAATAATACTAGTGGCATAAGTAATATAAAAGTAGTGACCATAATAATTCTTATATTAATAATGCTAGTAGTGATAATAGGTTAGTGATTATGAAATATTGATAAAAGACAAGTTAAAAATAATAATAATAATAATAATAATAATAATAATAATAATAATAATAATAATAATAATAACAACAACAACAACAACAACAACAACAACAACAACAATAACAATAACAATAACAATAATAGTGGTGATAATATTAATAATAGTTCTCATCTTAAGGATAATACTAATGAAGGTCCTAGAAATCATCTTAGTAGTAGTCTTAGTGATAATGTGGTCAAGTATAATAGAATAATAACAATATTAATAATGATAGTAATAATAAGAATAATATAAGTAGTAATGATAGTAGTAATAATAATAATAATAATGTTAAACATAATAAGGATAATAATCGAAAAGAGTAATAGTAATATAAGAGTCCCAACATTTATACTAATAATTAAAGTAATAATGGCTAAGTTAGTATTAGTAGTATGAGTAATACAATAATAATAATAATAATAATAATAATAATAATAATAATAATAATAATAATAATAATAATAATAATGACGATAATAGTAGTAGTAGTAGTAGTAGTAGTAGTAGTAGTAGTAGTAGTATTAGTAGTAGTAATAATAATAATAAAGATAACTATATTAATACTAAAGTTGTAGCCTTTTAAGTGATAGTACCATAGTTATAAATATTTCTGAAGTTAGGTTAGATTATAAGAATGATTACATAATAATAATAATAATAATAATAATAATAATAATAATAATAATAATAATAATAATAATAATAATAACACAACATTAGTAATAATAATAATAATAATAAGAGTAATACTATTAATATCACTAAAAATCATTAACACTTATAGAAAAATAGCTTAAGGGCTGGGAAAATTAGAATACCGCCTAAGGTTGGCGGCGGCGCGACGGTGGAGGAAGAAGAGAGGTGAAGAGATGGGGGTATGGGATAGAGGAGAGGGAATGAGGAGGTGGGAGGTGTTTCAGGTGGAGAGGGGTGGAATGGAGGTGGTGGTGCAGCCGGAAGTGGCGGCGCATGGTGGCCTGTGTGGTGGCTGAAGTTGGTGGAAGGTGGAGAAGGGAGAAGGAGAAGGAGGTAGGGATATATGGAGGTATGGGAAGGTAGGGGAAGGTCCCCTAGTCGTTTTGGAGGGTGGATGAGGCGTTGGTTGCGGCGGAATCAGCGGTGCGAGGGGTGGTGAGGGGTTGAAGTGGGCTAGTCGGGATGGCAATTTTGCACGGCTGGGATGGCTCATGTAGGGCAAGATAAGGGAGGAGGGTGGCTCAGTTCTATAGAAAGTGGTGTGGGGAAGGTTTTGGTGGGCGGCATTTATGGCGGTGATCGTCGACGGCAGCAGAATAAGGATCTATTTGGGCGGTGGCACAAGGTTTGGGTTTCTAGGCTGTGAAAATAGAAGCTCCGTTATAGCTACCTATGGGGGTATTTATAGGCTAATTGAGGGGGAAACCGATGAAGGAATAATAAGAAAACCGGGGGCAGGTGAGGGAGGTTGCTAACCGGTGGTGGCAGGCAACGCATGCCCTGCAAAATTGCAGGGTACATTTGGTCAGGTGAGGGGGGAAAGGAAGGAATGGTAGCATGTGTAAGGAGGGATGATGGAATGGTTGGGTCAAAATTGGAAAGAAAACAACAGGGGTAGGCTGGGAAGGACGGCCGGACGGTGCAGGTGGCTGTCGGCAAGTGCAGGACTATAGGTCAGGGTTGCAGTTGCGTGGGGAAGAAGAAGGAAGGGGAAAGGGGTGGAGTGACGGTCCAGGGGAAAGAAAGAAAAAGAAAATGAATGGTTCGGCCGGGTGACTGACTGGGAGAGGGGTGATACGGGCTTTATGCCGCAAGACGGGGAAGGGAAGAAAGGATTTGGTCCGACGGCCTAGCCCATTTCGCGGAAGAAAGGAAAAATAAAGGAGAAAGGAGGGAAAGAAGGAGAAAGGAAAAGAGAGAAGAAAAGGGGGAAGGGAAAAGGAAAAAAATAAAAAGGAGGAAATAGATGGGTTGGGGTATTTAGTTTTTTATTATTTATTATTATTATATTTTAAAATATTTAAAATTAATAACATTCATTATAATAATAAAAATAATAATTAAATTCCTTTTTAGATTAATTTGTCTAGTTTGGACAAATTTGTCCTTAACTTCCATGTTAATTAGTAAAATGTCCAAATTTTCCTAAATAATTTATTTAGGATTTTCTCCTTATTTTTCCTTAATTAATTCCCCTTTATTTTAATAAAATAATTTAATTACTTAATTTCCCTAATAAATCATTATTTGTCCATAATTCCTAAATTAGAATTTTGGGGTATTTCATCATTATAAGTGTTTTATTTGTAGCACAGCTTGGAGTGGAGGTATGCTCATGTGTTTTCTTATGGCATATGTATAACATGTATATGTTGTGATTATGATATGTTGTGATGTGGTCCCTTTACGACATGCATGCTAAGATATTTAATGTAATGATATGGGGTGAGAAGATGAGAAAAAAGGAAAATGAGGAAGTAAGTTGACTAAGAGGAGTATGAATAAAATAAAAGAGTGAGTGAAATTTCCATGAGAATTATAGGGTTTGCATGGAAATTCTAGGGTTTTGCATGGAAACTTTGAGGGTTTGTATAGGATAGATGGAGTCTGTATGGGGATGAACTTTACGTGTTAAAAGTTATCTTGGGGTGTAAGTAAAGGAAGGGAAGAGGTTTTCGGGTAATTGGAGACTTTGGGTGAAAAATAGTACATGGGTTAGTATAAGGGTGCACAAGAGACCGGGCTAAGGTTTGGGAGGAAAACCCTAATTTGAAATGATGGTGAAAGTAAAAATAATTAAGGGTGAGTGAAGTATGAGATGAGGGTGGAAGAATTTCATGTGTAGGGTGAGTATGGGTATTATGGGAAAGTAAGAGTGGAAGGTGAGAAATGGAGGGGTGACAAGTGGAAAAGAAGGATGCTAGGGTTTGGTGTGATCAACCAGGGTTTCGTGGTCCACCGGCTATAATCGTGGAGGAGTAAAGTAAAATGATGAGGGTTGAATATAAGGGTGGTGATGTGTGGGGTATTAAAACAGCCTTAATTGTGTGAGGTAGAGAAGGATGGGCAACATAGGCCCAAATTAGGGTTTTAGGGAAAACCCTAGGGTAAGGAAGTGAGTGGACTTGGAGGTGTAAGGTAGTTTAGCCTTGACCCACACACTTAGGAGTTGGGCATCCAGTGTGAGTAAGTGGAAGAAGGAAAGGATTTTGGGTTGTGTTAGGAGGTGCAGAAGTCTCAAGATATCGGATGGGCCCTCTTGGGAGGATAAGAGTAGATGGAGTGTGACATGCATATCTAGGGTGAAACTTGTTAAATAAGACACGGTAAGACAATAATCATTTAAAGTGGAAGATTACTGATCTGGGCCCAGACTGCTCCACTGGCATAATAGTGACAGGTTCCAGGGTGCCCTAAAGACCAATCCACTGACATATAATAATAGTCAGGTGCGCTCTACCCTATACGTGATCGATCCACTGGCTATAATAGTGGGGGATCCTAATCTCAATAAACCAAACCATAAGTTTGATAAGACATGTAAAAGACACTAAGTACTTATAGTGGAATACCATGAGAGTCAGGGCCAGACCGATCCACTGGCATAATAGTAGCCAGGAGCATCTTGCCCTAAAGATTAATCCACCGGCATATAATAGTAGTCAGGTGCATTCTACCCTATATGTTTTTTATCCACCGACCATAATAGTGGGGTTCTCGTACTCACATGGATTGATAAAGAGCATGGTGTAAAATGAGTATTTATTAGAGAGCTAAATAATCGATTATCCGGACTATAACTTGGCTTTTATGTATCTGTAATGATTGTATGTTGTTTATGTGATCATGCTTGTGTTACATGTTTTTATATGCTTGGTCTTAGATGCATGGTTACCTTACTCAGTATGTAGCGTACTGATCATCGGTTTCATGGGTGCTAGTCATTCCCATGAGCAGAGGTCCCTACTGAGTTTGTACAGGTAGGTGATGTTCTTTTCGAAGCATTCGATGCTTACGAGGTATCGGGCGGGATTAAGAGTTGAGCTTGGACTTGGCTTGGGAATCGAATGTGACATGGCCAGATTTACCTTTTATGTTCCTTTGTTTAATATCTATTTAATCATATTCGTTTTATCATATTGTAACCTTGGAGTAATTTTAATTATGTACTCTGGATTGTAAACTCTTTTTTATGTACTATGATTTCTATCTTATGAATGTTTCAATGCTTTTATGAAGCCTTGTTTTGACTTTGAATTATGATGGTTGTTAATTCTTCTTTATCCTTGTGGTTAGCACAAGACCGGCCAGGGGTCAGGCTTTTACTGATCACAGTGGTAATATCCTTGAAATTCACAAGTTTTGATTTACTTGCTTCCGTTGAACCTTCTAATAAAATAAATTTTTTTAGCAGTGAATTTTGGGGGTGTTACAGTTAAGTATGGGATATTGAGCAATTATCATTATACAATCCTTCCTCATATATAAGGTTATGGCCTCAAATTAAAAAATTATAAGAAGGGGAGATTTTTAAACAATCAATAGAGGCATTACAAAATAGGGAGATTTTTGAAGAAATGATTACTTTAGTCATAAATCAATGTATTTCATTGGATATAATGCTCACAAAAACTTAGACAGTGTTATGATATATTTATAGGTTATTGTTCATCTAGAGCTAACTGAACAAGAGATGAATAACTCAATAGTGAATGAAGTGTATTCATATAATTTTGCTTGAAGTTCATCATCAACATTGGTAAAATATATTTTTAGATACAATTATGTGAATTTTAGTAACTTATTTTCTCTCTATACATAAGTCATTGCACTAATATATTTTTTATGCCCATTATATGCTCAAAATTACCCTACACTTCTTGATTGGAAATTAAAATATGAAGAACTACAATTTGAATATAATTTCTTACAGCAACAATATGGTGTATGCTTAAGACAACACGAGGTTGGAACAATTTTTTAGGCTTAAATGTCAATGCTCGCCCCCATTTAATGAGAACTATCATGGAAATGAATGTTTTTTAGACTTTGGAGTAAAATTGACAATTCTCAATTTAAAGGCATGCATCACTTTGGTTCAAACATTACTAAAAGGATTAAGGAGTATGCTCAATCTTTAAAACCTAGTTGGGCTCTTCGTAGTCTATATGAAGCATTGAAGAAACAAAATTAGAAATGAAAATCAAATGGAATATACTTTAGAATAAATGCACATAGATATGTTTATTGAAAGTATATATGACTTGCCTTTTATTAATTTTCTCTAACCCTTTTTGGTCACATATACAGGTTGATTGTCTATGGTGTCATATATTTTACCAACCTCATATCCATGAAATTAAATCGGTGAAAAATTGGCTACAAAATTCCAACAAGTTTTTAGCCTTACATACTTTAAAATATTAAACTACTTACACTATAAAAGAAAATAGCATACAATACATCAACAACAATCTATCGAAGGCCATAAGCATAGGGGTCTGCAACATCGCCTACTGAGTTTTGTGAAGCACTTGGATGATTCTAATCATGAAATCTTCTATTAACATCACATCGGTGGCTATTATTCCCATTTCTTCTACAAGCTTTGCATATTTGTAACCTTTGTCCCTCCTCCTGACCTATTTCATTAGGTCTTGCCCTTTAACCAAGACTAGTTCAATATGACAGTAGGCCCATCATAGGACTCCCAATAACCTTCATCAGGGATGGGATGGAATATTGATACATAACTCTTTGACCAGTTTCACATCGGATACCATCTACTAACATAGTGTCTGCCATCAAAGCTATTATAGATACAACATGTCATTAAAGGGGAGCATGGAATCTTGTATAATTACCATTTTTGGCAAGAACACATCTTTTATTGAATATTGACCACTTTTTAATGACCTCGTTTGCTATAACCTACATTGATTGTATGATACATAGTTTCAACATCAAATTACTATCGATCAATATGGAACATAACAACCCGGTGGCCATAAGCTTTCTGTAAATTCCAAGTAATCACTCATTTGATTGCTGGTACTAATAAAATTTCATTTGTACAAGGGTGGTAATGGGCAGATACCTTGTATCTTTCAACACACTGTTTAGTGATTCTAAAAAACTCATAGGAACCATGTCAAAACACATACCATCATCATGCGCCAATGATGACTTTGTAGGATCTAGCTTATTGAGACATTCGTAAGCTTCCTTGTTAGTTCTTTTCAATGATTCCATCCAACTAATCCACGTTTGAGGTGGGTCCCAATATTCCACAAAATCTTGCACATGGAATTATCATTTTTCATGGTTGTAAACAAATTTGCTTTCAAATGATGCAAACATTATCAATATCGATGTGTACCATATATCTTATGCCATCCATCACTTCACATTGCTTGGATTATAACCTTACACTGATCGGATATGACATACAAGTGCCTCTTGTGTACAACTTTCCATCAAATGATGTCCATGAAACAACCCCAATTATCCCCTCTCTTTGAATGAACAACAACAAAAGTAAGTGGGAATATAATTATCTGTGTCAATACCCACTGCAATAAGTAACATACTTTTAGGCTTACCATACAAGTATGTGGTATCTATAGAGATCACTGGACGACACCACTTATACCCTTCAATTCTTGGCCCAAATGCCTAAAATACTCTCTTGAAAACCAGTACAGCTAGGTCATCAATATATACAACTTCTAATACAACAAGAGAACTAGGATTAGTTTTATTCATTTAAAAAAGCCATCTTGGAAGTCGAGAAAAAGACTCATTGAAATCTCTATATATTTTGTTTATTTCCATTTATTTTCCCATCCATCCTTTCCTATAAGACACCATAAATTTCCACTTTGATTTTATATATTCAATGACTTTTTTTACACTTATAGATAACGAGGCTCTTACTAGGCCTTCAATATCTTTGGCAATGAAATTAGGTGTCAAATTCAAATTATGACAATTAAGTTCCTTAAGGAGAAATTGATGTAGACCATTATATGATGTAATTTTCATCCTCCCTAAAAAATCATTTTATATTATATGCTCGCAACCTCCAGGCATATATCACAATATGCCTCAAATCTTATTTTTGATTATTGATCCATCTTTTAGGGTAGCTTCACCAAAAGTTGGTAGCATTTAACATTATGCACTAACTCTTATTTTGAAAAAAAAAATTATTCAACTTCAAAACCTTGGGAAAAGATTGAAGTTGATGCCAGCCACTGCGACTCTACACCAATAATAGCTTGTTCGACATGTTTGGGATCAACAAAATTAGGATGTGCACACTTCCATAACTCTTAACACACCTCTATGCCTAGTCTGGGTAACTCTTCTTCTAACAACTATTCTTCTCACAAAAAATCTTCTTCTAACATGTGTTATTCATAATTAGAATCAATTCTTGAATCAATCATCATAGTTGTCTCATTAAAAAGTCCATCTTCATTCTTATTTTTTGTAACACCCCTATTTTTCACTAGTAAAATTTTTTGTTAAAACAAGTTGAGGAAGTAGAAAATACCTAGGAAAAATGGGGTGCTACCACCATATCTGATATAGGATAGACGTCTACCACCCATCCCTTATCTGATATAATGCTAAACCATTCAAACACTTAAAATAACAGAGTATGCAAATAACAATTTAATTAAATAACTCCAAAAGTATTTATATTGGAGGACCTAATGGGTTCCGATCAAATCTTTATAAAATATATACAAATAAAGTACAGGGTTACAAAACATAACTGAGGGCATGATACCCAAATCAAAACCATGGTCCACCATGGATCCCACCAAAAACTTCTAGATGTCCTTACTCTCAAGCCCCGACCCAACTGAGGTAAACCCTTGACTAGTCATCCCCAAAGACCTACACATGGTCTTCTACTCGTGGAAATGAGCATGCAACCAAGAAAATGGGCACATAAGTAAGCTACGTATTGAGTAATCCAATTTTCTCCCTCAATGTACATAAATATGCCAACTTATCATATATGAGTACAAATTATTGCATGCATAATGATAAGACTAGTAAAGGTAACCGTGTAATAACATACTGTTATATACAATTTCAACTTAGTAGAATACATCATGCTTAATAATCATAACACTTTCACATAAATTCTTACATAATCAGTGGCAGAGAGTATCCAAAAAAACCCATAGGGTTATTTCCCATTTTCCAATTCCTTAGGACTTTCCATTCATTTATCCATGTAATAGATATGCTAATCACTCAATCAATGTTCCATTCCATAACCAATTAGTTAATGCATAAGCCATCTTTATTTATTTCGGTCAATCATGTCATTACTTCCATTTCTTAACCAATCATCAACCACTCACTTAGTTACCATTCTTAACTATCCATCAATATTTACCAACTATATTTTATTATTAATGAGAGATGGATTGTGCACCATCCCATTGTCTCACATACCATGGAAGCCTATCCAAAGAAGGTACATAAAGTATAGGGCAAAGGCAATCACCAAAATGGACATAAGTCCAATCCGAAGCTAACCAATATGGACATAAGTCCAAGCCCAAGCCAACCACCTAGGTAACCAAACCCTTTAGTATCAATACCCCCTAGTACATCATTAGTTTATAAAGTAGGTAAGGTATTGAGACCTCTCAAAATCCTACCCTAAGGCACCAAAAACACCCGAAGGCAAACTAACTCTCAGTAGCTAATCAAGGATTGGGTAACCCAGAACTATACTCAACTTGACGTTCTTTTGCTTTAAATGATTTATGTTTTATTTATAAAAATGGGTGATCATACAAGGCCCATACAAAGCAAGGCAGACAACTTTCATATTAATCCATATAAATCCTTTCCTTTCCATTTTTCCCAACCATGTGGGTTTTCCATTTATCTTGGCCAATGTTATTCATCTCCACCATTATATTTAATTACACCCCAAGCTGAGTTTCATTACTCTTTTCTCACTAGCCCCAGTTATCATAAGTGAAATGCCCATTAATTCCTTTTCACTACTCATAGAGTATACTATAATTCATGATCTATTTTGATCTCTTAACTAGGTCAATAGTGCATGGTAAAATCTATATTTTATCTCATTAATAACTAAGGTATAGTGGCAAA
Organism: Tamarix austromongolica; assembly: GCA_039764185.1. NCBI lineage: Eukaryota > Viridiplantae > Streptophyta > Magnoliopsida > Caryophyllales > Tamaricaceae > Tamarix > Tamarix austromongolica. The sequence continues at coordinate 102,402,704 of CM077819.1, read as the reverse complement.
CATAATATGAAAGCATAACCAAACCAAAAAGACACAAATTAAGCAAACCAATCAATAGGTCTGGCTGATCGGTTGCACCAATCAATCGATCGGTTTAGATCGATCGGTCGATTAATTTGACTCAACCGAACCATGCTTTCTTCAAACCGGTCGATCAGTTTGGAAAAATCAATTGATTTTTCATAGACCAATTGATTGGTTTTGCCAAACTACTAGATGGGTTTAAGCAGAGAGTAAGACTAAGGTCTCTACAGGCGTACCAATCGATGGGTTAGATCAACTAGTCAATTACTCTAGGCATGAGTCAATCGGTTTGCCCTAATATAGCACCAAATCACAAATTTTATACAGATTATTTCATGTAAATCATTTCTAGTCATATGAAAACATGTATCAATGTCAACTAACTCTTTTTCAACGAAATTAACATACATTTCTCAACATGAAACCATCATAACCTACTTTTACCCATTTTCACACTTTTTACTCAAATCATGTCATTTAAGCATGCAAATCATACATACCACTACATTTCTTCATGTCAACATGCATCAATCAAATAAAGATAACACCTATCATACAGGAACACTTACTAAACATTTTAGAAGCAAGAATCACTAACTTGATGTAGGAAAAATCCTATTAAAAATAGAAATCCCAATTGTGGAAATTCTCAACTTTGAAAACATTAAACCAAAATCTTAAATTCAATCATTATACCAAAATCTTATCAAATTTTGAAATCTTAAAAAACATAGAGAACCAAAACATACCAACTTGAGGCCAAAATAGAGAAAAGGGCTAACTAAACTACTCAACTTTTTTCCTAGAATCTAACTCTACCTTACTTGAGAATTGAAATAAGAAATAGCTAGACACATGATCAGAAGAGTGTGTGAAAGTAGATTTTCAAGGCTCGAAGTGTGGAAGAAAGAGAGGGAATGTAAGACTTAGGAAAATTCAATGGCTAAAAGAAAGGTGAAATACAGGGATGATTGGTGCTATTTATAGCCAACCAATCAAAGGAAACTATTGAAGTTTTGAATATTGACTCAAAATCCTACATTGACTATTTAAATTCAATCAGAATAGGTAGATTTTTTCCAGGATTTGTTGACTTATTTTCTAGAGCTCAAATGGTATCTTTGGAGAATTCAAGTAAATTAGACTAGAATTCACATTCACAAATGGAGTAATAGGAAGTCAGGGAGGAAGGAATCTTCTAGCTTCTCAGAAGCATACCTGAGATTGAAGCATTCAATCTCATAATCGTGCAGAGAAGAGAGAAGGAAGAAAATAATGCTAAGGTCATCTATCCCCCTCATTTGTCCCAATCAACCTCCATATCAAATCAAGGAAATATTTCGGGTTAAATACATCATAAAAATGGTTAAGAATCTCTTAGGGACAATCTCTCATGGTTTGGTAAGGTTCCAATTTAGTGTAAGGGATTTTCAAGAAAAATCAAGCTCAAAAATGTCACCAACTTGACAAACTAATCGATGGGTTTGGGTCTTCCAGTCAATTATTCATCCACCAGTTGATTATTTTCCTGCAACCAATCAATCAGTTTAGTCAAGGAACCCCATTTGGCTAAAACAACATACTAATCAATCGATTCATGGAACCAGATGATGGGTTTGTCTGTGAAACTCAATAAACTTCATTTTATAACATGATTTCAAATTAAATTTTATCCCGACCCAAATCATAAAACTAAATCAAAATCAAAGGCCCAAAGTTTGGCAAAAAATTTCATTCATCCATCATACAAAAATGTGGAGTATTATATTTTCAAACATTCTTCTAACTTCAACTTCCATTGCAACCTTATGTATGTTTATAGGTGCAGCTTCATTTTCTTCTACTTCAACATCAACGCCCATTTCACCAAATTCATTCATATCTGTCATGTCATCAATATGTGTAATGGAATATTGTTGTTGACTTGGTGTAAAATTAACACCCACATTGTATGAAAGATTTGTGTATTAAAATTGTAATTGCTCAATGAACAAACTCTTGAAAGAACCAATCATCTAATGGTAAGGTTGGATCACTTGACGGTTGATCTCTACAAACACTTTCATAAAACCCCCTAACTTTGTTGAGTCTATCATCATTTTTTATGACTCATCACTATTTATCAAAATCAGAAGACTTCTTGCCATTATCTCATTCCAATATATCCCAAATATCTTGGATGAGTATGTATCCCCAATATAATTTGTTCATAAAGTCACCACATCCATAAATTCACCAAAAGTAGTAGACGATGAAACATATATAACTTTATCAGGGTTTACTTTAAATGTAAGTTCTCCAAACCCATACTTTTGTTTACAGTTCCAATATAAAATCAATGAAATTTTACTCATCCTATACTTGAAAACATAAAAAAATAACATATTAGTGTATTGTGTACATCTACAATTTCCACACCATATAAAATATTGATAGAAATTTTTGCTCTTCTCGATTATATTTGAAAATGTTTTTACATAGCTATGTCTAACATTTGCATATCTTAACAACAAAATATTTAATTTTTACAAATGTAAACATTCAGATATAGTTAGCCAACATTGTACATTATTTCCAAACAGAAATTATAACCTAAAATAATTAAATTTACTCTAAAACAATTTTAGCACATTAAATGTAAACCAAAATTAGAGCACTATATATATATATATATATATATATTATAGCATGTCAACTAACAAAATTCTAACAAATAATCTATATATTATACACATCTGACAAAATAACCACATATTATATATACAATTTATAGAAGCTATATATATTATAGCATAATTATATACAATCTAACACATATTATAACATCATTATATAAATAACACATATTATACTTACTAAGAAAAGAAGACAAAAATAAAAACATACCTAATATTTGAGAAAAAAAATTGTAGAGAAGGAGGCCAAACAAAAATTTAATATTAAGAAAGATATTGAAATTTGAAGATGAAAGAAGAGAATGAAAGATGGATTTGCAGATAAGAGAAGAAGAAAAACATTAGGCAGAATGAAGAAGAAGACGGTGATGGGGGTTAAGAATTAAAGGAAATACGTCCAACTATCAAGCATGTTTCCTTTAATTTAGATTCCTTCCACAGGCATTTGGTTTTAACATAACATACCTTATTATTAGTTGTGTTTTATACAACCTCGCAACGTCTAAATTGAGGGTTATTTTAGTTCTTTTTTAACTAAAAGGGATATTTTAGTATTTCATGAACAACAATAGGATATTTTGGTAATTTGTTCAAACTGTTGTAACCAGGGGCGGAGCTACGTCTTGTCTATGGTGTCCCGGGACACCATGGACCTAACATTTATATATATATATATATATATATATATATATATATTATGTGTAGATATTAGTTGCAAATAATTAAATTAGTGCAATGGTGCACCCATCAGCCGGCAAAGAAGTGAATGGGAGTTCGATTCCCACGGTGCACTACTTGTTTGTTTTTCATTACTACTAGTTGGTAGGTTTCTATTTTTTTTTTCTTTACTACCACTGATCTACTACTACTATTTTGTTTCTTTTATTTTCTCCCTTTTTTTTGGTTTTAGTGGTTTCTTTTTAACATTGTTTTAAAAAGAAAATCTAAGTCTGAATTATATTAGTTATTGGTGGGGCTTTACTTGATATCATGTTTGTATTTTAGTTCGTTCTAATTAATTTAAGCTAATTTCTTTTATCTTATTTCATTAAGTGGATATCTTATATTGTTATAATGGGTAAATTGATTTCTTTTATCTTATTCTTTTACTAGGTAAGTTATAGTAGAATTAGCTAATCAATCATTGGTTATGTTACTTAGAAAATTAAATTTAGAATTCTAGTAAATAAATTGATTAGTGATTCTAAATATTTGATATTGTTATTATTAAATATGGATATTTCATTTATCATTTTTATAATAATTTTATTGTTTAATAAGTCGTTTGAGTTTTAATTGAAAGACACAAAATCAAGTTAATTATTTTAGTCACTAAATTATACAAAACAAATTAGACTAATTATCTATAATTTTATTAAGATCAAGGTATAAAATTTAATGAGCAATCGGTAAGTGAATATATTCTTATGATAATTGTAAATACATTTATATTTGATGTCATTAGTAGTAAAACTTATAGCTAATATGAAAAAAAATTATTGAAATAATTATGTATTAATTTTGTGTGTTTATATATGACACTATGAGGACACCGTAAGATTGAAAGTCTAGCTCCGCCACCAGTTGTAACCCGTCTTTAGTAAACAGTTTGCATGCGGCATAACTAACCAGTTCATAAACGTATTCCTAGGTATGAGACGGTTACTAATAATTTTAAACCAATCAGGTCTATCTCTCTCTTATAGGCCTTATGGTCGATCTCACAAGCCTTTCCCTGCACTGTATTTGCCACTCAGAGTGCAGGTCAGTATACAATCAGCAGCAGCAAATGATTGGCGTAGGACAGGTCTTAACTCCAGAATTTGTCTGCGAATCCATGACACTGAGACAGTAGCTTTGACATTCCATGAGTTCCCAACCTCAATGAAGCAGGCGTGCGCCCATCTAACCCATAGGACAACCTTTTTGTAAGCCAAACACCATAATAATCTACCTAGAGCAGCTTTGTTCCAGGACTGACCAAAGTTGTTAACCCCCAACCTCCTTTTTATTTAAAGAGAAGTTTTTTGCCATGCCAAAACAGATTCCTTACACACGTCCTGCCTCTGAACGAAGAAAGGGTCTGCAGTAAATAATAATAGCTTTTAACACTTTCTCCGGCAAAGCAAAAATGCGGCTCAAAAAAAACTGAAGGCTGGACATAAATGATTGAATTAGTGGGCACCTTCTAGCATAGCTAAGATACCTGTTTTAAACATGGAAAGCCTGGACCTGAGCTTCACAACCAATGGCAAAAAGTGCTGGCAGTTCAGTCTTCTTCCCAGGAGTCAATGAAGTGCCATTGATCTACTGCTTCACTTCCACATTCACTGCCCCACCATACTCTATGTTACTTTTCTGAACATTCAGCTGCGGACCTGAGAGTCTTGAAAACGTATGAAATATCTTATAAATAGCCTGGACTGAAGCAATAAAGGATCACGGGCAAACGTTAAATCAGTGAAATGAACTCTCTGACACCGTGGGTCAGTGAAAGTTGGGTGCGACCATAAGCCTTTAAGAGCTTTTATGAAAGCATTCCATGACCATAACAAAGAGACATGGAGAGTGGATCCACTTGTCTCACCCCTCTTTAACAGTGATACCCCTGTTATTGAACATGAAAACGAGGATGTAAAGCGTCATCGAACATCAAAGAGTACTGGACGGTGAATACACTTTCCATAATCAACTTGGTGAAATGAATAGGGGAGTCCAGAGACTGGAGTACAGATTCTTGGTGGTGTCAATGTGCCATAAGCCTTGTGCATTTCCACCTTGATCATACAAACCATTCACCATTGCAGCACCCATTAGGATATTATCAGTGATTCCCCTGCGTTCAAAAAAAGTTGATTGAGAGCGACCTACCAAAATAAGGATAGCATATTGCATATGTTTAGTAATAACCTTAGAGACAAACTTATCCAAGATATTGCAACAAGCTATTTTTCCTAAATTCACTAGGTTTAGTAGCATTTGGAACCTTGGTATCAAGTTTTGAGAGTGACATTCAGACCTGTAAGCAAATGTCAACCGACAAAAATGAGGTTGCTCAAACAGTTTTTGATCCAAGGTAACAACGGAGGGAACGTGTTTCCTCCAGCGTTATTGTGCTATCTTTCGGTAGCAGTCCACTACTACCCCACTAGCTATTATTAGAGGTGAGACAGCATATATCTCGATCTCCTCAGATTCTGTCAATAGTTGGATTCATAGTAAGCTGCTATTTTACTTTATTGTTATCTTGTGACATTTCGACAACGTTTTTTCATTGCTGTTAAGATTGGCAATTATTTTTGTGTTATCGCCATTATATACGTGATGTTTTATTTGTGATAATGAGAGTCTATGCCATCTGATCCATGACCATATAACGATATATATGATACATTGCCTTGATGAACATGTACTCAGTTTTGTACTTTTTCAGAACCGCGTGTTAAGCCTTTGATTATGCAGCAACTAGCCTACTACAGCCTGTTCAAGTCAATTGATCTATTCATTTTGGTGCAGGGTTCTCAGTAGTCGTTGATACAGACTATCTATTTTGTCTACTCTCTAATCACAAGTTCTGATGAACATGATTCTTGTGAAGGATGCTACGATTACATTTCCGTATGCAATGAACCAACACAGTTAAGCAAACAAACTATACAACCACCACTTGAAAAAGCAACACTAAAATACATAGCAACCACTCTCCTCCCCTACGGGTGAGTACCAACTGAGCAACCCCAGAGGTAGAAGAAGAGGGACTCGGACCAGGACCTCCAGCTGGAACAACCACCTCCTTGGAACAAGCATACTTGCAGCGACTAGGGCGTACAACTCTGTATACACCACTACTGGCTAAAATGAAGGTGTCCTTCCTATTATCCTGTCCAAATGAATATATGTAGCCTAAAGCAGGCATGGTACTTTCTGGGACTAGGCTGCATTTGATCGGTGAATCCTGTGCACAGCTAAAAGTTATGCCGGTAGTTGTAAAATTCCCGCTATCTTTTGGAGTCTCGGTTGCCATCCACATATTACTGGCATATAGATCCCCGTATAAGTAGCTGCAATTAAACATCACAATTGAATCGTTGATAATCAATAATCTTAATCTCACTTAACTATTATCCTCCTAGTAAAGTTCTGTTCTAAGATGTTTATAATTGACCATACACGTACCTTCCATACAAGCAGGGATCGGTCTGTGAGCGGTAGAAAAGGCCGCCTGAGATTGCTGCTGAGCCTATCTTGTCATTGACTGAAGAGTGGTTGTAGCCGGATACCGGGAAAATCAAATCTTGGGAATTGGAAGAATTACTTGATGCAAGGGACTGGTGGGAGCTGGTGAGAAGGGGGCCTTCATATTCCCTCCATCCATAGTTCCCACCTTTGGTCACTAAATCCACCTCTTCGTATCGATCCTGCAGGGATAATGGCAATGCAAATTTGATCATTACTGTTCTATAATAACGTAGAAAGAAATATTTTTCTGTAAACAAAGTGGACGGATTATTTTTTTCCTGATCGAACCTGGCCAACATCTCCACAGACAAAGTAAGAAGGTCTCTCTGCATCAAAGCTACAACGCCAGGGATTTCTGAGTCCCATTGCCCAAATTTCTGGCTCCATATCTTTGTCCTCCCTAACAGGATTATCGGGAGGGATGGAATAGTTTCCCCAGCGCCCCTGTTTAGCTATTTCTTCTTGACCTGATCGAGTACGAATTTCATCAACAACTAATAGAAGAACACGTCAAAGTTCAAGAAATCGTGTCTTGCTCAACTAAAGAGAGAGCAGGCAGGCAACTTTCAAGTAGAATTTACATACTTGGCATGTGATCTACGTCCAGTCTCATGACCTTTCCAAGGAGAGATTTCTTGTTCTGGGCAAAGTTGTAAGGATCACCTCTACCACCACCATCTCCCATCATGACGTACAAGTATTTATCTTCAGGTCCGAACAGGATCTGACCTCCATGATCATTTGTATGTGGAAGACCCATCGTAAATATCCTTCTCACTTCTATCGGCTTTGCATTTTCTGCCTGCAAGGAAGGAGGAAATTTTAACATCATTGCCGTAAAATTTCTTCCCCAATCCGTCGGTATATCCTAAGGTGAGTATTCGATTATTACCGTTGAAGGGTTTGATTCAGTACCGTTAGCACTAAACTCTCCAATAACACTCTGATACTGACAAGGTTGAGAGCTATCATTAGTATTCAGTTTCGACGGATCACAATCAACGTCAGAATTACAAGCACACCTTCCATTACATCCCGGAGATTTCTGACGATCACAGTTGTAAGAAGCAAAGAAGCGACCGTTGTTTGCAAAATCGGGGTGAAAGGCAATACCCAACATCCCAAACATGGTATCAAAGAGAACTTGATCTGTCAGATCCACAAAAGGATCCGATTCGTCCAACTCTAATATATCTCCTTTCCCTTGTTCAGGTATACTGGCTAACCATATCTTTCCAGGCAGATTAGAAAAGAAAGCACGGTTGGAACCATCAGGATGAGCATCCATATTGATGTAAGACCCATTATTGATCTTCTCAAGACAGACGCCTCTCGGTTGGACCGTGGTTTCGGTAACGTTTTCGAGGGATACCGGCTCGCCAGTGTAGCATACGGAAGTATTAGTAGTAGGAGCACCAAAGGTGTTGCAGAATTCGGTTTCGGATTGCCAGAGATTAATCAGTGTGGTGGAAGTGTTGGTGTCTTGTGATGGTGTTGTGGATGCTCTGCCTTGTAATGACGGTTCGAAGGGTGAGTTCTTTATGGGTACGTCTTTGCAGGTATTCCAAATTGTTGAACAAAAGCTTACTGTCGTTGCCTGCTTGGACGAGTATGAGCCTGATGATGAAGAATTAGTTGATGTGGTGTTGCAAAGAACAGGTAATGATCTCTTTTGTCCTGATTCAACTTTGTATAATTCAGCTGAATACGGATCACACGTCTGCAATAAAATAATCCAATGAGGGAGGGGGGACGAAAAAAAAAAGAAAGGGACATGTTCATCAGCCCTGAATGTTTTTGTTTATTCATGTCCACCAACATTCTAGCTGGCTTCTCTATTTTATTGAAGGTTTGTAATGGAATTTTGTTTTATGGAAACTTACAGCACAGATAACAGACTTGATAATGGCAGCGCAATCTGTGTCAGAGATATTCATAGACTGAAACTGCTTGTGCAATTGAACGTCTTGGTTCGAGTCACAGCAGGTAGTTCCATTGCGAGGACAGAAGAAGAGAGTGCCCTTTGTACTCGTTGGTGCCCCTGTTTCCCATTTCAGACGAATTACCTGCTGATTAGAAGCCAAAAGATAGAACTGAATGAACAAGAATGAAAAGAGAGAGAGAGAGGAACGGACTTAAGTCGGTGCACAGAGGAAGTGCAGATGAAAGCTGTTGGATTAGTATCGCGTAACATGCGAACAAAAGAATGGTAGAAGCAGCAGCATAGCTTGGAGCAGCTTTCATGGCGTCCACTGTCCAGAGATAGACAAATAGTCAGTCCGTAGCATTTGGATGAAAGCAATACCCTCCCACTGTAATGTGTCGGCTTAAGATAAGAGTCGCAACTTATAGGTAGAGTCGCAGTCACAGCTACTCAGAAGACCTGTTACAGCGGTGATCGACCACTTGCCCCGCCTGTCTTTTTTGTCTAGAACAAAAATGCCCCTTCTTTCTTTGATAATTCTGCTACCAGTATCAGCATTTTTTTTAAAAAAAATATTAAAATATCTATCGCTATTTTGATTAGAAAAATAATAAATATATACTATAATATTTATAAAAATTTTCTCTCTAAATTAATATTCATATTGATATACTTTTAATTTAAAAAATAACTTATATATATATCATCATATATTTAAATATTTTTTACTACTATTAAATTAATATTTCACTATCACTTAAAAATAATATTTCATTACTAATATCCTAACATTTCTTTACTAATGCATTAATTTTTCAACACTAATGTACTTATTTTCCACCAACAAATTAACTGTTCACCACTATTATTATTCTACTTAAAAATTAATCTTTTAACACTAATATATTAATCTTTCAACACCGATGTACTAATCTTTCATCATTTATGAACTGATTTTTTACCAATAAATTGGTATTTCATTATTATTCTACTTAAAAATAATCTTTCACCATTTATATACTAACATTTCATCATTAATGTAATAATTTTTCACTGTTAATGTAATAATTTTTCACCAACGAATTGATCTTTTAATATTAATTTATTAAACTTTCACGACGACTACATATCTATATATATTTCATTTTACATTTAAATATCTTTCACGCCATTGTTAAACTAATCTTTCATTATCGATGAGCTTATTTTTCACCAAAAAACTAATAGTTTACCATTAGTCTACTTAAAATAATTTTTTTCAACTTACACACTAACATTTTACCACCAATATATATATTTTTTAACACTAACGTATTTATTTTTAGCGGTAATTTATATTATAGCTTGACTTATTTATAATATATATTCTTTTTCTTTTTCTTTATCCATTTTACTTGGTATAGAATTAGGGTCCACGAGAGCCGGACTGACTTAAAAATAATATTAATTGGAACGGGGTTTAGTAAGATTAAGACGACACGCCGATCTTTATAGTAAAAGTCTAAAGATTTTGCCGTTTTTAAGGGTCGATCGAGAGTAGGTATTGATATCAGCTCATTTAAACCAATAATCTGTTAATAATGAATCAGTCAACAATCTGTGTAAACCTGTCACACCGGTCAATAATAAATATGGGGCGTGGGTTAGACTTTGACTCTGCACACTGCAATATAGGGCGGGCTGGGCGGGCTGGGCGGGGTAGTTCAGAAAGTGCAGCCATTAAGGTCATTCGTCAAAACATCCGCATACGCACTTTCTTCCGCATTTTGACATCTTTTTGTCATCCACCCCCATCGCATTTGCGTAGTGTAAGTCAGCTGAAACGAAAGGAGCAAAAATAAAATGAATATAGTACGTGATTATTAAATTATTAATGGCCTAGAAAATAATTAGAATAATATGTGCACATAAAAATATTCGTACGAGAGTTTGCGGAGATAATTTGCTAAATTATGACGGAGAAAACGGGCTCGGATAGTAATTTAATGTGACGTTTTAATAATATGGAATGAATGTACATGTGGGTTGCCAAGGGAGTTTTGGATTATCGCAATATCCATCAGTCTGTCTTTTTGGTCTAGAGCAAAAATGCCCCTTCTTTCTTAGATAATTCTGCTACCAGTATCAGCATTTTTTTAAAAAAAATATTAAAATATGTATCGCTATGATTATTAGAAAAATAATAAATATATACTATAATATTTATAAAAAATTTCTCCCTAAATTAATACTCATATTCATATACTTTTAGTTTAAAGAATAACTTATTAATATTTCACTATCACTTAAAAATGATCTTTCATCACTATTATCCTAATATTTCTTTACTAATATGTTGATTTTTCAATACTAACGTACTTATTTTCTACCAATAAATTGATAGTACACCACGATTACTATTATACTTAAAAATTGATATTTCACCACTCATATATTAATCTTTGAATACTAATGTACTAATCTTTCACCACTAGTGAACTCATTTTTCACCAACAAGTTGATATTTCATGATTATTCTACTTAAAAATGATCTTTCACCACTTATATACTAACATTTCACCACTAATATACTAATTTTTTTTACCACTAATGTAATGATTTTTCACCAACAAATTAATCTTTTACCATTAATTTATTGAACTTTTACGACAACTACATATCTATATATATTTCATCTTACATTATCATTGAACTGATTTTTCAACAAGTTGATATTTCACCATTATTCTACTAAAAATGATCTTTCACCACTATTACACTAACATTTTACCATCAATATATATATTTTTCACCACTAATGTATTAATTTTCACCAATAATATACCAATTTTTCACCATTAATATATTGATCTTTTATCACTAATATATTAATTTTTTCACCGACGGGTTGATATTTTCCTATTCTTTTACTTAAAACTAATCTTTCACTACTAATATTAGTGTCCAACACATTAATTAAATTCATTCGTTTCAGTTCCACATTCACGTGCCCTAGCCTACCATGCCACACAGATACGGACTCAGCAATAGAAGCAGAAGTAGAGCCAATTTCATTAATAGGAGCAGAAACAATATTCAAAACAAAGAGTCCATCAGATAAATACCCCTTACCCACAAAGCCCCCATTTCTGGTCAACACGACCTTATCAGCTTCAAAAACCAGTTTCAGGTCAGCCCTATTAAGTAAGCTACCAGAAACTAAGTTCCTAGGGAGGGAGGGGACATAAAACACATCATTCAACATCAAAGATTTTCTAGAGGTAAGTTTCAGAAGAACCTTTCCTTTTCCCAGAACTCCAACAGTTGCAGAGTTTCCCATAAAGACGTGCTCTCCATCTGTAGCATCCTGAAACTGGTGGAATAGTTCTCTATTCACGCACAAGTGTTTAGAAGCTCCGGTGTCCAGGATCCAATCTACCTTGTTCTCGACCAGGTTCGCTTCCACAACCACAACAGCAATAACTTCCTCTGTCTCAACAACATTAGCTTGTGGAGCAGGAGGGCCACCACCTTGTTGATTCTGAGTCTGTGGGCTCTTTCTCTTAAAGCATTGATAAGCCTTGTGACCCGACTTACCACACACATAACAAGCCAACTGTTTCTTCTGAATTCTAGTGTCACCCTTCTTGAAGTTAGGTTGACCTTTCACTTGACCCTTTTTCTGAGTCCTTTTGCCTTTCCCCTTGAACTTGTCAGCTCCAGCAACAGACTCGACTATGTTAGCACTCATGGAACCAGAGGCATAAGGTACTCGGTTGTCCTTCAAGCGGTTTGCCTCTTCTGTCCTCATGTGATTGATCAACTCTGGCAAAGTCAAATCCCTCTTTTTATGCTTCAGATGGTTTCTGAAATCGGTCCAGGATGGAGGGAATTTTTCTATCAGCATGTTTGCCTGGAAAGTCTCACAGATCTTCATCCCTTCACCCAATACTTCAGCAACCAGGAGCTCATAGTCACGGACTCGGTTCATAACTTGCTTGTCATCAACCATTTGAAACCGCGATAGATTTCCAACAGCATACTTCTTTTTGCCCGCTTCATCTGAACCATACTTGTTCCTCAGAGTATCCCAGATATTCTTTGAAAACTCGACACTGAAGAACATGTCAAATAGTTTGTTGTTCATATGCTGCAGAATATGACCTTGAACGGTTTTTTTGTCCCGTTCGTATTTTTCTTTCACAGCTTCATCACTTTTCTTTGCAGCAGGAAGAATTGGGTAGTTGTTGGAGTAGCAAGAGCAACATCTGTGTCCATCTGAGTTAGAGGATCACTGAATAGAACATAATCAACCTCCAAAGTCTCAAATAAGATTGTCATCCTCTGAGACCATCTGCGGTAGTTAGTGCCATCAAGTGGTTCAACCTTTGACATATATGGAATAACTCTCGGTACACTTGAAGCCATATCAGATTCAGGAAAGACTAGCACAACAAGATTATTGAACAGAAGCTACGATAACACTAGTAGCAAGAGTCGATTTTCCAAAACCGAAGCTAATCAAAATCTTAGATGCAGCGATAGCACACCAAAAACCGAGAGGCTATAACACTTCGAATAGAAGACCTTTAATCCAATATCAATCGAACAAATAAATTTGAGAGACACGGCGGTGGAATGAAAGCCAACAAATTCCAACAACGATCGAACAATACACCTTATAAATTCGAGCAAAATATAGGCCCAAAAATAAAAGCCGAATCACTTATATTATTCGACTTATATAACGCAGCAAGAACCGAACATAATCAAGAACTCCTCGCAGCAGCAAAATACGAATATTGTAACAATAATGGAGGCTAAATAAATTTCGATATTGAAGCAAGCAATTCGAGTAGCACAACTTCGGATTAAATTGCAATGGGAACGAAGTAATAAGCGCGAAAAATCACTTCAGATTGTTGTAAAATAACTTCGATAAACGCAGCAAATAAGACAATAAATAAATTCAAACCGAGATTAAGGTTGTGCTGTGAAATATAATCACTGCCTTGAAGTGATTTTCGACCGGACTTTGGCGCAAATTCCTTCGTGGTCGACTCATCCCCAAGGTTAACACAACTTCCTTCGATCTCATGCACTCGGGATTGAAGGAATGGAACTTGCAAAAATTCAATGCCCGGATCGGTGGTTTTTCGAAAGAAGGAGGATTAGGGTTAATGGTTCGTCGGTTTTCACTTCAAAGAGAAAGCAATATTTGTGCGACTCTTTTACAAAAGAAAATTTTCGTTATTAAATAAACAAACCGAATTAGTGGAAGAGTGGAACGTCTTCCACTCTTTACACCACAAAACAAGTCGGGAGAATAGGTAAAACGCACAAAGTAAGCAACCGACGAAGACCAAATCAACCGGATAAAAAACGGTTCAAAATTTTGATAAAAGAAGAAGTCGGGTCGGACTGGATCAAAGACCACACCCAGCCTGGATCGGACGGGCGGGCGATGGCGTGCGCGCACGTGTGTGGTATATATAGTCCAGCCCACAGCTCACAAAAAACAGTCCAAACTCAATACTCAAACAAGCCAATAGATGTGGAGATATAAAAAGTGAACAGTTTTACTATTCACTACCAACGTAGGAGAATAGAAAACCAACATTACAGTTCAACAAAGCTGAATCGGTTGCCATTGCACCAACAATAAGCTCATTTAAACCAATAATCTGTTAATAATGAAGCAGTCAACAATCTGTGTAACCGATGATAAATACGGGGCGTGGATCAGACTTTGACTCTTCACAGGCTGGGCGGGGGTAGTTAGAAAGTGCAGCCATTAAGGTCATTCGTCAAAACATCCGCATTCGCACTTTCTTCCGCGTTTTGACATCTTTTCGTCATCCATCCCCATCGCCTTTGCGTAGCGTAAGTCAACTGAAACGAAAAGGAACAAAATTAAAATGAATATAGTACGTGATTATTGATTTATTAATGGCCTAGAAAATAATTAGAATAATATGTGCACGTAAAAATATTCGTACGAGAGTTTGCGGAGATAATCTGCTAAATTATGACGGATAAAACAGGCTCGGATAGTAATTTAATGTGATTTTTTAATAATATGGAATGAATATACATGTGGGTTACCAGGGAGTTTTGGATTATCGCGATATCCATCCATCGCAGTTATTTCTTTACCCTCTTTTCTATTATTCAGGTCACGAAATATCTCGACTTCCATGTAATCCATGTACTGCAAATGATTTTATTTTACATTATAGTTTCCGTATTATATGGAAGATCGTAGACGTACAATACGTGATCTCCTATTCTTTTTAATTAAATTCATTAATATACGTGAAAGCGCTTCAGACTTAAAATTAATTAAAAATCACTATTATATAGATTACTCTCGGGTAAAATAGATTAGGCTTCCCTTCTTTATGTAGTGGAGGGGAGTTGCGTCTTTTGGCTTCTGAAATCTTAGAGCTTGTTTGAAGTAGTCGAAAATTAATTTTTAATTCGTAAGCAATATATTTCGGTTTCTACTTCTCTTGTTTGAAATCAAATTCAATATCCAATAAGTATTGGATGCACCCATAAAGTCGGCTTCTACGTCAAAGAAAGCAACCCTGATTTTAGTATGTAAGTAATAAACATGGTATGTCAAAAATATAAAGCTTATAATTATCATATACATATATATAATTATTACAGTAATTGACATGATCACCAAATAGACATACATTATTACAGCCGTATAGCAAATATAATCGTCATAGAAAATTTATATAATAAGCCCAACGGCTAATATAATCGGCATAAAAAAATACATAAAAATTATAGTAGCACACATAATCTTTAAAGAGATGAATGTCACATATTCATATAAATAATCATCATATAGAGATATATAATTACATATATATAGACATAACACTACATAAGTAAACATAATCACCCTATATGAAAATGTAACACAAAAATGGTAAAATTAAAAAAATATTTTTTTTAAGTCAAAATTATATAAATATGGATATCTATTTATAAAGAAAATAATCACGACCATCATGTTATAGTTTTTTTATATTAATTTGTATAATTCCTATAGAAATGGACTCTGCATAATAGTAGAAATAATTATTATATAGATATACATAATTATTTTATAAGTCGATATAATCACAACATAAGTCAAAATAATCACCCTAGAAATTTATGAAATTTTAGTGCAAAAACGGTAAAAATAAAAAAATCAATATTTCTTTTTACACATCATAACTATATCAATATGGGGTCTTTATTTGTAGAGAGAAAAATCACAATTATTATTATATAATTTTATTTACTTATTTAATAATCTAAATAAAAGATAAACTTGTTTCAAAATTAGAAGTTGAAATCATCTTGACATCACACTAACGTCATACAGGTGCATCTAATAATTTGCCTCAAAATCAACAAATATATTTGTGCATAAGTAAATGGGTTGGGTTCAATCTAGAATCTTCTGATAACCAAACTAGATATAAATAAATAAAAGTTCATATAGTCTTATTCGTTTACTTTATACCCATATGTACATCTATGGTGTTGTTATTTAGAAAATAAATACTTACTAAATAGAAAACAAAGGAGAATAGATAGACTAACTTACCCTTGCCTACATATAAACACTACCTTTACAACCCCCCAAACCCTATCTAGAATTCATTTTCCTTCCTTCATCTCGCTATCCTTCAAGCAACTCGGTTTCCCAACCCAAACCCCAATTTATCCCCAAAAATGCAGCCTTATAACTATGAAAAAGAGGTTGAAGAGTTTAGTAATGTGAAGAGGAGTACTGAGCAAAATTATTAGAGATATTCTTCATTTGATTTTCATAGAACTATAATATGGGTAACGCAATGCGTGGTTAGGAACTTGAATAGACCATGCATACACCACATACTAACGTGAGTACCTCATACATAATCCTCCCAACAATGCTAGTTTCTCACGCTAAGACTACACACCAAAATCATATTCTCATGCAAACATAACTCTTTAATCTAAGACTCTCACATAGAGAGTGCTCAACAATGTTAGTCTCTCATGCAACCACCAACCCACAGCGTGAGTACTCTCATGCAAAAACCTTAACCTAGCTTGACATGCTCACACGAAAGCCCCCACCCCCAGTGTGAGAATCTTACACAACCATTCTCTCACTACGCATCCTATGCCCTCATTGCCTTCATTTTATTTCATAAATATTAATTCCTCTCACAAATTTTTTATCTATTTTTATAATATAGGATTGATTTTTAAGGGGTATAATTACCAAAGATTTTTGTATGACAGGTCAAGTATTTTCTAATCATGACGATCTTCTAACATGGATGTGTGATATTGGTAGAAGTTATATGATGGTTTAAATCATTCAAGGTTCAAAAAAAGGAAGCGGTAGAGGAGATGATAGGGTTATACATAGGTGTGAAAGAGGGAGTATATATTTGCGTACTAGGTTTATAGATAGTGACAATGCATGATATACATATTTAAAAAAAAAAATTGATTGCCCTTTTAAGGTTACGATACTAAAAATAATGACAGAGGATGGGAAGTAGTTGTTAATAATGGAACAACCAATCTTGTTTTTGTAAATACTCTTGAAGGGCATGTTTTTGTACGAAAATTGAAAAATGAAGAAGTAAAGTTTGTCGATGATACACATATATCAGGGAAGTATTTTTATATCCAAGTCTATTATGATACAGTTGTTAGAATTAGAAGTAGATGATCAATAATTGTATTATATATATAATAGTCATAGAATTAGTTGCAATAGAGTTGCACATCTGAATCTTTAAGATGCTTTTGATCTAGATGCTATACTAAGTTATCTATAAGAGAGCAAGTACAACTGTTCCCCATGCATAATATTTCATAACAAGGAGATCCTAGAAAAATAGAAGGCAATACAACTAACTCGATTGGATACCTTATCTACAACTAATGACACATCGAGCAACCACATTAGGTAAGAAATTACTTTACTATCTCTTGGTAACTAGTTTGATATACATAGGGCATGAAGCATTGAGAATTCCATTCTACCCCCTTTAATCATCACCTTTGCACCATCCTCATCCATACTAAATAGACTAGTCAATACATATATTATTTGCAAAAAATTTTCAGCTATATCACTCACATATTATGGATTACAATTAACATTAAGTTATAATATATGTTACACATCTAAAAGGATGATAGTCATCTCATTCCACGGTATATGAAAGCTGTTAATTTATGGTTTCCATCTTTCTATAAAGGAGTATATTAGAGGTCTGTCCACTTACAAAAAAAATGTAAAACGTCAGATGCTCCAATCTAATACTACAAATTTGGGTGAAACAATCATCATCAATGGTATTCGTCCAATTACTAAGCTACTATGGTCTACTTTGAACCCTCAAAATTTTGCAATCCTAAACAACAAAATAGATAGATATGAGGAATTCATGATAGTTAATAAAGTAAATAATAAATAAAGTGATATATATTTTACATTTCCAAACTATTTATCCAACAAAATATGATCACTAAAGCTTGGGATCAAACTAAGGTCCCTTAAACCTCCAGGATATGGTCCAACCAAGTATTAGTCATCCCTTAAACATATGCCTCATTCATATGGTCTCACACCATCATCTTCATTGTCATCACCACCACCATCACCTTTATCTTTATTTATAGATGGTGGATAATGTACATGGGTCGAGAAGGATGGATGACCCATGCAATCTAAGGATGGTGGACCACTAAAGGATGATGGGCCCACTACTATCATTTGTCTACAATGTAATCTAGAACTACCCTCAATTGCCATGTCGGATAAAGATGATGATTGTCCCCTATGAGTAGATGATGATGGAATAGCTGCATTGGTTATAAATAATAAACAACATGCATAGTCCACGAATGTTAGTATTATAGGCAGATCATAATCAAAATAGTTTAATGTGGAGCTTCATCTTGGACTTGCTCTCGAGTTTGTTCACATGGTGACCTTGTACAGTTTTTGTTGTGTCATAGCCCACTAATAAAAGAATTTTTAAAAAAAATATTTATTAAATTCATAGAAGTCGATTGTGGTGCTTTTTTAGTTTTATTCCTACATCATGTTGAAGTGGTAACTATATGACCCTTGATTCTATCCGATTCCTTTCCTTTCCTCTACCTCATTTGAATTTCAATAACAAAGATACTTCATGCATAATCATGATTATATCAATACCATGCCAACAATATATTGCGATATGCATGTGCATAAATATACTCAACTTTATGATTATATTAAATAAATCATGATTGTAGAGTTAATATATTTGATCTTTATAGTCTGTAATACCCAACTAGTCAAGTTTATAAATACACATGTTCAAAATTACTAAATAGAATTCTATTTACGATTTTACAAAAAACTAATTCTTAAACATTTTAAATTAATTGTTAGGAAATATTCTGTTTTTATATCTATCAGTCTCCAATCTAGATCTACTAGTCTTTAATCAAGATCAACATCTTATAGATCTACAACTCTCTTATTTAGATCAAGATAGATCTACCCATCCTCAAGCTGCATGGCCGTAACTGTGCTAGACATTCATGATAGATTAATATATAATCTATATATATATGACAGGATCGAATGCTAATCTATCAAGATTAATATATATAATATATTACGGAAGCGTACCTGAATCCATAATAATAAAAGATTTTTCGAGTACCGTCGGATCTGATATCAAACCCTAACGGTCGGTTTTGTAGTCTTCTAGATCACGCACGTATTCGCTGCTTGCCAATGACTGATGGGAACCAATGGGGCGAAGTACGTCTGACCTAGGGACCATAACCACATATATATAGATAACAAGTCTGTCATCTATCGGGCCATCCTAGTTCGGTCCATCAACGATCTAGGACTCCCACAGTCTCTACACATATCGGTCCACATTCAATTAGATACATTAGGCCCAACTTAATTAAACCTAACTCGATCACGTTTATTCGGGCCTAACCGTTACGACAACGTCCAATTCGTATCGTTCGCATATAAGCCCAAAGTCGGATAATAATCCAACAATCTCCCACTTGGGCTATATGTGCAACGTTACTAATTGTGACATAACCGAATGAGCTCAAATCTGTTGTCGTTATAAAATGTATCTTTAACCAATCCGGTCCATCAATCACATAAACATAGGATCAAAGTGGCTTTCGTCACATATCTACGTAACTAAACCCTCAATGGTCACATATGTTGACATGACAGAATGACATGGATCAAGATGTGGATGTGTAGCATGGAAATATCATGCAATGTGATCCTAACATGCATATTTCCAACTGGTCCACCTTAAAACTTTAGTGAGATCAAATCATACCAAAAGATAGAAAGGAAATAAAAATGAAACTTTATTTCTGCAGAAAACCTATGGTCAAAATATTCATAAGTCAAACCAAAGAGAGTCTATACATAAAGCAACTGAGATTACAAACTCCCACTGAAACTAAAGATCATTAACTGATATAACACCCATACGAGCTACATGCTCGAGAAACTGCTTGGGTGGTAACGCTTTAGTAAACGGATCCGCAATCATAGAGTTTGTACTGATATGCTCTATAGACAATTCTCCTTTCTGAACTTTTTCTTTAACAACTAAGAACTTGATATCGATACTCTTCGATTTCGTAGAACTTAGATTGTTGTTGGAATACTGAACTGCAGCCTTATTGTCACATAACAATTTGAGTGGTTTTTCAATACCATCAACTATACGCAGCCTTGTGACAAAATTTCGCAGCCATATACCATAATTGGAAGCCTCATAGCATGCCACAAATTCTGCTGCCATGGTGGAAGAGGCAACAACTGTCTGTTTGGAACTCTTCCAAGACACAGCTCCTCCAGCCATTAGAAAAACAAAACCTGATGTGGACTTCATACTATCTTGGCATCCAGCAAAGTCGGAGTCAGTGTATCCTACGATCTCAAGCTTGCCTGACATCCGATATGTGAGCATGTAATCTTTCGTTTTCTGTAAGTACCGCATGACTCGTTTGGCAGCTGTCCAATGGTCAAGTCCTGGATTGCTCATATATCTGCCCAACATCCCAGTAATGTACGCAATATCCGGACGCGTACATACCTGAGCGTGCATAAGACTTCCCACAGCTGAAGCATAGGGAATATTCTGCATTTCCCTTCTTTCATAGTCATTTTTAGGGCACTGATTGAGACTAAACTTGTCTCCCTTAGCGACAGGGGTATTTCCCGGTTTGCAGTTATGCATTCCATATCGTTTGAGAACCCTTTCAACATAGGCCTTTTGTGACAACCCTAGGATACCTCGAGAACGATCTCGGTATATCTCTATGCCCAATACAAAAGATGCATCACCAAGATCTTTCATTTCAAAATTCTTAGCTAGAAATCTCTTGGTTTCATGCAACAAACCTATGTCATTACTTGCTAGCAATATGTCATCAACATATAAAACCAGAAATATGCTCTTACTCCCACAGAACTTATGGTATACACATTCATCAACCAAATTCATCTCAAAGCCAAAAGAGGTGATTACTTGATGAAATTTAAAATACCATTGTCGAGACGCTTGTTTGAGCCCATAGATAGATTTATTAAGTTTACAAGCCATATTCTTTGGGTCTCCGGACACAAAGTTTTCTGGCTGTACCATATAGATCGTCTCCTCAATGTCACCATTGAGAAATGCGGTCTTTACGTCCATCTGATGTAACTCAAGATTAAAATGTGCCACTAATGCCATAATTACCCTCAAGGAGTCCTTAGAAGAGACCGG
The DNA here is from genome assembly GCA_039764185.1 of Tamarix austromongolica. Lineage (NCBI taxonomy): Eukaryota > Viridiplantae > Streptophyta > Magnoliopsida > Caryophyllales > Tamaricaceae > Tamarix > Tamarix austromongolica. Next base: position 102,381,027 of record CM077819.1, on the reverse strand, counting down.
AGAGAATGTCTCTTTAAAATCTTCTCCTTCCTTTTGTGTAAAGCCCTTAGCGACTAGACGCGCCTTATATCTTTCCACATTGCCTTTTGAATCCCTCTTAGTCTTAAATATCCATTTGCAACCAATGGGCTTCTTTCCTTCAGGCAATGGGACAAGATCCCATGCGTCATTGTCCATCATGGACTTTATTTCCTCATTCATGGCATTAATCCACTTTTGAGAATTTGAACTCTCCATGGCTTGACGGAAGTTGATTGGATCATCTTCCATCATGCCAATGCCAACCTCATGTTCTAGGAGAAATACAATATAATCATCCGGAATAGCACTTCTCCTTTCTCTAGTGGATCTCCTTAGCTCTTGAGGTTGTTGAGCTTGTCCTTCTGGAACAATCACTTCATTTTGAATGGGTGGTTGTTCTGCATTATCTTGTTGAGGTTCTTGATTTGCCTCCTGATCGACGACAGGTGTTGAGACTTGCACATCGTCAGAGACAATAGTAGGAATAGTGACTAATTCCTCCTCAAAGACAATGTTTCTAACCTCATTTCTCCCCCCAAGCTCAACATCCTCAAAAAATGTGGCAGTTCCCGTCTCAAAAATCGACTTAAGTGTGGGATTATAAAACTTATAGCCCCTAGATCGCTCCGCATAACCAATAAAGTAACTACTAACTGTTTTGGAGTCCAATGACTTTTCATGTGGTTTATAAGGCCTTGCCTCAGCTGGACATCCCCAAATATGGAAGTGCTTTAAACTAGGCATTTTGCCTGTCCAAAGCTCATAAGGTGTTTTAGTAGTTGCTTTAGTTGGTACTCTATTTAGAATGTAAGCTGCTGTTTTTAGTGCTTCTCCCCAGAGTGATTCTGGTAAGGTAGAATGACTAATCATACTCCTCACCATGTCCTTAAGAGTTCTGTTTCGTCTTTCAGCTACACCATTCATGTTAGGAGATCCCGGCATGGTGTACTATGGGGCGATACCGCACTCCTCTAGGAATTTAGCAAATGGTCCTGGACATTGTTCACCTGAACCGTCATATCTGCCATAGTACTCACCACCACGGTCAGATCTAACGTACTTAATTCGTTTGTTGAGTTGATTCTCAACCTCAAGCTTAAATGATTTGAACACGTCAAGCGACTGTGATTTCTCGTGAATGAGATACAGGTACCCATAACGTGAGTAGTCGTCTATGAATGATATGAAATACTGTTGACCATTCCAAGAAGCCGTAGGGAATGGTCCACAGATATCTGTGTGAATCAATTCTAAGACATCCGAAGATCTATTTGCACCTGTTCTCTTAGTTTTGGTCTGTTTCCCCTTGGCACAATTGACACAATTGTTTAAGTCCGCAAAGTCAAGGGAATTAAGTATACCATCAGACACAAGCCTCTCAATTCTAGCTTTTGAGATATGACCTAAGCGCTTATGCCATAATGATGCTGAATTTTCCTTATTTAATTTGCGTTTGGTACCACGTGATTCCACGTGCAGGATTTCATGATATGAAGCGATGATGTCAAGCATGTATAGGTTATCGTAAGCGCACAATGAACCGGTGCCAATCGTATTTGAATTTAATGAAAGACTAAATTTATTATTTCCAAATGAACAAAAATAACCAGACTTGTCCAATAAGGAAATGGAAACCAAATTCCGTCTAAAAGACGGTACAACGAAAGTGTCTTTCAAATCCAAATAGAAACCAGTTTCTAATAATAACCTAAAGGTGCCAATCGCTTCAACTGGTGCTGCCTTGCCATCTCCCACATAGATGTATCTTTCACCATCACTAGGCTTTCGGCATTTCAGGCAACCCTGCATAGAAACACTTATGTGAGTAGTAGCTCCAGAATCTAACCACCAAGTGTTTCTAGGTACTGAGGCTAAATTAATCTCAGAACAGACCAAAGTAAGGATTATACCTTTCTTTGCACGCCAAGCGTGGTATTTAGGACAATCCTTCTTTACATGTCCAATTTTGTTACAAAAGAAGCAGCTATCCTTTTCCTTCTGCTGTTTCTTTTGAACCGGACCCTTAGGAGCAGCTTCATCCTTTCTTTTCTTGCCCTTACCCTTAAAGGTACTAGCTAAGTGAGCACTTTCAGTCCTATCATGCTTCAATCTTTCCTCTTCTTGCACACAATAAGAAATGAGCTCATTGAGAGTCCATTTCTCCTTTTGGCAGTTATAACTGACCTTAAACTGACTGAATTGTGCAGGAAGTGAAAGTAATACCAAGTGCACGAGTAAATCATCTGATAACTCAAGCTTTAGCACTTTTAGTTTCGAAGCAATGTTGGACATTTCCATTATGTACTCCCTTATATTTCCTTTGCCTTTGTACTTCATTGAAATCAAGCGCTGCAAGAGAGTGCTTGTTTCTGCCTTATCGTTTTTTGCAAAACGTTTCTCAATTTCAGCAAGGAAATCCTTAGCATTGGTGATGTCCTCAGACACCCCACCTCTAAAGGCTTCCGGAATGCTGCGCTTAATGATCATTAGACTCATGCGATTCGACCGATCCCACTTTTCAAAGTTCCTCTTGTCATCAGAAGTGCTTTCAGCCGTCAGATCAGCGGGTTTCGGAAGCCTGAGTGCATGATCCAGATCCATGCAGCCAAGGACAATGATAACATTATCCTTCCATTCCTTAAAGTTATTCCCGTTCAGCAGGGGAATAGAGCTTAAGTTAGCAGATATAGTAGTAGCAGTCATGGCTGTACAGAAAACATAAATATATATAAATATTCATGCTCACAAAAATAATTCACATAATAAAATAATCAATAAATTTAAATATTGGTGATCCCATCACAAGAAACCGGCGCAACATTAATATCAAGTCTTTGGACAATAATATTAACTGCAAGTGGTGTTCCTGTTGCAATAATCAAATACTGACAATAAGGCCTGTCAGATAATAAGCCCATCTTTGGATTGACTTATTATCCACATGGCAACCAAACAATCGTCACATATTTATTATCGCACGTGCATATAAAAATCTGCCAGATATTTGTCTTCCTTTGGGCCGACTGAATAACCGCACGAATAGATATATGCACAAACATCTAATATGTTCGATAAACCAATTTCCATAAAAGAGGTCACTTTGGCGACATATTATTTTAACCAGCTTATCTATTAATATTAGACAACCAATCGTTTAAATAAATTGATCCCTTAATTTTATTTTATAAATTTGGACCTATAAAATTTGGACCAACTTCATTTAGATTTAATATATATACAACAATATCAAATCTAACTTTATTTGCATAAATTTCAAGTAATGCACATAAATAGGCCCATATGAAATTTTAATTGGAATAATAATAAAAAATAACCGTAGGTCCAAAGTTAGGCTGACCCAACTTAAGGATTCATCAGCCCAAAAAAAATAGCTATTGACCCAAAAAAAAAATAACGTACGTAACTTTTTTTTTTGTTTGCTGAAAAAAAGGTGTGCCAACCCTAAAGTGGTCGATCCAAAACAAAAAAAAAAACAAAGAAGCTGCGAGCAGCATCTGCCGCCGCAGCCTTCCTTTAATTTTTTTTTTTGTTTTAGCAGCCTCAGCGGATGAGTAATCGACATGAACAGTTCCGTCGATGAACAGTAACGACGAGTAATCGACACGAACAGTGATCGATGAACAGTAAAAACGAATGAACAGTACGGCGAGTTAATCGGCATGAACAGTCATCGATGAACAGTACCGTCGCAAGACTTTTTTTTTTTTTTGAATTAATCTAGATAAATTTAGCAACGGCTTTGATACCAATTGATAGATTAATATATAATCTATATATATATGACAGGATCGAATGCTAATCTATCAAGATTAATATATATAATATATTATGGAAGCGTACCTGAATCCATAATAATAAAAGATTTTTCGAGTACCGTCGGATCTGATATCAAACCCTAACGGTCGGTTTTGTAGTCTTCTAGATCACGCACGTATTCGCTGCTTGCCAATGACTGATGGGAACCAATGGGGCGAAGTACGTCTGACCTAGGGACCATAACCACATATATATAGATAACAAGTCTGTCATCTATCGGGCCATCCTAGTTCGGTCCATCAACGATCTAGGACTCCCACAGTCTCTACACATATCGGTCCACATTCAATTAGATACATTAGGCCCAACTTAATTAAACCTAACTCGATCACGTTTATTCGGGCCTAACCGTTACGACAACGTCCAATTCGTATCGTTCGCATATAAGCCCAACGTCGGATAATAATCCAACAATTCACGCTACAAGGCTGCAGTTGGGCTACACGTTCATGTTGCAAGGCCTCAGTTGCACTAGGAGTTCATGTTGCGAGCCCTCAACAGTGCTAGGTGTTCACAATGTAAGGTTGCAACTACGCTAGGTGTTCATACTATAAGGCCTCAACTACGTGATCTACTTCTTTTGTGAGGACACTGTTGTATGAGCCTACGTTAGTTAGGGATGAGGGGGGAAAACGAGTACAAATCCAAAAAAAAAAAAAGGTGAAAAAATGTAATTATTACCTTACGTGACTATCGGGTAGTAGATCTGTATGAGTGGGTTTAAAGTTTGCAGAGATATGTTTCGAAGGAGATGGATAAGGATTGGGGCAATAGAGAAATGGGTAAATGAAAGGAAGATGTATGTGTGTAGGGGAGGGGGTTGGCAACATAGATAAGATGGGTAAGGGGCGGCGATAAAGTGATGGGAAATAGTGGGTAACTGAATAGGGGTAGTATATGTATTTTAATATTTTATTTTCCATTTAGTAATAGATTTGTTTTCCACCTATTAGGTAAAAATTGATTAGGTTAAAAATGTGACCAACTGATTGATGATAATGTCAACCTTAAATTAATAATAATAATAATAATAATAAAGTAAAAAATTAACAATATATATGGCATGATCTAAAGTAGCTTATAAATTTCTTTTTAGCTTATTCAAACTAGTTTTTTTTTTTAATATACATACATACATTTGGTAAGTAGTTATTTTTTGCTAACTTTTAAGATACTTTTAAAAAATTACTTGAAATAGTATATAGTTTGTAAGCTTTCATCTATTTTTATCAAACATACTATAAATAAAAAAGTGATAGATGAAATTTTGATGGATAAAATAAATAATAATAATAATAACTATAGTAATGTAAACATTTCTAACTAAAAGTACAACAAGACATTTATTTTAATTTTTTGATAAATAAATAGTATATTATATTCTAGTTTAGTTTGGTATAAAATTTCTATAAAAAAAAGCAAAAATAGAATTCAAACTTCCCATTTTCTAGTCATTCAATATAAATCCTAAATTATTATATATTTTTTTGGTAAGATATAATCTAATAGTAATCAAAAGTCCAGTGCACAAATTCCTCCCTTCCTCTTTTGATATTATAATTTTTTTTAGGTGATTGGTATTCACCAATGTACTGTCTTTTATTCCGCCTACCTCCTCTCCTTGAATCAAAAAACAATCGTACCCGTAATATTAAAATTCATCTGAATGACCAGTGCGGCATCTTAGCAAAACAAAATTCAACACCACCACGACTTTAGTGGCGGAAGCAAAGCAGCAATCATGATGAGTGCTTCAACCATTTCGTAACCGTTGGGTCACTGATCGAAATTTTAAAATACTGGATAATAAGAACGGGAGATATTTGGAATTTAGCGAACATTTAATGGCTGCCAAGAAATTAAAGATATCGTATGAATGCGATCCCCGTCGGTAAGATTCGAACGATGGTGCCACTAAAAGAGTGATTATCGTAGGCTCGAATCCATGTTCAAAAAGCGGCCGATAATAAATTAAGGAGTGGGTGTGGTGCGCTTCTAGATAATACTGACCCTGCAGGCAAGGCATGTGAAATCTAGGTGCGTGTACCTTTTCTTAATGTTTCGGGGACTGTTTTTCTTGTCTTATTTTAAATAATAATAAGAATAGAATTTTATTTTTTAAAATAAATGGTAAGATTTTTTTTTAAATATATATATTCAAATATTTTTATACAAAATTAAATCATATTCATAAAAATCAGACTAAAAAACAATGAGTGGGTGTAAATTACGTTTTTGAAATACTACACCTATATTCTTATAATATTATAAAAATATATCTTATGTTTTTCCCCCTAAACTTATATCATTATATACTTATAGCCTTGTACTAATTTATTTATTTGTTGCATCAATTTTATAGCCTCCAATCTTCCATCAAATATTCTTATTCTCTATAGATGGTGTTGCAATAAAAAATAGGTCGATTGTCCTTTGTAGACTTAGAAGTAGAAACCTTGGATATAAAATTAAAGTAAGTAGCATTAATAGTTGAGGGAAGAAAATCGATGACAAAGAATTCCTTAATGGCTTGCCAAATCAAATCCCCTATGATACTTGCCAAATTGAATCCCCTATGATATGCTAAGTTTTCTTGAAGAAATATGCATTGTATCCATTTGCCCTTAGGTGCCTTCTTGCTACACTTGGAGACTCGTGCATTATGCAATTCCTCTTAGTAATAGGCAGCAATAAGGTTCTCCATGCTTCATTCGATAATTTTGGCCCTTGGTTAATAACATATTGTGAGAACAAACAAGTAGTATAAGTAGGAGTTCCTTGGAGCAATTTGTAAAACTCGGGAAAAAAATTAGAAAAGACATCCTCATGGGTTTTATAAATATTACCATTCTGATCACAAAATGGCATGGATACAATTCATTGCATTTTGTTTCTTCGCCATAGCATGGAAAAATCTTGAGTTATTGTCACCAACTTTCATCAAATGCACTCTTAATTAATGAAGATAGAAGCTTTTTCCACATTTGCTAAGATTATTTAGCTTATTGTTGTGGATTGATACCAATTCGAAAAAATAAGATCTAATTAGAATCAATTAGAACACACAAGAATTGAGAAGAGAATAACACTCAAGAACACAGATTGGGGAAACAGATGATCTTATTGATGTGAAGTAATTGTGATTACAAAGAATCAAAGAAATTCTCACATAAATCACTCAATTCATCAAGGAATTACAATAGAACTCAATAGGAGAAGAAGACGGCGTTCGCTGTTCGATTAGGGTTCTAATCGCATAGTATTTATACTATACGAGATTGTCATTAGCGAAAACCGAGGCGAAGCGAAAAAACCCAAAAAACACGGACCGTATTAATAAACACGGTACCCTCGTGTTTATTTTCTATCTCTCGGCCTCTCCCTGAAAACATAACATATTTTCCTGATGAAGAAACACGGATCGTGTTTCCAAAACACGGGCCCCCGTGTTTATTTCCAGCGTTGACAATTATCAGTATTTCAGCCACAACTTCTTCATCGGACCTCCGATCGAGCTGATTCTTGATGCGTTGGAAAGCTAACAGAAAGATATACAACTTTCATGTTCATCACATTTCCAAATTATAATTTCTTCAATGTAAAATATTCACATCTTTCCATAACAGCTCACAGTTCTACTTCAAATTTCTCCGAAACACTTCACACACCAATCCAAGCTATTCTACACGCCAAATACGAGTCACAAGCTCACAATTCTCCACCTTGAAGACGTATTTAAAGTAGCTAGCACCAGGAACATCAATAAGACCATCTGTTTCCCCAAAAAAAAAAGTTCCCTACTCTAATGCTGTGGGATGCATGATGTACGCTATGGTTTGTACCAGGCCGGATATTGCTCAAGCTGTGAGTGTTGTGAGCAGATATATGGCGAATCCTGGGAAGGCTCACTGGCAAGCAGTGAAGTGGATTCTGAGGTACTTGAAGGGTACTGCGTCATCTTGTTTGGAGTATGGGAGGTCAACTGATGCGTTGACTGGGCTCTGATACCAATTTGTTGTAATCAGCAGGCAAAGAACACAACAATGTAATAGCAATATCTTCATCTTCCAATTTAACATCTATATTCCTCAGATCCATAATTATAGAGTCAAATTCATCAAGATGAGATTTAACGGATTGTCCCTTACCTAATTTTAACTCATGCAACTTGCTCTTCAATAACAGACGATTCGTCACCGACTTCGTCATGTATAGAGACTCCAGCTTGAGCCATAAGGATGCCGCCGTTGTTTCTTTAGCCACCTCACGCAAGACCTCATTAGACAAACACAATTGTATGGTGGAAAGGGCCTTTTGATCTATCTCCTCGAATTTCTCATCTGTCATCGAATCGGGCTTCTTTGATATCCCGAGTAACGCCTTCTCCAATCCATTCTGAATCAGGATCGCCTTCATCTTCAACTTCCATAAGCCGAAGTTCACAGACCGATCAAACTTCTCTATATCAAATCTTGTAGACATCCCGAATACGAACCCAACGCTCTGATACCAATTTGTTGTGGATCGATACCAATTCGAAAAAATAAGATCTAATTAGAATCAATTAGAACACACAAGAATTGAGAAGAGAATAACACTCAAGAACACAGATTGGGGAAACAGATGATCTTATTGATGTGAAGTAATTGTGATTACAAAGAATCAAAGAAATTCTCACATAAATCACTCAATTCATCAAGGAATTACAATAGAACTCAATAGGAGAAGAAGACGGCGTTCGCTGTTCGATTAGGGTTCTAATCGCATAGTATTTATACTATACGAGATTTTCATTAGCGAAAACCGAGGCGGAGCGAAAAAACCCAAAAAACACGGACCGTATTAATAAACACGGTACCCCCGTGTTTATTTTCTATCTCTCGGCCTCTCCCTGAAAACATAACATATTTTCCTGATGAAGAAACACGGATCATGTTTCCAAAACACGGGCCCCCCGTGTTTATTTCCAGCTTTGACAATCATCAGTATTTCAGCCACAACTTCTTCATCGGACCTCCAATCGAGCTGATTCTTGATGCGTTGGAAAGCTAACAGAAAGATCTAAAACTTTCATGTTCAGAACATTTCCAAATTATAATTTCTTCAATGTAAAATATTCACATCTTTCCAGATTAGCTCACAGTTCTACTTCAAATTTCTCCGAAACACTTCACACACCAATCCAAGCTATTCTACACACCAAATACGAGTCACAAGCTCACACTTATGTATGCAATGACCCTCTTGCTAGATAAGATGACCATTAAGTGGATTTGCATCTAAATCCTTATGATCATTGATCAAAGCTTTTCTTGCTAATTGAAATTTGGAAGTAATATTTCCAAACTTTGCCTCATTTAATCTTTTTAGAGGCCCTTTCTGTAGTTTGGGGATATTCTTATATTATCCAGCTTTAACCGTTGAGTATTACAATGCCATTTCTATTAAAACTAAATTCAAGAAATTAAGTGGAATCTTCCACCCACATGTTAAGAAAGAGGAAAGGTTTAGACCCTGTTGGTGGCATCTCCTTAACCTTGACAATAATAGAGGTATGGTCAAAGACTCTAGGTGGTTGAAAGTGAGCATCGGAAGCTGTATCCAACCATGATGGATTAAAAAGAGCTCGATCAAGCTTACAAAGAATACATTTTGAGCTTCTTGTCAGTTGTCCCAAGTTAGATGAGCTCATGTACTAATTTATTTATTTGTTGCATCAATTTTATAGCCTCCAATCTTCCATCAAATATTCTTATTCTCTATAGATGGTGTTGCAATAAAAAATAGATCGATTGTCCTTTGTAGACTTAGAAGTAGAAACCTTGGGTATAAAATTAAGGTAAGTAGCATTAATAGTTGAGGGAAGAAAATCGATGACAAAGAATTCCTTAATGGCTTGCCAAATCAAATCCCCTATGATACTTGCCAAATTGAATCCCCTATGATATGCTAAGTTTTCTTGAAAAAATATACATTGTATCCCTTTGGCCTTAGGTGCCTTCTTACTGCACTTGGAGACTCGTACATTATGCAATTCCTCTTAGTAATAGGCAGCAATAAGGTTCTCCATGCTTCATTCGATAATCTTGGCCCTTGGTTAATAACATCTTGTGAGAAGAAACAAGTAGTATACGTAGGAGTTCCTTGGAGTGATTTGTAAAACTCTGGAATTGACCATGGCAATTTGATAGAAAAAGCAACTCATAATGAGGTAACTAATGAATATGTGGTGAAAAAGAAAAAACAATTATATGGGCTCAAACCTTCTTTATATGATCATATGTCCTTGAGTGATGATAAAAAGAGATTATTTTTACATGAAAAGGTTATGGAAAAATATATAAAAGAAGAAGGAATTTGTTATGCTTTAGTTTCTAAAGATTCTAAACCTGAAAAACAACAACTTGAAAATCCTAATTTGATTAAGTTGCTTGATGAGTTTAATGATGTATTTCCTGATGACTTACCTCCTGGATTACTACCTAAAAGAGGTATAGAACATGCTATTGATCTTGTTCTTAGTATGTCTATTCCTAATAATCTGGCTTATAGATGTAAACCAGAAGAAGGTAAGGAATTACAAAAACAAATACAAGAACTTATGGATAAAGGATTTGTAAAATAAGGTACAAAAATCTTTGTATTTTATATATTTTATATAATTTATTTAAAATAGAAAATTTTTTGACAAATACTCATTTTATATTTTAGTTTCATTTAAAATGAGACTTTCTTTCAACATATTTTTATTTTTTCTAAATAATTGATATAAAAAAAAAAGGATGGGAGAGGGGGGAATTTTACCCACAATATTTCCATATAAAGCAAACCCTCGAAGCTTTACAAGAATCAAATGGAGGCTTAAGGAAGAGAGGGTGGATTATTTACCCTTTTTCTTTCAATCATGCAATACAGTCGGATTACTTAACAACCCCCCCCCCCCTTTCCTTTTTTTTTTTTTAAGGAATGAGGCCTTAAAATCAATACCTTCAGAGAATCATGGATAGTCTCTGGGTACGTAGTTAGAGAATTCCACAAATGTTCCATCTTCTCACATTTTCTAGCTACTCTAATCTTTCTTCTCTACCTTATTCCTAACTCTATATATATATATACACATATATAATTATATACACCTTATCCTGTCGGTAGCCAAATCGAACTTGACGGCTTAATTATAAGAGGGAGGGCTATGAGTCATCAACCACTAAAACAAGAAGAAAACATTCATATAATTAATTAATTTGATCTACACGTATACTTTCATGCTACAAGAAAGCCGTACGGGAAAAATAAAATAAACTGATACGTAGTTGACTGCTGCTGTCAATGTATTCAAACACCCTTTTTAAGAGGTGAAATTTATTTATTTGAAAAATATGTGCATAAATTGAAATATGAACTTCTTAAAACATGATAGCAGCAGCTACAGTGCATGCGCTGCATGTCCCTACCTCACGTGTCGCTTAAAAAACCTAAGCTCAATGGCCTCAAATCAAATAATAATAATAAAAAATTTGGAGGTAACTCTTTTGGGGAACGGGCCTTTGGCCCACTGGGGTGAACTCTGTGTCAGGCAAAGCCGGACATTATTAAGAGACACTGGTGATAGAGCTAGCCTAACGTCAGCCCAAAACATCTCGGCGGAACAAAATTAATAAAAACTGAAAAGATTTTATTTCCATTGCCGGGAATTGAACCCGGGTCTCCTGGGTGAAAGCCAGATATCCTAACCACTGGACGACAATGGAAGATTTGATAACGAGTGAGAACTCCTACTATTTATTATTATTTCTAAAACTTATTATGAGAAAATACCAATAATATTGAATAGTTTATATTTTAATTAATTTAAATGTAAAACTTAATAATCCAATAATACCAATTAATTCATTACTTTTTAATCCCAAAGTCATATATACAACTTATGTTATTATAAGTACTTAAAAGATCACTATAAATTTGATATTATAACAAATTTTGAGCAAAAGGTTAATGATATTATTAAATCAATAAATAAATATAAAATAATTAAAAGTTCATGTATCTATTACTAATTTATTTATTTATTTATTTATTGTAGTACATCTATTGTTAATTTATCGGCTTCCCCCCCTAATATGACCTGAATCAATTATAGCATACACTTATATCATCATAAAGGGAGAAATAACACAATTGTATGAGAAACCATATCTATTAAGGACTTGGTAATTAATTTATGGCTGTTGATATTTTTTACTCTCTCTTTCTTAAAATAAGGTATATTATAAGTTTTTACACACTTATTAAAAAAATATTAAAATTTAGATAAAAAAATTATCTACTTCGAGTAATATACTTTCATATTAAATTTATTACCCTTACTTATTTGATTGGAAAGAGAATCATAAAATTTTAAATTTTGAAATAAAAAATATTTAATTTTTGGTAATTTTCATAAAATAACTTGTATTATAAAATAAAACCAAGAATATAATATATCTTATATTGTAAAATAGAGGGAGTAACAAATAGAATTAATAAAAGGAAGTAATAAATTTATAATAGTGTATTGTTGTTCATATAAATTTATGAAGAGGCATAGAAGATAATGTTAAAAAGAAAATCTCTTTACATCTATAATATTAAAAACAAATTGTACCAAATAAAGCATAAAATATATAAGAAAATCAAGTAACTTAGGCTTGTTAGGTATGGAAGTAATAGGGGTGTAAAAAATCCCCCCTATTTTGTATCTTTTACATCAAGTATTTAAAAATAATAGATATATTATTAAGAAATATCCATCTAAGTTTAAATTAAAATCTAAAATAGATATTTATTTGAAAAAAAAGTGTGTTCACTGTAAGTAGACAGTATAAGAGATATAAAATATGGATGTTAGTTTTTACCCCTATTACTCCTATATCAAACAGTCACTTAGGAAAAAGTATGAGAAAATCTCTAACCAATATTTATTCAATGTATAATGGGTTGAATCAGTTGTAGTGTAAATATTTTCAAACATTATTGAGTTATATACAGTTGAATCTTTACACTAGTTGATTGTATTTTGAGGTTGATTGCTATTAATAAATAGACAAAAGTTCATATAAAGGCATAAATATTTAGGTTTTTTTCCCTATCATGGCATAATTTTTTTTAATATTTTTTAAAAGCATAAATATTTAGAGTTTGTTCCGATTAGGATATAATATTTTTAAATTTTTAAATTTTAGGTAATTTTTGTTTATACCTTAATGGGAAGAAATTATAAATTTCTAAACATTTATAACTTAAAATTTTTATTTTCAAAATATTTATGTATTAATGGGAACAAAGTCTAAAAATTCATATATTTTTTTATAAATTCAAAAATGTTCGTCTTTATGGGAACAAATCCCAAATGTTTATGTTTTAAATATACTTTTGTCTTAATAAATGTGTGTATTTTAAACTCATTTGAATATTTTCTTATCATATGAAAGAAATATGTATGTATAAATCAATATAAATGTATAAACAACTATAGAATAAAAAATAATAAAAATAGAAAGTAGTAATGTATTAGTGGTAGAATCCAAACATCCTTTAAGATAGTGAATTACCAAAAAAAATGTGCAAAAAGGGGAAGTATATCAATAAAGAAATGATTTAAGTGAATGGTAGATTCTAGCAACAAAAAAAAAACTTGCGGTTCTCAAATTATGGTATAGGTATATGATAGAATATTTGATTTAGTTATACATTCTCTTCATATCATCTGTCATCTGTTGCAATGAAAAGTGAAACTAATTTATTAAATTAATTGATTTTCAATCTTGTAAATGTCGATATAAAAATCGAATCATAAATCACATAATACATCATAAGATTTATTAGATTTTGACAATGATTGCAATATTGAAATCTATTAATACAAACTTATTTGTGTACTTATATATATATATAAGTATAAATTGATATAAATAATGGACACACTTATAACATCCAAAAAAGTTTTTGCTAGAGAATTTCTATTTTTTTCAAATCTTAATGTAAAATAATTGGGTGTTATAGCCATATTAAATAAAAATCCAATTTATTATTTCATTTACATGTCTAGTATAAGGAAAAACATTACAAGAACCAAATATATAATAAGAGAATAAGAGAGAAACTTCATAAAGCATAGAAGAGTTTGGGAATAAATACCAAGTACAAGATAATCAAAAAACAATAAAATGGATCATATGGGACCAAGAGCCTACAAATTATGGGAGAAAAACATTCGCCACCAAATAATCTAGACTTTATGCCCAAACCCAAAAATATAATCACTCCTCCATAGGAAGTGTATCAAACTCGTCAAAGTAGTTATCAGGGACCTTTACATCAACAACTGAGTCATATGCTCATCAAATGAGTAGCATCAATAAAAAGGATGGAAAATACTTGCATATTGAGTAAGATAAAAACACACATTACAAGAGAATGCACAACACATAAGGTTACATGAAGGGAGATTATACATTCACAATATTTACAAGAGAACCAGATTAAAGTTCCTTATTATGTAAGCAAACATTTTCATTTATTTAGTCACTTGAGTTTGGATACCGTACTTTTTTTATCTGGTCCTAGGATAGAATGCTTCTAGCCACTATTATCATCCAATGGAATTAAATGGTATAACTTGGTCTTAACTCACTTGATCTCACACTTTAAATATTAATATTTTACTACATTGATTATTATTTATTATTGTTACATGAAATACAAAAATTGCCGAATTTATTCCAATAATTAATTAATATGTGCACACAAAGGGTTACCTAATGGTTAACTGTAACACTCCCAAATTTACTATTGAAAATTTTTGTTTAATTAAAAGGGTTTAGCGGAAGCGAAAAGATAAAACCGTAAACTCGAGGGCATTTGAAATACCCTAGAATTAATTATTTTGGAAAATAAGTCTTTAAATAAGGATTATTGGGGAATTTATTTAATATATTACTCTTTATAAATTAAAAAGGATTTTGTAGGGTAAGCTAATAGGAATTTTGAGATAAATTACAAGGGTATCTTTATACAAATATTTATATATAATTTTGGGCCCTAAATTAGCCTAAAAAGGAGGATAAATATTTTATTTAATTATTTAAATATTCTGACTCTAAGTACCTAAGGTAAATACTCTAAACATTTATATAAAATAAAATACTAAAAGAAAATAACATAAATAGATTTTTCTCCCTTTTTCTTCCTTTTTCCTTTTTCTTCTTCCCCCCTCATTTTCTCGCCGTTGGGCCAGCCCCGGCCCAAATCCCTTTCTTCCCCTCCTTCCCCGCGGCCCAGCGCCGCTCGGCCATCCCTCGCACAGTGAAACGCAGTGTTTCGCCCCCCATTCCGCCGAAACGCTGCGCCCCGATAAATGAAAGTAACTGTTGCCTCCGCTATGCTCGACGCCGCGTTTTGTCCATAACTCGCCCAAAACGTCGCGTTTTGGTAGGGTCTTTTAACCGTTGCCGAACCGGCCGGTCTCCCCCTTCTTTTCTTTTCTCCCGGACCGCCGGTCCGGCCACCTTCTCCTTCCTCCTCGCTCGCGCGACCTGCAACACGCCGCCCTCCTGCGCCGGCCGCCTGCGCGCCACCTGCACGCTGCCCTCCTGCGCCGGCCGCCTGCGCGCCACCTACACGCCGCCTTCCCCTTTTCTGCCCTGCCGGCCACCCTCTCTTGACCAGCCTACACCCCCATCCTCCCTAGGCCACCCCGGGCCTTTTCTTCCCTTTTTCCCGACCAGCGCAGAGGTCTGCCATGGCAGACCTGCGACGGCCGCCTCTACCGGCCGGCGTGCCCCAAACGCCGCCTGACCTGTCCTACCTTGTCCCCTCTATCTCGTTTTCCCCCCAATTCAAGCCTATAAATACCCCACAAGCCCTAGCGTCGGGCTCTTTCGAAAATTATGCCCAGAATCCCCTCTTGCGCCGCCCCCTCTTCAGATCACCGCCTCGTCGCCGCCGCCCATCGCCGCCGCTCGATCCACCCCCGAAACCCTTCCCTGCATCATCCTCCACCTACCCAAGCCTCCCTCACCCCTCGGTTTTCTCTGCACGCGCCGCCCCAGACGTGCAAAGCACCCTTCCCAACCAAGCTAATCCCCAAACCCCGCCACCCTTCGCACTGTCGCCCACCGCCGTGCCGCCACTCCCAGCACCCCCTCTACCTCCTAAAACCACCAAGGGAGCTTCCCCAACCTCCCTAGACCTTCTATTTCCCCTACCAAGCCCTCCTTTCCCTTCCTTTCCCCTCCACCACCTCTCCACCTTCCTTCTCCCCCCAACGCCGCCGCCGCCGCCGTGCGCCGTACACCGCCACCTGTGCCACCAGCACCCCTAGGTAGTCCTCTAAACTCCCCAGCCCCTAAACCTTTATTATACAAATGCTAATTATTTTAGTAGCATTATTAGTATTATACTTACTATTATTCTTATTATTACTATTATTATTATTATAATTGTTATTATTATTATTATTATTATTATTATTATTATAACCTAACCTTGAAACATTTATAACTGTTGGTATTACTAATATTAGTGACCTATAACTCTAGTATTTTTATTTTAATATCATGATCGTTATTATTACTAGTATTACTATTATCATTATTATCATGGTTATCATTATTATTATTATTATTATTATTATTATTATTATTACTATCATTATTATTATTATTATTACTATTACTATTATTACTATCATCATTATCATTATTATTATTATTATTATTATTATTACTATCATTATTATTATTATTATTATTATTATTATTATTACTCTCATTATTATTATTATTATTATTTTAGTTCCTTGTTACTATTAGTAATATTTCGTATACCGCTAACCTTACTATCGCTACTTCTATCATTATTATTAGTAACATTGAACTACTACCATTAATAATAAATATTATTAAAATTACTTTAAATTATTGTAGCTACTTTTATTAGTAGTAGCATGATTAACTACTTTAAGAATATTGACCATACTTCACTTATAAAAGTAATATTATTATTCTTAGCCCTAATGGTAAGTTAAAGAATAGGGGTAAGGTAGAAAAGAATAATGTTTTGGTCGGAGGAAAAGTAACCCCAATTTTCCCTCTTATAGGCGAGTCAAGTCGACACCCGGAGGAGGCGTAGGAGCGTGCTCCAAGACCGGTGTCGTGTTAGGTAAGGACGTGGCTAAGGCCATCTGTGTGTATTGCATGTTTTACCTGTCTTGTATGCCTTATGCGGTTGTGTGCTATAATCTATATATTATCTATGTATTTATGTAGCGCAGCATGGAACCGAGGTATGTTCCCGTACTCTCGTCTATATGTACTAATATGGTATGGTACAAGGATGATGTGGTGTGATGTGACATGCATGCTAGGTGTTTTGATGAGGAGTTGTGGAGTGGGGGCTTGAAAGAGAAAAATAAGCGACTAGGATAACCAAAGGGAAGTACGTCAGCTAACGCAGTTAAGAATGACCTAGGCAATTTATGATTAGTAAATAGACGGGAAAAGGGGGAATTAAATAAATAGAAGAGTGGAAGAAAGTAAAGTTGTCTGGGGGAAACTAGGGTTTGCATGAGAATGATAGAGTTGGCATGGTGGGAGTGAAAGGGTTTGCATGGGGTGGTTAAGGTCCGCATGGGGGCGAACCTTACGTATGGAAAGTTACTTTGGGGCGTAGGGAAGGTAATGGAAAGTTTGTTTGGGAGTTTGGAGGCTCGAGGTGAAAAAATAGTACGTGGGATAAAATAAGGGTACATAGGGACCAACTAGGGTTTGGGAAAGAAACCCTAATTTAAGAAGGTGGAAAAAGAAAAAGAAAATAATAAGAATAAATGAGGAAGAGTGAGGTATGTGGGAGAGTTGAGTCTGAGGGTCATGATTTGGGTCTCCAGTGCGAGAAATGTGTTAAGTATGATAATTGCCAAGGGTGTTAGTGGCCATCACCCTCTAGGGTTTTCCCTTGAAAACCCTAATTGGATCTATGTGGCCCAACTTTCTCTCACTTACACTACCTTTACTTCATTCAGCGCCCCACATCTTATCTCAATTAGGTCCAATCCGAAAACGTATGACTTTACCTCTCGATTTCGCATGTAACCTGAAAAACCCTAGTTAGCCACTTCAAATCCTAGTACCTTTCTTCTCCCACAAGTAACCTCTCTCTTTTCATCCAAAATTCCTTCTCTCCCATAGAACCCATACTCATCCCTTATAAAGTAAATTATCACTCTTAACCCGTACTCCACTCTCCCTGAATCATTTTTACTCTCGCACTTTCCAGATTACTACTTCCTCCCAAAACCCTAATCGGATCCCTTATACACCCTTACACCAACCTACGTACTATTTTTCATCCCAAGTCTCTAATCACTCCACAACTCTCCCATTAGCTTGTTTACACCCTAAATCAACTGTTCTCAAGTAAGGATCACCCCCATGCAAGATTTATCCATCCCATGCAAACACCCAAAGTCCCCATACAAATTTTAAGATTCCCATGCATGATTCCCATCTCTCATTCATTTTGGTCATTCCTTCCTCTTTAATTTCCTCTCATGGATCATGAGGTATTTTGGTCAACCTCATATCCCCCTTAATGAACTCACTTCCCATTTCTTTCTTTTTGTCCTTTCATTTCCATATCATATTATCAATTTTCCTAGCATGCATGTCCTAGAGGGCCATATCATATCACACCATAAACACCATATATACATATCATACTCATATCATAAGAAACACATACAAACATACCTCAACTCCAAGTTGCGCTACACATAAGATAAGTTAATTACAATCATATGATACACGACATAGCATGATATATATAGCATCCAAGGCATACAAGTCACATAACACACATGGACCTTAGCTACATCCTTACCTAAAACGACACCGAGCTTGGAGCACGCTCCTACGCCTCCTTAGAGTTTTGGCTTGGTTCACCTATAAGAGGGTAAGACTAATGATTAGTTTCCCTTCTACCAAAAATACTATTATTTCTTATTTTAGTCTAAGATTAGGGTTGTTGTTATTATAGGGAGTTTTATAAGTGAAAACTAGGGTTTTACCATCAAGTTAGCCTACTAGATATTACTAGTCAAAATATACTTATGTTAATATTCATAACTATATTTATATCATTAAACCTAATAGCTTTATCTCTTCTAATAATAGTACTAATATTTGTTAAAATAAAATAGTAATAATAATAATAATAATAGTAATACCAATGCTCCTCGAAATAGAATCCCTATTATTTTTAAGGCTAAGGCTAATAATGGTTTTAGGGATAAAATAATAATATAATATTAGTAATACTAACAAAGTACTAATACTACTAAAGATAATAATGATAGTAGTTATATTTGACATAATAATAATGATAAGGGTTTGAATGTTTCTATCACAATAATATTACCAAAGTACTAACAATAATAATAGTAATACTAATAATGGTACCTTAGTAATAATGTTAGTAACAAAGGCATTAAAAAATATTAGTAATAATAATAATAATACTAAGGTTGGGTATTCTTCTTCTATAGTAACAAAAGGGTAACATGCCAAATTCGGTTTCAATAACATTAATAATAATAAAAATAATAGTAATAATAATAACAACAACAACAACAATAATAATAATAATAAGAGTAATAATAATAAAATAATAATGATGATAATAATGTTAAGCATAATAATAATAATAACAACAATAATATAGTAACCGAATGATCATAATAATATAAGGGTCCAAATACTTATATTAATAATAAAAGGTGATAATGGATAAAGTTAGTATTAACAATGTTAGCAAGAAAATAATGATAATGATAATGGTAATAATAATAATCGTAGTAGTAGTAATAGTGATAATAATAATAATAATAATAATAATAATAACAACAACAACAACAACAACAACAACAACAACAACAACAAGGATAATCATGAAAATACTAAAATTGTAAATCTATATTAAGAGTAGCACTAGTTAGAAATATTTCCCAAATTAGGTTAAGTGATGATAATAATAATAATAATAATAATAATAATAATAATAATAATAATAATAATAATAATAATAATGGCATTAATAAGAATAATGATAATAATAATGTTAAAAAGAATACTAATAGTAATGGTAATAAAAATAGTAATAGTAATATGATGGTTCAAATATTTACCATAATAATAAATTTAATAATAGGCCAAGGCTAGCATTAGTGATAATAATAGGAATAACAGTGAGGGTAGTAGTAGTAGTAGTAGTAGTAATAATAATAATAATAATAATAATAATAATAATAACATAACATAACATTAATAATAATAATAAGGGTAATACTATTAATATTACTAAAAATTACTAACACTTATATATAAAAGGTTTAAGGGTTGGGGAAATTAGGACACCACCTAGGGTTGGTTGTGGAACCGGTGGCGGTGCGTGGCGACGACAGCGGCGGTGGTGGAGGAGAAAGAAAGGTGGAAAGATGGGTTTATAGGCTAGATGAGTGGGAATGAGAGGGTGTTTGAGATGGAGGAAGCTGCATCTGGTGGAGAAGGGTGGAATGGAGGTGGTGGTGCAGCCGGGAGTGGCGGCGCACGGTGGCCAGAGCGGTGGCCGAATGGTGGTGGAAGGTGGAGAAGGAGAAGGAGAGGGAGGCAGAGAAAGATGGGGGTATGGGGAGGTAGAGGAGGCTCCCTTGGTTGTTTTGGGGGATAGGGGTGGCGTTGGTGGTGATGGAATAGGCGGCGGGCGGCGGGCGGCGGTGCGAAGAACGACGAGGGGTGAAAGTATGTTGATTGGGTTGGCGGTTTTCCACGATCGAGGTGGCTTGTGCAGAGCAAATAGAGGGGAAAGGAGGGTCTAGTTAGGTATATGGTCGTGCAAGGATCAGTTTTGGGGGTTTTTTGGCCGGTGGAGATAGGCGGCGGAGGCGGGGCGCTCGTCTGATGGGGCGGCGGCAAGAATGGTGGATTTCTGGGTTTTGAAATCAAAACCCAAATTAAGGATGCCCATTGGGTATTTATAGATCAACTGAGGTGGGAAATGACAAGGGAAAGAAGACAAGAGGGTGTAGGTGCTAGGTATGTCGCCGGTGGTGGTAGTCGAGGCGGCACTGCCATGGCAGGGACGACAAGCTCAAGGGAAGAAGGAAAAGGAAAGGGGCAGGGTGCTCGGGAGAGGGGAATAGGTGGGTTGGGGTCAAAAATGTGAAAGAAAGCGACGGGAGAGGGAAGGGGAGGACGGTGGCAGCGATAGCAGCCGACGGAGTGTTGGGTTGTAGCTCCTCGGTCGCCGCCATGCCTCAGGGAAGAAGAAGAGATCGGGACCGGGCGGCTTAGGGAGAAAAAGAAGAAAAGAAAAAAAAGAACCAGACCGGCCGGGAAGGAAGAAAAATGAAAGGGGGAGCGGCGCAGGCTTGGGCCGCGCAAGCAAGCTGGGTCGTGCGAAACTAGCCCAGGTCGAGTGGGGGGAAAGAAAAAGGAAAAGAGAGGGAGGGGAAGAAAAGAAAAAAGGAAAAGGAGGGAGAAAAAGAAAAGAAAAGAAAAGAGAAAATGGAGAAATAGGTGGCTTGGGTATTTTGGTATTTTTGGGTTATTTTAAAATAGTAATATTTAGAAAATAATAATTAATTCCTTCTTAAATTAATTTAGGCTCTTTTTTAATAAGAATTATATATATATATATTAAATCCCATTTTAGTTAGCAACACTCCCTAAATTATTTTTCTAATTAAATTATTTATCATTTTCCTCTTGATTATCCCTAAATAAATCCTTTATATTTTAATAAAATGATTTATTTAATTAATTTTCCTAATAAATCCTCACTTAGCCATAATTTTGAGAATTAGAACTTTGGGGTATTTCATTAACGAAATTAAACATGTCAAAATCACATAGGATAGGATAACCATAAGATATGAGAGAAGCAAAACGAATCCAAAAAGAAACAAAGTGCCAACAAAAGGTCATCATGCCTCTATAAACCCTAAATCACAATTATACCATGAGTCCTCCCATAGTGCTCACCAATCCACCAAATTTGTCACATTATCCCAACATATTATTCTAAACCATATATCGACAAATTATGACTTAACTCTAACATTTTGTTCATAAAATACCAACCACTCCCTTAAGGTTTCTAAATTCATTTTAAATAATTTTTGCATAACATTAATACGTATTTTAACCATAACTAACGCAAACTATAAAAATAGCTTACATTTATTATTTTTACCCCAATAATACTTTCACAACTTTAACGTCTAGAGTTAATAAAAAAAATGACCATTTTGCCTCTATTTTTCCTAAATGCCTCAAAGCTTTGTGTTTAACATAACGTATTCCACACTCAATCAATAGCCTAATATATTATATGTAAATTTAAATGTAAAATCCTAAAGGATTACCATGATATATTTATTTCCCTATGAAACTCATAAATAAACCCAAATACCCTTAAATCCCAAAATTGCCTAAAACTCATGAAAGACCCTACATATTTCCATAATTACCAACACTTCCAACCTCAACATATTTCACTACAACACTTATTCATTTTTTTTACTCGAATCCAAAATGAACATATTAAATCAATAAGTTATACCAATATGATTAAAGTGTCATGGCAAAACCTAGCAAGACTTAAAATAGAGCAATGCCGCATAAACTCATATAATCACACATAAAAATCTTGGGTGTCCTAATATGATAAAATTATATAATTTGAGTGACTCCAAAAACATGAGTTCAAGAAATAAGAATATGATAGCATGATATACACATAAAAATACATATTAAAAAAAATTCCTAACCTAGATATGCGTATCATTACCCAAAAATTCACTAGTCCCTAAGCAAACAAAAGGCCCTAAGCATCCTTCTCCAAAACCGCCTTATTATAACCTAAAAGTTAAGGATAATAATGGGTTAGAATGTATTGTAAATTAACAATGAAAGGTAAGGTAAAGGGAAAGTGAAGCTAAAGAGAACCGAGGTAGGAAAATGGAAGAGGAGTTGTTGGGGCTGACTTGCATGAACTACTCACGACGCAAGGGGGTGGAGCAATGTGAGGCTAATATGCAAGAGAAGGCCATTAACATGAGCTTGGTGGCATAAGGTGGTGGCATTTGTGTGGGTATTGCACATTAGGTGTTGTTGGTAGTGTAGATGAGGGTGGATGCATGAGAAGTTGGTGAAGATAAGGGGTGTGAGTTGTATGAGAAGTAGAGTGTGGAAGTGGTGGGGTGGGGTAGGGTGGTGTGGTGTGGTGTAGGTATGCTAAAAAAGAAGAATAGAAATTGGTAAGGCTTCAAACTAAAACAATGGTGAATATGGGAAAAGATAAAGGGAAGTTAGAGAATAGTTTTAGAGAAAAGCACATAGATCTCTCATTAGGTTTGAAAATAAAAATGATAGCACATGAGAAGAGAGAATAATATATGCTCTTGGTTGCATGAGGAAGGCTTTGTAAGGTCAATTCAAGCGTCAAAAGGTAAAAGTGCTAGAGGCATAGGGAAGGTAAGGTGACGTAAGTTTCTGAAGTCATTTGGTGACCAATCATCCCAAGGAAAACAAATTAATAATAGTAAAAAAAGAAATTGGATCAAGAAAGGATGAGGGGAAAAACAAAAAGATAGGTCTAAGGGTCGAGTGGATAGTTTATGAGTTAAGGGTTAACAAAAAAAAATTTAAATACCAATTACCCACAAATTACGGTAGGAAAGTTTAGAGTATTACATAGATAAAGCACTAAAAAAATTATGTTATTGGTGGAATTCAAACATACAATATATATATATATATCAATAATTTAAATAAAATTTAAATTCTTAAAAATTTTATAATATTCTAATATTATATTATATATGATTTTTTTTTATGTATTAGCTTCCTCAATATTCCAGAAACATAAATAAAACTAACTTCATTAGCTAAATAATATTTTATTATCAAATATGGTAATTTTATTAGATACTCAACAATGAAGTTAAATAATATATAAAAAAATTTATAAAAATGGTGATTCAAATGCCATTCATGGTAGTGAGTCAAAAGATAACATAAATAAAAATTATGATATAAAAAATACCATACACACACACACACACATGCCATAAAGGCTTAGAAACTACATTTGATTATTATTATTATTATTATTATTATTATTATTATTATTATTATTATTATTATTATTATTATTATTATTATGTTGGAGGTGTTCATTAAATTTTAATAGAATTATTTTTTTATAAAATTAATGGATTTATTTATTCTCCTAAATGGACCAAGATAAATGCCCTAATTTTTTCACCTTATTATTATATCTGATTCAATGAGATTAATAATAATAATAATAATAATAATAATAATAATATAAATTATTACTATTAATAGATTAAGATAATTATTTATAATAATAATAATAATAATAATATATAATGTATTATTTTTTATTATATTATTTATAATAATATTATTATATATCATATTTATATTTATTATATCATTTTTAATATCATATAATTTAAAATAATAATAATAATGATATTTTATTATTATTAATAACATATTATTATATTAATTATATTAATGTTAATATCATAATTATTATATTTAATAATATATATACATATATATTAAATTATTATTATTATTATTACTATTATTATTACATAGGCAAAATCTTGTTATTTGGACCATCTTAGAACATCGAGGCCCAAAGGTTTTATACACATTGGACAACCTAAGGTTTCGCAGGGAATGCCCCTTCAATGGTAGATGATTCAGCCCATATAATGGCATTAGTAACAAAAATTACAACACCAACATTCTAAAAGACTTATTCAAAAAACATTATGCTTCTTTTCGTTTTGAGTGTGTCCTAACTTCTCCCTAATTTCTTAGCACCAACCACCTCTAATAAGATTTTATCCCACTTACACTAGAGATCATTGCTAGCCCAGATTCCTATAAGGAAGGTAGAAGGCTCCCTAAGGGAGGCATGAAATCTTAAATACACTAGAGTAATATATCAAGTATCCATTATTCACTTTAATTAGTTTACTCTAACTCTCTATTATTTATAAATTTCATGGCCCGAATGATGCCGCTACAAACACCTCCTACCAAGGACCATGATCCCATCATTGTTGGAAGTTACCCCTTCATTGCTCCACAACTAAGTAACTTCAATCATCTTTATTTTCATTATGTTTCAGTCGTATCTTACATTACTAACTTAACATTACCAAATCAGTGCTCTTTAGACGCTCGAAAGATTGTATTTTTTTTTTCTTGTAGGTGAATTAATAGTGCCCCACCCGATTTTTATTCATATCTCTTTATTGTAGATTTAAAGGGTCTACACATAATAATATATGATTGTTTATGCTAATATTGTTAATAATATTATTTTTATTATATTATTTATAATAGTCACATCTATTATATTATTTCTAATATAAGTATTATTTATTAAAATAATAATTATTAATATTATTCTAATATTTGAAAAATATATATCATTAAAATTATATTATTTTATTTTCCTATTTATATTAATATTATTATTTATAATAATTACATCTATTAATAATGTTATATATATTAAATCATAATTAGATCGACACCAAATTGTTCTAATCTAATTAGCACTAATTTAATTAGATCATATCAATTTTGATCTAAAAAGTTAGGCAGCAAACATAGGTTAGAAAGAACCTTAGAGATGGGTGAATAGGGTTGAACGGAATAAAAATGGCAAATAAAAATTTTACACACAATGCAGGGTGGTTCAAGAGTAAATTTTTTTCTACATCCACTACGAAAAAGTTTTCCATTTTGAATTTTGAATATTGATGTGTTTTTGTTGGTAATCACTCTTCTTTCAGCTTACAAACCTTATAATCTCAATGACCCTTTAAGAGATGATTTACTACTTGACCTCTTTATCTTCTCTAGACTCTCAACAAGAATGTATTAAGAATAATACATAAACACTTACTAACCCCTTTGTAATGAATTTTGTAAGGTAGTTTGTGATTACAATTGATTCTTACAGAAAAAATCAAGATATAAAAGTGTATAACTTTGGATGAGATGTAATCTAGCTAGATGTAATAAAAAATTTCACAAATGTAGAACAAATCTATCTAAGAGAAGTGAGTAGTGATCACTTTTCAATGAAAAACTTAGTTACTGAAAGTTGAGAAAGTTTTAATGAGCAATTAAATGATTGTGAGAGTAGATGAACAATTACACAGTAAAATATAGTTGAAAAATTATGTATTAAATGCTGAGGGAGCTTTTGCTTTTTTTTTTTATAGTTCATACTCATTGGGTAGCTATTGGACATGAAATTTATGAAAACCTATATTACCAAAGGGGAAAATAATTAACATTTAATGCTCACTAGTTGATTGGTTGTATAGCCACTCGATCGGTGTTTCAAACCAGTCAACTGAATATATTCAAACTTTAGATGAGAAAGCTATTGTTACACAAATAATTCCATTAGTTTATGAAAACCTATTGATTGGTTTAGTATTATACTACATTAGTCCTATGAACATATATGAACAATACCATGGTTTAGTAAACCAGTCGATCGGTTTGGAGAAACTGATTTATGAGTTTAAATGGAGCTAAATAGATTTCTGTAGGTGTAAAACCAATGGACTAGTTAATCAAACCAATTTATTGGTTTTAAAATCATTCAACGGGTTTGGTGAAACCATAATATGAGTATAAATAGAGATAAAAGAGTTTCTGTAGGAGCAAAATCAATAAACTAGTTGGTTAAATCGATAGATTGGTTTTCAAACCAAATGATTGGTTTGGCAAAAGCAGTTGATGAGTTTAAATAGAAATAAATATGTTTCTATAGGATTGAAACCCAGATATTGGTTAGTCAAATAAGTTGATCGTTTTCCAAACCAATCATTTGATTTGTCTAAACCATTCTATTAGTTTGTTGCACTAGTCAATCCCTTTGAGTTTTACACATTTAATGCTCTTAATTTAAACCAAACATTCTATCTGTCTTGGGACCTATCTACTGTCTAGAACCAAACAAGTTTTAAAACACTTTGGAAAGATTTAGAAATCAAGATCAACCATGAATTCATTTGAAGTGAATTTCAATTCAAGCATTTAAAAAAAAATTGAAAGAGTTTTGATTAAAGTGTGCCATTGTCTAACTTAAATCATTACAAGAAACCCTAAAAATTTAGAAATATGATCCTTTAACCTTAAGTATTGGTTATCTTCATATTATATTCTATTTTACTTTGAAACTTGATTGCCCTATTAAGTTTGCAGCTGATAGATAATTTGAGTAAGTGTGATTTGGTCACTTTGTTTGTTAACTATAGTTCATGCACACTTAAACGTACTTATTAGCTTTTTAAACCCATTTGTCATCATCAAAACACAGAAAATGAAAATATTGGATCTATGAGGTCAAAAATGGTCTAAGTAAATAGATAATATAAAAAAATGTCTAGTGCTAAAGAGGAAAAGAAAAAGAGATACCGCATTATATATCCTTGTATTTTAATAACCTTACCCCACATACCATTATCCCTTTTTTTGTAGGGTATCAAATGCTAATGTTTGTAAATATAAAACATATAACTATTAAAAAAATAGGGAAAAGGCATACGATGTAACTTGAACAAAATATGAAGATATATAGTGTAATATTCCAAAGTAAAAAAATAAAAGAAAACTTAACTCGCCTAAGTATACAACTATCACTATTTTGTGATATTATTGCCTCTTTTTTCTTCTTCTCCCGTTACAATTCCAAAAATATTAAATAATAATAAAATAATATTTATTTATTATTTCATCTTTCACCCTTTTTTACCTGTACATTCATTTCTCATAATATAATAATATAATATACAAACCTATCAATCTATACTCCACCAATTTTATCTAGCATAATTAATTTTGATTTCTATAATTCATTTCAATGTAAGTTATTTTCTAAAAATATATATATCATTTTTTAATTATGAAAAATATAAAAAAAATATTTTATTTTATTTTTAATTGTACATGTAATTTAAAAAAGAGTGAACACACATAATTTTTGTGATACCCGTCAACACCCACCCTTTTTACTGCTTGTTTGTTTTTGCTCGAATGGCTCCACTACCCTTTCTTTTTCCTTATTTTTTATATATGGATTGAAATTCTTAGCCCTATTTCCCCTTGTTCCTATACCTTTTTTATTTCTCTTTTTTCCTTTTATTTTTTCCTTTTGGATAAGCTCTACAGATCTTCAAGGCAAGTTTTTCCCCCTTTTCTCCTGATGCTTTTTTTGGTAAGTAAGTGAAGGATATATTAATGAAAAGAGACTACACTATTCTATATTACAAGAAGAAAAAAAAAATTAAACTAGGCAGTTTACTAAGCCAACAAGTTCCCTATAAGATTTGTAATGGTGAAAAAATTATGCTCGCGTCACCATTTCTCTAACAATAGTCTTTATGATTTGAGTGGGGGATTGACTAGTTTGCTGGAAAATTCTTCTACTCCATTCATGCCAAATGTTGTAGATTACCATAGTTGCTAGAGATCTATTTTTTTTTTTTGTGAATTCATGGACCTCTTACTCCTTGAATGAGCCATCGAACAATATGCTCCCAAGTGATTAGGCATTGAGTGCTTCTGGTCTTTTGCATAAGTGAGAGCTAAATGGAGATTGAGAAATCACATTCAAGAAAAGATGAGTATGAGTCTCATCATGGTGTTGAAAAAATTCACAAGTCGAGATTGATTTGAATCCCAAGTGAACAAATGACCATGTATGACAAGCCAAAGAATGAATTGGTGTCTTGGGATAGTGAGCCTATTCCAAACCAAATTATACCATATAACTTGGGGATTTCTTGGTCTCAAAAGTGATATAATTTTGAGATTTTGTACGCATATACATTTGTGCAAATATTTTGAACATGATTAGGATGAAAATGAGATTGAAACATAGGTCTTATTTCCATGAGCTTCTTAAAGATCCATGGAGCATTAGTGGAGTATTGATGCACCATAAGTCCCAGCCCTTGATGTAATAGGCATAGATCCATCTTATCTAAAGCACCTCCTTCCCTTGAATAATTACCCAAAGATGTTTGCCAATTGTTGCAATATTCCACCAGTGAAGATTTAAAATGTTCAAACCTCCTTCTTCCTTTGGTGCATAAACTGTTTCCCAAGAAATAGGATTTTTGTGGGAAGAAATCTTTCCAGCTCACAGAAAGGATCGACACATAGCATTAATTTCATGAAGGATTTGTTTAGGTAGCATGAAAAGTAGGCTCTAGTATGCTTGCATTCCCATACGAACAAAATTTTTAAGCTGGAGAGGACCAATATAGCTGAGGGTTTTGATCTACCACTGATTGAGCTTCCTATGAATCTTCTCCAGGAAAGGTTTGCAATGTTGATTCCT
The DNA here is from genome assembly GCA_039764185.1 of Tamarix austromongolica. Taxonomy (NCBI): domain Eukaryota; kingdom Viridiplantae; phylum Streptophyta; class Magnoliopsida; order Caryophyllales; family Tamaricaceae; genus Tamarix; species Tamarix austromongolica. The sequence goes on along the minus strand of CM077819.1, from coordinate 102,351,660 downwards.
TAAACTAAAACCTAATAAAGGAACTCCAAGATATTTTACTGGAAGATCACCTAAGGAGATATACAAGGCTGACTGGAGGAACATTTTTGTTTCAGCAACAACATGAACTCCATAGAAAATATTTCTTTTATGGGCATTTAGCTTCAAACCAGAGAGTGAAGAGAAATGATTAAAGGTGCCCATTAACACTATAACAAATCTTATATCACCCTTGTTGAACAGAAGAAGGTCATCAACAAACATTAAATTGATTATCTTCACCTTTTTACATTTAGAATAGGCCTTAAATTCTGTGTTGGTCCATAAATTCAGAAGAGCTCGAGGAAGATATTCCATAACAATAACAAACAAGTATGAGGAAAGAGGGTCTCCTTTTCTCACACCTCTTTTAGGCTTAAAAAGGGGGGAGAAAAGTGCCATTGATCTTTAATGAATAACCGATAGAGGACACATAGGTCATGATAAGCTTAACAATATGTGGAGGGAAATGTAAAGCAAGTAGCATGTTCTCCAAGAAGCCCCAATTCACTGTGTCATAATCCTTTTTCATATCAATTTTTATCATACACCTTGGGGAGAGGTTATGATTATTGTATTCTTTAACCAATTCATTAGTCAGAAGAATATTCTCACTAATTGCTCTCCCCCCAAAATTATGCCTAACTGAGATCCTCTAATAATAGATGTCATAATATGCTGTAATCTGGAGGTGAGAACCTTAGCAATAATCTTGTATAGCACATTAGAACAAGCAATAGGCCTATAGTCTCCTAGTTTATCTGCATTTGGAACTTTAGGAATGAGATTAAGAGTAGTAACATTAAGGTTATGAGGTAGATTCCCTGTACTAAAAACTTCATAGACACATTTCCAAATATCTTCTCCAATCACATCCCAAGGAGATTTGTAGAAGCAAGGATTAAAACCATCAGGACCAGGGGACTTTTCAGAGTGCATTGAAAATACAACTTGATGAACTTCCTCCTTAGTGATAGGCCTTAGCAGATGGTGTTGATGTATAATAGAAAGTTTAGGACCTTAGTTACTTATATCTGGGAGAATATGACCTAAAAACTCATCAGTCTTACCTAAAAGATCTTGGAAGAAATCAGTAAGGATGTCTTGGATAGTGAGAGGGTTAGACTGCATGTGTCCTACATCATCTCTAATGATTCTTATCTGATTATTATGATTTCTTCCTCTAAGAATATTATGGAAATATTTGGTGTTGCTGTCCCCTAGACTTAACCAAGAAACATGAGCTTTTTTCTTGAGAAAACTTTCCTCACACTTGGAAAGATGAGAATAAAGATCATGTTGTTTCTTTTATTGCTAAATTAAATCTTTATCCAGTGGGGAAGAAGACAACTGTTGTTGGATGCTAGAAAGCTTGTATCTAGCTTTCTCCACCTTTTTTGAGATATGACCATAATGCGATGGATGGTTGTTGATATTAAAAGAAATTTTTTTTTGTCTCCTATAGTTTCAGCATTGTAGGTCCTCTAAGAGAAAGATTAAGAGTAGATCTCATTTGTCTCTCAAGTCCAACCTTTTTACTTTTCCATCCCCCTCCACTCTAACCCTTTTATTTATTCTATCTCACTTTATCCATCCCTCTTATATTTTTTTTCATCCTCTATCATTTGATTTAAAGTATTTGTTAATAGATTAAATCATCTATATATCTGGCATGATCATACGTTGATTTATCAAGATCCATACATAATAATAATGTGAGACCACACCTGAATCCATAATGCACAAATCTCTTCATATCGATGGGTTCGGGATAATAATCTTACTTGCGGTACCATGGTCTTCTAGATTAGGCACAAACTTATTGGTATCTATTAACTGATGGGAATCAAATAAGACAAAGTATATGTGACATAGAGACTATAACCATATATATAGATAACTAACCCGATGCAAGAGAAAACACTCAAGAATTGGCATTCAAAATTATGTAACCAATTGTTCTTCATTTAGAAATTATCTCCTACAAAATTAAAGAAAAACGGATGGTTACGTTACTAGTTATAGATGAAACATACCATACAGGTGACTAGGTGTATACGTGTATGTGCATGGCATGCATGGAGTGGGCTCGTGTATAGGGGAAATAATATGCAGCATGAACGTGCATATTAGCTGATTTTTATTAATTAATTAATTAATTAGTAGCGTTAGAAATTATTTAGACAATAAAGTAGCATAAATCTACCTTTTTGAAGAATATTCTATATTCTGGTATCTTTTAGCTAGGCATCTTTTGAAGAATTATACTTTTCAGCTAGTATCTTATAATTGGTAGCTTAGCTATATAAAGCCATAGAACCCATTATTGGAGATCATTTATTGAATTGAAGTTGAATTATAATACCTCAAAATTTTTCTTAGTCTAATATCGCATCATTAATGCCCTAATTTGATTCTAATATTAATAAATTTTTATTAGTCTTAACCTAACTCTTTAATCCCGAAACTTTAACTGAATATGAAGCCTTGACTTAGATAAATCATAATTCGTAAACTAAAATCAAAACCCACTAAAATTATCACTAACAATTACAAGTGTATGAGCACTCTAGCTAAATATGAAGAAAAAATTGAGCACTAGAAAAGTTTGATTTGGATTTTAAAGTGTATAATCAAAACTCTCTTTAATTCTTTATATAAGGTGAAAATGATAATTTTAAAAGAGTTGTGCTAGCTTGATTGATGTTTATTAAAGTCTAACAACTCTTATTTATAGTGATAAAAGATGGAAAAATCGAAACTAGCTATTAGGTGTAAAAAGTACTCTAACAATCAAATTATAACAGGCAAAAAAATCTCAAAAATGCTAATACCAGTCGACTAGTTTTGACAAACCAGTCAATTGGTGGAATAGTTTTCAGCATTCCACACCTTTACAAAAAATACCATAACTTGAGCCACAGAGTTCAAAGTTCTATACCATTTTTTTCCTGTAAAGTAGACATTACAAGATTTTCAAAGAAATATTATTCATCCAAAAATAATGTCTATGAAATTTATGATGAATTTTACAAGTTAGATCATATGTAAAACTACTTAGAATAAAGTCAATTTAAGACAACATTTTTCACAAATACTTGGAAATATTTTTGATGTGTGAAATCACTTTAAGATCTTTAAAAATTATTTTTAAATAGGATTAGAAATATCAAATCATTGAAAAATATAAGTATTCAATATGTAAATCATATGTACATAAAATCTAAAACTGTAACATAGTCTTATAAGCTTGAGTCTTGGTGTTTTGAGCACACTTGCTTATCCCTTCATGGTTTATGTATTACGCATATAAAATTGAAGTACTTAGTGCTAGAGTCTTATTTTCTCTTGTTGTTGATCTTTGGCTTGTGATTTGGATATGGTTTGTAAACTTGATCTCCTTAGCACTCCTTGACTTAGTTAAGTGTTGAATATTTCATTTTTTGTTATAATACACATGCACACTTAATAATATAAGTCAAATTCATAATCGAGTTTGTTGTTATCAAAATAAAGGTTGATTAACCTATCGGACAAAAATATCCCCCTTTTTTTATGATGACAAAGAAAAATATGGCAATATCATAATTGTAAAACCCCAAAATTTACAACTGAAAAATTTCGTTTACAGAGTTAAGTGCGGAAGCTAAAACAATTAAAACAAAGGGTGTTACTGCCACACTTGGTACAAGTCTGGTTTCCTATACCATTCTCATACCAAGTGCTAAGGCTAAAATCATAAATCTGCTTAAATTAATGTCATGATTACAGAAATTAGGATAGAGAGAACGTTGGATAAATACTGCTAATTAAAAACGACATTAACAGTTTACGAAACTCGAGAGAGAAATTACAGGAGGACACGAGGGTCCAAATACAACCGAAAATAAGATAGTAAAAGAATCACCGGATAGTCCTACGCTCCCAAATCCAAGCTATCAGCATTTGACTGAGCTCAGAGGCTGATCTGCAAAGTCCACTATCCATTGAATATGCAGGGGGCCCACGAAAATGAACCCTTCAGTACTACGGTACTGAGCAACCCTTTATACCAAAATAATACGATAAATTAGCATGGAACACATGTAAGGCATACAATTAACATGGTATAAGATATATACATATAAATACGATGATTGAGATACAATAATCACTCAGATGATCAATTTCCATCAAGGTCACGTACTACTCATTTTCATTCATTTGAAATAGCCGAACTTATTATTGAACATCCTAGGAATACTCTCTAAGTAATAATTAAAACCCAACTTCAGCATAATTCACGTCTCAGCATAAATCCCAAACATTCACAAACATCACAACCATGTTCACAGATATAATTTACTAAGATTCATATCATCCCAAGCATACTTACAGGTACAGCATAATAAGTCTATAATGTCACATGCGAACTTACAGATACAACATAATAAAATCCATAATATCACAGGTATGCTTACAGACATAAAACTAACACAGGTAGGCACGAAGGCCGCTACCAAATTCACAGGTAGGCATAAAAGCTGCTACCAAAACCATAGAAAACCTCAGGTAGGCACGAAGGCTACTACCAAAACCACAAAAAACCTCAGATAGGCACGAAGGCTACTACCGAACCCCATGTAGGCACGAAGGCTGCTACAGAAACCATAGGTAGGCACGAAGGCTACTACCAAATAATCCAATAATCCAATAATCATTATTTCCATCAAATCATATCATTTCCATTTTATTTACGTTCTCGAGGGGAGATCAATCAACCTGAAGACACAAAGGTACTCCAGTCATACCGGCGCAACAAGGCAACACAGTGTCCTATCGACTATCAACCCAAGGACACAAAGGTACCCTGGTCACGCTGGTACATGAAGGTAACACAATACCCTGCCGACAAGGACACCTAATCTATAATTATGCATACCCCCTATTAGTCCACAAAACAAAATAAAGTAAGATATAGGGCCTGATTGGAGCACTAAGGCACACCAGCAAAAATCCATATCAACCGTGGGCTAAACCACATCCTTAGGGTAGCGACCCCTAGGAGCCACCATTCCCGATCTCGAGGTCTTTCACTTTAAATATTAGTATTTTATTAAGGTGACCACGAAATCACATATAATACAGATAAATTCAATTCTCATACTTAACCGTTCTTACTTATTTCCAATCATTCGAGACAACAATAATCAAGGTCAGGATTGAAGCCAACATTAAAATATAATAAGGCCATCCTAGACTCAATTATTCACATCTGGATACTTTAGGCCGAAAACGACCAAAATACCCCTGAGACTAAAAATTCCCAGATTATCATCTATTTAAATATTAATTCTATTTTATTTATTCATTTTCCATGAAAAGGCTAAAACACCATAATTAAATTATTCACTACACAATTTAAATTATCAGATATGTCAAATGACCATTTTGCCCTTATACGTAATTTTTCACATAAAATCCTTTTTCACACATTTAATCCATCCAAAATACATACTCATATACTCAACAACAACTAATACATATTAAACATGATTTTCAAGATAAATATCATAATACATAAAAATGACTAAATTGCCCCTAGGGCACACATCCATAATTAATTATTCCATAATTATTTCTAAGCATGCTCAACCTATTATTCTATACAAAATTATCATACAAATTATTTTTCCATTAATAGAATCATTTTAAAACATACTTTCATACCCGGCATAATTTATATCATATAACATGCTCGTTTTATCTGTTTTCATAATAATAAAAATTAACACACAATTATATCAAAATAAATGATGCTTAGCATATTTCATCAACTAAAAACCCTAATGTACTATCACGCAATATTTATAATTTTAGTAAGGTATAACAGTTACCTAAATTCCAGCAAAAATACAAAAATAACGGTATCCTCCTAAATTTATCGGATCCCGCTAATCAATCTTTTGTACCTGAAAATAATACCGAAATTATTGAATTAATATCTATCAAGTAAAATAATAATTATAACTTAAAAATATTTATTTTTTAAAAATTACTAAAATACCCTTACACTTAAAATGGGTACCAATATTATATATATATATATATATTTAAAATACACACAACTGACGCTGCATGCGCAACGTGAGCCATGCACGTGAAGGAAGGGGTTAACCGGGTAAGAGTTGGCTGGCAAGGCAGGGAAGGAAAAAGGGTGGCAGAGGTGGTGGTTGGCCTGCGGTTGCTGGTGGCTAGCTGGTGGTTATTGGTTGGCTGCGAGGATGGTGGATGAGAGTGGCAAGGGGGCGCTGGATGACGTAATGCAGAGGGAGGAGGTTGGCTCGACGGGTGCTGGGAGGCTGCGCTGGAGATTGAAGGGGTTGTGTTTTGGGTGGTGTAGAGGGCTGGGGTTGCGGGGAAGGTAGGGTGGCAGTTGGTCGAGGGTGGCGGTGTGGTTAGCGGCTGCGAAGGTTGGGTGGTGTGCTGCAGGCTGGGTTCTGCAACGGGCTGCGCTGGGCTGTTGGGTGTTGGGTTCGCTGGGTCAAGGGTGGCTGGGCTTGCGGCGTTGGTGTGGGCTGGTGCTGCGAGCGGTGGAGATAGTTATGCAGGCTGGGCTGTGTGGTCAAAAATGGAGGGAAGTAGGGGCTACGAACGGTGGTGGAAGGCTGGCTCGACGCTGCAGGGAAAGGGTGCATGCAGGGGGCTATTTGGCTGTAGGATGGAAGCATGCAAAGGGTGGCGGCTGGGTTGGCTGCGGTTGGGCGATGGTGGACAGTTGCTGATCGGGTTGCTATGTGGTGAGGGAGCTGGGAGTAGGGGCTATGATGGTGGTGCTCGAAAGGCACAGGAGGAGAGGCAGGGGAGATGAGGGCTTGTTTGGGTGGTGGGATGGCTGTGACGGGAAGGCTGGGTGTGGTGTTGGTGCTGCTCAGGAGAAAAACAGGGGCTACTGGACGAGGAAGATAGGAAGAAAGGAAGAAGGGCTCATTTGGTTGGTGGCTGCTGCTCGGGACGGGGAGTGTTGCTGGAGAAGGCTGGGCCGAAATATGTATACAGGGCTTTGTTTGGTTGGGGTTGGGGGAAGGATGTCGTGTGCGTGTGTATATGTATATAATGTGCAGTGTGTGTAAGTAAGCAACGTGTATATATGTGTATAAAAGCAGAGATGAGGCGTGCATATGTATATATGGCGCAGACGATGGATTTGTCAAAAAATAAGGGAGAGAGATAAATAGTTGGAAAAGATATTTAAGGTACGATATAGGATAGAGTAGGGGATAAATTAATAGCATCGAATAAGAGTTTATTTATTTAGTTTTAAATTTAGTTTAGATAGAATAAAATATCGAATATAAAAATAGTTCGGGAAAAATTATTTGAATTAGGATAGATTTTAAAAATAATCGAAAAGAGTAAAATAATCAAAAATAATTCTTAGAAAATTATTTTTAGGTTACAGATCAAAAGATTATTAATAAAATAATTTAAAATAAGATTTATGGGTAAAAATTAAGATTAATGTAAATAATATAATCTCTATCAAAATTTTAACCAAATTAAATTTATACTTAAACTGTTGAAATAATACGAAAAATAATAACACTTTTAATATTAAGCCCTCTAAAATAATAATTATAATTAATTATAAGATTATAAATTTATAATTATGGTTTTGAAAAATAGGGTATTACAATAATAGATGAAGTATAGAAATGTGAAATTGAAAATCAATACATTTTCTCATATCATATGGTTCATATATTTGGCATTTTTCAATAAAGCCACACATGTATCGTGTAAATGGAAATATAATGATAAAAATAAGTTAGCACATATCATCTTTTTACCTTTTTTCCCCCTTTTGTCATTAACAAAAGGAAGGGCTTTAGCAAATAAGATCTCCAATCATAAGATACGTGCATAAGAAATTAAACACATATGGAGTAAAACCTCCCTATAAGATATAAACATTCTCAATTGAAGCACAAGAAAATAATTCATACTCAATATTATCAAATAATAGCACGAGTGAAACAAATATGACATATCTCCCCTTAGGCTACGCCTTGGTTAATAACACAAGTGATCAAGTAAAACAAGTATGATTCCCTTAAAGATATTCATATATTAGCAATAAGATCAAGATCACAACATGATCACTTAAGATATTATTATCTTAAACAACATAAGTAGTGGAAGTAGTGATATGAGTATCAAGATTCATGGGAATAACTAAAATATTATATCACTAAATCTCATGAGATTTAATAATTTTGATATTTTTAGCAATAAGGCATGGAGTATTTAATGAGTCATAAAAATACTCGAGTAATAAAAATTGTATGAAAATAAATTTTAGAGTTACATGAATTTAACTAAGTCAACAAATAGGAAAGTGAGTGTGACAAGGATTATGCAAATATATGAGAGTGTCCTTAAATATGAACATAGATCAACATGAGACTAAAATGATAATTTCATCTTAAAAGTTATGACACAATACCTTATAACATGTTTCCCTTTTATATGGTGGTTATAAAGCACAAGAAAAATAAGGAATGTGATGACTGATCCATTTAATGAGTAACTTGTCAATAATATGATGAATTAGAGATCAAGACAAGCACATTAATGAAATTCAAGAGTATCACTCATTTGTATTAAGTAATACATTTAAGCATAATGATGATACTTTTTAACATCATTTTCACAAATGGCAATAATCATGTACATGATACATTATAAGTCAATATGGCAATGAAGTCATGTGATCAATTAATTTTGGAGTTACATATGTCAACCTAGCCAATATTGAATGTTTATGATCAAATCATATAGGGGCATAATATCACTTAAGAGTCAATAACATAAGTAAAGGCCAAGGCATATCTCATAGAAGCACATGTCATCAAGGAGTAGTATAAAATTAAGAGCTATAAATGATGTGAAAAAGAATATCATAGTTATAAGTATATGCCCAAGAAACAAATGAACAATTTAGTGTTATAACTGGTTATATGAAAGTAAGACTAAAACAAACATAATGATGCCACATATTATTTATGCACTCGTTTACTCAAGCAAGGAAGTGTCTCGATCTCGACTCTCTATTATGCCCATATTCTATCAATTATTTCCATTTTATATTAATGAATGGATAAGAAGTATAAGGGAAAAGAAATAGAAGCATGAACACAAGAACAAAAATGTCGAAAACAAGGTGAATTGGTGAGCATGACAATTATATCAATTTCAAAACATAAAAGGACATCCATTTGTATCAAGTATGATCATTTAGTCAATTAAAGGATACACATTTTAGATGCATGGACACAAAGCTAGCAAAGGAAACATGTCCTAAGTACTGTTCATTTTAGGGAACATATATGAGTGGAATACAATATCAAATTATTATAATTAAGCATTAGCATTCACACTTCAATGACAATTAAGTTAAAAGCATTAATTACAAAGCCATCTATGTATTACTTCTCAATGTATAATTGAGAAGGAGGAGGGAGAAGATGTGCACATCAAGAAAGTAGTTTTTCCAATACATATAACCTGAAAGATTTGAATTTTTATTGGAAAAACATAGAGGTTTATAATCAAGATCAACGTTTAGAAAACTTATAAAAAGTGTCATGTACGCTAATAGGATATAAAAGATTTATGACAATATTGAGCATAAGTCAAACTATGTCTTAGTTAAATATATGAAAATGGAAGCATAGAAAGCATGATGATTCTAAAATCATACATATTCACTAAATTATTAATTAGATATAAACAGAATTTTATGTATCACATAAGTCCGAAATTAAGGGTACACTAACTTGTAAGAAAATATAATTAAGATCATTTTTTTCCAAAGGATTGATGTGAAGCGTGTACGTCAAATAAATCAAAGATAAGTTCGCACATAAGAACCTAGGTGGTAATGGAATTTTAAAATTAAGGTGGAAAGCATATAACTCATAACAGATATCTCATCATGTAATTCATAAAGTCATGTGAAAGGAACCTAGAAGTTCAAGTTTATCATATCCAAATCCCTTGCAAAAACATGCTAGATTGTCTAGAGTGGTTAATATGATACAACATATGGTACTTATAGTAGGGTATATTGTAATACCCCGTATCTTTAAAATTCACCTTAATTAACCATAATCATTTAATTAGTGTATTTAATGTCAATATTTGATTAGTTTAATTTCGATTCGTTTTATGGAGTTATCAACGATTTTGAATTCATCTTTAAATTTAATTAATCGTTGTCATTACAAATCATTCTAGATAAATTCTTTCACGACCATAATTTTATTATATTCATATGATTTTAATTTTCGATTAAAAATACGTATTTCTGTTTTTTGTCGTATTTTGATTTTTAATAATTTAGATTCGTTTTCGATTATAACTTCGTCGTATGAATACGAATTTATTTTGGAGCTATATTTGGTTAACAAAATATATTATTTAAGTTATAAAATTCTGTTTAAAATAGTCAAAATTATTTTAATAATTTTCTCCGTATAAAATATTTTCAACTTTGAATTTATTCATTTTCAAGGTCGTTAAGATCTTCAAAAAGTTTTAAATTAAAATGATCTTCGGAGCTTACTTATGGATTTCTTTCCAAAATTAATTTTCTTCCGTTTTACTCTTTTTGGTTTGCGGAAAACCAATATTGAAAATTATTTAAATTAGTCTTGATTTATTAGAATTTGATTTACATATTTTCTCATATGCTTTTAAATATTTTTTGAGGTCTTATAATGTATTTTCGTAAATAATATAAATTTTTATGTTTGTTGGTAAATTCTTCCGAAAATATTTTTAAAATTATTTATATAGCTTTTATATCAATTTTAGGCCTTCGGATCCTTGTGAAATGATTTTCATTAAAAAAAAGTTAGATAAAATCTTCCAATAATAATTTTCGATATTAAGTATTTTCTTATATACTTGTGATTGCAAAAAAAATTGACTGGCCTGACCGCCCTCTTCCTTTTCCTTTTCCTTTTCTCTCATCTTTACTCCTTTCTCTTCTTCTCCTCTTTCCCGTTTGTGCTCCCTGCACCCGAGCCCCAACCCCAACCCTCATCTCCTCCTTGTCCTCCACTGACAAACTCGATCGCCGGCCACAACCACCACCATCGACGCCACTATAGCAAGCAGTGGTGGCAGCAACACAGCAACAACCACGAGCAACAACGATGAGCAACTTAGGTTGCATCGCGACATCCGGCCGTAGCGAGCTCGAGTGATGGCCGGGGAGCACCGGTCGACCTCAAAGGGAGCTTCCTCGGTCTTCACCTATCCCAATTCGCAACTCCTTATTTGGTATAAATTTTCAAAAACCCTAACCCCTTGTTTTGATTAATTGAGTATGAATTAGCTTATGATAAGCTAAATTGATTATTTGATTATGTATATATGTGTTGTAAGATTGATTTGGATAGGTTAATTATATGGTTTATGTTGCAATTCTGGAAAATTGGATTTTCGGCCAAGTTATGCCCAAAATTTTTGGATTCACTTGATTAAGCTATTTTGGGTAAATTGACTTTATATTATGCTTTAAAATGTATCTAATTTCATGTCGGAACCATCAATTTGAGAAATTTGTGCGGAATTAATAGGAATTGACTTTCTAGGTCAAAATTCGTGTGTGATGAAATTGGATTGCATAATTGAGTTATTTCATTTAATTGATTTCACAATAACCTTTGAAGTGTTTTTAATTTCATATCAAAAGTGTTGATTTGGAAAGATTGTGTGAAATTGACCGGAATAGGATTTTTAGGTCAAAACTCTTGTGGGTCTAAATTAGATTGTGTAATCGAGTTGTTTTATTCTATTGATTATATAATTTACATTATAATACATTTAATTACAATTTCAAGCTGTCAATTTAAATATTTTAGTAATATTTGACCGGAATTGTGTTCCAGGCTCAAACACCCTAATTATGCTAAATTGGGTATTTCTTTTATTGGTTTTGATCAATTGATTATATGATATATTATAAAATATGTCTAATTGTAGTTTTAAACATTAAATTTAAATAAATTAATAAAATTTAACCAAATTATATTTTCAGGCCTAAAACCCTAGATTTCAAATGAAATTACAAAGTTAGTCATTTGTATAGTTGTTTTTCTAAAATTAAATTTATATAAATAGTTGAAATGACCCTAATTACATTCTAACACCTTCAATTGGAATTAATTGATTTGAATTATCCGAGTTTGTGTCTTGGGATTTAAAACCCTAATTTCAGAAACTAATTATCTTAAATTGATGATCCATAAGATTGTTTTTATTGAAATTGATTATCTAGATTTATTTAAAATTAGTTTAATTTTAGTCCTAAGCTATCAATTTGAGTAAATCAAAGTTAATTAGTTGGGTTGTAGTTCGGGATGAAAAACCCTAATTTTCGAAGATGGTTTTAATTGACCAATGATTTGCTTATGTTTCTCTCACCTAGTAGATTTATAATTTTGATTTAAAATCATATGAATTGTATTCTTATGTTATCGAGTTGAATTTGTTTCCTAAAAATGGTTGGTTTGCCTCCTTAGTTGTAAAACCTAATGAGTAAGTCATTTTCGATAAAATTAACTTATCTTCTATTGTCATTTCCCTGGCTTCTAAATCTATTTGAAATGCTCCAAGTGATATGTGTTTAACCCAATTTGAGTAATTTTAATCTTAAATCTTAATGGAGTGATGTTCGCGAGTCCTAGGTTTTGGACACATTTTACAAGAAAGATTGTTTGTGTACGTTTGTGTTTATTTAATTATAATAATTGAATTACTAATAGATAAGATAGTTTCTAACCTAGTTTCTAATTTCTATTGGTAATCGAAGAAAACTTTCTCATGGATTGCCAAGCTCTTGATAGCTCTCTCTCTTTCTCAATTTGCTTAGCTAGCTTTGGATTTAGGTAAGTCACTACTTACCTTTACATTTGGCGGAATATGGAATATATGTCTGTTTGGAGTGGAAGGTGATAAGTATGCCTATTGATTATTTAATCATGTCAAGCGTATGTTGTGTTTTATGTGGTAATTGTATGTATGTACGAATTTATAGCCTCAATGCAAATGTGTGTTAATATGGCACTTGAATATGGTATGTATTTGAATATATGAAGGGTTGAGTATAGATTGAAATTATATAATACCTTATGCTGTATCTTTATGTCATGAAATTTTTCAGCTCTAACACCACCTAAAATTATTTGGCTTTAATGCCCTTGGAATGAATTGTGTTTAATGCCACTTGGGTTGGTTAGACTTTAATACCACTTAAAATTGATATAATAATGGAAATTCATTGTGTTGATAGAAGTGAGCTAAGTGTTGTTATATGGGCCTAATTTATGATTGGTTAAATCCTTGAATAAGATACTAATGATATAAAGTGAAAGATCACATGAACTGGGCCAAGGTGTTTTATGCGTCCGTTCAACCGACTTAATAACAGTGGTCAGGTGTGTTTTGCTCTAGGAGGTGCATCAGACCATTCTACCAGTTTAAGAATAGTGGGTCATAATCTCAATGTGAAAGATAATATAAGTTTGAGATAAGTAACCAATGATTAAGACACTAATCACTTACAGTGAAATATCACATGAGTTAGTACTAAAGTGTAGGAGTGTGTTCCACTAGCTTAATAATAGTGGTCAAGCACATTATGCCTTGGGAGGTGCTTCAAACCATTCCACCAGTTTAGGAATAGTGACCGGGAGCATTTTTTCTTGGGAGGTGTAGAGTTCGTTCCACCGGCTTAACAATAGTGGTCAAGAGCGTTTTGCCCTGGGAGGTGTTTCAATCCGTTCTACTAAATTAAGAATAGTGGGGTCCCTGAACTCATTGTAAATAAATAAAATTAGATGTAATAATGATTATTATTTGATTGTTGGATTGGTGTTACTTAGCATGTGATGGTGATTTCTTGTACGCATGTACCTTATGTGTCGTCATGTCTAGTCATGTACTCATAAGCATGAATCTATGACCCTGTGTTTTATCGTATGTAATCCTTATATAATTGAGCACAAGTTATTATATGAGTATAATAACATATGTATCACATGTATAATTGAGCACAAATTATTGTATGAGTGGAATGTTGCATTTATCATATGTGTAATTGAGCATTAGTATTTTAAGCTAGAGATTACCATATCTTATGTATATCATGTTTCCTTCCATAAATTATGTAGTCTTGATTTACTCATTACTAGACCCGTACTGATACTACCTTGGCTGAATGAGTCTTACGATGATCCACTGATGGTGGAGAGCAGATCTCTTGTACAGGTTTGAGATCGTATATTATTTTTGGGTTGAAGGATTGGTTTGAGAGAGTAGGCAATTCAAAGTTTGATCCATCGGAATTTGTCTTGTTTAATTGTATTTATTTTTGGAAGCTTCAAGTGTTGTATTTAAAATTTCAAGGGTGTTGCAATTGACTTTTAATTTATCATACTTTGATAAGCTTTTAAAATCTAGGATCATTTCATAGGTTTCTACTAATTTATTCAGCGATGATTTTATTCAGTAAAATTGTTTACTTTCCATCTGTCTGTGGATATCTACTTTTAGGAGTTTATCCTCACAACATAGATGTTGCTTGAATTTTTGTTAGATGGGTTTTAGCCTTGCATCTAGCATGAGATTTATGGCGGACATTTATCTTGTGTTAGGTGTGGCGGTAACATTTCCAAAATTCTATTTTCGCTTCCACATTATTCTTTTAAATGAAATTTTTTAGGAGTGAATTTTGGGGGTGTTACTTATATCATGAAAACTCTCATCATGTTAGATATTTCAGATAATCATAAGAGAGAGAGAGAGGGTGGAGAAAATATAACAGTTCAAGGCATATCACTTATGAGAATAGACAATTTCTAATAATGTATGATTGTAACCTATAACAACACCGAGGTCTCATATATATATATATCAATTCATCACAAATATACACAATTTAAAATAGTGATCAAACATAAGCATGGTCAGAAAGATGAAGCAAAGTAAGTCATGATGTTGACAAAGATAAGTAGCATGAGATATTCCAATCAATCATAAACAAACATCAAATCTAGAGAATATAAGAATTATATTACATGCACAAGTGAGTATACCTAGTGAGAAATCATAAGGACTCGAATGAGAAAATTATAAGATATTCCTTTAAACATATAGGCTATACTTGTTTAGGCATCAAGGTGAACTACCTAAATCAAGTAAAATATTTTAAGGCATGTTAAGTTGTTTGATTAGAGTTTAACAAATATGGATAACTAATGTGGGTAAGGTAGAACTCTTCTCCTAGATTCTTTTGAATATCTCTCATGCTAAATGGTTATGGTGGAATAATAAGAGCATATCCAATGTACAATTTAGAGATTCCATTCAACTTGTTACCTACACTCAAGTGCAATAGAAACCCTTTTCTTTTCTAATGGAGTTAATACTTATCAAGACAACTTGATCATAGGAAAGTATAAGTAGCATGATGGTGAAACTTCTTACTAAATGTAGCAATTTCTCAAAAATGTCGAAAGCATATTTTAAAAACATACTTAAGTGAAGCATTGTCTCAATGACATCATTTTTAAATCAATTTCCCAAAATATAAAATTAAAAGCATAATTGCATGAGAGATATCATAAGATGATTTAACTTATTCATGTGTGAGATAAATCATCAAGAAGCATGAAAGTGTGATAGATGCATAAGCACATTAAGTGTGCATCATAGCATATTGTCATTACTCATCAACCCATTAGGTCATGAAAAAATTAAATAATTTACATTTGATTAACTAAATATGAACTAAAAACATCTAAGGGTAATTCTTCTTCATATATGAGTAAATTAACCTGGAAAAATGTGTTTTATGAAGATATGACAACAAAGATCATGTAGGGATAAAAATGAGAGCATGAATATAACAAAAAAAAATCATCAAAATAAGCAAAATGGCCCATACACTAATATAACCATGGATTATGTAGAGCTTTGATGAGAGCCAGTGGTACATAGGTCTTAACTAGATATAGATGTAGGGCTAGGCTCAAAACTTGTGGATCTAGATGGGTGAGGAATAGTGGTGAGATAAATCATGAGAACATTTGGATTTGAGTAAAGAGAATTGCATAATAGTGTATCCTCTGAGTTATTTGTATCTACATTATCCAACTTAGTGTCAACACCATCTCGAGTACCCAGTGTGCACTCTAGATCCTTAGTATTGAGTGGAGGTGCAGTCTCATTAGTGTCATTAACCTTGACACCCTAATCACCGGTAGCGACAATAAAAGTAACCATAGCACCCTCAAATATAGCATATTTTGGATTTGTAGATGTATCTTGTTCCTAATTATATATTGTAGCAACTGTAGGGGTATACACATGAGTCTATAGACCCAATGAACAATGGAGGCTTTGAAGGTATTAAATATTCACCCATGAATTTATCCATACTTAAGAATCTTAATCTTTTGATTGCTAGATCAATTTGATGAAGTCCCAAGCTCTGTTACTAATTGAAAGGTCATATGGATACTCTAAAGGGAGTGAATAGAGTATTTTGTAACAATAATTCCAAATTAAAATTTAATGAGCAATAAGTAGAAGAATGAAAAACAATAAAAATGCAATTTATAGTGGTCAAGAAACTCTATAAATTTTTTCTGCATCCACTACCAAAAGGTTTTTCCTTTTGAATTTGAATATTTCTTTAGTTATAGTTTGTGTTTGATGATGATCACTCATCTTTTGGTTTATGAGCCTAAAATATTAATAACCCTCTAGGAGATGATTTATACTTTGCCTAGTTATTCTCTCTAAGTTTATAAGACTACAATCTGAATAACTTCTCTTAGGAATACTAGTCAATACACCACTCTTCACTTGTTTTTGAGATGATGAGATTGAATGAATATAATAAGAATCTTCACTAGATAGCATATGAAAGTGAATAATCACTAATGAAGATTTGTATTTAGATAGAGAAATAATAATTACAAGTGTATGAGCAGAGCACTCTAGCTAAATATGAAGAAAAAATTGAGCATTAGAGAAGTTTGATTTGGATATAAAAGTGTAAAATCAAAACTCGCTTTGATTCTTTGTAAGATATGAAAATGATGATTTTAGAAGAGTTGTGATAGCTTTATTGATGTTTATTAAAGTCTAACAACTCTTATTTATAGTGGTAAAAGATGAAAAAAATTGACAATAGCCATTGGGTGTAAAAAGTACACCAACGGTTAAATTACAATGGGAAATTTTTTTAAGAAATGCCTAGACTAGTCAACTGATTTTGACAAACCAATTGATCGGTGGAATAGTTTTCAGCACTGTGCACCTTTAAAAAAATACCTTAACTTGAGTTGGAGAGTTTGAAATTTGATGAGTTCATATTTTGACACATTTTATACCCTTATAATCTTAGTTTTTGGTAGTTTATTTAACTAATATAGGGGAATAATTATTGTTTTATGCTTAAGTGGTAAAAATTGCATAAATTTTATTATTTAACTAATTAAGTAAATTTAGAGTATAATATTATTTATTAATATTTAGTTAATTTTATTTTGTAGGTTTTATTTTAAAAAGAAATTAAAAAAAAAACTTGACCTTTGGATCAACAGCCCAAAAGCCGAAGGCCCAAAGGCCTGGAGCAAACAAAACGCAGCCAAACGAGAGCGCAAATGGTTAGCCGAAGAAAAGTCAAAGAAGAAAAAGAAAAGAGGCCGGGCGAGGGCTGACGTGGCGCAGCAAAATTAAATTATAAAAAGAGAGACGGGGCAGCATTAATTGAAGGAGGTAGTCTCTGCCGTTAGGCAGAGAACAGAGCGTGAAAGAGGGTGTGCGGTAGGAGAGTAGAGCCTTTATAGGCTCGGACTCTGAGAAGAGAGAAGGGGGTGCAGACGAGAGCCTCAACAGGCTAGAGGAACGGTGCGGCATGGAGGAGGACAGAGCGCCAGGTTTCGACACACGGAAAGAGAGAAGGGAGACAAGCCGCACGTCACAGGTCACGAAAGGAGAGGCAGCGACACACAGATTTCGAGGCAACCGCAACACAACCTCCATCAGCCCTGTCAGTGAAAAAGAAAAAAAAAAAGAAAAAGGATTGTTGCACGGAAATCAAAGCTGAGAGAGAAGAAAAATAAGAGGAAATTTATACCGGTAGAATTTATTTCAGATAAAATTAATTTTTATCTGAATAAATTCTTGATCTTTTATCCAAAATTAATTCCAGTTATTTCTTTCTCTTATTTTTAATTTATATCTTAGATATATATTTCTATGTAATTAATTCTTTAATTATGGTTGGCTGAATATTTATTGTTAGGGAATAAATTGAAACCCTAGATTAGGATTTGAATTATAATTTTATTTTCTTTGTTTCGTGAGATTGTTTCTTGACTCTATGTTAATTACTATCGTATATATGTATAATTCTGTCAAGTATAGTTTATTTGGTGCATGCCTTGTTCTGGTTCCTCATAAGTGATAGTATGTAGGATTATTTGCCTGCTAGGTGGCTATCTAAATATACTAGAATTTATATGTATAAATTGCAGCTAGGTTAGATAACAATTCACCTAATCATTTTGTGATTCTAACCGAAGTGATAAAACGTTTCGATACGTGTGGGTCAATGATAGGAAATACAGCTAGACATGCGTTTTGTACTAGTCTGGGTACTTAGATTGACAGCCTTCCACTTACACTTAATGCATTAAATCTAGTTAAATATAGGAGCCGCTTGTTGCTGCTATACTGCTAGTATTTAATAGGGTTAATATAGGCACGTGGTCGTATTAATTAATTAAGGGAAGTAATATAAGGTGTATGGACCTGCGTTTGGTGTGCAACTTGGTCGATCTCTTTCTCACGGTTAAAAGATGACTTAGAAATAAATATTATATTTTGACCTAATCTAGTGGTGGATTTTTATTTCCCTAACATATTTCTCATATCTGCGGGTTTCCCATCATTTTCATTATTTTCATTATTAGTTTATTTTATTTTATTTATTCTTTTTATTATTATTTTTATAACCCCCGTTAGTATTTTTCTTATTTATTTCTTCTGTGTTATTTAGGATTTTTATTTTTAGCTTTAGTTTTATTTTCAAGCTAGTTAGATAGAAATGAGCCCTCTCAATCCCCGGCCTAGAACGATACCCTATTTACCAGTGCTACAATTGACAACAAGAGGGTTTAAATTGCGTGCCGGCTACGGTCACACCAAAATTGTATACCATCTTTTTTTTACTATAAAGTAGACATCATAAGCTTTGCAAAGAAATATTATTCACCCAAAAATAATGTCTATGTAATTTATGGTGAATTTTACAAGTTAGATCATATGAAAAATTGCTTAAAATAAAATCAATTGAGGACAACATTTTGCACATATACTTGAAAATATTTTTGTTATATGAAATCACTTTAATATATTTCAAAATTATTTTTAAATAGGATTAAAAAATCAAATCATTGAAAAATCTAAGTGCTAAATATGTAAATCTTATGTACATAAAACCTAAGTCTATAACATATGAAGCTTAAGTCTTGGTATCTTGAGCACACTTGCTTATCCCTTCATTGTTTGTGTATTACACATATGAAATTGAAGTACTTGACACTAGAGTCTTATTTTTTCTTCTTATTGATCTTTGACTTGTGCTTGGAATATGATTTATAAACTTGATCTCCTTAGCACTCCTTGACTTAGTTAAGTGTTGAATACTTCAGTTTTTGCTATGATACACATGCACAGTTAATAAGATAAGTCAAATTCATAATTGAGTTTGTTATCATCAAACACAAAAGGTTGATTAACCTATGAGTTAACACCATCTTTTGGTTTTGTAAATTTGTCATATTATATATCATTTATCTTTCTATATCCTTTTCCTCCTCTTTCTCTCTTTTACACTTTGTCTAGTTCCCGTGTAGAGTTTTTTCCTTGCATCGTGTATGAGGTAGGTGATGACCACACCTCTCTGATGTTTGATGTGGCGGTAATGTCTTTCAGTTTTGTTTTATTACTTCTACATTACCTTAAAACAATTTTTTTCATGAAAATTGGGGGTGCTACAATTGTAGTGTTCAATCCTTGAGATTCTAGTCTTCCAATGGTATCTTAAAGATCTTCAAAAATATTTTGTTTGATTTTGTCTTTATATACTTGTTACTGTGATTATCTTAGCTCTATGTCCATTATGACATGTTTTGAGTGATTTTTATGGTTTTGTGCTTAGACATGTTCTATAAAACCATTTAAGTACTTCTAAAAAATGCAAGTCACATTATTATGTAATTACAAATAGTAATGTCTTGACTTATCAAAACACATGGGGACTCAATTGTCTCCTTACTCTTCATAGTCTATCTTATCTTCTTTTGTAGAGGATATATCAACTCCATAAAAAATGTACTTGATACTTTCTCCATCTTCTCCATATTATCTTGCTTTTCTAGAATCTAATTAAATGTTATAAAGAGTGTTATTTATTATAATGGCTTTGTGTCTGAGGGTATGAAACAACTAGTCTATGAACGATTTCATATACCAGAAGGCACACTTCTAGTGCTATATTTAGGGTTGCCATTTACTAGAAAAACCTTACAAGTTACAAAATATCAACACTTGATTGATAATTTTACTTCAAAACTAACATCGTAGCATGGTATACTACTTAGCTATATTGGTTATCTACAACTAGTAAGATTGGTCCTATTTGGAGTCTAAGCTTATTGGAGCCTCGTGTACTTCTTGCCCAAGTCTATCGTACAAAAAATCAACTCTTTTGTGTAATTCTTTTATATGGTATGGTATTCATTTTGATTTGAAGAAAAAGACTAGTTGCATTGAAGGATGTTTGTAAATCCAAGAAGGAGGGTGATCTTAGTTTACTAGACCTAGAATGGTGCAATATTGCAATTTTGGGTAAACTCCTATGGAACCTTGCTTTGAAAAAGGATGCTTCATTAGTGAAGTGGGTCCATATTTATTTCTTAAAGGAGCATAACTATTTTGATTTTGTAGTGTTTATGCAGACTACTGCAACTTCATCCTCACTTTGTGCACATCATGGATCCCGTTGATGGACAACATTTGTAACATGTGGGGTGCTATAGTATTACAAAGCTATATGAAATGCTAAGACCTAGAGGGACTATAGTAGGATAGAGAAGGGTAGTTTGGAATCCAATATCTATCCCAAAGCATGATGTCCATTTGTGGCTTACTATCCACCAAAGGCTTTTCACAAAGGATCACATGAATAAAATGGGAATATCTTCTAATGTATCATGTACTTTGTGTCACACTATAACTAAAATAGTGAATCATCTACACTTTGAGTGTCCATATTCTAGCCAACTATAAGATATGGTCTTGTTTGGGCTGCGATGCACTCATCAAGCAACTGTGATGAGTGTTGTATTGAATTGGATGCAGATGTATCTTTTTGTTGCTACTTCCTATTATGTAATGAACACATTTTTCAAGGATGTACAAGTATTCGAGAACAAATATTGTGCTTGTTGGTAAAGGAGATTGAAAACTTGTGAGGGTGGACTCATTACATTACATTTTGGTAGTAATAATGTATATTTACTTACCAAAAAAAAGTGAGGGTGTACTCATCATTTATATCTTTTTCCTATGTTAGATCCTTTCTTCATTTATCTTTTTAATTTTTTACAATTTATCAACTTTATGCATGGCAGTTCACCAAAACCTCAATATAATAAAAATGATATTTACTTTTATGTCAATATAAGAAAAATAAAATTATCTTTATTGGACGATGTTATAATCTTTTAATTATTAATTTAAATTTTATAGTCATTTCTTAAATTTCAATTTATTACTAATTAGATTAAATTATGTAGGTTTATATTAACAAAATGAAATCTATATATTTATAATTTAGTCTTCAAAATAACACGAAGATTTTCTAAGAGTTCGTTTTTATTTAGCGGTTATAAATAATTCTTTATTACCTTCATTATGTGTGGAGTGAACTATTATTTTTATATCTTTTTTAAAGTATCAATGCTATACGCTAGTTTGCAGACATCATACTTAACCAAAATAAGAAAGTATTACTCCTTTTGTTATACATTATGTGTAAGAGTCCAAAATTAAGAAAATAATGGAATAATTTTTTTAGTAATATATATACATATTACTAATATTGGAAAATGGATGAACTTAAAATAATATTTAATTTATGACAAAATATTAAAGTTTTATAGTTAGGTACATTATAAGGACACTCAACCAATTTCAAACTTATATCTTAGCAACATATTATATATAAATTGCAATTATAGATTATATCATACAAACAATTGTACTATATTGTACATACAATAGACTGATGTTATTATGATGTTAGTATTTTGAATAAAAATTGAAATATTTCTTAGTAGAATTATCAAGAAAAAGTATATCATAATATTTGTGAGATTTTTTTCTTAATAAATAGAGATCCATTTTTATATTCCTTTGGTTATGATGAAATATCAATACAATCTTAGTGAAATATTATAAAATAAATTTTGAGTAAAAACAATTGTTAGATTTTAGTTGAATAATAGTGAAAAATATGTGCAACAAGTGTAAAAGATCAATTTTGTATAATAAAAATAAAATTTTAGTAGAATAATCGAGTGAAATATATACAACAGTTAAAGATAAGTTAAAGAATGTCAAATATATATGTATATATACTGGTGGCAAATAGATACAAGAGGTCAAAAAATCATGAGAGTAGTGTTAAAATTAAATAGTAATTTTTAATAAAGTAAAGGTGAAATATGTATAACAACATTAAAGATAAATATAACGTTGATGAAAAATCATTTCATTTATGCTGAGATATTATTTTATGTATGGTAAAATATTAACTTATGTATGGTGAAATATTTGATTAATTATATTATATGGTGAAATATTATGTTAATGCTAATGAAAGAAATGTTTAGTTATTGTGAAATATTAATTTTTTTTATTATGAAAAATAGGTTTATATATGATAAAATATTAACTATATTCAATGGTAAAATATTAACTTGATGATGGGAAAAGATTTTACTATTATAAAATATATGTGCATTTGTGGAAGTTTTTGAGAAAAATATTTTGAGATTTCACCAGCAAAAGTTATGTAAAATGTTGGTGAAAGATTAATATATTATTTATAAACGACATACATTTTTATGGTAAAATTTTAGTAAAATAAAGTAAAAAGTTGTAAAAAAATGTAAAAAAATAATAATATTGAGACATATGTAAAACCATGGTAACAGATCTGATGAAATATCAATTCGGTTATGATAGAATATTAATGTATGTGTGGTAAGCATCAACTATATCAAAAGCCAATGAAATATCACTTTATTTACGATGGAACAAAAATAGTACAATCCAAGTATAAAAATGGTGAAAGATATAAGCAAATTATTTTTTAAATAAAAATTGTATTAATATAGGTGTTTATTTATAAGAACACAAATCTAAGAAACACTATAATATATGATTTTATTTTTTTAATAATTATAATTATAATTATTTTAATTAATATTTTAAAAAATATTATATCATGGCAACTTTACACACCGTACTGTTCCTATGCTATAAGCACTTATCCCTATATTGAATTTAAATAGGCACATGGAATTGAAAAACAATTGAAAAGGCAAAAATGAAGAATCTAAAGAGAAAAAAAAAACTATATTCACTCCATTTTTTAATGTAACTTATTTAAATACTCTTATTTTATTTATAATAAAAGTCATTCTATATTTTTAACATAAAATTTGATGATTTAAAAAAAAAAACATTTATCTTCTAATATTACTTCATACTTCTAGTACTGTTTTAAAATTTTCATGTAAAATTTGATGATTTTTTAATTTATCTTTTAATATTAATTATAAACAAATCTCATATTACCTTTATCAATATTAATCATTTTCTAGTATTATTTTACATAATAATAATAATAATTTAATTATTTAAATTACATTATTAATTATGTTGCCTGGGATAAAATACTTACAAGTTATTTGGTACTAGGAATTAAGAATTTGGGAATTAAAAAGTGAAAATGGGAGCAAAAATTGATTTACTTATTCTCATTTCTATGTATTGTATATAATAAGAATAAGTTGATAATAAAAGTTCACTTTGTCAGGTAGGTGAGAATGAGATTTGAAATAAAGTAGTACTAAAATATCCTATTTAAATTTATAATATATGTAGCTATGTGTGTAAATATAACTAACTATTATTATAATTTTTCAAATGATTCTACTCTTGAATATTTATAATTCACACATGACAAGCTATTTTCTAAAAAAAATTAACCTCATTTATTTAAAATTGTTAGTTCATTGTAGAAAAAAATTAAAAATGTATAATATGTTTTATCACCATTAAATCTCTACAAATATCACACACATTATTATTATTATTATTATTATTATTATTATTATTATTATTATTATTATTATTATTTATCGTCTATGAAAAATCAACTTTATAATCTAAATACAAGGGATAAATATTTTACATCACTATGAATCCAAAATATATATTATAGTTTTGAAGTCAAAACTAACAAACATAATTAAAGAATAAGATATTTCAATTCAAAAATTATCCAGAATGTTATAACAATTTTTTTGTAATATCTATTATAAAATTTTATTAAAATGGTACTACTATCAATATATATAAAATATCAATAATTGATATTTAATTAGAATCATTAATATTTTGACGATCAAAATCAAAATAAGTACAATGACAAAGACAAAAATAAAGAAAGAGATGCAAGAAATATAGTAGCTAGACTAATAGTTATAATTAATCAATGATATTTTAATATTTAACTTTTCCAATATAATTTTTGGTCCGAATTACGATCTCCCTCAATCAATAAATTAGTGAAAATTAAAGGTTTTAATTTCCATCCATATTTTCCACCTTTTTCCCTATATCGTAAAACCAAACATGAAAATTATTAAATCACACACCTAATGTCCATCCCATCACCTAATCCCTCCAAACAAACGACCCATTATGTCAAAACGGAGGGAGCACGCATCAATCAAGCAAACAAATCCATCATATCCATTACTCGATTATTTCTGACAGGGTAAAAGAAAACAGAACAACAATTCTCCCCTTTTGCTAGACTTAATTCGTCGATTCCTAAACGCTTGCTTTTTTTGTTAATTCAAAGTCCATACACCCAAGAAACCTGTGAAGTGTCACAGTGGAATTACAGAAATGGGGGATAGAGGAATCGTTAAGTTAGACAAGTGGAGATATGAAGTGAAGACTGATTCAGATGATTGCATCGCTGCAATTAATGAATATTATGATCAAGTAGTTACCCTTTCTTCTCGTCTCTTCTGATTGCTGTCGTTTACTTCTTAGTCAGGTCTCAGGACTCAGGATTGTTGTTTTGATTTTTTGATTTATTCTGAAGGTGTTGAGTTATAAAAGGAAGAGGTCAGTGATTTTGGAGGCTCCAGTACATGATAAGCACTGCGTTCTGGGTAACATATTGGCTGCCCATTACCTCGCTGGTATTGATCCTTCTAAATCTGCATATAACCTTCAAGCTGCTCAGTCTCGCTATGTATGTGTTATGCCTTTCTTCCTTCTTTCGCACTGACTTTCTTCCATTTCGTTTGAGTAATATTTGGAATTGATAACTGGGGGATGGGCATTGATGTACAGGAGCAAGCAACAACTTATGAGAAGGCAGTGTTTGATGCCGTTGCTTACTTGTTGACAGATGATAGAGATGACGATACTGCACTTCATTTGCATACTAAGGTTTAATATCTTTTTTCTTTTTCTCTTGATGTTGGAATTACATGCTTATGGGTTGGTCCATAGTTTTGTGAACGTGACATTCTGAATAAGGTGGAATTCGCCTTTTTGTTTGTCGGGGTGGTGTTTGAGGAGCTGTTACCTATCATCATTCTTAGTCAGTTGAACATTATTTATTGTTCAACTACGGTAACATTATGTTCACCTCATAAGATAAGGGTTACTCAGGAGTGGTGTGGGATCGATTATAATTGCTTTCTTCATTAGCCAAAATAATTGAATGAACTCAAGCGATGGTTCTTGAGCTTGATTTCAGGTACAAAAATAAAAATACTCGTGGGAGTTCTGTATCTGCCTGACTAATTGTGTAGCTTATGTTGGTCATGGTCGTTCAGGTGAGGGCTCTGGTGAATGGTGCTGAACTTATGGTAATGACTTGAGTTGCACTTTTGCTGGTCTCCTTGTTGCTGAGTTTCGAATATGTTTCTTGCTTCTGGCATCATATGCGCGTCAAACCAATAATTTGACGCGCTATTAACTTGTGCACACTGTAATTATTGTTTAATTTTAAGTTTTGCTGATGTGAGTTCCATATCACGAAACTTTATTTAATGGGACTGATGGTGTGATTTATAGTTGCAGATCTGTACTAAATAATGATTATATCTTTGAAGGTTGTTCATAGTGTCCTCTATCTGTTATATACTGATAAGTTTGTATATGCATTTACTTTCTGGTGTGATTGTTATGCAGATTGTGAAGAATTTCCCAAGGGACTTGGTTTCTCTGAAAAGAGCTCAAATACTATGCTTCTATATGGGTCAGCCAGGACAATTACTTGAACTAGTTCAGCAGGTTATCTTCTGCCATTTTTATACTTTGAAATAATCCCTTTGTCACCAAGTTTAACTGCATCTGCTAGAAAATAAGTAAACGTAGATCACAATAAAAGCAATCAATGTGCATTGGTATGACTATACTCAATTGACTGTTTTCAAAGAGTTCATATCTGTCTCTTGCTTTGAGGACAAAGCTGAGGTTTGCTGTCTAACATCTGTATAATTATACAACTTGTCAGGCACTTCCAGAAAATCAGGAAGCAAATTACATATATGGCATGCTGGCCTTTCCATTGTTAGAACTTGGCCGTATGACAGAAGCTGAAAATGCTGTAAGGAAAGCTCTTGAAATCAACAAGCAAGATGCGTGGGCTCATCATTGTGTGAGTCAAATTCGTTATTCACTGCTCACTCCTACTCTATGACATCCAATCACATCGATGTTAAAAATATTTTGATGGATAACGTGTCATTTAGTTGCAGTCATGTATTGATTGGCTGTTTACCCCATTAGAGGAGAAGCTGACGTTGGTCATCACAGTTCAAATTAAACTGTGGATTTCTTTGTTATTATTATTATTATCTTTGTTTATTTTTAATTGATCTATAATGGAATTTTTTTTTTTTTCAGTTGTGCCATGTTCTTCAAAGTAAATGTCTTTTCCAGGAAGCTGTGGAGTTTATGGAAGAATACTCGTCATCATGGAGCTCCTGTTCATCATTCATGTAAGTACCTGGATAAGTAGGGGCTGATCATCATTTTTGCATGGTCAAAAATAGAAAAGTTTGAGAGATCATTTTTGTCAGTTTACCATTTCTAAGAATCAATACTGTCTTTCAGGTACACTCATAACTGGTGGCATGTTGCCCTTTGTTACTTAGAAGGTCATTCTCCTACCAGTAAAGTACTAAATGTATATGACCATCATATCATTCAGGAACTAGAAAAACCTGATGCTGTACCTGGAGAGGTGGCTTTCTCATCAACAACATGAATCATTTTGTTGTAATGTTGACAACTAATTTTTTACCTCTGCTCCAGGTTTACTTGAATGCTTTAGGCTTGATGTTGCGGTTGCATGTACGTGGTGAAATTGGTTCCTATGAGGACCATGTGAATACTTTGGCAGCTCTGGTAACAGATAAAGTAAGTAGACGGTCATATGTCACCTCAATTAAGCTCATTTACATCAATTTATTGTAAACATTCATATTTATTTGTAATTTGTTTGTGCAATGGGCCATAGCTTGAAACTAGTTCACTATCATCTACAGATAGTTGTTCCTATGTTATCTCCTTCTAATGTGTTGCATTTTATGATTGCTAATGATCCATGATACCTTTTTAACAAAATTTTCAGTCTCTGTGGCATGTGGAGTGGCAGCTGGATTTGTTGACATTGTGGGCATTAGCAAGTACTGGCAATCTGACTGAGGCACAGGATTTACTTGGAAGTTTAGAAATCAGGTTAGCAGAGACTTTTGCTCTCTTCTGCAATAGGCTAGGCATAAACTTGGATTGAGTTTCTGTATTATGTTCTTGTTCAGATTTTCAAATATGAAAGAGAGGAAGCAACAGACTTTGCAGAGAGCACTATGGGTTTGTTACTGTTGTCTCACTTTTAGATTATAAAATGATTGCTAGCCCAGTATTAGAAAATTGGTGTCTTATATAAGTAGGAAGATACTATCAAGTATCAATAACAAAAATAAAATGATGTTGCCTCAATTTTGCTCCTCGATATATCATTATGTTGTGACTTTTGATTCTTATGTTTTCCTTATTTTTTGAATTGCTTAGCTTGCGAAAGCTTTGTATGAGTATGGGAGGGGTAATGATGAACAAGCTCTAGCTCTCTTTGGTTTTGATTTTGATGTTAAGAACTGCAAGGTATTTATGTTTATCTACTGATCATATGAAAGCATTTATGTGTATAACTATGTGGAGATTTTATTCTAGTTTTCTTCTTGTTTTTTGTAGGCAATAGGAGCATCTGATGAACAACTTGATGTATTTAATGAAATATGGTATAGTTTGTTGCTGAGTACAGGACATGCGATGAAAGGTCCTACATGCTTCTTTTTCTTTTTCTTTTTAGGGATTTGGTGTACTTTATCACTTTTGCTGACAGTTGATTTGTTTTGCTTGATCCACCCACTCGTGATGTTGTATGCTTGCAGCGGTTGATGTTATTCAGAATCGGCTTAAGGAGAGGGAAGGAATCCCTTTCCTGTGGCGTCTTTTGGTAAACTCTGATTCCACACATTTTTTTTTTCCTTTACAGTTTATGTTGGGTTGGGGAAAAAAATAGTCATGGGTGATCTAGAGGCCGGTTTGGCGAAGAAATTTGCGGTTGGTATTAGATATTAGCATTTTGAGCTCCTAGTCACCATAAAACAAGTAACGTTTTCAAACTACCGAATGTTTGTATTAGAAAAGCTATGTTGAAGCTTAGCGTTTAGAGAAAGAACAATAGTGGGCAGTATCATTAAGATATCTCTAATTTCCAATAACAAAAAATAATTATTTTATTATCTTAGCTACTCATATGTTCTCTGTTTATTTTTCCTTAACAATGGTACCCGGGTTCCAATATACTACCTCAATTATTTATACTCACTACATTATTATTGAAAAAATATATTCTTCACTAATGAACTATTTATACAACTCTTAACTCATTATTTTATGCAAAAAAATAGCACATTAACGAATGCTATTGGTTCCTAAAATTACTACCCGAGTTTCTTTTCATTTTTTATAATACTTCATTGTTTCTTAAGCTACCCAATTAAATACAAAATAGTCCTCTATTGTATTTGCTCGAACCAAGTGAAGTTCTTTTTGTTTTTTTGTACCATGGATCAACCTCTCTGATGTCTCATTGGTATGATTCTTAGGACACGTAGGAAATGGATAACTTTTACCCACTATGTTTCAGGAGAAGGGATATCAGATGCTTGACAGACATGAAGCAGCTGCTGCGGCTGCAGCTGTGAATGCTAACTCCTTGGAGAGGGCATATTTCAAATAACTGAGTGAAAGCCATTGAGTTCGCTCGCTACATGTTCTTAATTCCCATACTTGGATGCACATGTTACGCATTAGTACTGTCGACAATAAAAGATTTGGTTTTTTTTATTAATTTTTTATTTTTTATTTATTTTTCTGATATATGGAGTGCATCAATTTTTCTGGTTTTAGGTGCCACGCCTGAAATATGATACTATAATTTAAGCATGGAAAATGAACACAAATTGATGCATGACATTCGGTTTCTTACAAACCACACATTAGTACAATTAAACTCTGGAAAAATAATGAATTACATGGGATCCTATTTGTAAAGTAAATGATTAAAAGATAAACCTAGCTAAATAATATAATATAACAATTACTAAATACTTAATGACTAGGACTAAAGAGATAATTTATAAATAATATCTAGCAACCAAGTAATACTCTTAGATCTACGAAAAGTGGTTTATTCACAAGTACATGAGTCTACTTCTCGATAGGATGATAAGCTTAAGATCTATAATGAGATCTTACGCAAAAAAGTTTGGCCTTAAACTTTTAAGCAAGATGGTGCAGTGATGATGAAGTTGATGATTCATATCAACTTCATCATCCTCATTATTGTTGAAATACTTGCAAGGGTCCACAACAACATATTTGATTATCTCATGAGATTCTGCTTGTACTCTATTCTTCGGGGACCCAAACTGAACTATTCTGATTATATTAACATCTTTCTAGTCGGCTGGGTAATATCTGTAGTATCCCATATTAGCCTAAATAGCTAATTCGTCAGCTCACTTGCCTCCATGTTTCTTAGAATTCATGTTTATTGTTGATCATTGACTTCAAATATTTTTCCAACTAGTCTATTGCACTAGACATTTACCCTTGTATTTGAATGAAATTTGTTAGATGAGATGAATCCAGAATCAGTAGGTAAGTGTGTGTGTATATGCGCGCGCGCACATGTGTGTGTAATAAGTGAGGCATTTTTACGTTAGGAATTGATATAAATTCTTCCCCTCTCTAGAAATCAAGATAGTATTAGAGCATCTTTAATTCATTTCCATCATTCTTTAATCAAATCTCCTACAATCTACTCTGATAATTTGTCCTTTTTTTTTTACTTTGATTCTCATTTAATTTTACCCTCTTGTTCAATTTAGTCATGGCCAATCAATTTGACTTTGATGTTCAACAATGTGAAACATCATTTGATATCATTAATCCATATCATCTTACTTCAGCATATAACACCATAATTTCTTGGGTTTCCAAAGTTTTTGATGAAGTAGAATTCAGTCTTTGGAGCAGGTGGATGAATATAAGCTTGTTTGGAAGGAACAAGCTTGGTTTTGTTAGTGGTGATATAGAAGAACCCAACAAGTATTCACCTACATTTGTAATTTGGAGCATATGCAATAATATAGTGATTTGATGGGTCTTGAATTCAGTTTCAAAGAAAGTTGTGGAAGTTATCGTGTACTAGGCAACTGCTTGCGAAATGCAGCTAAAAATGCACAAGAGATTTGGATAGTGTAATGAATCAATATATTATGGAGTTCAAAAGGAGTTAAGTAGCATTACATAAGGTTCTGTTTCAATTGTGATTTACTTTGGAAAATTGAATAAATTGTGGGATGAACGAAGAGCTTTAGTTAATGTACCATCTTATATGTGGTTCGGGTCAAGCTCTAGCTAGAATAATGGAAGATCAAAGGTTGTTTCAATTCTTTATGGGGTGTAATGACTCCTACTCTATTGTCTAAAGTCATATTATGATGGAAAACCTCTAGCTTTAATTAGTGATGCCTACTCAAATTTGATAGAAGAAGAAAGTTAACAAGAAATTAAGTCTTTGAATAATATCACATTTGATGTTATCTTCATGCATGTAAGTTGTGTATATATATATATATTAAGTCTTCGAATAATATCACTTTTTATGTTATCTCCATGCATGTATGTTATAATATATATATATATATATATATATATATATATATATATCTTCATTAGAAGTCAAACAATAAGAAGCAAAATGTAGTGTGCAACTACAATAAGAAGCTTGGGCACAATAAAGATGAGCGTTATAAGTTGGTCGTATATCTAATTTTAATTTTACCAAGAAAAGGAGGGTGGAAAATGGCATTTAAGATAATGAGATCATGAATTAGATTGAGTCTTCTAGCAAGGTAATTACTATCAAATAATATGACAAGACAATGGGATTATTGCACTAGTGCAAAGTCACCATGCATACTCATTCTCTTAAATTAATTGAGCTAGCTTTAGGTCTTAGAGGTGCCAATGAGGCACCAGTTGCTTTAATGGCTAGTTTTGTGTTCTGGTACCATGGCTTCATGCTTATTCATTTATTTGTAACACCCATGTCGTGTTTGTTTGTTCTTCTTCTTATCTTATTCATACTACCCACTCTTGGATCATTTATTTAGAAGCCATTGACCATGTGTGCTTTAATAAATATCTATTCATTATTATGCATCTTACACCTCATACTAGTTATATCACCTTATCTAATGGACTTGTATGTTTAGTTGATTAATCTAGCATTGTCAAACTCAATGATTCAATCACTTTGACAAGTGTTCTATACATTCCCTCATTCAAATTCAACTTCTTTTCCATAAGTCAACTTCAGTCAAAAGTCAACTATGTTGCATTACACACTTTAATGCTGATTATTGTTTCATGTAAGCCCCCTTCAATGAAGGAGCCAATGGTAGGCTTAATGGTGGACTTTATGTGCTTGATGTAAGAGATTTTTCGAATCCCTCTTCTTATCCATAATATTCGCTCTCTAGCTCAGCTTCTATCATCAAATATGCTCCTGTTTTTCACACTAGTAATAATCTAGATGAGTAGACTATATGTCATACTTGTCTAGGGCATGTGCTATTAATGATGATTGTATCCAGCCAATTCTTAATAATAATAATACTAATAATTCACTTCTCACTACATGCCATGCACCACCTGTTGTCAATCTAGAAAAAATAGATACACATTCCCATTGAGTGAGAAAATTTTGCTATAACCTTTCCATATCATTCATGTTGTTTGATGGCCCTCATAAAATATACCATATAGTGTCTACACGTACTTTATCATCATTGTATATGATTGTATACACAATACCTGGACACATTTGTGTAATACAAAAAAGTAACATGTTTAGTTTACCTAAAGCATTTTGTTCTTTGATCCAAACACAAATTTGGAAGCAAATTAAAATAATAGGATATGTTAATGCCCTAAAACTGTGCTAAAATTCAACTCAACAAATTTCCCATGAAAAAGGCATTATCCACAAAACTAGTTGTAGCTATACTCTACAACAAAATGGAGTTGTTGAGTGTAAACACAAACATTTGCTAGAAGTCACAAGATCCTTAGTTCATAGTCCAAGTTGCCTTCTCAATATTGGGTTGATGCTATTCTCATGATAACATATATTATTAACATATTGCCTTCAAGAGTACTGCAATATTCTACCCCCATACGAAAAGCTTTTTAACCACAAACCATATTATTCTCATTTGAGCATATTCGGTTGTTTATGTTGTGCCACTGTTCTCCCCAAACCATCGGACAAGTTTTCACCTAGATCTTTGCCTGCGGTCATTTTAGGTTATCCTTTTGCTAAAAAGGAATATAAATTTTTGAATCTGCATAACTCCAAAATATACTAGTAGATATGTTACATTCCATGAACATGTTTTTCCATTTACCAAGAAAACACGAGGTGATATAGATCTAGTACCCATTGTTTCTTCATAATTCAAATATGATTATCTCTTCTATACACAATTTGTTCCTCTAATTTCTCCTCCTCCTCCTCCTCTTCCTCCTTATTCTTCTCTAGAATTCTTCCCCATCACCCAAACACCTAACCATACCTCATCTCCTTATTCACCCTCTTCTACTGCCCTCTCTGACAAATTTATCTCATTGATATCACCATAACATAATGATGCTTTTCTAGACACTCTTTCCTATTGCCACTTTTGAATACAAACAATCACATGCTCTAGTTGAACCGATTCCACTCAGAAGGTCTACTAGGGTAAGTCACGTACCTAATTATCTTAATGATTATGTGTGTAATGAAATTTGTGATTCTATTTGTATGCCCATGTAATGTAAACACAAAACTACAAATATTAGTTCATTTTCTTCTCCTAACTATTTCCGTGCAATGTTGTCTATTAATTTGTCTCACTCTCCTCCCATTCCATAAACATAGACATATGAACAAGCTTGACATGGTCCACATTGGCAAGAGGCCATCGCAAAGTTTGATGCCTTGGAGGTTACTAGAACTTGGGAGTTGGTTTGATCGCTTAAAAGGAAAAGCTTGTTACTTGTAAATGGGTGTATAAGGTGGAGTATAAGATTGATGAGAATTTGGAAAGGTAGGCAACGCTAGTTCTACAGGGTTTCACACACACAAAAAAAAAATAGGATAATATTTTCTTGAGACCTTTTCTTTAGCTATTCACCTCACCATCATTCGCAACCTTATTGTAGTAACAACCAAGTAAGGTTGATCTATTTACCAGTTTGACATGAATAATGCTTTTCTTTATGGTGACTTGTTCAAGGAGATCTGCATGAAACTTCCTCTTGCATTATTTTTACCTCAATCGAACCTTGTTTGTAGGCTAAATAAGTTTATATGGCCTTAAGTTGTCATCATGAAAATTACATGCTAAATTATCTTATGTCTTGCTCTCTAAAGGATTTTTTACAATCAAAGAATAATTATTCCCTTTTTATTAAGCACCATGAATATGATATTACTATTGTTGTAGTGTATGTTGATGATTTACTTGTCATCAAGAATAGTCATTCTGAAGTACAAGGACTTAAAGCATATCTACAAGACCTATTTAAAATCAATGACTTAGGCTCCTTGAACTATTTTCTAGGAATGGAATGTACTCCACTAGTTGAATGCCTACTCATAGATCAAAAGAAATACATATTTTAGTTGAGTTATGCTTATGGATTGTGTGATCAACCTACAATAATCACTCCCTTGCTAGTTGGAGTCAAGTTGTATTCTAATTCTAGTGACAATCTCATGGATGCCCCTATATATGGGTAACTTATTTAGAAATAAACCTTCTTGATTAATTCCAAACCCGATACAACATTTACCACATGGTTTTTGAGTTAGTTTATTAAGTTTCCTAAGGAGATGCATTACCAAGCAACCTTCCATGTCTTGAATTATTTAAAATACTCTCCAAGTTAGTACACTTTTCTCTAACGCTCCTAATCAAACTTTGAAATCATTTTATGATGCATATTAGGCCTCTTGATAGGTGTCTTGAAAGTTTGTTGGTGGTTTTGTAATCTTGCTTGACATTACTCTTATTTCTTTGAAGTTGAAGAAGTAACAAAATGTATGTGTGTGTGTGTAATGAGTGAGGCATTGTTAAGTCAATAAGTAATAAAAATCATTCCCTTTTACTATTAGTTCTCTTCGCTCCCTTTATAAATCAATACCCTACTTTTTTTAAAACCTCATTTCTATAAAATTTCAATTTTGATTTATGAAATTTGACTTTTAATCTTTTTTTTAGATTTATTATTTTTTTGGTGGATCATGATTCTTATAAATACTTGATAAGTCCTTTTATTGTCTTAATTTCCATTTTTTTGTGACAATTCTTTTGTCAAAGCTTGGAAATTTATCTATGTTGTTTTGAACTTTGAAAAAAAAAGGTATTTTTGGCTTTAATGTATGATTTAGATAATATTTCACCAATTTTCTAAGTGAAATGACCCTTTTCATATGCATTTGAATTTCACTAGAAGGTGTTCTTGAATTATATATTCATCTTCATTTTTATATTTGAATGAAAATGTTTTAACCATTTTTTTTGTAGGCCTTTGTTTTATATATGTATTAACAGTTTTAATTTCATATTGAAATTCTAATCAATAATTTGTCATTTGTAGTTATTATTTAAGGATTTTATTAAGATTTAGGAAAAAAAATATAGTTTTTTTTTTATAATAATTTTAAGAACCATCCTATCGATATAATGTTAAAATGTTGACCATAAATTCAATGTGCCACTCTTGTTTCTAGTTTGGAGTTATAACCAATATTATAAGAGCAATGATATGATGGAAAACAATTTGCATATCTACTTGACATTAAATCATGGAATAAAGGCAACCTTAGCTAAGCTTCTATGGTAGCTTACTATGAAGAATATGCACTCTTAGTCTGATGGTCTTATAAATATTATTTCAAACATAAAAGCCCATGGCATATCCAAATTATAAAGTATTATGGGTCATGAGAAAAGTACTGAATGTTAGACCTATTCTAGAAAACATTGTGTGGGGATCATCTTCAATCATAGACGGGCATGGTTGATATAATATTGATAAATGTTATGTGCTCCTTAGAGAAATAGGGAAGTAGAAGAATTGGAGTAAATTTGTATGGACTTCTTTGGCTATTCCTAAACATCAATCCATACTATGGATTGTAGCTTGGGAAATGGAAAGCTACTAAAGTTTTCTTATCTTAACTAGTTATACAATGGGGCACTACATGTGTCCTCTATCAATTGAAGGACGAAACTTTTGATCACTAATTCTTTCATTGTGAAGGATATTTGGAAATTAATCTTCAATAAATTTGGCCCTGGACATAGAATTCAAACTTGTTAGAGAAAGCTAGAATGGTTCTTAATAGAGGAGAAGAGTGTAAGCAAAGAGCTTATAGCATTGCACTTTGTTTTAGGGCTTAGGAAGACCAATGGTGTCAGCCAAGGGGGAGTCAACCAGGGGACATTAGTCAAGGTTCTCAACTAGGGTATGTCATCCCTAGGGTATCAACTAAGAGCATCAATTAAGGGCGTAGGCTAAGGGATGTCATTCATCATGTTGAGGAAGAAACCATGGCCTATGGAGTGTGGTCCAAGCTAGAGTCACTTTATGAAAACAAGGCGATGAAAAATAAGGAACAACTCATGAGAAAGTTGTACAAATTGAGTTATAAAGATGGGGTTCCCATTACCATGCACCTTAAGGAGTTATAGATCAACATATTCATTCAATTGAAGAATATGGAGATATTGTTTGAGGATGAAGTTCAAGCTATGTTGGTCCTAGGTTCTCTATCGGATACTTGGGAGATTTTTTTTGCATCTCTTAGCAAGTCCACCCTGGGCGAAAATCTCACAATGAAAGTAGTGGCAAAGTCACTTTTTGGAGTAGAGATGAGAAAAGGAGGCATTATGACCTCTTCATCAAAGTCTGAGGCACTTGTGGTGGGCTGAGAGAAAGATAAAGGTAAAAGTAGAGGGAAAGGTCTAAGAGTAGGCTAAAAAACTCAAATAAGGTTAACTCTTGTTTCCATTATGGGAATCTAGGCTAGTGAAGACGAATTGTTGGGATTTGAAGAAGAGTGTGAATGTGAAAGACAAGATGGATGAGGAGACAATAATCATTTCTAATAATGAACTGATGGTCGTCTCGGTGCATCTAAATGCTTGCACAAAAACTTTATTTATAGACTTTAATTGGGCATTATACACCGGTGTGTCCTACCATGTCACCACGCACAAGAAGTTATCCTCTTCCTACACATCTAGAAATTTCAGAGAAGTGTGGATGGGTAATGATGCATCTCAAAAATGGTCAGTATAGGGAGTAAACGACTAAAGAAAAGCCTAGATTGTACTTTATAATTCAAGTGAGACATGTTCCAAACTTGAAGATGAGCCTCATCTCATGTAATACCCCCAAATATACTACTAAAAAGTTTTGTTTAATTAAAAGGGTTTAACAAAAGTGAAAAGATAAAACCGTAAACTTAGGGGCATTACCGCCACACTTAGTACTAGATCGGTTCACTCCTACCGTCCCAGTACTAAGTGCTAAGGCTAAACAAAGTTAACATCAAATATGAGTCATTAATAAAACACCAGTCATTAGTAAAACACAAGTCATACAGAATCAGAGTGCGGTTTAGGATTACAATCCAAAGAGTACATGACTAGAGTTTTTCCAAAACATAAAGCACCTTACGATATAACATAACTAAAATATAATAATACATGACCCAAAAAGAAAACAGAGTCCGACCGAGTCACTCTCGAATCCCAAGTCAGGTCTAGGCTCAACGCTCAGTCCCACTCGATGCCTTGTAAGTGTCGTAGGCATCGAAGACATCATCCCCTACTTGCACAAGCTCAAATAGGTCTTCTGCTTGTGAGAATGAACAACACCCATGAAACGGGTGATCAATACACTATGTACTGAGTAAGGTAACAGATGCACTAAGGCCAAACATACAAAAACATATAACTTAGCACACATACCACAATCACATAGGAAGCATATAATAATACAGATGATGTAGGTCGGCTATGGTCCAATCGAACTTATTTTCTTTTGGATCTCTGTTAAATATAGTCGTTTCACACCATAATCTTTATCAATCCATGCGAGTGCGGGAACCTCACTATTATAGCCGATGTATCAGTCACTTATAAGGCAGAACACACCTAACCACTATTTTATGCAGGTGGATCGGTCTCTAGGGCAGAACGCTCCTGGCCACTATTATGCCGGTGGATCGGTCTGGCCCTGACTCTCATGGTGTTTCACTGTAATTATATAGTAGCTTTCCCATGATTCGTTGGCAACTTAATGTTTGGTTTGTTGTGCTCGGGATCCCCCACTATTATAGCTGGTGGATTAGTCACTTATAGGGCAGAACGCACCTAACCACTATTATATACCGGTAGATCGGTCTCCATGGCACCCCGGCACCTGGCCACTATTATGCCGGTGGATCGGTCTGGGCCTGGCTCAACAATATTACTCTTTAATTGATTAGTATCTTATTCGTGTCTTATTAGACAAAGCTTTTCACCCTTGACATGCATGTCCTCAATGTTCTACTTCTATCCTCTCAAGGGGGCCCATCCCATATCTTGAGACTCATGCGTCCCTTATCACACCCCGAAATCCATTTCCCTTTACACTTACCCTTTAATAAAAATCCAACTCCTACGGGTGTGGGTTAGGCCCAACACCTTATGACTTCAACTCCACCTACTATCACCCCCTAGGATTTTCCCTTAAAAACCCTAATTGAACCGATGTGGCCTAACCCTCTCTCTCACTTATACTACCATTACCTCGTTTATCGCCCCATACCTTAACTCATTAGATCCAATCCCAACTCATATC
The DNA here is from genome assembly GCA_039764185.1 of Tamarix austromongolica. Taxonomy (NCBI): domain Eukaryota; kingdom Viridiplantae; phylum Streptophyta; class Magnoliopsida; order Caryophyllales; family Tamaricaceae; genus Tamarix; species Tamarix austromongolica. Next base: position 102,312,645 of record CM077819.1, on the reverse strand, counting down.
ATCTTACCTTTCAATTTCACATGTGACCGGAAAAACCCTAGTTAGCGATTGCAACCCTAGTACCTTTCTTCTCCTACAAGTAACCTCTCTCTTTTTCACTCAATATTTCTTTTCTCCCATGGCACCCATACTCACCCCTTACATAATAAAATTCCCACTCTTAACCCGTACTCCACTCTCCCTTAATCATTTTTACTCCCACATTTTCCAGATTACTACTTCCCCCCAGAACCCTAATCGGGTCCCTTATACACCCTTACACCAACCTACGTACTATTTTTCATCCCAAGTCTCAAATCACTCCACAACTCTCCCCTTAGCTTATTTACACCCTAATACAACTTTTCTCCCGTAAAGATTATCCCCATGCAAGATTTATCCACCCCATGCAAACTCTCAAAGTCCCCATGCAAATTTTAAGACTCACATGCATGGTTCCCATCTCTCATTCATTTTGGGTCATTCCTTCCTCTTTAATTTCCTCTCATGGATCCTAAGGTATTTTGGTCAACCTCATATCCCTCCTTAGTGAACTCACTTCCCATTTTCTTTCTTTATCCTTTCATTTCCATATCATTTTATCAATGGTCCTATTATGCATGTCCTAGAGGGCTATAACATATTACATCATAATCACCATATATACATATAACACACATGTCATAAGAAAACATATACAAACATACCTCACCTCCAAGCTACGATACACATAAGACAAGTTAATGACAATCATGTAATACACGACGTAGCATGATATAAATCATCCAAGGCATACAAGTCACATAACACACATGGGCCTTAGCTACATCTTTACCTAAAACGACACCGGGCTTGGAGCACGCTCCTACGACTCCTTAGGGTTTTAGCTCGATTCACCTATAAGAGGGAAAAATACTAAGGATTAGTTTCACTCCTACTAAAAGTACTATTATTCCTTATTTTAGTCTAAGATTAGGGCTATTATTATTAAAGGGAGCTTACACGTGAAAACTAGAGTTTTTATCTTCAAGTTAGCCTCCTAGATATTACTCGTCAAAATATGTTTATGTTAATATTTATTGCTATACTTATATTATTAAACCTAATAACTTTATTCTTCTAATAATAGTACTAATACTAATTATAGCGAAATAGTGATAATAATAATAATAGCAATGCTAATGCTTATAGTGATAGAAACCCTAGCATTTTTAAAGCTAAGGCTAATAATAGTGTTAGGGTTAAAATAATAATATAACAGTAGTGATACCGACAAAGTACTAATATTCCTAATGATAATAGCTATATTTGAATAATAATAATAATATAATGGTTCAATATATTTTTGTCACAATAATAGTAACAAAATAATAACAACAACAACAACAACAACAATAATAATAATAACGGTAACTGAAATGGTAATAATAATATAAGGGTCCAAATATTTATGTTAATAATAAAAAGTGATAATGGACAATGTTAGTATCAATAATATGGGCAATAAGCAAGTTAGAAATAATATTATTTATAGTAGTAGTAGTATTAAATAATATTAGTATTAATAATGATATTATTAATAATAATAATAGATATAGTGATAATATTAGTAATAACTTTCGTCTTAGGGTTAATACTAATGGCGGTCCTAGAAGTTGTCTTAGTGGTAGTCTTAGTGATAATGGCCAAGTTAGGTTTAGTAAGAATAATGATAATAATAATAATGATAATGGTATTAGTAGTGGTACTAGTAGTAGTAGTAATAAAAATAATAATAATGATAATAATAAAGATAACTATATTAATACTAAAGTTGTTAATAATAATAATAATGATAATAGTATTAGTAATAGTAATAGAAATAATAATACTACTACTAATAATAATAATAATAATAAAGATAACTATTTTAATGCTAAGGTTGTAGCCTTTTAATTAGTATACCATAGTTATAAATATTTCTGAAATTAAGTTAGGTAATAAAAGTGATACATAATAATAATATTAATAATGGTAATAATAATAATAATAATAATAATAATAATAATAATAATAATAATAATAATAATAATAATAATAATAATAATAATAATAATAATAATGATACAACACTAATAATAATAATAATAATAGTAATATTAAGGATAATACTATTAATATTACTAAAAATTATTAACACTTATAGAAAATAGTTTAGGGGCTGGGGAAGTTGAAGTAACACCTAAGGTCGGTGGCGGAATCGGCGAAGGCGGTGGAGGAGAGAGAGAGAGAGAGGTGGAAAGATGTATATGTAGGCTAAAGGAGAGGAAGTGGAGGGGTGTTTGAGGTGGTGGAAGGTGCAGTAGGTGGAGAGGGGTGGAATGGAAGTGGTGTTGCAGCCGATAGTGGCGGTGCACGGTGATTGGTGCGGTGGTCGAAGGTGGTGGAAGGTGATAGAAGATGGAGAAAGTAGAAGGAGAGGGAGGCAGGAGGAGATGAAGGTATGGGAAGGTAGGGGAAGGCCCCCTGGTCTTTTTGGGGGGTGGAGGAGGCGTTCGTTGCGGTGGAATTGGTGGGGGGCGACGGCTCGAGGGGCGGCGCGGGGCTGGTGAGGGCTGATCGAGAAAGCACTTTTGCATGGCCCGGGCAGCTCGTGTAGGGAAAGATAGGGGAGGAGGGTGGTTCATTTTTGTAGAGGGAGGTGCGAGGAAGGTTTTGGTGGGCGGTGTTTGTTTCGGCGGTCGTTAACGTTGGCAGAATAAGGAGCTGATAGGGCGGCGACAAGCGGATGGAGTTTCTGGGCTGCGAAAAGGAATCTCGACCCAAGCTGCTAATGGGGGTATTTATAGGCTAATTGAGGGGGAAAATGAAGAAGAGGAAGAGGAAAAGCTGGGTAGATGTGGTAGGACCACCGGCCGGCGGTGGCAAGCGGTGCAGTCCTGCCATGGCAGGTTAGGTCGGGTCAGGAAAAAAAGGAAAGGAGATGGGCACACGGGAAGGGGAGAGATGGGGTTGGTCAGGGTCGAAAAAGGGAAGAAAATGACGAGGAGGGGAAGAGAGGAGGCCGGATGGCGTGCGGCTGTCGGGGGAAGGGTTGCAGGTTATAGGTCGGGACTACAGATCAAGTGAGGAAGAAGAAGACAGGGACGGGGTTGGACCGGGCGGTCTAGGGAAAAAAAAAAGAAAAACAAAGGGTCGACCAGATGGGGGGAACGGGTGAAGGGAAAGAGCCTGGGCGGGCCTGGCCGTGCGGGGGAGGTGAAGGGAGGAGAGTTTAGGCCGCGGGCTGGTCCAAAATGGGGAAGGGGAAGGGAAAATAAGAAAATGGGAAAGGGGATAAAAAAAGAAAAAAGGAGAAAATGAATGGGTTGGAGTATTTGGTATTTATTTATTCTTTTTATATATTTAAAATTAATAATTATTATTATAGGAATAATAATTAAATTCCTTTTTAGATCAATTGGGCTATTTTGGGTAAGTTTTCCTTAACTTCAATTTTAATTAGTAAAATGCCCAAAATTTTCTAAATAATGTATTTATTATTTCCTCTTTATTTAATAAAATAATTTATTTTCTTAATTTCCCTAATAAGTCATTATTTTGCCATAATTTTTAAATTAGGATTTTTAGGGTATTTCATCTCAGTTAGGAAGCTTGATGATGATTGGAAAGGGTTTGAGGACTTTGACAAAAGGGTCTATGGTAGTGTCCACGGAGAGTAAGTGTTGCTCGCTGTATTGTACTTAAGCAAATGTACGTCCATTGGTTGAGGTAAACTTTGTGAAAGACTCTTATCATATATGTTATTTTAGACTCTGCCATATGAGTAAGAAGGGTGTAAAGCTTCTCAATAGCCGAGATTGTAACACTCACAATTTTTGAACCAGAAATTTTCATTTTTAAGATAATGCGGAAGCATTTGAAAAATAAAACCAAGGAATTTTACTGCCACAACTACCATGAGAGGTGTGTGATCATCACCTAACGCATGCCTAATGTATGGAAAAACGAAACAATAAACAAAATATACATGCTCATTACATTAGTGTGATAGAACAAGATTATAAGGACGATAACAATATTATCGATAGAATGTGTACGATAGTTTACAAAACTAAATATCGGAAATCGAGGAGTTTAAATAACTAGAAGTACAAAAACCTTCCAACGTAGTGGAAAAAAACAATTTTACCCAGTTAGCCTAACTTTTAGGCATAGATATAAACCTCCAATCCCAAGCAATGACCCGTTAATGGACCACATCATCACCCTCAACATACACTAACTAATAATCATAACCCTATAAATTTTCCTATGCTCCCTAGGCCAGAATTCAGATCATCATAATGACGCACAATTGCAGTATTATTACGGTGAAGTGCTGATAAAACATACTACTTAAAATAAGGAAATATTCATGTAGCACGTTAAAGTCATATAATAGCATGGTAATATCATGTCGGTACACCTCAACATTAAATCTCAAGTTGTAGAACAATAAGACATGCTTGCATAGAATTCATGGAAGTATAAAAATAAAGTAAATAAATCATAATCCATCTAATATAAACCATAATAGAATTCTTCCTTTAATAACCATGCAATTTTTGGTTATTAAGATAGTTCGTTCGGCTGCACCTAGTTCTTCACCATGAACAGAAGTCATGGTTGTATGAATTATCATAATAGGATACCGCACCACCACACAAGGTCAGAATACATTGAATGGGCTTTCTTTGAGGATATCACACCCACGACACATAGAGTGCACTTGCCATAAATTAAGATACCAAACCCACCACACGTGGTTGAAGTACACCAAGGGGGCTTGTACTAGGATAACTCACCTACCACACTTTGAATGTCTCCGCTGCGAGGGCTAAAAATTTGGGATACAACACCCACCTAAGCAATGGATAATATGTGCCAAGGGGCTTATATTAGGATACCTCACTCACCCGTACTAGATATTGATGTCATGTCGACTTTCCATAGTATAATCCTATACCTCAAAGATATGCGTGTATCCCCTACCAACTGTAACTCGGTAGAGAAGGAAATAGGTATTGAGTAAAAAATATACCTATAAGGCAACCCAGCCACTAACTCCTGGTAGCTATCCCGAGAGCTAGAAAAAAGGCTCGAACAAAATCATATACCATTATTATGTATTTTTAAGTGATATCACAAATCAAAATAAAATCCACACATAACCAAATGAGTGTTTCTAAGTGATACACCAAACATAATTAAATATCCTTATTAACCAAATTGGGTGTTTTCAAGTGCTAGCACCAAACTCATCACAAGGCATATAAGCCACCAATTGGGTGTTTAGAGATGACATCAAACTTATCCAAATTTAATTCTTAAATGCCATCATGATCATCTTATTAAATTAGGGCAATCATAGTTGAAATCACAATTTAAATGATGTTAATATATGGAGGTATCAACACAAAAGACCTAAGAGAAATACAACAATTTATAAACAAACTAGGTGGCATTTAGCCAGACTAGTTGATTGGTCCCTAGGAACAATTGACTAGTCTAGACACATCAGACCTAAACCAAAACAACACTATGGAACTGGTCGATTGGTTGGCTTGACCGATCGATTGTTTATGGGAACCAGTCAACTAGTTTAGTTCAATCAGTTGATGGGTCTAAGCAGAGACGAACCCATTTTGGCCTGTAGAGAAACCAGTCAATTGGGTTGGTCCAATCAGTCGATGGGTCTAAGTAAAGGCCAAACCATTTTGGTCTATAGGGACACCAGTAGATGGGTTTGACAAACCGATTGACTGTTCATCAAAACCAATCGATGGGTTTATCAAACTAATCAACCGATCTCACTACCAACCAATCCAAAAACACCAAACCATTTAATTGCTCGCACAACTAGTCGATGGGTTCAAGGAATTGATCAACTTGTTTGGGTAAAACATTACCCAAACTTGCAATGCATGTACCAAAATTTACCATATTAATCCTAGCATGTTTCTATGTCATCACACGTATAAAAATATATGTTGCACACATAGAATAACATGGATGCATAACAATGTATATACTCAAACAAATCATGCTCAAATGGCCAACTTATGCTTAAAATTAGAGAAATCTAGCAATGCTATCTTAGGAATAATTTTACCACATGCTGAAATTATATAATACATATTAGATCATGCTCACATATCCACCAAACACATGGGATCCCAATAAACCACCACTTATGTTAAAGATTAAGAATGATTTACCTTGAAGCAATTCTTCCAATATAAAAGTACATTCTTGATGGCTATCTAGCAGAACTTCAATTCCTTAGAGGATCTAAGATAAAATCATCAAAAGTATTCCTTTAAAACTTCATTAAAATCAAATACAATCAGAAGAAGATCACAAAACACCACATTTTTCTCAAAAATAGGGTGTCAAAAGAAGAGTTGAAACCTTCAACCTTTCTCAACCTTAATTCTTATTTGCTTAAGGAAAGACAGAGAGAACTAAAACTAAGATTAGAAGAAGAAAAATGAATGCAATGCCGGCATAAAGAAAGCCAAAAACTAGAGCAAGTCTCTATTTTTTTCCAGTAGAGAGGAGAAATGGAAAGAATGAAGGAATGTTCAACACTTGGAAAATTTTTCCACCAATAAAAGGGAGAAAAGAGAAATAAAAATAAGTGAGAAATGAAAATTGATAAAAAATAAAATCTATAAAGGAAAGGCTAGGTCGACATCCAAAAGAGAGAGGGATATGAGATTGGCAAGGTTGAGTGTGGGTAACTAAGAAGTAAGGGCTGACTTGATGGGACAATGGGAGGTTGAATGTAGTTAAGAATGAGCATGTCAGTGGGTTAGTAAGTTAGGAGATGGTGCACAAAGTCAATCTCGCACCCCAGCTGTTAGAAGAGAGAGGGATAGGTGAGGGAGAAAAGATAAGATGAGGCTTGCCTTAAAAGTGTTTTTTGGGGAAAAATGGCTAATTAAAATTTTATAATGATCTAAATAATGTGAAGACAATCCTAGGGCACTAAAATATCCCTATTAGCATAGTTGGACTCTAATTAGAAGTTTTCATAAACATTAGACAGAAATTTGAATAAAAAATCAAAAATGGGTATGGAATCGTAGGACAACTAGTCGATCGATTTGGGCAAACCAATTGACTGGTTTGTTGAGATCAAGAATGTCAATTAATCAGTTACTAGTCAATTAGTTATGTAAACCAGTAAATCGATACGCTTAAAATTCACAATTTTATTAGAATTTCAAGCCCGTTTTGAAATTAAAACTAATTTATTTTATATCAACTTATTAAACACATTTTGAAGGATTTTAGGATGGTATATTATAGAAACACTCTACCAAAGGTTTGAGGGGATAAAGTTAGCTGATGCACTCACTATGTATTAGGCAAGCACAATTGATCCCACTTTGTCATTTATACTGACATATGGTCAACATGGAAACTTGATTGAGTCTTCTTGGAAGTATCTCATCCAATGAAGGTAAATTTTTTCAATGGATCATTATACTTTGTGAATTCATCAATAACTTCTCTAGGAAGCTTTGGGTATATTCCATGAAGACCAATAATCAAGTTTTGATCAACTTCAAAGTATTTTATGCTAAAGTAGAGCATGAGACTAGGAGAAAGTTGAAGTGTATTCGAGCAGACAATATAGGCAAATACCTTGGTTTGCTTGATGAAAACTGTAAGGCTCATGGAATCCGAAATGAGCATATCGTTCCCAAAACCCCTCTACACATGAAAAATTGGAGGAACCATACATTGATAGAGAGGGTAAGGTGCTCACTCTCACATTTCAAGCTTTCAAGATCCATATGAGAGGAAGCTTTATAGACAAAATGTCACCTCATCAACTTATCTCCATTAAGTCCTCTCAACGGTGATGTGGCTAACGATGTATCGTTTGGTTGGGATGTGAGCTACAATCACTTGAGGGTGTTTGGCCATTGAGAATTTATCCACATACTAAGGACAAAATGATAAATTTGGATAAGAAGGCTTGTTAGTTCATACTCATCTAATATGGTGAAGAGAAGTTTGACTATGAGTTGTACAACCTAGTAGTCAAGAAGGTTATCCAAAGTAGGGATGTTTTTTTTTTGAGAACCAAACTTCAAAGACTTCATTGAAGATGGGGTTTAGATGCCTACATTGACAATCTTATGGAATCCAAAGATGATTCCAAGGTTAAGGCTGGCCCAAAAGGGGTGGCTGAGACATATTTCACTTAGAATAAGAGAGGTTTGAGGCACTAGGTTGAGTAAATGGAGAGTGAAGATCGTGAGCCTAAGCCTGATCCAATATCACCCCAAGAATCTGATACACCTAAATTTTCACAAGAAGTGTGAAGATCTAAAAGAGGCTAAGATTAACTAGAAAGTACCCTACAATAGACTATGTGTTACTCTAAGATGTTAGAGAGCCTCCATGCTATGAAGAGGCTCTCAGGGGTTCCCACAAGGAAAATTGGTTGGTTGCAATGAAGGAAGAGATGAGCTCCATTCAAAAGAACAATACTAATAGGCTTTTTGAGAGGTTGAGGGGGAGAATGGTCTTAAAAACAAATGGGCTTTTAAGATCAAGCATGAGGAGGGAATTACTAAGCTGAGAGATAAAGCAAGGTTGATAGTTATGGGATTTACCTAGAGCCAAATGGTTGACTATGATGATACTTTCTCTCTAGTGGTGAAAATGACATCCATATGTGTGATTTTGGGACTAACTAATACTCTATATTTAAAGGTGGACCATGACGTTAATACAACTTTCCTACACAAAAACCTCAAGGAGGATGTATACATAGACCAATAAGAGGGGTTCATTAAAATAGGGAAGAGATTATATGGACTAAAGCAGGCAACTACGTAGTTGTACATGAAGTTCAAGTCATTTATGGCTCAATAAGGGTACAAGAAGATGTTAACAGACCATTATATCTTCACATAAAGGTTTCGGTCTGGTAACTTCATCCTTCTAATCTTGTATGTGGAGGATATATTGCTAGTGGGTTAGGATTTACAATAGATTTCAAAGTTGAAAGAAGACTTAAGTTATGCTAAATAGATACTGGGTATACACATCATGTGTGATCAAGGTCAAAGAAAGTTGTGGTTATCTCAAGAGGAGTATATAGAGAAGATACTTAAGAGATTTAATATAGATTAGTTAAAGCCATTCATTTGGCCCCTTGTTCCTTAGTTCAATTCGAGTAAGGCATCTTGTCTAAAAGATGAAGATGGAAGGAAGAAGATAAGCATGATTCCATCTACGTTAGCCATTGGAATTCTAATGTATACAATGGTGTGTGCAAGGACTGACATTTCATTTGTTGTTGGCATGATTAGTTGGTTTATATCCAATCCTGGCAAAGAACATTGGGAAGTAGTGAAGTGGATGTTAAAGCATCTACAAGGGACGTCCAATATGAGGCTTTGTTTCGATAGGGTTGAGTCAATTTTTGTGGGTTATACTGACTTAGATATGGAAAGAGATGTTGATACAAGACAATCAACATTAGGATTTATGTTTATCTTATGTGTGTAGCTCTGTCTACGAATAAGGTAGACTATATAACAATAATTTAGGGGTGAAAGGAAATGTTGTGGATGAATATGTTGTTTGGCGAGATTGGCATAAAGCAAGATAATTTTTTGGGGTTCAGTGATTCACAGAGTGTCACCCATGTTAGCAAGAATGCTAGCATCCATTTAAAATCCAAGAATATCTAGATCAATTTTCATTAGATAAGTGGACACTTATATCTAAGATAAATTTTTGGCTTTGATACCATACAATTATATTGAAACTTCTTCTAAGTAGGGATGATATTTTTATTTATAAGAATTTTTTTTTCTCTTAGCAACTTGTTTACAAATGAGTTAGGTGCTCTTTATTTATAGGCAAGGAAATCCCACAAGTCGGGTTCTCTCTTACCATGTATTGTTATCATATTGGACCAATAATATTACAATAGATAATTCTCTTACTCTGATTGGTTGATGAGATTACAATGAAATAAGCTTATCATATCATATAATCATTATAATATAGATAATACAAATAAAAGTTAAAAGATTCCTGAACATCTTACAATCCACTTTTCCTCTTTTTATTCTACACCATTTCTTCTTCTTTTTTTGCCTTTTACTCTCCTCTATACATATGTTTGTACGGGTTGTCGGTAGAGCACAACTATTACTTTGTGACATCATTACTTAGATCATTGTTGGCACCATTGCTTGCATAAGAGCATAGTTGACGAAATTGCTTATGTTATTGCTAACAACATTTCTTGCACCATAATAACATCATTCTTTATTTTATCTAGATGTTATTGTCAACTTTATATTATGATTCAAACCTTTGGGTTTAGGGTGTGGGGTTCGATTTTACCGATATAGAGACCTGGATTTGGGATCTTATTAATTGAAATTTTTTGTTGTATATTATTTAGATATTATTAATAGCTATTATTTCGATTGATTCTAAGCACTAGTATCTTGTGTTCATTTTCCATTTGGCTGTAATGAAATACCTCCAATTTCTTATTGTTTCTCTAAAATTCATGCCATTTTGGCATTATGTTGATCTAGATAGGTATCCATCAAATATATATATCCACTGCTTTGCTGGGATTATCCCATTTTTCTAATATTGAAGATATGAGTTTATTTTGACTACTAGTTATTGTTCATCTTCTAACATTTTATGGGTATCCTGGATAGCCATGTCCAGGATTTTTTCTAATTCTAAATTTGTTAGATATGATATTTTTACTAATGGTAACTCGTATAACTTTTTTGAATTATAATACTAGGAATATAAATATAACACCTTCAAAATTCACTATTGAAAATTTTCTTTTTATTAAAAGATACAACGGAAGCAAAGAAAATAAAATTGTGAATTTTAGAGATATTTCTGCCATAATCAGTACAAGCCTGGCCCCCGTCCAGTCTCATACTAACCACAAGGCTAAGGAAAATTTATTGTCAATCATGAGTCAAAACTTAAAACAAGATCTCATAGAAGAACTGAATTGTTCATAATACGGAAAACAGAATACGCGTAAAAGAGTTTACAATCAAAGAGTGCATAATTAAAGTCCCCAAAGGGATAAAAGGTACAGTACAATAAAAAACATTGAAATAAATTGTTACAAGGTAAATGAACAGTAAAAGGAGATCCGACCAAGTCACTCTCGATCCCCAGGCCAAGTCCAAGCTTAACTCTCATCCCCGCCTAATGTCTCAAAAGTATAGCAGGCATCAAAGATAGCATCTCCTACTTGCACAAACTTAGCAGGCCCCTCTTTTTGTGGGAATGAGCAGCACCCATGAAACGGGTGGTCAATATGCTACGTACTGAGTAAGGTAACCATGCATCTAAGACCAAGCATATAAAGACATATAATACAAACATGATCATATAGGCATCATACAAACAATACTGATAATAAAGGCTGAGCTATAGTCTGGATAAACTTATTCTTTAGATCTCTGATCAATATACTCATTTCACACCATGTTCTTTATCAATCCATGCGAGTGTGGGAACCCCAAAATTATAACCAGTGGATTGGAAATGTACAGGGTAGAGCGCACCTAACAACTATTATATGCTGGTGGATCGGTCTATAAGGTAAGACACTCTTTGCCACTTTTATACTGGGGGATCAGTCTGGCCCCAACTCTCATGGTGTTTCACTGTAAGCATTTAGTGTCTTTTCCTTATCCTTTCATAATTTAGAGTCTGTTTTATTGAGCTCGGGATCCCCCACTATTATAGCCGGTGGATCGGAAACGTACAGGGCATCTAGCTTTGGTGCCTCGGTGAATATGGTTTAAGCATCTAAACAAAAAGTATGTTTTTTTGCATTCATCTTCCAAAATATCCATACTATAATATCTCATTTAAAATCATGGCTTAAAATACCTTATACTCTTATTTAGTGAGCACTATGCCGGTGGATCAGTCTTGGCCCGGCTCAGTAATCTTTCGCTTTAAATGATTAGTGTCTTATTGTGTCTTATTCATCAAGTTTTTACCCTGGACATGCATGTCACAAACCATCTATTCTTATTCTCCCAATAGAGTTCGTCACATATCTTGAGACTTATGCACCTCCTAATATACCTCGAAATTCTTTCCTTCTTCTAGTTACTCGTCATGAATACCCAATATCCTAAGTGTGTGGGTTAAGCCCACCACCCTATGCCATCTAAGCCCACTCACTATCATCCTCTAGGCGTTTCCCCTGAAACCCTAATTGGGCCTATGTGGCTCATCCTTCCTCTTCCTCACACAACTAAATCTCCTTTGCCACCCCACACATCACCTCACTTAGATTCAACCCCAAAGCATTCCACTTTACTTCTCAATTACACATGTGACCATGAAACCCTAGTTGGCCGCCCCAAACCCTAGCACCTTTCTTTTACCATATATCACCTCTCAATTACTCACCTACCATCCTTTATTCCCTATGAAACCCATACTTACCCTACATATGATATACTTCCACTCTTATCCTATATTCTACTCACTTTAAATTATTTTTACTTTCACGGCCACCTCAAATTAGGGTTTTCCTCCCAAACCCTAGTCAGGTTTCCTATGCACCCTTATACCAACATATGTACTATTTTTCACCCAAAGTCCCCAATCACTCCAACAACTATTCCCTTACCTTAATTACGCGCAAAGATCAATTTTCTCACGTAAGGATCATTCCTATGCAAACCCTAGAATTTCCCATGCAAGATTTACTCCACTCTTTTATTTTGTCCATATTATCCTTTTATTTGCCCCCTCATGGATCACGAGATAATTAGGTAAATATCATAATCCTTTAGTCAACTCACTTCCCCTTTTCCTTTTTCATCCTTTCACCCCAGGTCACATTATTAAAACCTCCTAGCATGCATGTCCTAAAGGGTCACATCATACAACACCACAAGCACAACATACATATCATTATACACATGCCATAAGGAAGTCACATAAGCATACCTCAAATCCATGTTGCACTATAAGTAAAACGTTATAATAATTATAAAGTACACAACATAACATAGCACATGGCATACGAGGCACATGACACACACATAGTTTGTCTTAGCTACATTCTTACCTAATACGACACTAGTCTTGGAGCACTCTCCTACGCCTCCTTATGGTTTTGACTAGATTCACCTATAAGAGGGAAATACTAATGGTTAACTTCCCTCTTACCAAAATTACCATTATTTCCTACCTTACCCCTATCATAGCCTACTACACTACAAGAAAACTTATTTTTCGCAACAAATTTTTTGCAGCGACAATATATTCTCGTTGCAAAAAATAATTGATGGCAACGACAATATATTGGTGTTGCTAAAAGTTGTTGCATAAAATAATTAACCTATATATGTGCTGCGTATAAATTGACGAAAATTTTTTGCAACGACAAATCTCATTGCAATATACACAACTTAATTTTTGCAACGATAATTTTTTGTTGCAATATCTAACGAATTATTTGCAACGATATATTGTCATAGCAAAATATAGCGTATTCTAGTGCAACGACTTGTTGTTGCAATAAGTAAAAATAAAAGAAAAAATCAATATAAAAAATTTAAAGCAATAGTTTTTTTTGCAACGATAATATATTCTCGTTGCACAAAACAATTTTTGGCAACGACAATTTGTTGGTGTTGCTAAAAATGGACGAAAATTTTTTGCAACGACAAATCTCGTTACATTAACCTATATAAATATATATATATGTGATGCGTATGTATAATTAACCTAATGAATTATTTGCAACGACTATATTTTGTCGTTGCAGATCCCACGCACAAACCATATATTTTGGTGTATTAGGCACTAGTCCAAATTTTTCCCTCCCTTCATGTATTAGCGTATTCTACATCAGGCTCCCTTCCTTCTCCCTCCCTTCGTGCCCTGCCCTGCCATCACCAACCATAGAAGAAGAAGAAAGCACGCACAAACCACACCCTCCGTAAAATCTCTGTTTGTTTGTGTGCTCCCTTCGTGCCCTGCCCTGCTGCAGAACTGTAAGCCCTAATTAATTCACAATGGTGGGTAATTATCTTGCAACTCAATGAATCAATCTTCAATTCATAGGATTTTATCTCTAATTAATTTTTCACTTTGTTCATATATGAGTAAGAAGTACCTGCCATTGGTGTAGCTGCCATTGCTGTACCTTCCATTGTTGTATATGCGTTTTTGTCAAGTATTGTTGATGTTTTTGTCTTTGTCTTTGTTTCTATTTCTATTATTCTTGTTCGCTGTCTGTTTGTTTTTAAATTCTTCATTAAATTTCTGTTGTAGGGAGAATAGTATAGAATAGAATAGAAGAGAATAGAATAGAATATATATAACAGAATATATATAACATAACATAAGATTTTATCTCTAATTATTTTCACATTGGTCAGCATTGCCTTTAGGATGTTTAGATTGTTTTTGTCTTTGTCTTTGTTTCTGTTTCTGTTTCTGTTTGTTCTGGTTATTTAGATTGTTTAGGATGTTAGGATATTCTGCATAAATAAGGTGAGTTATACAGATATTCCATGTGTGTATATCTGTGAATATCTGTGTATATCTCTGCATAAATAAGGTGAGTTGTTCAGATATTCCATGTGTGTATATCTGTGTATATCTATGCATATCTCTGCATATCTATACATATCTATGGATATCCATGAATTGGTGTTTCTGCAATACATTGGATTATATATGTGAGTTGTTACTGTGTGCATGTGTTTATGGAATATAGCCATTGTCAATACATTGGATTATATCTGTAAGGAATACTTTTTTTTCTGTCATACTTAATCAGAGTTTATGGAATATAGCCATTTTGCTGATTTGATGTCATACTTAGTAAGGAATGGGTGATAATTTGGTCTATACAATATTATATGACAGTAGTTGACAACAATCCATTTTTATGCTATGGTATTTGGTAGATAATCTTGATTAATAGAAACATTTTTAAGAGTTGAAGAGACAAAAAAATATGCTCTACCATATATGATATATAACATGCTATTATTGAAATGGATCCCTGTTGGTAAGCACCAATCTATATCCAAATCCTTCTTGAAATGATCATAACTGTTTTATTTAGGTTGTGAAATTGCATTTGTCTGTTTATTTGTTTGTTTGTTTGTTTGTTTATGTTTTATTTAGGTTGTGTAACTAGACCAGGTTAGCAGAAATTCCATTAATTCTTTTGCCTGCCTCTCCCTACCTCTTTTCCTGGGGACTGCAGAATTAGATTTAGTTACCCTGCCTCTCCAGACACTTTTTTTTGCCTGCTAAATTATTGTTGTATTTGTTTGTATGGAGAATATAGATTCAACATTATTGTTGAATAATGGCTCTTGGAAAATAAATTTGGGTACTATGGATCAGAAATACAATATATTTTTAGAGCAATAAAATCACTAACAGGTTCAATTAGTAAGTATTAAAAAAAAAAGACATTATTACTGTAAACTTTGGAGGGTCATAACTTTTTCATGGAACCTCTGATTTTGGTGATCTAGGAGGCTATTTTGGGTATTTTTTTGAGATCTACGACGAGGAAATAGGCGGAGCCAGTTTGGGCAATTTGGGAGCCCAAAAAAGGTCATTTTGGCCTCTAAATTGAGGTTTTTTTATTATTTTTCATATTTTGTTACAAATTGTATTTTTTATATAGAATTTATTCTAGAAACAACCATTATATAACTACCCCCTTGTATTATTGTGTATAATACATCATTTAAATAAGGAAAGGAGAAGGAAACTCTTGGTTTTGTTTTCAGTTATTTTAGTTTTTACTTTTATCAGAATTGTTTATCTCTTTATCCAGCCATCCATCTATTTAGCCTCATTGGGTATCTTACCATGTCTTAACTAGTGAGGGTTGTAATAGTATTTCTAATGGGGCTATTACTTTCTTTTGTTTTCATGGTTACTAAGATATTGAGGAAGGATAGTGTAACATATTCAAATTTAAAGACTTCTTAGTTCTTACTGTAATTATGCCACCTTATTATGGATGAGATAAGAGCCTTTAGGTACCTCCATATTCTTTTTCATGAGCCTTAATACTTTTTGTATTTTTTACATTGTATTTTGTGAAGTTTTTTTTATTTGAGCCAAATAATGAAATGGAAAGAAGGGAGAAATTCACTTTCTTAATTCAATGAAACTTACATGGTTAAATAAGGCAACAAACTCCATGTTGCACGTCTAAGGAAATGCTAGAAAACAAGGAACAGCACACCCTCACACTATATGCAATGTCTGGCCTTGTACAATTTTTCATCAGCCTGACCTGTACCATCATTTCTCTGTAATTTCTCATTAGTATTCATTGGGGTAATTGCAATATCATAATCCTCCATTATGAACTTCTTCAGTAAAACTCTTGCATACTTCATCTGAGAAATAGAAATTCCTTCTTCACTTTGACTCACTTATAATCCAAGAAAGTATTGCAGCTTTCCTAGATCAGTCATTTCAAATTCTTTCATCATAGATTTTCTGAATGCACATACACACATACCACCAGATATTCAGCATTAGATGCTCTTTTGATATACAGAGTGGGCTCATTCTCACTTTTGTCAAAGCCATTCTCACCAGTGGCTGTTCCACATTGCCAGAGCTAGGATTACCCTAACTGTCTCAAATCTTGCCACATATACTTCTGTATATTCCCATCTGTGTTGAATTTGATCCTGAAAAACCCATTTCCCAAGCTCTATTCTTTTGGATAGACTTGATTTCTTCTTCCATGGCAAGCTTCCACTCATCTTGCTTTGTAGCTCCAGCAAAATGAATTGGCTCTGCAGTAACAAGAGAAAATCCACAGGTTGCATATATTTCCTCTAGCGATTTCATTTTTCTTGGTCATTCTCAAACTGATGTGTCTTGTCTTCCTGGAAGAGTTGCTGGTGGAGTATCATTCTGCACAGCTTGATCATTATTCTCCTGTGAGCCATTCTCAAACTCAAATGTGAATACTCTTTGACTGTTGGCCTGCTATGACCAATCCCAGACCTCATTCTCAGCAAATATCACATTTCTGCTGATTATACAACCTGTATGCCTTGGACTGAGTAGCATAGCTAATAAATACACACTTGACAGATTTCTCATCAAGCTTTGACCTTACCAACCATATGCCTTCATCTGCTGCACTACACTTGAAATCCTTGACAAATAATCTTGAGCAGATTCTTTGTCACCCATGAAAGCAGTTTCAAACTCTCTCCTCAATAAATAAACCAACTGCAGCACTTAGTTAATCAGGCACAGCACTGAACAGGTATAGAAGTGAAGGCCATAGCGACTTTGATATTTGGGAAAGATAAAACAGTAGGTGATCAACCATATTTGAAAGAATAATATGAAAATTCAGACAATGAGAAAGTGAACTTGCAAGCTTTGATTAATATTACCCTTTTATCAGCTCGTATGGAAACATAAGCTCGATCCAGAGTGGCAATATCCCTAGTCTCTTCCATAAGCTGCAAATAAAATAACAAATACTTCCTGATGCAGGTTGTAAACTTCCTAGAACTCTCTAGTAAGTTGATTTCCAGAGCCTTTTTGTTCCCAGAAACCCCAAGAGTCTTGCGTCTGCCCCAATAAACTAAATTAAATTCATGACCATGACAAATAGATTACATATAGAGTATGCATGTATTGAGTAAAAAAGAACGTTAAATTTTAATCAATCAGATAATTATCAGTAGGCATAAGTTTATTTGAACAACAGAACTTTCGTGAGTCTGAAGATTAGCTAAGCTAAAACCCAGAACAGATTCATACTTCACTTCAATGAAGTTGCATCTAAGTGAAAGAGCCAGTATGGAATAAATTATTCTCCTTTGTGCAGACATCAATCTGTATAGATGATACTT
Organism: Tamarix austromongolica; assembly: GCA_039764185.1. Classification (NCBI taxonomy): domain Eukaryota; kingdom Viridiplantae; phylum Streptophyta; class Magnoliopsida; order Caryophyllales; family Tamaricaceae; genus Tamarix; species Tamarix austromongolica. The sequence goes on along the minus strand of CM077819.1, from coordinate 102,294,718 downwards.
TTAACAAGGAAGTAACAAAACCTTAATCTTGTTTTGAACTTATGTTTTTTATTTTTATTTTTTGCAAAATTATGGTACTTGTGGAAGTAGAAGGAAATCCTACAATAACTAATTATCCTTTGACATAAATTATGGTACTTGTGGAAGTAGAAGGAAATACTTGTGGAAGTGTTGCTATGTATGTGACATATAAGAACAATTTAAGAATGCATTAGTCTGGTTTGTTATTACATATAGGAATTTATTTTATGGTTCTATAAATATATTTTTTTTGTAGAGCAAAAAAATGCCTATGTCTCATTATATCAATTATATATGGATTCTGCTTTGGTAGAGAAAGCTTCTTCTTTTTTAATATTTTAAGCCATAATAAATTTAAAACCATCTCTGCGGTGCTTTTTTTGACCTTGTTTATTTTGTACAGGTTTATTGGTTAAAATAGTGAGGTTTGGCCATCCAAGACAGAGGAAGTGTTATCTTTTTTGTAGCTATCAGGTACGCATAAAAAAGTATTCTTTTGTTTATTTTATTTATCAAATATTATCTATTTCAATTTCTATGATATTCGATAATACAATTATAATTTTGTGGATTATCCCCTATTATGATTGTTAGATAATTTTATTAACTATATTGCTATTTCAAAATAGGTAATGGATTTGAACAAGGAATGGATGAAAATAAAGAATCGTTCATGTCGTGAATATGTAGATGGTGTTAATGGTTTTTTGAATTTTGCTCCACGTAACATTAGAAATGAGGATAAAGATACTATCACAATTCGATGTCTTTGTGATAGTTGTCGCAATATAATATTTAAGCAACGATGTGAAGTGATATTTGATTTGCTTAAGCGGGGAATGTATGAGAACTATACTGTTTGGGAGTTTCATGGTGAAATAATAGAATATTTTGATGGTGAAGAAAACAATTTAGATGGTGAAGAAAATAATGTTGATAATGAAGTTAACATGTTAGAAGATGCTTGTGGTGTTGCTGGCTTCAATTTGGGGGATGATACTCACATTTATAATGGGAATGATATGTCTGAAGAACCTATTGGTGAAGCAGCAAAATTCTATCGGCTCTTAAAAGAATATCAAGAGCCATTGACAACAAATGGCGTGATAATGTCGAAGTTATCATATATTGTGAAGTTGTTGCACTTAAAGGTTCTTAATAATTGGATTGATTCTTCTTTTGATAGCCTACTTAAGTTACATGCTCAAGCTTAGGGAACATCACTTCCTGATTCATATTATGAGGCTAAGAAACTCATTGCAGACTTGGGCCTTGAGTGTGTTAAGATTGATGCGTGTAACAATGATTGTATCCTTTACTAGAGAGAGAATAAGCATTTAAATGAGTGCCCCACCTGTGGTCTATGTAGGTGGAAGATAGATGATAAAGGCTCTTATAAAGGGAAAAAAGTACCCCACAAAGTTCTTCAATATTTTCCATTGAAGTCTAGGTTACAAAGGCTATATATGTCGAGAAAGACGGCTAAAGATATGCAGTGGCACAAAGAAAAGAGGGTAGAAGATGGAATAATGAGGCATCCTGCTGATTCATTTGCTTGGAAATCATTCGATGATGAGTACAGTTCCTTTAGTGATGATGCACGAAATGTTAGACTTGGATTAGCTTGTGATGGATTTCAACCTTTTAAAGACTCACAATATAGTATTTGCCCCGTTGTTCTTATTCCTTACAATCTTCCTCCTTGGATATATATGAAAGCTTATTCGTTCATTCTGACTCTACTCATACCAAGAACTTCTTCTCCCGGATGAGATATAGATGTGTATCTTTAGGACTAGATGGAACTGTATGATACTCAGTTTCATCAATTTAGAAATATGGTGATAAACTAAATAGAAAAAATTACAAAAACATTCCAACACTGGACTTATATGGAGATCTTCTAAACTAACTTCCTCTATAGCTTGAATATTAAAAATTAATGTAAATAGACATTGGTGTTTGTTTCAAATATAACAATAGGAAGAAAGCGATAAAACCCTTTTACCTTTGGATTTATGACATATTTCTTAAAGATATTAGCATAATATCTATAGTTAGGCTTGGAATCTTATTAATTATAGATATAAACTTGAAACATTTCAATGGAAAACCCAAGACGGGAGTAGTGACATGTATATCTATACGATAATGAAAATAATGATAATAATATCTTACAGACTTCTTGAAAACTAGATTTTGATTCCTTTAACAAAAGTATCAGCATAAATAAGAAAACTTGTTTTGTTTTTATTTTTGTTTTCTTGTATTATTCATACCGATAGCAATCTATAGAATTTCATTAAAGCAAATGCTATTAGGTAGCATTAGCAAATGGAGAAGGTATAAAGTAGTTGGATATATATCATTTTTATTACTTTTTTATGTCATTATTTACTTTTCTATATATTTTTTCTATGCAGGATGCGTGATCGCCAATATGGAAGATTGGACCTGTGGTTGACATTTGGAACAATGGTTCTAATTGTTATTTTGAAGATTAATATGCAAGATGGTTATTCATGAACAATATAATCTTTATTCAGATTGAATATGTGTGTATTTGGGGATTAGAAATTGGTGATTGGTTCCTTGTTGACATTATTTTAAGATATATATGTTAAGAATTATTGTTATATATTTTGGTTGTATTGATTTAAGTAGGGCATGTGTATATGGTATAATTTATGGATATCGATTACAGGTTTCACAGGTCATGTATCACATGTTTCACAGGTCATTGCAAATAGATTGTTGTGTCATTGCAGTTGAATGTTTTCACAACGACGTATATGGTTATTGAAGTTTTAAGTTCAATTTTTGGCAATAAATTTGTCGTTGTTGCAACGATAAAAGTCGTTGCTAATTATAGGTTTTTGCAACGACGTAATTTGTTGCCGAAGTATGACAAATTTTTTTCAATGACACAATTTGTTGCTAATTATAGGTTTTTGCAACGACGTATTTTGTTGCTGAAGTACGACCAATTTTTTTCAACGACCAAAGTCATTGCTAATTATAGGTTTGTGCAACGACGTAATTTGTTGCCGAAGTACGACCAATTTTTTCAACAAAAAAAGTCGTTGCTAATTATAGGTTTTTGCAACGACATAACATGTTGCCGAATTAGGATTAGTATTTCGCAAAGACAAAAGTCGTTGCAATATATAAATATACATAGTGAGTTCAAGTGATGTATTGCAACGACATATATTTAGCAACGATATTTTTTTTTGCGTTTAATTACTTTTTTGTTGCTTTATTTTTTTGCAACGCCATGACGCGCAACAACCACTCAAAAAAAATTATCGTTGCGATATATATTTTTTGCAACGACATACTATCTTTAGCAACGAAAACTGTTGTTGTTAAAAATAGGTTTTCTTGTAGTGCTATCTGGGGCTAATAATGATGATAGTTGTTTTATAAATAAAAGTATGGTTATTATCCTTAAAGTAGATAACCATGGTATTACTAGTCAAAATAGGTCTTAGTAGATATATCAATTCATGTTAAAGTACTTATAGAAATATCTACATTATTAAAGATAATAGATTTATATTGCTAATAATAATAGTAGTAGTAGTAGTTATAGTGATAATACTAATAACAACCCAAATCTTTTTAATAATAATGATATTAGAAATGCTAAAGTAGTGACAATAGTGATACTAATAATAATAATAATAATAATAATGCTAGTAGTGATAGTAATATTAGTGACATAGGTAATATTAACAATAATGACAAAGTAGTAGTAGTAGTAGTAGTAGTAATATTAATAATAGTTCTAATCTTAAGAATAATACTAATAGGGGTCCTAATAATCATACTAATAGTAACCTTAGCGATAATAAGGTCAAGGTTAATAATAATAATAACAAAAACAACAATAATAATAATAGTAATATTAATAGCAATAATGTTAAGAATAATACTAATAATAATTATTATTATACTAGTAATAATAGTATAAGGGTTCGAATATTTACAATAATAACAATAGTGATAATATGTCGAAGTTAGCATTTATAATAATAATGATGATGATGATGATGATGATGATGATGATGAAGATGATGATGATATTAAGAACAATAATATTAATACTACTAAAAATGATAACACTTGCATAAATAAGGTTTAAGGGTTGTGGAGGTTAGGGTATCAACTAGGGATGGTGGTGACCAAGCAGCACCAGCGGCCATGCACGGCCAGGGAGAAGAGAAGATGGAGAGGTGGTTGTCTAGGTTAAAGGAGGGGGAATGAGAGGGTGGTTAAGGTGGTGGTGGATGCCCTAGGTTGAGAGGGTTGGAATGGGGGTGGTGGTGTAGCTAAAGGGGCGGTGTAGGTGGCGGCAGGTGTGGTGGCCAAAGGTGGTGGAGAGGGAGGAAGGGAGAAGGAGAGGGAGGCAGGGGGAGGTGGAGGAGGTTCTGTTGGTTGTTTTAGGGGTAGGGGAAGTGGTAGTCGCGGCGAAAACGGTGGTGGATGGCGGCGCAAAGTGCAACGGTGGGTGAGAGTTGGTTGATCGAGGGGCCAACTTTGCACGGCCAAGGAGGCTTGTGTAGAAAGAATCAAGGGTGGTGAGTGGTGTGGTTTAGTGAAGGGTGGTGTAGGGAGTGGTTTGGTAGGTGGTTTGGGCAACAACATTGAGCGGAGGTGATGCGGTGGTCGTCTGAACGAGCGGCGGAGCAAAAGGTGGAAATTTCTAGGCAGGGAAAAAATAAATAGGGGCGGTTAAGGGGTATTTATAGGCCATTGAAGGGGGAAACAATAGAGGGGGAAGAGGGGAAGAGAGTGGCATGCATGGTAGGTAGCTTGAATGCGGCGCACGACTGGTACAGACCTGCAAAGTTGCAGGTCATGTCTAGTTGGGGAAGGATAAAGGAAGGGGGAAGAGGGGCACGTGTGAGGAGAGAGAGGAGGGTTGATTGGGTCAAGTAGGGAGAGAAATCGACAACGAAGAGAGGGGAGGTGGTAGGCAGGCATGCGGTGTTGTAGGTGCTACATGCCTACACAGGAAAGTAGCAGGGAAGACGAAGGGTTAGGGAAGAAGGAAGAAGAAGAAAATTAGTGGACCGGCTGACCCAAGGGAAAAAGAAAGAAAGAACAAATGGGGAGGACTAGGCGGCTGGCAAGGGAAAAAGAAAATAAAGGTGGGCCTTGGGCTGCACAAGGGGAAGAAGGAAGTCTGGACTACGAGGAGGGGTTGGCCTAAATTGGGGAGGAAGGAAAAAAAGAAAAGGAAAAAGTAGAGGAAGGAAATTAATAAAAATGGTATTATGTATTTGATTACCTCTAACAAAAATGTATAGAATATGCATAACAAAAGGAAATTAATAAAAAAAAGTTGGGCATTATGTAAAAATGGTATGACACCTTAGGCTTATGAAAGGCCTAGGAAAAAGAAAAGGAAATTATTTAACTAAAAAAGAAACAACTTCAAAGAGGAAAACATGTTAAAAAAAATCTAATAAGATTAGGAATTACACATTCTTCATATGTGGAGAACCCAATCACCTAGCCATAAATGCCAAAAGAAGAAAAAAATGCATATATGGCAAACTTAATAGATGGATTAGAATAATATGTAGTTAGTGTAGATTTTGATGACTTATCCTTCTATTCTATAGAAGAAATGGATATGGAAATAGGATTTCTCAATCAAATGCAAAATGTATGAATATATAAACTATCCGTATATGCAAAGTGAGCATGAAAACTAATGGATACATGATGAATGAATATTTAGTAAACAATGCGACTTGTGTAAACAATATCTCGATATGGTCCATAAGTATAGAAGTTTTATATGCCAGGATGAATTTTGTAGCATTTTTATTTTTAAAAAAAAAATCTTTCATATAACCACAAAAATCAACAAATTTGGCTCGATTCTTTTTTCTCTTTCTACACTCTTTCACTGTAACACCCCCAAAAATTACAGTTAAAATTTTTCATTTGTTTAAGAAAAATCACATACCAAAAAGGCGGTGTTACCACCGTGATCAGTATAAGTCTGGCCCCTGACCAACCTCATACTCATCACAAGGCTAAAAGATAATTTAAAACTGTAATAGAAACCGATTAAAACATGAAGGAGTCTAACATCAAATTATAGAAAAAGATAGAACATGTAAGAGTCAAAGTTAGTACAACAAAGAAACAAAATATAAAGTAGGATCTCACTATGAGGGAGTAAAAAACATAAAATACAATTGGAAAATAATCTATATTACACTCTCTCTGACCCTAACTTTAGGACACCAAGACATCACTCTGCCCCGACCATCTCATCGTAAGCAACAATGCCCTCTAAGGCCTTACTGCCTACCTGCACAAACTCAGGATGGGCCATTGCTAGTGGAAATTAGTAGCACCCATAATAAGGGTAATTAGTATGCTACGTATTGAATAAAGTAACAATATAGTCAAAACAAGGCATAGCAACGTAAAATATAGATATCATGCATACAAGAGGTTTAATTAGATCATTTACCCCTATCAGAGTATAGGCCACTATTATAACCGGTTGGCCGGTAAATATATATAATCCCAAGAAAAACCGCACTTGGCCACTATTGTAATCAGTGGACTGGTAATCATCCTTCTTATCATCCCATGTAGAAAAACTCCCTCAAGTATACTAACCACCCCCAAACACACTTTCCTCCCTATAGTTAACCTCCAAACAAGACTTTCCCACATAAATCTTCCCCCCATGCAAAGTACACACCCCTCACACAAGGCTCACACTCCCTATGCAAGTTTTTACCCTAACCCCTCATATTATCATTTCTCCTTTTATTTACTCCATCATATTTCATGAGATAACTAGGAAATTTTCCACATATCACTTCACTCACTCTACCCTCTTTATTTTCTTTAATTTCCAATGGCCACTCAAGTCCCACATAAGGTATCTAGGCATAAATATATTAATATTTTAACAATACACAAGAATATGTCCATCCATAGAAAGTTTTAACCATACATACAACAACACAATGAAAATCATTCTTAACATACCTTAGCTCCTTGCAAGCGAAGCTGCACCACACATACTTAGTTCACATACACATATATTTACACATAGTATACAAATACACCCATTACACACACAAGAGTCATAACTCAACCTAAATTTTAACTATATCCTCACCTAGTTGGGCTCTAGACTTGAAGCAAGAATCCTACTCCTCCTCACGGGGAAATGTTTATTCAATACCTATATTAAGAGTATCAACTAGGTCATTTCACTTCCTTCCTATGTCTTTTTCCTTTTTCCTTATTTTATTAATCCAAATACTAATAATGATAATAACAAGTTATTAAAATTAAATACACTAATAAGTAAGAGAGAGAAAGGTGTGACTAGGTTTAACCAGAAGGGACCAAGCAGGTGAGGGTGGTAATGGAAACGGCGCGGAATCGGTGATGGTGGTGATGTAAAGAAGAGGTTTTTAGGGTTGGAAATGGGAGGGAAGGCAAGGTTTCTTGGTTAGTGGAGCTTTCTGGCTTAGAAGGACAGTGGTGGTGGTGGTAGGCTCACAGCAGCAGCGCAGGGGTGGCAGCAGTAGCCTAGAGGAAGAGAAGAAAAAAGAGAATAAAGGAGAGGGGATAAAGGGAGAGGTGGAGGTTTTGGTGTGGAGGAGCTCTTCTTGTGTAGGAAGGAAGGCAAGGATAATGGTGAGACCGGCAGTGGTGGCAACGTAGGGTGGCACTAGTGGTGGTGCATGGTGCAAAAGGGCAACTCGAGCTGACCACTTTATAAGAGTGGGGAGAGGAGAGGAAAGGGAAGGAAGGAGAACGGAGGGGAGGGCTTAGTGGAAGCAGGTTGATGTAGGGAAGAGGATGGGAGGGAGTGGAGATGGTGGTAGTTTCTACTTAGGTGACGGGATTAAGAGACGCAATGAGGGGATCGAGTATAAAAAAATAAAGGGAAAAAGGGAATGGGGGTTTTTTATAGGTGTAGGGGAGGGAGGAAATGGATAAGGAAATGAAGAAGACGAGGGCATTGGTAGTTGTCGGCCGACGTGCAGGCCGATACAGTAGTGCAAAGGGACTATGGCAGGGGGCAAGTTTATAGGGGTAGGGGAGCAATTGAGAGAGATGGAGCTAGCAAGAGATGATGATCATGCAAGTTATGTGCCTGTTGCACGCCCTATAGGGTCTAAAGAGGAAAGGAGGAGGGGGAGGCTACGGAGTTGCAGCGTCACGTAGGTGTTGTGCTAGCAGGAAGAAGGAGACAGGGGCAGAAAAGGAAAGAAAGAAAAAAGAGAGGGAGAGAAAAGGAAAAGTGGAGGGGGGGTCGTGCGCGTGGGTTAGCCTAGTCGGGGGAGAAAGGAAAGAAGAGAAGGGGAGGGGGAAGGAGAGGTTGGGCGCCACTGGGTACAGCCCAACTAACCAAAGAGTATAAAAAGAAAGAAAGAAAAAGAGGAAAGAAAAGGAAAAATATGGTGGTAGGGTGTTTTGGGTTTTTGGAAGTTTTAGGGATAATAAATATTAATAACTGTAATACCAAAAATAAATTTTTATAAATTTAGAAATTATTATAATTTATTTTATGTTAGTTAATTAAATTAGTTTCCAATAACTATGTCCTTGTATAAACTTTTTATTGCCATAATTATTATTATTTTATTAAAAGGTTACACATAATTAAATTTTATTCTTTAATCCTAAAATAAAGGTTTGGGTTATACATTCGCCTTATATTTTCCTTGGTTTATTCCATGAGTTTTAATTGAGTTTTACCTTTTTTATTAGGTTATTTTAAGGAGGCCTCGAAGGAGGCTGGATCGCTTATATGTGTTTAGAGATCGGTGTCCTTTTCAGTAAGGATATAAGTTGTGGTTAAGGTTTTTGTGCTAAATGTTATGTATGATTTGTGTATTATCATATTTTTATTATTATTTTTTTTAAATCTCATGATTTTGATAATATGATGTGGTAAAGTAATACTATACAATTGCAAGTAAGTAAGTGGAGAAAGCATGTGCTTATACAATATGGTTACAATAAATTATATCTTGTGAACCCTAAGTAAAATGGTATAACATATGGTATTTTAATGTGGGTTGATTATGTAAGGTAATTGGAAAATGATTATAGTTAAGATGTATGGGGATGCAATACATTAAGGATTGGAAAATAATGATATCGAACATATAGGGCTTTTGTGAGATAATGGTGGTTGGTTGTCCTTAAAAGTGTTTTGGTTAATATGAGTTTGATATGAATATTTTATCATTTTAATGTGTTAAACGTCTTAAAATATTCTAGTAAAATAAAGTGAAATTTTTGGAGTAATTATGAATAGCCTAAGTAGAAATAAATTGAGAAAATGGCTTGAATTTAGAATACCAACCCAAGAGGCATTATTATTATTATTATTGCATGTGTAAGACATTAGATTTAGACCATGATTTTTATATATGTTGTTTATATTGGCATTTTGGGAATTTATATTAAATTTGATGATTACATGTTTCTTATGGGAAAAGTTATACATAATTTGTGAAATTAGAGTTCAATAGGGGTTGTGAACAATAACTCTTGATATAGGGTAATTATCATATGTGTAAGAAATTAGAGTTAGCTCTTTATTTTTATATATGTAGATAATAGTAATATTTGAGGAATGTGTGCTAAAATGGTGGATGAATTATCAATATAGAAGAAGTTATGCTTATAATATAAAATTAGGATTTCTTAGAGACATTATAGACCTCTTATTTGAGGACGACCTTGATAACTATGTGGCTGTGATTTATGTATTTTAAGTGTGTTTTTTGAATATCAAACTAATTATTAATAAGATATTAATCATTTAAAATTAAATATCACGTGATTTGGGCTAAGTTGTTTTATGTGTCTATTCCATCGGACGATAATAGTGGCTTAAGGGCATTTTATCCTAAGACATGCATCATTCTGTTCCACCAGCTTAAGAATATTGGGGCATTAAACCCAATTTTAATGAAAATATTATTCTAAAATAAGTAAATAATGAAAAAGATACTAATTAATTAAATTGAAAGATTATATAAGTTAAGATTGAGGTGTCGTGTTTGTTCCATCGGATGATAACAGTGGCTCAGGTGTATTTTGACATGAGATGTGCTTTAGATTGTTCCACCAATTAAGAATATTATTCAAGAATGTGTTGTCCTGGTATATGTTGGGTATGTTCTAATGGATGATAACAGTGGTTCTAGTGTGTTTTGCTTCGAGAGGCACTTCAAACTATTACACCGATTTAAAAATAGTGTTCAAGAGCATGTTGTCCTCATATATGTTGCTTCGTTCCACCTAACTATAATAGTGGCTCATAATTATTTTTCCCTAAGATGTGATTTATTCTATTCCACTAGATTAATAATAGTGGGTTTCTTAAACTCAACGTAAATACAATAATGAATTATGTGTATATATAATAATAAAATATGGAATTAATATTTACTTGCATCACTTTATATTAACATGCATGTATTCTTATTCTATGATGTGAACTCATATTTTCTATGTAAACTTAATTTGGTTGCATTATTACCTCATTTAGTACATAGTGTACTGATCATCTTTTTTTTATGGACGTTTCTCATTCATATGAGTAGATGACCCCGATATTTTTGTGCAGGTCGATGAGGACCCTTTGGATGATTCTATTATATAGGATTCCTTATGTGTGGAGGAGTGATCTCTTATATCGGGTTTCAAAATAAAGTCATGTTATCCAGTTATCATTTTTGACTCAGATACTGTTTTAGACTCTTAGTTCCATAGGACCCCTTTTATGTATTTTTAGATATTATAATCGAAGTTAATCTTTAAACTCATATTTAAGTTTATGAAGTTTCTTTCATTTTATATTTATTGTGCTTTATATTCTAATTATTTTTTATGTAATGATGGTACGGTAAGTCAAACTTATGTTAATTACGGCAATAACACCCACCTATTTTGTTATTATGCTTCCTCTAAAAACAAAAAAATTTATTAGTAAAATTTGGGGTATTACAATATTATATGTGATTGGAACAGACCAAAAAGAAAACATTTGTATTTATATTTTTATATAACTTCTATACCTCATTAAGAAGGTTCTATCAATAAAATGCATATTTAAGAACTCTATTAGGTCTTTCTACTTCCAACTTGGAGAAGTAATTTTACATTATTATCCCAACAGAATGGTTACTCATTTTTGTGTTGATATTAAAAATGCAACATTCTTAGTATTTAAATGTAACATGTAACTATAATATATTTGCATCATTATATGCCATTATATACTAAGATGGTCCACATGTGTCTACTTAAATTTTATCTAGGATGAAGGATATTGCAATTTACTTGCAATATAATAGCTTGATTACATGTTTGCTAAGTTGATAAGTCGATCATATGATATCAAAAATCATAAGCATCGTTAAGATCCTTAATGGGTGTTCAGATGAATTTTAACAAATCTACCAATAATTTATTTACGAATGTGATCTCATTTCTCATACCACAAAAATAACCTTTTATTGTCTACAAAATTCAAGTTAGTGACATATTTTGTCTTAGTTTGTCAAGGGATAGTACACTTAGTGCATTTTACCTAAAACTTATCTCTAAAAATTCATTATAATAATCATGTTATCAAATACTTTTAGACCATATTAAGTTTATATAGACATATTTGGACTATAATGCACATATATGACATTTAATCATTCTTGGGGAACAAGGTAGATGTTTTCAAGAACTTTGTAAATCAATACTACCACATATAGTGTCTAAATTGGTTATTGATAATTGCATATTCACAAAATTTTCCATTAATAAAACAAAATGTATAATGGCATTTCAGGACAATATTGTGGTCTTCTAGAATTTACTCAATTATAAGAGGCAGGAAGGCTTTAGCCTCAACCACCAAAATACATATATCAAGAGGGAAGCCTTGCCCTTTAGCCATTAAACTAATTTCTATATTTGAAGCTTTAGTCTTTAACCATGAAACTACTGATCAAATGGGAGAAAAAAAATAGGCTTCAACCCTCAAATTGCTTGTCAAATGGGAAGCTCCACACTTCTAAGGCTCTAGTCTACTCTATAGGTAACCTACGCGCCCTATAGGGGGTATCGATACTTAAGGATTAGGTGTCCAAGGTGAGGAGGGTATCGTGTGTCTTGTGCATCAGTATGACCAGAGTGTTGTTATACCTCTGGGTTGGATGGTTGGAGGGTATCGTGTTGCCTTGTGTGCCGGTATGACAGGTGTACTATTATGTATCCGGGTTATTATTGTATCCCTCTCGAGTAAATAAAAATGGAAATGATATGATTTGATTGGAACGATTATTATTGGATATTGGATTGGTTTGGTAGTAGCCGTTGTGCCTACCTATGGTTTCGGTAGCAGCCGTTATGCCTACCTATGGTTTTGGGGTGGCAACCTTTGTGCCTACCTGTGTTGGTATTATGTCTGTGAACATATATGTGATGTGATGGATTATATTATACCGCACCTATAAGTGTACTTGTGAGATTACGGATTTTATTATCCTGTATCTGTAAGTACACATGAGATGTTATGTAGTTTATCATATTCTACCTGTAAGTATACATTGGATGTTGTGGATTTTTGTTATAACTCATCTGTGATTATACTTGAGATGTTATAAATTTGGTTGGGAGTTATGCTGAGACATGAGTCATATTGTGGATGTTACAATCTGTTATGCTGGAGTTTAGGTTCTAATCATTACGTCTGAGAGCATCTTTGGCATGTTAGTCTAGTAAGTTTTCTGTTGTTTTAGACAAATGAAAATGAGTAGTATGTGGCTTTAATAGAATTCGACCATCTAAATGATTATTGTATATCAATCCTCTTATGAATACTTAAATGTCTTGTACCTATTAGTGGTATGCCTTACATGTGTTCCATGCTAGTTTTTCATATTAGTTTGGTATAAAGGGTTATTCAGTACCGTAGTACTGACGGGTTCCATTTCATGGTCCCCTACCTATTCCACGGGCAGTCTTTACCTTGCAGGATCACTTTGAGGGTAGGGTCTGACGACTTCAAATAGAGGGTTGAGAGTTAGGACTATCTGGTGTTCGCCTCGACTTCTTTTGGTCCAGATATTTTATGGACTCTTAAGTCCCCTGCTATTTCTCTTTCGTTACATTACAACTCCTTGCCTGATCTTTTTGTATTTATTGGAAAAATATAATTTGTAATGAAATTCTATCCTACCTTTGTTTTAATGTTGTTTAAGCAAAGTAATATTTTAGCCTTAGCATGCACTTAGTATAAGAATGGTAGAGGATGCCAGAATTATATTGAGTGTAGCGGTAACACCCATTGATTTTGTAATTAATGATTCCGCAAAACGAAAATTTTTATAGCAACAAAACTTTTGCAACGACAACACTTTGTTGTTGCGAAAAATGTCCTTTGGCAACGACAATTTTATGACGTTACAAAAAGTTGTTGCCAAAAATAATTCATTTATATAATAATTATTAGGAAATGTTTTGCAACGACATTTGTCGTTGCAATATATATGATAGTTTATTTATAACGACATTTATATGTTGCAATATACAAAATATTTTTGCAACGACTTTTTGTTGTTACAAAATGTTGATTGAATTTATCGCAACGACTATACTTGTTGCGAATGTTTAGATTATTTTAACATAATGATATATATATTTTTTGCAACGACAAATGTCGTTGCAATATAAGTGATAGTTTATTCGCAACGACATTTATATGTTGCAATATATAAAATGATTTTGCAACGACTCTTTTTGTTGCAAAATGTTGATTGAATTTATTGCAACGACTATACTTGTTGCAAATGTTTAGATTATTTTAACGTAATGAATATATATATATATATATATATATATATATATATATATATATATATATATATATATATATATATTGCAACGACATTTTTTTTTGCAATATATGTGATAGTTTATTCGCAACGACATTTTTATGTTGCAATATATAAAATGTTTTTGCAACGACTTTTTGTTGTTGCAAAATGTTGATTGAATTTATCACAACGACTATACTTATTGCGAATGTTTAGATTATTTTAACGTAATGATATATATATATATATATATATATATATATATTTTGCAACGACATTTTTCGTTGCAATATATGTGATAGTTTATTCGCAACGACATTTCTATGTTGCAATATATAAAATGTTTTTACAACGACTTTTTGTTGTTGCAAAATGTTGATTAAATTTATCGCAACGACTATATTTGTCACGAATGTTTAGATTATTTTAACGTAATGATATATATATATATTTTGCAATGACAAATGTCGTTACAATATATGTGATAGTATATTCACAACGACATTTATATGTTGCAATATACAAAATATTTTTACAACGACTTTTTTGTTGTAAAATATTGATTAAATTTATTGCAACAACTATATTTGTTGCAGATATTTATATTATTTTAATGCAATAACAAGTTATTGCAAAAGAAATTATCGATAATTTTTTGAAATAAGTTTATTATTCCAATTATGTATTTTTTGCAATGATAAAGTGTAATGCCCTCAAATTGAGTGGAATGTTATAAGGATTGATATGCTTACTTATATCAATATAGGATACAATCCTTACGGTGATTCTATCCGAAGAACTCAACAGTTAAGCGTGCTTGCTCTGGAGTAATATTCAGGATGGGTGACCCTCTTGGGAAGTTTCAGAAAAGACTTGTGTTGATCTGTGGGGCTAGTCGATCAATCCAAAAACGTCGACTCGGGATGTCAGAAATTTGTGGGTCTCGGGTGCTATCAGGTGGCGCCTATGTGCTCGTATTGACTCGTGATATTTTGTAATTTTTTGTTTATAAAGTTTATTCAATTTTTGGCAACAACATAAGTCGTTGCAATTAATGTGTTTTTGCAACGACAAATATTGTTGCTATAATATGCTATTTTTTTTTGCAACAACTTTTGTTGTTGCAAATAACAAGCTTTCACAACGACATAATTTGTTGCCAAAATAAAACCATTTTTTGTCAACAACAAAGGTCGTTGCTAATTATAGGTTTTTGCAACGACATAAATTGTTGCCGAAGTAGGATCCATATTTTGCAACGACAAAAGTCGTTGCAATATATAAACACATGTAGTTAGATAAAGTGATGTATTGCAACGACATTTATTTGGCAACGATAATTTATGTTGCAGTTAATTACTTTTTAACAACGACCATTGTCGTTGCTTTATTTTTTTGCAACGCCATGACGCGCAACGACCCTGCAACAAAAAATGTCGTTGCGATATATATTTTTTGCAACGACTTTCTATCTTTTGCAACAAAAAGTGTCGTTGCTAAAAATGGACTTTTTTGTAGTGGCAGCTCCCGATCTCCCCCTACGTCGCAGCCCAACCTTCCCGTCGCCCAACCAACAGCCCCACCGTCGCCCAGCCTAGCCGCAGCCTTCAGCAACCGTCGATCAACCACCACCTCTGCTACCCTATTCCTTCTCCTTGCCTCGCAGCCTTGCCCGACCCTCTCGCCCAGCCAGCATGCCTCCCTTTCGTGCGTGACTCACGCTGCATGCAGCGTGATTTGCGTGGTGTTTTGTTAAAATTTTTGGTACCATATTAATTGTAAGGGTATTTTGGTAATTTTAGAAAATTAAATATTTTTATACTATGGTTATTATTTTATCTGATAGATATTAATTATGTATTTGTGCTATTATTTTTAGGTACGAAAGTTTAATTTCCAAGATCTAATAAATTTTAGTGGATACAGCAAATTTTATGTTTTTGCTGGAATTCAGGTAACCGTTATACCTTACTAAAATGTTAAATATTATGTGATAGCACATTAGAATTTTTGGTGTATGAAATGTGTTTACCATGATTTATTTCTATATAATTGAGTGTTAATTATTATTATTATTATTATGAAAACGGATAAAAACGAGCATGTTATCTTATATAAATTATTTTGGATACAAAAGTATGATTTAAAAATGATTCTAATGACAGAAAAATAATTTGTATGATAATTATGTGTAAAATAATAGGTTGAGCATGCTTAGATATAATTATTCAATAATTATTATGGATGTGTGTCCTAGGGGCAATTTAGTCATTTTTGTGCATTATAATATCTATCGTGAAAATTATGTTTAATATATATTATCTGTTGCGGATTATACAATTGTGTGTTTTGTGCGTTTCAAAAGTATATGATAGGGTTTCGTATGCCGAAATTTATGTAGGGGCAAAATGGTCTTTTGACATGATTAATGATTTAAATTATATAACAAACAATTAGATTATTTTGTTTTAGCCTTTTCATGACAAATTAATAAATAAGATAGACTTAGTATTTAAATGGATGCTAATCTGATAATTATTAGCTTCAGGGGCATTTTGGTCATTTTCGGCCTAACGCCCAAATGTGAATAATTGGATATAGGATGGCCTTAGACTTTTGGTAGGTGGAACTTAGTATTGACTTTGACTTTTACTTATACCGTTGACCGTAGGGTTGACTTAGATAATTGGAAATAAAGGAAAAATGAATAGGTATGGAAATGAGAATAAATGTGTAATGTGTGTTATCTATGATCACTTTATAAAAACACTAATACGTAAAGTGGAAGACCTCGAGTTTGGGAATGGTTTCTCTCTAGGGGTAGCTACCCCAGAGACGAGGTAGGAGTCCTCGATTTGTTTGGGTTTCTGGTGTGCCGGTTATGCCCCAGTAAGGCTCTAGTCTACTCTATAGGTAACCTACGCGCCCTATAGGGGGTATCGATACTTAAGGATTAGGTGTCCAAGGTGAGGAGGGTATCGTGTGTCTTGTGCATCAGTATGACCAGAGTGTTGTTATACCTCTGGGTTGGATGGTTGGAGGGTATCGTGTTGCCTTGTGTGCCGGTATGACAGGTGTACTATTATGTATCCGGGTTATTATTGTATCCCTCTCGAGTAAATAAAAATGGAAATGATATGATTTGATTGGAACGATTATTATTGGATATTGGATTGGTTTGGTAGTAGCCGTTGTGCCTACCTATGGTTTCGGTAGCAGCCGTTATGCCTACCTATGGTTTTGGGGTGGCAACCTTTGTGCCTACCTGTGTTGGTATTATGTCTGTGAACATATATGTGATGTGATGGATTATATTATACCGCACCTATAAGTGTACTTGTGAGATTACGGATTTTATTATCCTGTATCTGTAAGTACACATGAGATGTTATGTAGTTTATCATATTCTACCTGTAAGTATACATTGGATGTTGTGGATTTTTGTTATAACTCATCTGTGATTATACTTGAGATGTTATAAATTTGGTTGGGAGTTATGCTGAGACATGAGTCATATTGTGGATGTTACAATCTGTTATGCTGGAGTTTAGGTTCTAATCATTACGTCTGAGAGCATCTTTGGCATGTTAGTCTAGTAAGTTTTCTGTTGTTTTAGACAAATGAAAATGAGTAGTATGTGGCTTTAATAGAATTCGACCATCTAAATGATTATTGTATATCAATCCTCTTATGAATACTTAAATGTCTTGTACCTATTAGTGGTATGCCTTACATGTGTTCCATGCTAGTTTTTCATATTAGTTTGGTATAAAGGGTTATTCAGTACCGTAGTACTGACGGGTTCCATTTCATGGTCCCCTACCTATTCCACGGGCAGTCTTTACCTTGCAGGATCACTTTGAGGGTAGGGTCTGACGACTTCAAATAGAGGGTTGAGAGTTAGGACTATCTGGTGTTCGCCTCGACTTCTTTTGGTCCAGATATTTTATGGACTCTTAAGTCCCCTGCTATTTCTCTTTCGTTACATTACAACTCCTTGCCTGATCTTTTTGTATTTATTGGAAAAATATAATTTGTAATGAAATTCTATCCTACCTTTGTTTTAATGTTGTTTAAGCAAAGTAATATTTTAGCCTTAGCATGCACTTAGTATAAGAATGGTAGAGGATGCCAGAATTATATTGAGTGTAGCGGTAACACCCATTGATTTTGTAATTAATGATTCCGCAAAACGAAAATTTTTAGCAGTAAAAATGGGGGTATTACATTTCCAATGTCTATGGGTCATGTGATGTGGTCAAAAGGCCAAAGGTGTGGGAGGATATAGTTGATTTCTAGAATGAAGATAGAGTACCAGCTCTTTTCATAGGTGACTTCAATGAAGCTGGAAGAGAGCGACCAGGGTAATAAAAGGTTTGCTGGAAAAGGGGTTGCAAACGTTAGAGCCTTTATCAAGAACATAAAACACTTGGAGGTTCGGCCAATAAATGGAAAACTTATGTGGTATAGAGGGAATTCGGAGAGTGTTTTAGACAGGGTGTTATTGAACATAGAATGGATGCAGTAGTTTCCAAACTTCAGAGATGAGATTGGTAGAAGAGGATTTTTGGATCACTACCCCTTATGAGTGAGCTTGGATAAGATTGACTTTAGGCCAAAGCATTTTAGATTCTTGAATTGTTGGCTCACACATAAAGAGTACCTAGTTAGCATCAAGTGCATTAATCACTTTTTACATAGCAACCAAGCTTAAGGTAAATTTTCATAAGAGCTCTCTTATTAGGATACATGTGTGTGATGATTAGCTAAGGGAGATGGCTCTCCAACTGATATGTAAAACTGCAACGTTAACTTTTTGGTACTTAGGCATACCGATTGGTGGTTCCTCTTCCAAAATCTTCTTTTGGAAGCCATTATAGAGAAAATTAAAAGAAAATGGGTGTATAGAAAGGAAAGTTGCTTTCAATTAGAGGTAGATTGATGTTAATTAAATCGGTACTAAAAAATCTCCTAATTTATTATCTTTATATTTTTAAGATACTTTTAGGTGTTGCTAAAAAAAATAGGAAATATTCTCTAGAGATTTTCTTGGAATGGTTGCGACTTAGAAGATATTAAAATGTACTTAGTTGGTCGGTGAATGCTGGAACTACCAAATATTATGGGTGGATTGGGTATTAGGAATATCCAGTATAAGAATGTTACCTTAATAATGAAGTGGCTATGGCAAGTATGTAAGAATGATATGCCATTATGGAAGGAGATCATAGTCTCTAAATATAATCAACCCCTTATTTCTTGCCTAGGATTATGGAGTGCCTCCAAAAAAAGGGAGGATATAGTGTATGTAACACCCCGAGTTGAGACGACCACACGGGGCTACCTTGGAGCGCCTTCTGATTGATCGGCTGACCCCACAGATCAACACGAGTCCTTTCAGCACGCTTTGTCCTCACTCACGCGTTTCCTGAGAGAATTTCAAAAAATTTCTGAAACTTCCCAGAAGGTCACCCATCCTAAAATTGCTCCACGGCCAGCACGCTTAACTGTGGAGTTCTTAGGATGGAATCACCAAAAGGATGGTATACCATGTTGATATAAGTAGCCAAATCAATCCTTATAACACTCTCCTCAATTTGGGATATTACATTCACCCCCACTCAAAGAACGCAACGTCCTCGTTGCGCCTCAACCAATGATTGTCTCAATACAGTTCATCCCAAGAATCGTCCCGCTAGGTGACTGACTGGCTCATCCAAGTTCAGTTCACGGTCGCGGTTTCGCTCTGATACCATTTGTAACACCCCGAGTTGAGACGACCACACGGGGCTACCTTGGAGCGCCTTCTGATTGATCGGCTGACCCCACAGATCAACACGAGTCCTTTCAGCACGCTTTGTCCTCACTCACGCGCTTCCTGAGAGAATTTCAGAAAATTTCTGAAACTTCCCAGAAGGTCATCCATCCTAAAATTGCTCCACGGCCAGTACGCTTAACTGTGGAGTTCTTAGGATGGAATCACCAAAAGGATGGTATACCATGTTGATATAAGTAGCCAAATCAATCCTTATAACACTCTCCTCAATTTGGGATATTATAGTGTATGATATTGAATACGATTCTAGGTGATATGGAAAATAGGAACGTTTTTGGAATTGGGTTGAGAAGAAAAGTGGGGAATGGGAAGTCTAAGTTTTTTTTGTTTTTGGGAAGATGCTAGGTTGGATGCCAACCATTAAAAGACTCCTTTCCAAGACTCTATACCCTCGTTATGGAGAACTTAACCTTGGTGGCGGATATGGGGCAATGAACACAAGGTTTCTAGACCTAAACATTTAGGTGGAGGAGATCCTTGTTTGGGTGGGAGCCTGAATAGGTTCAGAAGCTAATGGATATTCTACGATAAGTGCATCTTAATACAGAATTAGAGGATCAACCATGTTGGGATTACAACAAGAAGGGAATTTTCTCAGTGAAATTAGCAATGCTACAGCTGACGAAACCAAAAGATGATCCAATCCAACAACCAATCTCAAGTCTTTGGATGCAAGTAATTTCCCTTCAAATAGAGATGTTTGTTTGGATGGCTAAACAGAACAAGATACAAATGAGAGAGTTTCTAGAAAAAAGAGGAATGGCTTTAGATATGGTTTGTGTTTTTTTTAATAGAGAGACAAAAAGTACAGACCACCATCTACTAAGATGTATGATAGTGGCAGAAGTCTGGTGTTGGTGGTTGCAACTATCAGGTGTTAGTTGGGTTTTCCCATAATCTATTTTTCATCTATACGATCAATAGAGGAGCCCGAGTGTAGATGCTTTTCAGTGCAAAGTCTGAAAGATTGCTTTTGATGTCCTAATTTGGTCCCTATGGAAAGAATAGAATGCTAGAAATTTTTTTGGAAAAGCTAGCTCCAATGCTTCTATTCATGACATGATTTTGATGAGATTGGGTTTGTGGCTAAGATCATGGTTTTTGTCATTTCCATAGGGAGCAGAAGATATTGTAAGAACGTCGGAGTGTTTTCTACATTTTTGTGCAAGCCGGGTACAACAAAATGAAGCATCATCTGCAATAGAGTGGGATCAATTGGCAATTGGTAGCCTAAAATAGAATATATATGTGTGGAAGCCACTGGGGAAATTTTTTGCACTCTAGTTAAGGATTCCTAAGCTAATCACAAGTTTCACACTGTTGTCAACATTTTTATTTTAAATGCCCCCATCCCTAAGGCCAGCAATGCAAATAGATTTAATATCTTTAGACTAATCAACGAATGCAATACTACTCACAAGATGATCACAACGGTAAATGTTATCAAATAGAGGCCCATTCTAAAAAGAGATTATTGGGTAGTTGTAGAGTGCATTCCTGCAAGGAAGAAGATGAAGTGATAACATCCTATTAACTAGAAAGTCATTACATACACTGAAATATGGTCGAAGAGAACAAAGAGGGCTATATGGTAATCAAATTAGAATTGGTTGAAGCCTTCATCCTTTTGAGTCAAAAGTTTGTTAAGAAAACTTTTGAATGGTTCAATCTTTTAGGTAACCTCATCGAGCTCATCATGTTTTGCATAACCATTCCAATTTACCAAATTCTCATCAACATAAGTGCAACATATTGAATTGTCCCTTCAAGAGAAATTAGACAAGGATATATATTCTCCCTTTACATATTCATCATGTACATGGAATTTTTGTTGGCCTTAACCTTAGAACAAGTCAAGGCCTCATCCAATTGTAAAAGATGAAAGTGTTTTTTCTCACCTGTTTTTTGCTGACGATATCATCCTTTTCTCCAGAGCAAATGAAAGGAATGCGACTACTATAAAAGAAGTGTTTCAAAAATCCTGTGATGATTCTAGTCAACCCATAAGCACGGAGAAATCTAAGGTTTTCTCTTCCAATGTGTCACATCAAGGGGGGAAAGACAAATTAGAGATTTAATAGGTGTTTCATTTGTTGTAGATTTGGGGAATTATTTAGGGTTACCCTACATCCCATCCTAGAGCCTCCTCGTTAAAGCTCCACAATATGATTTAGAAATCAAAGGTGAGAATAAAAAAATGAAAAGGATACAATCTATCACCAGCTAATAGACTTGTAGTTGCAAAATCAACGTTGGAATCATTTCTTGTGTACCATATGCAAATAGACATGTTTCCCAAAATGTATCCAACAAGTTGGATAAGATCATAAAAAGTTTTTTATTTATTTATTATTGTGGAGAGATGGAGAGTAAAGGAAGCTAATCCATCATGTAGCTTGGTTCACAATCACTTTACCCGAAAACAAAGGCGGCCTTGGTTTACATGGGGCAAGCTTAAACAATAAATAAAGCTCACCTATTAGGCCTTAAATGGAGAAGGATGTCCTTTAAATCCAAGCATATAAAGATAAAATACATCAAAAAATGGCTATTAGGTGATTAAAAGAAAGCCAGTCTTCTACATGGAAAATGATGTGAATCTCTAGAGTGCTACTTGGCGCAAATCAAAACCTCTTAGGCAATGCTTATCAGAGTTGTTAAGAAACTCATAACATCTTCAACCTCCTTCACAATGGGTGTTCAAATGTTATTTCTTGGTGAATAAAACATCCCAAACAATAGCTTGCAAAAGGAAATTTTTGATTGGTTGGACACCTCTCAATCGAGACAGGGTGGAATTATACATATAAGGTCAATTACCACCATCACACTTATGTCTGGAGTAGTGGGAGTGCTTTAGATATCATTTAAGGAAGTCATACTTATGTTAGGAGTAGGAGTGCTTTAGGGATCATTTATGCTCTATTTGATTTTTAAGAAGTTTTAAAGTAAATAAAGAAAAAAATAATATTTTGTATTTAGTTTACATAAATTAGTGAAATAGTAAAAGAATGATGAATAAAATATTTAAATACTAGTTATTTAATTTTCTTTAAAGAAAGTTTAAAATAAAGTATTTTGATTTTAATTTTTTTCTTTAAAATTTTATTAGAATCAAATAGAGCCTTAAGGAAATGAGTCGGAGCATTCTTTAGGAGCATAACTTGCTAGCAGAGCATCGAGCTCTAATAGATGGAATAAACCTAGCTAAAACATTAGGGATTAGAAAGATTCATATCAAGTGCGGTGCGTTGGCAGTCATCCAGCTCTTACGCTCCTGTTCACATTCTCACTTGCCCTATAGTATTATCTTGGATTGCATAAACCTATAGTGCCTCATCGACAAATCACGTTAACAGGAAAGTATACAGATAAGCTTGATGGATTCGGCTAACACATGCCACTTGATTTCGTACTTTTTTGATGTATGCCCTGATTTTGTTTATGCTTTAATGGAAGAAGGGAATTGTATCCCAAGACTTGTGAACGCTTTCGATTAATCTAAATTATCTGTTTTATCTATAAAAATAAAAATAAAAAAATTGTACTTTCAAAATTTCGAAGCGGAGTATCTTTGGAGATAACTTCGCCGTCTCTTAATTCAGAACCACCACAATTCTTACATACATGAGCAACCTAAGTACAAAGCCGACAACTCCAAAAGTGGTTAAAATCTAAGACATCAGATCCAAAGACTTCCAAAAGCTTCCTCAAGTGCGCGTTTCCTGCTAAGTTCAGGAGTCCATCCTCCAGCTCGTGCGCCTTTCTCGGCCCGTAGCCTCATCATTTCCTCATCATCAAGTTCAATTCCACCACCTAGAGGTGCCGGCTGTGGCGTCATTCCTGTCGGCCGTGGCTGCATAAACCCTCCAACAACGGCAGGAGCATACTGTCCCAGGGATGCAGAAGATGGCCCCAACTGAGAGCTCTGACTTGGCTGCTTCAGTTCATTGAAGGGAGAAAAATCAACTTGTCAACAGGAAGTGACTCCAAATCAAACCAACAGAAGATTTTAGACCATTTTCTTAGCATCCTATGAAACTCATAATTCAATCAAAGCATGTAAATTGTTCGTATAGATAAGAAAATATTCAACAATATACACCACCAACCTGGTGCCGCAGCAAACATCTCCCACTAAATATATAATTTCTTATAGCAACAATATATGTGAAGATATGAATGGCAGCGAAAGAAGCCTTTAGATCAGGGCCAAAAAATTTCTACTATAATCATAGAAAGACAATCCATGATGATGTATAACCCACCAATTTGATATCTAGTTCAGCCAAATAGGTGTTAGTCTAATACTTGAGAATGATGAGTCTAGGTGTTTTGAGTCTTGAATCTCGACGGAATTTCATGGTTGTCAGAAATAGCCTACTAGTGGCACCTAAGCTAGTAAAGACTATACGTATCTTAACATCCACGAACCACAGTATTCATATAGTGTTGCGTTTATCTTTTCAACCAAAGTTACAGCTGAAATATTTGCCCAGTGTGTGAGACATTCCATCAAGGCTATCGTAGATGTTAAGATAGTAAAGATCTTCTTTCAACTATTGCCAATGACAATGTACAGAAAATGCGCAACCCAAAAAAAATACAAAGAAAATAGTGTATTAGCAAATACACATAGGCAGATGCCATTTTACATTTCAGAGGCACTCACCACAACTACAACCAGCATCAACAAACATCTATTTTTCCCGACTCCAACTCAGATCAACTTCCTAGGCAAGGGTTTATTTCTTTCGCAATCAAAGAATCCAAAATGTAGAATAGTTGGAGGCGAGCAGATACCATACCAGTTATGAAAAATTAATAAAGTGGAGCAAAGCTGAAGAAGAATCAAATGCGAGGAAGAACTCAATCAAGTGTCATAACATCTGCCCTTAGAAATATAAAAGACATTGATATATTTACCTTCAAAGAGGATGAAGATAGACAGCCCATGGAGGGCAAATGAAAATCTCCACCTTCTCAGCCTAGGGCTCAAGGCACAAAGACACAAATCCCGATAAACACTGAGAGCTACCCATGCTCATGGAACAGGAATTTAAACTTAATAACGGGAAAATTCACTTTAAAAGAGTTCAAATCCAAGGGACCCATACTGTCTGTGGTTGATTGTCATAGATACAATGAATACCCATACCAACTTATACATCACAAAAAAGTAACAGATGAGACAAATTTTCAGAAGTCATAGGAAAGACGTTTGCTTCACTATTATAGATATCTATATGTCAGAGACTAGATAGTAGTTAACTTCTCCTTTCCAGACTATCATAGCAACTAGCAACTACTTATCACTGTCAAACAAGCAATAAAAAAAGAGTGTAATTGATATGAGAACTTTCTTGCACTTGAGAATTAGCTACTGATAAGAAAACTAACATTTGATTGATGGTCTGTTTCTAAGAGTGTTTGCCCAGCTATGAACAAAAGGCATATGAAGTTCACTAACAAAAGACAAGTAATTCAATAACAAAAGACACAGTTCAGTAACATAAGATCTCGGATAAATGCTAACAATAATAATAATAAATATAAATTAATTAATTAAAACTGACGAGAGAACTTTTGTGTTTACTTGAGGAAAAAAAGGCTGTTTTCATTAAAAAGTTTCTCAATTTTTTGGAAATTTAGAAAACATGTTCATAACATTTTTTTCCTATTTTTCTCATTGGAAAACTAGAAAATATAATTTCCCAATTTCATGAAGAAAACTAGAAAACAACATGGACTATGTTTTATAGAGTTTTCCATATAAATGTACGTCTCTATTTTCTTCATGTTTTCCAATTGAAAAAAAATATTATTATTATTATTAATATTACTATTATTAATGCTAATAATAAAATCAAAATATTAATAATAATAGAATTATTATTATGAATATTAATATTAATATTAATATTATTAGTAATAATAATGATAATAAAAAAAATATTAAAAAAACTATTATTTCCATTAATAATAATAATAATGTTAATATTTTATTACTATTACTGCCAATAACAATATTATTACCAACAATATTAATATTAACAAGAAAGTAACATTCATGATATTATTATTATTATCATTATTTATCAAATTATAATAATCATAATATTAATAACATTATTTTTATAAAAATTATTATTACTATTTTTAAGAAATAATAATAAATAACGACAAAAATAGTAATATTCTTATTAACATTAATAATAATAATAATATCATTATTAATATTATTAACAATATTAACAATAACACTATTATCATTTACATTAAAAATATAATTATTAATATTATTACTAATATTATTAACAATAATAATAATAATATCATTTACATTAAAAATTTTATTATTACTAACATTATTAACATTAAAAAATAATATAAATATTATTATTTACATAAATAATAATATTATAACTAATATTATTAACAATAATAATGATAATGATAATTTTTTAGGATAATAATAATATTATTATTAATTTTAGTATTATCATTTTTATTATTCTTATTTTTGTTAATAATTTTGATTGATCTTATTATTATCATAATTATTTTTAATATAAACATTATTATTATTATTATTGGCATGTAATACTAATAATAATGATATTGATATTATTATTATAATTATCTAATTTAGATGAACATGAACATATTTTCAAATTTCTATCTTTAAATGTGAGTTTTTTTAAATGTCCAACTACATTTTTCTAGTTTTCTATGAAAAACTGTTATATATATATATATAAAGTTGAAGATGAAAAATGGAAAACAGTTTTCCGAAAGTAAACACCCTTAGTATTCACCTAACTGGTTAAAGACATACGTAGTTCAAAGGCTATTTGATAACGTTAAATAAGATCTCTTTACTTTTAACAAATCAAATAAATCACAATATTGTAATAAATGTATCAAATATATTTTAGTTTAAGATAATAACGAAAATATAAATAGTTTGTTATTTATACATGTATTAATTATTAAAATTATTTATTTTTCATTCAATTATTATCATTCATTCCAAGAAAATAATGTCATTTTATCATATAAAGTATTATAATTAGTAATTTATAATTATCAAATAATTATTACATCTAATTTAGAATTTACTTATTAATTTTAATAAATAGGTATTTATTATTTTATTAATAACATCTATTTAAACACAAATTAATTCCAAAATTAATACTAGCCTAATTAAAAAAAATATTTCCAATGCCACAAAATACCTCCATGGGTTGAAAAATCACACATAATAAGAATTTATTCAAAGAAAAAATAAACCGGCAACTTTACCCATAACACAATTATTGCACGGTTACTCCATCTTATTGGAAATCTTAACAATTTAGATCTCACTTTGAATTTAACATAGTATGGATTAGAACATGCTATTACTCATTTTGAAAATGGGCGATTGTAGCTGGGGAAATGCAATAAGCTAAGTAACAAAAGACAATTATATCACAATTATTGAGGATGAGAAAGTCAATTTATTATATAAAAATAGAAAGTAGGCAAACATTTTGAGACACATAAAAGGAATAATAGGCAATAATTATGAGATGGAGCAAGTATTTATTTTCAATTGAGCATCTATCAAAAATTATGTTATCCACTCCGCCAAAATAATATCATTTTATTTGGTACATAGATTTTTAAATAGATAATAATACGTCAATAAGTACTATGTACTTCAACAAACTACAACTATTGTTTTAATAGATGATTATTCTCAAACTAATTTATATTCATTGTATGTGACTTCTAAAACAAGTAGAAAATTTTAATAAATTATCATTTTGCTGTCTGTTTAGTTTATTAATCATAATTGTAAATTGATCTTAAGAATAACACAATGAGATCATTGCATAAAATAAAACATCATATAGAAATCATTTACACATGCAAAATAACATTATTTTGGTATTGCAGCAAGTATACATATGAAACTTTCTTAAATCTTTTTAACCTGCTAATGTTCATACATGTAGGGAAAATCAAAAGGCATTTATGAATAGCCCATAGACGTTTGTTTCTTTAATGATATTTAGCTACACAGTAAAAGCCATGACAATTTGATGATAAATAACATTATCAATCATCAGAGAAGAATATAAATAAGAGAAATATCAACAGAAGCTTTTTTTGTTTTTAAAAAAAAGAATTTCTGATTAAAATAGGGGCATTTTTTTAATGAAAATAGAGTTTCATCATAAACAGGACATGAATCAGGTTCGCGTAGAAGACTCATTTTTCACTCCCCCCTTCACCACTCAAAAAAGAAAGAACTCTTTTTTAGTTCATTAAAAACAATAAGAAACTAGTGGCTGGCCTAAATTCAGGGCCCTTCCTAGTAGAAGCCACACAAACAGCTGGGCTAAACATGCACGTTATCCAGTACAGATCATTAGATAATGAATTAAGCATTGTCTTTAAACATTATGAGATTCTGATGATGGGATAGGTAACCAAGCATTTCAGTGCTCATGCCACACTCCCTCTCAGCTAGAATGCTACCACCTGATTTGCCAGTTTCTTCTTTGAATTTTTCTCTTTCAGGAAAATTTCCAACCTGCATCCATCCCTTTTCTCCCATATTTTTTCTTTGGATGAATGAAAAGTTACATGAGCTGAAAAAAGCACATTACGCAAATTTTAATTAATGACTGATAATAATATTACCTCCTGAGTTTCTGTCTGTCCAAGTGTTCCCTTGCTTGCAGCTAAAGCCGCTGCTAACTCTTCTGCCTGTAGAAGAGATATTAACTTACTCAGAAGACAGAAATTCCTAAGATGAAATAAATAATATTGGCCACCGGGGTAGAAGCGGATTTCAGACTAACCAAAAAGTTTCACCTAATGTTCTTTCACAATACCTTGCGAGCTCGAGCATTCATTATCTGGTCAGCATTTTCTTGTTCATACTTGGAAATCTTTGCTTCAATATTAGCAACATCAACTCCTTCAATCAGGTTGCATGCTGCGAAAGAATCCATCCCATAATAAAATCATGCCTGATATTAAGGATATAAAAGGATTATGATCAGAGAAACTCACTCATATCCTCAACTTCCTCCAGATAATCGTTGTACTCTCTCAATGATTCAAAGTCATCTTCTCTTTTATTAAATCTAGGAGGATCAAACATTTAAGGGTGAATCCAATCAATACTGTTAACAAGATAAAAAGATTTTATTTAAATTAACCTAAATGCAGAAGATACTTGAGAATTTAACAAAGAGTAGCAACTCCAACACCTACAACGTTAGCATCGTTGCAAACATTTTCCAAGAGATCAAACATCTAAATCTGTGTCATAATCCAATGGCAATCTTACCTACAGATGGAAAAGAAAATGTCATCTTTTGTACCTTCCTTTCCTAGTCTTTTACAATTGATTTCCTTACCAAGCATCAAATATTTCTCCATGGCCATTTGTATGCCATTTTGAATAAACCATTTTTAGCGGCTAATAGAAGGATTTGAATTTTGTCAGGTTCAGTTAGCTCTATTCAGAACCTCAGTGGTAATAATTGGGGGGGGGGGGGAGTTGAGGAAAGTTGTATAAAAAGCAAAGAAATTTATGTCCTTTCACAGATTACTTTTTGTCATGAATTAAATCAAAATGCTCAAAACAAATGTGAATCAAATTGACGCTCCAGCAACATCTTAATAAAGCACAATCTGAAGAAGCCATTATACCAGCATGTCACACATCATACTACTGAAAGGACACCAAAACTTCTATGATGTCAAGCATATTACTAAAAATTCTATATATTCTGATCATGGAATCCCATGATTTGACTTGATATCAAATTTTCAGCACCAAATGGATGGAAGTACAATGGCCAAAACATCATGTTTGTGATAATTATCCATTCAATAATTCTTCTTTAATATACTACCACTTGATGAATCACAGAGAAAACACCAGATGCAAATGCTTGAGAAACTAATAAAATCATACCATAACACAAATAATATTATAGAGAAAGAGAATCGTATGAGAATGCTAATAGACTCCTTAAGTCTAAACAATCCCCATCCCAGCCAAAGGCAGAAGAACATGAAGATGCAGATAAATAATACTTAGTACTGCATGCACTTTCTAGAAAAACGTCAATACTGGTAGACTGCACCTTTAACAGTTTAAACTTGAAAGCACGCTTCCCAAAGAAAAAACAAGACAACTTTGAAATATTTATCTGAAATTTTCTTCATGAAATTAAATTGACTCTACTTTTAAATACTGAGTCTGACATGGACTATTTCACTATCTTAGCTTAGAAATAGAAATATCAACTAAAGGCTTTCAGAGCTTTAAAACAGGGGAAAATAAGTGAATGGTAAAAAGGATAGCCCTCAGGATCTGACTTCACAAGATATAGCAGTTATCAAGCATCAAAACATCTCACCAACAAAGTACATATATATATATATATATATAGAAAAATAAATAGCATGACCATGTATAGTCTGCATGTCCCAGAGGAATGTTCAAGTACAACCAACTGATATTTTCACTCATACAATAAGAGGGTGGCCTGCACCACAACAATACAATAAAATATCAATCCAATATTGCATATCAGTAGATATTCTACAGATTTTGGGTCAGCCGATATACAACACACCAGAAACGTCACAGATTTATCACCAATATCAACGATAATTTCTGATAAATTTAATTTATTATAAATTTGTATAAAAGTACCATAATAATAATAATTTAATATCAACACCTTTAATTAATATTATAGACCACTAGTTTATTTAAGTCTTTTATTTAAATGATCCATAAATAAGAATTAGAAACATATTGCAAAAAATAAAGATAAAATTCACGCCTGCATCATATTATTTATCATCCGCGACACTCTAATAACACGACACCACAACTGTGGAAGCAATTGCGACCGTGAACGAGGTGTGGTTTTTTCGCATGACCTTAACAAATCATGACATACAATAAATCACAGTTGTACATATCCCGGAGCTCTAGCAGCAAACTTAAGATAGCAATTTAAAAGAAAATGAAATGAAAATCAATATAAAATAAATAAAAGTTAACTAAACTAAACTTGCATGAACAAAAGCATAGTAGGAAATTAAGAGAGAGAAAGGAGGTAGACATTTTGATTGGCTTGCAAACTTTGGTCAGCAAATGTATATTCGTATACTAAAGGGACAAGCAAAAAGAACAGGCATCAGAACCACAGAGAGAAGATTTACATGTTGCCCATTCTCCTGCGTATCGCCATCTCTTTGGCAAACGAATTAGTACCAGAGGCAGCCACCATTACTGCTTTTGTTTTACTGCTTTGATGCCAATTCAAACCTGCACACGGTCATTTATCAGTGAAACCAAGTAGGTTTATAGTAAATAGCACCTTTTAAAAGACCTTTTCTGCTTCACTTTTTGAGCCGGTACATCAAGATTGGAGCCAGTTAAAATAATGAGACATATCAAGCCCCAAAAGGCCATAGAACCTTTCAGTTCTCTACTTAGGCTCTGATGATTGGAAAAAAAAAGCAGCTACATGTATATTCATCAATATAGAAAGCAAAAATACAGCATATGCTGGCACCAAAATAGATCACCAAACTCAACATCATGTCACTCAACTAAAGGAACCCCAGACAGTAAAATTCAATATCTTTAATGCATAGAATAAAGGAGTGAAAGAGGTAACATCTACTGCTGATGCTTGACACCAACAATAATTATACCTATGAATCTGATTACAGATTTTAGTACATTATGTTCATTAAGTTGAAAACTTTACCGCCTTATGATGGCAATCAAGCCCTTCTTGACTGTCTAAATACGATAGCATCATTTGAATCTAGAATAGGAAAATAAATTATGAAAATATGCTCTCATCAGATGTTATGAGGTCGATATATGAAAACTTTCAATGGTTGTACCACTCCACTCCACCCTGGATCCTACCCCTAGTTTTGTCAAATTCTTCTTTGAATTGTCTCTGCTTCACACTATGGACAGAAAGTAGAACTTTTTTAAGCAAGCTAGATTCAATAACGATTGAAGAGAAATATCACACAAAGATCAATTCACCATAGCACAACGTTTGAAACAGGAGTAAACCAATAATGCTTGCCATTGTCAGGCAATGTAATCTAGCAAGCCAAGGACGGAGCCAATGTAGAGCACCTGGGGTCACCTGACCCCATGTGATTTTTGTATATATATTATATGCAGGTATGTTATAATAGAAAAGTTAATGTGCTCCAGTGGTTGGACCCCCTCTGCTTCATTGACTACCTCTATGGACTTAGGTTTGAGCTCCCACATCAGCTTGAAACACATATTTATTTTGAAAACTTCTCTATTCCCAACAATTGAAACGCATCACTTTGTTTAATTTTATCCACCCCTCTTTTTTTCAACGAAAACAAATGCCTTCAGACTGTCATTCTTCTTCGAACAAGGACTCAACAGATTCAAGAGACTTCAAGCATGTTTTCTCCATGCCTCTCCCTCCAACTTCTTCTATGTCTCTATTAGCGCCGGTCGATCCTTGATGGGAATTTTAGTCTGACCAACTCTGACCACCCAACCACTGCCCATCCAATTTGTAAGTTTTATTTATTTTTAGAATTAGTTCATATATTTATTTTCCGTTGTTTTATTTGAATTTTGAATTAGGGTTTGTCTATTCTTCTATTTATAATTTGAATGTATATTAATTCTTGCTTCTTTGTTGGTTGGGTGATTCTTATGAAGTAATTTTGATTTAGCATTTAGGATTTTGTTTATTGTGAAATCTTATAGGCGTGATGATTTTGTATTATGTTTTTGATTCTTCTGAAGCTTCTATGCTTGTTGTCTAATGATTTTGTGTTCTCTCTTCTATTTATTTTCGTTTGTTTTCCTTTGACTGTTTGCGGTATGTTTGGACTTTGAAGTGATTATGTATGCTGCTGACTGTAATTGAATAATTAATATTCATTAATTATTATCTTATTATAAGACAAAATTATTTTTTGGGACCCCGTAGATTTTATATATATATATATATATAAATTGCATGCTGCTAATTATTTTCACCATTTAGGTGCTACGAGAAAAAAATTTAAAATTACCTAACTCTATGACTGAAAAGACCTACAAACCCACTAACACCATCTTCAAACTGCAGTAGATGTCCTGAGACACTTCCAACTCCATGCAAAATGGAGGTGTCTATTTGGGCAGCAACAAATTAAATACTTAGGGCACATCATTTCTGCTCAAGTGGTGAGTACTAATCCTAGCAGGACTGAAGCAATGGATAACTGGCCTAAACCTAAGACATTGATTGCCCTACGAGGCTACGAGGATTCATAGGTCTAACCGGTTATTATAGAAAGTTTGCACGATGCGGCAACAGCATCAGTTAGCCTCTCACAAGCATGTTGAAAAAGACCAGTGTCGATAGTTACAAGCAACCTATCACCAGATCAACACCTTAAGCAAAATGCCCAAAGAGAAACCAAAAAACTATAAACTGGTATACACATTGGACTTTTGGGATCCACTAGAGCACCTTCCTAGATCGTCGATAGAAAACTTAAAGACTAGATTAGAAAAACTATTTGAAACATAAAATAATAGAGAATACGTAAATTTTATCAAAAATCACTTACACAATTAGGGTTTACAACCCCAAAACGTTAAATCAATCAATTTTATAGAATTGATGCAAACGATAAGTTAAAAACTCAATTTAATTGATTTTAAAACAAACTGAAGGTGTTAAAATAAAAATAAGGTAATTTCAAATAATTCTATAAAATTAATTTCAAAAAAACAACTATATAAATGACAATTTCCATAATTTCAATTGGAAGTTAGGGTTTTAGGCCCAAAAATACAATTCGGTGAAATTTTATTAATTTATTTAAATAGAATGTTTATAAATGCAATTAGACCTATTTTATAACATATTGTATACTCAATTGATTAAAAATAATAAATAAAATACCCAATTTAACATAACTAGGGTTTTTAAGCTCGGACTGCAAATCCAGTCAAATTTTACCAAAATATTTAAATTGACAATTCGGAAATGAAATTAAACATATTCCATTACAAATTGTATAATCAATTAAAAAAATAACTCAATTGCACAATCCAATTTAAATCCGCAAGGATTTTGACCTCAAAATCAAATTCCGATTAATTTTGCACAAATTTCGTAAATTGAAAATTTCAACATGAAACTAAGTACATTTCAAATTATAATCCATAATCAAACTATCCAAAATATATTAATCGAACGAATCCGAGATATACGAACATAACCGGGTCAAAAATCCCAAATTTCAGAAATCAACATATACCACACAATTAGCCCATCCAATTCAATCATACAATACATATATACTCAATTAAACAACTAATTTAGCTTAATTAAAGCTAATTCAAAATTAATCAAAAGTTAGGGTTTTGGGAAAATATACCAAACAAATTCAGCTAAAACGGTGCGGGTTAAGGGCGGTGGAGCTTCTTCGGTGGGATAAGACCACTCGCCGGTGGCAGAGCGACGCTGGAGGTGGCCAGACGGTGGCGCGCCGCTGCTGTCTTCGTGCGCTGCTAGCTGCGCCGCCGCTGATGCTGACGTGCTGCCGTCGATGACGACAAGCGGACGAGCTGTAGGCTGTGGTGGAGTGGTCGAGCGGCGGCGAGGTGGTGTGGTGGTGGTGCTGTGGTCGACGAACCAGAGGAGGAAGGGAGTAGGGGAACTCGGGCAATTCGGGCATCACAGACACAGAAAAGAAAATGAGGAGGGTGGGGCAATCGTGGCATATTTTTTTTATTAAATACGAAAATATGGGTTATATTAATAATATAATTTTAATTAGATTAAATTTAGCCGAAAAATTATGTAAGCAGCTTTTTAAAAACAAATAAAACACTTATCAAATAAAATATTTTATTTAAAATTGATCGAAACACTTATTAAAATAAAAATATAATTTAAATTAAATAACCTAATTAAAATAAAATTAAATGTTAAAACTCATAAATCAACACTAATATTTATAAAAATTAGGTTTTTAATAAGTAGGACGTTACACTACGTACGATGCCCCCCAGACCCCGGCTAGCCGACCAGTCAACAAGACCCCGCCCAAAGTTATTCAAAATGCGGCTTAACTAATTATTATTTTTATTATGATATTTATTAAAATAATTCTTAGAATAATAATGGTTATTTATTAAGTTTAAGGAAATTAAATTTGAAAAATACAAGATTTTACAATAATTATATAAATAACGATAATAATATTAGGCTCAAAAAGATCTAATAACCAGAGGTACAACGCCCCCTAGACCCCCATTACATTGATCAAGCAGTGAGACCCCATCATATAGGTCATTCAAAGAGCGATTTGATTGATTATTATTTTTATTATAATTTTTATTATTTTAATTATCATAGTTATGTTATAATAATATTAACAATGACTATAATGTTAATTATAAATCTTGTTATATATTATATTATTAGTATTTCATATAAAAATTGGTAATTATGATAATAAGAGAAGTATCTTATGTATAAGAGGAATGAATGTATTGTGCCAAGGGATATAACAATAGTTGAAATATTTATCTTCCTTATATACTAATACCAATAGATAAATGAGTGGGTATTAGTTTGTTGGTATAATACTACTAATACCCATAGATATAAAAAGTAGGTAGAAGATCTATTGCCATAACATACTATTACCAACAGATAAAAAAAATTGTAGGGAAAGCTTTCTTCATTTCCTACAAAAATATATCTGTTGGTATTAGTAAATTTTTCCAACAGAAAAAGAAAATTTGTAACTAAATTTTTATTAGCACAAGTCACATATTTTGTAGTACTTGAAAATGCTGCTCCATCTCAGGATGAGCAACCACGACTTTTAGTTAAACCAAACACTAAACTAAATTAAATTACCTCGTTTCAGAATAAAATGGTAAAGCTTAGGTTCCAAAGGTCTCAAAGTACAAGATATTCTGATACGGCCTCAACCTCATCTACTCTAGACTTAGGCAAAGTATCAAACGTCCTGCCTGTAATCAACCTTCTATATGACCAACACAAAAATTCCATTTCTGACCTTCAAAATACATATTTTCAAACAGCAAAATATAATACACGAATTCCTCACTCTATTTATGCAAGATAAGACTAACCCAAAAATGATGAGGCCCAAAGAAATCTAGAACCTCCACACCATTCTGTACAAACTTCAAAACCCCTCAAGAAGTAGTTTCTCCTCCTGAGTCACCTACCTTTTCAAAAACTACTGAAAACCTTATAAATGTTCTTGAGAAAGATTTTGAAATTAACAAGAAATTATTTCAACAAGATTTTTAGACCTCACATAATTCGGAAAAGCGCACATGGTTTTTTAAACATTTCTTTAACTAACGTCAACAAATTCAAGCAGAATTTTATGTCTTTCTACAAAATAAAAAAAAAAGTTAAAATTATTTTCTTCCACTGGTTTGAGATGTAAACACAACAAAATAATATTGTTTTCCCCTTCCAAAAAAATAATCCTATTACAACTCAAAAGAAAACCAAATTATAGCATACTAACAAATGAACAGTCGAATTTGATCATCTTCCTTTACAAAACATCAATCTCACTTATGGTGAGAATTCACTAGAATTAAACCTGCTTAGGATGCTTAAAGAAGAAGAAAATGAAAATGTAAAAAACATTCTTCTTCAAAATATTTACATCAATATTCACTTAAACACAATCGTTTCACAATTGACAAAATTAGACAAACAAATTCAAAAAAACTATTATCCTTGTGTTCTAAGTTACTTTTGTTTCTTAGGATATAGAAAGCAAGAAATTGCTTGTCTTCAAACCATTTCAGGTTTCAAAGGCCGGTCAAAAAAATATTCAAGCTGGAAGAATAGAATTCCTCTGAGCTATCAAAAACCATCTTAGTAAGATTTTACCTGCATCTTCTTCAAACCATGTTCAAGTCCCTGACACCCCTGACCTAAACACAAACTCACAAATCAACACTCTAGGAGCATCAAAATCACCCCAATAAACAGATGATAAAGAGACTGAAGAACCAATCTTCTCACACATCTATGATAGGAATGCATATTCCTCTTTGAGGAATATCATTCCTAGAAAAACTCTACCCTTGACCTTAGCCTTGAGGTTAGACAAAACAAAATGGTCCAACCAAATTATAAAGTCTCGTCCCTCTATGAATGGATCATAGATGGCATGTCAGAATATCATATTTTGAACCTTCTCCAACAAATGACCATGGCAGCTGATGCCTACAAAACCCAAAATGGTACCTCTAATAAGGCCATAGTAGAACTCATCATTATAAGATTCTATAGCCAACTCAAAGGCTAGTGGGATTTCCATCTCACCCTTGAAGATCAAAGCTCTATTCTTGATGCTGTTAAAATAGATAAAGACAAAAGAATCATGTTTGAGAATAATGATGTATGTTCCGATGTTGTTTCCTCTTTGATCCTCTCTATTTCTCTACACTTTATTGGTGATCATTCGCATCTCAAAGATAAAAATGTCAAACTTCTTTCAAACCTTCATTGTAAACATCTCAGTGACTTTCAGTGGTATAAAAACACCTTCCTTACTAGAGTTATGCTTCATGATGACTCAAACCAACCATTCTAGAAGGAAAAGTTCCTTATTGGTCTTCCACCACTCATTTGTAAAAGAGTTAGAAACAAAATAAAATAAGAAAAGAATCAGAAATAAAATCAAAGAAGCCTATGGTAACCAGATCCCTTATAATTGGTTTACCTATAGAAAACTCATTAGCCTTACCCAAAAAGAAGGTCTTAGAAGCTGTCAAGGCTTAAAACTTCAAAAACATTTAAAATTGGAAATGAAAAAAACCAAAAAAGAACCTGGTTCTTTTTTCATCAATTTGACATTCTCAGTACCTCAAACAAACCAAAAACTTACAATGGTTCCTACAGACCAACATATTGCCATAAAAAAAAATCAAAGAAACAATTGTCTGCTTCACCAATGCAGCAACAATTACCTTATTATAAATTACAATCTCATGGGAAACAACCCCAAACCACTTTCTGAAGACCGCCTACTAAGGATGTCACATACAAAAAGTATAGCAGGAAAGGTCATATCTCAATATATTGTTGATTAAACAAACAAATTCAAAAATTGAATCTCGATGAGGAAACATTAGGAAATATTCAAAACCTCCTTATTGAATCCTCAAAAAATGAGTCCCAAGATGAGGACCTTTTTGAATCAGGTCTTCAGATTGATGAACTTGCATCATCTTTCTCCTTTAGAACTGACTGTGGGGATGAAGAATTCACAAAATAATTCAATGTCCTCACCAAAGAACAAAAGCTTATGCTCAAGATAATCCAACACATTACTAATCCCTTAAAAAAAAGAGTATCTTCAGAAACTTCTCAAGTCTCTTGAGAATGAAGACTCAAAGCCATCTTCATCAAAACTTCCAGCAATACCTGCAAACACATTTCACCTAACCTATGTTCTAAAGCAATAAAATAAATCAAAACATTATATTCCTACAAATTTTGAACTTCAAAATAAAATAAAAGAAGTTAAAAAGGAATTAAAACAACTCCAACAACAACAAGAACATGATAGCAATATTATTCAAATTCTTCTTTTAAAAACCATGGAAGAATCTTCTCCCATCCATAGTGAAAAAGATGATTTCGAAGATCAATATTTTCAACATTTACCAACCCCTTCAGATTTCCTTAATGTTCTAAAGGAAATAACACCCCAAAAATATGCCATTAACATTACCCTCAAAATCTCTAAAGATTTCTAGATCAACACTATTGCCCTCGTCGACACGGGTGATGATCTAAATTGCATCAAAGATGGAATTATTCCAAAATGATTCCTCTCCCCAACCTCTGAGAAACTCTTTGTAGCTAACAGTTCCAGACTCAACATAAAAAAATGCGAAGATTATGTTCTTTGCAATAATCTCCAAATTAAATCTACTTATCTTATAACCCTAGACATCAGCCACATCATAATTCTAGGAACTCCCTTCGTATGCTTGATTACTCCATATCAGGTTGACTTGGAAGGAATCTCTTTCAAAGCAAAGAAAAAAATAAATCCACTCTCTTTTTTTGAAATACCTAGAACTAGAAATTTTAACCTCCTTAAAGCAATCTCAGTCTACCATAACCATATAAATCTCTTGATTTGAGGCAAGGAGACTCATCTTTGTTTTCTCAAACAACATGTTACCCTTGAAAAAATTCAAAACTAATTTGAATCCAAACTTGTTAAAATAAATATCCTTGATCTACAAAACCAAATTGATCAAGAAGTCAGTTCAGATCTACCAAGTTCTCTCTAGTGAAGAACACATTATCAATTTGCCATACGAGGACTCTTTTCTTGAGGAAAATATCCCTACAAAAGCCAGACCATTCAAATGAATTTTGACCTAGAAAGACATTGTCGGTTTGAGATTAGTGACCTAGAAAAAAAATTAATATCAAAGTCTCGGTCTCCTTGATCTTGTGCTACTTTTTATGTCAACAAACAATATGAGATAGAAGGAAGAACCCTTCGTCTAGTCATAAATTATAAACCCTTACACTCCGCTTTAAAATGGATTAGATATCCAATTCCTAACAAAAAAGATCTTCTCTAGAAACTTTATTCGACACTAATCTTTTCAAAATTTGATTTAAAATCACTATTTTAGCAAATTCAAGTTTCCCTAAAAGATCGTTAAAAAATACATTCATTTTTCCATATGGTCAATATTAGTGGAATGTAATGCCATTTGGACTTAAAAATGCTCCTTCTGAATGTCAAATAGTTTTGAATGATATTTTTAATCCTTATTCAAAAGTTTGCATTGTTTACATAGATGATGTTATCATTTTCTCTTATTCCATAGACCAGCATTTAAAATATCTTAGGACATTTCTTTCTGTCATAAGAAGAAGTGGTCTAGTTGTCTCTAAGTCAAAAAAATTCCTTGTACCAAACACACATTAGGTTATTAGGTCATTACATCTCCCAAGGAGCCATCACTCCAATTAAAAGGTCTCTAGAGTTTGCATCTAAGTTTCCTGATAGGATCTTAGACAAAAAGCAATTATAGGGATTTTTAGAAAGTCTAAATTATGTCCTAGATTTCTATCCAAATGTAAATCAGATAGCAAAAACCTTCATGAGCGCCTTAAAAATAATCCCACTCCATAGACTCAAAACCATATTGATGTCGGTAAACTCATAGAAAATTAGGTTCAGCATATTTCTTGTCTCCATCTTGTTGATCTATCTCTT
Source organism: Tamarix austromongolica (assembly GCA_039764185.1). Classification (NCBI taxonomy): domain Eukaryota; kingdom Viridiplantae; phylum Streptophyta; class Magnoliopsida; order Caryophyllales; family Tamaricaceae; genus Tamarix; species Tamarix austromongolica. The sequence continues at coordinate 102,254,605 of CM077819.1, read as the reverse complement.
CCTAAAATTGCCAAAATCGATGCCTCTAACATTGGGTAAGTTGGTATTCTTAAACAAATCCAAAACTAATAGGAAAAGATAATTCAATTTACTTTTGTGCACTAGAATATTACACAAAATAATTATTCTACTATCAAGAAGGAAATTCTTTTGATCGTCCTATGCATACAAAAATTCCAATATGATCTTCTCAATTAAAAATTCCTTCTTATAATAGATTGTAAATCTGCAACAGAAGTCCTACAAAAGGATGTCTAGAATATAGCCTCGAAACAAATATTTGCTAGATGGAAGGCTATCCTTTTAGTCTTTGATTTCTACATTGAGTTCATCAGAGGAGAATCCAACTCTATTTCAAATTTTCTAACTAGAGAATTTCTCTAAGTAAAACTGGAGCATGAATCCTAAAAAGAAGGATAAGAAACTTATTCCAAAACCCTAATCTCAAAACCCAATCAAATCCTTGTATGAAGCAACAATCGAAGATGAGAATGAAGCTTCTTCCTCTCAAACACCCCATCACACCAAACAAGATGAAATACAAAACTAGATAGGCACATTATCAAAATCCCTTGAAGCTTTCATAGCACTTCAGCAGCTGATGCAGAGCAATCTATCTCCTGAGAAAGATATAATTTCTTTTCCAGTTTAAAAAAATGAGGAGGGTTATTTCTCTAAAAAAACCCTTCTCTAAATATTTTAAAAATCAAAGAGGGTTCTTCCTAAAAAAAAACCTTCTCAAAAATTGATTTCAAAATTATCTTTGACAAATTTGGCTATTTTACCAAATCCTTCTTCAAAACAAGTTGTTCAAAAACAAAAAGATTTTTAAAAATCTTTGGACTATTTTACAAAACCCCATTTTCAAAATATTACTAATTGTGAAGAAGGATTTTATTGCCTTGATTATTTTCTACCTTTATAAAAATTATTTTCTGGATGGTTTTTGAAACCATGGGATCTTCATACGCCAAAGCCATACTACATGGCAATCCTTGAATAAATTGGCTCAACCTCTTTCAAACACTTCATCCATCATGATTCCCACAATGAACTAGCCTACTAGACCTACAAAATCTATAAGATTCTTCTCCCCTCAAATTGGGGCAAAGTCCTTGAAATCCCCAAATGGCTCCCTGACTCCTACAAAATATCCCTGAACTCTACCTTAACGTATAATTACTAGGACTATTGGTAGGCTTGGTAAAACACCTTCATCACCTAAAATGGCTAAAAGGGTCATTCCTAGCTCATATTTTTCCAAAACTTCTTGCAAATTGATGTGCCAATCTGGTTCATCAAATGGTGGAAATATTTTAGATTGTCCCCTATTACCCTACCTTCTTAGTTATCTAAATCCTTAGATACCTTCAAAACTCTTTTTTGCTCCTCTCAATAAGAAAGACGATTACCACCTATCTTTTATTTCTATTCTAAGTTTTTAAGTCCTTGGGTATTTTCCTATATAGTTAAACAACATAACCTCGATGTTATTCCCACACTTGTTCGCTGAATCAAAATTAAATGGTGAAATAAGTTTCAAGCATTTGAAAAAAATCTCAAAACAATTCATCCAAACTTGGGCAAAACCCAAAAACCTGTCAATCTAATCTGCCAAATTCCTATGTGTCTTTGACAAACCCATTTTCTAGCTCAAAAATCCATTACAGCAGTACGACTTGCTGTAGCAAAAATTGAGGAAGAATATATCTCTATCCTCAACCAAAATCTTTCGCAAAACAAAACTCCATCTCCATCATGTTCCCCTGATTATGGTGATAAGAATGAAGATGACTACTATGGAATACTCCCTAGTATTTTATAATTCTTGATACAAGTATTATATAGTAGAACAAGATAAAAGGCGACCCCACAAGCACGTATTAGTCAAAAAAGAAAAGGCAGTTACTGTAGCAATAATCACTATAGCAATTATTGTAGTTGCCGAAAGTAAAAGATAAAGTACAAAAGAATCTTTTGAATTTTTGGACAAGAGGAGACTACGAATTTGTTTTCAGTGGATTTACCTTACCTTACTTTTTAAAAGATGTAATAATTTTGTTTATGCAATATTTTCAAAAGTTGTAATAATTAAGTCTGCACGAGTAACAAATCCTCGGCTTATATATATATGACTTAGTTCTTATAATTGGGCATCGTGTAATTTTCCTTCACTTCAAAATTATCTAATTATAATTCTCTTTAGCATAAAAACATTGTAAGGTTCATGTGCTAAACAATACTTACAATGATCTCTTGTATCATTTTAAATCAAATGAATAAAATTTATTAGTTATATTAACTCATATATATATATATATATATATATATATATATATATATAGAGAGAGAGAGAGAGAGAGGGAGGGAGGGAGGCACATGTTGCAATTTATCTTCGTTATGTGAGCCTAAGACAGGGTTGGTGGCGGCACTTAAGATAAGTGTATTGCCTTTAAACAGAAATTAAATCAATTAATGACCAAGTATATCGCACAAAAGTTCAAGAAATGAACCAAATATTAATGATTCCAATAAGCAAATATGAGCATATATGAAAGAAGATACACGAAAAGAAATAACTAAAAAAAAATATATACAATACACATATAATTCAACCCACTATGACAAAACTCCTAAAGAAATATGGGCAAGTATATGATCAGCAAACAATACAATATATATATATATATATATATATATATATATATATATAGATAGATAGAGAGAGAGAGAGAGAGAGAGAGATTATATGCATGTATATAATTTATGCAAAATATACCTTTACTCAAAATGTTACCTAAAAATGAATCCAATAATCACATGTAGCACTACAATCGACCACAAAAGTATTTTAATTATATCATGTGCATTACAATTGACAAATCATATCAAGTAGCACTGGATTAATTATAGTGTCATGATAAGGCCTCTCAAGACAAAAACTGTTATACAAATACATAATGCAACCATTTACTTAGTTATATATCAACAATAGGAAGATATGATTTGGTATTATGTAATAAACATAAAGCACAACTCATGCATGTAGATCAAGAACTAATGTATGAAAATAATTCCAACATTTGATGTTAGTATATATATACTTACTAGTATGTTATAACTCAATAATGGTCAAATAACACCTGAATACATGTTAATGAAATGAATTCAACATACTAAATTACACTTTTGACTATAGATGGTTCCCATACCTTTTCAATTATTGACGGTGTCCATTTTCATGAGACGTTTGTGTTTTTGATAAATAAATAAGATTATATTAATAAAGGTATTGCTAAAAAGTATCATTATGAACCTATACCCTCACCTTTCAGGGAGGGTATGATATAATCCACCAATCGCTTTTTAAGTAATATCCTTATATAGTAAAGAGTAATATCAATTCTATGACAATAAACCAATTAATAATTTTAAGGCACAAAGATACCCCTGTTTATTAAAAGCAAACACTATCACATCTATATAGAATCTTCTTTTTCCTACCCTTTCAAGCCCAACAAACCTTTCACCCCACCTACTAATTTCATTCCCACAATATTCGGAGCCACTATATCAATACCAATGCCCCTCATTATCTGAAGGGTAGATGGAGCCAATTATATCACCCATAAACTACATGCATCTTCGTGTCTCTAAACTGATCCTATAAACCCTCCTTACCTTATACCAGCACTAATACTAACAAGGACTAACAAAGCGTATATTAGGCAGTTGAATCACACCTTCGAGTTCCCATGCCATAATTGAATTCAGGCCTATATTGCTTAACTATCTCGGCTAAAATTTTTAAGAACCCACATCATCTACAGGAGCATATCATCATCAGTTATCATATATCAACATCTATTGTAACACTCCCAAAATTCACTATTGAAAATTTTCGTTTTATTTAAAACAAATAGCGGAAGCAAAATATAAAATGGTGAGTTTCGGGGATATTACCGCCACACTTAGTACCAGACTGGTTCACTTATACTGTTCCAGTACCAAGTGCTAAGGCTAAAGGAATGAGATACACTTTGCTAGATTTCCACAACATGTTTAAATCGGAGTAGAGCAATACACTTTACAAAATTAGAATCCACCAGTGGTGGTTACAAAAACAAGGAATACATTAAAACCACAAATTTAAAGCAAAGGGAGAACCCTAAAATCCGAATGATTCCTTACTCTCTTTCCCGTTGTCCACTTGAGTAGCACCTGAAAAGACCTGCAAGGGACACTGCCCATTGAATAGGCAATGGCCCCACGAATGGAACCCTTTAGTACTATGGCACTGAGTAACCCTTTAAAGTCACACTTAAAAGCAGGCTCGTAATGTCACACATGATACAAAACTACATGCATATATAACAAGATGTGTATATAAAACATTCACATGATTAACAATCACATCAGATATGAATAGGTAGTTATGAACAATCGATACTTTCGGGCCTTACGCCATGTCATAGTGCAAAATCAATACATTCAGGCCTTAAGCCATTAGTCAGTCATTATTCATTCAATCTCATATTTTATATCCATGTGAGTGCGAGAACCCCACTATTATAGCCAGTGGATCGGTCACTTATAAGGCAGAACGCATCTAACCACTATTATATGTTGGTGGATTGGTCTCTAGGGCAAAACGCTCCTGGCCACTATTATTCGCCGGTGAACCGGTCTGGCCCCGACTCACATGGTGTTCCACTGTAAGTGATTAGTATTTTTCCATAACTTTATTCACATACATAACTGGTTTTATTGAGCTCGGGACCCCCACTATTTTTGCTGGTGGATCGGAATATATATCAACATCATCCAAGGCAACACGCTCCTGGCCACTATTATATCCGGTGGATTGGTACTCATAATCACTTGCCAGAGAAACACGCTCCTAGGCCACTATTATATCCGGTAGATCGGTACTCATAATCACTTGCCAGGGCAACACGCTCCTGGGCCACTATTGTAACTGGTGGATCGGTAATCAATATCATAATTCAACTTGGCGCGGCTCATAATCTTTCACTTTCATGATTAGTATTTTTCCTTTCTTTAATCAGCACAACAAATCCAATTATTTGCCTCGAATGGGAGATCAAGAACCCGGGACACAAAGGTACACCGTTCGTACCGGTGAATACAAGCTACTCAGTACCCTTCAACCAAGAACCCAAGGACGCAAATGTACCCTGGTCATACTGGTGCATAAAGCTACTCAGTACCCTTCAACCAAGAACCCAAGGACGCAAAGGTACCCTGGTCGTACGGGTGCATAACGCTACTCAATACCCTAACGACAAGGTCACCTAATCCATAAGTATGCATACCCCCTAACTAGGTCCATAGAGCTAGATAGAGTAAGATATAGGGCCTGGATGGAGCACAAAGGCACACCAGCAAATACCAGAATAATCGTGGACTAAACCACGTCTTTAGGGTAGTGACCCCTAAAGAGTCACCATTCCCGATCTCGAGGTCTTTCACTTTAAGTATTAGTGTCTTAATTAAAGTGATCACGAAAAGCACAATAATCAGATACTTATTCACTTTCAATCGTTCCGATATCATTAGTCGTTTCTTATTTAGGCGGTTATCCAAGATGACACAGAGAAATCATTAAGGCCATCATAATCTTATATCATTCCGAATTAGGATTCGTTCTCATAATACTTACTAATTATCAAATACTCTTACCTTACTAATCGGAGTTATTTGTGTCATATTATAAAATTCCACAATCACAACTGCATGTTAGGTACAAATTAGTCATTTACCCCTTACTTATATAATTGCTAAGTCATCCCTTCCTTACTTGACAAATTACCATATTACCCTTAAGGTTGCATAATTATCAAATTACCCCTTGCTCGGTTTATATTACTAAGTTATCTCCCACACTTTTTAGATCACCATTCACCCTTCATAATTGTTAACCTTAACATATTCCCCTTTTTAGTTGGTTAGATTACCAAATTTCCCTTCTCCTTTGTTATAATTACTAAATTGCCCTTGAGTTGGATAAATTACCAAATTACCCTCCTTCATTATCATGCTTACTATTTTGCCCCTTTAGTTGGTTAAATAATTACCAATTTACCCTTTAGTTGGTTAAATTACCGAATTGCCCTTCTCCTTTATCATAATTACCATTTTACCCCTCTCAATTATTATAATTGCCATTTTATCCTTTTCAATTATTATAAATCCCAAATTACCTTTTTTTATATTTACAATTATTAATTCACCCTTCTTCCTAATTATAATTACCAATGTACCCTTCTCCATATTTATAATTATTAATTCACCCTTCTCCATATTTATAATTGTTAATTTACCCTTCTCCATTCTTATAATTACTATATTGCCCTTCTCCATTATTAAGATTACCATAATGCCCCTTTATTGATTAATTTATCAAATTACCCTTCTCTATTATCATAATTATCCAATTACCCTTTTATAATCATAATCTAATTACCAATTTATCCTTCATTGTTATCACAATTACCAAGTTACCCCTTACTCCCAAATTTGCCATAAATGTCCTTTTAATTTACAAAGTTACCCTTTAATCCCTTACTTCCAAATTACCATAATATCCTTTTATTTACAAAATTACCACAATACCCTTTTACTTATAAAAATTACCATAACACCCTTTTACTTTACAAATTACTATTTTCCCCTTTTACATCCAAAATTACCATTTTATCTTTCCTTACACAATTACCATTTTGCCCTTCTTTTCCAAAATTACCATATTACCCTTTACTCCCAAAATTACCATAATACCCCTTTACTTATAAAATTTACATTTTGCCATTTGCTTATAAATTTACCATATTACCCTTTTTACTCCCAAAATTACCACTTTACCCTTTACTCCCCCAAATTATCACTTTACCCTTTACTCCCAAAATTACCATAATACCCATTTACTTATAAAGTTAACATTTTTCCATTTGCTTATAAAATTACCACATTGCCCTTTTGCCTTCAAAATTAACACTTTACCCCCTTTATTACACCACTTCTATTAAATTAATATTACCACATGGAATAATAATATTAATACTCCATTAACCACACCCAACTCCACCAACCATTATATTTTAATATAATACTTATTATCACCCACATATATTAGGCCATAATCTAGCACAAGGAATATTACTAAAATGCTCGTAGGGCTCATAATAATATTATTCATGCATAAATGGTCACAATAACATAAAATAACAAGGATAAATACTTAATGCTTCTATTAATAGCTAAACTCTTTCCTTAAGCAACATTTTCACACATAGCACATAAAGGGCATACTTTTCTTTTTATTAAACAATACAAGCCAACATATAAATTATACTAGCAACCATATATCAAACATAATAACATATTAAAAATCTTAATGTGTAACATACGTTTATCCATGCGTTTAAGTGGGGTTTAACGATTACCTTAATTCCAGCAAAAATCGAATCTTACCGGTATCCTGGTTAAAGATTCAAGCTTTGATTAGAAAAACCAATACCTAAAAATAATATCAATATTTATTAGAAATAAGAAAATCAAGATATAAGACTTTATAAATTTTACTTAAGGAAATAATTAATTTAAATATTATCATACCTTAAGGTTTTTAATAAAAATGGCCAGATAATGCAGGAACACATGCTGCATATGCAGCACGAGCTGCATGCAAAAATAAAAGGAGGAAAGGCTCGAAGAGGGGGTGATGGAAGGTAAAATGGCTATTTTTGGGTTGGGGTCTTTAGGCTAGAAAAGAAAATAGATGGGGAAGGTTTCAAGGCAAGGGAATGGTGCAGGAGTGAAGAGGGGGTAAAGGTGGATGCTAGGGATGGGTTGTTGGCAGCCAAGGGCAGCTGAGGCGGCGACGGTGAGGTGGCGAAGGTGGCTGCTGAAGTGGGTCAAGGTGGAAGGGCTGAGAAGGAAGGAAAAGAGGAGGGAAAAATGGAGGGGTTCAGGGACTTGTTTCGGCTAAACAACGGATGGGGATCGTAGAGGAGGTTGCAGGGAGTTGAATGGTGGGTTGGGTGGCGGTAGAGGCAGCCGGACGGTGGCGGAAGGAGGGGTTTTAAGTGGGCTATCAAGAAGGGTGAAAACAGGGAGAAAAAGAAGAGGGGATGAATAGGGTTGTGGGATGGCTCGGGAGTAATATTGGGGTGGTGCAAGGTGGTAGTAGAAGGGTGCGGGAGGCGGTGTAGGGGCTGGGTGCGGCGATAGGAGTGGTGGAGGGCGGCGGCGCATAAAACGAAGGGGAGAAGATGGAGGGGAGAAAATGGAGGGAAGAGGATCGGGGGAGAAGGGCTCAACAATAATGGGGCAGGGAAATGGCTGAAAGGGGAGAAGAAAAAGAAGAGGAAGGGTAGGGGATAGGTGGCAGTCGGTGGTAGCGTTTAGGGTGGCAGGGAGGTGGTAGGGTGGCAGGGAGAGGAAGGGGGAGAAGGGGAAGGGTGGCCATGCGTGAATGGGTATGCATGGCCTGCTAGCTTCCAAAATAATGAAAGAAAAAGAGGTACAGAGGAGGGAGAGGGAAAGAGAAAGAGAGAGAGAGAGGCAGGTGGTGGCAGCGAGCGGTGGTCGAGCATGGCGTTCGGGGTGGTAGGGTGATGAGGACTGGTTAGGCGTGGAGGTCGAAGAAGAAAGAAAGAAGGGAGGGGGAGGGAGAATGGACCGGACCGGCGTAGGGAAAAGAAAAGAGGGGTTTGGTCGGCCCAGGGTGAAGGGAAGAAAAGGAAAAAAAAAGGAAGAGGGGGTCTGGGCTATGCATAGTTAGGGCGAGGGAAATGGGCCAACGACCCAGGCGCAAGGAAGGGGAGGCAGCCTGGCAGCCCGAGCCAGGAAAAGAAAAAAAAGAAAAAGAAAGGAAGGAGGAAAAGGAGAAAAGGAGAAGGAAAAGAAAAGGATGGAGAGGGAAAAGGGAAAATAGGAGGAAATAGTTTAATTTAATTTATAAAATAATAAAATATAATATTTTTGATAAATTTTTAATTTAATTATTTAATTTAATATAATTTGATATATTGGTTCAAAAAGGCTAATTTTAGTAAAATATTAGTTTGAAAGATTATTTAAATAAAAATAATATGATAAAATAACAAAATATTTATTTTTAATTTATTAAATACTCCTATCCAAATTTACATACTCAAAAATCCATAAAATAATTAAACTAAATAACTTTAAAAGCTAATTTATTTTAAATAAAAGCTATTTATTAAATTATAGGTTTTATAAAATTTTGGGGGATTACATCTATCCCATGTCAACTAGGGCCTCATGGATCATAGCCTTCCATCATCTTCCACAAGCCTAGCAAACAAACCCCCTACAAGAGACGCCAACCTCAACTACCATGCATTGAGCTCCCCTATAGTTACCAAGATATGGACCATAGCTAATGTCCTCCTGCAAAAACCTTATCGTAGTCCCCTGCATTATTATACCATAGATACCAAGAAAGTCATGATCACCTCTACGGAATTTTAGGACATATGAACAATCTCTAATACATATATGGTCCCTATGAAATTAGAATATCATGCACAACTGAAACTAATATGATGTAGAGTTTTTAGAACAAGCTCGTGATGATAATGTAAAATAGAACTAATGTACCCAAAGATAATTTAGAGTGTGTGTGTGTGTGAGAGAGAGAGAGAGAGAGAGAGCTTATTCTTATTGATATTCATATGTTATTGTACATCAACTAATATCCCATATATATAATGGATGCTTACAACCATTTTACAACCATCTAATTGTGTGTGGATTCCGTGTAAGTGTGTGTAACACCCTCAAAATTTACTATTAAAAAATTTCGTTTAATTAAAAGAAAAATAGCGGAAGCAAAATAACAACCGTGAATTCTGGAGATATTACCGCCACACTTAGTACTAGACTGGTTCACTCCTACCTTTCCAGTGCCAAGTGCTAAGGTTAAAGGAGAAAAATACGAATTACGAGAAACTCAACTAATAATTAAATCAAAGTAGTGCAAGTAAATATAATCCATCAAGTGGTGGTTACAAAAAAACGAATATATTGAAATTGTGAATTTAAAGGAGACAGAGTAAAAACCTAATAGTTCCGGATAGTTCCTTACGCTCTTTCCCAAGGCCCACTTGAATAGCACCTAAAAACGACCTGCAAGGGACACTACCCATTGAATAGGCAAGGGCCCCACGAATGGAACCCTTTAGTACTACGGTACTGAGTAACCCTTTAAAAGCACACTTAAAAGTAGGCACGCAATATAACACATGATATACTACTATATCAATACATAACGACCGGTGTAGATATAATATCAGATCCATACCTTCACATATTGGACAAGTCAATCAGATATTAATGGTGCATACATAACATTCACTTTCGTGCATTCGCATACTTAACAAGTCAACCAAATGTTAACAGGCCATAATGAATAATTGATATTTTTAGGGCCTTAAGGCCATTAGTCCATTATTAATCAATCATCTCGGATTATAAATGTCCATGTGAGTGCGGGAACCCCACTATTATAGCCAGTGGACCGAAAATACATACAGGGCAAAACACTCCTAACCACTATTATTCGCCGGTGGACCGGTCTCCAGGGCAGAACGCTTCTGGTCACTATTATTCGCCGGTGGACCGGTCTGGCCCCGACTCACAAGGTATTCCATTGTAAGTAATTAGTATCTTCCCCATGTCTTATCGTTATTACGTTTGGTTTGCTGAGCACGGAATCCCCCACTATTATAGCCGGTGGACTAGAAATACATACAGGACAAAACGCTCCTGACCACTATTATTCACCAGTGGACCAGTCTCTAGGGCACCCCGGCTCTTGGCCACTATTATTCGCCGGTGGACCGATCTGGGTCCGGCTCAACATCTTCCTCTTTAAGTGATTAGTGTCTTAATTGTATCTTATTCGAAAATATTTCACCCTTGACATGCATGGCTAACTATATCCACACTTATCCTCCTAGGAGGGCCCATCCTATATCTTGAGACTTTTGCACCTCCTAACTCGCCCTGACATCCTTCCCTTAATCCACTTTCTCACACCGGGAGCCCGACTCCTAAGTGTGTGGGTCAAGCCCACTCACCGCCTTACTCTAGGGTTTCCTCCAAAAACCCTAATCTGGGCCTATGTGGCCTATCCTTCCCTGCCTTATACATCCCAAACTATTTCAATACCCTACACGTCACGACCCTTAGATCCAACCCTCACTTTCTACCCCACTCATTCTTTTTATTTTATTATTTTCTTTTCTTTTTTCACCTTCTCACATTAGGGTTTCCTCCCAACCCTAGATTAGTCTCCTACGCATCCTTATATTGTCCCACGTACTATTTTTCGCCCGAAGCCCCCAGACACCCAAACGACACTTCTATTACCTTCCTCACTCCCCAAGGTAACTTTCCATACGTAAAGTTTGCCCCCATGCGGACTCTAACCATCCTATGCAAACCCTCGATTCTCCCATTCTTTCATTTTATTTAAGTCCCCTTTTACTCATCCACTCATGGATCATAGATTATTTAGGTCATCCTTACCTACGTTAGCCAACTTACTTCCCCTTGGTTATCTTTCTCTCCTATTTCTCTTTTTCATGCCTCCATCCCACATCACCACATTAATTATCCTAGCATGCATGTCCTAGAGGGGCCACATCACATCACATCATAACTTACAGCATATCCATATTAGCACATACCAAAAGAGGACACATGAACACATCTCGGTTCCAAGCCACGCCACACATGAAATAGTTAAGATAATAGCATATAGAACACGACATATAAATTATATAGGGCATCCAAGGCATGTAGGACACCTAGCACACATTCGACCTTAGGCTTTCTCGATTTAGGTTATCGAGCTATCTCCCACACTTATTAGGCCACTAATCACCCTTCGTAATTGTTACACTTAATATATTTCCCATTCGGTTGGTTAGATTACCAATTTGCCCATTTCCTTTATTATAATTAACAAATTGCCCTTTAGTTGGTTAAATAACCAAATTGCCCTTCACATTTATCATATTTACCATTTTACCCTTCTCCATTATTAAATTATCATTTTACCCTTCTCAATTATTATAATTACCAAGTTACTCCTTTCCAATTTCCACTTTACCCCTTTTATTTACAAAATTACCATTTTACCCCTTTACTTTCAAATTTACCATTTTACCCCTTAACTTCCAAAAATTACCATAACACCCTCTCACTTATAAGATTATCATTTTATCCTTAATTACGGAATTACCATTTGACCTCTTTTAATTTTAAAATTTCCATTTTGCCCTCTAATTATGAAATTACCATATTACCCTTTTATTACAAAATTACCACTTTGCCCTTCAATCACAAATTTACCATTTTGCCTTTTAATCACAAAATTACCATTTTACCCTTTAATTACAAAATTACTAATTCACCCTTTAATTACTATTTTACCCTTTATTCACAATATTACCAATTTACCCCTTTTTCATTTGCAAATTACCATTTTACCCTTTTTTTTACTTTCAAAATTACCATTTTATCCCTTACCTCCAAAGTTACCAATTTATCCTTTTACTTACAAAATTACCATTTTACCCTTGCCTCCAAAATTACCATAATACCCTTTTTAATTAAAAATTACCATTTTTCCCCTTAGTACACCACTTATATCAAATTATCATTACTACATAAAATATTAATATTAACACCTCATCCACAACTCTTATATTTAATACAATACTTATTAGCACCCATATATATTTATATTAGGCTATATTCTTGTACAAGATACATTAATAAAATACCCCTAAGGCTCACAAAATATTAACCATACATTAAAGATCACAATAGCATAATACAACATGGATAATATTTAACATTTTCATTAACAACCAAACTCTTACCGTAAACAATATTTCCATACATAACATATAACCTAATATGCTTCTTTTCATCCAACATCACAAGAAACTACGTATATGATATTAAATAACATATATTAAGCATAATAACATATTAAAAATCTCAATGTGCTAACATATATTAATCCATACGTTTAAGTGGGATTTAACTATTACCTTGATTCCCCTAAAAACAAACCTTACCGGTATTCCGATTTAAGGTTCAAGCTTTGATTATCAAAACCAATACCTAAAAATAATATCAAGATTGATTATATTAGAAATAAGGGAAAACCAAATGCATAAACTCATGCTACTCATACAGCATGAGCTACATGTAAAGAAATGGGGAGGAGGGGCTCGAAGGTGGGTAATAGGAGGAAAAATGGACATTTTTGGATTAGGGTTTGTAGGCTAAGAAAAAAGGCATGTGGGGGGAGGATTTAAGGCAAGGGAAGGATGCAGAGGTGGAGAGGGGGTGTAGGTGGTGGTCGGGGATGGGTTGACAATGGCTAAGGGCAGCGGAGGCGGCGGCAATGAGGCTGCAAAGTGGTACTGCCGAGGAGAGTCGAGATGTGGGGTTGAGAAGGAAGGAAAAGGAAGAGGGAAAATGAAGGCTTTCGGGTGGTGGTTTCGGGCAAAGGAGGATTGGGGGTGGTAGAGGGGGTTGTAGGGATTAATGTGGTGGCTCAGGTGGCGGCAAAAGCACGGAACGGCGGCGGATCGTGGCGGTACAGGGTGGTTTCCAAGAAGGGATGGAAAGAAGAGAAAAAGAAGAGAGGAGGAAGAAGGAGGTTGCGGGGTGGCTTGAGAGGTGTTGTGGTCGTTCGAAGGTGAGGTAAAGGGTGGCAGGGGTGGTGCAGGTGGCTGTTGAGGCGGCAGTAGTGGCGAAGCTGGGCAGCGAAGCAAAAATAGGGTGAGAGAGGGGAGGAGAAGAAAGGAAGAAAAAGAGGTTGGGGAAGGCACAGAGAGGCTCGGGAAAATGCAGAATGAGGCAGGGAAGGCAGAAGAAAAAGAAGAGGAAGAGAGAGGAGGGGATAGGGTAGCGGCAGGGTGGTGGGGAAATGGCTATGGCAGGGAGAGGGAGGAGAAGAGAGGGGAATGACGATGGTAGAGAATGGGGAAGGGAGAGATGATGGGACTCGGATGGGGCAGAGAAATGGTGGGAGAGAGAGAGAGAGAGTTAGGGAGGTCAATAGGGGAGAGGGTGTTGTAGGTTGGGCGGCGGAGATGGTGGAGGATGGCCAGGATTCTCACCGAGGAAAGAGGAAGAAGAAAGAAAGAAAGAAGAAGGGGAGGGGGAGCTGGGCGCGACGGGCGGCCGAAAGGAAAGGAGCGGGTCGGCCCGGTCGGGGAGAAAGGAAGAAAAGAAAGAAGGTGCCCGGGCTCGTGCAGAAGAGGAAGGAAAATGGGCCAGCAGCCAAGGCGCGAGGGAGAAGGAGAGGGGGAGAGGAAGTGGGCTTTCGGCCCAGGCGCAGGGGGTGGGGGAAGAGGCAGGCCGACTGGCGGCCCAAGGAAAAAAAGAAGAAGAAAGAAAAGAGAAAAATGAGAGAAAAAAGGAGAAGAAAAAGGAAAAGGGGGAAAAAAGGGGAAAATGGGATTAAATAAAATAATTTAATTTATAAAATAATAAAATATAATATTTTTGGGTAATAAATTTATTTAATAATTTAATTTACTATAATTGAAATATAAGGGTTTAAAAAGGATAATTTTAGTAAAATAATAGTTTGGAAAATTATTTAAATAAAAAGGGTATGATAAAATAAAAAAATATTTATTTTAATTTATTAAATATTTATATCCAATCTTATGTATTCAAAAATCCATAAAATAATTAAATTAAATAGATTTAAAGGCTAATTTATCCCAAATAAAATTTATTTATTAAATTATAGGCTTTTAAAATTTCAGGAGATTACAGTGTGAGACCTGTACACTATTAGATAGTTGTAAAAAGTTGTAAAGTTAGCATTTTCCATATATAATACGTGAGTGAAGAGGAGCTCATAAAGGTAGAATAATGAGGAGAAGATGGAGAGTACATATAGGTATATTAGATGAGGATACAAAAGATGAGATATAACATCCACTATATCAATAGGCTACTTAAAAAATCAAACTCATTCTACTATGATCATTCACATAATAATTATACACTACAAATCTATCATTATCTAGTAACCCCTTACTCATACGGTCATCCTTCTCTCTTATGTGCCACTAAATTAGATCTTCTAATTCTTCATTTGCCAATCAATTCAGTTATCGTTATTTATATCATTTGTCCAAAAATATTAAAAATGTGTATATTTAACCGGGGGATTTCGTATGGTTGTACTTTAAAAAAATGAGAGATTTCCTAATTTGAGGAAAAATAAGCTTATGCAAAGAGCAAACGGTCCTTTCAAAATACTTAAAAAATCTAGAGAGATTTCTTATGAACTAGATTTACCCAATTCATATGGTGGGGTGTCTAGAATATTCAACGTTAGAGATATCAGTCCTTACCATAGAGATGCAAATTTGAGGGCAAATTCAAGTCAACAAGGGGAGAATGATGCAAGAACAAATGGTCAAGAATTAGCATTTATTATTATGGAACCTATTATCCTCTATTTAGATATGATCCCATACAATTTTGAAGGCAAACGGATGACTACATTGCTAGTTATGGACGAAACTTGCAAAATAAGTTACTAGCATAGAGGCGTGTGCATGACATGCATAAAGGGCAAAAATGTGTTGCATGAAAGGGTTGAACGTGGTATCTGCATGAGGAGACTTTAATTAACAATTTGGACATGCAATATGGAGTATTATCACATTTATAATTGTTAAAAAGATAAGGAAGTTGAATTAGTGCAAAAATTAGCTTAATTCTATCTTTTAGGGTTATCTTATTCTATCTTTTGTGTGTGTTTAGAGTAGGGAGCAAGCTAATAATTTTTGTATCGATTCTTATCAGATTTTTAGGATGATTATTTTGTAATATTAAAGAGGTCCGATGGTTATAAAAACCATAGGAGTACACGACACAAAAGAGACAAAAATTGATAAAAAGTTGCAAATTTGCTTAATAGAATTATGTGCGAGTTCTTCTTAATTTTAATCAATTCTGTGCGAGTGATTATGATTAAAATACTAAATCTCTTTGTCTGTGTGAATTATAGATTAAGATCTATCCTTCAAACCCTCCACAAATCCATGTCATTCTAAACCCTAAACGCCATGTACAATCACCATCATCTTCTTCTTCTTCAACATTCATCTTAAACCTATTTTTCTTACTTAATTTTATCTATTTTCAAACCTAAGATAATAATATTATTATTATCAAAAAATCATCCTCAACATCTTAACTTCATAATCTAATCATCAAATCATCATATTTCCATCTATTCAACATCATAATATTCATATCAATAATAAACCTTAATTGTAAACCCTAACCAACGAACGAAACCATTTTAAACCCTACATCATTCGAGCATCAGTACCATTATCTCTTCTTTGATGAATCGTCATCATCTTATTTTCATCACTTTTAAATCATCATATTCCTTTTAAAACCCTAACTAAACCATAATACAACCTAAACCATAAGTACATATTCCTACACATATTAGATCCTCTCTATTTCTCTACACTTTGTTAGTGATCCTTCGCACCTCAAAGATAAAAATGCTGAACTTCTTTCAAACCTCTATTGTAAACATCTCAGTAACCTTTAGTGATATAAAGACACTTTTCTTACCAGAGTTATACTTCATGATGATTCGAACCAACCATTCTGGAAGGAAAATGTTCCTAAAAAGCCAGACCAATTCAAATGAATTATGACCTAGAAAGATATTATTGGTATGAGATTAGTGACCTAGAAAATAAAAAATTAATATCCAAGTCTCGGTCTCCTTGGTCTTGTGCTACTTTTTATGTCAACAAACAATATTAGATAGAAGGAGGAATCCTTCGTCTAGTCATAAATTATAAACCCTTACACTTCGCTTTAAAATAGATTAGATATCCAATTCCTAACAAAAAATATCTTCTCTAGAAACTTAATTTGGCACTAATATTTTCAAACTTTGATTTAAAATTAGGATTTTAGCAAATTCAAGTTTCTCTAAAAGATTTTTAAAAAAAATACATTCATTTTTCCATATGGCCAATATCAATGGAACATAACGCCCTTTGGAATTAAAAATACTCCTTCTGAATTTCAAATAATTATGAATGAAATTTTTAATCCTTATTCAAAATTTTGCATTATTTACATAGACGATGTTCTCATTTTCTCTTATTCCATAGACCGGCATTTAAAACATCTTAGGACATTTCTTTCTATCATAAGAAGACGTGGTCTAGTTGTCTCTAAGTTAAAAATTTCCTTGTTCAAACATACATTAGGTTCTTAGGTCATTACATCTCCTTAGGAACCATCACTCCAATTGAAAGGTCTCTAAAGTTTGTATCTAAGTTCCCTGATAGAATCTTAGATAAAAAGAAATTGTTGAGATTTTTAGGAAGTCTAAATTATGTCCTAGATTTTTGTCCAAATATAAATCAAATAGTAAAAACCCTTCATAAGCACCTAAAAAAGAATCCTGCTCCATGGACTCAAAACCATACTGATGTTGTTAAACTCATCAAAAATCAGGTTCAACACATTCCTTGCCTCTACCTTGGTGATTTATCTCTTCCTAAAATTTTCAAAACTGATGCCTCTGACATTGGGTACGTTGGCATTCTTAAAAAAATCCAAAACTAACAGGAAAAGATAATTCAATTTACTTCTATGTACCGGAATACTACACAAAATAATTATTCTACTACCAAGAAGGAAATTCTTTCAATTTTCCTATGCATGCAAAAATTCCAATATGATCTTCTCAATCAAAAATTTCTTCTTAGAATAAATTATAAATTTGTAAAAGAAGTCCTACTAAAGGATGTCCAAAATATAGCCTCAAAATAAATATTTGCTAGATGATAGGCTATTCTTTCAGTCTTTGATTTCAACATTAAGTTCATCATAGGAGAATCCAACTCTATTCTATATTTCCTAACTAGATAATTTCTCCAAGCAAAACTGGAGTATGACTCCCAAAAATAAGGATAAGCAATCTATTTCAAAACATGATCAATCCTGGTATGAAGCAATAATCAAAGATGAGGCTAAAGCTTGTTCCTCTCAAATATCCCATCACAGAAAACAAGATGAAATTTAAAACTAAATAGACACATTATCAGAATCCCTTGAAGCCCTTATAGTGCTTCAGCGGCTGATGTAGAGCATTCCATCTCCTAAGAAAGGTATAATTTATTCCCCTGTTTTAAAAATCAAGGAGGGTTCTTTCTCTAAAAGACCCCCTTCTCAAAATATTTTAAAAATCAAAGAGGGTTCTTCCTCAAAAAATCCCTTTCTCAAAAATTGATTTTAAAACCATATTTGACAAATCTGGCTATTTTACCAAATCTTTCTTCAAAATAGGTTGTTCAAAAATAAACAAAAAATTAAAAATCTTCTAACTATTTCATAAAATCCCATTTTCAAATTATTACTAATTATGAAGAAGGATTTTATTATCTTGATCCTTTTCTATCTTTACAAAAATTATTTTCTGGGTGGTTTTTCAAAACATGGGATCTCTATAAGCTTGAGTCATATTACATGGCAATCCTTGAATAAACTGGCTTAGCCTCTTCAAACACTTCACCCATTGTGATTCCCACGATGAACTAGCCACTCAACCTACAAAATCCATAAAGTTCTTCTTCCCTTTGATTGGGGCAAAGCCCTTGAAATCCCCAAATAGATCCTTGAATCCTACAAAACCTCCCCCCTTGAACTCTACCTTAACCTATAATTACTAAGACTATCAGCAGGTCTGGTAAAACACCTTCTTCACCCAAAATAGCCAAAAGGGTCAATCCTGGCTTATCCTTTTCCAAAACTTCTTGCAAACTGATGTACTAATCTGGTTCATCAAATGGTGGAAAGATTTTGGATCCTCCCCTATTATCTTACCTTCTCAGGTATATGAAGCCTTAGATACCTTCAAAACTCTTTTTTGCCCCTCTTAGAAAGAAAGGCAGTTACCAATTATCTTTCATTTTTGTTCTACGTTTTTTTGTCCTTAGGTATTTTCCTGGATAGTTAAATACCATGACCTCGACGGAATTCCCACACTTGTTCACCGATTAAAAATTAAATGGTGGAATAAGTTTTAAGGATTTGACAAAATCTAAAAAAAAATCATCTAAATCTGGGCAAAAACCCAAAAAACTATCAATCCAATCTCCTAAATTCTTATGGGTCCTTCACAAGCTCATTTTCTAGCTCAAAAATCCATTACACCAGCACGACTTGCTCCAACAAAAACTAAGGAAGAATATATCTCTATCCTTAGCCAAACTCTTTCGCAAAACAAAACTCCATCTTTATCAGATTCTCCTAATTATGGTGATGAGAATGAAGATGACTACTATGGAATACTCCCCGGTATTTCATAACTCTTGATACAAGTATTATATAGTATAACAAGATAAAAGGAAGCCCCATAAGCATGCATCAGTCAAAAAAGAAAAGGCAGCTAGTGTAGCAACGATCACTATAGCAATCATTATAGCAACCAAAAGTAAAATACAAAGGTTAAAAGAATCTTTTGACTTTTCTGACAAAAGGACACTACGAAGATGCTTTTGGTGGATTTACCCTGCCTTACAGTTCAAAAGATGTAATAATTTTGTTTACACAATACCTTCAAAAGTTGTAATAATTAGGTCTGCACGATTAATAAATCCTCAGCTTATATATATAGGACTTGGTTCTTATAGCTGGGCATCGTGTAATTTTCCTTCACTTCAAAATTCTCTGATTGTAATTCTTCTTCACACAAAAACATTGTAAAGTTCATATGTTGAACAATATTTACAATGATCTCTTGTATCATTTCAAATCAAATGAATACAATTTATTAGTTAATCATATAGTTACCCATATCTCTTTCGAAGTTTTGTCAAGGTGGGTTGGTTACATGTGTATTGTATATTTTTTTAGTTGTTTCTTTTTACATAGATTCTCTCATATATGCTCATATTTGCTATTGGAATCATTAATATTTTGTTTATTTCTGAAACTTTTTTGAGACATACTTGGTCATTAATTGATTTACTTTCTATATAAGGCTTGTTTGTTACGGGGGTAATAGGGGTGGAAAAAGTTTTTCCCTATTTTGTGTCTTTTATATTAAGTATTTAATATTACTAAATATATTTTTAATGAAATACCCATTTTAGATTAAATTAAGTTCTAAAATGGCTATTTATTAGAATAAAAATATTTAATTTTTAATATATTATACAAGATATATTAATTATGTAGGTAATTTTTTTACCTCTATACTAAATGAGCATTTAAGATTTTAAGTTACTTGAGGAGACGTTGTCATAAACGCATGCCCCCCTAAAAAAATATCCCTTTTATGACATCGGTACTACACAATGGTTGTTGGATTTATTGACGGGTCTGAATGATTTAAGGGGTGTGAATCATTAGTACATGGTGATCGTATGTATTATTATACTTTTCTTATTTCATTACATGTGATTTATGATAAATTTATGAATTCAAAAATAGTTGAGACGCGAATATGCCAAAAATTTTCACGTCGTGATATAGGACAATGTCCTAAAGTGATTACATACCTACACCATCATTAGAGTGGTAAAATTAGCTACGATAACCTCTCATCCCATTATTAAACGAATGGTAGGAGTAATTTATGATGGTATGTGCAGTAGCACAGTGCTGCCATTCATATAACTCAAATTTGATCTAGTAAGATCAATTCAAATATTAAATATGATGGTGTAATGATCTTATCATATATCATTAAAAACCACCATCACCTAATGATGATGCAAAAGCCTCCTAATTAAAGTGACAACATATTAGAAAAATATGTAAATTTAAATGTGATAAATTAGCTGTTTTATTTTCCATCATTGTATACCTAAATGTAAACAATTGGCCCATCACCATACATGTCTTGTCATCTAAAGATAATTGGTAGAGACACAACAATCTATTACTATAAACTAATGGAAGGCTACATAAATTGACTTAATTTATTTCTATATACTCATAGTATGGATGAGTGATTATATAAACATCGGTAGAAGCATAAAGCTCCCTACTAACTATTTAAGAGAATTTTATTATTGTTTTTATATCATACAATCTATTTAAATCTAATTAAGGTTATATAATTCATATTAAGAAAACTTTAATGTCTACTATGTATCTTATAATTAAAAAAATAAACAAGCTTGACAAATTAAAATTCACCACATTGTATGTAATTAATAAAAGTTTTGTATCATAGAACCTAAATGTGGAGCTCCACATATCCAATCATGGCTTAAGAAAGATAATAAAAGATGACACATATGCATGCCCGCAATACCACACAAAGGTAATGATCTTATTAAGCCATCATCCACATATGAGCTTAAAAAAAATATGGAGCTAGTAATTGCCTATTAAGAGCCTTATGGGATTGTGGAAGAGTCTTCAAGGTAGTTTCAATCATTTGTAAATAGGTATCTTCCCTCGTGCTAGGTTTGCATGGGTGTACTTGAGATTGTATAGCTATAAATTTTTTAGTGAAGATAATCTTTATATGTTAAAAATTGTTGCCAAATTGAGATTATGTGGGAAAATAATCTTGAATGATAAAACGTTGGAAATATTTTTTCCATTATTCATGCTGGAAACACGGTTTTCCGTAAGACTTACATTGAGTTGTTTGTCCACTTGATTTTAACAAAAAAGAAAAGAAAAGAAAAACATTCATGTGCTTTTGAACAAGCAATACGCACATCCCACTAGCTCAACACCAATACTTAAGCATTTACTAAATTGATTGTTACATCCTCTAGGAGAGGATAGAAATATAATGGCGCATGAGGTCGTGGTTGTGGTCATGATTATGGGTTTATGTACACATGATTAAAGTAAAAGCTTGAAGGTTCACCTAATTATTTAAAAGGCTTAAAGACTTTGTATACAATTCAATCTAGATGGTCGAATGATATCAGAGTGTTGGAAGCTTATGCAAAGATTGATCCAATAGTTCAAAACATTTGAGGTGATGAACATCAAATATGCAATGTGATTAAGAAACTAGATAAAAAATTTGTCTTGTGAGACTTAAGAAAATTTGGTTATAAATGTCAAATGCTTTGAATATATAATGTGTATTTTGATCTAGAAGCACGAATGGTTTGGTGATCATAAAGACTCGAGCACTGTTTTATTTTATCACTTTCTATTTATATGACTTGAAGGAATGCAATTTATTTTATGTTTTTTTAATTTTTTTTGTAAGATTTAAGTTTATAAATTTATGTTTGAATAATAAGTAGTGATTATGCCATTATGCAAAGTTTGCTAACTACTTGATCATAAGACTATTCACATCCTTTGTCGTTGGTGGTGACCACAACCTACTATGATCAAGTGTATTTCACTAATGTAGTGACTAAATTATTTATATTAACCTCCATTGTTATATTGTAGTTTTAGAGGGTCAAGGAATTTGATGGTTGAAGTCAAGGTGAATCTTCCCATTAGATAAATAATTTTAAAGTGCGGAGCTTCCCATTTGACAAGCATTTTGAGGGTTGAAGCCTAATTTTATTTTCCCATTTGATCAGTAGTTTCATGGTTAAAGACTAAAGCTTCCAATATAGAAATTAGTTTAATGGTTAAAGGGAAAAGATTCCCTTTTGATATATGTATTTTGGTGGTTGAGGCAAAAAGCTTCCTGCCTCTTATAATTTAGTAAATTCTAGAAGACCACTATATCGTCTTAAAATGCCATTATACATTTTGTTTTATAAATGGAATATTTTGTGAATATGAAATTGGAAAGAACCAATGTAGACACTATATATGGTGGTATTGATTTACAGAGTTCTTGAAAACTTCTATCTTGTTCCCTAAGAACGATTGAATATCATATATGTGCATTATAGTCCAAGTATGTCATTGCAAACTTACTATGGTCTAAAAGTATTTAATAAAATGATTATTATAAAGACTTTTTATAGATAAGTTTAGGTAAAATGCACAAAGTTTACTATCCCTTGACAAATTGAGCCAAAATATGTCACTAACTTGAATTTTGTAGATAATAAAAGGTTATTTTCATGGCGTGAGAAATGAAATCACATTAGTAAATAAATTATTAGTAGATTCGTTAAAATTCAGATGAACGCCCATTAAGGATCTTAGCGATCCTTATGATTGGTGATATTATATGATCGGCTTATCATCTTGGCAAACATATAATCAAGCTGTTATATT
This sequence comes from Tamarix austromongolica, assembly GCA_039764185.1. NCBI lineage: Eukaryota > Viridiplantae > Streptophyta > Magnoliopsida > Caryophyllales > Tamaricaceae > Tamarix > Tamarix austromongolica. The sequence continues at coordinate 102,231,292 of CM077819.1, read as the reverse complement.
GCAAGTAAATTGCAATATCCTTCATCCTAGATAAAATTTAAGTAGATATATGTGGACCATCTTAGTATATAATGGTATATAATGATGCATAGATATAATAGTCACATGTTACATTTAACTACTAAGATTGTTGCATTTTTAATATCGACGCAAAAATAAGTAGCCATCCGATTGGGATAATAATGTAAGATTACTTCTCCAAGTTAGAAGTAGAACGATATGATATAGTTCTTAAATATACATTTTATTGATAGACCCTTCTTAATAAGGTATAGAAGTTATATAAAAATATACATACAAATGTTTAATTTTTGGTTCGTGCCAATCACATATAACATTGTAACACCCTAAATTTTACTACTAAAATTTTTCATTTTTAGAGGAAGCATAATAATAAAATAGGTGGGTGTTATCGCAATAATTGACATAAGTTTGACTTACCATAATATCCTTACATCAATCACAAGGAAAAATAATTAGAACATAAAGCATAATAAATATAAAATGAGATAAAATTCATAAACTTATATATGAGTTTAGATATTAACTCCGATTATAGTATCCAAAAATATATAAAAGAAGTCCCATGAAAGAGTCCAAAAAAGTATCCGGGCTAAAAGCGATAACTAGATAACATGACTCTATGCTAAAACCCAGTATAAGAGGTCACTCCTCCACATATAAGGAATTATATGCAATAGAATCATCCAAAGGGTCCTCATTGACCTTTATAAAAACATTAGGGTCATATACTCGTGTGAATGAGCAACACCCATACAAAGGATGATCAGTATATTATGTACTGAATAAGGTAACAATACAACTAAATTAAGTTTACATAGAAAATATGAGGTTCACATCATAGAATAAGCCCATATATGTGTTAATATGAAGTGATGTAAGTAAATATTAATTCCATATTTCATTATTATATATACACATAATTTATTTTTTTATTTACTTTGATTTCAACGACCCCACTATTATTAATCCAATAGAATAGAATAAAGCACCTCTTAGGAAAAAATAATTATGAACCATTATTATTGTCAGGTGGAACATACCAACATATACGAGGACATCTTGTTCTTGAACAATACACACTAGAGCTACTATTATCATCCAATAGAATAAACCCAACATATACCCGGACAACACACTCTTGAATAATATTCTTAAATAGGTGGAATAGTCTAAATCACCTCTTAGGACAAAATACACCCGAGCCATTATTATCGTTTGGTGGAACAAACACAACGCATCGATCTTGACTTATATAATCTTTCACTTTAAGTAATTAATATCTTTTTCATTAGTTAGTTATCTCATAATTATATTATCATTCACATCGAATTTAGTGCCCCGTTATTCTTAATCTGGTGGAACGAAATGATGCACATATTAGGATAAAATATCTTTAAGCCATTATTATCGTTCGATGGAATAGACACACAAAATAGCTTAGCCCGACTCATGTGATATTTTAATTTAAATTATTAATATCTTATTAATAATTAGTTTGATATGCACAAAACATAATTGAAATACATAAATTATAGCTACATAGTTATCAAGATCATCCTCAAAGAATAGGTCCATAATGTCCCTAAGAAACCTTAATTTCATATTATAAACATAACTTATTTCATATTGATCATTCATCCACCAATTTTAGCACATCTTCCTCAAATATTATTATCTACATATCTAAAAATCAAGACCTAACTCTAACGTTTTACACATATGATAACAATCCTATCTCAAAAGTTATTGTTCATAACCCCTACGAAATCCTAATTTCACAAATTATGTATAAATTTTCCCATAAAACACATATAAACATATAATTTAACATAAACTCCTAAAATGCCAATATCAATAACATATCAAAAAATCATGGTCTAACTCTAACATCTTACATATGCAATGATAACGCCTATTGGGTTACTATTCTAAATGTAATACCCCATTTTTAACTAGTTCTAATTATGTGTAATTAATTACATAAATTATTGTAGAACATTTTATAGCCTCAAGATTGTTTTGGGTGATTTGGTAGTAATTGCGATTTTGCGGCTAGGCGTACTTTGCTTTTAAAATACTATTTATATATGTAAAATTTTAATTTAAACCTTGTAAAATATTATTATAAAATTTAATTTAGGTCCTAAATGAATTTAAATATAAATATAGAAATTTTGGTTTAATTTTATTTATGTTTGTTATTCCTTTTGAATTTTATATGCAAAATATATAATTACGGTATGCTAGCTAAATATCATATCAAATGTGTGTTAAAAATTATGAAAAATTATATTTAGGTTTTAAATGATTAAATAAGATGATCTGGAAATTTTCATGATTTTAGGATTAGTTTTGATATTTATGTTAGTAATTACCTTATACGCTTGTTAATTAACTGTAATTTCAATATTTTATATATCAAACCTTGTTTTAAATTAATAAAATTTTACATTTGAGTTTAAAATATTATTTTAAGGGTTTTCACAAATTTTCGTAATTTTATGATCTTTTTTGCTATTTTTATTAATTTTATCCTCTTTATTGATTTTTATACCACTAAAAATAATATATAAATCCTAAAATTACTGTTCATGGAATAAATTACTTCCCTATACTTCCATGATCAGATTTTGTATCAATTTGACCATTTTCTTATTCATTCGAGTTAAAGTTATTTTTACACACTTTCTATCTATGCTAGTTGTATCACTTTGGCTTTTCTTGCACTCAACCTTCTTCACTTGCATTCCCTATGCTTAAAGCTGACCTTGGACCTGCAAACCATCACCTCCCCCATCCCTTGATTGATTTATTGGTTTTCATAACTTTATTTAAACCTAACTACACTCCACCACTTTACACATTCAACCACATTGTCCTTTTATCATTCAAGTGTTGAACAAGCTACCTCCCCCCTCTTGTGGCTGCATATTTTTAGTTCCTCCAACCCCTAATTACAACCCATTTTTCTTTCTTTTTTTTCATTCAACATTTCTCTTATTTTCTCCTCTTGGTTGCTCCCACCTTTCTCTTCTTTTTGGTTATTTTTGCTAAGTATTCTTAAGCTTTGTTGAGCTTATAACCAAGACCCATCCTCCTCTCTTTATCCTTATTCTCTTGTTATCACTTCTACATTTCCTTCTATCTAGCCTTTATTTATTTTTAAATAAGTAAAGAAGGTTAGATTTTTGGTTAAATTGTGAAGTTGTCATCTTTTGTCTTCTTCTCTTGTGTCTCCATCTTTCGAAGGTGTTGATATTCTTTTGGGAATTCTTTGTGTTATTTTTCTATTTGTGCTTGGAAAGAGGTAAACCATATGCTCCTACTAAATATATAAAAATCATGTGATAGCATGTTTAACGTTTCTTATGTTATGCTTAAGTGTAATTTATGCTTTCTTATAATCTCATAAAAAAAAAGTATACATGCATCATGTATTGTTATTAATTTCTCTAAGTGTGTGACCATGTATTTTTATGCAATGGTATGTTAAATTTATGTATTTTAAATATATGTATGATAGCATATTAAAATAGGGTTGCTTGTGTTAAAATAATCATGCATGATGGCGGTTTTATGTGCTAAATGAGCTTCATTGTGTTTTAGGGGCAAAATGGTATTTTTGTCACTCCTGAAAATTTATAGAATTTTTATTTTATATTAATGTACCTATTTTAATGTTATTTATTCATACCATGAATTTCACTTAATTCTAATAACACTTGGTATTAAAGTGGGAAACTATTGAGTGAATAACATATAATGGCATTTTGGTTGTTTATGACTTATTATGCCTCAAAGTGTGAATAATTGGAATAATATGACCTTAATGGATTCCTAGGTTGACCTTAGTGTTAACTTTGATTTTGGTTTGGATTGTTGACCTTATGATTGACTTGAATAATCGAAATAAAAATAAAAATGGTTAAGAATGAAATTGGAATAATTGTGCACTATGTGATATTTTGTGATCACCTTATTAAGATATTAATACTTAAAGTGGAAGACCTCGAGATTTGGTAATGGTTTCTCTCTAGGGGTAGCTACCCTAGAAACGAGGTAGGAGTCCTCGATTTGTTTAGTTTTCTGGTGTGCCGGTTGTGCCCCAGTAAGGCCCTAATCTACTCTATAGGTGACCTACGGGCCCTATAGAGGGTATCGATACTTAAGGATTAGGTGTCCGAGGATGGGAGGATATTACGTTGCTTTGTTGCACCAATATGACCAAAGTACTTTTATGTCTCTGGGTTACAAGTTGGGAGGATACCGTGTTACTTTAGTACGCCGGTATGACCGGGGTACTTTTATGTCTCCGAGTTATTATTTGTATCCCCTCGAGTAAATAAAATATGAATAATTATTGTATAAGGATTTAAATGGATTGTTGTGATTTTTCGATTTGGTAGTTGCCTCCACGCACTACTTGGTTTTGGTATATTGGTTTGATAGTTGCATTCGTGCACTATTTGGATTTGGTGCATTGGTTGGTAATTGTCTCAGTGATTTCCTTATCATGTTATAAGTGGAATAGATGTGGTTATCGTGAAAGGCCTTAATTATGATTTGGTGTTTTTATTTTCATGGAACACCCTCTGTATAATTGGATTAATGAAATAGTTTTAATATGGTTAAGTTTGTTGTGATGAACATGTGGCGTATGGTATGATATGAGTTATGGTATGAATGTGGTACTTTGCTATAGTATGTACTATTTAACGTGTTATGACATGATACTTTGTGTTACTTTCTATGTGATCCATGTGATATTTACATGCTTAGTATTGTATCTTGGTTTACTTAGTACCGTTGTACTGATGAGTTCCGTTTTATGGTCCCCTACCTATTCAACGGGCAGTCTTTACCTTGCAAGAGTACTTTGAGGGTACAACTTGATGGCTTTTGGTAGGGGTTGAGAGTTAGGACTATCCCGTGTCCTTTTCGGCATCTTTTGATCTGGATATCTTTTGGACTCTTATGTCTTATTATGTATTTCTTTCCTTTGTCAATTGTAACTCTTTTGTTTAATCTTGTGTTATTAGAACAATTTAATATTGTAATAAAATCTTTCTCTTCTCCTTATCCATTGTTATTCTTAATTTAAGCGGATAAATGTTTTAGCCTTAATACTTAGTGTAAGAAAGGTAGAGGAACCAGACTTATACTAAGTGTGGCGGTAACACCCTACGTTTTTTTATTGGCTTAGCTTCCGCAATCAACTCTTTTTAAAGAAATTTTCAAGTGCTAAAAATGGGGGTGTTACACTAAATTCAAGCCATTTTCTCATTTTATTTATACTTAGGCAATTCATAATTACTTCAAATATTTTGCATAATTTTACTAGAATATTTTAAACCATTTAACATATTAAAATGCCAAAATTTTCATATTAAACCCATATGAATCAAAATACATTTAAGAACAACCAACTACCATTAGCACACAAAAGCCCTAAATGTCTGATATCAATATTTCCAGTCCTGAATATATTACATCCCCATACATCTTAACTATATTTATTTTCCACTTACCATATGTAATCAACCCACATTAAAATACCATATATCATACCATTTTACTTAGGGTTCACATGATAAAATTTATCGTAGCCATATTGTATAAGCACATGCTTTTTTCACTTATTCACTTGCCATCGTATAATATTACTTTACCACATCATAATATCAGCATCATAAAATTAACAAAATAATAACAACAACATGATAATATACAAATCATACATAACATTAGCACAAAAACCTTAATCACGACTTATATCCTTACTGAAAAGGACACCAGCCTCTAAGCATGTATAAGCTATCCTGCCTCCTTTGAGTCCTGCTTAAAATAATCGAATAAAAAAAAGGTAAAACTCAATTATAACTCATGGAATAAACCAAGGAAAAGATAAAGCGAAAGAGTGTGGAAATATGTGAAAGAACCAAACCAAACTAAGGTAAGGCTTCGGTGGAAACTTGCGCCAAAATGGAGGAAGTAGCGACACTTGTTGCCATTGCTATGGAAGGGGGGAAAGGTTCTAGGTGCCAAAACTTGGGGGGAAGGATTGTTGATGGAGGCTGTAGCTAGGGGGAGGCTGTGGTGTTAAGGGTCGGTGCAAATGGTAGAGTTGCAGTGTTGAGGGCTAGTGCTAGGGGTGTGTTAAAGTTTTAAGGGTAGGATATCCCTTATCCGTATCCTTATCTGAACTTAGTATATTCATATCCATATCTATTGGATAAAATTCACCTCGTTTAAGGTGGTCATCTAATTGCAATATATGATTAATTTGTCAAATAAAAAAGGAGCCCAGAGAGTACATGTAACAACACAGAACGTTGATTTAATTTTTAAAGTTGTTTATAAAATGAGAATATCTTCCCCCACCCCCCAAAATTGTTTATAATAGTAATTTACTAATTTTCTCTTACAGAAAATGAAACTTATTAGCGGCATGTGCTCCTCTCTTGTTATATGAGTCGCTCTTCTAGTATTTCATTGTTGTTTTTACCAAATCCAACAACTCTTCTAGTGTGCCTGTGAGTTTTCAAATGAGAACCTAAATTAAATTGAAAACTTAGAAGTTATATATATAGCTATGATATCAATGAATTAGGGTATATTCTAAGCATGATATATATAAACTATATATACTGAATAAAATTATTTGATCAAATAATAATTTCAATAATAGTAGTGTATAATTAATTTATTTTTCGGTAATAGAAAAATGATCCTTAATAAAATATTCAATCATGTCACTTTCTTTCATTCTCACCATCTTGAACAATTTTTTATTTATTTATTTTTTGTTTCCTTCCATTGATTATTTCTTTCGTTCTTTCCCACCATATTCTCCACTCATTTCAACTGTTTCTAGAAACTAAAACCTCGATTTATAGTTAAGTTCTCATCAGCCTCTTACCCTTCTTACTTAATGAGAATTATAACTTCAACAGTGAATTTCTCCGAAGCCCCGGACAAGAGGCAATCGCCAAATACTACGCCCATCAATTGTTATCTTTTAAGAGTAGAACCGCCCACTCAAAAACAAATACTAATTCCAATATCCGTCTTTCCCCTCGCTATTCAGAAAGTTGAATCACCCCAATACCCAGACTGCTATGTTCCCTCTCTAATCAATAATCAATCAAAAACTATTATTCTATCTATCATATCCCTCACCACGAACCGACGACCATACTCTCCAGCTTCCCAACACCAAACATAAAAACAAAACACAAGAACTCATCTCGTTCTATATCTATGGAGGTCTTCAGAAAGAGCGAGGCAGTAAAACTCAGAAGCCATTTAGACAAATACGTATTCGCAGACGCTGATCGTTCAACCGTCCGGCAATCAAGGAACCAAGCTAATTCCCGACGAGCTATATGGCTAGTAGAATTCAGCACAAAACCAAATGCAATCCGTTTAAAGAATTACAGTACTGGGCTCTACTTAACAGCTTCCGACATGCCCTTTTTACTGGGTATGACAGGAAAAAAGGTCATTCAATCATCTATTACCCTCAACAGTCGACAACAAAACGTGTTCGTTTCTGTTCCTGGTAAGTTTGAATGGTTCCCGATTCGAGATGGGTTTCAAATTAAGTTCAAAACAACCGATGGGAATTTTCTTAGAGCTAATGGTGGTACACCACCTTGGAGGAACACGATTACTCATGATGTACCGCTTTCTGGTGGCGGGACGTATAATTCGTTGCTTTGGGATGTTGAAACTGTTGATCTGGGGGAGGTCGTAGCGAATACTGGTGTTGGTGATTTTGGGCAGGATGGTAGCAGTGAGTTGTTGTCGCCGATGTCGAGCTTTGCTGGGTCGGAGTTTGATGATGATTTTGTTGGGTCTGGTGCTGCTTCGCCGGGGCCAGGGCAATTTTGCAGCTGGTCGCCAAGTCTGTCAATGAAGAAGGTATGTATGTCTTACGATTTATTTCCGTACGTGCCCTTCCCTGTTTGCTAAACTTGTTGCGGTTCTGTTTGCTCTGGGTTTCCCACGGCCACGGTCCATCAAAGTTAGATTTTGTTGGGTTTGACCCATTCAACGCGCTAAACTTTGCTTTTGCCTTGTGTTTTCTTGACGGGCTTAATCTTATCGTGCCATCTGAAGTGTCCCACAAGGATAGTTTCGTTTATTTGGTTCCTTTTTTTATTCACTAGTTTGGGAATTCCCTTTCAGAGAGCTGGCTTGACCACTAGTGGATATTTTTTTTTATCACATGCTTTTAGAGCTTTTTTTTTCTATCATTTCTAATATTATCGAAATAGAAATCTATATCTAATCTAAAGAAATATATTTATAAATTTTTACTTCTATTTTTTGAGATTAAATAGGAATCACAAGAAATATAATTCTTAAAATGATAATTTAACAATTTTGAAATGAAGAAAAAGGTAGCAATGCTATATAAAAATATGAAATAAACTGTGAAATAATATTATGGTAATAAAAAAAATGCTGTAATTTATTTATAAGAACAATTAAAGTTCCAGTGAGGTAGGTATCCTACAAATCTTGCCAAAATTCATAAAATTTCTATATCATTTCTCCGGTCTCTCTATAGTCTTGGCATAAGATTTTTATTAAAAACAAAATCCTATGTCTCATTTTTTTTAGTCATTCCAAGCATGGTTTTAGGGTTCAAAAGTTGAGGGGTTTTTGATTAATTAATGTGTTGTGGATTTAACATGGATTTAGAGAGATCTAAATTAAATTGAAATTAATAAGATTATGACCAATTGAGGACAAAGTAGATATTTTTATTCGTGCTCTTGTGTACTTATAAGATGATTAAACTAATCATTCAATCAATTACTCAATTCTCTTTGAATGAAATATTCTATGGAAGAGAAGAATAAGTTGTGACACACGATTCTCGAGGCTAGGGTTTCAATATGTTTCTTTTTAGAGAAGAAAAAATCCTACGGGATAAAATAGTAAGTTTCAAAAATAAGAAAAAAACATGGTCCGTGTTTAGGAAATATGAGATCCCCGTGTTTATTTTCTTACTTTCGACTTTTACCCAAAACACATCAACTATTCCATAGAGAAACACGATCCGTGTTTATTTACATGGGGCCTTCATGTTTCTCATACAAACCTCCATAAGACACTAAACTTCTTCAACACCTGCACCAATCAATATAATATTATGTTGTACTCAAATACCTAGTCAAAACTCACAATTCTCTACCTTGATGTAGTATTTGTGACGCGTGATATGTAAAGACTTGTATAAAAACCCTGACCCAACAAAGGATCTCATGGCCTATGAACACGAATCAAGTCCAAGAAACACTCGAACTTACAAGTCGTTCTAAGACTATTCGAGGTAGACTATTTTCAACAACCGGCTAATCTATTAATTATAGTCATCATAACTTCGAAAGGTAGATTGAAACCACTAGCTAATCCCTAGGCAGCACATATTACAATTAAACCCTTTTATTTTCCTTATCGCTTAAATTAGTTAAAATATATATTATTAACGACCACTCAAAAACAAACCCATGCATACTTGTTAGGAAAATTTACTATTTATATTGCGGGAAATTGTAGAAATATACTAAAAAGCTTATCTTTAAAATAACTAAAAATATTTGCTACGGGAATTTTAAGTTCATATCAACTAATAGTGCTAAATTACTACTTCGAAGGTTAAATCAGTAGTCAAGGTTAATAATTGATCTTAAAATATGTAATCAAAGTATTGAGATATCAAATTACCAAATTAACTCTAATATGTTGTTATTTCATAAATTATGAATAAAATAGTGTAGATTCTGTGTTTATGTCCTATAGGACTTTGCTACATACAACGCAGCAAGCAATTCACCAAGAACTACATAAATTATGTGAGAGTGTAAATCAAACGAAGGAACCAAGAATATGCAAAACACTTACCTTTCTATGTTATTCTCTCAAGCTACGAAAAAAAAAAAAAAATTCAAGAACGCATTTAGTAACGCTATTATACCAATCTTCTCCATGCCATTCTAATGTTATTCAATGTCTCAAGAGAGGTTTTTTTTTTTTTTTTTATTTTATTTTTTATGAGGTCCAAAGAGGGTAGAGACATTGCCTTTCTACATATTCTCGGACGGAGACGTAAGAGAGTTGAGGCAAGATAACTCCACATTTTAGAAGGTTCTAGACGGTGTTTTAAGAAAATTGGAGTGGGTCATGTACCAACGTAGTAAGGAAGCTCCTCACTTTTACAAGGTTCTAGCTGTTGTTTTATAATTTTAGTCGGACCAATCATTCTAATCAGTGTAACCAAGTATCGTTCGTAAGACCGGTCCAAACACCCTGAAAAATGACTGGATCAAACCGACCCAGAAATGCTAGGTTTGATTGGCTAATAATTTTGAAACCAGATGGACTGAGTCAATTCTGGGTCAATTTAACCAGTCATCTTGGTCGTACCGACGTGGGGATCGGGTCATAATGAATCAATTTAGCAGAGAGAAACTAAGGAGATAAGGGAACAAATGAACGAGCAGAACACGAAATTATTTATAGGTCTATGCTACCTATACTTAGGATCGGATTTGAGTAGAAGATCCTAATCATAAAACCTTATTATCTTAGTCAAGGTAGTTTAATGTCCGTTCAGTAGCCGTCCATTTATTTGCCTATTATTACTTCAGCCCTTTTTAAAAAAAAAAAAATATTTATATAATATTATTATCTATATTATCTACCATATATTGTTACTTTAGGAGTAGGTTCTGCTATCTTTTATTGAATATTTAAATTATTTTATATTTTTAATTTTATAACTTCATTAATTAAACTCATCTACCACATCTTTACCCCTCTTATTAAAATAAAGAATATTTAAAATTATATATATACATCAAGGTAGTTTAAGATTTGTTAAGTAGCCTTCCATTCCATTTCCCAACCCAATAAGTAAAATCATCCTCAAATCTATCCTGCTGCTCCTTTTTTTTTTGTTGTTAGAAAGTCCCCGATTCGATTCCTGCGGAGATTAAATTTCCATATCTGACCCAATCCCCAAACTATTCTCCATTCTTGATCATTCCTCGATTTTAAAATCTAATCCGATACTCGAAACCCAACCCCATCCTCAATACCCGATATTAATTTTTTAATATATATTTTAATTTATATTCTATATACAAAAATTATATATAAAAAAAATTAGGGACGGGTTCAAAGATGGGAATCTCAAACACGTCTTCGAAAAAATTTCCGAACCCGAATTCGATCCCTGAAATCTCTTTCCGAACTCAAATAGGAAATTTTCGATGGGATTCTGAACCTATGGAGAAAATTGCTATCTCTAAACATGGCTTGTATATTCAACATGAAACCAAAACATACTACCAAAATTTAAAGTACCCATCCGACAATAAAGCCCAACGAAATGGCTTGATAATGAACCATTTAATTTTAATACCACTTTTTTTTAGGAGGTTTGGAGGAAAATAAGGATGTAAACGGGGCGAGTTTAGGGCGGGTAAATCTGTATCTAATTAATTTTTTTTATCCGAATCTGTATTCATATCCGAACATATTTTCACTAACACATCTATATCTGTATCCGTTATCCGACGGATTATCTATTTACTCGCTAATGGATATTATTCTATAGATAAATCTAATATCCGTCGGATAAATCTATTTAGAGTTGAGTCAAATGTCAATTTTAACTTTAATTTATACTATATTTATTTTAAAATTAAAAATAAAAGGGTAATTATATATTAAATAAACGTGTACGGATATAGATATTCATATCCATATGTGTACTCGAATCCATCAAGTATCTTTCTTTTTCATCCATATCTATATCTATACATATGTCTATTTATTCTTATCTATTTAAATATCCTTAAGATATATTCTGTCAGATTTCGGGATAAAATTCGTTCTTTTTGTGTCTCTAAAAAAGACGAACAAGGAAGGAGCACCATACCGCGACATAACCTCAAAGATAGACTCACTACTAAAATCAATTGCCAACTGAAATAATTTAAGCTCATAATGACGCCCGTGGCGGCTCGAGTCTCTCAAACGGCAAAAAAATTAACATACTAAAGGGCCCGTCCCGTATACTTTTATTGAGGACAATATACAATCTGGGCCTAGGGCCTCAGCTTTGTTAAGGCAGGCCCTAAATACGCGTGATGTATAATTCCTCCAACTTTATCGGCCCAACCAAACACGGTCAATCATTATCATGCAATTAGTTTATGACCTGTATAGGCGTCAGAGGGAGAAAATTCAGGAGGTGTTTATTTAGTGGAAATAAAGAGTTGAAAATAAGAATAGAGAATAAGATTTAAAATATTTTTTATTTGTTTAGAGGCAATATAAAATAGAGAAAGAATGGAAATGAGAATAAGATGCCTTCTATTCTCCAAAATCTATTACCAAGGGGGGCTAGTAATTGATGTTGAAAAATTATAAGGAATTATATATGAAAATTAAAAAAGATTAAAATAACCTTCAAAATAAACCTTAATAATTTCCGGCCTATATAAAAAAGAATATTTTATAAAAGACCAACTCTAAACCAACTTAATTCAAAACTCATGTTCGATAATTAAAATATTAAATAACCTTAAGTGATTAAAATTCGAAATAAATGGCTAATTGAAGATATAACAAAGTTATCCCAAGCATGCTGAATTGAAGGTGATCGAATAAATGGCCAATTGAAGATATAATCCATACTTTGTCCGAACCGAAACAACATAATGGCTAGAGTTTGAGATCATGATTGATGGTATCCAAAATGATCCGACCTAGATCTTAAACCTACCAAAATCATATCTCGCCTTGTTACTCCTTGTGTGAAGACATTTGGACATCTCCGTGTGTGTCTATTTCTTTCCCGTTGTATCCATATGTAGCCGCTGGTTTGTATTATTTTGCAATTTCATTCTCTTGGACTTTTGGCTCACATATTTCTTTGTATATCTTCTCTATAATCATATGAATCACGCCCCTTCTCCCCTTTAAATACATATCTATCTATGATTATTGTAGTCACATTAAAACTAATACAATCTCGATGCAAACTTAAAATTAATCCGTACAAGATTTTATCTAATTGTATATGATATTTAACTTAGACCGATTGAAGATATAATTCAAATTCATGTTCGATAAATATAGTATTGAATAACATTAAATGATCAAAATTCAAAATAAATGGCCAGTTGAAGATATAATCCACAGCTGTCCCAAGCATGCTCAATTGAAGATAATCAAATAAATAGCCAATTGAAGATATGATCCATACTAGGTTCGAACCTACATAACATTGTCCGGAGCCAGAGCTCATGATTGATGGTACCCAAAATACCTGACCCAGATACTAAACGAACCAAACTCGGTCTCATATTACTACGAAGACAGTCGGACAACTCCGCGTGTGTCCGCTCCTTCCCCGTTGTATCCAAATGTGGCCGCCAGCTTGTATCATTTAGCAACTTCGTTCTCTTGGACTTTTACTCGTGTATCATTTTGCACATCCTCTCTGTAATTACATAAATCACGCCCCCCCCTCCCCGAAAAACCTAAATTCATTCTAAAATCGCTGAATCCAAACCTCCTACCTCACTTCAAACATTGAAAATCCCATCTTTTGTTACAATCGCGATCCAATTCTTCTCTTCACTTATCTAATCTGATTATTGCAGTCGGCCATGGAACTCTTCCACAACGCCAAAGCCGTACGTCTCCGTTGCCACCATGACAAATTCTTGACAGCCAAAGACGATGAAGAATCTGTCTCCCAAGACCGCAGCGGCTCAGCTAAAAATGCCCGTTGGTCTGTAGAATTCGTCAACACTTCCGACAACGTGATCCGCTTAAAGAGCTGTTACGGCAAGTACTTAACGGCATCTAACGAGCCTTTCTTGCTAGGAATGACGGGTCACAAAGTGCTTCAGACGCTGCCCAGAAGGCTTGATTCGTCAATTGAGTGGGAACCCGTCAGATGCGGGTCGCAGGTGAAGCTGAAAACAAGGTACGGTCAATACATGAGGGCGAACAGGGGGTTGCCGCCGTGGAGGAACTCGGTCACTCATGATGTGCCGTATAGGAATTCTTCGCAAGAATGGATTTTGTGGGATGTCGATATTATTGAAATTCTCGAGCATTCTGATCAGCGGCACCGGGAGCAGGGTGTTAAGAGGATGGCTGCGGCAGCGGCTGTGGTTGCTCCTGTTGAGATGCGACAAGAGGTGGCACATTCTGATTCTTTCAGCTCGGAGACCAGCTCCCCATCTGCTGATTCAGGGAGGTTCATTTTTTCACGGCAAGAGGTAGTGCTTCTTCTACTTTGTCATTGCTTCAATTGGGCTTTTTTAAACGTGTTATTTATCTGAATTAAATTACCGATTTATGCTCATGTCTTTATGTTTACTCCCATAATGATTTAGTAACATGCATTGCTTAGATTGCTTGAATTATGAACAACACCTCTCAACAGTGAGAGTTAGAGAAACATAAACCTATGGCATATTGTTAGAGTTGTTATCTGGGTTCTTGTTAAGCCTTTGTCAAAGTTATATCGTGCGTACTTAATGACCTCTGTTACATTTGGGACGACTTGCAGTCGAACGATTCAGCGAAATATTCGCCACCCAAGTCAGATGGTAGGATGATATACTACAGTATTGCCTATGACGATCATGATGTAAATGATGCTGTAGAGGGATACTCATTTACTTTTAAGGGGATCAGCGTTGAGGAACTGACTCATAAACTGGAGGAGGAAACTAAACTTAATGATGTTCTCGTTTGTACCCGTAGCCCTTTGAATGGAAAGCTATATCCTATTCGCTTGCAGCTACCTCCTAACAGCACTACCATGCATGTTGTTGTGGTTCCATCATCGTCTATATGTAAGTATTATCACCTCCGCTGCTCTATTTTTTGTTAAATTGTTCTGCCTGTGTTGTTCATCCGTTTTAATTTGTGATGTTAGTAGTGGTCATCAATATTTGTAGAGGAATTCACGTCATTTGACAAATAAGACCCTGTGTCGGCTGTAGAAAATAGCTTCTTGGTGGCTAATGATGTCATGTATTGATTTTAGTTTGAGAACATCATGGGGAGTTCCTGATTATGTGAGATACAATTGCTAGGTTACTAGACGAATGAGTGGAATGGAAGTTTTCACCTTTCAGCGATTTTATAAGCTCAGTATGAATGTGATGACAGACTTGTACTGCCATGGTGAGAAACCATGAGGTTTGTGTCAGATTAAGAATGTAGAGGAGGTTTACTATACCAGCCTACTAGGACTAATTAGGCCCCTGCATTTTACGATTGGTTTTAGAGGGTCAGATATGGTCCTGCTAGTTAGGTCATCTGGGACAGAACTTGTGCACTTTATTACTACATTATGTTGTTACATCTTCCTTACCCCTGTTCCTTGATCTTATATGGGAATATATGTACTTGTGACATACTAGTCTTATAATTGGTTATCTTTTGCTGCATACTGTTCTCATACCTGTCCTTGCTGTGGTTGTGACAGTGGCAAGTAAGATTGCGAAAATGGGGGTCTTATGATGCTCAAACATATTGGGAGGAGAAAGAAGATGAATGTTGGTTGGTAGTACGAATATTTATCCCTAGAGGAAGTCAGGAAATGCAGGAAAGCAGCAAGACTCAATGAAGGTAAATCAGTCTAAAGAAACAAGTGTGAATGAACATTGGTAGCAAGATAATTCATTTTGGACATCACGTTGAGGAGATACTTGGCATTTGATTTATTTATTGTAGATCAGGCAGTTCTGCCCTCCGAGTTCATAAGATAGTTTTGCATTTTATGTTTTGGTTTGTTTTGGGGAATGGGGTTAGTGGGGTTGAGGAGTCTGTATATGTTGATAACTTGATATTCTCGTTTGCGGAGCTGAGATATATGAATAAAGATCCATTGTTGGCGCAGTAGGGCTGGGGCGTTACTCGCCTTAGTTATCTTTTGGCCAGTTCTGTGTTCGGTTAGTTGCGTTGCTAACTTGCTATCTGCTGAACCCATTCAGCCATTCGTTACATGCAATACTTCAGACCCAGGAGCTGATCCTGAGTATGAGACCGGTCCTTCTTCTATTCTAATCTCAAGTGTTAGCCCTCTGTTTCTATTTGTTTGACTTTTATGTAGGATGTGGCAATCTTTTGACCAAATAACCAGTGCGGACAAGGAACAAAATAAGACTTTGGCTCCTTTTTAACAATTCTGAGAACTTTTGTTGAAAGCACATAGGAACGAAGCAGACGAAATCAGAGTAAATTTAAAATGGTATAATCGGGAAAACTCCCTCCCTCCTCTGTTCTATAAAGGGCTTGAAAGATCTAGTCCCCATTTTGAATTAGTTAAAGTCATTATATAAAATATTTATGTTTTTGGATGCTTTTACTCTAAATATTTTTATTTATTAAAAATGTGAAATTTAATATAATTATTTTTCTCATAGTACCAAACAAGGACATAATGGTGCTATAATAGATTTACGCGAGAAGAAGTTACACGCCGCTTGGCTCTAGATGTTCTTTGTGGTATTCGCCAACCAATATAGAACATTGATTTTGACTTCTCTTCTACCAAGACAAAAAAAAAGAAAAAAAAAAACCAGAATTTGACTTGTCCACATAACAGCTTGACATTTCTTGCATACTGGAGTGGAAGAAATGATTAGGGAGGTTTTATGCTTCTATAATTCTATTGATTGAATGAGACTATTTGATACCAGAGTAATAGAGGTAGAACTATTTATTTGATAGAGTAGTAACTGAGGCGGAGATCGGAGAATATATGTTTCACTTTACTGGTATTATTTACAACAACATGACATTTCTGGACAGAATATCAGTTTTCCTATTTTATTCAGAGTAAAGAAAGTATTATCCAAAAACAGTTTTGCATGAGGAGTAAAGTAGGGAGTTTATTACTATTATTTCCCCCTTCTCATTCCTACTTCCATCACCACCGTAGCTACCGCCTCCGCTCACGAAAAAGTCATTCAGATATGTACAAAAATAATCCCAGAGTTTAACTTTGACCGATGCTGCTTTTCACCCTTTAATCAACCATGTATACAGGCCATCACAAGATTAAAGCCTCGTTCACCAATAATCCTGACACGAACACCTGCCGTCTTTGAAATGATGGAACCGAGCTCGATCCCTAACAATGATATCAACATGATAGATCCTAGAAATCAATTTGGTCACCTCATGACAGTCGTTGCAGACACGAAGGTTCTTGAAAACACGTATAGGCACCCCTGGTTTGGAGTGTAGAAGCCCAAAGGCAATGGCCAGCCTTTCGCTGTGCAGTTGAAGAGCGCTTTGTCTTTCTCCATCTTGTTCATCCACCAAGTGTGCTTGTGTGAGGTCTGGCTTATATCCCATTTCCCCTAATCTGACTTTAATCTCATCTAGGACGACGTATATATCAGCCGTTTCAGGATGAGTGGTATCCCCTGCAAAGAACTCATGGTTAATACCATCCATTTCTATTGAACTACAACCAGGCTCCTTACTAACACCCATGTCGGTCATCAACTTTCTTATCATACCAACATCATCCCAACGGCCGGCTGAGGCATAAACTCTGGATAGAAGCACATAGACGCCACTGCTTACATCACCTCCTTCTGACTCTAGGACCTTTCGAGCGACTCCTTTGCTTAGTTCTATGTCTGCATTTTTCCTGCAGCAAGCATCGAGGAGGCTCCTCCATGTTACTACATCGGGTTTCATGGGCATGTTTGAGACGATTTCCAAAGCCTCGTAGATAAGTCCAGCACGAGCTAGAAGATCAACCAAGCATCCATAGTGCTGTAATTTAGGCTCGATGTTGTAATACGTGACCATCATGTCAAAATATTTACGACCTATATCAACCATACCTCTATGATTACAAGCACTCAAGATACCAACAAATGTGATCGAGTTGGGTGCATAACCTTCCACCATAACCATACGATCAAAGAGCTGTATCGCTTCCTCTACCTGTCCATGTGCAGCTAACCCTAGAATAATGAAATTCCAAGAATTAAGATCATGTTTAGGCATCCTGTCAAACACCTGTCGAGCCAATTCCAGCATCCCAAATTTGCAGTACATGTCCATCAAACAGTTATTCAACAAAACATCAACACTTACCTCATCAGCATCAAACATTTTCAAAATATAAGCATGAGCCCACATTCCCAAAGACAAAGCTCCCAAACCTGCACAAGCGCTAATGACACTCTGCATAGTGTACCCATCAGGCTCAAAGAATTCTTGCATTTGGCTAAACATTGTCAATGCTGAATCTAACTCCCCCATCTGAACAAGCCCATCAATCATAGCATTCCAAGAC
Organism: Tamarix austromongolica; assembly: GCA_039764185.1. NCBI lineage: Eukaryota > Viridiplantae > Streptophyta > Magnoliopsida > Caryophyllales > Tamaricaceae > Tamarix > Tamarix austromongolica. The sequence goes on along the minus strand of CM077819.1, from coordinate 102,212,898 downwards.
ACCACACTTCTCTCAGTCATTTCATCAAACACCCTCCGAGCAGACTTTAAATCCCCACAAGAAGAATACAGATGTATAAGGCTGTTATTGATGTAGATATCTGAGTGCAGGCCCAGTTTTACAGCTTGAGCATGGGCCTGTTTACCTGCAATTTTATCGAACAAATAAGCACAAGCTTTTAGAACAGATGGGAAAGTGTGCTTATCAGGCAACACATTTCCTTGTACCAACATTTGGTGGTACAGGGCAAAGGCGAGGTGTTTGCGGGCATGACTATGAGCACAAGCGTTGATGAGCGTGTTCCAAATGAATGAATTTCGGGTTTGGATCTGAGTGAACAGTCGGAAGGAGTAGTCTAAATTGGTGGAGGAAGTGAAACGAAGGAGCTTGCTATATAGGAGGGTGGCTTCTGGGTGGTCAGGCGGCGCTGTGCGGAGGCTTTGGGCGTGAAGTTGTTTGAGCTGGCGCATGGATTTGCAATCATTTACTAGGGAGAGTAGATATGCGTGGTGGTTTGACGACGAGAGACCGTCAGGCTGGTGGGGGTTTGATGACGAGAGAGCCTCATGTTGGTGGAGGCTGGTGGCCGTGGATGGTTCGCTAGAAAGGAGAGGAGGCGGGCTAGTGGCGGATGTCAGAAGCATGGCTAATACAAGCCCACTGGCTGTAGTGAAAAATGGTTAAAAGCACTAGCATTCCATCCTTGCGTACAAGGTGTTTCTTTTACCTGGCATGGGTTGAACACAACGGTGTTAGGGCGTTGCAGGGCCTGATTTTGGTTGATAATTGATAGGACTTTTATCAAATGAAAATAAAATAAAAATGGAAGAAGTTATTACGTGATAAAAAGCCTCGCAAGCGTCATCATCCCTTTTTTTTTTGATTGATTCTTTAAGTTATGTTGGTTGAGTAACCTTTAGAAAAATACTAACTTTATAACCAATTTATTAATTATATTTTTATAACCATCCAATAATATATAGATTCTGTATGATTATAAAGCCCGCACACTATTAGATGGTTATATAGATACTATAAGTTATTGTAAGCATGGCATTAGATCTTAGTCAGAAGAAAAACTTAATTGGTATGGAAATATTAGGAAGAAAATATTTAATTTTATTGTAGTACCCTAAAATTTATTATTGAATTTTTATTTTATTTTTACGAAAGTTAAACATAACATACTTAGGTGTTACCACCATACTTAATATGAGTTCTGTTTTATTGTACTATTATCATATCAAGTATAAGACAAATCATTTATAAAAACCATTAAACAAGATAACAAGATAATAAGAGAACTTTCATAAAACATAGATTAGAGTTTGGAGAATATGTAACACCTCCAACCCACAGCCTAGGAGGAAGGTGTTATACGCCACCACTATATGAGGAATTCATATAGTTAGCAAGGCTAAGCAAAACAAACTAAGATAAGTGCACTAATATTTATACTATTCCAAAGAAAAGAGAGTCATACTAGACTATAAATAAAGTTCTATTCAAAATAAAGTTGACTTGACAAGTATTACATTATCATCATAAACTCTTTATTAATCTATTAGTCTAGTCAGACACCAATATTGCTTGATCCCAGACCTTCGAATTTATGCTTCATACGACTTACCTACAATGTTAAAGGGGTGAATAAACTACATCTTAGTAGATAACTTGCCCTATTAGCCAAAACAGGAGTCACAATAAATTTATAAAATACTAGAAAATAAAAAAAATTACCATAAAAACATGAAATACAAATGGTTTAAAAAGATCATTAAAAGCATTTAAGAGTAGATAGTGCAACCACAAATGTATTAATTTATCACAAAATCATGAAGGATTAGTAGGACCAATAATCAATTCAATAACCAATCACAAAAATAAAACAATCGATAAGAATCAATAAATGAAGTAGCTGTGGCCACTAGGGGCTTTGCTGCTAGGGAACAATAACAATAACTGATCGATGGTCCCTCTATCATTGGGTAAGGGTCAATAGGACATCTTATGTAGTGTACTATTAGTAGTATTGATTAGTTGATGTGTAGTGGAATGAGTGGTTTTAAAATTCTCCACTTTTATGTAGTTTTATAATGATAAATTAAGGATGAATTCTAAATTGAGGATATGGATAAAGGATCACACAAAGTAATTCTTCAAACTATCTTTGAAAGCCTTATATAGATAACCCTCAAAGGATCTCTAATGAAGAAACACATAGTAAACTTCACTATATAACTCTATACAAACCCACACAGAAAAGGTATAGAGGGTTTCTAAATTATCACTCACACAGATAATATAATTTATAGATAAATCTATTTTACGAATCACACAAATAACGTAAACATAGAACAAAGAAACTCACACAGGGTTTCGATGAGAGAAAACTCGATTTAATAACTCAATTCAACTATCATTCTCAAATAATGAGTTTACATGGGATATTTATAGGATGATATCCACCTCCTCTTGTAACCTTCTCAATAATAAGATAAACTAAATCTAAATAACATAAACACTAATTAAATTACTATTCACAATACTATTCATATGAATAGTAATCTCCTATGATAATAATAATTAAATCCTAACAAAATCTTAAAAAGTTAAGATACATCATAAGATAAAAGATAAACCCTATCTAATTTCTTAATGATTAAGGAAATAAAATAATTAACTAATATCCTAACATAATTATAAAATAATTCAATAACAACCTAGCTAATAAATATGAAAATATAATGGCATCCATATTATTAATTATGACACTTTATCCATTCGCGTGTAAAAATTCAACTTGATACACAGATGATAAAATAGTCATAACTTTGTGTAGAAAACTCGGATTTGAGTTATGAAAGATGCGTTGGACTTCTAATTTAATAAGATTTCCAATGATATCCATATTTTATGGTAAATAATTATCTTCAAATTTCTTCATTTCTTCCTTCTATCGTGATTCACAAATCAATCTTTAAAATCTTGGAATATTTTTGCATCATTAGTGATCCTACACTATTAAATGGGCCAATAAGCACTACTATGAAAAGGACAAATAATAACGACACATTAATAATTGTGTTTTTGAAACCGTTGCCAAATGCGTGTGAGGGATAGTTGAGGAAGTTTTGATAACAGTTATAGGTTAAAACTGTTATTAAAACCCCCATCCTAAAATTACACACGATAGTTTTAATAACAGTACTTGTAAAAATCGTTATTAAAAGTTGTTTAGGATTTATTATTGGTCCTAACAACTTTTTCAATTAGTTATATTATTAAAATAAATAATGAAGAAATATATTTTACATAAGTACATCATTAAATTAGGATTAAATAGACATAGAAAATAACGAAGAAATAAAAGTGAATAATTAAATTAGCCAAAATAACTGTGTATAATAATAATAATAATAATAATAATATATAGGATTTATTAGGGTTTAATTATAATTAGCTAGGTATAGGATTAGGGTTTATTTGGTTTAGGGTTAGTTTTTATTATAATTTATTAGGGTTAGGGTTAGGGTTTAGCGTCTATTATATTAAATATGATCATTAATATGTTCTCTTATAACAAACTATTATATACATTATTCTCAACTAAAATTTTAATAATAGTATATTATTATACTTAACCTATATATATTATCTTATTAATATCTCCTTGATTTTACTATACAGAGCTTGAATGATTAGATGATAGTTTGATGTTCACCCGGTTTGTTAAATATATAAGTCAAGATTATGTCCTTATTTTAAACATGTTGAGTATAATAAGAGAAAATTTGATTCAACTTAACTCATTGACAAATCTGGTAGGAGTAAATGAAATGACGTGTTTAGTAATTTATCTTTTCTTGATATTGAGCGACACATTTATATCAATAGAGAAATAAATAAAAATTAATTTAAGTTTAGAAGTTTTATGATGAGTATCTTATGTGGGTATGCTGTTAGCTTTATATAGTTAGTTAAGATATGGTAGAATATATTTATGATTTGTCTAGCTAGTTGAAGAGTTTACATATTTTGTAATCCTTTCGAGAACAACCTTGATGATAAGATTTAGTAGTTGTTCTCATTTGTAGGTAGTGAGATGTGGCGCATTGCTATGACATACCCTCCACCATATCTATGCATGGTGCCAGATGATGATCTATGGATTCATGTCATATGATTATACAATGAGTTAGGTCGGTTATCTGTGAGTGGCAGATCATATGACCCATTTCATTTCATTTCAGATCGTATCATCTACTTTTGACCCTGCCTCAGATGGAGCCATGGTTATTGGTTACATCTACAATAAGAGAGGGTAGATATATAAACTATCTAGCATATCGCATTCTGATTGAGGGATAAAAGAAGCTTTATATTTGGTACTTGACTTAAGTACTAACTGTATAATCGAAACTTGTAAATTTATAGTTTTTCATCGGTAGTTATACACGAGGCCAGAAATACAATGATGATGAAATTAATGAAGTTAGAGACCAATGGGCCAAGTACATGCACTCATACATTTGGTATTAGGAATTTAAATTTTACATGTATGTTCAGGTTTGTATTTCATCTATATGTCTTTTGGTCATCTAGGTTATGATCTATGATCTTTTGATTTTGGAGTGTAGAGCTACCAAGTTGTGATACGCCTACTAATTTTGATTCCTGGGTATGCCTAATGTATTGAGACATACCAATTATAGATTGATTGAAAATATGTAGTATCATTTGGGAGCTATTTTATATTACATATTTGGTAAATATTTGAACATAAAACTGTATATGTGGGCCAGAACAAAACAACAAGAATATAAAAAAAAAACAGTTAGGTTTTAATAAATTACTTAAAATTGTTATTATTTAATGTTTTAATAACAGTTTTAAGTAAGAACAGTTATTAAAACCATTTTTAATAACAATTATCCTTAAAAATTGTTATTAAAAGTTGGCATTTAATCTCAATTAGGGTTTAATAAATGCGTAATCAATGATTAAAATCCTAAATTAAGTGTGTTTTAACAACGATTTTAACTCAAAACTGTTATTAAAAGATCCATTTAATGATTATTTAATATGTATTAGGGTTTAATAAATTTGTAATCAATGATTAAAACCCTAATTTGTTAACATTTTAACAACGGTTTTTGGATAACTTGTTATTAAAATATTATTTTTAACAATAGTTGTGCCTTATAAACCATTATCAAATACCAAGTTTACCACAATATTCAAGGTTTTTTGTATATTTTTTATGACAGTTATGAACCATTATTAAAGCTTTAAAAATGGACGATTCAATAACAGTTCAAAATCGTTATTAAAATAATAAAATAACCATTATTAAAACCCTTTTCTGGGATAGTGAAGGGCTTATTCCATCATTTGGGCACAGTTACAAAACAAAAAAAAATGGTCCTATTAACAAGTATACAATATAAAAAATTATACGTCAAAGATGATTAACATAATCATATACAATATAATATGCTTAGTTCCAATTTAGTAAAATAAAATATAGAGAAATAAATCATATTTTAGCCATAAACCATTTTATCAAATATTATTTGATAAAAATAGAGAGTAAAAACTGAATATGAAATAATAGGTTTATAAATGGAATGGCTAAGGGGTAAGTTATTCATAAACTATTATTTTAAAAACCAATAAAAAAAATAAAAAAATTATTACTGACAATAGATATAATATATATACATACAAATGATAAAGTAGATATGTTAGCTACTTACTTAAAACAGTAATATAAATTGATACCGATCTAAAAGGACACAATCCCTAATTAAAGAATCATATAATACTAATAAAATATTATCATAATAGAAAGAGTAGTAATTGGGAAATATAGGTTTATTTGTAATTTAATATTAAAGTATGAAATGATCTATGGCCTTAAACTACACAAGCAGCCCAAATTCATATACCCGAGGCCGATTAATATTTAACAATATATAAGATTTCCATTAATCTATATATATATATATATATATATATTAATTCTCTGTGATTCTCTTCTAGCCTCTGATTGATGCATATTTGATCGGCCATGATATTTTAGCCATGTGTGCCACCGTCCTTCGACCCGTGTTATGTACTATTATATGAATATTTCTCTGATATAGAGATATCCTCCCTAATCAATATTTGGCTATTGCTACTATTTTTGTAAACTATTATTTGTGTGGACTTTTTTCCGTTTGCGCTGCTTGTGGGCACCATCGGGAGATTTCTATGTATTGGTTAGCCTACTACTATATATATATATATATGTATAGCATCTGGAAGGGTGCGACTATGTATGTATTTTTAGGGGTATTACTATCACTGTTACTCCAAACCTTTTGACTTCATTCCACCACCATCATCTTGTAGTACCACTAGTTTTTATTTATTTATTTATTTACTTTTTAAATTTTATTATTATTATTATCTTCACGAAATATAGCATGCTAATAGGAGATTATGGCTAGTATAAGATATATGCTTGCATACTTACAAATAAAAGAAATCAAATGCAGAAAAGAATGACAGGGTAGCATCTATAGGGTCTATGACTTTGGGAAACACAATTTGAGTAGCAGAGCACTAGAAATATTTGTATACGTATATAGGCGTATAATACAAGCATGTTGCGAAACAAAAATATTAGAAGACTTTACCATCAAAGAGGACTGGCAGGGTAAAAGAATGGGGAAAGAAAAGAGGGATGAAGGAATGATAGCCTGGCACTTGGGAGTGCGGTAGGAGTGTAGAACTGTAGATTGGAGGAAGTAAAAGATTACCGACGAAAATAGATTCGTGAAAGCTTGCCCTAAACAGATAAGAAATATATAAAGAAGGGTAGAGTTTAATGGTTGGGAGATGAAAAGTTTAATCAAGCTTTTCAGTTGATTTATTAAGGAGAAACTGGATGCACGGAAAAAATGAAGGGTTCACTGTCTCTGAAATTTCACTTACTACTCTATTTTATTTATTATCTTCATATTAATATTTCTTCCTTCCCTTTTTATGTTTTATTTTTTATTTTTTTGGGTCCTTACATAACAAAATTTTGAGTACAACCATAAATAAAATATAATTTTTTATGGGACTAAGAGCTTATAGGACATTTGGATAAAAAGATAACTACTAAATAGCCTAGACTTTATGTCCAAAATCCAACAATATAAAATAATTTTTAATATGAAGTGCATCAAACTCATCAAAATAATCATAAAAAAATTTCACATTAACAACTTTGTCAACTATTCTTAGAAATAAGTAAAATCCATAAAAATAATAGTCAATACTTACATATTAAGTAAGGGAACAAAGCACATACATATCATAAAGCATACATAACACAGAAATTATATAACAATACAGTTACTATATATGTATATAGGCTCATGATACAAAAGAAATTGAGAAAACTAGATTAGAGTTCTATATTAAGTGATAACAATATTTCCTTTACTTAGTCACGTGAAGATCATAAACCCCACTATTCATAGTCGATGAAATAGTATCACTATAATACCCTAAAATTTTAATGTATTTTAATTTTAGATAATTAATACCCTAACTAATGCATTTGCTAAAAAATTGGTTCTAGCAAAACAAGGAAGAATGGTGGGGTAAGAATAACCGAACACCAAGAACAAAGTGGAGACGGGGATGAAGAGGAGAAACGGGAGTTATTTGATCTATAAGTGACCATTGAGATCAAATAATCACATTCATCACCTTAGGTAACAACTCTAAGGATAAAGAGTGTGAAATTTTGAGAGAATAAGACAAAACTCTTCACTTTAGCCTTGAATGTAAGGAAGAGTAATACTCTTCAATATTTCAACAATAATGGGGTGTGATTTGATTCAATGGATAGGCCATACATATATGAAGGTGTGTTAGGCTCCCAAAGTTACAAAATGACCTTACTACCCATCATGGCTAACTAGTTTTCTATCCCCATTATAAAGTTACATCCCTACTTAACTATCTAGTTAGGAATTTTGAAATTAACATTGTATCCTTAGCTAAATTTGAAAATCCCTAACAAAAAACACTTCCTTCCCAACCCCTAGATCTGCCATTTATGGGGAGGAAACATAAGATAGGACATTACATCAGTCCTTAATGACAACTATATAAAAATAGCAAAAGCAAACAAACCACAAATGGTTAACTACACTAATATCCCACCGGTACAATTAAACACCCTTTCAACCCAAGAATAATGATGTTCAAGCTACTACTTGAAGTCAATCAACTTGGCCTTCATGAGTGTTGATTGTCCCTTCCATTTTGTGGCCTAAGATGTTGAAAATGATTGTTGCGTGGATGTCGTATAAGGCTTAGATTATTGTAGATTTTCGGTTGGGTTTATGGTTAAGGTTTCAATCACTTGTGTGCTATTTTGTGGGTTTGTGTGTGGCTAATCATTTGGCTGGGAAAAGAGCTATGTTGGGCATAAAGGAAGAGGGTGGGTTGGTCGCCTCATGCATGGCTTACAAGTTTATCTAATAATTTTAGTCCAAGTTAGAAGTGTTTTAGCACCTTTGAACTTAGAAAATTGCTTATATTATTTGTGGGGGATGCTCTTGCATCAATAACCTTCTTCCTAGCCCTTTGATCCAAATTTTAATTCTAACTTTGACACTATTTCCCCTTTTCTCCCCTTTTCCCTTTTTTTCTCTCTCTTCCTTTATCTCTTTCCTGTGTGACCCCCTAACAACCACATTATGTTCGGTTTGGTTAAGCAAGCCACACCCCACAAAATTAGACCAAGACCTTACGCCAACCTCATCGTCTTACCTAAATCAGAAAATTTGCATGCCATTGTCCTATCCCCATCTCAATTCTCCTTATTTTTTTGGTACCCAGCTCCATTCCTAGACCTTAATCCCCAAATTCTTACCACAACATCCTTCCCTCACACAACCAGCCTTATAAGCCCCCTTCTCTCTCACTGTCATTTATTATAAGCTAACTAGAGCTCATTCTTTCTCTATGAAATTATTCCTATTCTTTGACCCTCTCTCTGTCATCTTATTGTTGTTTATCTTCCTCATCGATGCCATTGATGTCATTGTCAGTGTCACCACCCTTGACCAACCTCTTCCATCTCCACTTCATTGTTTTCCATTCATCCATCATAACCACTACCACAAATTTTTACTCAATCACCTCACACTTTGTGTTTTTCTCCCTCTTGGCTAATTTATGTTATAGCTTTCTTTCTTAGCTAGTCTTGCCAAGCGGGTTAAACTCGTTGAGTGAGTGGACTCGCTAAGTTGTTCGACTAGCTGAGTAGGTCAACTCGTTGTGCAAGTGGAAATTCTTTCCCCTCGATCTTAGCTAAGCCACTTTCCCCCTTAGTCTCAGCCAAACCACCTTTGTTTCCTTTAGTCTCGGTTAAGGCACTTTCCTTTCCTCTTAGGCTTGGAGTGTCTTTATCCTTGCCAAGCATGCTAGTTCCTTTTTATTTCTCCTCAATTAGCATTCTTGGTCTCCCCCCTATTATTTTCCTTTTACCTTGCCTTTCTTTGCTTGACCATCCTTTGGACTAACTATGTGTTTTTTTTTTAATCTTGGCTTTAGGTAGTTCCTAAGATGCCTTAGAAGAAGATACTTAGGGCCTTGTTTTTGGTTAGAGACTGATGGTACTATGGTAAGGATACATATCTTAGAATAGGGCATTGATGCTATGTGTACTTATATGTAATCTCATGCTAGTATTGTATATTTCACAACTCATGTTATTAATGTCATTATGATATTGTTGTATTGTGTTATGGAATTTCAAATTTTATGTGAAATCGTGAGTTGATGTATTATTAATTATTTAAGCCTTAATCTTGTGACCCTAGTATGATGACATGATCCACTATCTTATTTTTGTCGCAAAGAATAGATTGTTAATGTGGATGAGTATTATTTTGATGAAATATGTTGGAGGTTGGAAGTCAATAATGTTGGGACTCATAGGGTTTGTGAAAGTTAGATGTTTTGACTATCTTGAGGGTATTTGGTACATTTCATAATATTAAGGAAAATAAATATGGCATAGTAATTGTTGAGGATTTTACAATTAAGTTCACGTGTAATATGATCATGTTTAGATTGAGTAGGATACACGTTATCTAAAAAGAGGCTTTGAGGCATTTAAGTAAGATAGGGATATTTTGGTCAATATGAGTTAAATATGGAATTTTTATATTTCTATAGTAATATTGGTTAAAATATTCTAAGTACATTACGTGGAATACTCAAGGTAATTATGAGCAACATGATTCTAATAAAATAAGAAAATGGTATATTACAAATATATACCTTAGAGGCAGGCTCGTTATTACATGTTTAAGATGTCCGAGTTAGACCTTGAAATTTAGATATGTTGCTAACAATGGCATATTAGAAGTTTTGTTAAATTTTGTGGTTAGACGAGTCTTATGGAATAAGTTATGCTTATCTTGTAAAATTAGGGTTTCATAAAGGCATTGTGGCCATTCCCCTTAAGGAGGACCCAAACCATTTCTGTTTAAGACCAACAATCTAATAAGACATTCTATATAAACCCTTATGTGTGATAAGCTTGCATGACAATATCAATATAATCAATAGTCTAACAAGACATGAATATTTAAAATGAAAGATCACATGAGTCAGGGTTAGTTACACCAATCCGTTCCACCGAACGAGAATAGTGGACATGAACATTGTGCCTTGGGGTTGTACCGATCCGTTCTATTGGACAAGAGTAGTGGTTAGAAGCTTTGTGTCCTAGGGTTGTATTATTCCATTCTATCGAACGAGAATAGTGACTAAGAGAGGTGTGCCCTGGGGTTGTATTTGTTAATTCCGTTCCATCAATTATAAATAGTAGGATTCCTAATCTCAAGAGAATTAATAAATGGGAATGTATAATAATCTATCTTGGGAATCTTTCGATTTCTATTGGTAATCCTCTTGTATTTTTCATTAACGTGCATGATTAGTCCTTTGATGTGACCTTATGGTTGTATTGTTAACTTACTTAGTACGTAGAGTACTAATCATCCTTTTTTTATAGGTATTGCTCATTCCTATGAGTAGACAACTTAGGTATTGATGTGTAGGTTATTGAGAACCACCTCAATGATTTCTCTGCTTATGGTGCACTACATGTAGAGGAGTGATTTAATTCTATTGGTGTTTGAATGTAGAGTTAATGTTATTCAGTAGTTAGTTTTTTTCCAAATACCTTTTGAACTCTTAGTTTTATTAGATTTCCTTTTTATTGTATTTTGTTATTTTTTACTCAGAGTTAACTTCCAACTCTTGTCTAAGTTTATGGAAAAGTTTCTTGTTATCTATTTATCTTATTTTGAAGTCCTAACTGTTTACCTTGTATTAGATGTGGGGATGATATGGTAAGCCATACTTATGTCGAATACAATGGTGACACCTAATTATCTTGGTATTATGCTTGTGCTAAAAATAAAATTTTTTAGCAATAAATTTTTGGATGTTACAATCACAACATAAAACAACTCCCAAGACATAGCACTCCTAATTACTATTATTGTCTAGTGAAATGAATTACAGTATAAAATAACTCCTAGAGAATAATGCTTCTAGCCAGTATTACCATTTGGTGGAACATATTAGTACAATGATCACTTTAGATATTAATGTCTTAATAGATCATTTGGCTTATTCTCATTGATAACACACTCACTTAACACTTGTTACATTTTAACCCTTAAAATCATACCAACACTTTGTTACTCCATAAATACTTAGAATGATGCCAAGGTCGATTAAAGGAAAGATGACACAAGACTTGGAATAATTATACAAAGCACATGAATCACCACCAAAGATAATTTAGATCATTTTGCAAGTGGAAAAACTAAAACTCTCATATTAAACCCTATTTCACAATCTAGACTTAAATCCTCCCATAGAGCTCACTAATTCACCAAATTTAACATACATCCCCAATATATTACATTAAATACCATATCCAAAAATTAGCATTTAACTCTCACATTTCACACAAAAATACTATTGTTAACATTTCAGTTATTATTCCCATATAAAGCCATTTCTAATAAAATCATACTCATGTTACTCATAATTGATCGAAACACTTCATGTATCATACTCATCATATTTAAAACCTAATAGCACTTATGAAACCCCAAATTTCTAGTTTTAACCTAAAAAGACCAAAACATGCCCATATCACTTAAACACCTTAAAATTTCTTATTAACACAACTTAATCCATGCTTAACCGAACCCTATCATATTATATATAAAATTTTATGTAAAAACCTCAATGAATACAATGATATACCTATTTTCCACAAAATTTCACAATTTGATTCAAATGCCCTAAAACATAGATTAACACTAGAACTCCCAAATTCCAACTTTTATCGAACTTAACCAAATTCATACATAATATTCCATACATGGTCAACATTCCACACATGTAGTTTACATTAAAATAAAACATTTCCAACCACCACGTGATAAAACCACCCAAAAATGTCAACCCTGACTTATTTGGAAAAACTAACACTCAAACCCAATTTACTACACTTATTTTGTAATTGTAACACCCCCAAAATTCACTACCAAAAAATTTCGTTTAAGTTAAATAAAATAGCGGAAGTAAAAAGCAAAAACCATAAATTTCGGGGATATTATAGCCACACTTAGTACTAGACTGGTTTACTCCTACCATTCTAGTATCAAGTGCTAAGGCTAAAAGAAATAGAACATGGTTTATACAAATTCAATTTAAAATAGAGTAGAGTACTAAATTCATTACAAAAGATGTAAACCCACAATTAGTGGTTACAAGGGTAAAAATCATTTACCAAGGAATTAAAAAGGGTGGAAGAGAAACCTTAACAGTTTTCCCGAATAATCCTTACGCTCGTACCCTAAAGCCATCTTGAATAGCACCTGCAATAGACCTGCAAGGGATATTTTCCATTGAATAGGTAGGAGCCCACGAATGGAACCCTTCAATACTATAGTACTGAGTAACCCTTTAAATCAAATTGAAAGGCAGACCTGCATGCAACTTATAATACATAAACAATACAAAATGATAACATATGGGCTATTAAACAAGGCAACACCACATATAATAAGAAATGCATAACACAACATCCATGAACTTAGCAATTCCATCATCTCTCTTGAGAGATAGGCACCATGACTGAGCTTATATTATAACAATAGATCATGAGGATACTAGTAACTCTCTTGGTCTCAAGCCATCAATGAAAATCATTAATCAATCATATCTCTCGAATTATATACATGTGAGTGTGGGAACCCCACTATTATAACCGGTGGACCGAAATATATTTCAAGGCATAATGCACATCATCATTATTATTTGTCGGTGGACCGGTCTCTAGGGCACCCTACAATTGGCCACTATTATTCGCCGATGGACTGGTATGGCTCCAACTTGTATGGTGTTCTACTATAAGTGATTAGTGTCTTCCCATAATTTATTAATATCCAACAATTGGTTTATTGAGCTCGGGATACCCTACTATTATAGCCAGTGGATCGGAAACATTCAGAGCAGAATGCACCTGACCACCATTATTTGTCGGTGGACTGGTGTAACACCTAGAGTTGATACGACCATGTGGGGGATACCTTGGAGCGCTTTCAGATTGATTAGTTGGCTCCACAGATCAACACGAGTCCTTTTAGTGCACTTTTCCTCACTCATGCATTATTGAGAAATTTTTCAGAAAATTCTGAAACTTCTCAGGAGGGTCACCCATCCTAAAAATTGCTCCATGACTAGCATGCTTAATTATGGAGTTCTTAGGATGGAATCACTAAAAGGAGGATGGTATACCATGTTGATATAAGTAGCCAGATCAATCCTTATAACACTCCGCTTAAATTGGGGTATTACAGAGAAGGGGAAAAGTTGAGTGTTTAGGTTAGGAGAGGGAGAATGAGAAGGGGATTTTAGGTGATGGAGGTTGCTAGGTTGAGAGGGTTGAAATGGTGGTGGTGGTGCAGCCAAAGGCGGAGGTGCTGTGGTGGCCGAGGGTGGTGAAGAGGGAGGAGGGGAAAAAGGAGGGTAGGGAAAGGTAGGGGAAGGTCTATAGGTGATTTTGGAGGGTATAAGGGGTGGTGGTTGCGGCGAAAGTGGCGATGGGCGGAGGTGGCGGGGGTGTGGCTAATCGGGAAGGGGACTTTGCACGACCGGGGTGGCTCGTGTAGGGCAAATCAAGGGTGGCGAATGGTGTTGTTTGGTGGAGGGTGATGTAGGGAGTGGTTTGGTGGGTGGCTCGGGCGGTGGTAGCGCAAGGAATGACTCAACTAGCAGCGGCGACAAAAAAGGGGGAGTTTTTGGGTTGAGAGAAAAAGCTTGAATGAGGGGTGGATGAGGAGTATTTATAGGCTAAGGATGAGGGGGAAGGAGAGAGGGGGAAGAGGAAGGGTTGGTGGCAGGTGGGCAGGTCACTGGCCAACGGCCCAAAAATTGGAGAAGGCCTATCGAAATATCCCTTGTTTGTAAACTTACTAAGTCCTCCTTTTTATTTGCAAATTACCATATTACCCTTCATGTTTGCATAATTACCAGATTATCCCTTGTATTTGTTAAACTACCAAATTATCCTCCATACTTAGTAAATCACCAACTTTACCCCTCATACTTGTTAAGTTACCAGTTTACCCATTCAGTTGGTTAAATTACTGAAATCCCTTCTCATTTATTAAATTACTGAATCATCCCTTTACTTTACAACATTACCATAATACCCTTTCTCTTATATCAAATTACCAAAATACCCTTATCCTTTATTAAATTACCAAGTTACCCCTTACTTTATAAAATTACTATAATACCCTTTCTGTACGCCAAATTACTAAAATACCCTTCTCCTTTATCAAATTGCCATTTTACCCCTTTACCTTACAAAATTACCAACATACCCTTTTCTTTATGCCAAATTACCAAATTTTCCTTCTCCTTTATTAAATTACCATTTTACCCATTTACTTATAAAATTACTATTTTACCCTTATTATGCCCCTTTTACCCAAAATATCCTCACTACATAAAATATTGATATGCATACTACATACACTTCATCCAACACCACCAACTATTATTATTTATCATTAATACATATTAGCATTTACCACACACACATATTTAGGCCACACCTTTTGCACATGCAAAATTACCAAAATGCCCTGAGGGCTCATATTAACACTACTTATGCACCAAATGGCCACATTATCATATCATATCATACATTTGCACTTAACATTATTATTAACAACAAAGCTCCTTCCTTAAGCATTATTTCTACACATGAGACATAAATTAACATGCTTTCCTTTTCATCAACCAACATATGCCACTAAATACATTATACCTAACAACATATATCATGCATATAAATATATTAAAACCCTAATGTTCTAGCACACGTATATCCATACATTTTAATAGGGTATAACGATTACCATATTTTTCATAATAATCAAACCTTATCGGTACCCCGATTAAAGGTTTGAGCTTTGATAAGCAAAATTAATACCTCAAAAATTAATCTAGACAAGGTTTAAATAATTATATAACTCATGCTGCATGAGTAGTGTGAACTACATGCAGAGTTGAAGGGGAGAAAGGATCGAGGGGGGGGGGAAGTGGAGGAAGGGAGGTGTTGGTTCGGTTAGGGTTTTGGGGGTTACATAGAGAGCTTATGGAGGGGAGTTAGGGTAGTGGCTGAGTGTAGTGAGATAGTAGGGGTGTAGGTGGTGGTGGGGGTTGGTGATCGGTGCCTCAGAGCGATGGAGGCGACATCTACGGGGCTGCAAAAATGGTTGCAAGGGTGGTAAAGGAGAAGAAGGAAGGAAAAAGAAGGAAAAGGAGGGCTGCAGGGCTGGGTTTCAGCCAAGGGAGGCAAAGCGGTGGTAGAGGAGGTTCTAGGGAGTGGATTGGTGGCCGTGGTAGCCATAGAAGAGGCGGAACGACGGCGGAAGGTGGTGGTGCAGGGCGGAGGCCGTAAAGGGGGAAAGAAAAAGAAGAAGAAGGAGGGTGGCTGTAGGGGGCGTGTGGGGGTGACTTGGTGGTGCAGGTGGTTGTTTGGGCGGTGGCAACGGTGGCTGAGGTTGGCAGAGCAAAAACAGGGGAAGGGGAGAAGAGGGGAAGAAGGGAGAATGGGAGATCGGTAGAGGGAGAAGGAGGTCTCAAGCCGGGCATAAATGAAGCAATAGAGGAGAAGAAAATGAGAGGGAGAGGAGGGATGGTAGGGCGCCAGCTAGGTGGCTGGTTGTAGGCAATTGTAGGGAGAAGGGGAAGGAAAATGGAAGGCACGCGGGGAAGGGTTAAAGGCTTGGGTTTGGTCCGAAAATGGAAGGAAAGGGACAGGGGAGAGAGGGAGAGGGAGCAGGGTTGCAGGGAGGGAGGAGTTGGTGGTAGTTGTAGGCGGTACAGGAGGGCAGTCATGGCGTGCGGGGGGCTTGGTCGAAGGTCAAAGAAGAAGAGAAGAAGAAGAAGAAAAGAAAGAAGGTAGGCTGACTGGGCGGGGAGAAAGAAAGGGGAGCGGGCCGGCTCGCGTGCGAGGGAGAGGGGATAAAAAGGAAAGATTAGGCTTGCCCAGCCGGGAGAGAAAGGAAAGAAAGAAAAGAAAGAAGGGAGGTGGGCTGGGGCGTCGCGCGGGAGAAGGCAGAAGGAAAGGAGGAAGTGGGCCGAACAACGACCCAGTGTAGGGAGGGGATCGCAGGCCTGGCGGCCCGAAGGAAAAGAAAAAGGAAAAAGGAGGAAAAGAAGAAAAAGGAGAAAGAAAAAAGGAAAATAAAAAATGGGAGGAATAAAATAAAATAATTTTTGGAATAATGGAATTTAATATTTTTGATAGATAAATTAATTTATTATAATTTAATATATTGGTTTGAGAAGGTTAATTTTAGTAAAATATTGGTTTGAAAAAATATGTTTATAGGAGTCTTATAGTTAGTCACATTTCTTATTTGAGGGTGCCAACTCTTATAATAAGAAATTTCTAGGTTGTATAGGTATTCTCTTAGTAAAGAGTAAACCAATGGGCGTATAATAACTTTGTTTCATTGTATTGTCTAGACAAATGCTTCTCAAGTACTTCTAAATCCTTTATAGAAAGTGGGGGCGGTACTCGCTATAATATTTGTGTGGCAACATATTTCGCCAAAATAATTTGTAAAATTCTAATTGTAAAAAAATAAATATTCAATAAATATGGATATAAATGTATTAGTGGATATCACTTCGGTTTAATATAGATTTTTTTTTATTGAATACAAATATGAGTATTGATGTACCCATTCCGATTACATCACTCTGAGTGGAAGTGTTAGAGGGTGTTTAAGGAGTAATGCTATCTCTTCAAATTTTAAATCCAAACTAAAACTTAATTTTTTAAAAAAATATACATATTAGTACACTAACTTTATTTTTTTATTAATAATTACGTAACATAAACCAATAATGATACACCATAAAATAAAATTTTGGCATAAAAATATAATAATTTATTATTAGTATTTTTCTAATATAATCATCATTATTATTAAAAAATATTTACACTTTTTGGTGCCACACTTTTCTTTTCTTTTATATTACTATTAGTTTGTATTACTTAATTATTACTAAAAAAAATAAAATTAGTATACTAATATATATATTTTTAAAAATTTTAATTTTTAATTTAAACTTAGAATTTGGATGGATAATATTCTTGGTAGTTAAGAGACGACTTCCGGGCTGATTGGTCTGCACGATAAGCTAGTGTAAGTCAAAGGGTAAGGGATGGCTTAGTTTAACTCGTTGAACACGTAATGAAAAATATTAAGTGCGGAAGAAGTTATTAAATGTATGATTACACTAATTTTAAATAAAGTTAACTATGAGGTAAAACATATTAGGATATAGTTAGAGGTTGGTTAGGATAAACATAGTTAGAAATTTGGTTACAGTTAGTTTAATAAAATAAATTATAAACAAGACCTAAACTAAATATTTTTGGAGAAAAATAATAAATGGACTCCAAAATTTACTAAAATTTGTGGAAATATGTAAAATAAATTTAGAAACCTAATATGTAACTATATTGTGTATCGAAGTTGTTTTGAAGCTCAATGGATGTAAATGAACAAAAAAATCGGATAATTTGTAGAAATATAATTTTTGTAAATGAGCAAAATAAATAGTGAAGAGTCCGAAAGAGTATGTGTTGATGCGGAACAATTTTAGAAAACTTAAATATATGAAAATATTTGACTTGGGAGTTCGTTTGGAGTCTTAATGGATAAAATGATTAAAATCGTTTGATTGCATAAATAAAATTTTTCATGAATTACGATTTGGAAGAAACAGATTAACTAAAATGGGATAAAAAGAGTTGATAAGCTTAAAAATAATTTTATTATGATGTAAATCTTTTGGATGAGTTTAAAAAATATAAAATTGATTAAATCAAAGGTTTTGCAGAAAAAGTGACTTTCCACAAACATGTAAAATAGACCAAAAAAGGCCCAAATATATTATGAATGATATGGAAATCAATATTAAAAGTTTTATAAAATGATTATGAGTCTAATTATGTAACACCCAAAATTTACTACTTAAAATTTTTATTCAGCGGAAACGTTAGTTACAAAGATAGTGGGGTGTTATCTATACAATTAATATAAGTCTAGCATTTGCTACCATTCTTATACTAAGTATTAATGCTAACCCTTTGTCTACTTAAATTAATAATACAATTATAAAGATTAGAGTGAAAAGGGAGTCAAATAACTTAACCATCAATCCAAGTAAATCAACTGTGGCTACAAAATCCAATGAAAATAAAAATACATAAAATAATAAAAGTTCAGAACAACTAGGTCAAAGATGTTGGACAAACCCCCAGATAGTCCTTACTCTTGATCCATACAAGGCCATCAGACCTTACCTTTAAAGTAGTTATTTAAAGTAAAAAATTTCCCATTGAATAGGCAAGGGACAATGAGACAATGAAATAGAATCCATCGGTAAACGATACTGAGTAACCCATTATACAAAACTAATATAAAAAACCTGCACGGAATACATAAAAGTATCACAACAATACATGTTACGAAACATTTGGTTATGCACATGTTAATTGAAATCCGATAATCATTCATGTAACCACATACCACCAAGGTCATATAGTACTCATGCTCATTCGTTTGGAAATAATTGAAACTTACCAATGGAGCATCCAAGAGATGCTCATTATAGTATAATTAGAAAGTAGCATCATACTCAAGTTATAATCATGGTCACAAAGCTCATTATCAATGCTAGAAAATCTCATTACATAGGTAGACTCACTAGCACATAGTAATAACAACTAATAGCATTACAGGGAGACACAAAGGCTACTACCGAACAATCCAGTATTTACTTTGATTCAAATATGATCAATTTCATTTTGTTTTTGTTTACTCAAGGGGATATAATAATAACTTGGAGACATAAAAGTATACCGATCATATCGACGCATAATTCATCACGGTACCCTCCCAACCATCCAACTTGGAGGCATAAAAGCTCTCTAGTCATACTAGCATACTAGGTGACACAGTACCCTCCTAACCTAGGATACCTAATCATTAAGTATTGATACCTTCTATAGTGTTTATATGTCACCTATAGAGTAGACTAAGGCCTTATTGGGGCACAACGACATATAAGTGAACCAAATAATTTGAGGGATCCTACATTGTCTCTATGGTAGCTACCCCTAGAGAGCAACCATTCTCAACTCGAGGTCTTTCGCTTTAAGTATTAATGTCTTAAGAAGGTGATTGCAAAACATCACATATTGCATAATGATTTTCCATTCCATATGTAATCATTTTTCCTTTATTTCCAATTATTTAAGTCAACCTTAAGGTCTATATTCCAAGTCTAATTTAGAGTAAACACTAAGGTCAACCTATCAATACATCAAGGCCATCCTATGTTTGATTATTCATGTTGGGCATATTAGGTCAAAAGTGACCAAGATACCCTTGAAGCCATTATTACCACATTATTATCCTTTTTAAATACTAATTTCATATTATTTATTATTTTTTCATGAAAAGGCTAAAACATACTAATTAAATTATCTAACATACAAATAAATTAGCAAAAGTGCCAAGAGACCATTTTACCGTCATACACAATTTTACACGTAAAACCCTAACATGCATTTCTAGAAAATCAAAACATATATTCTCATGTGTAACCACAAATGATACACATCTTGCATGTTTATTCGAATAATCATCATGGTATACCCCAAATTACCAAAATACCCCTATACCATGCAATAATAATAATCATGTTAAAACAGGTGTATCTAACACAACAAAATCTTTATTCTCATGCTTAACAACGAATAACACATGTCATGTAAGTTTATTAGAATATTCATCATGGTACACTCCAAATTATCAAAATACCCCTAGGCCATATAATAGTGATAATCATGCTAAAACATGTGTTTCTAAAGCAATAAACCCTTATTCTCATACTTAACACCAGTGAGTGCTTATAATGCATGTTTAATAGGGTAATCATCATAGTGTGCTCAAAATTATCAAAATACCCATACATCATATAATATTGATAATCATGCTGAAACATGTATTTTTAAAACAATAACATCTACCACCATTATTATAAATATTTATAATGCATTAATCATTCTGGTTAAGGTTAAATATCATGATAAGCTTAAATGACCAAATTACCCCTAGGGCACGTGATAGGAAAAAAATTATTACAAGTGTATCTAAGACATGCTTAACTTATCATTTTCACATGTACATATCATGATGTGAAAGATTATCTTCAAATATTTTATAATAATTTAGGACCTTTTTTGAAGGAGTACAAAGATGCAAAATGAACACCAACACTTGAATTCACTTGTGTAGTCTTCGGTTTCTTTCGAATGATGATAGTATTTGAGTAGATCTATTCCAAGATATAACTCATCTAATTAGGACCTTCTATTTATCACTATATCACCCTTGCTACTTCTCAACACACACTTGAGAAAAGAGAAGAGAAGAAGAAGAAGAAACACCCCGTGTCACTCTCTCCCAAAGCTTCAAATGAACTTTTCATTTCATGAAATAATGTGTGTTGACTCCCTTAAGTATAATTATTTATAGGCATGGAACCTTGCAAGCCTTTTCATTAATAATCCTATTATCCACCTCATTAATGATTTAACCTTCCTAATGCACGGTCTATGACTTACAAATAAAGTTACCATGACAATTTTACAAGAATTACAAAGAAGAAAACAAAAACAACAAAGCTACACAACTTAATAAAGCTATACATAGATGTAATTATATGTGATAAAACTTTATAGTCTTGTAGTCTTGTTCTTCCTTGCACTTTTTAATCTTATAATACCTTACCATTGCCTTATATATCAAAGATATTCATCCATCATGCACTTCATGATGTTCTTGCAAACATACATAATGCCTGCAAGAAGAATGACTTGATAAAACATTAGAAGTTTATGAATTTTCAAGCATAATTGGTTTTATCTCCAAGTATACCAATTCCTATTGATTTCCATCATTAGAAGAAGAATATTGAGAGTTATCAAGAGATGCTCCTACATCATATCATACAACATCACTTCCCACTATTAATCTCATTTTACTCACACTTTTGTATGCATGATATTTTACATAGGATAACATGCATTCTTTTTTAATTTTTCAAGATAACATTAATAATTGCATAATTATTTGTAACATATCATACCTAAAAATTACATGTCAAACCCTCAAGTGCTATAATACGATATCCAAACATTTTAGTGGAGTATAAAGGCAACCTGATTTCCAGTAAAAACATAATTTATTTGGTAACTTACTGAAAATGATTAGGCACAGCTAATCAAACTTTTGTACCTAAAATAATATCATAATTATCATATTAATATTTAATCAATAAAATAATAATTTTTATTAAAAATATTTATTAAATAGGGAAATAATCAAAATGACCTTATGTTAAAATGGGGGTAAAACTTTGAAGAAAACTTATGCTACTCATGCAGTGTGAGGATAAGGTAGAAGGGGCCTTGGGGAGGGGGGTTGGTTAGGTGGGGGTGATGGCTGGTGGTGGGTGGTAATGATGGCTATGAGGGTGTGGTGGTGGTGAGGTTCTGTAGGGAAGGGTGAGGGGGTTGAATTTGATGGTGATGTTGGGAAATGGGTTACAGGTAGGGGAAGGTGGAAAGGGTGAGGTGAGATGGCAGAGGTATGGTAGGATGGCGGTGATGGCTAAGGGTGGCGGTGACACGATTGTGTAGGGAAGGGTGAAGGTGGCACTGGACGATTTAGGTGTTTGGCAGCTTGATGAGGGAAATGGGGGGCACAATAGGGAGGTGGTGAGATGGTGGAGCTAGGACAAGGATTGTAGAGAGGGTGGGTAGCGGTAACTATGTTGTTGGATAGGTCGAGTGGTGGAGGGGATGGGGTACAGGCAGAGAAGGGTAGAAAAGGGGAGGAGGAAAGGAAGAAGGAAAAGAGGAAAGGTTGAGGTAGTTGGGATTGGTGATGGTGTGGGTGGTTGGAGGTGAGATGTGAGAGGCTATAGTGGCTAAGGTGAGGGGCTTCACAGGATGGTGATGTAGAGAGGCCGGGTTGTTTAGTTTGTGAGGGAGAAAAACAAAGGCAATGGTACGATGGAGAAGGAATAAGAGAAGAAAAGTAAAAAGAAGAAGAAGAGGTGGGGGACGGGGCTTAGGCATGCGAATAGGGCAAGTGGAAGCTATAGGGTAAAGGGACTGTGCAAGGAGACTTATAGGGAGGTTGGATGGGGAAAGGAGGGCATGTGAGGAGAGGGAGGCAGGGCTATTTGGTTCAAAGGGGAAAGGGACCAGGCAGGGGTGGTTGGGGTAGGTTGCATGGGGGAGGAATTCATGGCTGAGAAGGGAAGGGGGAATATGTGCAGGTGGTATCGTAAGGCCCTATTTGGGCTATAAGAGGAAAGGAGAAAGGGAGGGGGAGAAGAAGACTCTAACACCCCAAAAATTTGCTACTAAAAAAAAATTTCTATTTTTAAAAGTTACAAGTGGAAGCTAAGATAGTAAATGTCAAGGTGCTACTGCCACACTTAGTATCAGACCAATTTCCTCTACCATTCTGATACCAAGTGACAAGGCTAAAATATTACTTTACTTAAAGTCAAGAATACATTTATAAATTAGAGTAGCACAATAGTTAGGGAGGTTAATTCACCTTCCAAATAAAATCCACTAACCGTGGTTACAAAAATGTTAGTGGAAAGGAAATATAAAAAGATTACAGGGGAAGACATAAAAAATCCTAGTTCAAATTACCAAATAGAATCCTAAATAACCCTATGCTATTGACCCAATGAATAACCTTGAATAGAGCTTACGAGCTAATCTACAAATGCCACTACCCATTGAATAATTAGGGCCCAAGAAATGAATCCTTCAGTACAATGGTGCTGAGTAACCTAATATACAAGACTAATATGCAAGGTCCTCATGCAACACATCTTATGCATCACATCAATCATATGAACATTGAATTATACATATAGTAACTGAAATGTGATACTCATTCATATAGCCACATGAATCAAGATCATATGCTAGCAATACTCATTCACTTATAAATAATTGAAGCTTACTGATGGAATATCCAAGTGATGCTCTTTGTAGTATGATTAGAAAACCACATTATTACTCGTAATAGGCATAACTTACTTAATCAACCCACAACTTCTCAATAACGCCACACTAATAAATGAAATGCACATAGGTAGATTATATCAGCTCATTTATTATTATCTAGGCTCAAGATTATAATGCAATAAATAGTTAACTCATGAATTTTATCCACATGGGTTTAGGGGGCCCACTATTCTCATAGGTGGAGCGGTAATCATAGTACAATCCTAGGGCAGCACACTCCTAGCCACTATTCTCATTGGTGGATCGGTAAATAAAGTACAATCCTAAGACATCATGCTTCTAGCTACTATTCTCATCGGTAGACTAATAAATAAAGTACAACCCCAGGGCATAATGCTTTTAGTCACTATTCTCACTAGTGGACTAGTAAATAAGGTATAACCAATCCTGATCCACGTGATGTTCCACTATAAATAATTAGTGTCTTCCCAAAAGTTATTATTGTCCAAGGATTTTATTACTTGAGTTCGAGACCCCACTATTCTGACAAGTGGAATGGTAGGGTACAACTTCTATGGCAAAATGCTCCTAGCCACTACTCTCATCGGTGGACTGACAAGTACAAATGAGCCCGACTTAAGTGATCTTCCACTTTAAGTGATTAGTGTCTTGCCAGCGTTATTATCATTCAATGGTTTCAACTACTTGAGTGTGATACCCCACTATTCTCACTGGTGGAATGGTAGGGTACAAATCCTAGGGCATAACACTCCTTACCACTATTCTCGTAGGTGGACCAGTAGGTACAACTACGCCTAACTCAAGTAGTCTTCCACTTTAGGGGATTAGTATCTTATTCGTGTTTTATTTGTTCCATGTAAAACACACAAAAATGCACAACTCATGCATGGCTTCTGCCCTACTACCACCCTAAGACAACCTTGTTCCCTTGGAAACCCTACTTTCATAATCCTAGGTACATCCTTACCCCCTAGTGTTCCTTTGAGTCCCCAAATTACCCAAAAAATCCAAACATGTTAATAGAAACCCCTATTATCATGAGTCATAGTCTATCACCCCCATTTCTCACATATGATAACAATTGGACTCTAGGGTTACTCCTCAAAACCCTAGTTTTTCCTAGCCCACCTAACCCCTCCTTTATTACTTTTTTAGCCCTCATTTTCCATACCTAGGCATATATTACTATGATTATCCATCCTCTAAATTATTGTAACCTAACAGCCCAATTTTATACATATGATAATAACCTCCCAAATTGGACCCTTCTTGAAACCCTAATTCCTCGTGATGGTTATAAATACTCCTACTTACCTCTCTGGCTATTTAATTTGGTATATAATATCCAAATAGCATGATTAACATCATGATCTAGGGTTACAACCCAAATCCCCCATTTCTTACATATGATAATAATCTACCCCTAGGGTTTTGTGCCTTAACCTACCAAAATCTTAGTTCCATCTTTTTGGTACCCTTTCATCCCTTAGTACTCCAAGGATTTTCCAAATGTACAAGGCTACCCAACAATGTCATCATTAACCCCATATCCACTCTTAGAAACCAACCCTCACTTTACTCACCCATGGTCATAGCTTCCTTTAGATTTGACTCACCCCATGCATATTTATTAGAATAATTACCCTAATACATGTAAAATTACCAAAATACCTCTATACCATGTAATATTGATAACCGTGCTGAAGTAGGTGATACTAAGATAATACACCTTTATTCTCATATTTAACACCAATTAATACTTATCATACATGTTTATTAGACTAATCACCATAGTATATGCAAAAATACTAAAATGTCCCTAGGCCCTATAATATTGATACTCATGATCAAACATAAGTTACTAATACAAAAACCCATATTCTCATACTTAGCATCACATAACACTTAGCATGTATTTATTAGAATGATCACCATCCTACATTAAAAATTACCAAAATACCCCTAGACTATAAAGTATTGATATTCATGCTAAATCATGTGTTTATGATACACCAAACTCTTATCTCCATTCCTAGCAATATTTATAACACATTAATCATCCTAGTTAGGGTTAAATATCATGATGTGTCTAAATAACCAAATTGCCCCTAGGGCTCATAGTAGTACTATTTTTCTACAAGTGTTTATACATAATTAACCTAAAATTTTATATACACATAATATACATCATCACTTACTCATATTATACCCCTTCTCAATCACCCTTTCACACACATAACATCTTATATAAGATAACATGCATTCTTGTACCATTTTTCAATATAACATTAATACTCATGGGATTATTTGTAACACATTATATTTACACAAATCACATGTCAAAACCCTAATGTGCTAACATACGACATCCAAACATTTTAGTGAGGCATAAAGGTTATCAAATTTCTGGTAAAATAAACTTTACCGATAACCAACTAAAAATTCTTAGGCAATTTTGTACTTAAAAATAATATCACAAATACCATATTAAAATTAGATAAATGAAACAATGATTTTTATTAAAAATATTTATTAAATATAAAATTACTAAACTACCCTTATACCTAAAATATTATCCAAAATACATAAAAATTACACAACATAACTCACCTTGCTTGTGCATTGTGAGCCATGCATGAAATGGATGAAATAGAAGGGGTGGAGAAATGGCTCTGGTAAAGGCTATGGGTAATGGTGGGAGGTGTTGGTTTTGGTTGTTGAGTGTAGGAGGTGGGGGAGGAGACGATAGGTGATAAGAGGGTGTGGTGCAGGTGGCTCGAAGGTAGCGGTGTAAGCTGTAAGGAGAAGTGGTGTAGAGAAGGGAAGGAAGAAGAAGAAAAATAGGATTAGAAGAGGAGAAGGAGGAAAGGGTAGGTGGTGTTGGGGTGGCTGTAGGTGATGGTGTAGGAGTAGAGGTTAAGGTGGTGGTGGTAGGTAGCTGGGAGGAGTTGCGGTGGTGGAAGAAATAGAGGGGAGAGAGGTGGCTGAAGGAAGGTGGTGGTTGTAGGGTAGGGGTCGAAGGGGAGAGAAGGAAAGGAAGTAGGACTATAGGAGAGGCTGGGGCGTTGGTTGCTTAGAGTCATGCATGGAGCTTCGCAGTAGAGGAGTTGGTGGAGGTTGCGATGGTGGAGGGTGGGCTATTGCAGGGAGAGTGGATGGTGGTAGGGGAGAATCAACAAGAATTTCCAAAGGGAAAAAAAGGAGAGATAGGGAAGTAGAGGAGGAAGAGGAAGAAGGGAAGGAAGGAAAAAGGGTGGTGGTTGACGGTGGAGGCTGGGTTGGTGGTGGAAGCGCTAGAGGTGGCTATAGATGAGGTGATGGGGGTAAAATAGGGGTGGGGAGAAGAAGAAATAAGGGAGAAGGGAAGGTCGGGGGAGAGAGCATAACATGAAGGAGAATAGAGGAAGGGAAGAAGAGAAGAAGAAGAAGAGGAGGAGGAGGAGGAGGAGGAGGGGGAGATGGTTGGCATGTGATAGAAGGTGGGTGGTGTAGGTATCATAGCTAGGGTAGGGATGATGGGGGAAAATTGAAGGAAAAGGGCATGCATGGGAGGAGGTTAGGGGGCTGTAGAGCTAGAAAAGGAAAAGAAAAGGATAGCAGACGGGTGGTGGTGCAAGGTGTCTTGCTGGGAAGGGGGTGGCATTATAAACGTGCAGAGGTGTAAGCTGTGCGTAGGAGGAGAAGGGAGACGTGTGCAAGGGGGATGTTGGGGCATGTTTGCCAAGGCACATACAAAGAAAGAAGGAGAGGAGGAAGGCTGGGCCTAGCAAGGAAAGAAGAAAGGAGAGGGAAGGCTAGGCCGGTCATGTGGGAGCGAAGAAGGAAAATAGGGGTTGGGCCGACCCGAGGGAAAAAGAAAAGAAACAAGGGGGAAAAAGTTCGGGATGGCCCAAGGAAAGAAGAAAGAAGAAGAAAAAGAAAGAAAAAGCAAAAATAAAGAAAAGGAAGAAAAAGAAAACGGGAAAAGGAAAAGAAGAAAAAGAAAAGGAAAATAGATTTACGGTTAGGAGTATAATTTATATTAAAATTGGTCTATTGGAAAAATATTATATTAATTTATCCAAAAATTAGGGTATTATTTTACGAAAATAATTTTGGTAAAATTATGGGTTTAGGATATATTTAAATAAAATATTAATTTAAAATGATAAAAATAATTATATTAATTTATTAAATAATTTTATCTATTTTTGTAAGTTAAAGGTTCGAAAAAATAATTAAATCAATAATTTAAAGATTATTTTTTTGGATAAAAGGTTAAATGTCCAAATTTTAGGTTCTAACTATTCGGGGTGTCACAAAGACGAGTGATGGGGGGGGCTTGGGGTGTTTGATGTGCAGGGGTGCAAATGGGGAAGGAGAAGAAGAGAAAGAGGTGGGCTAGGTTAGGGGGTGGGAAGAAATGAAAGGTAGAGGGGTTGGGTGTGACAGAGCAGCCTATGGAAGAAGAAAAAGGGGGGAGTTGGGCCGAGGTGCATGAAGAAGAAAGAAAAGAAAGAAAGAAAAGGAAGAGAAAGAAAGGGGAAGAGAGAAGAGGGGAAAGGAAAAAGGAAAAAAAAGAAAAGAAGAAAAAGGAAAAATAAGAAAAATAAATTATGGTTAGAATTAGAATTAGATTAAATTTAGAATTAGGAAACAAATTTATTTATCCGGGTTTAGGGAACCCAATTAAGAAAAGTAAACCGAGTTAATATATGTAGGCTTAAGGTGGATCAAGAAAAGAAAATACAAATTAATTAGGATAAATTTATTTAAGAAGTTTATCTAGGTTTGTATATCAAACGTTAACAAAATAATTAAATTAATATTTATGGGTTATAGTAAAACATAAATAAATCAAGATTAATATTAAATAAATATTTCGAAGTATTACAAATTATATAGTAGTTAAAGTTAGGGGGAAATTGGGCATTACATCCATATTTTTAGTTTCTTATAAAGTTTATTTAAAATTAAATATTTTTTCTTTTTGATAAACATTAACTTTAGGTCTTTGTACAGATTGATATATGTATTTGTTTGAAAATATTCTTATTAATTTTAAATATACTATTAAAGAGAAATAATTTGACGATATTTTTTTTATTCCTATCATCCCTGTACAAAAGAGCACAATTCAACATCTTTTTTGCCCAATTTATTTATCTAGGATGACAGTAAAAAGTGTTTTATTTGCTATTATTGAACTTTTTTGTGTGTATGTGACACATGAAATGAAATTAAGAAATAAAAGCAACAAAGTCTATTAGAGCTTCTTCATAAAGGCTATATGCTACTAAAATGTTTGTTTGATCCCAAAAGTTTTGGTTTTATATAAGTCATTATTATTTTATTTAAATGGCCCATTAACTTACATCTATAGTTTGGATACCATCCAAACTATATGTTCTTGATTATATATTGGCTATATTTGACAAATAATAGATCATACAAAAATATTAAGTAATTTGATTGATTATATTAGTTATTTGTAAGAAAAAAATAGTTATTAGATGTTTGAATTTGTAAATTGATACGTAAGGACATTATTTTACTAATCCTATGTGTCAATAATGGATTTACCTTATGGAATGAAGTTAAAAAATAAAGTTTAATATTTTCAACATAGAAACATTAATTGAAGAAAAGCATATTGATGTGTGTAGGAATATGGAATTATGGTTTGGGTGGTAATATGGTTCAGTTATGGTTATTTAAGGGGTATGATGGTTCGAAGATGATGATGATGATTCAAAAAAGAAGAACTCATGATGATGATGCTCTAATGATGATGGTTTCGGACGACTTAGTTCATGGGTTAGGGTTTACGATGAGGTTTAGCTGTGAGATGAATGATCGGAATGATGATGATTTGATGACTAGATTTAAAGGTAAGACAATGATGATGAACGTGTGATAATAATATAATTGTTATCTAAGGTTTGGAAATAAAATAGGTAGAGTAAAGTAAGAAGAATAGTTTAAAGATGAATGTTAGAGATAATGATGATGGCTTTAAAGGTGATGGACACTACTAGAAATAAGGTTTTTAACGACCAACAAATTTCGTCGTTAATGGCCAAATTTTGGTCGCTAAAGCTATTAACGACCAAAAAATTTGTTGGTCGTCAGTGGTCGTTATTGCTCCCTCGTTAAAGGCTTTAACGACCAACCGAAATTTTTTGGTCGCTAAAGCAATAACGACTACATATTATGTTGGTCGTTAATGTAATAACAACGGCGTATAATTTTGGTCGCTAAAGGTAATAACGACGACGCAAAGTATTGGTCGCTGAAAGTAATAACGACAACTTATGACGTTGGTCGCTAAAAGTAATAGCGACAACGTATGATGTTGGTCGCTAAAAATAATAACGACGAATAAAATACACTGTCGTAAATAATATTAACGACTAATTTTTCCGTCAATACTAAAATTCATTCATTATTTGCGACATAATTTATTGGTCGCAAATGACATAATTATATATTCAATAATATATATATAATCAACATTTCAATATTCATCTATAACCCTACATCTATATGGATATACATATATCCATTTCAATCTTTTGAAGACCTGTACATATTTGCGTACATATATCCATTTCAATCTTCTCAAGACCTGTACCTGTATGCATGTATATATATCCATTTTGATCTTCTCAAATCTTGTACATATATACATATATATTCATTCTAACATATAGATATAATTTTCTAAATATCTGTTTATAATTAAACATTGAACTAAATATTCATACAAATAATTTGTATCAAATGTCCGGTACAATTTTCGGCTATGATCAAATATAAATATATTACAAAAGAGCTACAATATGTTGTTGCATTACAAAAATATCATAATTAGCATCTGCTTAAGAATTAATCATTCTATCCATCGGATACAATAGACTTGGTAAGCTTATCAAAATAAACTGGATCTGCAACAATAGAAATATAAAAATAATAATTAATATAAGTATCAAATAAACAATGAGTAATTTCCTTAACATGCAATTCATGAAATCAGATATATAAAATGAAATCTCCAAATACTAGGAAAATAATGAAAATGGAAATAAATATGATTCAATAACATCCGAACTTATTAAATGTGCTCTACTATGACAACCTAGATCATGCATCATCATTACCTATGGAAATTACATAAAATATTACTATTCTAACTTATGGTAGAAATTTAACAAGATAAAAACTATTGCAGAATTAGAGAAAAAGGTTACAAATTCATCTTCAACGTCTGGTGACTTTTCATATAATTTATATATTTGATAACAGAATTTCCTTAAGTTTGTTATCAATGATTCAATATGGCAATACCTAATTAATATGGTGTGTTTTGGTCACAAAGTGTATCAGACAATATTTTTTCTATGATTCATGCATCAATTACACTTTTACTTCTACAATATATACAAAACTAAATTTACTAAAAGTATTTAACGAGGATGCAGGTTATCAATTGTCACACAGTTTTCAAATATATCAGAAGAGTACAGTAATTTACTTTAAAATTTTAATTTTTTTCAACAGTTATGGGCATGCATACTAAGCTTTTATTTATTCATCTATTGTTTTTTTCTTTTGTATTTTTCCTTTAGATGTAAAGTTGAATATTAATTGGGTTAAAGAACATTTTCAAATGTCCTAAGTTGGTCATGTATTTTTTTTTTCATAATTTAGCCACTGAATATAAAAATTATTCATCATCAAGAAAGAGAAATGGTGTTCAAAAGAAACAGTGGAGCGACTATAGTTATTTCTAACATTAAGGCATTACTGTGCGTGGATGAAGTTTTCTTGCGGACGTTCCGGTATTTCTTAGATAGCTTTCTAAATTTCTCACTTCTAAATTATTGTGTTATTAGTTTGTATTTGTAATTGCTAATTGGTTGGGACATTAGTGCATAAAAAGAGAAAGATTCTCATATCTAAGTGTTCTACTGTTCTTGAATTAAATAAGATGGCTTATTTCTAGTTTTGGTTTGCACATAGGTTCAGTCTTTTAGCACTGAAATACCAGTTACAAAACTTACCAAAGGACAACATGAATGATGAAGACATAAGGACAGAAACAACAAAGAAAAATATCAATATTTCACATGAACATAGCTGAAAGTTCAAAAAGTTGACCGCAGAAAAAGATGACCTAATGAGGTCCTGGTTAAAAAGTGGTAGAAACCAAACCTTACATATCATTGCCAATGTCAAATTAAAAAAGAAAAAAAGTAGTTGATATTCTTCCAAAAATTCCAATTCACCAACATCAAATTGGCTGCTGGACAATCAGCAATTTCAGACCTGGCAGCACATAAACATAGCTGAAAGTTCAAAAAGTTTTCAGTGGACTAAGTACTAGCACTAAGTGATGCATGAGGAATGCAAACTGGGTCAAGTAAGTGTGGAAGTTGATTTGGGTAGAAACCCAAAGAAGCATGTTATCTCCACAAAAGCAGATAAAGTTTTAGGCAAATACTTGCAGAATTAGTTGATCCCAGGATAACCAACATAGGACTCTTTTCAGCAATGTAAACAATCCAAAATGAATCTAGGTACTTCTCAATGTCCCAAAGAAAAACATATTTCATTTTTCCATGATGATAACCACTTCATATAAGAAAACATAGAACTTAGAAGATAATCTATGCCTACTTTGAAGGCCCAAAGGCAAAATTTTGTTGAGAAAAAAGACAATCATGTAATCTGCTTAATTTCTTCTTAAAATCACTTAGGTTACTTTCCTGACACCAGTCATAAAGAAGCATCAACCGAGAATAGCTATAAATATGCTGGTAACATTTAGCATAGGCATAGGCAGATTGGGAATGCTGTTCCACCTCCTCTAGCGTTTGCCTTGGGAGCTAAACTCAAAGAAGCAGTTGAGAAAAAAGATTTAGGAGAGCTACTTGGTTTTGTAGTTGGAACATATAGAAGATGATTTTTTAACATTCTAACAGCCCCTGTAGATGTAAAGCTTGTGCTTAATTTGGGGCTCGGAATCATATTGAATATGGCAACAAAATCCCTTACAAGACTTGAAATTATCAAATTAGTTGTTATATTCTATCATAACAAAGGTCATATCTCTCTTATGGATCGTAGACAAATTTTATTGCGACTTTTCTATATTTGGGGCTCGGAATCATATTGAATATGGAAAAAAATGAATATAGAGAAAGCGGGAGAAAACCAACCTATACAAAAATGTCCAGAGAGCTGCAATGTAATCCGTTGAAGCACATCCACATCATCTGTAGCAATAGTAACCTAGAGCTGGATGATCAACCAGCATAAATAAAGTGAAGTTGAAAACAAGGCAAGCACTTATGTGAGCCAACTTATACCACTAGTATTAGCTTATTTGAATTTATTTAGATCCCGGAATTGTTAACTTGCAAGAACACTAAGCATATCTGCCATCTCTAGGGCTAACTAGATGTTGTATATTAAGCAGACTCCATTTTCTCACCTTTGTGCTTTCCAGGTCCTGATTTTATTTACATTCAAAGAATCTATTCTCAATCGACCAAGGAATCTTATCGATTGGATACAACTGAGATATGACTTGTTTTCCTCTCTTATTCTGTAGAGGAGTATAATCTACATTTGAAGGTAATGATGGTAACTACTGATCTTGTTCGAGCATATATATGCTAATAATGAGCAAAACTCTGTAAAACATGTTTATTTAATACTCACAAGCACCAACGAATATGCATATACAATTAGCATATGCTAAAGTAAAGCCTGCCTTCTAACTCACTGTTATCAATGTATAGAGCTTTCAGGTATCAACAATGTTAAGCAGTACAGTTTGAAGGAACTAAATAAAGCCACCAATGGCTTTGATCAGGCCAATAAAATTGGAGAAGGTGGTTTTGGGTCCGTCTATAAGGTCAGCAGCCTACAGCTTGTGTTAACAATTTGTAAATGAGCTTTGTCTGCTGGTTGTTTTTATTTGATGTTGCTGTAATTTATTCCATCATTATTCTGAACTAGATAAGTGCATTCTACTTTCAGGGAAAGCTCAAAGGTGTTAAGCTTATAGCCATAAAGGTATTATCTGCTGAATCACAACAAGGAGTTAAAGAGTTCTTGACAGAGATCAAAGTTATTGCAGATATACAGCATGAAAACCTAGTTAAACTATATGGCTGTTGTGTTGAAAGAAATCACAGAATACTGGTCTACAACTATATGGAGAATAATAGCCTCTCACGTAGTCTACTAGGTAATTTTTTTTTCCTCTCTTTGGTCTACCTTTATGCCTTCGCTGGTTGGTTGTCTCCCTTAGAGTTTCTCATGATACTTCCATCAAACCAACTCAAGTGAAAATGAAGATGCTGGCTTTAAGTTCAGACTTCTTTGCGATGCCCAAACTTTTTTACTTGACGCCCTTGAGAATTCTTACTTTTGATGGGGGAGCCTCATTGTGATCTAATGATGTGTTACATTAGTAAATGTAGATGTTTTTTGTTCTGAAGAACTGTAGCACAGTTGATCTAGCTATCTATATGATATTTTGCAAACCTTCTCACTCAGGTTAGATGCTTCTTTGTGACCTATGCAAAGTCAGTTCTATGAGGCCTCTACTCCTTTGGTTTTGATTTAGTAGTGTGATTCCTTAGTGTTCTTGGTGTGGGATTGATACAAAATGTACCTCTACAGTCTACATATTAGCTTATGTGAGACTTCTATGCATATCTGCCATCTCTAGGGCTTCAAAATCAAATGATGTCAAGTCTGATACAATTTATAAGCATTTGAACGTCATTAAGTTACGATGATTAAAGAATACTTACTACAATCCAAGGATGAACCTTAGATATGAAACGGTGGCAAAGAGACGGTAAATAAAGTAATACCGTGAGCAGAAAAGGAGTCAAGCAAACTAAATGATCGTTTGGCCTTGTGTAAAGTATCCCCTTCTGATGATTCCCCGGACACATCACACAAATCATTGCTGCAGGGAAACACCACACTCTACATGAAAAAAATGATACATAATAGTAATAATAACAAAGCTCATGAGAATTGGCAGGCATTGAATTCAAACAAAGGCCAATCCCGAAAATCCCTAAGAGCACATAAAGATGGAGAAGATGAGGACTATAATGATGATGATGAAGTAGCTAGAATGACTTTTTTGATAAGAGTACTCCGACATTACCATCACAAGTAATTGAACATATACCCAAATTGAGTTAAAAGTAATAAACAAGTTGCATTGGCAATTGGTTGTTGGGATTTTACTAGTTGCATCAAATAAATAAATAAACGTTAGGAAAAAAGACCAACATTAATCCAACTGTCTGCCAATTTCCAAACCAAAAGCTGAAATCTCTCGGGCTTTTACTCCATTTCCATACTGTCATCTACAATGACATCATCAAGAGATCTCCAAGCTTATATACGTTCAATCATCCAACAATAGATTTTTAATATCCCCTCAAACAGAGGAGAAAATTATTTGACTGTGGTGTTTTAATATCCCCTCAAACAATAGATTTTTAATTTTCCCAAATCAACCATAACCAATACAATTAACCATTCTAAATCATTCATACAACACATATATATACAATTAAACAACTAAATTATCTTATCATAAGCTAATTCATCTAAAATTAATCAAAACATAAGTTAGGGTTTGAGTATTTATACCAAATGTATTGCAACGAAATTGGAGGGAGTGAGTGGTGCTGGACCTTCGCCGGTGGTCAAGGACCACTCGCTGGTGAGGAGCGGTGTTGGAGGAGGACGGGCGGTGGCGCGCTGAGGCTGTCCTCGTGCGTTGCTGGTGGCTGCTGCTGCTACTCCGCTGCTGCTGTATTGGACGACGACGAGGAGGTGCAGTAGCAGCTGTAGGCTGTCTGCTCGACCGGCGGCGGATTGCGTGGTGGTGCAGTCCGGGAAGAAGCGTTGCAAACGGGAGACGGCCAGGGCAGGGCTGCGACTTGCGGTCGTCGAGCAAGGGTCATGGAGGGAGGACGAGTCGACCAGACCCCAAATTTTTGTTTAAAAGGGTACAGGCGCGCGGGTGAAATATTGTGTGTGTGTGTGTTTTTTTTTTGTAAGGGCCGAAACATACAATGATATAGGGCGTGCGGGAGGTTTTTTTTTTTTTTTTTTAAGGAGTTGGGGCAATTAAGTGTTTTTTTTTGGATTTTAGAGATTTAAAAAAAAATTATTATAAAACATATATATATATATATATAACTTAAATTTTTTTAACGACCAATAAATTAATGATTAACGACCAAAAATTATATTAGTCGTAATAGATATACCATTAACGATGACTTTTGACAATGGTCGTTAATAATATATCAATAACGACAAAAAAAAATTTGGTCGCTAAATTGGTCGTTAATGGTCCAGTTTGTTGTAGTGGGATAAGGTTTATGATGTCGTGGGTTTGTGGAGGGTTGAAGGATAGTAATTAATCTCTAATTCACATAGACAAAGAGATTAAGGATTTCAATAATAATCACTCACACACAATTGATTAAAATTGAGAAGAACTCACACAGAATTCAATTAAGCAATACTTGAAATTTTATTCATTTAATTCAATTTTAAGACCTCGATTTCTACTACTAAAAAATTTTATTTTATAGCAAAAGTAAATAAGTAGAATATTGGGGGTTACTACGATAATTGATATAAGTTTGGCTTATGCAACCATCCTTACATTAATCACAAGGCTAAAACATTTAAAGTAACACAAGGAAATTAAATAACAAAAGAAACATCTATAATACAATAAGGAGTTTGGAGCTTAACTCCGAGTTATAATAGAAGATAGAAAAGAAAGGATACCATGGATCAAGAGTCCAAAAAGGTATATGGTTAACTACAACTATCGAATAATAGTTATTCTTCATTAAATGCCTAATACAGATGAATTCACTCATCCCCACATAAGGCATCATAGGCAGTATAATCATCTAGTTGATCTTCTAAGACCGGCATATAAGAATCAGGGTCTCCTACTCGTGGGAATGAGTATCACCTATAAAATGGGTGGTCAGTATACTACGTACTAAGTAAGGGAATAATACTATCGAAAAATGATACAATTAACACATACTTTCACATCAGATAATAATAATTGAAATGAAACATCTTATAAGATAAAAAATGATCCAGATCTCTTTATTAAGTATAATCTATTTTATTCTTTTATATACATTGAGTGTAAGAACCACACTATTTTTAAATCGATGGACCTTCTTAGGGATAACACACCTAAGCCACAATTATCATATGGTGGAACAGATCTAAAAACATCACATTCTCCGAGTAGAGCGCTCCTGAGCCATTATTCTTCTTGGTATAACGGGTCATATATATATATATATATATATATATATATATATATATATCTAAATATCACCTTAGTCCACACTCATATATTCTTCCACTTTAAATCATTAGAATCTTTTCCATAGGTTATACTATTATATTTTCATTTCACGATGAGAAGAGGCCCCATTATTCGTAATCCGGTGGAACGGACTGAAACACCTTTTTGGGGCAAAATGCTCCCGAGCCACTATTCTTCTTGTTGATATATATATATATATATATATATATATATATATATATATATATATATATATATATATATATTATACCTTGGTCCTAATCATGTGCTCTTATACTTTAAGTGATTAGTATCTTATTCAAGATTAATTTTCAGGCATCGAACACATTAAAGTAGATAAACACATAACTCAGGTCACAGTTCTCACATCCTTTCAAAGCCTAATTACACACCATTTAACATTCAATATCCCATATTTATTATTCCACACGACTTAAATTATATCATCTTCAAATCTCATTATTATTCATCATACCCAATATACAAGGTCTAGTTCCCGTGTCTTACATATGAATTAATAACTTATCCCAAGATATTATTCACATAAATCTCAAAAAACCCTAATTTCACATATTAGTCATAATTCATCCCATGAGACTCATATGATTACTAAGTTTAATAAACAAACTCATAAGACTAATCATTTGCAATATATTCAGAAACCAAAAACCTCCAGGTTTTTCACATGGAATAATGATATTGACATGATAAGCTATTATGCCCCAATTAACCATTAATTTATTGAAGGACACCAAAATAAACAATAATATTTCCAAGCAATTCTCATAATATTATTATCATATTTTAATCCACCTAGCACATAGAATACTGTAATTTCCTTATTATCCCAAAATGACCAAAATACCCTTAAGGACATACAATAACCTTTATTTTATAATGTCTCGTACCTTCCACACACATTATTTTCCAAATCCATCGATCATCATCATACCTCATAAAAATACTTATGTCTATATATGAAAGCTCATTTAGCCCATGTTCCATGCCATAAGATATATTTCCCATAAACATGTCATTAACATAACAACATCATATCCATACCTCTTACCCATTCTTACTTTCTTTCAATAACATATATTTCATATAATCAAAACATATCATCAACAACATATGTTAAATTTTATATCAACAATTTCATGACAAACACAAATAATAATATAAGCAAATAACACAAAACCCTAAACATTAAATAGTATCCTTACCAACTAGGATACCGGACTCTAAGCACATAAATCCTAGACTTCCTCCTCCGAGGCTACTGGAATACTACCTAAGAAAAACAACAAAAACCATGGTTAGGCTCGAAGATTTTATTCGAAGGAGAAATTAAGGTAACGAGGGTAAACATGGAATTAACCATGGTTAAATGGAAGCTTGGGATGTTTGGATGTGTGGTGGAGCTATGGTAAAAAATTGGTGGTGTTTAGACAAGGTTTGGGGGTGAATATAGGGGTGCACAACCGAAAATGGGAGGCTACATGGCTGTGTTGCAGGCGGTGCAACCTAGGTCGAGAGAAAGGATCGTGCATGACCAGGCAGTGCAAAGTGGCATAATTGTGCTCTATCATTGGTCAAATAGGTTTGCACGGGTGTGTGTTTGGGCCGTGCATTAGTGTGCGAGGGTGCATGGGCAGGCTGTACAGAGTTGCACAGGCTTATGATAGTAAATTTTAGTGTTGCATGTCTGTGCGCAAGTCGTGCATTCCTTAAAAATGCGATGGGTGGTAGAAAGAAGAAGGGAAAAGAGGTTGTGGTTGGCAGTGATGGCTAGTGATAGTGCTGGGGAAGGTTGAGGTGACCTTGGTGGTCGATCCACCAGTTAAAGGGTGGTGAGTGGTGGCTGTGGTAGTGCACGGTGGTGAATGGGTGGTGTGTAGGCTAAAAATAGGGGAAAGAAGGAGGGGAAAATAAGAAGGAAGAAAGGAGAAGAAAAAGAAAAGAAAAGGAAAAAGAAAAGGAAAAAGAGAAAGGTTAGGAATTAGTTTAGATGATTTTATATTAGTCAAAAATAATTAGGATTAGTGGAAATTTTAGCGGGTTTTGATTTTGGTTTACAAAATATGATTTATCCAAGTTAAGGTTTCAGATTCAGTTAAAGTTTCGGATTAAGAAATTAGATTAAGGCTAAAACAAGATTTCTTGAGATTATAATCAAATTAGGGCGATAATAATGTGGGATTATACTAAGTAAAATTTTGGGCTATTACATCACTACCCCCTTAAAAGAGACTGCGTCCCCAAAGTCAACAAGTTTAGGATGCAATTTTGGTGGTTAAACCTATTGAAGTTACTACTATACTACCGGATACTACCCCCTTAGAAGAAATAAAACCCCAATTTCTAACACACCTAAGCTAAAGAGCTTGGGATACACCTCACGCATATCCTTCTTGATCTCCCAAGTCACCTCTTCTACTCCATGATGGCTCTAGATAATCTTCACAGGTGGAACTAAGCTCATTTGGGTCCGTCAAGCTCGATCTCATCTAGTATGATAATGTGCGATGGGTCTGCGATGTACTTCCTTAGTAGAGAAATGTGGAAGACATTGTGAACTTGAGCCAACTCTGGTGGTAGAGTTAGGCGGTATGCAACCTCACCAATCCTATCAAGAATATCATATGGACCAATGTACCTTGAGCTCAGCTTACCCTTCTGACCAAATCTCTTCACTCCCTTAGTAGGTGTGACCCTCAATAGAACTCTGTTCCCCGGCTCAAAATCATTACTATGATGTCTCTAATCTGCGTAGCTCTTTTGGTGACTCTAATATACTCTCATCTTGTCCCGAATCAATCGAACCTACTTAGTCGTGTCCTCAACCAACTCTGGTCTAAGTATAATAGTCTCATTGATGTCTCTCCAACACAAAGGCATTCAACATTTACTTCCATATAATGCCTCAAAGGGTGCCATCCATATGCTTGCATGATAACTGTTATTTTACAAGAACTCAACCAAATGTTGATGATCTTCCTAACTACCTCAGAAATCCAAAACATAATCTCAAAGCATATCCTCTAAATTCTGAATCTTCCTCTCAGTCTTTCCATTCGTTGCTAGATGAAAGGTGGTACTCATCCGTAATCTCGTGCCCACAGCCTCCTACAACTTCCCCTAGAAGTGAGAAAGAAATCTTGACTTTCGATCGGAGATTATGTTGGTAGGGGTACCATGCCTACTCACCACAAACCTCAAATATGCATATGCCAATTGATCAATACTCCAAGTTAACTTCATTGGCACAAAAACAGTAGACTTAGTTAACCTGTTGACGATAACCCAAATCATATCACAACCACTATGAGTCCTCGGTATCCCACTCACAAAATCCATTGAGATGGAGTCCCACTTCCACCTCGGAACATCTAAAGGCTGAACTAACCATGTAGGTCTCTAATGCTTAATCTTGACCTTCTGACAAGTCTAACACCTCGACACACACTTTGCTACCTCTCGCTTCATATGAGGCCACCGGTAGATCCTATTAAGGTCTTTATACATCTTATCCTCTCCTGGGTGGATGAAATACGGAGTACAGTGACCTTCCTCCAAAGTGTGACACTTTAGATTAGCACAAATCTGAGGTACACACTAATGACCTCTGTAGCAAATGCTATCATCCTCATGAATCTGAGAACCCTAAGCTCTAGTATCTTGAATCTTCCATTGAATTCTCTAGAGCTTAACATCCCTAGGTTATCCTGCTCGTATCTCATCAAAAATCGTTAGCAAAATAGTCAAAGCACACATACGAGTCTCCAAATCACCATGCCAGATTATCTCTATCCCCATCTCACCAAAATCCTCTAGAAAATGATTAGACGTCACAATAGAACCCAAAGAATTTGATACCTTCCTATTCAAGGCATCTACAATGATGTTGGTCTTACCCTTGTGGTAGGTGAACTTGATATTATAGTCATTCACCAACTCTAGCCATCTCCTCTGCCTCATATTCAACTCCTTCTGAGTGAATATATAATTGAGGCTCCTATGTTTGGTGTAGAATTTGTACTTAGTCCCATACATATAATGCCTCCACATCTTCAATGCAAAAACAACAACTGCTAGCTATAGATCATGTGTCGAATAATTCTGCTCATGTTACTTCAACTGATGAAAAGCATAATCCACAATCTTACCATGCTACATCAAAAAAAACCCATTTCATGTTTTGATGAGTCGTTGTAGACCTCAAATCCATTAGTACCTAAGGGTAAAGTCAAAATTGGTGCTGCAGTTAACAATTGCTTCAACTCTTAAAATTCTCTCTCGCAAGCATCATCCCACTAGAATTTGGTCACCTTCTTCAAAAGGTTTGTCAAATGACAAGCTACCTTCGAGAAATACTAAACAAAGCGTTTGTAGTATCCCACCAAACCTAGGAAACTACGTACCCCAGGAATGCGAGTAGGTGCCTTCCACTGAGTCACTACTAAAATCTTCTCCAGATCCACGATGAATCCCGTTGACGTCACATGTCCCAAAAGTGCGGCCTCCTGAAGCTAGAAATCACACTTAGAGAGTTTGACATACAACTTATGCTCTCTCAAGAGTGACAAAATTGTTCGTTGATGCTGATCATGCTTTTATCTAATTTGAGAGTAAACCAAAATATTGTCAATGAAAACCATGACAAACTGATCTTGGAATGATTGGAAAATCCTCATTATCAAGTTCATAAAAACTACGGGTGCATTAGTGAGTTTGAAAGGCATCACCATAAAATTGTAGTGCTCGTACCGTGTCTTAAAGTTCGTCTTCATGATGCCTACCTCGGTGATGCGCAACTAATGATAACCCAACCTCAAGTCAACCTTCAAGAATGTCAAAACACTCCAAAGCTAATCAAACAAGTCATCAATCCTCGAAGTAGATAGCGGTTCTTCACCATCAATTGATTCAACCCTCAATAATCTATACATAGGTGAAGGCTCCTATCCTTATTCTTCATAAACAATACTGGTGCTTCTCATGGAGATGCACTCGGCTGAATATGCCTGTGAGCCAACAAATCCTCCAACTGAGTCTTCAACTCCCTCAACTCTACCAGTGCCATCCTATAGGGTGCCTTAGAAATAGGTTCGGCCCCTGGTACCAACTCAATGGTGAAATCTATCTCCCGCATCAGCAGAATACCTAGATACTCCTCTGGAAACATGGTGGGAAACTCCTAAACAACCGAAATGCCCTCCAGCACTGACATGCCCTTGTTCACCTCTTGGACTCTACACAAAAACATAGGGAAACCTCTTTGCACCAAATAATATAATGTATGAGTAGATACGATATTCGTCATAGGCCTAGGCTTGTATCTCCGGTAAGAGACCCTAGAACTCTGAGGTCCCCACAACACAACTCACTCCTATGAACAATCTATAACTACCTTATACCTCCCTAACATATCTATCCCAAGGATATTGTCAAAATCCTGAAGGTCCGTCTTAACCATATCTACTAGGAAGTCTACCCCACCTATCATTAAGGCCACATTTGAGTACAGCCTATTATAGTTGAATCTATCCCCAAATGGCAACAACACAGATATAGATACTAATGAAGGTAAAGGTAATGCAACTTTAGTAACAAATGATGAAGATACAAATGATAGATATAGTGCTGAATCAAACAACACATAAACTTGTAGTGAGAGGATTTAGGATGTACTAGTGACCACATCTAACTACCTATCAGCCTCTGTCTAGCTGATGACATTCGGGCGTCCACCTGATTGTCCTCCCTGGCATCCTCCACAATACCCTCCAAAACTCTAAGACTGACCTTCTCCCTTCTGAGGGAAAAGGTGTGGCCCTCTCAATCTCCCTTGACTCACTCTAGGTTGTTCACTAGTTGGGGTAGGTGTTTTCTATTGAAGCTGCTGATAGGTCCGTTGCTAAAAAGCTTGCTGCTGTAGAATTATTGGTGCCTACTGTTGATACTGACTCTAGTGACACTAACACTTAAAAGACCGGTGGCCTAGTTGACCATACATCCTACACCGAATTAGAGAGCCTCGATAACTCTATCATGGATAATCCATACCACAAAAACGACACACGAACTCAGTTGACCCCAAGATTTGTTCTAATCTTCTGACTGACTCTGGTGCTGATATTGACCTCCCTGAGACTGATGTTGACCTCTCCGCTGAAACCTTGGAGGTCCTCCTCCTCGGTACTGGATCATGCCTCCAGAACCTGGAGATTCGACTTCCTCTTACCAAGAATGGAATCCTGCTCTTGGACCAATGTAGCAGCGATACATGCACTATCATATAACAAGGCTAAGTCCTAAGAGCCACACCACCCATAATTCTGCGGTTGTTAAAGTGGAGTCCCTACTCAAGCTGATAGACCACAATCAACTCGCTAGTTGGGATCCCTGGCGTGAACATCATCAACTCTATAAACCGAGCGTGGTACTGACTTACTGTCATGCTTCCCTGAGTTAACTACATTAAATCATTTAGATTATCCCTCTTAAGACTCTCAAGGTAGAACTTAGCATGAAGCGCCACCTTGAAGTCCTCCTAAGACATCTA
The DNA here is from genome assembly GCA_039764185.1 of Tamarix austromongolica. NCBI lineage: Eukaryota > Viridiplantae > Streptophyta > Magnoliopsida > Caryophyllales > Tamaricaceae > Tamarix > Tamarix austromongolica. Next base: position 102,169,164 of record CM077819.1, on the reverse strand, counting down.
TTGCTCGTCTTGTGCACAATGACCTACCGACTAGGTGTCGACAACTCCATGAAAGAAAAAGGCTACAATTCCTACCTTTCGAATAGGTGGGGAACCAAATGCCTTGAACAAACTATCCAAATCCCGCATCCATCCCTCCCGAATGATTGGGTCCAGATCTTTGGCGTAGATTGGGGGGTGATGTTGCATAACCCTCCAAAGCCAGTATTCTCTGATACCCTCTTGCAGGTGATGCAGAGGTAGTGCTGGTGGCTAAGGCGGACGTCAGACAAACTCAATAAATACCTTAAATGTCTCGTCAAAATGACCAACACGGCCATTGAGCGCCATGATGACTAACTAGCTATAAGACAGAAAATTTATTAGGGAAAAGCCTTCCTAGCTTACTAACACATATTGCATGTATTTGACATTTCAAGGCCACCTAGGCTACCCGTCCTCAATTCCTCATAAGTTAATTTGGGTTTTTCAAAATAAAATGGGCTTTCTGAAATGTGAAATAGATGATGGATAGTTGAAAACTAAATTTTGAAAACCAAAACTTGGTAATCAAAACCAAAAGCTTTGTTACCAACTTGTAACACCTTGATTTTTACTACTGAAAAATTTCATTTTATAATGGAAGTAAATAAGTAAAATATTGGGGGTTACTGTAACACCCCCTAAATTCACTACCGAAAATTTTTATTTTATCAAAAGATACAACGGAAGTAAGGAAAAAAACCTGTGAATTTTGGGGATATTACTACCGTGATCAGTATAAGCCCAGCCCCCAACCGGTCTCGTACTCACCACAAGCCTAAGGAAAACCATCGTCAATCATGAGTCAAAATTAAACAAGATCTCATAGAAGAACTGAAATGTTCATAATACAGAAATCATCGTACGCGTAAAAGAGTTTACAACCCAAGGGTGCATAATTAAAGTCCTTAAAGGGGTAAAAGGTATAGTACGATAAAAAAGAATTGAAATAAATCGATACAAGGTAAAAGAATAGTAAAAGAAAATTAGGCCAAGTCACTCTTGGTCCTCAGGCCAAATCCAAGCTAAACTCTCATCCCTGCCAGATGTTTCAAAAGTATCATAGGCATCGAAGATAGCATCTCCTACCTGCACAAACTCAGGTAGGCCCTCTACTCGTGGGAATGAGAAGCACCCATGAAACGGGTGGTCAGTACGCTGCATACTGAGTAAGGTAACCGTGCAGCTAAGGCCAAACATAGAAGGCATATAACACAAATATGATCAAATATACAACATACAACAATACAGATAATAAAGGTCGAACTAAAGTCCAGATAAATTTATTATTTAGATCCGATTAATGTACTCATTTCACACCATGCTCTTTATCAATCCATGCCAGTATGGGAACTACACTATTATAGCTGGTGGATTAGAAACGTAAAGGGTAGAAAGCTCCTGACCACTATTATTGCCGGTGGATCGATCTCTAAAGAAAAGTGCTCCTGGCCACTATTAGGTCGGTGGATTGGTCTAGCCCCGACTCTCATGATCTTTTACTGTAAGTATTTAGTGTCTTTTCCATATATTACCATAAATTAGAGTTTGGTTTATTGAGCTCGGGATCCCCCAATATTATAGCTGGTGGATCGGAAACGTATAGGGCACAACGCTCCTTACCATTATTATATGCCGATGGATCGGTCTCTAGGGCACTTGGCCACTATTATGCCAGTGGATCTATCTTGGCCTAGCTCAATAATCTTCCAATTTAAATGATTAGTGTCTTACTGTATCTTATTCATCAAGCTTTCACCCTAGACATGCATGCCACAAATAGTCTACTTTTATTCTCTTAAGAAGGCTCGTCCCATATCTTGAGACTTCTGCACCCCTTATCATACCCTGATATTCTTTCCTTCTTACACTTACTCACACTAGAAGTCCACCTCCTAAGTTTATGGGTCAAGGCCTACTACCTTATGCCATCTAAGTCCACTTACTATCATCCCATAGGTTTTCACCCGAAACCCTAATTGGACCTATGTGATCCATCCTTCCTCTGTCTCATCCAACCAAGGTCCCTTCATCACCCAACACACCATCCCGCTTAGATTCAACCCCCCATTATTTCACTTTAATCCCCAAATACACATGTGGCTATAAAACCCTAGTTGGCCACTCCAAACCTTAGCACCTTTCTTTTCCATATGCCACCTCTCCATTTCTCACCTGCCATTCTTTCTTTCATGTAACACCCATACTCACTCTACACATGATATTCTTCCACTATTATCTCATATTCCACTCACCCTTAATTATTTTTACTTTCACGACCGCCTCCAATTAGGGTTTTCCTCCCAAACCCTAGCCAGGTTTTCTATGCACCCTTATACCAACCTACGTACTATTTTTCACCCAAAGTCTCCAATTACCCCAACAACTCTTCCCTTACCTTACTTACACCTCAAGAAAAATTTTCTCACGTAAGGTTCATTCCCATGAAAACACCTTCCATCCCATGCAAACCCTAGAAATTTCCATGTAAACCATAAAAATTCCTATGCAAGCTTCTTCCATCCTATGCAATGTTCACTCCACTATTTTATTTTGTTCACAATTTCCTTTTATTTAGCCCCTCATGGATCATGAGATAATTAGAGGTCAATCCCATATCCCTTTTGTTAACTCACTCTCCCCCTTTCCCTTTCATCCTTTCATCCCATATTATATTATTAAACACCCTAGCATGCATGACCTAAAGGGTCACATTATATAACATCATAAGCTTAACATATATTTACATACACATGCTATGAGGGAGTCACATATGCATACCTCAACTCCAAGTTGTGCTACAAATAAATAGTCATAATAATCATAAAGTACATACCATAACATAACATATGGCATACAAGGCATACAACACACACATAGCTAGTCTTAGCTACATCCTTACCTAATACGACATCGATCTTGGAGCATGCTCCTATGCCTCCTTAAGGTTTTGACTGGATTCACCTATAAGAGGGAAATACTAAGGGTTAACTTCCCTCTTACCAAACTTACCATTATATCCTACCTTACCTTATCATAGCCTACTATTAGGGCTAACAAAAAATGATAATAGTTGTTTTAAAAATAAAAGTAGGGTTATTATTCTCTAAGTTACTAACCATGTTATTAGTAGTCAAAATAGGTCTTAGTAGATGTATCGGTTCATGCTAAAGTATTCATAGCACTATCTACACTATTAAAGATAATAGCTTAATATTACTACTACTACTACTAATAATAATAGTTGTAGTGATAATACTAATAACAACTCAAATCTTATTAATAATAATAATGATATTAGTAATACTAAAGTAGTGACAATAGTGATACTAATAATAATAAAAATGCTAGTAGTGATAGTAATATTAATGGTATAGGTAATAATAATAATAATGACAAGGTAATAATAATAATAATAATAATAATAATAATAATAATAGTCGAATGGTAAATAATAATAATAGGGTTCGAATATTTATAATAATAATAAAAGTGATAATATGCGAAAGTTAGCATTAATAATAATAATAATAATAATAATAATAATAATAATAATAATAATAATAATAACAATAATATCAATACTATTAAAAAAGATAACATTTGCATAAATATGTTTTAAGGGTTGTGGGGGTTAGGGTACCGCCTAGGGATGGCGGCAGAGGGAGAAGAGAGGGTAGAAATATGGTTGGTTAGGATAGAAGAGGGGGATTGAGAGGGTGGTAGATGCCCTAGGTTGAGAAGGCTAGAATGGGGGTGGTGGAACAACCAAAGGGGCGGCACAAGCGGGGGTGGGTGTGGTGGTTGAAGGTGGTGGAGAGAGAGGAAGGGAGAAGGAGGGGGAGGTAGGGGAAAGGAAGGTGGGGGGAGGTAGAGGAGGTTCTGCTGGTGGTTTTGGGGGGGGGGGGTAGGGGTGGTGGTTGCGGTGGGAACGGTGGCGGACTACGGTGCAAAGGGCGGCGGTGGGTGAGAAGAGGTTGATTGAATAGCCAACTTTGCACGACCAAGGTGGCTCATGCGGGAAGAATCGAGGGTGGTGAGTGGTGTAGGGAGTGGTTTGGGAGGTGGTTCAGGTGGCAGTGCTGGGAAGAAGCGATGGGGTGGTCGTCTGAATAGGCAACGACGCAACAAGGGAGGAAATTCTGGGTAGGGAAAAAAGACCAAATGGGGGGCAGTTGAGGCATATTTATAGGCCATTAAAGGGGGAAAATGACAAAGGGGGAAGAGGGGAAAAGAGTGGCATGCGTGGCAGGTCGCCGACCAGTAGTGGTAGGCCGGTGTAGGCCTATAAAGCTGTAGTGTTCGATTGGTTGGGGGAGAAGAAGAGGCAGGGGGAAGGGCATGCGTGAGGGGGAGAGAGATGGGTTGATTGGGTTGAGGAGGGAGAGGGAATGATAGGGAAGAGAGGGAAGGTAGGCAGGCATGCAGTGGTGGCTAATTGGCAGTGGTAGACTGGCATGCGGGGTGCTGTAGGTCTGCACGAGGAAGATGAAGGGTCGAGGAAGAAGGAAGGGGAAAGAAGAGGACCGGCCGACCCAAGGGAAAAAGAAAGAAAGAAAAAGGAGGAGAGAGGATCGGGCGGCTGGCGAGGGAAAAAGAAAGGGAAGGTGGGCCTTAGGCTGCGGTGGGGAAGAGAAGAGAGGGTGGGAGGTTTGGGCCGCGGAGGAGGCTGGCCCAAATTGGGGAAGGAAGGGAAAAGAAGAAAAGGGGAAAGGGGAGCAAGGAAAGAAAAAAGGAAAAGAAGGGAAAAAGAAAAAATAGATGAGTTGGGGTATTAAAATATTTTAGTATTTTTGGATATTTAAAATAATAATATTTTAATAAAATAATAAATACATTCCCTTTTTAGATTAATTTAAGATATTTGAAAGATTTTTCCTTAATTTTATTTTAATTAGCAAAATACCCTAATTTTTTCCAATTAAATTATTTATTATTTTCCTCTTATTTTTACCTTAATTACTTCCTCTTCTTTTAATAAAATAATTTATTTACCTAATTTCCCTAATAAACCCTTATTTTGCCATAATTTCCTAACTTAGGGTTTTAGGGTATTTCAGTTACCACCTTAATTGACATAAGTATGGCTTATGCAACCATCCTTACATCAATGACAAAGCTAAAACATTTAAAGTAACTCAAGAAAATTATAAATAAAAGAAACATTTATAATACAATAATGAGTTTGGGGCTTAACTCTGAGTTATAATATAGGATATAAAAGAAGGTATACTATGGATCAAGAGTCCAAAAAGGTATCTGATTAAATATATCTATTGGATAACAATTAATTTTCACTCAACCCCTAATGCAGAGGAAGTCACCCATCCCCATATAAGGCATCATAGGAAACATAATCATCTAGCTGATCTTTTAAGACCTGCACATAAAAATTAGGGTCTAGTGTTCGTGAGAATGAGTAGCACCCATAAAACGGGTGGTTAGTACGCTACGTACTAAATAAGGGAAAAATAATATCAAACAGGGATACAATTAGCACATGCTTTCACATAAGATAATAAATGAATAAACAAATAAATGAAGCATCTCATAAGACATAAAATGATACAGATCTCTTTATTAAGTATATTCCATTTTCATTCTTTTATATATGTTGAGTGCAGGAACCCCACTATTCTTAAATTAGTGCAACAATCTGAAACACCTTCTTAGGGACAACACACATGAGCCACTATTATCATATGGTGGAATGGATCTAAAAACATCACCTTCTTCTAGCAGAACACCCTCGAGACACTATTCTCCCCAGTGGAATGGGTCATATATATATATATATATATCACCTTGAACTCGACTCACATATTCTTTCACTTTAAATCATTAGTATCTTTTCCATAGGTTATATTGTTATATTTTCATTTTACGATGAGGAGGGCCCCCACTATTCTTAATCTGGTGGAATGGACTGAAACACCTTCTCGGGAAAAAATGCTTCTGAACCACTATTTTTTCTAGTGGAATGGAGGTTAAAATCATCATCTCCTCGGGGAAAAACTATTCCGAGCCACTATTCTCTCAATCAAATATGAATATATATATATATATATATATATCACCTTGGTCCTACTCACGCGCTCTTTTACTTTAAGTGACTAGTATCTTATTCAAGATTAATTCTCAGGCATTGAACACATTAAAGTAGATAGACATATAAATGAGGTTATAGTTCTCAAATCCTATAAAACCTTAATTAAACACTCTTTAGCATTCATTATTCCATATTTATTATTCCACAAAACCATGCATTATATGATCTTCAAATCTCATCATTATTTATTCTACCCAAAATACACGGTCTAGTTCGCATGTCATACACATACATAAATAGTCTTATCCCAAGGTATTACTCATAGAAATTTCAAAAAACCCTAATTTCACATATTAGCCATTATTCATCCCATAAGACTTATATGATTACCAAGTTTAATACTCAAACTCATAAGACCAATCATTAGCAACATATTCTAAAACAAAAAACCTCTAGGTTTTTCACATGGAATAATGGTATTAACATTATAAGCTATTATGCCCTAATTGACCGTTAATTCATTTAAGGACTCCAAAACAAAAAATAATACTTCCAAGCACTTATCATAATATTATTATCATATTTTAATCCACCTAACACATAAAATACCATCATTTTCTTACTATCCCAAAATGACTAGAATACCCTAAAGAACATACAATAACATTTATTTTATAATTTCTCATACCTTCCGCACACATTATTTTTCTAAATCCACCAATCATCATCATACCTCATAAAAATACTTATGTCCATATATCAAAGCTCATTTAGCCCATATTTCATGCCATAAGATATATTTCTCATAAATATGTCATTAACATAACATCCATACCTCTTACCCATTTTTACTTTCTTTCAATAACATATATTTCATATAATCACAACATATCATCAACAACATATGTTAAATTGTATATCAACAATTTCATGACAAACACACATAATAATATAAGCAAATAACACAAAACCCTAAACATCAAATAGTATCCTTACAAAGTAGGACACCAGACTCTAAGCATGCAACTCCTAGACTTCCTCTTTCTAGGCTACTGGAATACCGCCTATGAAAAATAATAAAAACCACGGTTAGGCTTGAAGAGTTTAACTAAAGGTGAAATTAAGGTTAAGAGGGTAAAAATGGAGTTAACCATGATCAAATGGAAGCTCGGGATGTGTGGATGTGTAGTGGAATATGTGGTGGAGCTATGGTAAAAATTTGGTGGTGTTTGGATAAGGTTTAGGGGTAAAAATAGGGGTGTACAACCGAAAATGGGAGGTTGCACAACCATGCTGCAGGCAGTGCATCCCTGGTTGAGAGAAAGGATCTCGCACTGCCAGGCAATGCAAAGTGGTAGAGGCATGCTCGATCACTAGAAAAAAATATCACAAGTCGAACAGGTGTGCACGGGCATGCGTTTGGGCCGTGCGCGGGTGTGCGAGGGTCCATAAATAGGTTGTGGTGAGTTGTAGAGGTGTGCGATTGTATATTTTATTATTGCATGACTATGATTGAGGCTGTGTGCAAGCCATGCTTTCCTTAAAAATGTGACTGGCAAGAGAAAGAAGAAGGGAAAAGAGGTGGTGGTTGGCGGCGATGGTACCGGGGAAGGTTGGGGTGACCTTGGTTGTCGGTCCATCGATCAAAGGGTGGTGAGTGGTGGCTATAATGGAATGGGTGGTACACAGGTCAAGAAGAGGGGAAAGAAGGCAGGGAAAAGAAGAAGGAAGAAAGGAGAAAGAAGGGGGAGCTCGGGGTAGTATTTTTGGACACAAAATGGGTAGAAGGTAAGGCAAACAAAAGAAAAGGGAAGAAGAGTGTGTAGTGTATATATATGCATGTGTGCATGTGTGGATGGTGCGAATGGGAAAGAAAATGTAGGGGTGTAGGGGGAGGTAGAGAAAAGTAGAGAGGGAGGTCAATGAGGGATGGTGGAGTGTTGGAGTGAAAATGTAGGTGATGGTGATGGTGAGTTTGTATGATGCATAAGGATAAGAAGAAGAACAAGAATGGAAAGGAGTAGGTGCGCATGGTGGTGCAGATTGATAGAGATAAGAGAAGAAGAAAAAGAGGAGTAAGAAGGGTGATGGACGATGATGGTGGCTACAGTGGTGAGAGTGATGGGTGATGCATGTTGTACGTTGCATGGAGTAAAGTCAAGGTTTACGGCAACAAGAGACAGGAGAAAGGAGAAGAAAAAGACAAGAAAAGGAAAAAGAGAAAGGTTCGGAATTAGTTCAAATGATTTTAGATTAGCCAAGAATAATTAGGATTAGTAGAAATTTTAGCGGGTTTTGATATCGGTTTATAAAATACGATTTATCCGGGTCAAGGTTTAGGATTCGGTTAAAGTTTTGGGATTAAAATTTTTTTAAGGCTAAAATAGTATTTCTCAAGATTAGCATGAAATTAGGGCTCTAATAATGCAGGATTAGGCTAAGAAAATTTTTGGGGTATTACACTAATCTCATCTAAGCTTTAGTGCCGTGTGCTTCTATGGTTTTATAACTTCTTTACATGTCTCCACTAGTATAAGTTAATGCTATCTAATTAGATAAAGATAATTCCTAAAAAGATAGAATTAAGCTACTTTGTTGACTAATTCAACTTTTTTATCCACTAGCTAGTGTTAATGCAATAATTAACAAAAATAATAACTAGATTAAGCCAATATCACACATCCAAAACATCCAACATAGTCTTCTCATGCAAATGACACATTTATTCCTTCCATGCAATGTATTTATGTCCTCCTGTCATGCCATGAACACGTCTCTATTGCTAGTGATTTGTTTTGCAAGTTTAATCCATAACTACCAATGTAGTCATTCGTTTGTCTTCCAATTTGTAGGGGATTCTCTCTAAATAGAGGACAATAGGCTCCAACACAATAAATGCTAAGTCTTGATCATTTACTCCTACATCACATATGGGTAGCTTTAGTTTATTTCACGCATAAAGTTTCTATAAAATCAAAACCTATATTACTTATTGGTTCAATGTTCTATAATCTATGATCACCCTTCTTCCATAGTAATAAGAATAATAATTATTAACTTCAAATTTTGTAGAATAAGATGACTAATCAACATCAATGATTTAATAGTAACATAATATATTCATGGAAATACTTCTAACATCAATATTTTCTAAATAATCAATACTTCTAATATCAATATTTTCTAAATAACCAAGCCCACACATCTATTTCTCAAATCTCCAAGCTAATATGTTTTAAAAAAAATATTAATTAAGTAAAAAAGGTCAGTGCATATTTATATTTTCTATCTCAAGTATCTTTGTAAGTATATGTTTAACAAAGTGGTATCTGTTAATTATTTATTGTTGTTATTGGCTATTTATAGTATTTAAAAAAACAATCTTATTAAATATAGTATACATTTTGAAAACATGCGATTGAAAAATAATTATTTGAATCAAGAAAATTCACTCAAATATACATTAAGAAAAACTTAATAGACATGAGTAATATGATTTGAGTCATGTTACGCCAAAAACTCAATATTTACACGCTTTTTACAACTCGCCGACAAAATATGAATTCTACATATACGATTTTATGACTGGAGTCCATACTTTGTATGGTAGCTGTAAACAGGTTGTAAACCTATTAACTATAAAGTTAGCACCTTTTTTTTTTTTTTTTTTTTTTTGGCTATGTCTAGATTTGTAATGAAATGTTTGGCATTTGATCTTTCTTGAATACTACTACTTTAACGTCCTCATGATGTGAGAGCATACAAGTTCTATCTAGGATATTTGATCCACTTCTTTTCCCCGTTAATTTTATTACACATTTATGGTTTATACATACACATTTTTTTTACTAAATAAATATTGGTCATTACAATATATTTGGCCGTGTTTTTCTATGACTTAAACTAAATACTAGTAAAATGAGAAGTATTTGATATTAATCACGTGATGGGTTTAGGTACGAGTGGAGTATTAGATATATGATAGGGTCCGTATATTATATCATACAACACCAACACTTTAAAAGGTTCTACCAACTGACGTAGGCTTGCTACCTAGTATATAAAATACGACAAAGACATATAACATAATAACGAAAGTGTGGTGAAAATTCTAAAATTATAGTCAACCTTTTTTTTAATTCTCATCTAATTAGTCTAATTGAATTAAAATTAAAAATAATAAAAAACAAAGAGACAACCAAAATAATATGACATAGGAAACAATTAGAAAAATGATAGTAAAAAAACATAACATCAACCATTATAAGATAATATTTGAGCTTAAGAATAAATGGAGAAGAAACATACTACTGTAATGTCCATTGGCGGCCAAAGTAGTGGTATAAACTAAGTTTAGTGTAGAAAACGTTTATGTTTACAAAACTTAATATATAGATTTATATTATAAAATAATTATGTTCATCATATAATTTATTTAAGTTTATAAATATATTATAGATTAGATTCAATGCTAAAATTGTTTAGGCTCATTAACACATAAGATATAGATTCATGTGGTAAAAAAAATTAGGTTAATCTCCCCATTAATTTGTTTCTCTACCGTTCACACAATAACACTCTCTGCTCCTTGCTTGTAATTTCACTCTAGAACTTTCTTGCTCTAACTTCTTCGATCTCTTATCTACTTAATTTTTCTTCAATACTCATATTTTTACACAAATGGTAAATTCAATAACGTCACCTTGAAATTTCAAGTTAGTTTTAATTAGGTACCTACCCACTAACTCTATTGTTGGTATCAAATTTAATGTTCTTTAACATTTCTTTTTATTGTTTAAATATCATTTTTTGAATGGTTAAGCAAAAAGCTTGATATAGGTTTAGCTAAAAAAATTAATACAAAATTGAATAGTTCAATAACAAATTGATATAGGTTCAACAAATATTTAATATTAGTTTAGTAAAAACTTGATAAAGGTTCAACATATGTTTAGCACTTGTTCAACATAAAACAATTAGGTTCATCACATAATGCTCCTAAATTTATAAATTTATGTTGTAAATTAAATTCAGTATTGAAAAGGTTTAGGTTCATGGCACTTAATTTACTGGTTCTTACCATAAAAAATTAGGTTCATGACAATATTCAGTTAATTCTATAAATATATAATAGATTAGGTTCAACCCAAATAAAGTTTAGGTTCATTAATACCTAAAATATAGGTTTATGTGGTAAAATGAATTATGTTCATCACCCCATTTCTTTCTCTACATTCAAGACATTAATGTTTCTTCTTCTTAGTTGTTAACTCACTCTAGAACTTTCATGCTTTAATTTTTTTGAGCTCTGATCTACTTAATTTTTCTTCAATTCTCATATTTTTATGTCTTGCTGTGAAAAAAATAAATTCTGTTATAAAATAAAGCATCCATGATAAAAAAAATATGTATAACCCCATAGAAATTATAAAGTAGATTATTCTAGCGACCTACTATGAGATGTAAAATTATCAAAATTCATTAATGGTAATTACCAATATCTAACATAAGTTCCAATATATATCCAATAATGAAATACCAATGCCTTCACCACTAATTGATTGCACAAAAAGTGTCCTAGACCCAGATTTTATACAATCTCATATCAATGATTATGTTGTTTCATTTTGTTAATTGAATAAATATTTAACGGACATCAAATTTGAAGTGAAAAATTTAGATACCTAATTGAATGAACCTAAACAAAAATAGGTTTAGAAAAAAAAATTAATATAAGTTGAGTAAAACTTTTTTCAATTTGGGTTTAATAAAAACTTGATATAGGTTCAATAAATAATTTATATAGGTTTAGAAAAAATTGATATAGGTTCAGGAAAAATATATATTTAGTGTAGGTTCAACATTGATGAACATAAAGTGAGTATAATGAATTTATAAGGGTCTTTTGTATAATAGTTTTTGTATATCAAAAGTATAGTAATATGAGTGTCTTTTTATAGAAAACATTTATTTTTATATGATTTTTATTTTTCTAATAGCCTAAATTTAATTTAATTTATTTTAAAATTTTAAAATAAAGTGGGGTCACTAGATTATAGAAGGAAAGAAAGAAAATGAAGTCTCCATATTTGTGTTGAGCAAATCTTGAGCACCTTGTAAATAATGATTTAAAAGCTGGACCAAATTGATCTAGTATTAGGAGATCCATCGATACGAAACTATCTGATTTTGAAATCTATACACTAGCCATAGAAAAATTGGGTTGGACTAGACAAATTAGGTTATACTGGGTGTACCGGGCATCATTTCAGCTATGGACAAGAGAAATTCAAAGGTAGAGAAAATTGATTGAACCAAGATTGGGTTATACTAGATAATCTTTTGAATGAAAGCAAATTTTAATCAAACCATGTATCAGAAGGTCCACCATATTGATTTTTAGTTTGGTATTTAAAAAAATGTTGGTATATTACTTCTAGTTTACCGTATAAATTGTGGGGTCCTATGTATGTAGATATGTGTATGTGTATATCATAAGGGACTTGAGTGTTTTACTTTTTTAATAAAATTAAAATTTAAAAGAACCTAAATCAAACGAGATCTTAATTTGTAAGGTGCATGTGTATTATGTTTCCACTATTAAGGTATTATAAATCATAGTTGTAGACATCTTTTGATATGGAACATTATTATGAGTTCCTGTTCAATTATTTATAAAAGATTTGTATAGATAAAAACAAAAAAACAGTACTATAATATATACATGATTCATTTATTTAAGAGATAGTATGTGTTTGATATGATCATTTTAGTTAACTTTTAGCTTATTTGACCTACAAAATTAATTTTGATTAGTTTTATAAGTGTTTAGATAATGAGTTCATTTAAGCTTAAAAACTCATTTTTGAAAAACTAATTAGAGTAGATTATAAAATAAACTTTAGCTTTTGGCCGTTTAGTTAGTCATACCAAACATACTAATAATAATCTTTTGATTAATATATTATATTGATGACCTAATTCTATATATTTTTATTACTCAAAATAAATTGATATAGAAAGAGTAAACACACTATTTGATTTCTCAAACATTCTAAATTTCACTTGGAACCATGGACTTCTAATCAAGTTATAGCTTTAGAATCCTAAAATCCTATCTTAACTTTAAGGTGCCATATGAAGATTCAACTTCTTAAATCTACATAGATGACCACAACTCAGTTATCATTAGAAGATATAACTTGATAAGATATAACCGTTTGGAGGAAACTTACAAGAAAACTAAGTGGTTGCAACACTAAGAATTTGAATGTAACTCTTGATTCTTCATATTGATGAAATCGTCATAAAAATTCTCAAAAATTCATCTCTAAGCTCTCTTCTTCAATTTTCACACTTGATCTCACACACACAAAAAATTATCTATTTCTCTTAAAAATGTTCCATGTAATATTTTACTAAAATTATCACTTTAGTAAATTTATTGAGTCTTAATCAAAGATATGTAAAAATAATTTTCTTACTAGAAAATCATGTTTGGGAAATTATAATTTAGTGAAAAGAATATCTTACTATGTTACAAACATTTTTGGGATTTTCTCAATTTTTTTACTAGGAAAATATATGCTAGAAAACCAGTAGAATATATATATATATTCTCCGCAAAAATAGACGGGATCGAGAATGGATATACTCTATGGATATTACAAAAAACACTAAGACAAAACATCAACCAAATAAAATAACTTTTCACCATAAACATTAATCAATATTCTTTATATTCTTTCGAAATAGATATAAGCTAAGGAAGAAACTGAATATGAAACTTTAACATCCCCATATTTAACACTTCAAAATTTCATTTTAGTAGAAGCAATTATTGAAAGTATTTGGTGTTATGCCACAACCAACATTAAGTGTGGTATAACCAAAACCTAACCTATGCCTATTGAAACGCCAAAACAACTCAATAATTAATATTAAGTGTGTTCAACACTTAATCCAAAGCCAATGCAAGAACCAACAGCAACCAAACAGAAATGGGAGAGAGATTTTAAATACACTAAGCCAAAGTTTAACAACACTTCATGTTCCAAAAGGGAACAATCAGAACAACAAAATACAACAAAAACAAAAACATCATATAACACCAAGTAGATGATCTAACCTAATCCAAGTTGTTACCGCCATAAACAAAACATGCAAGGTTAATACTACTCATCAAATAGACAGAGGGCCATAAAACAAAACCCAGATAGTATTAAGTAAACCCATTACATAACATTATTTATGAAAAGGTTACACATAACACATAGAAAGTGAATACATGAGATAACTAATTACGATACCCATGCTATAACGCATGTGTCACAATATATCACATACTTGTCATGCCATCATGCTTAATCAATTTACAACCATTCCATAATATTATCATAGCTATATCCAAAGCAAGCTCAACATAACTTATAATAATGAGGGTAGTGCACTAAGGTAATTACCAACCAACACAATTACCAATTCTAATTAAACCAAAGGGTGGATAAGATAACCCAAATGTGTATAAAGCACACTCATAGGTCATATCAACACATAAGGTGACTTAATACCTCCCATCCAAACAACTAAACTAGACTAAATAAAGCACAAGGCCAACACACTAGGCAACTACAACACATAATCTAAATACCATAGGTAGGGTACAAAGGCCACTACCAAACCAAAATTCCACATCGTACCAATGGGAACAAAATAAGTTACTTTTCCTTTTAATTTAATTTAATTTAATTAATAGAATACAAGAGACAACCTAAAGGCATATAAAGTACTCCAGTCATGTTGGCAAAAACAAGCAACACAATAATTTCTCAATTATATAACATAGAGACATATAAAGTACATCAATCATAATAGTACACTATGGCAACATAATACCCTCCAACCTAGGTCACATATTCCTTAAGTATCAAGTTTCCAATCTTAGGGTCACTAGGGCACTAAGGCACTTCGGTGAAACCAAACCAAATTGAGGACTCCTACGTTGTCTTTGGGCTAGATAATACTAAAGAGAAAACTATTCCTAATCTTGATGTCTTCCACTATAAATATTATTATTTTATAATATTTTATTCAGTGGTCACAAATATTACATAGTACACATACGATAACTAATCCATACTTAAAAATGTTTTTCCTTTAAAACCAATTATTCAAGAAAATTCAAAAATTCAATGGTCTAAGCTAAGGTTAAAGTTAATACTAAGGTTAAATTAAGAATCCACTTATGCCATCTTAGTCAAATTATTTACACTCAGGATTAACTTAATTGAAAATGACTATAATGCCTTATGGGTTATTTACTCATTACATTCCCATTTAACACTAAATGTTATTATAATTAAATTAAGTTCATGACATAGATAAATAATATTGAAATGAATACTTTAACATAAATTTATAAATTTTTAAAATTTTTGAAGTGGTAAAAATACCATTTTGCTCTTAAAACACCCATAAACCTATTTACCACATAAAATCTTAATCATGTATACCTAGCATATCATAATTCACATACTTCTCATGCTCAACATAATATAACACATACTAGACATACATTCTAGAAAATTACATATTTTAAGTGAAAAGACTAAGATACCCCTAGAACATATAAAACTTAAATAATTTATAACTATACCGGAATATGCTCAAATCTTAACACATTACATATCAAAATATAAGTAAAACATATAAGGAGGCTATTGGTAAGCTCAAAAATAGCAAAGGAGCCATCAACTAGGACAAAATAACCCTTGGCCAAGCCACCCCTACCACACATGCATAAATATTCTTCAACATATAACCCTATTCCAGCCTCCTATTATACATTTAATAAAATAAATAATACTAGCATG
Organism: Tamarix austromongolica; assembly: GCA_039764185.1. Classification (NCBI taxonomy): domain Eukaryota; kingdom Viridiplantae; phylum Streptophyta; class Magnoliopsida; order Caryophyllales; family Tamaricaceae; genus Tamarix; species Tamarix austromongolica. The sequence continues at coordinate 102,153,222 of CM077819.1, read as the reverse complement.
CTCTTACATATTATCTCATAGCTAGTATACATGAATAAAATAAATCCTAGCATAGTACATGCATTTATTCCATTGAATTACAAGAAATAATAAAATCATACTCAGCATAGTCAAAACCTTGAATATGCTATCAAATGATTTTTATATATTTAGTAAGAGCATATAGGTTATCTCCTTTCCAAGCAAAAATATAAAAATAAGAATAAAGGGTACCATAAAACCTAGCTCCCAACTATTATTCATTCTCTTTAAAATGTAACAAGCTCACCAAATAATTATAATCTACTACAATAAACAACAAGACAATAACAATAATCAAAAATCAAAAGAAAAGAGTGGCACACCAAACAAGAAAGGGTACCAAATCAAAGAGAGAAAGAAGGAGAGGTTAAACACTTCAAATTATCCTAAATCTAACACCCTTATACTTAAGTTAATATAATAGGGCTAGATAAATGATTAGAGGAAGGAAACCAAGAAATAACAATGGAGAACAAGAGAGGAAGGCGTAGGTTTTAGTAAGAAGCATAAGAGTGCTCTTCAACACTCAAGCAAAACTTGAAAGAAAGTGAGTGATGTGTAAGATAATGGATGAATTATATTTCATAATACTTACTTGAATTGTTGAAGAAGAATGTCAATCAAGATGGAATGGATTTCCAAGTTCTGAACATACTTGAATTGTTGAAGAAGAATGTCAATCAAGATGGAAAGGATTTCCAAGTTGTGAACATATTCAACTCAACATACACTTGAAATTTTTTTGATCTTAAACAAGAACAATTGGTACCATCTTTAAATGTGCTAACTCTTAACCTTCAACATAAGAAGAATGAGATGGAGATGCTCCTACATTAGTGAGGAAAGAGTAAAATGCAATAAGGGCTTGATTAATGGAAGAACAAGGCAATTAGAGGCATAAATAGGGGGAGGTGATGGTCAAAATCAATAATAGGAGAGAGAGAAGAGGGTGGAACAAGACCTTTATTCTCCAATACTTAAATGAAAGGTTGAGTATAAGTACATAGTGTAAGAGAGTGGGTGAGTGGTGAGGTAAAGTGATTATGGTTAATATATTTTGTGAAGGCAAGGGATCAATCAATGAATTGATTCCAAGGTGGGGGAAGGTTGGGATAAGGTCAACCAGGATGAAGGAGAGGCCCACAAAAATAATATAAAAAAATAAAAAAAAAAATCTGGTCAATGTCTAGTAGACAATCAACCGCCCTTTAGTCATCCACCCAACTCTTGGTGCTACCCGTTCTTACCTTGAAACTCGGTCTTATAACCCATAGGTTTTAGTTGATCACCCAATATCAAACCCTAATCCTCCATTTTAACCTAGTTAACATAATCCATATTGCACCCAACCCAAACACACACAATTAACACATCTAACACATATTATCCACCTATTATTTCTATGATCAAATTCACATAATACATAAAGTTGAAATTAGATTCTTAATTAGGTTATTATAGAAACTATATAGAGTCTCTTCAATATAATTTGAAATGGTAAAACTTATCTATCTAATGATTGCATACAATACGCCTATAAGTGATTAGGTTACATTAAGACTTAAGTTTAGATCCTTTGCCAAAATTCATGATCTTCATGTACCCTTTAATTCCTCTTTGAGATCTATGATTATGTTCTTAAAACATATTCATGTTAGCATAATATTAAATTATTGATAAGTGAATTTTATACCATATTTTTATGATGTTAATGCTCTCACTTTACCTTAATTTTCCTTTACAAAGCCAATTTAATCTATATTAAAGTATAAGTACTCATTTGTGATCAATTATGAAGAAAATAAGCAAAAACAAGGTTTTTGGAGAGTTTTAAAAGCAACAAGGTAAAATAGAATGTTCACATGAACTTATTAAAAAATAAGCCTTTGGTATTTCAATCATAACATTTTTACACAAGCTCTATTTGATATGATTCAGGTTGTATTGGAAATATAAGTAATACAAATCTCCAACTTTTGTGTTTACCACTTTTTCTTAATCACACAAGAGCATAGTTAAAACCACACAAGAATTTAAAGTTTTGAATTAGAAGTTGCTAAAATTTACCTAGCCTTGGAGATTGACCATCGGTTGAATGGGGCTTGTCGAGAGCTACTGTAAGTGCCATGTCAATCTTAACCTTAACATAGGAAACCTTACTTTCTTTCCCAAATCATACCAAGTATTTTTTTTCCAACCTTATGAACAATCTTTAGTCAAAATTTAACCCTTTCCACACTAATATGAACATCCTTAACCTAACCCTTCAATTAATTCTTGAATCACAAACCTCCACCTTTGAGTTTCAAGAGTTAGGGTTTTCCTTCATCTTTAACCTCTAATCCCCCTTTATAATTCCATTATTTCTCTATCTAAATCCATCAATTCATTCATATTCCATTTGATTCTTCCATCATCTACCCCCTAATTTGTGATTCTCATCCATTAATTTAGCCTCCATCGTAGGATTTTAATTTAGGGTTTCACCATATTCATAACTTCATCCATCTTCATAAATCCTTCAATTCATGGTTTAATTATTTTAATTAATCCACAAAATCATCAGTTCCATATCCATAAACTCTTACTTTGTTAATCATATGCCAAAAATTACATAAAGGACCATCCAATTTGAGAGATCATTCAAAAGGAAGGGAATACCGACTCATGCAAGGAAGGAGACCAAGTCTGCGACTTAAAGTCTATAGTTCATTATCCAAAAGTCATTTTCCCACTCGGTTTCACTTGTTTTAACTTTAAATTTTGATCTTTTATTTTTCTACCATGATAAATTCTTTGTGTATTTAATGTTTACATGATGCATGACTAACTTATTTATGGTTAGTTGTGAGATTGAAACTCTCGACTCTGATTAATAATTTCTTTATTTTTATGTATGTTAAAATACTATCCTTGAAATCTACTTGAATCGCTATTATTAAGATGTGTGATTTTATCAAATGTGATTTATATGGTGCATGCCTCAATCAAGTGTCCTTAATGTGATAATAAGTGGGATTATGTACTTTCTAGGTGGCTATATAAATGTGTTAGAATTCACTTGTACACATTATAGCTACGTTAGATAATAACCCACTTAATAGTTTTGTGGTTCTAATTAGAGTAGTGAAATATTTAGATATGTATGGGTCAAAGGTGGAAAATACAACTAGATAAGTTTGAGGTACTCATTTGGGTACTATTAGAATAATGGTGCTTTTTTATATGAAATTAATTTATGGAATACAAAGTGTATAGACTTGTTGATGGCTTGCAACTTGGTCAATATATTTCTTATGACTAATAGATGATATGGAAATAATTTAATTTCTTGGTATATATTAACCCCCTAACATCTTCATTGCTATTTTAATCATCCATTTTGCTTTCATATTTTATTTTATTTTTATTACTTTCTAGTGTGAACCACCCTTAAAGTTTTTTCTTATTATTAGTGATTTTGTGTGAGTCTAGAGTCCTCGATAGTTTGTTTTTCATTTTATTTGTATTAGCAAAACAATAGGTTAGGATGGAATAAGATAGATCCCATTCTAACCCCCACTTGGCTGCTCAATACCAACCATTAGAGGTGAGGAAGAGTTAGGCCTCTCAATTTCCATCTTAGATTGATACCCTGCTCACGAATACTACAACTATACAACAAGAGGGTTTAAAGTACATGCTAACTTAGATCATGCAAATTTTGGGTGTTGTTGTCGCGAATTGGTAAATTTTCCTTTTTTTTTGGTATTAGTATTAGTTTATTTTTGTGTGTCTTATGTTTTTTTATTCATTTTCTTGAAAGGTAAGAATACTTTTGGGAACTTAAGTATCTCAAATCATAAGATTTTTAGTACTAGGTGTGTTTTTATTCGAGTGTCTTTTAGTGTTTTTGTTTTTGGGATTTCTTTTGGGTGTGTTTCTATTCACCTTTAACCTTACATTTTGAATGTTCATATAGGAGGATAATCAGGTTATGGACAAGTTGACATGAACCCACATGCTAGAGTAAATGAGGTAAATTTGATAATAGACTTAACTAACTCATAATTCTTGTTTCACAAGTTATGGCAACTATTACTACAAGAGAAGTGTGCCACACATAACAAAATTTATATACTTACTATCACAACCTATGAGAGGTGGAGGAGGGACACAACTTATTTATCAAGCATTCCATGGCTTCTAAGTACATAACCCTTACACTAATGCATACTATTTAGGAATAAGGCGTTACCTCAATGTTAGATGGGAGATGAACTATAATTTTTCAAATATGAAGTCTTATAATATTGTTAGTATCCTCAACATTAGTCTCCTTAATCATCAAATGTTTCAAGTGTAGAAAAAATGGCCAATCTCGTTGAAGCATTGGCAAATGGACAAGACCTACTTGTGCAAAGTTAAATTAAACAAAATGAAATGGTGTTAATATTAGAGGAGCAAATGGGTTTTGTATTCAACATGGTCAATCACTTAGAGGAACAAGAAGAACTCCCTATTGCTTAGTCTTTTAATTCTAAATTCAAGTTGTAGTTTCGAGTATTATGATTCCATTCCTACATATGATGACGCAATCATTGAGGAGGTATCGATTGTAACACCCCCATTTTACTAGTTGGAAAATTTTGTTTTTGCAGAAGCTTTAATTACTAACTTACTGGGTGTTGTCTGCCACACTTAAGATAAGTCCAGTTCTCTCACCTTTCTTGCGCCAAGTTCTAAGGCTAAAATGAAGCATAAATAGTGTAAATTAATAGAAATAGAAATAATACATAATAGAGTTACAAATAAATGTTATAGTGCAACAGTATAACCAAGATACAACAAGGGACATAAGAGTCCAAAGGAAAACCAATCATAACAAAAAAACCAGCACCCAAAGGTACAACTTCGGTTTGCCCTAACTCTTAGATCCAAATGCCCATTATGAAAATAGAACGTCCTCCTTAGAGCCCCTTATCCTACCCGTTCTTATAAGATTCATGCCACTTCATGACCCTCACATAGTCCTTTGCAAAAGTATTATCACTATAATTTTCTCATACTAAGTAAATCACAATACCTCACAAGAGGTAGAATACCCATATTTCACATAGTCACACAAAAATCGAAAAGCATACATATGCACAAGGCATGAACCATACAAACAATATTCATGGAGAAACATAAATCAATGTCCAAGTGTCAACTCAAAAGAAAAACATACCAATCCAATTCTCATCATTTGAAAGTGCAAAGTCATATTCATTTAGTTAAATACATTCCACTCATAGTGGTAGGGCATTGAGGCATATACCGAAACAACAATCAAAAACAATACCAAGGTAGGGCACTAAGACATCTATCAAACCAACAAATCCAACATAAACCAAGGTAGGGCACTGAGGCAATTACCAAACCAAAAATCCGTCATAATACGAAGGTAAGGCACTAAGGCAATTACTGAACCAACAAGCCATCACAATACCAAGATACGACAGTAAGGCAATTACCAAAATAACAATCCATTCCTTTCATTTTATTACAAAATAAACATTTATATTTTTGCTTCCTTACTCGAGAGGGATACAAATCAACCTAGGGACATAGCAGTACACTTGGTTATATTGGTGCCCGAAAGCAACAAAATACCCTTACCTCGAACCTAGGGACACATTAGTATGCCTGTTTATACTTATGCCCAAAAGTAACACAGTATTCTCCCAAGCTCGGTCACCTAGTCCTTAAGTATTGATAACCTCTATAAGACCCATAGGTTACCTATAGAATATAGTAGGGCATTAAACTGGGTCACATCTATAAAAACCCCAATTTACCAACTGATTCTTTTCTTCTAAAAGCGTTAATTACTAAATTAATGGGTGTTACCGCCACACTTAGTATAAGTTTGTCTCATCGCCTTTCTTATGCCAAGTGCTAAGGCTAAAAATAAATAAATACTCAACCAGATTAAATTAGTGGAAATAGATATAATACATAATAGAGTTATGAATAAATGTCATAGTACAAAAGTATATCTAAAGTATAATAAGGGACATAAGAGTCCAAAGAAAAACCAATCATAACAAGAACTAGCACCCGAAGGTACAACTTTGTTTTGGCCTAACTCTTAGAGCTGAATTCCCATTCTAAAAATGAAACCTCTTCCTAAGGACTCCACTTGTCCCGTTCACTCTTATAATCCTCATGACATTCCATGACCCTTAGAGAGTCATCTACAAAAGTAGTACGAGTACGACTTCCTTGTACTAAGTAAATCACAATACCTAATAAGAGGAAGCATACCCACATTTCACATAGTCACTCAAAACCGAAAAGCATACATAATCATAGTTCATGAACCATACAAACAATACTCATGGAGATACATATATCAATGTCTAAGTCTCAACTCAATAGTAAAAAATACCAAACCATTTCTCATTAATTCAAGTGCAAAGTAATATTTGATTAGGTAAATACATTCCAATCATATTGGTAGGCCACTAAGGCAACTAATAAAAACAATCCAAAACAATACCAAGGTAGGATACTAAGGTGCCTACAGAACCAACAAATCCCTCATAAACTAAGGTAGTTAATTAAGGTAGCCACCAAACCAAAATTCCATTATTTTTATTTTATTACACAACAAACATTTCCATTTTTAATTCCTTACTCAATTGGGATACAAATGAACCCAAGGACACAACGGTACACCTAGTCACATTGGCACCCAAAAGTAATGCAATACCCTTACCTCAAACCTAGGGACACAACGGTATGTGTTGTTATATAGATTCCCAAAAGTAACATAGTATTCTCCCAAACTTGGTTGCCTAGTCCTTAAGTATCGATACTCCATATAGGGACCATAGGTCCCCTATGGAGTAGAGTAGGGCCTTAAAAACTAGGGCACAATAGCACTACAATGAATAAAAAATTAGGGCTAACACCTCACATCTAAGGTAGCGACCAATAGAGAGCAATCATTCCCAACTTGAGGTCTTTCACTTTAAGATTAATAGCTTATGAGGTGATCACATAAGTCATATATAACAGAGAACTTTCCATTTTTCATACTTAACCATTTCCCTTTTATTTTTAATTATTTAGATATATCCGAAGGTCATAGGTTTATGTTAAGCCAAATCCAAACTAAGGTCAACCTATCAAAAGACTAAGGCCATCCTAGCTTTCATTTATTTGTAAATGATACATTAGGTCTAAATTACCGAAATACCCTTCAAAACCCTAGTTTTACTAATTTATTCATTTTTGTACCAGACTTTATTATTGAAAAAGATTTGTCATAAATAAGAAAAAGGTAATATTCCAAATTATTTTAGCACATAGGTAATCTTTATATTCTGGAGATTAAATGTATTTTCCACTTTTTATGCGTTTAGTGGGTTGTGCCCACCAAAAATCCTAATCATGCGACTATCACATATCACCTCTTTCATACAGCATATACGTACACATTTAAAGCATAAAACATCATTAAAATAGGAATATTATCATCATATCTCATGTAGGAGAATATATATCTAATCTTAGGCCATGCGAAATAGAATTTATAATAAGCTAACCCTAATTATGTACATATGCATCCATATGAATTATCATATCCCTACTACCATGCATGAGAAATCATGAGGCATTTACCATGGAATTTGAATCATATATTTTTAATAATAGAAGCCCTAAAAAAATCTTAGACATATAGACTTAAAACATTTGAAATATTACTATATATATGACATTATTATCAATAATCATGCATATCATCCCTTTTAGTATATCATCATTTTATCATGCATTCTAAAATACCCAAAAAGCATAAAACCCTAGCATGATTATAGGTCTAAAATTTATAGCATGCTTACATAAAAATTTATACCATCATATAAGTGATTGGATTTACCTAACCCAATCTTATACAAAAGAGAACTTCTTCAAAATTCTTAAGGAATACCTAGGAAGTTAACATCCAAACACATAAATATAATAGCATATAATAATCCACAATTACTAAAATAATTAAGGGCTACTAACCGGTCAAATAAGCAAGAGGAAAGCTAAGGGAAAAACTTAACACCAATGGAGGAGTTCCGGCCGAGAGAGTGGATGGTGGAATTGATGAAAATGCCCGGTGCTCAAGGGACCAAGAAATGGTAAAAATGGCTAAAGATAGGGAGGGAAGAACGACATCAATTGTGTAGAAAAAAGGGAGAAGTAGAGTGCAACACAAAGCTTTAAAGGAGGGGAATTATTTTGGTGGAAAATGGGTGCAACTAATGGTGGAGCTTCGACCAAAATGGAAGAAGGTGGTGTGGTCTTACTATGGTTGTGGCTGAATGGTAAAGAGAGGGAACAGAAAAAATGGATGAAGGGAAAGGTGGAGGAACAACAACTAAGGCCGGTGGAAATAGGGTAGGAAAGTGAGGGGTGCCGAAGGTAAGAAAAGAAAGGAAAGTTTGCAAATTAAAGGGGAGCTACGGGGTGTTAATATATGGGTGCAGGGGGTAGATTCGGTGATGGTGGCTGATCTAGGGTATGGGGATTTGGTGGTGGTGGCCGGTGCTTGGCTAAGGAGGCTTACAGGGGTTGGTGTTGTAGCAAAATAATAAGTGGAGGAAAGGAGTTACGACGAGGAGATATGAGAAGTTTTGTGCACTAGAGGGAGCTTGGATGAGGTAGAATTTGTAGGATGGTAGAGGGCTTGGCACAAAATAGGAGGGTATAAGTAGGGGGTTTTGTGCAAGAAAAAGAGGAAGGAAACCAAGAGAAAAAACATGGGGAGAGGGGAGGTATGGTGGAGAGTGATGGTTCATAGGTAACGTGTAGGGGTAAGGAGGGTAGGGCAATGTTTAGGGGGAAAATATAGCATAGGTCAGGGATAGATTAGGGTAAAAATGTAGGTAAATATTTAGGGTAAAAACTATATCTGGTAGAATTTAAGGTTACTGAGCTAGGTTTATTTGAGAAAATGGATACCGGTTATGACCTATCCTAGGTTTAAACATTAAAACAAACCCTTTAGTATATTTTAACCTAATTAAAATTTATAAATAATAATTCTTAATAATATTATACATATTAACAATAACTTTATTATCACATATCCTAAAATAATTATTATAACTAATACACATAATTATTAGTTATAATTAGGGTTTTTTGGGAACAGGATACTACAACAGCAACACACTAGTGAACTAAAAATGAGGGCTAACACCTCACCTCCTAGTAGCATCCTCTAGAGAGAAACTATTTCCAACTGAAGGCCTTTCACTTTAAGTATTAATATCTTATGAGATGATCATACATGTCATATACAACATATAAATTTCCACTTTCCATGCTTAACCATTTTCTCTTTTATTTCTAATTATTTAGATAGACCCTAAGGTTATAGGTCTATGTCAAACCAAGTCAAAGTTAAGGTCAACCTATCAATAGTGTAAGGTCATCCTAGAATTTAATTATTTGTAAAAGATACCTTAGGTAAAACTTACCAAAACACCCTTCAAATCCTAATCCCACTATTTTTTATTTCATTTTTGTACCAGACATTATTATTAAAGATATTTATCATGAGTAGGAAAAAAGGCAGTATTTCACATTATTTTAGCGCATAGGTAATCTTTTTATTCCAGTGATTGACTGTATTTTTCACTTTTCATGCATTTAGTGGGTTGTGCCCACCAAAACTCTAATCATGCAGTAATCACGTATCACATATTCTATACAGCATGTATGTATACACTTAAAGCATAAAGCATTATTTAAATAGATATATTATCATCATAGTATATATAGAAGAATAACTCTAACCCTAGGTCATGCGAATATAATTTATCATAAGCTAATCCTAATCATGCACATATGCGTCTATGTGAATTATTATAACACTATCTTCCATGCATGAGCAATCATAAGGCATAAAACATGAAATTTGAATCATAAATGTATAAGAATGGAAACCCTAACAAAATCTTAGACGTACGGATGTAAACCATTTGACATTTTACCTTGCATTCAACTTAATTATCAATAATTATGCATATCATCCCTTCAACATATTATAACTTTATCATGCATGCTAAAATAATCAAAATGCATAAAAACTAGCATGATTCTAGGTCTAAAAGTTCCTAGAACCCTCACATATAATTTCTACCATCCTATGAGTGATTGGATTTGCCTAACCCAAGCTTACACAAAAGATATTTTCTCCAAAACTATCAATACCTACGATTTAACATCCAAAAACATACATATATTAGCGTAAGATTTTACCCAATAATAATCCAAAATTACCAAAATAATTTAGGGATACTAACAAGTTGAATAAGAAAGTGGAAAGCCAAGGGAAAAACTTAGCACAAAAGGAGTTTCAGTTGAGAAGAGTGGAGGGTTGAAATAGTGAAAATAGCCGGTGCTAGGGGACCAATAGTAGTGAGAATGGCAAATGGTATAGAGGGAAGAATGATATAAATGGTGCAAAAAAATAGGATAAGGAGAAGTGCATAACAAAGGGTCAAAGGAGGGTGATGTAGTTTTAGTAAAATAGGTGCAAGGAAATAGGAGAGCTTCGACTAAAATAACAGAAGGTGGGAGTGTGGAGCTATGAGAGTTATGGTCGAATGGAAGGGGAAATAGGAGGTATGGATGAAGGAAAAAAGGAAGGAACGATAGCTAAGGTCAACGATGGGGAGTTTGAATCGATGTAGGGTGTTGAAGGTAAGAAAGGAAGGAAACGTTTGCAAAGGAAATGGAGGTTGCAAGGTGTTTATGTGTGGATGTAAAGGAGGCTATGACATGGGTTTCCGATGCAGTGTATGGGGTTTTGATGATGGTGGCTAATGGTTGGCTATGAAGGTCGGTAAGGGTTAGTGTTGTAGAATAAAAATTAGTGGTGGAAGGAGCAAAGATGGGGAGACTGGAGGGCGAGTTTAGTGTGTGAGAGGGAGCTCAGGTGAGGTATGAATTTTGCAGGATGCAGAGGGGTTTTAGCATAACATAGGAGGGAAAAAAGTGGTATAAGTAGAGGGATTGCATTCATGGAAAAGAGGAGCAAAACTAGAAGAGAAAAACATGGGGGAGAAGGAAGGTATGGTGTATAATGATGGTTCACAAGGTAACGTGATGGGGTAGGAAGAGTAGGGTGATGGTCAGGGGAAATCTAGCATAGGTTAGGGATAGGTTAGAGTGAAATATACAGGTAAAGATTTAGGATAAAATGTTTGGTAGAATTTTTATATTACGAAACGAATACCTGTTACATCCCAACTTAAGTATAAATTTTAATACACACCCTCTAGCATATTTTAACCTAATTAAATTTGATAAATAGTAAGTCGTAATAAGATTACACATATTAACAATATATTAGTTATTGAATATCCTAAAATAATTATTACAACTACTACACATAATTATCCGTTATAATTAAGGTTTTCTAGAAATAGGGTATTACATCGATGAAGTTTAATAAGAAGCATGATCAAGTGAAAGAAGAACCCATAATAGTAGAAGAAGAATCTTATCAATATAAGGAGCTTATGAACAAAGAGAAGTATATGGACAATCAGACTTCCACTTTCATTGACCATGGGCTACCTTTTGAAGTTTGTACCTCTATTTTTCTTAGAAAATATCATTAATCACATGGGAAGCCTTAAATCCACTTTTATTTTGGTTTCACTAGTCCTACTCTATGTTTCCTTTTCTTACCTAGATATATGGGTCAAAGATTGTAGAGATTGATCAAATCATCTTAGATAGATCTAATAAGAAGCAATATGTTATCAAGGAGAGGTTATGTTCAAAATATGTGCTAAAAGATATTGGTATGGGAAAAGATGTTGGTCCTTCTAAAAAGAGAACATAAAAAATTGAAATTAGACCAAATATTCTCTCTATGCACTCTCGCATCAGCACCATGATAGGTAAGTGGTATGCCTTATGCCCATCTCCTTGGAATTTGATGCTAATCATATTCTCTCTAGGATGCCTATTAATGTGCATGCCTGCTGTTTGGAATGATCCATGAGTTCTCGCATGCCTTAATATTATTATTATATTGATGATTCATCCATGGTTAGATGTTGTACATGAATTCCTACATCCTCATCACCATGCTAATTATATTCTGTCTTTTGTCAAATGAATAATCTAATTATTTCATGATCCATGGGTAGATGGTATGCATGTTAAAAGGGCACATACCTTGTTGTGTTGATACATCTATAACCCTGCATGATTTATGGAACTCAATCATATCTTGTATGAACCATATAATTGAACGTAAAAGACATGATAAGAAAGTCACATGCACTTCTCTGTAAGTTATGCCATGAGTATGTTGTATGGATCTTGCTTACACCAGGAACTACATGATGGTGGTAGATTAGTTTAATCAGTATGTATGCCGACTGATGGGGTTTTTGTTACAATCCCCTACTCAATCCCACAAGCAGAAGGTTGGTTGTAGGTATTCTGATGGATGACCATTGAGTGGTTCTTCATCCTCTCAGAATCTTGTAGTTGTTGAGCGTAGGTTTTCCGAAGAAATTCTTGTGATCCTTGAGTGACCATGGTATACTCTCGATGAGTTAAATATACTTCCGTTAAGCAAATTTATCTCCCTTGTATGTATCCTGTACAGATTTGGGCCTATGTAGCCTTGGGTTGTAAACAAGGATTTTTCTTATCTCACGCACTCTAGTTTTCCTTGTGTTTTGTTTGGTTGGATACTTAGCCTTGTATCTAGTGCAAGATAGGCAGTGAGATGTCCATCTCGTGTTAGATATGATGGCAGCACTCCGTTTTTCATAAGTTGATTTTGTATTTCTGCTTTCGTAACATTTTTAAAGAAATTTTTGGTAGCGAAAAATGGGAGTGTTACACATATACATTAGATACATTGTCGTGTATAGATATGTTATTATGTAAAAATCATTACGAATGATATGTCATGCAAAATATATTGAGTTCTAGTGTTAATTTCATATTTGAAATGACGTAACTAGTGCAAAAATATATCATAAACTTAAATTATTATATAACTCAAAATATTGACCTAAATCAAAATTTTCCCTTCTTACTTTTGGTGCTTATTTATAACTATACCCTATGGGGAAAATTGTAGAAACTACCTACCTTTTGAACTATCACTACAAAATAAATGATTTGTGCCAACAGGGCCTTATCTGTTGGTAAAAGCTATTTTTCTATTGGCAAAAGCTTTTACTAATAAAATATTTTTTGTGACAAAACTGTGGGTAAAAACTCTGTGCTTAAAAGTTTTACGCACAAATATGTATCATCTGTTGGGAATAATTGATAATGCCCACAGATATTTATTTGTTAGTACAACTTATTCCCACACTTATATCTGTAAGTAAAAGTATTAACCACAAAATAATATCTGTGACTAAAAGTATTACCCGCAAAACAATATCTGTAACTAAAAGTATTATCCACAAAATAATATCTGTGACTAGAGGTATTAGGCACAAAATTATATCTGTGAGTAAAAGTATTAAACACAATATTATATATGTTTCTAAAACCTATTGCCAGCATATATATTGTTGGTTATACATATTTTAACCCTGTATATAATACCTATTGGTAAAACCTGTATCGAAACATACAAAATTTATTGATATTATGTGTTACCACAATATCCAATATCCACCTGTAGTAACAATTTATGCTTATATATACAAAATTAACTACACTATATACAATTATCATTGTGCAGTACAAAATAATTAGTTGTTTAGCTCTAAAAGCTATAACAGTCCTTTAAGTACAATACTATATAAATGACTTGTAGCATAAGCTATTATACAAAAACATCTTCATACACTGATATACAAAATCATTGGCTATTATACAAAAACATCTTCATATGCTGATATACAAAATCATCGAGCATCTTCATAAGCTTACGAGCAATAGCACCTAGCATCTTTGTTAGCTAACATATATACAAAAACACCGAGCATCATCATAATTTGATATACAAAAACATCGATTATATTCATAAGCTTACAAACAAAAGCATCGACCGTCTTCATAAGCTGACTCACAAAAGTATTTTTATAAACACATCAAACATCATCTTCTTCATTCTCCTCTTTAGCGTCATCCTTTTCATTCTTGTCATCCTCCATTTGATAATAATCGTCAACATATTTTCCCTAAAAATATATATACAATTAACTTAATCATATTAATTTAAATTCATATCAAAAAGCTAGACAATGAGAGTTTGTACTCTTTAGGGAACCAATAATTTTTTTCAAATTTTTATTGACATTAACGATAAAAAATTGGCCATTAAGCATAAAAAAATTTGGTCATTAAAACGTTAATTATTTATAGTGAACACAACGTAACTCACTCACTCTAATTATTTCTACTACAATTGCTTTTTTATTTTCATTTTATTCATTATTTTCCATGTAATAAAATTTCAATTATAACTTCACACGAAAACTTATTATTATATAAAAACATATATATTTTATCTTATGATATAAAAAAATTTGTGTAATTTGCATTATGAGTATATAATATACGAATTACCTAAGATAAAATTTGATGTGGCAAAATAACCATCCCATGAAAAATCCTAATTAGCATGGATACATTTCAATGTTATGGCTAAAGGGGATAAAAAAAATGAAGAGAGAAATAGAGTCAATTGGATAAATAAATGAAAAAAATAATAATTTTAAGCATAGGAAACTCAAAAATAACTAAGTATATACATATCCATAGTTTTTTTTTTTGTTTGGGTTTTTGCATAAGATTGGAACAAAAACTATCTTCTAGGTTTGGATTGCATAATTTATTTAATATTTAAATATTTGTAATAATTTACTAGGATTCCTCATCCAATAAATATTTTGAGAACGTAGGACGAGACATAAGCTTAGAACTTTTCAATAGGTCGGCTAAGGTAGGTTGACAAGAGTAAGGATGCCGATTGGATAAGGACATTAATCGGAGAAAGATCGTTGACTAGACAACTATTATAGGTAATAGTTATATATATATATTTTTATTTTTCTCTCTTTATTTTAGTGGATTTGGTATATTTTTATTAAAAAATATATAATATATACATGCGTGTGTGTGCGCGCGCGTACGTGTGTAAATATTTTTATCATTTTCTTTCGTACCTACTTTCTAAATTTTTTTAAATAATGTGTTTACATATTTTCTGTCTTTATTTTTCTATTTTCGTCCCGCATAACACTGATGCTATGAGTAAAGAAGGATGTCAACTAAAGATATCATAGGAGATCAATTAGCATACGAAAATTCTTCCAATCGGAGTGGAAGTGGCACATTAGCTGAGATTGAAAGAGAAGAGAGGCATATACCATAGTTACACAATCTAATCACTATGTGACCCCTAATATTCTCATATATTCATCTATGCACTATTTTAGAGGTAAAAAAAATATACCCAAAATAAATGTGTTGCGTAAGAAATGTAAAAAAAAATTATCAACATTTAGTGAGAAATTTACTTGATTCTCCAATAATGTATGCATTATACTAGTCAGATATCTTACTTGGTCTTTAGTCTCAAGGAGATCCTTTTCTAACCTCTCAACTCTAGACTCGGATTTGATCCTTTTAGCTCACTTCTCCTCAAAAGCACATCTTCTTTTATAGGATCGTGGAACATTTACACCAAGACCAAATGTTTTTGCATACCCATTCCTATCTTCTCCCACTACCTTTTTGAATATTTCATGTCAAGCATTAGCATCACATCCTTCTAGAAGTGCAGTCATCTCATCCAGAATCGCTTTCTGTAAAGTATAAATCAATGCTATTAATGGGTAGTAGATGAGGTAGATTTGCATATATATATATATAACCCTAAAATCAAAATAGATTGAAAACATACTCTTATTGCAGTAGAAGCATCATTAAGCTTAGAACCCTTTTTCGGTTCATGAGTTTTCAACCACATTTCCAATTCATTGGGTTCTTTCCCCATTTTTTCCTAATCAAAACACATATGAAATTGTATATCAAGTATACAAAGTAAATTAAATTTTGTATTGCGTAAATGAATTAATCATATACCTACCTTTTCTTCTGCTCAGATGCGTGCAAAGCTCTTTGAACCAGCATATGAACACATTTTTGACTTTGCACGATTGAGAA
The DNA here is from genome assembly GCA_039764185.1 of Tamarix austromongolica. NCBI lineage: Eukaryota > Viridiplantae > Streptophyta > Magnoliopsida > Caryophyllales > Tamaricaceae > Tamarix > Tamarix austromongolica. Next base: position 102,137,010 of record CM077819.1, on the reverse strand, counting down.
TCCCTCTTTGACTTCTTTCCTAAACAATATGAGAAAAAAATATTAGTATAAAAAATAAACTAATAGAGCCCCAAATCTAAAATTTCATTATCTTCATTGCCCCTTTGCTCTCCATGAAAAATAAAACACACCTTTGATAGTCTATATCCATTTCTCTCATTATAAGATGACCTCTAACTACATTTCTTTCATGATAAAATCGATCTGCACAAGTCGATCATGGACAGGCAATCTTATTTCCATCAGTAATCGAGGTTGCAAATGCATAGTCAAGGAATGTATCTAAGGCTCTTTTGTAAGTATTTTCTACTCTCCTTAGTTTCACTCAGCTCTTGTCCTTAAATACATCCATGACATCAAGTTCCTACATAATTTTCAACAAGTAGAGACATCAAAATAATGAGAAAAATAAGGACAAAGGATAATAATATTTACTAGTTTTTTGTAGCACACAATGTGTGTGGCTTTATATATTATAATTATAATTATAATATATCTATACTTTAATTGTAGGTGATGCTACCTAATCCACCAATATAACACGACCATATAGTGTCCTTTGCATGTTTGGTGAAGTGATTTTTTATTTTTTATTTTTGCATCAATTGAACCATTATTAAACAAGGTAACAAACAGAGACAACATCATAAAAGTAACAAGAAGGTCAAAAAATGATAACAACCAACCAATTCAATTGATAGATATCTAGAACTCTGTCTAAAAGCCCAATTGCCTTTTAGTAAAGAACTTCAATCAACAAATTCGAATAATACTCAAACTCCAATTAGACAAGTGTACAACCACTATATATCAAAAACAAATATAAAAGAGTACCATTATGTACATATAAAATTCGATCGTAAAAGAATAATCGTTTATAAAAAAATTATTATGATGCATATTATGAACCAATAAAAAAAGATAATATAGCTACATTAACACAAAATCTTAGAGATAACTATTGTTTTAGATTCAAATATCATCAATATAAAAGCAAATGAAATCTTTTATTCAAAAAATTATTCTAGTAAGAAATATTTCATGGATTCACTAACATTTAACAACTATTATGTATAACCATATTCATTAAGAAACAATAAGTAATAATTTCCTACCACATTACCACAAAGCAAGAACAATTTCTAATAAGAAAAAGTTGTACAACTACTAATATTCAACAATCACTTAAGTGTTGACCTTCTTGACTTCACCGACTAGCAAGAATAGCTTAAAAGGGAAGATAACTTCTAGTGAAAGAGGAATCAACAATTTACAACCATGGTAAAGCTTTTACAAATATTATATCACTTTCATAATTGAATCTAACCCCCTTTTCTAAATCATGGGTAGCCATAATAGAAACTCCGAGAGACATAAACACCAACCAAATATGATAAGAAAAGAGCAAAAATTAAAATAGGAACCCACCCTATAGGTTGTTAAGACCTAATGCTCCATACACCGCCCTATTATAAGTAAAAGATAAAATGTCATCAACATTGACTAAGACAAAATAAGAAAATTCAAAACACTCCTAATACTAATTTAATCCTATTTGCCAGCTCCACCAAGAATCGGAAGAATGTTAGGCCATTATAGACACAAAAGGGAAAAACCAAGTACATTAGGCTATAAAGCATTAGCTTTGAGCACTTGCAATTCAAAAGCCCTAGAAAAGACCCATAAACCCACAAATCATACAAGCAACCTATCACTAGATTAAAACCTTAAGAAAAATGACTAAAGAGAAACCAAAAAACTATAAATTAGTATACACATTGGGATTTCCGGATCCATTAGAGCGTCTTCCTAGATCACCGATAGAAAACGTAAAGACTAAATTAGAAAAACTATTCGAAACATAAAAGAATAGAAAGTAAGTAAATTTTAATAAAAATCACTTACACAATTAGGGCTTACAACTCCAAAATATCAAATGAATCAATTTCATATAGTTGATCCAAACGATAAGTTAAAAACTTAATTTAATTGATTTTAAATCAAAACTAACTGATTTTAACTCAATTTAATTGATTTCAGAAACTATTCCCAAAACTTAGTGTTTTAAAGCCCAAAATACAAATCCGGATAATTCAAACCAATTAATCTAAATTGAACGTCTTAAAATACAATTAAGGTCATTTTAAATAATTCTATAAAATCAATTTTAGAATAAACAACTGTACAAATGATAATTTACATAATTTTATTTGAAAGTTAGGGTTTTAGGACAAAATATACAATTCGGTCAAATTTTATTAATTTATTTAAATTGAATGTTTAGAAATGTAATAAGACTTATTTTATAACATATTATATACTCAATTGATTAAAAAATAAATAAAATACCCAATTTAACATAATTAGGGTTTTTGAGCCTGTACTATAAATTCGGTCAAATCTTGCCAAAATATTTAAATTAACAGTTCGGAAATAAAATTAAATATATTCTATTTTAAAATGTATAATCAATTTAATAAAATAAATCAATTACACAATTCAATTTAAATCCACAAGAATTTGACCTAAAAATCAAATTCCGAATAATTTCGCACAGTTTTCTTAAATTGACAATTCCAATATGAAACTAAGTATATTTTAAAGTATAATGCATAATCAAATTATCCCAAATAGCTTAATCAAACGAATCCAACATATCCGGACATAACCGGGTCAATAATTACAAATTCCAAAAATCAAAATATATCACACAATTAGCATATCTAGTTCAATCATACAATACATACATACTTAATTAAATAACTAATTTAGCTTAATTAAATCCCATTATTTCATAATTAATTAAAATAAAAAGTTAGGTTTTTAGGAAATTATACCAAACGAAATCAGCCAAATCAATGCAGGAAAAGGGCGGTGGAGCTTCGTCGGTGGAAGAGGAGCAGTCGCCGATGGTAGACCGACGCTGGAGGTGTCTGGTTGGTGGCACACCGCTGCTGCCTTCTTGCACTGCTGCTGCTCCACTGATGCTGCCGTGCTACCGTACACGACGACGACCGGGAGCTATGGCGGCATGGTCGAGCAGCAGCAAGGCAATGTGCGACGATCGACGGGCACTCAATTCTTACCTGCAAGCTGCGCAACACGGGAACCAAATAACAGGGGGGTCGAGAGTCTCCTCCAAGTGGAAAGGGGATAAGGGACGGGTGGAGCTGCGTTAGTTGGAATTGACCGACATTTTTCCTTTTTTTTTTCTTTTTCAAATATTTAAAAGAATTTATATCAAAAATATAATTTTAAATAGATTAAATTTAACCAAAAAATTTTATAAACATTTTTTTTTAAAATAAATAAAATACTTATCTAATAAAAGCTTTTATTTAAAATAAACCAGAACACTTATTAAAATAGAAATACAATTTAAATTAAGTAACCTAATTAAAATAAAATTAAATATTAAAACTCATAAATCAATACAAATATTTATAAAAATTAGGTTTTTAATAAGCGGGGTATTATACTACACATACGGTGCCCCCAGACCCCCCACTAGCAGACCGGTTCGTAAGACTCCTGTGCTAGGTTATTCCGAACGCAAATTAACTAATTATTATTTTTATTATGATATTTATTAAAATAATGCTTACAATAATAATAGCTATTTAATTATTATGTTTAAGGAAATCGAATTTGAAAAATAAGAAATTTTACAATAATTATATAAATAACTATAATAATATTAGGTTCAAAAGAATATCTATAAACAAGGAATACAATGCCTCCTAGACCCCCATTGCGCCGATCAAGCAGTGACACCCCGTCATATAGGTCATTCAAAGCGCAACTTGATTGATTATTACTTTGATTATAATTTTTATTATTTTAAGAATAATTTTTTTATTATTTTAATTATCATAGTTAATTATAATATTAATTAATAACAATGACTATAATGTTAATTATAAATCTGGTTATATATTATATTATTAGTATTTCATATAAAATTGGCAATTATGATAAAAAGAGAAGTATTTCAAGTATAAGAGGAATGAATGTGTTGTGCCAAGGGATATAACAATAGTTGAAACATTTATCTTCCTTATATACTAATACCAACAAATATATGAATGGGTATTAGTTTTGTTGGTATAATACTACTAATACCCACAGATATAAAAGTAGGCAAAAGATCTGTTGGCATAACACACTATTACCAACAGATAAAAAAATTTTATAGGAAAAACTTTATTTATTGCCCACAAAAATATATCTGTTGGTATTAGTAACTTTTGCCAACAGAAAAAAACCTGTGACTAAATTACTGTTGGCACAAGTCATATATTTTGTAGTGCATTTTTCCAAAGAGGGGTTTGTGAGCACATTAGGATTCCTATTTAATCATTTAGGATGGAGTCTAAGATATTTTCACAAGCAAGTAGAGAAGATCATGCACTCAAACTATAGTAAGGAAGGTGTAGTTTTTACAGTAATTCTTCCTTGCTTTACATCTAGACTTAGGCGTAGAGACTTCTCCAAAATTCTTGATCTTCACGAAACTTTCAGGTTATATATATATATATATATATACACGTTCCTAAAACATTTTCAAGTCTTCATAGTATTAGACCATGGAACATTGATATAAGATCATGCGTTGTTAACATTAATATTAGGAACTAATTATTTTTTCTTGTTAGGTTAATCAAATGATCCAAAGTTAGTTAGGTGAAGAAACTTAGGTGTTTCTTCCAACTTGATTACCAAACCTTTGATGACACACACACACTTGATTGAGTAACCATCTTATTCATTGAGAAATCTCAAATACATATACCAAACTACTTCCTTACAAGTTAAGCAAGTCTATCCTAGCAAAATATATATACAAAATACAATTCCTTATACTTAGCAATATACTTTCACCCCCATTTGAAGTATGCAGACTGTGAATGCTCAACTTGCCAAGAGATTAATCAAATTGTCGATTAGTCAATGCCTTACTAAAAATGTCAGCTAGTTGTACTTTAATTGACTGATAAGCAGGGCGAATGCAACCAGTCTGAATCTTATCTTAAATAAAACGATAATCAACTTCAATATGTTTGGTCCGTTGATGAATCATTGGGTTAGCTGCAATATGCAATGTTGTATGTCACAATAAAATCACATAATGCACAATACAAAAACGAAACTCCAAGAGTTAATAACAATCCTTTCAACCATTTCAATTCACATGTGGCAGCAGCCATAGATTGATACTATGCTTCTGCCAAAGAACGAGACGCAATCTGTTGTCATAGTTTTGTCGGAAATAGGCGAGTTTCCCCCGCCCCCCAAAAAACCCCATCCAGTCTGAGCACAATAGGGTCCCTCGATTAAGATTTCCACTCAATTAGAACACCAATTGTAATGCGGCATCCCAATGTCTTTCATATGGTTGTTGCATAAACTAAGACAAAACGTGTGCACAATAGGATGATTCTAGATGAGTTGCTGAGAGATAAGAGTAAGTCGGCCTACGAAGCTCCTATATCACTCAAGATCATATAATAAACGACCATCTGCTATGGCGAGGTTGTGACTATGCTCCAATGGAAAAGAAGCCGGCTTTCCACTTAGCAAACCAACTTCAAAGATAATACCCAAAGCATACGTATGTCGAAAGAGAAAAATTCTTACCATCTCAAAAATGTTTTAATGGTCCTAAGTCTGTCATATGAGAGCATCTACTTCAGATATTTCTTGAAGACTTATATACATAAATGATCATTACGTGACACAATAATATCATCTACTACACAAGAACAAGACGATGCGCCTTGTCTCTACGACATGCGGAGAGGGAGTAATCTGAGATGATTGTTTAATCCACATGTTTACGAGGTTTCTGCTAATTTAGGAAACCAATTAACAACTAGACACTTTTTTTAGCCTATACAAAGATTTTCTCAACTGGTACACCATACCTTGTTTATTCGACTGAAAACTACGGGGCATTTGCATGCAAGTCACCATGCAAAATTGCGTTAAGCACGCCCATCTAATGAATTTCACAAATCTTTAGCTGCTGCAACAACAAGAAGGTACTGAGAGTAGCCATTATTGCAACTGATGCAAATATTTAAGTATAATCAATTCCCTCAACTTACTTGATCTAAGAATCACGAGGCATGCTTCATATCGTTCCACTATTTCATCAGCATCGTGCTTGAATCGATACACCCATTTGCATTCTATGGCTCGTTTTCTGGCATCTGGCTGAAAAAGGCTCCATCATCCACGTCTGATTATTTTCCAGTAACTCCATTTTTTAACTTTCACGCCTCAGCAAAAAAAAAAAGGTAGGTTTAACTCTTGCAGTAATAGCTATCGAGAAACCACGATGTCGGCAAGAAAAATTGTTACAGTTAGCTTAGTTATCTATAAGATAAGGACTCTTGTGAAATGTGATTGGCGGAGTGAGCCTGTTTTAGAATGCTGAGAGAGACTCAATATTTGTGTGGTGTGAAACAAATAATCTCTCAACCTTGTGGACTACCGTCTCCCTCGACGTCCAGACACCAAATAAATTTTAGATTTTTGCTGTTTCCAAATGTCTCGATTTAAAGGCTGCCGCTCAATTTGGCCATTGCGTCATGAGCATCTTCACCTACGAGCTTTGTGGTCGCGTCGGTAGGAAACATTGGTCCACCAACATTGGCATTTGGGTCTTCATTGTCATTTTCTTTAATTAATTCATCTGACCGATTAGGCTCCATTTCACCACTTGCTTGTCCATCCAAATAAGTGAGCAGTTACATAAGATATCGATTCATCTCTGGGGCCTTCATCACTTATACCAACACAACCTCTCTCTCTAACTCTCTCTCTCTCTCTCACACACACACACACACTCATTACTATTATTGTTAAGTGGCTGCATGAACACCTCATTTATCTCTCCTTTTTCTTAGTTAAAATGGACTTGTTTCTTGTTTGGTTGTTTATTCTCCTTGCGTGAATAAGGAAATTCACACTCTATATAAGAAGGTAAAATCTATAGAAGTACAGAAATTACCACACTCTAAATCATGCAAGCTCCGCCCTTCTTTCCCAAAGGATACCTAATAAAAATACATCATTTGCATGGTTTCAAAAATTATCCCATGTTGTAAACATCCTATTTAGATAGATATACATTTGCTTGTATAGCATAGAGTCCTAGACTTAATATCCCTAATTATTTATAAAATACCCCAAAATCCTAATTTTAGGATATTATGACAAAATAATGATTTATTAGGGAAATTAATTAAATAAATTATTCTATTAAATTAAAGGGGATTAATTGAGGCAAATCTAGAAGAAAATAATAAATAATTTAATTAGAAATAATTGAGACATTTTGCTAAGTAAAACGGAATTTAGGAAATAATTATTTAAAATATCCTAAATCAACCTAAAAAGAAATTTAATTATTATATATATATATATATATATTATTTTAAATAATCAAGGAATCCTAAAATATCCTAAACACCCAACCAACTCATTGTTTTCCTTTTCCTTTTTTTTTTTCCTTTTCTCCTTCTTTTCCTTTTTCTTTCTTTCCCACCTTTCTCCCTTTCTTTTTCTCCTTCTCCCTCGAATTGGGCCAGCCCGCACGACCCAATCCCCCTTTTCTTCCTTTCCCCCTCCCGCGCAACCTAGGCCTTCCCACTCATTTCTTTCCTTCGCCCATCGCCCAACCGGTTGTCCCTTCTTCTTTTTCTTTTCTTTTTTTCCCGGATCGCCCCATCCACTTCCTTTCCTCTTCCTTCTTCTTCCCCAACCCCCAGTGCGACCTACAACCCCTGACCCTGCAACCTGTTTTCTGCCGGCCACCACCTCACTCTATCCGGTCGTCCTTTCCCTCTCCCCCCATCGTTTTATTTCCATTTTTCATCCAACCAAGCCTCTCCCTCCCCACGCACGCCTGTCCCTCTTTTCCTTCTCTCCCTCGACCACCCACTCCCTGCCATGGCAGACGTGCGCCGCCTGCCACCGTTGGCCGGTGGTCTTGCCTCCTCTTGTCCTTCTCCTCCTCTGTCGTTATCCCCTTCATTTGGCCTATAAATACCCCATAGGTAGCCATAATCGAGCCTTTGATTTCACAACCTAGAAATTCCCCCTTTTTCGCCACCTCCCGATCAGACGACCTCTCCATCACCGCTGCCCAGCACTGCCGCCTGAGCCACCCACAGAACCATCCCCTACATCATCCTCTATCCAATTACACCTCCCTCCTCCCTCGATTTTCCCTCCATGAGCCACCCCGGCCGTGCAAAGTCCACCTCCCAATCAACCTCACCTCGACCACCGTCGCCTTTCGCACCACCGTCCACCGCCAATTCTGCCACAACCAACACCCCCTCTACCCTCTAGAATAACCAGGGGAGTTCCCTCTACCTCCCCATACCTTCCTTTCTTCCTTGCCACTCTCTCCTCCTCCTTTCTCCTCCCTCTACCACCTTCGGCCACCAAACCCGTCGCCATGGGCTGCCCTCTTTGGCTACACCACCACCTCCATTCCAACCCTCTCCACCTGAGGAACACACCACCACCTCAATCACCCCCTCATTCCCTCTCTCCTAGCCTATACAACTACCTCTCCCTCTCTCTTCTCCCTCCACTACCGCTGTGTGTCGCCGCTGGTGCCGCCACCATCCCTAGGTGGTACTCTAACCTTCCCGACCCCTAAACCCTTTTTATACAAGTGTTAGTAATTTTTAGTAGTATTCATAGTATTATTCTTAATAATAATAATACTATGATTATTATTATTATTATTATTATTATTATTATTATTATTATTATTATTATTATTTTGGTAAGTAAGTACTTTTATTACTACCAAAATGGAAATATGTACAAGATAGACTAGACCACCAAGGAATCTATACAATTTTTCCAGGGGTCATACTTGTTGCCATAATGAGCAGCAAAGATTCTACTATAAGCCTTAAAACAAATAGACTTAAGCAGTTCATAAGGATGACTAGAAATGTTCCTGAAAATTCTATTATTCCTCTCACGCCAAACTAAGCTAGTAAAAGTAACAAATAAAGCTCTAAGTACATCCTTCTTCTTTTTGCATTGTTTTGTGTTTTTAGCTAGAACCTTTAGTTCTGATTCCCATGTTTGGGCATGATCTCTTCTCTGAAATGAGGTTCTGATTTTCATCCAGATGCTGTGGCTATATGGGCATTTAAGCATTAGATGCTCAATTTCCTCCACCTGCCCTGTTCTGCAAAGAGTGCATTCAGTATCTTCAACAAGGTCCAGCTGTTTCAATCTTGCTTTGGTCATCAACCTATTTTGGATAGCTAGCCAGGTAATAAATTGGTGTTTAGGAGCTGCTAGGCCACACCAAGGAATTGTCCACCACCAAGCTTTCTCCCCATAAGGTATTGTGAAGTCATACATTTGTTTGATACTATATGATCCATCCTTCATGAGTTTAGGTAGAATCTGAGAGCTAGAAAATAAGGCCTGAAAGTGAGGTCTTAATTTGAGGATTTGTTATAAGTACTAAGAGCATTTTTGAGTTGAATTGAATAACCACACAGATTGGGAGCCTAGGTAGATGGTATGAACCCATTTGACCCATAGTGTGTCCTTTTTGCAGCAAAGGTTCCAGAGGAGTTTTCCCACAGCTACTATATTCCACTGATATATATCAATAACACCAAGCCCTCCTTCCTTTCTGGGTAAACAGACCTGTTTCCAAGCAACTAGAGCTTTCCTTGATGAATTTATTTTTCCAGTCCATAAAAATTGCCTACACATGCTTTCAATTTGTATAATCAGCTTCTTTGGTAGAATAAAGATTTGAGACCAATAGAGTTGAAAGCTGAAAATAAAAGATTTCAGTAGCTGAGCTCTACCAGCATAAGATAATAGGTGGGAATGCCAGCCAGTGATTTTCTTTGCTATTTTTTGAATCAGCCCTTGTAATTGCCCTGTTGTGAGTCTTGCAGTAGATAGGGGCACCCCTAAATATGAGAATGGGAAAGTACCCTCAGAGAAGTTTGTGTGGTGCAAGATGTGAGATCTAGTATTTACATCCACACCCCCAAAATATATGTTGCTTTTTTGGGGGTGTATAAGAAGTCCAGATCTCTCAGAGAAGTCTTATATCACCTTGATGAGACAATTAATAGATTTCAACTCTCCTCTACAAAAGAGAAGCATGTCATCTGTAAAAGCAAGGTTTATAATCATCAACTTTTTGCATTTGGGGTGTCCATGGAAATCCTTATCCTGCCACAAGAGTTTGAGTGACCTTGTGAGGTATTCGGCCACCAAGACAAATAGATATGGTGAAAGAGGGTCTCCTTGCCTTAAACCTCTCTGAGCTTTGAAAGGTTTTGAGAGCTCACCATTTGTATAAAGGGAGTAAGAAACAGTGGTGACACACTCCATAATCCATCTAACAACTTGAAGAGGAAAACCATAAGCATGGAGTACTTGCTGCAAGAAATCCCAGTGAACAGAATCATAGGCTTTTTTAATATCAATTTTGATCATACATCTAGGGGATATATGCTTTTGTATATATTTTCTAACCAAATCAGCAGCAAGCAACACATTTTCACCAATGTGTCTGCCTTTGACAAAACCTGATTGAGCTTGGTTGATTAGGTATGGCATTACAGTTTGTAGCCTGGCCGTTAACACTTTGGAGATGATTTTGTATAACACACCACAACATGCAATAGGCAGGTACTCACTCACCCTAGTAGCATTTCTAATTTTGGGAATGAGGGTGAGAGATGTGATATTAAGCTAAGGAGGAAGATTCCCATAAGTGAAGAAATTCTAAACTACAGCTATGATATCATTTCCAATAATGCCCCATGATTTCTTGAAGAAAACAGCAGTGTAACCATCAATACCAGGAGCTTTATAGTCTCCAATAGCAAAAATAGAATCTTTTACCTCTTGAGGTGTAACAGGGGACAACAATTGATATTTGTGAGTTTCCAGGAGTTTAGGGCCCTGATCCATAACAGCATTATTTACCATTCCTGTACTATCACCTATAGAGCCAAGCAACCCTTTATAAAAGGTAACAAAAGCCTCTGTAATACAAGCAGGATCAGTAGTAAATATCCCAGGCTGCAATTCAATTTGTTGTATAGAGTTCATATTTTGATTCCCCTTCATTCGAGCAAAGAAGTATTTATGATTGGAATCTCCCACATTGAGCCAATGAATTTTCGATTTTTTCTTGAGGAAACACTCATAGTTTCTAGAAAGTCTTCTGAATTGGTCTTCATATTTTTGGAGTTCAGTCCTGAGATGAGTATCATGGATATCCAGAATTATTCTCTGTTGAATATCTGCTAGCTGTGTTCTTGCTGTTTCTACTTTGTACTCTAGTGAGCCATAGTTGGCCTTGTTGAATTTTTCAGAACTGGTTTCAACATTTGGAGAGTTCTGAAAAGATGTAACAGGGGTTTAGCTCTTGAATAACCAGGCCAGTGAGCTGCAATGATATCCAAAAAGTGAGGATCATCAGCCCAGAAATTGTTAAATCTAAATGGCTTCCTCCTATTAAGAGTGGCTCCTGTGTTAACACTAACAATGCAGTGATCAGATAGTAGAGGGGGAAGAAAGGTAGCAGATGAATTAGTGAATAAGTCAAGCCACTGTACATTCACTATAGCCCTATCCAGTTTACAAGCAATAGCATCAACTCCACTTCTTTTATTGAGCCAAGTAAAAAAGTAGTCATATGCTTTTAGGTCCCTTAATCCCAATAGGTTAATACACTGAGAAAAATCCATCATATCTTGTGGAGAAGGAGTTTCCCCCCCTTGTTTCTCAGAATTTTGGAGAATGACATTAAAATCCCCCAGTAATATCAAAGCCTGAGATGTTGTGCACCATTGAGAAAGCCACTTCCATAAGTTCTGCCTACCTGATCCAGTGTTGAAGGCATAAATAAAATCCACCACAAACTGCTTCCTCCCATCTAGTGATTTAACATCACATAAAATGCCCTGTGCACCAGAAGATATGTGAGTGATATTCCAAACCAAAGGATCCCAGAGAACCCACACTCTCTCATTATGATGATGTTGATAGTTATTACACCACATCCAATTACTTTGTAAGCCAAATTTAATGTTTTCGGCTTTGTTGGCTTTAATCCTAGTCTCCAGTAAACTTATTAGGGAGCATTTAATTTTTTTGATCCATCCAGAAACCTCCCTTTGTTTAGATGGATCATTTATTCCTCTCACATTCCAACTAGCAAGCATGATCACCTGGATCATGAAGGTGTCCTAGCAGTTGTTGATTCTGACCCAGGGAAGAACTTTGGTCTTAAGCAGAATGAAATTCACTTAAATCACTAAGGGCTTGAAATTTGTTAACATTTCTATCAAGGTGAGGAGGAGATAAAGAGCTGGCTTCAGCCACTTTTGGAGCCACATAAGAATTTCTACATCTCTCCTTTGCTGCTGAGCCAGCAGCCTTTTTCTCAGAGTCATGAGTCACTGCAACCTGAACTTTATTGGGGACATAAATTCTTATTGTTTGTAGTCTATCTTCTATCCCTAACAACCTTCCATTCTTGCTGGAGTTTATGTTCAACACCCACATGGTTTTTCTGCAATTTCCAGCAATTGTGGTCATTGTGAGAAGGGTCCTTGCAGTGCTGGCAGAAGGAGGGTTTCCACTCAAATTGGACAGATTGAGAAATAAGAGATCCATTAGGATCCCTAATCAGAATAGATTCACACAATGGTTTCTTTATGTCCACCTCCACCAACACCCTGGAGTAAGCAATTCTGTCCTTCCTGCCAGTAATAGCATCAGTGCAGATGGGGGTGCCTATTGAGCTAGTAATCATACTCAAGGATTTAGGGGACCAGTATTCTAATGGAAGCTGTGGTAGTTTAATCCATAATGGGACAAATTGCAGTTCAGTCTTTGATAGCTTCATCTTGCTTTGCCACCTTTTAAGTATTAGTGGCTTGCTGTAAAATCATTACTGGTCATTTTATTATTATTATTATTATTATTATTATTATTATTATTATTATTATTATTATTATTATTATTATTATTATTATTATTATTATTATTATTATGTTATCATTATTATTATTTAACCTAAATTCAAAATTATTCTAACTAATATTATTATTATTAAGGGTCGACAACCTTATTATTATTATTATGATTACCACTATCATCATCATCATCATCATCATCATCATTATTATTATTTTTATTATTATTATTATTATTATTATTATTATTATTATTATTATTATTATTATTAGTACTATTATTACTACTACTACTACTACTAAGCTTGGCATATGATCACTTCTATTATTATTATGAATATTTGAATCCTTATATCACTATTACCATTTCAATTATTATTAGTATTATTCTTAACATTATTATTATTATTATTTCCATCACTACTACTATACTTAACCATATTATCACTAAGGTTACTACTATTATGATTATTAGGACCCTTGTTAGTATTATTCTTAAGATTGGAACTATTATTATTATTTCTATTATTATTATTATTATTATTATTATTATTATTATTATTATTACCTTGTCATTATTGTTAATATTTCATAATCACTAACCTTACTATCACTACTAGCATTATTATTTTTAGTGTCATTATGGTCACTACTTTAGTATTACTAATATCACTATCATTATTACTAAGATTTGGGTTGTTATTAGTATTATCACTACAACTATTATTATTATTATTATTATTATTATCAATAAAGGTATTATCTTTAATAACATAAATATTGCTATTAATATTTTAACATGAAACAATGTACCTCCTAAGACCTATTCTGACTAGTAATGACATGGTTAGCTACTTTAAGAATAATAACCCTACTTTTATTTATAAAACAACTATTACTATTATTAATCCTAATAGTAGGCCATGATAAGGGTAAAGTAGGAAATGATGGTAATTTTGGTAAGAGGGAGGTTAACCTATAGTATTTCCCTCTTATAGGTGAATCAAGTCAAAACCCTAAGGAGGCATAGGAACGTACTCCAAGACTAGTGTTGTATTAGGTAAGGATGTGGCTAAGAACAACTATGTGTGTATTATGTGCCTTGTGTACCATGTGTTATGCCATGTTGCATACTTTATGATTATGATGACTAATTATTGTAGCGTAGCTTGGAGTTGAGGTATGCTTATGTGAATTCCTTATGGCATATGTATAATGATTGTATATGTTGTGCTTATGATTTTATATTATGTGACCCTCTTAAACATGCATGCTAGGATGTTTAATAATATGATATGGGTTGAAAGGATAACAAGGGGACAAATAGGAAGTGAGTTGACTAAGGAGACATGAGATTGACCTAATTATCTTATGATCCATGAGAGGAAATTAAAAGGAGGTTATGACCAAAATGAACGAGAGATGTGAATTTTGCATGGGAAATTTCTAGGGTTTTCATGGGATGGATGAAGACTATATGGGGATGACTTTTACATAAGAAAAGTTTTCTTAGGGCATAATTAAGGTAAGGGGAGAGTTGCGGAGTGATTGGAGACTTAGGGTGAAAAATAGTACGTAGGTTGGTATAAGGGTGTATAGGGGACCTGATTAGGGTTTTGGGAGGAAACCCTAATCTGAAGGGAAATATGAAAGTAAAAATAATTGAGGAAGAGTGGATTATGGGATAAGGGTGGAAACTTATTATATGAGAGATGAGTATGGGTACCATGGGAAAGAAGAGATGTTAGATGAAAAATGGAGAGGTGACTTGTGGGGGAAGAAAGGTGTAAGGGTTTGGAATGGACAAATTAGGATTCTTGGTTACATGCGTAATCAGTGAGTAAAGTGATATGATTTGGGTTGAATCTAAGTGAGAGGAAGTGTCAGGTGATAAAAGAAATAATGGTGGTATAAGTTAGAGGAAGGTTGGGCCATATATGTCCAATTAGGGTTTCAAGGGAAAACCCTAGAGAGTGTTAGTAAGTGGATTTGGATGTCATAAGGTGATGGGCCTTAACCCACACCCTTAGGAGTTGGGTTTTCGTTATGGGTAAATGGAAGGAGCAATATATATTAGGGTATGATAGGAGGCACAAAAGTCTTAAGATATGGGACAGGCCCTCTTGGGAGTATAGAAGTAAAAGGTTGGTGACATGCATGTCAAGGGTGAAATATTTATCGAATAAGACATGAATAAGATATTAACCATTTAAAGAGGAAGATTGTTGAGTCGGACCCAGACCGGTCCATTGGCGAATAATAGTAGCTAGGAGCCGGGGTGCCCTAGAGACCGGTCCACTAGTGAATAATAGTGGCCAGGAGCATTTTTCAATGTATGTTTTCTGGTCCACCAGCTATAATAGTGAGGGATCCCGTGCTCAACAAATCAAACGTAATGATGATAAGACATGGGAAAGATACTAAGTAATTATAGTGAAACACCATGTGAGTCGGGGTCAGACCGGCCTACCGGCGAATAATAGTGGCCAAGAGCGTTCTGCCCTAGAGACCGGTCTGCCGGTAATAATAGTGGTTAGGAGCGTTCTGCCCTATATATATTATAGTCCACCAACTATAATAGTGGGGTTCCCGCACTCGCATGGATTAATAAAGAGTATGTATGAAATGAGTATGTCAACCATCAATCTAAAGAATAAGCTTTCTGGACTGTAATCCGGCCTTCATTATCTGTATTGTTGTACGTTGTCTATATGATCATGCTTGTGCTATATGCCTTATATGTTTGGCCTTAGCTGCATGGTTACCTTACTCAGTACATAGCGTACTGACCACCCATTTTATGGGTGCTACTTATTCCCACTAGCAGAGGGCCCACCTGAGTTTGTGCAGGTAGGAGATGATATTTTCGATGCCTACAACACTTACGAGGCATTGGGCAGGGATGAGAGTTAAGCCTAGACTTGGCTTGGGGATTAAGAGTGACTTGGCCAAATTCTATCTTTCATTTCATTTTATCCTGTATTATTTCATTCTAGTTTTGTTCTATCATATGGTATTTTATATCTTTGGAAACTTTGATTACTTAATCCTTGGGTTCTAACTCTTTTAACCACACTCTAATTTTTGTATGATGAATGATTCAGTTCTTTTATGAATTCTTTCTTTAAATATTGACTTGTGTTTGATGATTAACCTCTTCAGCCTTAGCACTTTGTACTAGAATGGTAGGATTTAACCGATCTGGTACTAAGTGTGGTGGTAATATCCCCAATATTCACAATTTTGTTATTTCTCTTCCGTTAAACCTTTTCATTAAACGAAATTTTTTAATAGTTAATTTTGGGGGTGTTACAATTTCCACCAATTGTAACCCCTCTCTCCATTCTGGTTATAATTAACCCCCATCTCCCCATCTCCTCCACCACTTTTCATTTTCCGTAGTGCCTTCCATTTAAGTTGGAGTAATATATGTGTGTGTGTGTGTGTGTGTGTATGATATGTATTGCAATGTGGAGAATACATATCAATGAAAACTAGACTCCCTCATCTCTTATTCTCTATATTTATTTTTTATTTGAGTTTCAATATTATAACATTTTATTAGCATACATTTTATATTAATGCTATATTAATTTTTTAATTAGTAATTGATCTATACTTGACACGAGCAGTGTATAAATTTATTGTTAGGCACCATCCAAAATTCAGGATGAGTTTAGGAATTCACTATTATTATGGGTAAAAAGACCGACCGTTGATATAAAGGTGTTATGTGATCAGATATATGTTTTAGAATAGAGTAAAATCAAAATAGTATAATGTATACTAATTGGTTAATGAATATTATCATGTGATGTGGTCTTATCTTAAGTTTTATATATGTTTTATCATTAATTGTTGATATATGCTATCAATATTGATTGTTGATACAAATTATTTCTCTAGTTGATGATATCAATGTTAATTATTGACCTCCCTTTAAATTATGAGATGGAGGTAGAGGTAAATGATAATAGAAGAAAAAAAAACTTCTCATTCAACAAACTCTAATTGGATCTAATATGATCAATTCGAATATTAAAAATGATGGATTGGTGGCAACATCACCTATCATCATATGAAAATCTCCACCATTTGAAGATGATGTAAAACCACCTAAAGTGACATGGAATAAAAAAAATACATAAATTTAAAAGTGATGGATTATTGGTCTCTTCCCTCATCACCGTGTACAAAAAGTGATGCATTAACAATCGTATTACCCATCACTACATGCATATTACATCACTTGAAGTTGATTAGAGAATATAGTGCAAATCTCCAATACGCGAAATCAATGTAGGGCCACCAAAAGTGGATAAAATTTTCTATGCATCCAAAGTATGGATGGGTGATTATGATGTAGGAGAAAATACTCAAGAATTGACATTCATAATTATGGAACCAATTGTTCTTCATTCAGAAAGGATTTCCCACAAAATTGAAGACAAACAGATGGTTATGTTGCCAGTAATAGAGTGCATGGCTACGTGCATGGGGGAAAATATTATGTATCTTAGACATGCATATTAGTTGATTTAATTAATTAATTAATTAGTAGAGTTGGAGATTAACTAGAGAATAAAGTAGCATAAATCTACCTTTTAGAAGAATACTCTATATTCTAATATCTTTTAGCATATTATATATTCTAATATCTTTTAACTAGGTATCTTTTGAAGAATTATACCTTTTAGCTAGTATCTTGTAATTGGTAGCCTTGGCTATATAAAGCCATAGAACCCATGATTGAAGAGATCAAGAATTGAAGTTGAACGCAAATTACAAGTATTGAATTATGTGTGAGTTTATCTCAAGTTTAATCAAATCTTTGTGAATGATTAATCTTGAAACCCTTAATCTCTTAGTCTGTGTGAATTAGAGATTAAGTACTATATTTTCTAAAATCCATAAACCACGCCCTTCTAGCCATATTCATCGTCCAAAAACATTCCAAAATCTAAGCCCTAATTTGAAAAACCCTAACCCTAACCCATGAAACCATACATCATCAATCCCTAATCATCGAATCATCCTCATCATCATCTCATCATTTTCGAATCTTATTCATCATTCATCCATCAAATTCAAATCACCTTAATCATTCACTCATCATCATCGAACCATCATCACCATATTTGAATCATCATCCTCATTGTCCAACCTTGTTCGAATATCTTCATACTTAATTCAACACTTTCGAATCATCCTCTTCCTAATTACAACATAATCAAGCATTAATTTTACATAATTGATAATTCCATATTCCCACACACATCAGATTGTAGAAGTGTTGCTAGAAGCATGGAGCTCATGACCATCTATTTTATTTACATGCACATACCTGATGTACGAAAGGATACGCTACAACTAAAGTGGAGTGAGAAGCTTCTAATTATTTAATGGTCCTAACTACATAATGCACAATTCAATCTCAAAGATTAAATGATTAAAAAGTGATGAATGCCATTAATAAAAACTTAATTTTCATCAACAGCAAAAAATATTGCTAAAAGCAAAAGTTATTGAAAGAAATAGTTTTAATAGCGATATAATTCATTATAGGGTTAGTAAAAAGAAATTATATCTAGCATCATATTTTTTTTAGTCATAATAAATACATTGCTACTAAAAAATATTTCTTTTAAAATTTTTGAAAAAACTTTTGGCCACAAAAAATTTCATTGCAAAAGCTCTATGGTGAAGAAAACTTGTCATTATGATAGCTCTTTGGTAATAAAGAACCGTTGTTGTGAAAAAAATTTAGTGACAAAGAAGTGTTGTGAAAAATCTTTAGTAACAAAGAAGTATCATTGTGAAAACTGTTTGGTAATGAAGAAGTGGCATTGCAAAATCCTTTTAGTAACAAAGAAGAATCATTGTGAAAACCTTTTGGTAACAAATAAGTGTCATTACAAAAGCTTTTATCACTACAAAATATATGGCTTGTGCCAATAGAAATTTAGTCACATATTTGTTTTTTCTATTGGCAAAAGTTACCAATACTAATAGATATATTTTTGTGGACAATGAAGAATGTTTTTCTTACAGAAATTTTTTATGTGTTGGTAGTAGTATGTTATGCCAACAAATCTTTTCGTACTTTTATATCTATGGGTATTAGTGGTATTATACCAACAAAACTAATGCCCACTCATATATTTGTTGGTATTAGTATATAAGGAAGAAAAATGTTTCAATTATTGTTATATCCCTTGGCATAACACATTCATTCCTCTTATACATGAGATACTTCTCTTATTATCATAATTGCCAATTTTAATATGAAATACTAATAATATAATTAACATTATAGTCATTGTTAATATTATTATAACATAAATATGATAATTAAAATAATAAAAATTATAATAAAAGTAATAATCAATTAAGTCGCACTTCAAATGACCTATATGATGGGGTCTCACTACTTGATCGATGAAATGGGGTCTAGGGGGCACTATAACCTTGATTGTTAGATCTTTTTGGGCCTAATATTATTATAGTTATTTACATAATCAATGTAAAATCTCGTATTTTTTAAATTCAATTTCCTTAAACTTAATGATTTCATTAATGGAATTTGATGAAAAAGGTTTAATTATTTTTGCTACAAAATAATTGACATGTGCAACAAAAGTTTAGGCATAGATTTTTTTGTTGGTAAAAGTTGCTAATACCAATAGATTTTTTTTTTGGGGAAATAAGCAAAGTTTTTTCCTATAGATGTTTTGCCAACTTTTATTTCTGTGGCTATTAGTGACATTATACCAACATAAACTAAGATCCACTCATATATTTTTTTAGTATTAGTATATGAGGAAGACAATGATTTTAGCTATTGTTATATCCAAAAACCTCTTATTATTAAAGTTGCCTATTTTTATAATAAATACTAACAATATTAATATATAACCATATTTATAATAAATAATATAAATAGTTGTTAATATTATTGTAATATAACTATGAAAATTAATATAATATTATACCAATAATATTAAATAACTATTATTTTTATAAGAATTATTTTAATAAATATCATAATTAGTTAAGCTGCGTTTTGAATAACCTAGGATGGAGGTCTCGCTGACTAGTCATCGAGCTAAGGGGTTCTGAAGGGCAACGTAGTGTAACACACCACTTCTTAAAAACCTATTTTTATAAATATTAGTGTTAATTTATGAGTTTTAACATTTAATTTAATTTTAATTGGGTTATTTAATTTAAATCATATTTTTATTTTAATAAGTGTTCCAATTTATTTTAAATAAAAGCTTTTATTATATAAGTCTTTTATTTGTTCCCGAAAATTTGTTTACAAAATATTTCAGTTGATTTTAATCTAGTTGAAATAATGTTTTTGATATAACTTGTATTACTCCAAAACCTTAATTTAGGAATTAATAATAAAATAGGGATTAATAGGTGAGATTTAATTAAATATACCATTTTTAATAAAATAATGTTATTATAATAAAAATAATTAAAGCTAGAATGGAGGAAAATAATGTAGGAATCAAATTTGTGGAGGTTAGAATAATTTACTAAACTAAAATAGATTTTAAGAAAATTATAACCATAATTTCTAAACTAATAAAAAAATTTAATTAATTATTTTATTAATTTTATTATTTTCCAAAACTAAAAAAAATCCAAAACACCCCAACCACCTCATTTTACTTTTTTTTCTTTTCCTTTTTTCTCTCTTTTTCTTCCTTTTATTTTTCTTTCTTCTCTTTTCTTATTTCCCTTCTTTTTTCATCCTTCTCGCCAGTCTTGGCCCCACACAGCATGGCCCACTTCTTCTCCCCCTTCCCCTCATCTCCTTCCTTCTCGCACAACCCAACCCTCTTTTTCTTCTTTTTCCCCTCACTCGGCCTAGCTCTCCCCCGCCTCGTCTTTCCTTTTTTCTCCCTTCGTTTTCCCTCTCTTCTTCTTTTACCCTCTTCTTCTACCTTCTCCCCCAGTTGGTTGACGCACATGGCTGCCTCGCAGCCATGGCTCACCATTTCCCCTCACCTTCTCCTCGACTTAACGTACAAGGCATGCAACTGCCACTGCCCTGCATTGGTCCCCGACCCTCTGCAGTGCCAACATCCTCACCTAACCCCTATAAGCCTACCCCAATAAATTAACCCTAAACTTGTGAACCTCCACCATTACAGGCCTGTACCAACCTGCCACCACCGACCGGCAGCCACCTGCCCCTCCTACTTCCTTGTCCTCATTGCCCCTTGCCTTCTTCTCCTCCCCTGTGCCTATAAAAGCTTTCCCCCACCCTTCTTCTTATCTCTTTTTCTCTATGAAGAATTTTCCCTGCATTCCTCTGCTGCCGCCCCTTCAAACGTAGCCACCGTAGTCCAAACTACCACCCAATCACTTCCCTGCATCACCCACTACCAAACGTGGCCCTCCTTTGCCACTAACTCTCCCCACATGTGTAAAGTGAGTAGCTTGAGCTACCATTTTGCATCCTTCGCCGCCCCTTGCGCCTCCCTACACTGCCTCCACGACCACAACCACCACCTCCACTACCTCCCTCTACCTATCCACACCCTCTATTTCCTTTTTCTCTTCCTCCTTCCTCCCCCTTTTCCTCTCCTCCACTTTCGCTCACCCCCACCGCTGCCTGTCCCACTACCGTGACATGCCACTATCACCATCACAACCCCCTCTAACCTAGGAACCCTACCACCCAATAAAACACCACTTCCCTCCCCTTTTCCAACCCCCAAATCCAATATTTTCTATCACCACCACCTCCACCCTGTTGCACCACCGCTGCCACTCTATCTGACACATCCTCTCTGGCTGTATCATAACCCTTGTCTTTATTTAAGTTTAATTTATTTTAAATATTTATTATTATTAACATTATTATTATTATTATTATTATTACTATTATTATTATTAATCTATTTACTAATATTTAGCTAGAAAAAATAGAAGAATAAGGAAAATGAGTAAGAAGAAAGTTAATATTAGTGTTCAATTTTTATAAATGAACCAAACCCTTCCTATAAGGAGGTGTAGAATTCGTGATCCAAGCTCGGTGTCCTATTAGGTAAGGATATGATTAAGGCTAAATTGTATGTTTTATGTGCTCATGGGTTTTTTGATATGTGTTATGTATTATATGTAAGTATAGACTAAAATGTGTGTAGTGCAGGTCACTTTGCATGGAGCTAATGTAAGTTGTGTATGAGTTATGATATATGGGATATGGGTGATATGACTTGTATTTTATGACATACTCTTATGTATAGTTTCTATAATATGACATGCATGCTAGAATGCCTTAGGTGGTATGATAAGGTTGTGGGAATCTAAAGGAAATAAAGAGGGTGGAGTAATTAGGAAGGAGAGGAAAATGCCTAAGTACCTTATGATATATGGGTGACAAAATAAAGGGATAATAATAAAATGAAGCGTTGGAGTAAATTTTGCATGGGAAGTGTAAGGCTTGCATGAGGTGGTTAGCCTTTGCATGGGGGTAAAGTTTATATGGGAAAAATATGGTTTAAGGTTTAAGCATGGTGAGAAAAGAGTACTTTGGGTGATTGGAGTCCATGGGTGAAAGATAGCATATGGGTTGGTAGAAGTGTGCATAGGGCCTTAACTAGAGTTTTTTGGGGGGAAACCCTAAGTAGGGGAGTGTGTGAAATGGTTGGGGGTGATTGGTTGGAGTTAGTGTTGAGTTTAAAAGGGTTTCATATGACAGGGTTGAGTCAAGTGGTAAAGAGGATGGAGTGTATGTGCAAAGGGATGGTGTAAAAGAAAGGAGAAGTATTAGGGTTTCGTGGTGATCAACTAAGGTTTTCTTATCACATGTGGAGGATAAGGAGTAAGGTTGTGACATTGGATGTAGGTTGAGTGGAGTGATGGTGTTGGAATCAATGGGAGTTGGCCCATGTATGATGAAGAGAGGTTAATACCACATAAGTTAGATTAGGGTTTCTAAGGGGAAACCCTAGTGGGCGATGGTGAGCTAAGGTGGAGAGATAGAAAAGTGGGCCTGGACCCACATGCATGGGGGGATTTGGATTTCATGGTGAGTAGGGGAAAGGTGCACTGGAGGTCTTGGAGTCTTGGGGAGTGTAGAGGTCCCAAGATATGGTATCGGGTCATTCAAAAAGTCTAGGGTAGGAGTCAGGAGTCCATTAAGGGCATGTATGTTTAGTTAGGGTTACGTGTGAAATTATACATGAGTAAAACACTAATTACTTGAAGTAAAAGATTATCTAGTCGGGCCCAGGTTCGAGTGTTTTCTAGTCCATCGGCTATGATAGTGGTCAGAAGCCTTCTTACTTTAGAGTGTATTTTAGTCCATCGGCTATAATAGTGGCCAGTTGTGTTTTGCCCTGGAGTATCATTTACAGTCCACCAGCTATAATAGTAGAGGTTATGAGCTCGATGAACCAAACCTTGTGTGGTAATAAATCATGAAAAAGACACTAACTACTTACAGTGGAATACCACATGGGTTGAGGCCAGGTTAGGATGATCTATGGTCGACCAGCTATAATAGTAGTCAGGCGCATTTTGCCCTGGAGTATCATTTCCGATCCATTAGCTATAATAGTGGGGTTCCCGTACTCATGTGGATATAATTTTAGAGATGTGTATAGATGAAGTTAATGTCCTATATCTTAATAATGATGATTAATCTGAATGGCATAGTGCATGTAATATTTTCCTTTTCATGTTATGCATGGTCTTAGCCATATGGTTACCTTACTCAATACGTAGCATACTGATCACCCTTTTCATACGTGCTACTCATTACCATGAGAAGTGGCCCCTCATGAGTTTATGCAGGTAGGAGATGGCGCCTTTGATGACTTTGATGCCTATTATGCCTATGACTGAACTGAGGGATGGCATGTCGTTCATGTTGCGGGGTCCGAGAGGGTATTATCCGGACTTATCTTTATTAGATTTCCTTTTCATTTTACTTACCATTTTATTTCCCTCCATAGTGGGCGTTGTTGTATTTGCTTTCCATTTCTGTATTAACTCTAACAATTGCGCACTCTGTTTTATTTATAAAAATTTGAAAATATTATGGTTTTTATTGATTACTTGCATTAATACTTTTAGTTTCTCTAGCCTTAACCTCTCATGCTCCCTCCCTCCTCTGCTTTGTCGACCACAACACCACCACCACACCACCTTGCCACCGCTCGACCATGCCACCACAACCTACACTCTATCCTCTTGTCGTCGTCGACAACACGCAAGCATTAGTGGAGCAACAGCAGCAATGTAGCAAGAAGTATATGAAGACATCAGTGGCATACCACTGTCTGGCTGCCTCTATCATCACTCTAACACTGGCGAGTGTTCCTCGCCCACCGACGAAGCTCCACCGCCCTTTACTCACTCTATTTTGGCTGAATTCATTTTGTACTTTTTCTCAAACCCTTAATTTTTTTAAATTAATTTTGAATGAATTAGCTTTAGTTAAGCTAAATTAGTTATTTAATTGAGTATATATGTATTGTATGATTAATTTGGATGGGTTAATTGTATGGTATATGTTGATTTCTATAATTTGAGATTTTTGACCCAGTTATGTCCAGAAACCTCGGATTCATTCAATTAAGCTATTTTTTATAATTTAATTATGCATTATACTTTAAAATGTAATTAGTTTTATATTGGAATTGTCAATTTGAGAAATTTGTACGAAATTAATCGAAATTTGAATTTTAGGTCAAAATTTTGACGAATTTAAATTGGATTTTGTAATTGAGATATGTTATTAAATTGGTTATACAATTTGTAATAGAATATGTTTAACTTTATTTTTCAAACCGTTAATTTAAATATTTTGGCAAGATTTGACCAGATTTACAGTTCAAGCTTAGAAACTTTAATTATTTTAAATTGGGTATTTTCTTTATTATTTTTAATCAATTGAGTATACTATATGTTATAAAATAGGTTTCATTGGATTTCTAAACATTCAATTTAAATATATTACTAAAATTTGACCAAATTGAATTTTTGGGCCTAAAACCCTAACTTTCAAATGAAATTATGGAAATTATCATTTGTATAGTTGTTTCTTCTTAAATTAATTTTATAGAATTATTTGAAATGATTTTAATTGTATTTAAACACCTTCAATTTGGATAAATTTGTTTGAATTGTTCGGATTTGTATTTTGGGCATTAAAACCCTAATTTTTAGGAATAGTTTCTGAAATCAATTAAATTGAATTAAAATAAACTGTATTTGATTTAAAATCAATTAAATTGAGTTTTTAACTTATCTTTTGGATCAATTCTATGAAATTGATTAATTTGACATTTTGGGGGTTGTAAACCCTAGTTGTGTATGTGATTTTTGATATACTTATTTTCTATTATTCTATGTTTTGAATAGTTTTTCTAATCTCATCTTTATGTTTTCTATCAGTGATCTTGGAAGGTGTTCTAGTAGATCCTGAAAGTTCAATGTATATACTAGTTTATAGTTTGGTTTTATTTTATTTTGTCATCTAAGGTAGTAATTTTTTACACCAAAACATAACACTGGATGTGGGGCCCATTCTTTTGTTATAGCAATTAGGTTTAGGTATGTTTTTAGCTGACCTTTATTTCCCATTTTAGTCATTTCCTTTATTGCCTTCAACCTTTCTTCACTTTTCACCATTCTCATTTCCCTTCTTTTCTTATTGTTTTCCATTGTAAGCTTCATTTGTTCATTGCTGGCCTCCCTTCACTTCCTTTTCCTAGCTTTAGCGATGATGATTCAAACTCAAAAACATAAGGCAAGAAGCAACATGACAAATCCTCAACCCCATCGAGTAGTAGCAACAAAAGGTTCAATTTTGTCCACTCTTTTTAAATAAGAAACTTTACTAGATTATTATGTCTAGTTGATGCTTAAATCTTGATGAATTTTTTATTTTGTAGTTGATATTTTACTCAAAGTAGGTTTCCCTGCATTTTTCCCCCTCTTATTTTCAAATCAATAGCTGCTAACATCAAGGGTTATTGAGTCTTAGTAGAGTAGGAGCAACGCAAGGTTCTTTTTCTTCACTCTTTTTAAACCAGAAACTTAATTAGATTATTATGAATAGTTGATATTTCAATACTGATGACTTTGCTATTTTCTGGTTCATATATTTCTATCTTCCAATGTTTTTGATTTTCTTTCAATTTGTTTCCCCTTTTGTATTAGTTATTTGCATCATTAGATATAGCACTACTAGTTTTAAATTCGTAGCATTTTTAGATGTACTTTTCGATTAGACATATTTTCCTTGTTCTTAACATAGAAGCTGCGATTGTGAATAATATGTTATTGTTATATTTGATGAATGGATGATTTCAAATATTTAATTTTTAACTACTAATTAATATGCTATATTTGGTGATTTAGTTATGTTTGATTTCTTTCCTCTTTGGAACTATGAATATGAAACTAATGTTGCAACTGCAAAAAATTATATGTTTTTTTTTCTCCTTTGGGTGATTTTTCTTAAGGTGTTGATCTTGTGATAGGTTGCTTATATGATTTGTGGGTTTATGGGTCTTTTTTAGGGCTTTTGAACTATAGGTCCCTTTTGCGTCTAAAATGGCCTAAGATTATTTTGGTATTTAGTGGAGCTGGCAAGGACGACTAAATTGGTATTAGCAGAGTGTTTTGACTTTTCTTATTTTGTCTTTGTCATTTTTGATGATATTATATCTTGTACTCATAATGGGGCGGTGTATGGAGTGTTAGGTCTTAACAACCCATAGGGTGGGTTCCTACTATAATTTTTGTTCTTTGCTAATCATATTTGGTTGGTGTTTATATCTCTCTAATTTTCTATTATGGTTACCAATAATTTAGAAAATAGGGTTGTATCCAATTATGAAAGTGATATAATTTGTGTAAAAGATTTAACATTGTTGTAAATTGTTGATTCCTCTTTCACTAGAAGTTATCTTCCTTTTAACCTATTCTTGCTTATCGGTAAAGTCAAGGAGATCAACACTTAGTGGTTGTTGAATATTAGTGGTTGTACATCATTTTCTTATTAGAAATATTTGTTGCTTATGGTAATGTGGTAGGAAATTATTGCTTGTTGTTTCTTAGTGAACATGGTTGTACGTAATGGTTGTTAAACATTAGTGAATCTATGGAATATTTCTTACTAGAATAATTATTTGAATAATAGATTTATTTTGCTTTTGTTTTGATGATATTTGAATCTAAAACAATATCTGTCTCTAAGATTTTGTGTTAATGTAGCTATATTATCTTTTTTGATTGGTTCAGAATATGCAACATAATTTTTTTTATAAATGATTCTTCTTTTACCATTGAATGTCATATGTGCATAATGGTACTCTTATATATATTGATATATTTTTTCTACACTTATCTAATTGGGGTTTGAGTATTATTTAAATTTTTTGATTCAAGTTCTTTGTTGAATGCCATTTGGGCTTTTAAGAGATAGTTCTAGAAATTTATCAATCTATCTTGTTCCTATTGAATTAGTTGGTTGTTATCATTTTCTAATCTTCTTGTTACTTTATAATGTTGTCTATGTTTGTTATCTTGTTTAATCATGGCTCAATTGATGTAAAAAAAAAAAGAACACTTCATCAAACATGCAACATACACTTTATGTTCCTCTTTCATTGGCTTAAGGATTTGGTAGCATCACCTACAATTAAATTGTAGATGTATTATAGTTATAATTATAATATATAAAGCTACACACATCGTGTACTACAAAAAAGTAGTCTTCATTATTAAATTCTATTCTTATTTTCGTTATTATTTTGATGTCTTTGCTTGTTGAAAATTATATAGGATCTTGATGTCATAGATGTATTTAAGGACAAGAGTTAGGTGAAACTAAGGAGAGTAGAAAATACATACTAAAGAGCTTAGCCTTAAATTTCTCATCTATTATTTATGAATTTGCTATAATTATAGTTGAGAAGATATATATATATTATTAACATAATAACTAAGAATAGAGTGTATGATGTAATCAAACTTTTCATACTATTGGTATAGGTATCAAGACTTGACTAGCTACAATATGTTGCATTTGTATCAAGTATTCATATATATTGTAGATGATTTCACTTATGAATATATCATGTGGCTCTCTAAATTGCTGGTTTCACCTTCTCTATCTCCAACTATATAAATATATTTTTTAAGTTAATATATTATTTTTAGAAAGTTTTAAAATACCCTCACTGTCCATCTTTTTGATATGAATTTAGATTAATTTTATTAAGTTAAATTCATATATATTTTTAGGTAAAACATGTTGATGATTATTATCAAATGGAGGATGATAAGAATGAAAAGAATGATGCTAAAGATGAGAATGAGGAAGATGATATTTGATGCATTTATAAAGATAATTTTGTGAGTCAGCTTATGAAGATGCTTGATGCTTTTGTTTGTTATCTTACAAAGATGATCAATGCTTTTGTATATCAATTTATGAAGAATCTCCATGCTTTTGTATATATGTTAGCTTATGAAGATGCTCGGTGCTTTTGCTTGTCATCTTACAAAGATACTCGATGCTTTTGTATGTTAGTATATGAAGATGTTTTTATATAATAGTTTATGTTACAAGTTGTATATATAATATTGTACCTACAAGACTGTTATGGCTTTGGGAGCTAAACAACTAACTATTTTGTACTACACAATAATAGTTATATATGGTGTAGTTAATTTTATATCAGGATAAATTGTTACTATAGGTGAATAAATTGTTACTACAGGTGGATATTGTGATAACAGGTATTATCAATAAATCTTGTACGTTTCGGTAAAGGTTTTACCAACACATATAAATATATATATATATATATATATATATATATATATATGTGTGTGTGTGTGTGTGTGTGTGTGTGTGTGTGTGTGTGTGTGTATCTATATATATATATATATATACAGGGTAGATATGTATAACCAATAATATATATGTTGGCAATAGTTTTTAGTAACAAATATAATATTATGTTTAATACTTTTAGTCACAAACATGACTGTGTGGTCAATTCCTTTTATCACAGATATTATTTTGTGGTCAATACTTTTTCTTATAGATATAAGTGTGGGCATAAGTTTTACTAAAAGATAAACGTTTGTAGGCATTATCAATTTTTCACAACAAATCATACATATCTGTGAGTTTTTACCCACTGTTTTATCATATAAAAAAATCTATTGGTAAAAGCTTTTGCTAACAAAAAAAATAGTTTTTACCAATAGAATAGGCTCTGTTGGCAGAAATCAATTATTTTGTAGTGGATGATGAAAAAGTGTCATTATGAAAGCTGTTAGACAATGAAAAAGAGTCATTGTCAAAGCTCTTTGGTAATGTAGAAATGTCATTGTAAGAGCTCTTTGGCAATGAGATAAATAGTGACAATGTTTTTTCATGAAGAAAAAAATGATAGTAAAAAACAATTGACATTAAAAAAACAAAATCAAGAGAGAGAGTATACATAAAAAAAACCTTATGCATCTATTCTCAAAACATATAATATCAATAGAGTATTTATGGGTTCAAGTTACAATAGAAATGAAAAGTAGGAAAATGCTATTAAATTATATGAAAAATCATCAAATAGTTACCACTAGCTACTTTACCAGCCTAAATGTTACAACGTTATTGAATCTCCATGATGGATTTAGACAACCCTTTCAGTTGATCACAAATTGCTTAGCGTTCTTTTTTATCCTATTGACCTGTTGCAAGATTTTGTCTCAATTCATGCTTTTCTAGAATCAAGAGCCTTAGCACATTAGTTTTATTAAGAAAAAAAGAGAGAGGAGAAATTCAATCTTAGTTGAATTCATTTATCTATGAAAGATATACACCTTCAAATTTTCATGGACATAATTGCTTTATTGTAGACTTTGGGAAAACATGTCTTTAAGTTAAACATCAGGAGTAGTGATGTTAATGGGTCAAATCAACATATGTAAACAATAGAACGAAAAAGAAAAGGTTGCACTAAGACTAAAATCTAAAATTAGGTTTCTAACACTTTAAGCTCTTTGTTCTCATACTTGTTGCTTTTATTTTCAAAATCCATGTTTCTAATTTATAGAATCATTTAGTCGTAGTGCAGGGAGTCAAAGTGAGAGGAACTTGCACAACAATAAGCATGAGAAGATATTTACTTTGATATAGAGTGAATCAAATTTGTTGAGAATTTTATGCATTGTATATATAAGATTTTTCAACCAACAAATGCATAAAAACGGTAAAGAACAAAGAGCATAAGGGAAGAGAGAGAGAAAATGATAGCAATAAATATTTAGGGATGGTTGGCTTGTCCCATCGCATATATAGTAGCTCACACTAATAGGTTTAATGAAACAACGTGCATACTTGTAATAATGAGGAAACATGAGTAAAGGTTTAAATATTGATATACCAGTTGTTTGATTCTTTCATTCATTTATATATGAGTGTGTATTTGATTCTTTTATCTGTTTTTCTAGATGTACATCTGTGGTGAATAATTTCATACATTTATACTTTTTTTGTATTTTATTTTTTATTTTTGTATTGATTGTGTTTGTGTGTGCTATTATCATAAACACACACATATTCTTTATATATATGCAATACAGATTTCAGTTGATTACAAATAATAGATATAGTATAACTTAATTACCGTTGTTATAGTATGTTATATGTATATCTTAGAGTAGTTATATCTTTGCTCCCTTTATCTTGTTGAGGTGGGGTTTTTTTTGTGATCTTTTCTATCTAGATTTTAGGAGCAAGTTGTTAGATAAACTTGTATAAATAAATGTGTGTTCCTCCATCAATAAATAAGTCAAGTATTCTCATTAATATAGAGAGTAGTGCTCAATTCTTCTCTGCTCCCTCTCTCTTGTTTATCTCCTTGTAGTTTATTTTAGATTCTCAACTTGGTATCAGAGCCAAGCTTTAAAAGATCCTAAGTATTTATTCACTATTCATCAATGGAGATAAGTGTAGCTGATTCATCTAAGACTGGAGATGGAAAATATCAAACCAAAACTACTTTACCATCTATTTTGACATCTACAACTGCTATAGATGATCCCCTTAAGCCAACTTATCACCTTTAAGTTGGAGGATGATAATTATTTGTAGTGAAAGTTTCAAGTAGAGGTTACGATATGTGGTTATGGTATCGATGGTTATATTATGGGTTCACAAGTCATTCTAGAACAATATGTAGTAGATGCAAAAGGTAGTCAAATCCTTAATCCAGCATTCGTAGCTTATCAAATCCTTAATCCTTAATCCACCAGTATCTCCATTATACAGTCATCAACTTATTGGTTGTAAAACATCACATGAAACTTGGAGTACAATTGCACAATAGTTTGCATCCTAATTCACTACTAAAGTCATGTCCTACAAAAGGCAGTTAGAAGGACATAAGAAATAAGGGATGGCCATGAAGAACTATCCTACAAAATTTAAATTAATGATTAACCTCTTGGTAGAGGCTAGACACAATTCAGAGTAAGACCATGTCCTTGCTATTCCAAATGGATTGGTGGATTGTAGAACACATGTCAAGCCTCTACAAATCTATATCAGGACCAAAATAACATTGCTCAGATGTCATGTTATCAATGGCTTGTAGTAAATGCAACATCAAATATGTCCAGCTGGTACCCTGACTCCAGATCAACACATCATCTCACAGATGATCTTAATAATCCCAACTTTGGTACTAATAAAATCTTTATGAGAAATGGTACTGACCAGAATATTAATCATGTAGGTCAATTAACAATTGCCTCAGATTCCTATAGATCTTTGTGTCTCAATAATGGCCTACATGTTCCTAATATTACAAATAACCATTTAAGTGTTTCACAAGTTACTAAAGAAAATTCTATGTTTATTGAGTTTTACCCTAACTTCTGTCTTGTTAAGGATACGGCAACTCGTAGAGTATTCCTTAAGGGGTGTGTGTTGAAAAGCCTCTGTACGTTTAATTTGTCAAGTGATGGGAAAACATCACACAAGGGCTATATAAATAATAATAAGGAAGGCAAGGAAGCTTAAGCAATGATTGGATATAATTGTTGTATTATATCCAGTTTAAAGGTAGTTGATGATAGTGTTTACAAGTTGTAGCATATGAAGCTAGGGAATCCTTCTATGAATATTGTTAAGAAATTTCTTAGTAACTGTAACATTGATTTTAATTACAATCAAAGTTATATTTGTGAAGCCTACTAACTAGGAAAAATCATAAAGTACCTTTGCGTACTTCCCAAACTGTGTATAATGAACCATTACAATTTATTGAGTCAGATTTATGGGGTCCTTCTCCTTCTCCGTCTATTTATGGTTCAAGATACTATTTAAGTTATGCTGATGCTCATTCTCAATATACTTGGTTGTATTTTTTGAAGAATAAGTCAAAAGCACATGAATGGGCCGGTTTTGAATTATTATTCAAAAAATACAACATAGATCTTTCTCTAGTTATGGTCAAATGCTTTCTTTAGTATTGTCTACCTCATAAAAAGGTTGCTTACAAAGGTTCTTCAACACATATCTCAAAATGAGGTACTTTATAACTCTAGACCTGAATATACATCCATCAATGTTTTTATTTGTTTGTGCTTTCCATGTCTAAGACCTTATAATACTCATAATATGGATTATAGGTCAGCTCCTTGCCCCTTTCTATGTTATATCACCCTTCATAAAGGGTACACATGTCTCAAAAAAAATGGAAGAATTGTTATTTTTGGACATGTGATGTCTGATAAATATACCTTTCTCTTCTATTTAGGCTCTCACACAATATGTCTTCCCACTTCTCAGTCTAACTCTAGCATATCATATTTGCCTATACTTGTGAGTCATAGGAAAGTTCCTTTTTTGAGTTATACACTATAGATTAGATCTTCTAATCTTGAGGACATAGATCCTCATATCAATCTTATTCCTTTTTCATCTTTGTCTGCTAGTTCTAGTTCTTCTAGTTCTTTTCCTTAGGGTTCTTACACTAACATTAATTTTGACTCCAAACATGCATATAGCCTTGTCCATTTTGATTTTTATGAAAATAGTTTAGATTCAGCATCATCTCCCAATTTAGTCAATGAGAATCCTATGATGACAAGAGCTACACATGAGATTTTGAAACCAAAAGTGTATCATGTTAATCTAGATACAGAAGAACCTAGATCAGCCAAAGAGGCTTGGGCATATCCTAAGTGCTAATAGGTAATGATAAAAGAATATAATGCACTAATAAAGAATCAAACCACACTAGAAGGAAGTCAAAAGAATTCTTAGATATATGAAAGGAGCTACTGAGGAAGGACTAGCACTTAAGCAACCATCAAATCTCAAGTTAATTGGGTTCAGTGACGTAGATTGGGCTAGTGATCCAGATGATAGACACTCCACTAGTGGATTCTATATTTAGTGGCTTGATGCTCTTAAAAGAAGAATGCGGTGTTAAGATTGAAAGCTGAATCAGAGTTTAGAAGTCTTGCAAATGCTGTAGCCAAGATTATTTGGTTATAGTCCTTGTTACATGACCGTAGATTCAGTTCTAATATGCCTCTTGTTATGTTGTGTGATAATCTTAGCATGATTTCTCTCTCTGCTAATCATATTCTTTATGCTAGAACCAAACATCTAAAACTGGATTTGTATTTTATCTAAGAAAAAGTAATGGCAAAGTATCTTGTGGTAAATCATGTTCCCAAAGCAAATCAAGTAGCCAACATTCAGACTAAAGATGTCTTATCATAGTGCTTTGAAAAATTAAATAAAAGGCTTATTATAGGTGGAGGCTGAGGTAGTTGGGTTCACAGGGAAGAAATAAGAGATATAGTATATCTTAATTATAGCTATTACAGTATGTGATATGTATATCTTATGGTAGTTGTATCTTTGCTCCCATTATCATGTATATCTTATGGTAGAAAATATTTCATACTAAGTGTACCATACTTGGTAAAGTATGCTCCCTCATAGTTGATAAGGGAAGTTGTGTAAATGTGGCATAAGCCTTTCCCAAGGCTTAGGTAGACTAGGCCTAGACGTAGGGCCCCCAAGTTTATTTTATAATATATATATAAGTATGTGTGCAAAATATTTAATGTTCTTCATTAGTAAAGTGGTAGTTGCATGTTGCAGGTATTCAATTATTGTGGCAAGATGTGAATCTTTGCTACATAATTTTTTTTCTTTTTTGTGTTCATTGAGGCCCCTAGATTGGTTGTATATATTAC
The DNA here is from genome assembly GCA_039764185.1 of Tamarix austromongolica. Taxonomy (NCBI): domain Eukaryota; kingdom Viridiplantae; phylum Streptophyta; class Magnoliopsida; order Caryophyllales; family Tamaricaceae; genus Tamarix; species Tamarix austromongolica. The sequence goes on along the minus strand of CM077819.1, from coordinate 102,102,739 downwards.
TTAGTAATTTTTTTTATATTCATTGAGGGGCCCTATTTTTAGATATGTGTTTATTTCATTGGAATACCTTTGTCTGGGGCCTTAGAGAGTTTAAGGATAGGCCCGATGTGGCTTCTAACACTCTTGTGGCGAAGCTTAACTTGCCAACCATGGCCCATGCTAAGCCTCATAAGCTTCAATGGCTTAATAATGGCTCGATGGTTGAAATCACCAAGAAAATGATTGTGCCATTTTCCATAAGGAAAAACTTATCAAGATAATATTGTATGTAATGTAGTTCCCATGAATGCTTGTCACTTGATATTAGGATGGTCATGGCAATTTGATAGGCATGTCAAGCATGATGGTAGGAAAAACATGTATAGCTTAAACTATACTAACAAAAACATTGTACTCATGTCACTTAGCATTCAATCCTCATTTTTTATGGAGGAAACCAATTATAAGAAGGCTTTGTTCGTTGATGGGAAAGGGGAATACCTTATATTTCTTACTAATGCTTAAGCCTAATGAGAATGGTCACACTCTCGAATTTGGGTCAAAAAATTCCTAGGAGAGTTTGGGGATGTCTTCCCAAATGAGTTACCTAGTGATTTTTCTCCCATAAGGAGGATAGAGCAAAAAATTGATTTTGTAGCTAGTGCTACCCTCCCAAAAAAGCTGGCTTATAAGAGTTATAAGAGCAATCCTAAGGAGACCAAGGAGTTACAAAGGCAAGTTGAAGAGTTGTTGCAAAAGTGTTTCATTAGGGAATTCCTTAGCCCATGCGCGGTACCAACCCTCTTGGTAAAAAGAAATATGGGATAATGCAAATGTGTGTTGATAATGGATCTATCAACAACATTACCATCAAGTATAGGTACCCCATACCTAGGCTTGATGACATGTTGGACTGTTTGCATGGGGCAAATGTGTTTTCCAATATTGACTTGAGGAGTGGGTACTACCAAATCAGGATGAAGGAGGGGGAGAGTGGAATACAACCTACAAGACCAAAGGAGGATTGGATAAGTGGTTGGTCATGTCTTTTGGACTTTATAATGCACCAAGCACCTTCATGAGGCTTATGGATGAAGTTCTTTGACCCTTCATCTCTAAATTTATAGTTGTGTATTTTGATGATATTCTTCTGTACTCTTGTAGTGATGATGACCATGTAAGGCACTTAAGACTTGTATTTATAGCTCTTTGGAATAACAAGGTACATGGTAAACTAGAGAAGTGTGACTTCTTTGTTCGAAAAGCCACCTTTATAGGGTTTATTTTATCCAGAAATAGAATCTCCATGGATAAGTCAAAGGTGGAGGTAATAAGAATGTGGTCTACACCCACATCCATTACTAACGTTAGATCCTTTCATAGGCTTGCCTCTTTTTATAGGAGGTTCATAAAAGGATTTAGCACACTTCTAGCACCCATCATAGAATACCTCAAGGGGGGGGGCTTCCAATAGACCAAGTCTCCATAGGAAGCCTTCAAGCTAATCAAGAGTGGTTTGAGTGAGGCCCCTATATTACATTTACCCAACTTTGACAAGGTGTTCGAGATCGAGTGTGATGTAAATGGACTGGGCATTGGTGCCATCTTGCTACAAGAATGAAAACATGTAGCCTTCTTTTGTGAGAAATTCAATGGTTCAAGATCCTACTATAATAGCTATGACAAAGATTTTTCTACTATTGCTAAGGCTTTATATCACTGGTCTCACTATCTTTGCCTATCATAATTTGTACTACATGATGATCATGAGTTTCTAAAGTATATAAATGGGCAGCATAAACATAACCTGAGGCATGCTAGGTGGGTAGACTTTTTACAATCTTTCTCATTTTTAGTTAAGCATAAGAGTGGCAAGATCAATATTGTAGTGAATGCACTCCCTAGGATATATTGTATTCTATCCTTGTTAGAAGCAAGGGTCCTAGGATTTGGGTGTTTAAAGGAGTTGTACAAGAAAGATGAGGACTTTGCAAGCTACATGGAGGAACGAGATAAGGCTCAGGATCCGTGTAACACTCCAAAAATTCACTACTGAAAAATTTCGTTTAATTAAAAGAAAATTAGCAGAAGCAAAATAATAAACCATAAATTCTGAGGATATTACCGCCACACTTAGTACCAGACCGGTTCACTCCTACCGTTCTAGTACCAAGTGCTAAGGCTAAAAGAGTAAAATATAATTTACGAGAAATTCAACATATTTAAATAAGATTAGCGCAAGTAAACATTTAATAAGAATATAATCCACCAATGGTGGTAACAAGAAAACGAAGGCCACATCAAAACTAAGCTTTAAAAAGGGAAGGAATACAACCCTAGGATTTTCCAGATAGTTCCTTACGCTCTTTCCTCAGGGCCACTTGAATAGAACCTAAAAACGACCTACAAGGGACACTACCCATTGAATAGGCTGGGGCTCCACGAATGGAACCCTTCAGTACTACGGTACTGAGTAACCCTTTAAAAACACACTTAAAAGTAGGCACGCAATGTAACACATGATATAATATTGTATCCATACATAACGACAGGTGTAAACATGATATTCAGATCCATACATTCACACATCCAACAAGTCAATCAGATATTAATGGGGTATACGTAACATTCACTTTCGTACATCCGCATACTTAACAAGTCAACCAAATATTAATAGGCCATAATGAATAGTCGATACTCTTAGGGCCTTAAGGCCATTAGTCCATCATTAATCAATCATCTTCGATTATAAATGTCTATGTGAGTGCGAGAACCCCACTATTATAGCTGGTGGACCGGTCATGCAGGGAAAAAAGCTCATGGCCACTATTATTCGTTGGTGGACTGGTATGGCCCCGACTCATAAGGTGTTCCACTGTAAGTAATTAGTGTCTTCCCTGTGTCTTATCATTTTTATGTTTGGTTTGTTGAGCACAGAATCCCCCACTATTATAGCCGGTGGAACTGTCATGCAGGACAAAATGCTCCTGGCCACTATTATTCGTCGGTGGATCGGTCTAGGTCCGGCTCAACATCTTCCTCTTTAAGTGATTAGTGTCTTATCGTATCTTATTTGGAAGTATTTCACCCTTGACATGCATGGCTAACTATATCCACACTTATTCTCCCAAGAGGGCCCGTCTCATATCTTGAGACTTCTGCACCTCCTAACTCGCCCCGACATCCTTCCCTTAATCCACTTTCTCACACCGGGAGCCTGATTCCTAAGTGTGTGGGTCAAGCCCACTCACCGCCTTACCCTAGGGTTTCTCCAAAACCCTAATCCGGGCCTATGTGGCCCATCCTTCTCTACCTTACATATCCCAAACTATTTCAACATCCTACACGTAACGACCCTTAGATCCAACCCTCACTTTCTTACCCACTCATTCTCGTTTATTTTTAATATTTTCTTTTTTTCCACCTTCTCCAATTAGGGTTTCCTCCTAAACTCTAGTTTGGTCTCCTATGCACCATTATACTGTCCCACGTACTATTTTTCGCCCGAAGCCCCCAGACACCCAAACGACATTTCTATTACTTTCCTCACGCCCCGAGGCAACTTTCCACATGTAAAGTTTGCCCCCATGCGGATTCTAACCATCCCATGCAAACCCTCGATTCTCCCACTCTTTCATTTTACTTATGTCCCCTTTTACTCACTCACTCATGGATTATGGATTATTTAGGTCATTCTTACCTACGTTAGCCAACTTACTTCCCCTTGGTTATCTTATTCTCCTAGTTTTTTTCTTTTTCAAGCCTTTCACCCCATATCCTATTATTAAACCCTAGCATGCATGTCCTAGAGGGTTACATCATATAACATCGTACACACGACATATGTAATCATCATCCATAGGCCATAAAGAAGTTACATGAGCATACATCCACTCCATGTTGCACTACCAACGATTAAAAATTAAACACAAGGTACACGTTACGGCATGACATATGGCACACAAGGCACGTAACCCACACATAGTTGATCTTAGCCACATTCCTGCTCGGTTTAGGGTTATCAAGTTATCTCTTACATTTATTAGGTCACTTAACACCCTTCATAATTATTATATTTAATATATTTCCCATTTGGTTGGTTAGATTACCAACTTGCCCTTTCCTTTATTATAATTAATAATTTTCCCTTTAGTTGGTTAAATTACCAAATTACCCCTGTTTATTATCCTAATTACCAATTTACCCCCTTTAGTTGGCTAAATTACCAAATTGCCCTTCAAATTTATCATATTTACCATTTTACCTTTCTCCATTATTAAATTATCATTTTACCCTTCTCTTTTATTAAATTATCATTTTTCCCTTCTCAATTACTATCATTACCAACTTACTCATTTCCGATTTCCACTTTACCCCTTTTATTTACAAAATTACCATTTTACTCCTTTACTTTCAAATTTACTATTTTACCCCTTAACTTCCAAAAAGTACCATAACACCCTCTCACTTATAAGATTATCATTTTATCCTAAATTACGGAATTACAGTTTGACCTCTTTTAATTTCAAAATTTCCATTTTTCCCTCTAATTATGAAATTACTAGTTTACCCTTTTATTATAAAATTACCATTTTGCCCTTTTATCACAAAATTACCATTTTTCCCTTTAATTACAAAATTACCATATTACCCTTTTATTACGAAATTACCACTTTGCCCTTCAATCACAAAATTACCATTTTGCCCTTTAATTACAAAATTACCATATTACCCTTTTATTACGAAATTACCATATTTCCCTTCACTTCAAAAATTACCATATTACCCTTTGATTACAAAATTACCAATTTACCCTTTTAATTATAAAATTACCATAATACCCCTTTTAATTACCAATTACCATTTTGCCTCTTATTACACCACTCATTTTAAATTATCATCACTACTTAAAATATTAATAATAATACCTTATCCACAACTATTATATTTAATATAATACTTTTAGCACCCACACATATTAGGCCATATTCTTGTACAAAATATATTACTAAAAGCCCCTAAGGCTCACAAAATATTAACTATGTATTAAAGATCACAATACCATAATACAACATGGATAATACTTAAAATTTTCATTAACAACCAAACTCTTACCTTAAACAATATTTCCATACATAACATATAACCTAACATGCTTCTTTTCATCCAATATCACAAGAAACTACGCATATGATATTAAACAACATATATTAAGCATAATAACATATTAAAAATCCTAATGTGCTAATATACGTTAATCCATGCATTTAAGTGAGATTTAATGGTTACCTTGATTTCCGTAAAAATGAACCTTAACGGTATCCTAGTTAAAGATTCAAGCTTTGATCATCAAAACTAATACCTAAAAATAATATCAAGATTTATTATATTAGAGATAATGAAAATCAAAGTATAAGACCTTACAACACTTAATTAATCAAATACTTGAATTAAAATATTATTATACCTTAAAATTTATTAAACAAACAAACTTAGAAAAGTAGCAGCTCATACTACTCTTGCAGCATGAGTTGCATGCAAAGAAATGAGGAGGAGGGGGCTCAAAGGTGGGTGATAGAAGGAAAAATGGTATATTTTGGGTTAGTGGTGTGGGGCTAGAAAAGAAGATGGATGGGGGAGGATTTAGGGCAAAGGAAGGGTGTAGAGATGGAGAGGAGGTGTAGGTGGTGGTCAGGGATAGGTTGTTGGTGGCCAGGGGTGGCGGAGGTGGCGGCAGCGAGGCTGTGAAGTGGTGCTGTTGAGGTGGGTCAAGATGGAGGCCTTAGAAGGAAGGAAAAGGGAGGGAGAAAATGAAGGCTTGTAGGTGGTGGTTTTAGCTAAAGAAGGCTTGGGGGTGGTAGAGGGGTTGCAGGGATTAATGTGGTGGCTCAGGTGGCGGCGAAATAGCAACGGAAAACGGTGGTGCAGGGTGGCTGCCGAGAAGGGAAGGAAAGAAGAGAAAAAGAAGAGAGGAGGAAGAAGGAGGCTCAAGGGGTTCTTTCATCATTCGGGGATGAGGTAGAGGGTGGTGCAGATGGAGGTTGAGGCGGCGGAAGTGGTGGAATGGTGGCGGTGAAGCAAAAGTAGGGTGAGAGGTGGAAGGAAAAGTAAGGAAGAAAAGGAGGGTCGGAGCATGCATATGGGGCTCGAAAAAAATGTAGAATGAGGCAGGTAGGAGGAAGAAAAAGAAAGGGAAGAGAAAAGAAGGAATAGGGCGGTGGCAGGGTGGTAGGGGGATGGCTATGGCAAGGAGAGGGAGAAGAAGAGAAGGGAATGGGGAAGGGAGAGATGGTGGGGCCGGGATGGTGCAGGAAAATGACAAGAGAGAGAGAGAAAGGGGGGGAAGTAGTAGGGGGAGAGGGTTGCAGGTTGGGCGGTGGATATGGCGGAGAATGGCTAGGTATGGCACCAGGGAAGAAGGAAGAAGAAGAAAGAAACAAAGAAAGAAGAGTCGGGGAGGCTGGGTGCGTGTGTGCAGGCCGGCGTAGGGGAAAGGGTGTGGGTCGGCCCGATCGAGGGAGAAGGGAAAGAAAGAAAGGAGGGAGGCGGGCCGGGCAACGCACGAGGGAGAAGGAGAGGGGGAGAGGAAGCGGGCCTTCGGCCCAGGCGTAGGGGGGTGCGGGAAGAGGCAGGCTGGCTGGCGGCCCAAGGAAAAAAAAGAAAAAGAAAGAAAAGAGAAAAAGGAGAAAAAAAGGGAAAAGGAAAAAGAAAAGGGAAATGGGATTAAATAAAATAATTTAATTTAAAAAATAATAAAATACAATATTTTTGGGTGATAAATTTATTTAATAATTTAATTTTATATAATTAAAATGTAAGGGTTTAAAAAAGGATAATTTTAGTAAAACAATGGTTTGAAAAATTATTTAAATAATTAGAGTATGATAAAATAACAAAATATTTATTTCAATTTATTAAATATTTATATCCAATTTTATATACTCAAAATCCATAAAATAATTAAATTAAATATATTTAAAGGCTAATTTATCCCAAATAAAATTTATTTATTAAATTATAAGATTTTAAAATTTTGGGGGATAACAATCCGTACCTAGTACAAGAATGGTTCCTCTTCAAAGGCAACAAGTTGTGCATCCTAAAGTGCTCCATTAGGGAACTACTCATTTGAGAGGTACATAGGTGAGGGTTAGAAGGACATTTTGGCATCAACAAGACTTGTGATGTAATCTAGGAACTTTTTTTTTTCTAGCCTAGGATGGTGGAGATGTACAATCCCTCATGGAAAAAATGCTTTACTTACCAAAGATATAAGATTCACTTCACCAAAGACTCTATGCACCTTTACTTATTCCACACCATCCTTGGGACCATGTGAGCATGAATTTCATTGTGGCATTACCTAAGATACAAAGGCAAAATGATACAATTATGGTGATCATTGACCAATTTTCTAATGTGGATCATTTCGTCCCATGTTGTAAAATGGATGACGCCTCTTACATCGCCGATCTCTACTTTAAAGAAATAGTTTGGTTGCATGGTATCCCAAAAATGACTATCTACAATCAAGATACCAAGTTTCTCAGCTATTTGTGGAAAAACTTGTGGAGGCTACTGGATACTAAACTTCTCTTTAGTACTACTTACCACCCACAAACTAATGGCCAAAAAAAAATTCAATAATCACACCATCAAAATGCTTTTAAGGAATTTAGATCACAAATCCTTGAGAGATTGGGACATCAAACTAAGCGACGTAGAGTTTGCTTACAATCGTTCCCCCACTTATGACACAAATCACTTGACTTTTGATGTGGTAGATGGATTGAATCCCACCACTCTCATCAATCTCATTTATCTACCAATTAAAGCTCAAATCGATTTTGAAGAAAAACACTAAGCCACCGAGTTCTAAAAATTACATGAACAAGTAAGGGCCAAGATAAAAAATGTGAACAACATGAAACAAAAGAAGGCAAACAAGCATAAAAAAGAACAAGTTTTTGAGTCAGGAGACCTAGAATGGCTTCACCTTTGAAAAGAGAGGTTTCATTCTAGAATAAAAAACAAATGCATACCAAGGAGTGATAGACCTTTCAAAATTCCACAAAATATTGGAAACAATGTATATTAGCTTAAACTTCCATAGGAAATGGAGAGCAAGTCCAACATATTTAATGTGGATAAATTACTCCCTTATTTGCATGACATGACCTATGAAGATGAGGAAGAGACCTTTCAAGAAGGGAAGAATGATGTAGGATCATCCCCTTCAAACAATAAAAATAAAGGTACTATGCTCATTAATTTTTCCAAAGTTTAAGACTTCAAAACTCTTCTCACTTAGGTTAATGAATGACAAGATTATTAGGGATTTATGCAAAGTCATGCAACACCAAAATGGATGGTCGACCCCCATATGTGGCTGCCTCTATTTTGGCTACATTTTGGCTCCACAAAGCCATTTCTAATTGGATCCATTATGACACACCCAAAGTCATGTTTTTATCCATCCCTACACACCACTATTTCAACCGAAGAGTCAACCTCGTGCAGCCATATTTCGTGTGCAGAATTAAGAGGCTTTGGGAAGATAATCTTGGTTTCGGCCTTCAAATCAAGCTTCAAATAGGGAGAAGCAACCTCAAGAGTTTCGGCCAAACTTCCAACTTGCCGAGGAGAATACATCCATCTTTCAATCAATTAAAGCTTTCATTTCTTAGTTAAGCATAGTTAAAGTATATTGTTAGACTTTTCTAATATGAATTTTTATTTTCCATGCATTTTTCAGGGGTTGTAATAGCATCCATCATGTGATGGAGGCTAGGAAGGGTCGACAATCAGCAATAGCTGATTATAGAGACTGGCAACCTTAGTTATTTTGTATTAGTATATACTATGGTTTGGGTTGTAACCAAATCTGCTCACTATGAGTTATCTTGTAGTGGGTGCAAACTGCATTCTTTTATTTACCTTCTGTTTGCTCTTTCATTTCTAAACTACAAAGGCCACATGTTCACTCCTCTCTTTTTATGCCAGAGTCATGGTTTAAACTTCTACAAAAAATCATCACATAGGCCACTAGAACATTTGTGGCTAATAAGTAAAATTTACGTGGCTATAATATTTTGCCACAGAAATTTTAGGAGTCACCTTCTATGGCCTATAAGCCCGTAACAAAAATATTAACTATGGGAAAAGTGATTTGGTGGCTATAATTGATGAAATTAGCCACAAGTAATTGGTGACATATAACTCGATAGCTAGGAGTTGTCTCGTTACACATGTTATAATAGTCACTAGTAGTCCTGTGGTACATGTGTTGGTGCCCTTGAGTAGTCTCGTAGGACACATGTCAATGGTCATGAGTCGTCTCATGATGTTATGTCAATGACCACGAGTAGTCTCATGGCGTACTTGGCAATAGCCACAAGTAGTCTCATGACTCAATTATCGATAACCATAAGTAGTCTTGTGACAGACGTATCGATGATGATGATGATAATAACCATGAGTAGTCCCATAGCACACGTATTGTTGTTAATTACTACTACTCTTCCTCCTCCTCCTCCTCCTACTCCTACTACTACTACCACCACTACTACTAACACTACTACTACTACTACTACCACCACCACCACTACAACTACTACTACTCCTGCTCCTACTTTTGCTCTTACTCCTACTACTCCTGCTGCTACTCCTACTACTACTACTACTACTCCACTCCTACTACTACTACTACCACCACAACCACCACTATATCAAACCTTTTAATCTATCTCAAACCTTTTAAATAGTTATATAGTTTACAAATGATCACGCATTTGTTTATATAATTACACATTTGATATTCAAAGTTAAAATAACATTTTTTTCCTTATAACCATAGTATTTGTTTTTGGTAAGTATAACCATAGTAAGGTGATATATATGTTTGTACATCTCTATGTGTATATATATTATTTACTATTCCATAATTTATATACATATTTAATTTACCACCACCACTACTACTACTATAAAGTTCTTTAACAATTGACTTTCCATAATAAATATGCATTTTATTTATATAAATAGTTATATCAAAACTTTTAATCTATCTCAAACCTTTTAAATGGTTATATAGTTTTCAAATGGTCATGCATCTGTTTATATGATTAGACATTTGATATTCAAAGTTAAAATAACATTTTTTTTCTTGTAACCATAGTATTTGTTATTGGTAAGTATAACCATAGTAAGGTGATATATATATTTGTGTGTCTCTATATGTATATATATTATTTACTATTCCATAATTTATATACATATTTAATTTAGGACACAAACTAATAATTTTTTTTATTTTTATTCAAATTAGTAAAAAATAAAAGATAGAAAATATACTAATAATATACTATAATTATTTTTAAATGACATAGTTAATTCTTAATATGGTGTTTACTTTAGCATATTAACATTTAAATTATATATTAGTCAATAAAAATTATATACATTTAAACTATGATACAAATTAATAATTGGTTAATTATACTATGTGTTCAAAATAATCAAAATTCCACAATGAAAATGTAATGCATTATACATTTTATAAAAAAAAAACTTAATCAAATTAATTCATACTATGGTCATATTTTTATTTATTTTTAAGCTATAGCTAAAAAGGTATTGGCTTTCGCAACATAATTTTCTTTTGTATGACATCTAAGATGAGTCAGCCACAAAAACATATTTTTATTAGAAATTTGTGGTGGATAAGCCACAAAAATGTCATTTTGTGGCAAGTTAGCCACACAAATATCTTTTCGTAATAAATTCATGGCGAGTTAGCCATAAATATCTTTCTATAGTAAATTCATGGCAAGTTAGTTGCAAAAATATCTTTTTATAGCAAATTCATGATAAGTTGGCCACAAAAATATCTTTTCATGACAAATTAGCTACGGGAATATATTTCTATTGTAAAATTCTGGCAATTTATATACTATAATATATTTTTGTGACTAATTTATGGCAAGTTAGCCACAAAGAATATATTTTCATAGATAATTTATGATGAGTTAGCCACAATTGCATAGTAAATCCATGGTGAGTGAGCCACGAAAGTATTTTTCCAAGGCAAATTCATAATAAGTTGGCCACAAAAGAACCTTCTCATGGCAATTCATGATAAATTAGTCATAATATGTTTTTCTAGTAATAAATTAGTGATGAGTTTGTCATGAATACTTTTATGTGGCAAATTCATGATTGCTTCATGATAAAATTATTTTTTTCATGTCAAATTAGTCACGGATTTATTTTTCTATTGCAAAAAAATAAATATAGACACTAAATTTTTATTTTCCGTGGTCATTTTTACTAAAACCACAATCTCAATCTTTGTATAAAAAATTTGGCCACCAATTTTTGCCTCCTTTGGCCATTTTCGTGGCCTATGCCACCATGGCATAAGCTTCTTCAAATTCAAGCACAAATTACAACATAAAATGAATGAAATGAAATATAATGTAGAAATTGATCTTATTTATTATTTTATTATTAAATATTATTTATGTCCAATTAAAACAAAATAGATTTATTTAAATGACTACTGTAATTATTTTTAGAGATTAGTGTTTGATAATTATGCTCATGTTTGAAACTGCTTATCAAAATTAATTTTCAATGACAATTATTTATTTTGAAAATATTTTAGAGTAAAAGTTTTTAAAATAAGTAATTATTATACATAATTATTTTTAATAAGTAAATTCAAACAAGTCATAAATCAATGAATATTATTTTGGCACCAAAATGAGAAACCACTGAAGAAGAAGAAAAATTGTGAGGGTGAATCATTGCTAGTTTCATTAATATTGTTTAAAGTTATTACTAATTAAGAGTCAATTAACTAGAACAAAAAAAGAGAGTAAAACATAGATGATTACTGTGTAATAAAGCTATGGATTAAAACTCGAATCTTCATGTGAAAGGATTTGATTTTAAGAGAAGATCGCTCTTATTGGCTAAGTTCTCTTCAACATATTCATAGTCCACGGACTTTACGTAAAGATGAACTTTATCCCTCCACGCTTTGGGACTTGCCCATGTGCCTCACAACTTCACTTCTTTTAATAGTAGCACGATGATCATAAGCCTTTTGGCTTAGCCAAATGGATAAAATGATCAAAAGAAAATACTTCACTTTTTTTTTTTTTACACTCATTGTTTGCAGCTAATAAAGTATGAATATAAATAGAATTAGTTTTGTATTAGTGATAAAATAATTCCGTTATGCAATCACATTTACACACACACGGGTGACAATTATAATAAGTAAGGAAGTTAATTAATATTAGGGACACGTAATCAAAATATTGAAGATTATTTTCCTATTTTTCTGCATTATAAGTTAGCTTTATATCAATTTTGGGTTTGCATTATTTAATTTAGTACTAGTTTGTTATCTCATGTTAAGTATAAGTGTTTTCAAATTATTGTAAGGAAATGATAGTTGTGATCTTGTTGGTTAGTTTTATATAAGGGGTACACATGATATTTATTATATTTTATAATTTTTTACAAGGGAAAAAGGTAATAATATGAAAGCTATTAATTTTTATCAAGGTCAATAGAAAGTAAAATGGTAAAAGGAAAGTGAGAATAAATTATATTATTTTGATTGAAAAAAAGGTAAATTATGTTAAATGTATATAAATAATTTTATAAAAACATTAATTGCAATAAAAAAATATGATGAAAGAACTATTTATCTATCGTTATTATATCGTTGAAGTACATTGATGCATGTGGGCTTCACCAACCTAATAATGCATGTCGAACAATACTAGGATGGAATAATTTACATATGAATATTAGTCAAATCAACTTTAATTTACCTTTAAAGTACTTTGGTAGTAAGTTGGTAAATTGTCGGAAGCTAACTTATAGAAAATCAATTCCATTAATATAGAGATCAATTAAAATAGTTATAATTTCTTTTAGAGTAAATGTTAACTTATTAGATAACTATCCCCATCAATATAAAGATGAAATGGAAAGGTTATAATTCCAAGTAACTAGTAAGTGCTAACAGAATGGAAAGAAACAAAAAGAATTTTATTTAGGAAAAGTTAAACCCTAAGAAAAATAATAATTCAAAGAAAAATATAAATCCTAAGAAAATTCAAAATTCTTCTAAAGTTATAATATAATAAAGATATAAAAAATAGAATCAAGAATTTATAATGCAAAATATTTTTTTCATCTTTTCCAATCTCTAGGATGCTTATTAAAATTCAATATTACAAGATTCATAATGTAAGACGCCGAGGTTTTCACGTATAACCTCTATTAAAGATGGAAATCGTCGTGGTCTCAATGAGAATACAAAAAAAGTTAATTGAAAAGTTAATATTCATTAGCATTTAATTTACTTTCTTTCGAAAAACTTAGCATTTAACTCAATTTAAATGCAAATTGTTAGTTTACGAAATTTAAATAATTTTCGTAACTAATTTGAGAAAGTAGACTATTTTGGATATCCAAAAAGCTGTAAAGGACTGCAAATATATGGATGGAGGGAGTACATAATATGTCATTCATGTTAATGGTGTATGGTTACATAATATTGCTTCATTTTTATTTACACATGGTATTGTATCTTGATAATTATGCTGCCATAACACTATTATTTCTAGATACATTACGTGGAATTATTTCAATCAAGTAATAGCTTATAAACCTATGCGAGACACTGGTGTTTCCAAATGAGATAAAAATGTATGTGATGTTCTAAAAAATTGCATTGAATAGTGTAATTATATTATTAATATATTTTAAAAAATATATAGTGCTACATATATTATATGAAAATTATATAATGAGTGTTTTTTTTTTGCCAAAATCAAATTGCTTGTTTTTAGATACTATAACCTTGGTCGGAATCATTTGAATACTTGAACAACGTACATCTCTACTTCAAAATTTTAAATTGTATTATAAGTCATATTATGCGCAACTTTTGGGTTCAATATTTTAAGATTTTATCCAGATATTATTACATTTGATTTTTAGTAACTGAAAACCTTGTAGTTTTTTGTTAACTGTCATTCTTTGATTATACAATTCATTTTCTTTTGTATAATCAATTAACAGGAAAAAAATACTTTAGATGAAATAGGCATATAAAGTGCATGCCGACTTTTTATTAAATAGGAAAGATAATTAAGAAATATTTTTTTTTATTTTTATTTTACCTAAGGTGAGATGTAGTAATTAATTATGATATAAAAATATATTAATTAATACTGGTATAGAATAATTAGGAAGGTGGTGAATAAGTTAATAAAAAGGTAAATTGTAAAATTGTAGATAACCATTTTTTTTAGGAAAGGTAAATCATTACAAAATTTCATTTTAAAATTTTATTATATAGTTAATACATTTTTCAATTCATATTCTTTTCTATAACCAATCAATACAAAAATGGATGAATTACATATATCAAGTTCACGTATATTTATTATTAAGTAGAAAAGATAATAAAGAAATATAAATTTAAACTTTGAGTTTTAGATAAGGTGAAATGTAGTAATTAATCAAGGTAGAAAATAGATAATAATTAATACGGAAATTGTTCTTTTAGGTCATTTTATTAACTTATATGCCATTTAAGTTAACAATATATTTCATTGTACATATTAAGTCAATTTGAATAAGGAATAGATATTATATCCGAAGGTATATACATAATATGACATTAGTATTAACTAATTATGTATCAATGTACATGGGCATGATTTTGTACCTTATACATATGTAGATAAATATAAGAATATATGCATGTGGGAAAAATATTATAAATATATAAATATACTAATATAGATAACAATTTACTTATGAAATATAATAGCATAAACATTCAAAGATTTGAAGAAATACAACACATGCAAGAGTATATTTATCAAATAAGATAAGTATCTTTCATAAGTTACCATAGTGCAGAATGCGAGGTCTTCCTACTTAGGGCATCTGCCACCATGTTGGGCTTACCCTCATAGTAGGTCAACTCGATGTCATAGTCCTTAACAAGCTCCAACCATCTCATATGTCTCATGTTGAGCTCCTTCTGGGTGAAAATGTATTTGAGACTCTTGTGGCGGTAAAGAACCTGCACTTCGTCCCGTACAGGTAGTGCCTCTAGATTTTCAAGGCAAACACCAAAGCAACCAGTTCCAGATCGTGAGTAGGATAGCTTTGTTCGTGCTACTTCAACTGCCGGGAGGCATATGCGACCACTTTGCCCTTCTACAGCAACACACACCCAAGCCCGTGCTAAGATGCATCACTATAAACCTCGAACCTTTCTAACCCCTCTGGTAGAGTCAACACAGGTGTTGTGGTCAACCTTCCTTTCAAATCTTAGAAGGCTCCCTCACAAGTCTCATCCCACTAGAACTTCGTAGTCTTCTTCAGGAGGTTGGTTAATGGTCAGGTAATCCGGGAGAAATTCTGCACGAACCTTCTGTAATACCCGGCCAATCCTAGAAAACTCTGAACCTCTACTATATTTGTAGGAGGCTTCCACTCTGTGATGGCCACGATCTTGGCTAGGTCCACGGCCACTCCCCCTGTTGATACAATGTGTCCCACGAAAGCCACCTCTTGAAGCCAAAATCCGCACTTTGATAATTTTGGGTATAGGCGATTCTCTCTCAACAAACTCAGAATAGTGCAGGGTGCTTCTTGTGCTCCTTGTTCCCTCAGGAGTACACCAGAATTTTATCAATGAACACCACAATAAATTGATCGAGGAATGGCCTGTATATCTTTGTCATCAGATCCATGAAAACCGTAGGTGCAATCGTGAGCCCAAATGGCATCACTGTAAACTCGTAGTGTCCATACCGGGTCCGGAAGATGGCCTTCATAATATTAGCATCGGCAATCCTCAACTGATGGTACCCCGACCTTAGATCAATCTTAAGAACACCGTGGTACCTTTCAACTAATCAAAAAGGCTATCGATTCTCGGGAGCGGGTACCGATTCTTCACTATCAGTTGGTTCAACCCCTGGTAGTCGATGCAAAGACAAAGATTACCATCCTTCTTCTTTACGAACAAGACCAGTGCTCCCTAGGGTGACACACTTGGCCAAATATATCTATGCTCCAATAGCTCCTCTAGTTGGGCCTTTAACTCCTTTAACTCTACCGGCGCCATCCGGTAGGGTGCCTTCATGACAGGCTCAACCCTCGACACTACCTCAATCTTGAAATCGATTTCCCAAACTAGGGGCATACCAGGTATTTCTTCCAGAAATATGTTTAGAAATTCTCTAACTACCGGGATACTATCTAATACAGTCAGGTCCTTGTTCAGCTCTTGCACATTGCATAAATACAAAGGGTACCCCTTCTGGATCAAAGCATGTAGAGCAACTGTTGATACTACATTAGTGGTGGGCTTGAGCTGAGTCCTCTTGTACAAAACCCTAGCCCCCTTTGGGCCCTGCAAAACCACGCGCTCCTGAGTGCAGTCAATAACGATCTTATATCTCCCCAACATGTCCATACCCAAAATCACTTCAAAATCCTTCAAGTCCATACCAACCAGGTCTACCAAGAAGTCCACCCCGCCTATGACTAAAGCCACATCTAAGAACATCCGAATATATTCCATCCTATCACCCGATGGAAGCATCACATACAATTCTATTTTAGCAGATAGTGACAATCCAGCCTTAGCAACAAAAGCATATGAAACAAAAGACAGAGTAGCACCCGAATCAAAGAGGGCATACACCGGCAGAGAATGGATGGTGAATATACCAGTGATGATGTCGAGCTGGTGATTAACCTCCACCTGACTAATCACATTCAGGCACCTGCCTAAATGACCTCCCTCCTAGGGGAAGGTCTAGGTCCCTAAGGCCTTCCCTTGACCTCTCTAGTTGTGACACCGACTAGGGAGGGTGATCGCGGTAATGCTGTAGGGGTGCGGTCTGGAGATGCTACTGGTAAGCCTGCTACTGGGATATCAGGGCTCCACCCTACTGAGAAGGTCGAGTCTGGTTCTGTTGAGATAGTGGTGGCCTCCAACACTCCACCGCTTTATGGCCCAACCTCCCACAGTTCAGGTAGGTCACCAACCTACCTCCACAGTTCCTGCCTGCGTGGCTCCGGCCACACTGTTTGCACGCAAACCCCCTCGAGGGTCCTTGGTCTCTACTGTGGTCTCTCGGCAGGGGTCTCCTTGGCCCTCCTGACCGGGGCTGGGTCCTACCCCCAGAACTGTGACCCTCGGGCTTCCTCTTCCTAAGGATGGTGTCCTGCTCCTGGACCAAAGTGGTGGCAATGCAAGCGTGCACATATAATGTAGCTAGATTAGTGAAGTGCACTACACCCATCATCCTGCGGATGCCAAAATTCAACCCTTGCTCAAATTGGAACACCACTATAGATTCATTGGCGATGATCCCTGGGGAAAAACGGAGCATCTCGGTGAAGCGGGCATAATATTGTCGTATTGTCATCGAACCTCGGGAGAGCTGCATAAACTCCCGAAGCTTGTCCCTCTTCAGGCTCTCGGGGTAGAATCTGGAATGGAGGGCAGTCTTGAATGCCTCCCAATTTACCGGGGAACCAACCCGGGTATGGTGCTCTACCCACTAGGCGTTTTCCACGCTTCTCAAGAAGAAGGCCACTATATTGCGATGCCGAGCTGGGGGTAGTCCACTACCTCGAAAGTGTGATCCGTGTCTCAAATCCACCCTTCGAGTATCACGGGGTCCTCCTCACCAGAGTATGTTAGAGGGTGATGCCTGGTGACCCTCCGGAACCAGTCTTCACCAGCATCCTCGAAGTGGTGGGGGTGCGAGGTCGGCACCAAAGGCTGGCATTGAAAGAATTCCATGAAGGCCTCGAAGGCCTCCTCCAAGCGTTAGGTTCAGCCGTTTATCATTAGTAAAAGCCGCATAAGAAAAGTAACGTTAGGGGCGAAACCTTTTTGGTTTGAAACACTCATTTCACACTACCTCTCTTTTGCAAACAATCTCTTATCTACCCCCTTTGTTTCCTCACTATGGCCCAAACTCAGGAAATTTAAAAACATGAGAGTCTAGTTAAGGCATGAAAACACTTTGAAATCCGATAAAAACTTCGTAAATTGAATTCTGCTATGAAAAATAGGCGTGGTTTCAAGGACCAATGCTTTGATACCAACTTGTAATACCCCCAAAATTTACTATTAAAAAATTTTGTTTAATGAAAAGGTTTAACAGAAGCGAAAAATAAAATTGTAAATTTTAGGGATATTACCGCCACTCTTAGTACTAGACCCGTTCACTCCTACCGTTCCAGTACCAAGTGCTAAGGGTGAATAGGATTAACATCAAACACAAGTCGATAATTGAAATGAGAATTCATAAAAGAACTAAATCGTTCACCCTACAGAAAATCAAAGTGTGGTAAAAAAAAAGATTTACAACCCAGAAGTAAGGATTTAAAGTTCCTAATGATAGAAAACATCATACAACAGAATAAAACTAAACCAAAATGATAAAAAAAAAATGGAAGATAGAATCCGACCAGGTCACTCTCGATCCCCAAGTTAGGTCCAGGCTCAACTCTCATCCCCGGCCGATGCCTTGTAAGTGTTGTGGGCATCGAAATTAGTATCACTGACCTGCACAAAGTCAGAAGGCCTTCTACTCTTAGGAATGAGCAGCACTCATGAAACGAGTGGTCAGTATGCTACGTACTAAGCAAGGTAACCATGCACTAAGGCCGACACATAAGGGCACATAATACAAGCACGATAACATGACAGCATACAATCTTTCAGATAAATAAAGGCCAAGCTGCAGTTTGGATAAACTGATTATTTAATCTCTTATTAGTATTCATTTCACACCATACTTTTTATCGATCCATGCGAGTACGGGAACCCCACTATTATAGCCAGTGGATCGGTCACATACAGGGTAGAACGCACCTAACTACTATTATATGCCGGTGGATCGGTCTCTAGGGTAAGATGCTCCTGGGCACTATTATGCCGGTGGATCGGTCTGGCCCCAACTCTTATGGTATCCCACTGTAAGTAATTAGTGTCTTTTATATGTCTTATTAAACTTAGGGTTTGGTTTACTGAGCTCGGGATCCCCTACTATTTTAGCCGATGGATCGGTCACTTACAGGGCAGAATGCACCTAACCACTATTATATGATGGTGGATCGGTCTCTAGGGCACCCTGGCACCTGGCCACTATTATGCCAGTGGATCGGTCTAGGTCCGGTTCAATAATCTTCCACTTTAAATAATTAGTGTCTTACTGTATCTTATTCAACAGGTTTCACCCTAGAAATTTATGACTAACTCCATCTATGCTTATCCTCCCAAGAGGGCCCGTCCCATATCTTGAGACTCCTGCACCTCCTAACTGCCCCAACATCCTTTCCTTATTCCACTACTCACACTAGAAGCCCAACTCCTAGGTGTGTGGGTCAAGGCCCACTACCCAACACCACTAAGCCCATTCACAGTCTTCCCTAGGGTTTTCTTCAAGAAACACTAATTTGGGCCTATGTGACCCCTCCTCCTCTGCCTCACGTAATCCATATGGTTTTAACACCCCACACCTCAAGTCTCTTAAATTCAACCATCATCATCTCTCGTTACTCCCCCAAATACACATGTGACCACAAAACCCTAGGTGGCCACACCAAACCCTAGCTAGCCACACCAAACCCTAGCATCCTCCTTTCTAGGGCTGTGCAAAAAATTCGGGATCCGAAAATCCGATCCGATATTTAAAAATCCGATCCGACATTTCGGATATCCGAACCGATTTTATTCTAAAAGGATATCCGACATTCGGATATCCGATTTTTTTATGGATTATCCGATCCGAAAAAATATCCGATATTTTGTTGATTATTTCAATAATACACCATATTATTGTGTTTTTATAGTTTTAAGTTTTAAAATTTTATTTATTTTTATATTTTAAATATTTATAATAATATTTTAATACTTCTTTTAGATAAAATAAGATATTTATATGAATATAGATATGAATATTAATTGATATATGATCCTTATTTTTAAAAATATTATAGCAAAAGTTATTAAAATTGATAAAATACTATTTTTATACGGATATTGGATATATCCGAATCCGGTCTATATCCGGTCTATATTTTTCGGATATCCGCATTCCGGATATCCGGTCTAAAAAAATGCGGAGCGGATATCCGAAAAAATATCCGAATGGATACGGATATCCGGTTTTGCACACCCCTACTCCTTTCCACATGTCACCCTTCCATTTCTCACCTTCCACTATCACTTTCCCATGATACCCACGCTCACCCCACACATGATAATCCTCCATCTTCATCTCATGCTCCACTCATCCTTATTTATTTTTCCTTTTTACCACCTTCTCATATTAGGGCTTCCTCCCAAACCCTAGCTCGGTCTCCTATGTATCCTTATACTATTCCACGTATTATTTTTCACCCAAAGCATCCAATCACCCAAAAACTCTTCCCTTACCTTCCTCACACCCTAAGGTAACTTTCCATACATAAAGTTCACCCCATACAGACTCTATCTATCCTATGCAAACCCTCGAAGTTTTCATGCAAAACCCTAAAATTCTCATGCAAAACCCTAGATTCTCCCATGCAAACCATAGACTCTCCCATACAAACCCTAGATTATCCCATACAAATTTCATCCACTTTATTTTTCTTAAAGTCCCCTTTTTTCTTCCTCTCATAGATCATGGGATATTTAGGTCAATCCCACATTCCTTGGTCAACTTACTTCCCTATTTTTCTTTTTCATCCTTCCACCCTATATCACTACATTAATTATCTTAGCATGCATGTCCTAAAAGGGCCATATCACATCTCATCACAAGTCACAGCACAAACATATCATACACATGCCATAAGCGAACACAAGAGCATACCTCAACTCCAAGCTGTGATACACATAAAACAGTTATAACAATAGCACAAGACACACAACACATCATTATACATGGCATCCAAGGCATATTAGACACATATCACACATAAGGCCTTAGCTACAACCTTACTTAGCATGCCACTGGTCTTGAAGCACACTCCTACGCCTCCTTAGGGTTTTGACTGGTTTCACCTATAAGAGGAAAAACTGAGGATTAGTTTCCCTCCTACCAAAAATACTATTATTTCCTATTTTATTCTAAGATTAGGGTTACTATTATTAAAGGAAACTTTACAAGTGAAAAATAGGGTTTTTATCCTCAAGTTAGCCTACTAGATTATTGCTAGTCAAAATAGATTTATGTTAATATTTATAGCCATATTTATATTATTAAATCTAGTAGCTTTATTTCTTCTAATAATAGTACTAACACTAGTTGTAGTAAAAATAGTGATATTAATAATAATAGTAATACTAATACTCCTAGTAATAGAAACCCTAGTATTTTTAAGGCTAAGGCTAATAATAGGGTTAGGGATAAAATAATTATATAATAATAGTAATACTAACAAAATACTAATATTGCTAAGGATAATAATAATAATAATAATAATAATAGTTATATTTGAAATAATGATAATATAAGGGTTCAAATATTTTTACTATAATAATAATAATAATAATAATAATAATAATAATAATAGTAATAATAATAATACTATAGTAACAATATTAATAATAAAGGCATTAGGAATAATATTAGTAATATTTGAATAATAAATAATAATAATATTAAGGTTTGAGTATTCTTCTTTTATAGCAACAAAATGATAACATGCCAAATCTAGTATCAATAACAATAATAATAATAATAATAATAATAATAATAATAATAATAATAATAATAATAATAATAATAATAATAATAATAATAATAATAATAGTAAAATAGGGTTTTGACCCCTTAATAATAATAAGATTAGTATTCTGAGGCGGTAAATAATAATAATAATAATAAATAATGATAACATAATAATAATATTACTAATATTAATATTAATGATATAATAAAAAAAGAATAAAGTTTGCATAATAGGACTTAGGGGTTGAGAGGGGTTAGGGTACCACCTAGGGTTGGTGGTGACCAGCGGCACCGGCGACGACAGGAAAGAGGGGGAAAAGGGGAATAGTTGAATGTTGGGAATAGGAGAGGGGGAATGAGGGTGGAAGTTGAGGTGGTGGTAGATACCCAGGTGGAGAGGGTTGGAGTGGTGGTGGTGGCGCAGCCAAAGGCGGCGGCGCAGGCGACGGTGATGTGGTGGCCGAGGGTGGTGGAGAGGGAGGAGGAGAGGGAGGAAGGGGAAAAAGGAGGGTAGGGAAAGGTAGAGGAAGGTCTGTAGGTGATTTTGAGAGGTGTAAGGGGTGGTGGTTGCGGCGAGAGTGGTGGCGGATGGTGGTGCGAAGGGCGGCGGGGGTTGATGAGGGGTTGATCGGGAGGGGAACTTCACACAAATAGGGTGGCTCATGTAGGGAAAATCGAGGGAGGAGGGAGGTGCATTTGGGTAGAGGGTAATGCAGGGGCAGTTCTATGGGTTGCTCGGGTGGCCGCGACTGGGCGGTCGTCTAATCGGGCGATGGTGCAAAGGACGGGATTTTCTAGGCTACGAAAAGATTCCAAATTTGGGGCTATTTATGGGGTATATATAGGCTAATTGGAGGGAAAAATGACAGAAGGAAGAGGACAAGAGGGGGTGCAGGTGCCAGGCACGCCGACCAACGATGGCAGGTGTCGCAGGTCTACCATGTCAAGGGCAGTTAGGTCGAGGGGAGAAGAAAAAAGAAAGGGTAGGGCACGCATGAGAGGAGAGAAGGTTGGTTGGGTCGAAATGGGGAAAGAAAACAACGGGTGAGAGAGGGAAAGGATGGCGTATGGTGGTGGTTGGTGAAAAACGAGGTTGTAGGGTTGACGTTGCAAGTCGAGCATCAGAGGAGGAAGAAGAAGGCTGGACCAACGATCCAGGATGAAAAGAAAGAAAGAAAAGAAAGGGGAACCGGTCGGTTGGGGGGAAGAAGAGGGTGCGAAGCGTGGGCCTAGGCCGCATAGGAGGAAGGGAGAGGGGAGAGGGATTGGGCCATAGGCTGGGCTAGCCCAGGTCGTGGAAGGGGAGGGGAAGAAAGAAAAAGAGAAATGAGAGGAAGGAAAGAAAATAAAAGAGAAGAGAGGAAAAAGAAAAAGGGGAAAAAGGAAAGAAAAGAAAAATAGGAGAGTTGGGGGTATTTAAAATATTTTGGTATTTTGGGATATTTCAAAATAATAATATTTTAATAAAATAATAATTAAATTCTCTATTTAGGTTAATTTAGGATTTTTGAAAGATTTTTCCTGAATTCTATTTTAGTTAGCAAAACACTCTAATTTTCCCAATTAAATTATTTATTAATTTCCTCTTAATTTTGTCCTAATTACTTCCTCTTATTTTAACAAAATAATTTATTTAATTAATTTCCATAATAAATCCTTAATTAGCTATAATTATTAAAATTAGGGTTTTAGGATATTTCAGTATTAGTTAGCTATATAAAAATTTCATCCACATATTTAACTTTCCTAATTTTCTAAAGCAAAATCACTACAGTAATAAAGATCAATACCGATGATATAAATCGTCAGTATTAAGAGAAAGTTTGTTGGTAATATGTATTACTGGCGATCATTTGTCGGTGTTAAATCATTAGTATAAGCCGGTAGGTAATAAGCTTATTACCAACGATAATTTTATTGTCGGTATGAAGCCTTAATACTAACAATTTTTTTGTGTGAGTTATACTTAATGCCGATGATTAAGTTTAACCTGAAAAAAATTCAATAGCTTTTAATACTGGCGATATCAATTTTAAATTTGAAAAAAAAAATTGAATTTAAAAAATGATATTACTGGCGATTACTGCTTACTACCGATGATTTATGTTCCTTAATACCGACAATAATAAATTTTTTATTCGAAAAATATTTTCCATTAAAAACCTAATTACTGACAATTTAACATAAGTATTTTTCTTTCTAAAATATTAAAGAAAATGAAAAATAAGAAATTGAAAATATTTACTAAATAATATTTTAAAGATAAATGTTGTTATATAAACATAATTTACAAAAAAAATATATTATTATTACATTTGACTTGTCAATACTAGCAGAAAACCTAAAAATCTTCTTCATATTCATCTTAATCTTGACCTTGATCTTGATTAGATGGAAGAGGTGGATGACCTTGAGCCCATGTAGCCATAAAAGCTCTAATTTATTTTTTATTTTACTATATTTGATATTTCCATTGTTGTTCTTGTAGTAGAAAAGAGTGTATCCAACTTGTGCTAGAAGAAACATGACTTGAGCCCTCCCCTTCAATCTCATCCTACACCTTTTCTATGCCCCTAGATGACTACCTAAGACGTCCTCAAGTATCGGTTCTTCATTAATTTTAGGAGGTATAGGATCATTATCACTATAAGAAGCCATTTGGGACAATGTCTCCTCTCGTTTTTGTAACATGTTGTTTTGTACATATAATAAAATTTAGAAGTATTATAAGAATGTTAATAATATATATTATAATTAATTACATATAACTAACTAACAAAATTCTCCTCAACTTGGGGAGTGACCCATTTATTATTCTTGAAATGCATTTATCTAATGGTCTCTAAGGCAAGTAACATTTTGCTTGTCTCAGTATTAGCCTATATATAAGAGAAAAGTTAATATATAACATGATAAAAAAAATAGGAATAAAAAATCTAAAAATACTTTTTTGTAGCGATATTGTGACAACGATTGTATACTATCACAAGGAGTGGTCTGTTTTGCCCTCCTAGCAGCATTTTTTTCTGCCAAAGCATTCATGAACAAAATATAATTTGTTCATATTCTTTATATGTATTTTTTTTAATTTGTATATAAAATATAATATTACTTCTACATCCTCTGAATTCCATAGATCGATACGATACATCTTTGTCACACATCTAACTTGAAAAAAGAAGGTATGTAATTGTTGCCTTCCTACCAATCCTTTTTATGATCACATTTACAATCTTTATATCAATCAGCCATCATTCGATCAAGACCTAATTCAATTCTAGGCCATGAAGGATTTGCCTTCCATGGAGATAAATCAAAATAATTCTACATATATACATAAAACCATAAGTTAGAAATTATATAATTTTTATTTCATCGTTTAATTAAAAAGGACAAAAAATAAAATTTACCTCAACTTTAGGGAGGATCTTCGCCTTATTCTCTAGAGGGATATGTGACCACCTCTTATAACACGGTGGTATCTTTGTCCCAACCATATTCCCAATACTTCTGATAAACCATTTAATATATACTTTTTCTAATCTAATATGCATAGTAACAACTATATACAATATATAATTTAATTATACATATAATCTAACTATAATAATCTAATATCTCAATTATACAAAATCTAGTGAATTAATTCTACAAAACCAAAATACAATAATCTAATAAACCAATCAAACCCTAAATACAATAATATAATTCATAAATTATTTCAATCTAAATAATCTATTAATATTACCGTAAAACACAAACAAATACTTGATAATTATACCAAATTAATGTTTCAAGGTTGCTTGGTAGTGCTCGGTGGCAGTGCAGCTCAACTCGGCGATGACGTGGTAGTGCTCCAGATGTGGCACGGTGGTAGTTCTCCAATTACACCCAAATAACCATAATAAGATATTTGTAAACTAAATAATACATAAGAAAAATAAATTAGAAGCATAAAAACCTTCAAAAATGACACATACAAAGAAAAAAGATGGAGAATGATAGCAAAAAATGGCGAGAAGGTCACGGATAAGAGAGATTGAGAATTGAATTCTAAAGAGTGAGACAGCAAATGAAAAACTAAAGCTCACATTTGAGATATAACAGAGCCTTAATATCGACAAGTTTAATTGTTGGTATTAATCCCTTTGTTGTCAATATTAAAACTGACTAATCTAGAAGACATTGTTTGCCTATCCCAAAAAAAAAATTGTAATCTTAATAGCGAAGATAAATCGTTGGTACTAAGACCAACTAGTTTATACGACGTCATTTCCTTACCCCAAAAATAATAAACTCTTAATATCAATGATAAATCGTTGGTATTAAGCATTTATCGTCGATAATAAAGATTTCATTATTACCTAATTCCTAAGTGGCATATTTCTCTCCTATTTCGGTTGACTAAATATTTTCACTTATCACCAACAATATATCGTCATTATTAAGGACAACATCGTCAGTAATAAGATTTTCATTTATGTTCGGTGATCATTTTTCCTCCATAGGATTTTGATAAAATAGAATACTTTTTACCGATAATACGTATCATTGGTATTAAAAAATAAATCATCGGTATTTATTTTCCTAACATTTTAATAAAACAAATTGGGGGAAACTTCTGCCCACCACTGAACACAGATAATAACTATCATCGGTATTAAAAAATTTCCTACCTTTCTTTCTAGAAAAAAAAAATCTCTGGTTGATCTAATACCTAAGAGTAATCATCGCTATTCAGGTCTAACATCGATGATTAGTTGTCATCGGTGTTAAGATTGTCGGTGTTAAGCCTTTTTGTTGTAGTGAATATTTATAGTCTTGTATAATATTTGTGATTCTATAAATATTATGGAGCTATTGTAGCTAGCTAATAAATACAAAGTATGGTATGTTATATCTTAAAGTATAGAATAGAAAATGTAAGTTTAGAAATTTGCCTAACATTAACCAATAAATTTTTTAAAATTTTACTAAGAAAATATAACTAAAAACCCACCTAATGCCTATTTCTCTACAATAATAATAATAATAATAATAATAATAATAATAATAATAATAATAATAATAATAATAATGTATAAATAACTAGGAAGGCATAGAATAGGAAAACAAAGTAAAGTATAAAAATTTAGACACTTATTTTTGAAAAAAGGGCAATCTCTCTTAACATTCCATTTCCACTAGAATATATATAATAATATATATATATATATATGGTAATTTACCATTTCCTCAAAACTATTAATCTTGATTCGCATAATTTATCTTTTTCTTTATTAGTTAATGAAATATATATACACCTATATCTTCCAATTTCTAATTAAATGGTGTCCTCATTAAATATTTTCTTGATTAGTTGCACTATAGATCTAATATGGTTTTTTGTATATGGTCTTAGTTAATTATTATATTTTCCTCAAACTATAAATTCACATTTAAGGTGTCACTTTCATTAATAATTCTTACATAATTATTAAAATGGATATGATAAATAATTTATTGAGCACTATAACTCTAAATGTCAATTTGTGTAACCTTTTTTTTTCTATGTTTCAAAATTGTTTCTTTTGCCTATTAGTTTCATATCATTATCATTTTATTATATAAAAGTTATCTATAACTTATTATTGCTTCACAAGTACAACCTACTAATTTCTATCAAATAAAAAAAACTATCCACTTCTATTACAAATATGTCATTTATAAATTAAACTACATGTTTAAAATTAAAATTATCTACAATTTATTTATATTTAGATAGATTGTAAGATGATGATGATGATGATGATGATGATGATGATGATGATGATGATAATAATAATAATGATAATAATAATAATAATAATAATAATAATAATAATAATAATAATAATAATAATAAACATGTTCATATATTAATATAAACATGTTCATATATGTTGATCAGAAAATTGGGGTTAGAGGGAAAAATGCTTACATAAAGGAAAAAAAGAGTGCGTGAGAGAATTTGTTGCAAGAAAATAGATATACCCCTTTTTTAAGAGTAGAAACCTTCACATTATAATGGTTCTTAAAGAGGTAGGTTGTAAGATGGGTTAACCGTTATAGAGCATCCTCATTTGTCATTTTTCTAATCCTTGTGAGTGGGCCTATTTGAGGGGATTAGATCCAACTTCAAGGTTAGATCTATACCCCCAATATCACCATGTTTAGCCTTCTCCAAATTTACAAGGATGTCATCCCTCAACCAAGTTATATGGACGTTAGTCCTTATCCAATTTACATAAACTTCAACCTTTTTTCGATTTACAAGAGGAATTTCATATTTCATGCTAGAAAACTAGAATCACACCTCAACATACTTTTGGTAGTTTTGTTCTTCTATAGGAGCCAAAAGGATTTACTTTTTATAATTTTTGATTTTTGAATTTCTAACTTTGATTTCATTTTAGTCATTGGATTTGATGGTTTCATGGAATATAATTGTGTAAGGCTTCATGGGACCCTTTTGTATGTTCCCCAGGATGTTAATGATGTCTAATGATGCCTATCTTATTGTAGTGTTTTTTGTTGGAAATGACAAAGAAGCATCTCCTTCATCTTTTCCTCTTTCTTATTTTTCATCCTTAGATGTCATGGCAATCACTTATGTTATTTTCCACCCTTAATACCATTTTGCCTTTTTTTTTAAGTTTTGGGCCAACTTGCTTTTTCTTTACCCAATTTGTGAATATATTTTATATTTCAAATTTCTTTGTCCTCTACAAGTTTCATTTAATACTATGCATGGGTATCCCTTTATAAATCAAATATTTTCCCTCATTCTCATGTCATGAAAAATAAATCCTCTCAAATTTTTCCAAAATCCCCTAGTACATCTTCAAACTCTCATGTAGCTCCAAACTTCTATTCTAGTATACCTTCAAACTTTTATGATGCATGGTAGAAGCACAGGTTTAACGAATTAGTGGTTTGTGGTTATGAACGATGAACTACTCTTAATTAATTCACACAAATATTTATGAAGATGGTTCGTAAATATCAGTCACAAAAATATGATATTGTACGGGAATTGAATGCAAACAGAAATTGATTAAAAAAACTCAAAAAGTTATTCTATTATTTGTGATCAACAATGATCATGGAAGTAATATGCCTTGTCAAGGCAAATAACATCTCCTCAAATAACCCCTTCAATGAGAAGGTATAAAATAAATTTAAATAAGATAGAACCCATAAAATATATAAGATAAATAACCTCTTGATGACTAAGGTTATATTTGTGGTACTATTCACACTAGTAGTAAATCATGAATAGTTTTCAAATAAAATCCTACCAAACTTTATCTTATCTTAAAAAATATATGATAAGATAATTCACACAATAAGATAAATTAACTTAATAACTAAGAAAATAATAATTAACTAACTAAATCTTCCTTAATAAAATTTGATCCTAAGGTGTTGTATCCTCCCATAGGACATATTAGTACTTCCCTAGGGTACACCATTCCTTTAATTGTAGGATGTAGTGTCCCTCCTATAATGTCAGCTATTACTCTTGTAGGGCACTTTGTAGCACTTTCAGTAAGGTACTATATGCTTCTAGGATATACTCTCACATTACTTTCCCCTTGTTGAGAAAAAAGTACCGACAAATTATTATGTTATGAAAAAATGCCTTTTCTTGAAGAAATTTTTATAAATTAAAAATATTCTTAAACCCCTTTGTCAACTCTTTATCATTCATTACAAAATCCTTTGAATCTACACTTGATCTTGAATTAGTCTAAATTAAATCTTTTGTATTTTCTTGAAATATAACTTCATTAAGGATTTTATTGACTTCGATGTTGAAACAACACACTTCCTTTGTTGAGAATATTTAACAACCAAAGCAAAAGAAACATTTTTATCTTTAACATCAAGAATCAAAACTTTCTCCTCCAAAACTAAAACCTCAACTTCTTTTCCACCATCTTATGTATCTTCCTTATCAAGTTGATGATCTTGGTCTTCTTTAGAATAAATAGCTTCTCTTTCACTTAATCCCTCCTCTTATTGGAACACATTGCCATTTTTCTTTTCACTATCTTGAAGATCTTTCTTACCATATTGATTTTCTATATTTTCTTATAGCATTTCTGCAATTCTTTGCAATTGATCCTTTATCTCTTAAATATCTTATTTAGTTTATTGTCACATATGTAAAATATCTGATTTTGCCTTAATTACGTCTTCACCATCCATGAATAAATCTTAAACCAAAGATTGATTCTTGAATAAATTTCAATTATTATATCATTGAAGTTCTAAGAAGATCTTCAAATATGGATTCTAATACCAATTTGATGCGTGGTAGAAATGTACGTTTGTTGAATAAAAAAATTTGTGGTTGGTGGATGTGGTTGTAAATAACAAACACTCACAAACTACTTATAATTAACTTATACATATATTAATTAAGAGGGTTCCTAAATATCACTCAAGAAAATATGATATTGTAGGGAAATGGAAAGCACATAGAAATAAATTAAAAAACTCAAATGTTATTCCACCATTCATGAGCAATAATAATTGAAATTACATGTATTATTTAAGCAATTAGCACGTCTTCAAAAAATATCCTTAATTGAAGGATATAAATTAATTCTAAATAAGATAGAGCTCTTAAAATATATATAATAAATAACATCTTAATAACTAATAGTAACTTGTGAATAGAATCTAAATAAAATCCTATTAAACTTTATCTTATATTAACAACCTATGGTAAGATAATTCACGCCATTAGATAAATAAACTTAATAACTAAGAAAATAACAATTAATTAAAAAATATTTATTAATAAAGTCTGACCTTAAGGTTTACTATCCTTTCATAGGGCATATTATTCATTCGCTAAGGTACCATACCTTCACTTATAGTTTATAGTTTCTGTCTCATAGGGTTACTAATAACTCTCTTAGGATGATCTCTAGGACCTTCCATATGATACCCTCCATTTCTAGGGTATTCTCCCATATTATCTTGTAGTGCATCATCAAACTCATGTACATTTCAAACTCTTCTTTAGGTTTTTCTTTATCTCCTCTTCCCCTCAATTGATGGATCTATTCAAATCTTCATTGATTAGTTACCAAAAGATCTAGTAAATATCACTCCACAATTTACTATTTTTGTTGAGAAATCAAACTAAGCTACCATTATCATTCATCTCTTTATGATCCTAAGATTATGCACAACCCCCTTAATATTTTCTCTATAGTTCTTATAATCATTGGTTCTTCCAATGACACTATAGGGTCTCTAGCCATGATGATCCCTAAGTAGCCCATTCAAAACACTTAATCCATTATTATCATGGTCAGTGAAGCCTAGGTGACACACATTTGGATGAGGTACTTCATTAATGAAAAAATAATTAAGTCTTGCTTAAGGAAAAGGATGGAGTTTAGCTGAATTCTAAGAAAAGGAAAAATAAGAGTGAGAAAGAGATATAGAAGGGTATTTGATATTTAAGTAACTCTTGAGATCAAACACTTATACTTACCACTCAAGGTTTCAACTCATGAGATTAGAATAACAAGATTCTGAAGTTTGTAAAATAAAGCTCTTCACTTGGTACTTTGAATATGTATAGGGAGTTTTAAACTCATTACTTAGCCAAAGGTTACATAATTTTCATTCATGAGGAGCTAACACATATAATAAGTGTATTAGGCTACTTGGGATACAAAATAACCATTCTAACAGTTTTATGGATTGGCTTAGTTACACATTAACTATCTAGTCTTCTAATGTAATTTAATTATCTAGTTTCAAGCAAAGTAAAATAAATCATCCCTAATGATGTCATATGGTTGATTTTCAAAACTTATACCAAGAAAAACACCTTCTTAATATTTAGACTTGGCCCTAGGAAGTTTTCAAGGAAAAATAATCGACTATTAACTTTTACATGACAAGCCACAAAAATAGAAAGTGGACAACCAAAAAGTGGGTAAATTTCCCTTATAGTTAACTAGTTATACAAAGCCTAGGTAGTAAAATCTTGTGACTAATTTGGCCTGCAAATTTCACTTCAAAATTTGTCAAATTAGTAGATAAAAAACCTAATGAGCTCAAAAGAGTGCTAAAAATTGAGCTAAAAATTTGTTACTAATGTTCTCTTGAATTTTAGTCATAAATGGTGAGTTGTAGCCAAAATAAAAGCCTTTTTCAAGCCATCTAAAAGTTGACAAAAGGTGGTATTTTAAATTAACATATGCATGGCTTCACACTAGTTTATTAATTTTCTCTAAGTTATAAGGAGTTTATAGCATTCATACTCAGGAAAAATAAAAGGCAAATTTGCATCACTTGTTTCATCACTTATAGAGAATGCTCATACATCATCCACCCCCACTTGAAAAGGGTCATCTGTATCTTTATAGTATCCATTATGTAGATAAGGAAGTACATCTCCCACATTAAATGTTCTTGAAATGTTTTTCATTTTTGTGAAAGTTAAGGCATGGATGCAATGGTTTCGATTCTCTCAAGGGCCTTTAAAAAATTCTCCACTCCTTGGCATGATGTTATTCTTCGTCCTAAAAGGGAATATTTCCACTCAAAGGCAATAACAAACTAAGTATATGTAACTCCTCCATTTTACTCAACTTTTATTTTGGTAAAACAATGTGGAAGCTTAAGTAAAAAAAAAAAGGAAAACAACAGATGCTACCGCCATATTATTATGAGGAGAGGTGTGCATGTTTACCTGACTCTGGAAAGATGTAAGGATAGGTATGGAAAACACTAATGAAAAAGAAATAATACTGCATGGTAAAACTCTAGAAACAACACCAAATCATACTACAAGGAAATAATTCATAGCATGACAACAAGAACCAAAAACTAGAGATACCCAACACAAAACTATAAACATCAAAAGCCTTATTGTCTTTATCTCCATCCCAAAGCTCTAAGAGTAACCATAAAACCTACACAACAATCACTGAAAAATAATTTATTCAATACAAAACTACTAAGTAAGCATACATACCTTAAAGTAAATAACATTCTCAACACATATACAAGACATAAGATTATAAACTCATGCATCATATGAAATAACATCAAGGTATGCATAACTGGAAAAAAAAATACATGCACCAACAAGCAACACTACCAAACATCTCAGACAAACATAAAATAATCAAAGACATTTCACATCATGTATCTACCAAAACAACATCTCAACAACTAGGCTAATGCATATAATACCTCATAAAAAGCATCCACTCACATTCACTTAATACACCTACTTCTAGGCTTTATAGCCAAGAAAGCCAAAAATAACAACACTTCCTTCCAAGCACTCTTGACCAAGAAGACACAACAATAATAGCTTATATACTATCTTGACAAGGAAGACATATTAATAATTATTTCCTTGTTATCTTAACATGAAATCTACACATTCACTAAACACGTGCACAACAATTAGGGCTATATTTCTTAATGTATAAATACCACCCATAGGGTATGTGATTAGACCTATTAAAGTAGAAGTGCACCCTTCGATGTGAAGGTCCTTTCAAGACCACTAGTCAAGGAAGCCACAAACAAATACTTACTTCCAAGTTTCCGCAAGTCATGTTAGGCACACTTTACCCAACACTTAAAATAAGGTTGCAAAACCAAAATCTAATATGAAAGAAAACAAGTCCTTGAGCCCATATAAAAAAACCAAAACCAAAGACAAAGCCAAACCATTTAAACCAAAGCCTATAAGCGACACAAGATAAAATAACACTCAATCAAGTGTATTTGCTTTATTCTAAATTTCGAAAATACTTCAACACTCAAATAATCTATTTTTGAGGCCATAAAGAACAATTCAATGGTGAAAAGAAACTAAGAACGTCAAAACATGTCAAATGAAAACTTTTATTAAAAAGTACTATTTACGGTCGATGGGAAATGTTATTTTATACCAAAAGCTTAAATCCAAAAAATAGAAATATTTTAGTTCCAAAAATAATAATTCATCGATAAATTGTTAAATCATTATTGACAAAATATATTATTCATATGAACACATGATTACTGTTAAAACACCATTAGTGCTAAAATATTATTCTTGTTAAAACATCATTACTCTTATATATCCAAAAGCTATAAAAAAATTCTGATGCAATAATCAAATGCAAAATATAGATTTTAGATCTCAAATAACCAAGAACACTTTAATAACTCATAAACATAATCAATAACTTAGAAACAAAAGCATAAAGCTACTATCAATTCTATTTACTAAGTATTTGGGAGGTGTACCTTTAATCTCCAAGCTTCATCATTAGACTTATCCTCAAATTGTGGTAAGGAGTCAAGATTCAACAATAGAGGATAAGGGGCATGGAGGCCATCAAATTTGAGATGAAAAAGAATATGTGGGTAGTAGAAATGGGGAGAAGAATAGAGAAATAAAATGAATAAGATTAGCAAAGTGTAGATGACTTAGGGATTAAGTTAAGGCATATGTGTAAATTTTCTAAATAGGCCAACATAAAATTGGACACAAAATGCAAGGTGGCACCACTAGGTAGGAGAGGAAAAATAAGTGTCTCTCCTTGAGGCACAATACAAGAAGTGAGAGGTAGAGAGGAAAGAAGAAAAAGTTGTTGAGGGGAAAAGGATAATATGTGATGAAGGATCCAAAACTCAATTTTACTACTACAACTAATGGTAAAAAAATTCAAGGGGAAAAAGGGAAAGGTTATCAACCATACTAAATAATAATGAAAGGTCAGCATCAACTATCATAAGATTAGGATAAGGTTTGAGGTAGAAAGGTGTGACTTGGTTACTTTTTTGGACTAAAAGTATCTCAAATAATCCAAAAATTTATGAATAATAATGGAATATTTTTAGATGATAGTTATCTCAAGAATACTAAATAAAATGATTTCCAAAGCTTTTTAAATTTTAAAACACCATAAAGGGCAATTTGGGGTTCAAAATATGTAATAAATACATACTAGGACAATAAATAGTGTCTTGAAACAATAAACCTTGTTTGGTATTTTGAAAATAAGATCCTAACAGTCTTAGAAAAAAAGTGAGGACCTCAAATATTCACATGAAAAAGGTTATGGAAAGAGTTTGGAGGCTAAAAGTGGCTCAGAAAGTCTCACAGGGCACAAAGTAGTAAGAACGGATATGAAGTCTTGAATGAAACATTCTGAAAATGCTACTAGGGTTTCCAAACTAATAAAGAGATGCAATAAAACATATATTGAAGGAAACTTAATATCCATCAATATCAATTCTAAGTAATTTTGGTT
The DNA here is from genome assembly GCA_039764185.1 of Tamarix austromongolica. NCBI lineage: Eukaryota > Viridiplantae > Streptophyta > Magnoliopsida > Caryophyllales > Tamaricaceae > Tamarix > Tamarix austromongolica. The sequence continues at coordinate 102,067,653 of CM077819.1, read as the reverse complement.
TCTCATAAGAATGGGGTATTACATCCTTAAAAGTGACTTTAACCCTAATGTCTAACGTGAACAAAACTAACCGAACATACACAAAATATAAATACTCATCTTATTCCCATTATCACCATTAATAATCATTCCTCCATAATCATTTCGTATATCTTAAAACAATTATCATATATAATCCACAAATCATATATCAATTGGATCTCCTCCCAACATTTATAATACTCAAAACCCTAATCATCCCAAACAGATCTCTTTCATCATGACGACCTCATAAAATCATCAATCAATACCAAAACACATGAACCACATAAACACCAAATCTGCAACACAAGGCCCTTAAAGCTAAGAAAAGATCAACTAGAGGTACTAACACATTAAAAGATATCATAGGGCTTTCCTAAAAGCCATGATCATATAACATCAAACCAAACCTCATGTGTCGATACCCACCATGATATCTAACAATACTTAACAACTAAACACTCACGATATAAACCATAAGACCAAGATTAGACTCAACAATTCCCTTACTCACAAACCTCCCAAAATTAATCTAGGTTTTTATGAAATCATAGGTAAAATTTTAAAATATTTAAGATAGTGAAAACATAATCTTAAAGAAAAAAATAATTTTTAAAAACCAAAATTTATGATATCAACTTGTAATACCCCCCATTTTTCTCATCTTATTTTTTTTAAAAGAATAATGCGAAAGCTAAAACAAAAAATAATATATGCTAGTACAATATATATCATGAGGAGAGGTTCACACGTTCGCTCACCTCTTGGAAGATGTAAGGCTAAGTTTGGAAAATACTAATAATGCTGCAAGTTGAAACTCTTTATAGATTTCCAAATCACAATATGAGGTTATATGCCAAATCATATAGACTCAAACCAAGAACTAGAGAAACCCAACAAAAAAAAATAGAAATGTGAGAAACATTATTCTCTCTAACTATTTCCCAAAGCTCCAAGAAAAACCATAAAACCTACACCATGATCACTAAAAATAATTTATTTAGCATAAAAGTACTAAGTAAACACACTTACATCAGGGCAGATTACTTGCTCAATCAATATACAACACATAAGGGTGTAAACTTGTGCATCATATTTATTCACATTAAGGCATGCATAATCTCTAGATAATATTTCCACCAAAATGTAACACTAACAAACATCTCAGACAACCATATAATAATCAAAGATAGTGTACTTCAGGCCTCTACAAAAAAAAACATCTCACAATAAGGGTATTAAACATAGTGCCTCCTACCAAACAACCACACACATTCACTTAGTTCACTTACTTCCAAGCTCTTTAGACAAGGAGACTTTAAATAAACACTTATTTTCTAGGCTATTTTGACCAGGAAAACACAACAATAATTACTTAGATGCTTTCTTGACAAAGAAAACACATAAATAATTACTTACATACCCTCTTGACAAGGATGCCATACATGTATTAGGCATGTCAACCATAACAAGGTCTTTATTTCCTTAAGTTTGCATACTAAATAGGATTTGTGGTTTAACATATGAAAGTATAAGTGGTCCCTAAGACTCAAAGATACTTCCAAGACCTCTAGTCAATGAAATGACAAAGAAATACTTACTTAAAAGTTCCCAAAGGTCATATTAGGTGCACTTTACCTAATAATTAGGCAAGTTAAATTTAACAAAACATTTCACAAAAGATCGCAAACTCCAAAATTATCTCTTTTATCCAAAAGATCTTATAAACATCCCATTTATAATAAAGTTATCCACCAAAAATTAAGGCTACATGCTAAAAGCAAACTAGGCCTTAAGCTAAAATTAAAACCAAAATCAAATGAAATGCCAAACTATTTAAACCAAGACCTATACGTAACACAAGATAAAATAATACTACATCAAGTATAACCACTCTAATCTAAAGCACCAAAAATACTTTGAAGCTCAAAGAACTGCATTGAGGCCAATAAACACCAAACCAATGGCATAAAAAACAACTCAAAATGTCAAAAATAGATCAAATGGTAACTTTTATTTTTTATAAAATACTATTTATGTGAAACACTATTTACAAATCGATAGAAAATTTTATTTTATACTGAGAAGCTTAAATTCAAATATCAAAAATACTTTATTGCAGAAAAATATAATTCACCAAAAACCTACCAAATCACTTTTTACAAAAAAAAATACAATTTATGTTAACACACTATTAATATTAAAACACTACTAACAAAATATTTCCATTAAAACACTATAACTCTTAAATATCGAAGAACCCTTAAAAATCTTCTAAAAAATAATCAAACCTAGCACATAGAATTTAATGCACAAACAACCAATAGCACTTTAATAACTCAAGAACTTGATCAATAAATTGAAGAACACTATGAACATTTAACAAAAATATAACATGGACCAAGTTTTAACAAAAATTAAAGCATTATAAACATGGTTAAAACAAAGCAACTTGTATATGAAACTAATACTAAACATGCCTGTAAACCACATCATATCATTGGATTTTCATGTAAACAAAACAACACTCCAAAGTCATTAAAAATGGATACCATCAAATAAGAAAGCATAATGCATCACAATCTTTAAACATTTTTAAAGCGCATCAAAAAAACCCAACTTATAACATGTTATGTACCAAAGTAATTCTAAAAACATAAAAGGATAACATGATATACTTATATTAGTTAAAATCCCATGAATCACAAGTTATGACCAAAATTCTAACCCCACCTAATCACCCAAAATCATGATTAACTTGGAAACAAGAGCATATAACTACCATCAATTGTATTTACTAAGGGTTTGGGAGGTTTACCTTTAATATCCAAAATTTAACATCAATAAAAGAAAAAACAGAATGAAGAAAAATCCCATAAAATATTTAGGAAAAAAGCTTACAAAAGTTATAACAAAAGAGAATTGGTTGAAGTAGAAAGGGTAAAAGACTTATTCTGAAATGGTGGTAAGGATTCAAGCTTTGACAATGGAGGAGAAGGGTCATGGAGGCCAATAGATTTAAGAGGAAAACGAAGGGGTGAGGTGGTGGAAATGAGGAGGAGAATTAAAAAAGAAAAAAAAGACTAAACTTAGTTAAGTGTCAAAGACTTATGAATGAAATTAAGGATTAAGGGTATAATAGTAATTGTACTAACAAAACCAAACTCAAACTAGCCATAGCATGCAAGTTGGTGCAACTAGGTGGAGAGGAAGAAGGAGTGGCTATCTTTGAGAAACCACATAATAAATGAGTGGAAAATAGTAAAGAAGACAAGTATGCTAAGAGTAAAGGGAAAAATATATGTTTTAGCAAGAAAAAATCAACTTTTCCGCTACAACCAAGGGCCATAAAATTCAAGGAGAAAAAGAAGAAAGATTATCATCAATATTAAACAATAAAAAAAGGTTAGGATTGTGTCTCACAAGATTAGGATAATATTTTAGGAAGAAAATACAATTTTGTGATTTTTATGATAAAAAAGTACTTGACTTAGTCCAAAAATGTTATGAATAATAATGAAATATTTTCCAATCATATTTGGCTTAATGATATATATATGATCCATAAAGTTTGGTAAAATACAAATAACTAGAATGAGCATTTTGGGACTCAAAATACACTATTAAGACATATCAGAACGAAAAAAAGTGTTTTCAAACCAACAACTTGGTTTTGCATCTTAAAACATCCTAGGAGTCTCAAAAAAAAGTTGAGGATCTCAAACATCGATATGAAAAAAAGGGTTGTGAAATAGTTCGAAGGCCAAAAGTGTCTTAAAATTAGCACAAGACACAAAATCATAATAAACAACAAGGTTTTTGAAATGAAATAATCTGAACATGCTACTAAGGTGTAAAAACTCATTAAAATTGTAATAAAATATCTATATAAGAAAACTTAGCATCCACCAACACCAATTCTAAATTATTTATGGTTTCAAAACAATGAGGTATTAGACCCCTACCCCCTTAGAAGAGACTTCAAACCTAATGTTTGACTCATAGAAAACGAACCAAGCAAAGACAATATATAAGCACTCATTTTATTCCCACTCTCACCATCAATAATCATTCCTCCATAATCATCTCATATATCTTAAAACAGTTCTTATATAGAATACACAAGTCATATATCAACCATACCACCACCTAATATTATGATTAATAAAATCCCTAATCATCTAAAATCCCATTCATTAACACAACCTCACAAACTCATCAACCAAGGCTGAGCACTTGAGCCACTGAAACGCCAACTTCACAACATAAAGCACTCTAAGCAAAAGTCAACTAAGGGTATGACCCCCTTAAAATATATATGAGGGATTTTCCAAAAGCCATGATCATATAAGATCAAACTAAACCTCAAATACCAATACCAACCATAATAACCAACAATACTTAGCAACTAAACTCTCACTATACAAACCATAAGAATAAAATCAAGCTCAACAATTCCCAGAGTCATAATGCTACAAAGAGTAATATATGTTTTCCTCAAATTAGAGAGAAGAATTTGATGGATTTAGGATCATGAAAAATAAATCTCAAAAATGAAAAATAATTTTTAGAAGCCAAAACCTATGATACAAACTTATAAGACCCCCAGTTTACTTAACTAAAAATTTTCATTTTAAAAGAATAATGCAAAATCTAAAACTACAAATGAAAGATGTTACCACCGTATCTATCATGAGGAGAGATGCATATGTTTAAATAACACATGGTAGATGGAAGGTTGAGGTTGGGTATGAAAAACATTAAAAAAAGATAAATAATACTTCAAGGTAAACTATTTAAAGATTACGAAATTACAATACAAGATAATAACATGAATTATACCAACTAGATAAAAAAAATATAGAAAATCACCACAAAGTTAGAAACATCGAAATCCCTACTCTCTCTTACTCCATCCAAAATCTCCAAGAGCAACTGTAACACTTGCACCTCAATCACTAAAATGTAATTTTTTTAATATAAAAGTACTAAATAAGCATACCTATATTAAGTAAAATAACATGCTTAATAGACATACAAGACATAAGGGTGTAAACTCATGCATCATATATAATAACATCAAGGCATGCATAATCTCAAATACACCAGCATGTAACACTACCAAACATCTCAAACAACCATATAATAATAAAAGAGAACACACATCATGCCTCTACAATTACAACACCTCAATAATAAGGATAGTGAACATAATACATTCTACTAAATGACCACATTCACTCACTTAATTTACATACTTTCAAGCTCTCTAGGTAAGGAATCTATAAATAAGAACACTTATTTCTAAGATCTCATGACAAGGAAAACACATCAATAATTACTTTTATGTTTTCTCAACAAGTAAGGTTTATTAATAACTACTTATATGCTCTCTTGACAAGGAAGCATCACATTCACTAGGTATGTGCACCATAACTGGGACTCCATTTCCTTAAGTATACATAACCCCCATGGAGTTTGTGATATAACCTATGAAACTAGAAATGGACCCTTTAACTTAAAGGTTCCTCTAAGACCTCTAGTTATGGTAGCCACAAATAAATACCTACTTTCAAGTCCTCTAATGTGAACTTAGGCACATCTTACCTAAAGCTTAAGTAACTTAAGTTGAACAAAACATTTCACAAAAGATCACATACTTCAAAATTATCATTTTTTGCCAAAAGACCTCATAAGGGCTAAAAAAAATATTAGATATAGCAAATTTATCCACCAAAAAATAAGGTTGCACACCAAAAGCTAATGTAAAAGGCAAACTAGGCCTTAAGGCCATATCAAAACCAAAACTAATACCAAAGCCAAACCATTAAAACCAACGCTTATAAGCCACACAAGATAAAATAATACTCAATCGAGTAAAACCGCTTTAATCTAAAGTCCCAAAATTACTTCAAAGACCAAAAAAACACATTTAAGGCCATAAAAGTCTAAACTAATGGCAAAAAGCAACTCAGAACATTAAAATAAGTCAAATGGAAACTTTTTCCAAAACACACTATTCACAGTCAATGGGTAATGTAGTCTTATACAGAGAAGCTTAAATTAAAAAAAATAAACATTTTATTATCAAACATTACAAATCACTGAAAAACCATTAAGTCTCTCATAAAGAAATATGTTATTTACGTTAACACACTATTAATGTTAATACGTTAACACACTATTAATGTTAAAGCACTATTACCACCAAAATATTATTCATGTTAAAACACTATTATTATTACGATTAAATATACAAAAACTATTTAAAAAGTTTGAATGGATAATCAAACCTTTCTTATAGAATTGAGAGCACAAGTAACCATGACCACTTCAATGACTCAAGAATATGAACATTGACTTGAAGAACACTTAAAACATTTAACAAAATCCTAAAGTGATTCACACTTTAATCAAAATTTAAATATCATAAACCTGGTGAAAAAAGGTAACTTATGGATGAAACTTATCCTAAACATTCCCACAAATAACTTGGAATCATTAGATTTTCCTACAACTAACAAAAAATATTTAAAATCATCTAAAACTAACACGAACAAATCCAAAGCCCTAAAGCATGACAATATTTAAACATTTGTAAATCATATCAAACAAACCCAAATCATAACATGTTATATACCCAAAAAAAATATCAAAGGATTTCATGATATACTTAGATTTAGCTAAAACCATGAATCACAAGTTATAGCCAAAAGGTCAAACCTTAATCACCTAAAATCATGCTTAACTTCAAAACAAAAATATAACTACTATCAATTTGATTTATGATGGGTTTAGGAGGTTTGCCTTTAATATAAAAGCGTTAACATTAAGAAATGAATAAAAATACAACCCAAAAAAGATTAGGGATACAAGCTCACAACAATCATAATAAAGGAGAAATGATTGAAGGAAAAGGGGTAGAAGACTTATCCTCAAATAGTGGTAAGGGTTCAAGATTTAAGAATAGAGGATAACGCTCATGGAGATCAAGAAAAATGGGAGGAAACAGAAGTGGAGGGGTAGGGGAAATAAGTCAGAGAAGGGAAAAAATTACTAAGTTTAGCTAAGTATAGAAGACTTAGGAATTAAGTTAATGGTTAAGGGTAACTTTAATAAAGAAGACAAACTCAAATTGGACACAACATGCATAGTATAACCATAAGGAGGAGAGGAGAAAGGTGTGGCTATCCTTGAGCTACCACACAAGAAATGAATATAGGAGAGGAAAGAAGAAAAAGACGCTAAGGGTAAATAAGTGCTTAAGGAAGTATAAATCTATTTTACTACTACAACTGAGGGCCACAAAATTCTGTGGGGGAAATTTAGAGGCTCTCATCCACACTAAAAAATAATGAAAGGTTAGGACCAAGTATCATAATGTTAAAATAAGATTTGAAAAAGAAAAGTGTGATTTGATGATTATTACAATCCAAAAGTGTTTGAATTAATCCCTAAATGGTATGAATAATAATGAAATATTTTTTTTTGTATCATATTTAGTTTAAGAGTTAAAAAATAAGATCATTCTTAAAGTTTTGTAAAATTAAGATAACTAGAAAGGGCATTTAGGGGCATAAAAGGTAAGATTAAGGCATACAAGAATGATAAATAATGTCTTCTTACCAATAAATTGGCTTGACATTTTCAAAATCCTAGGAGTCTTAGAAAATACAAGAATATCAAATATCTATATGAAAAAAATGGTCTAGAAATAGTTTGAAGCCCAACTGTGGCTCAGAAGTCTCGTAGGACACAACGCCAAAGAAAAGGATAAAGAGTCCTACACAAAACATTTCAAAAACTCTACTAGGGTTTCAAAACTCATAAAAGATGTAATAAAACAACTATCAATGAAAACTGTATATCCGCTAATACTAATTAAGAATAAGTTTAGTTTATCAAAAGAGTGGGATATTAAATCACTGCTTCCTTAAAAGAGACTTTGACACCAAATTCTTACCCAAAGTAAATGAATAAAGCAAACACAAAATATAAGCACTCATCTTATACCCACTCTCACAATCAGCAAGTATTCCTCCATAATCATCTCATATATCTTAAAAGAACTGTCATATATAATAAACAAGTCATATATCAACTAAATTTCCACAAAACATTAATGCTACTAAAAACCCTAATCATCCCAAACATATCCCATTCATCAAGACAATCTCACAAAATCATCAATCAATACTAAGCACTTGACTACTAAAATAACAACTTCACAACACAAGGCATTCAAACCTAAGCAAAAGTCACTAAGGGTACCACCCCCTTAAAAGAGATCCCAAGGCTTTCCCAAAAGCCATGATCATATAGGATCAACCAACCTCAAAAGCAAGTACCGACTATGCTAACTAACAATACTTAGCAACGTAAATCTCACTATACAAACAACAAGGTCAGGATCATGCTCAATAATTCCCTAACTCGTAATGCTCATAAGACCAATTTATGATTTTATCAACTTAGAAAGAAGACTTTAAAAGATATAGGAAAATGAAAACCAAATATCAAAAACTAAAAAATATATATTTAAAAAACAAAATCTATGATACCAATTTGTAACATCCCATTTTTTTCAAATTAAAATTTCTATTTTGAATAGAAAATGCATAAGCTAAAACCAAAAACAACAAATGCTTTCACCACATCTATCATGAGTAAATGTGTACGTGCTCATCTAACTCATAAAAATGTATGGTTTGGTATGGATACCACTAATGATAGAGAAACAATACATGATGGTAAAACTCTTTAAAGATTACCAAATTGTAATGCAAGGGCATAAGCCAAATCATACCGAATAGAAAAAAAAATAAGAGAAATGTAATTGAAAAATAGAAACTCTAGAAGAACATTTCTCTCTAACTCTATCTTGAAGCTCCTAGAGAAACTATAACACCTACATCTCACCAATGAAAAAGAATTTATCCAGTATAACAAATTGGAGAAAAGACACTTACCTCAAAGCAAATAGCATGCTCGTGAACATACAACACATGAAAATGTAAACTCATACATCATATCCAATAAAATTAAGGCATGTATATCCACAAGACAATATATGCACAAACATGCAACATTACAAAACATCTCATACAACCATATAATAATCAAAGATAGTACACATCATGCTTCTACCAAAAATTTATCTCACCCAAAAAGGTAGTGCATATAATACCTCCTATCAATCAATCACACACATTCACTTGATTCATCTACTTCTAGGCTCTCTTGGCAAGGAACCTATAAATAACAACACTTACTTTTAGTCTCTTTTGACTAAGAAGAAACAAAAATAGTTACTTTCATGCTATCTTGACAAGGAAGACATATTAATAATTACTTCCATGCTCTCTTGACAAGGAAGCCAAGCATTCACTAGACATGTGTATAATAGTTAGTGCTCAACTTCTTAAAGTATGCGTAACCCCCTCAATAGGGCTTGTGATTTAACCTATGGAAGTAGAAGTGGGCCTTTTTGGATGAAGGTTATTTGACCTCTAGTCTAGGAAGCCATAAAATAATTCTTACCTCTTAAGTTCTATAAGACCATCCCATACATATTTTACTCAACACCTAGGTAAATTAAATTCACCAAAAATTTTCACAAAGATTGCATACTCAAAAATTATCACTTTTATTCAAAAGATCTCATAAGGACCGACGGATAAAAGTCTGAGATATAACAAAGTTATGCACCATAAAATAAGGTTGCATGTTTATAGCTAATCTGAAAGAAAACCAAGCCTTAAAACCAAATCAAAACCAAAGGCAAAGCCAAACCATTTAAACTAAGGCCTATAAGCTAGCTAAGATAAAATAATACTCAATTGAGTAAAACTACTTTAATTCAAAGTCCTAAAAATACTTTAAAGCTTGAAGAATCACATTTAAGACCATAAAAAACAAAACCAATAGTGGAAAACAACTCATGACATCAAAACATGTCAAATGATAACTTTTCTTTGAAAACACTTCTCATGCAAAATACTATTCATGATCGACGAGAAATGTCATCTTTTACTAGAAAGCTTAAATCCAAACATAGAAAATATTATTTAATTAAAAATTATAATTCACAAAAAATCATTAAATCTATAAGTTCAAAAGATAATATTTACTTTAACGTACCATTAATGTTAATATACTATTACCATAAAAATATTATTCCTATTAAAATACAATTACTTTTCAGTATCAAAAAATAGTTTAAAATGTTCCGAAATGATAATTATTGTTAGTGTTTTTTGAAGTGCAGTATTCTTGAGGGAATCAAGTAAGATATCAAAAAATCAAGGAGTGGTGAGAGGAAATCTTAGAAGAGAAAAAAATGTGGGAACTTGTAATAATAATTTTGGATGTCCAACATGAGCGAAAGACCCCATATATAGAGAGGTAAGACTAGGAGGAGGGGAAAAGGGAAAATACTATGCGGTTAGGAATAACCAACCGTCCTTACACAGTAAGATGAACCAAACTATATTAGACAGTGATAGCATCTTAAGGGATGGATGTGTCTATAGATTTTTGGTTTGTCCTTCTTTTATTGGGTTGCCACTTCTTATGCTTAAAAGTATTAGTTTGGGAAATTCCTATATCATCATTCCCTTCAAATTTTCACCCATCATGCCAATCATTCTCCTTGGTAGGTAAGCTAAACTTCAATGGTTTGTTATCATCTCAGCACAAGCTAGGTAGTTGCTTCCTCAAAATAGATAAGTTGAACCCTCGTGATTTGTTGGTAGCCCATATTGTAAGTTTATAGAAAATGATACATCCATCAGCCATTTACAAATACATTAACACAAGACACCGATGAATTAGAAGTGAAAAAAGTAACTTACAACCCAAATTTATAAAGCAATAGCCAACTGACCACAAAAATTTTTTACCATTAGCCATTTACAAATGGAATTACATAGGAATATCGTTGGCCACTTAGAGGTATAATAATAAAATAGACTATCTAGCACTTACAAATAATAAAACTAACTTATACATATATTTAGAAAATGTTCATTGGTAACTTGAAAGTACAATAGTAAAATGGTCATTGAATATTGCTCATATGTATCAGTGGATGTTGGCGGATCCAATTCCATTAGAAATTTCTGTCAACAAGTTCTACTAAGAGAAAAAATAAAATTACACAAATTTCATTAGTTAACGTAAAATTTCAAACTTTGAATATTAGTAAAATCCAAAATGGCACCCAAAATGAAATTTGTTGAATAAGCTTCATTTTCCTTCCCCCAACCCCCATGTGTCTAAAACATGAAAAAGCGTTATGAATAAGGGTAATATGATACGCTTGATAGTTGCTATAAAATGGACCAACATCCTAGGTTATTGCACACCATTCATTATTTTGTTATTTTATGTAAGAAAAAGGTAGAGGTTGAGAAATAATTGACGGTGGATTGGACATTCTGTCTTCTCCCAAATGAGATTACCAAAGAGATTGGTTGAGTGATAAGTGTATATTATTCATATTCCTAATGAAAAATGAGGTAAATTCACTCAACCTACATCACTATATATATATATATATACCCCTAGTTATGCATAAAAGTCTAGAGTGAAATGAAGATTCTAAGAGAGAATAAGGGGATAGTTTTGGTAAACGCCGCTTTTGTTGGAGTGCAGCAAAACAACAGTAAAATGGACAAGGCAAAGACAAATACAACCTTCTCATGTTAGTGAAAATGACCGGTGTCAGCCAACACGAGACATCCGTATTCATAGACACCACCTCTGTTGATGTGATCTCCTGCTACCTCATGGTCAATTAGCTATGTGTCTCTTATTGATGCTATATTTACTAGATTTTCTTGTTGGTGGTCGAGTCCATTCTTCTCTTGTTTAGAGAGAGAATGACCTAGAACTTGTTTATTTTTTGTGCTTAAGGGAGAACTAATGTGTTTGAAATATATTTATAAGAATATTGTTAATTCTCCTCATGTAATAAATATCATTTGTGTTTTTCAATTATGTTTTTAAATATCTTTCTTTATTAAATCGTACAAGCTACCCTATTTATATATAAAAAAAAAAGATAAGTCATTCTAGCAATAACTTTGTATATATAAAAGTAAAAAAAACATACTTTCCATATTTATACTTATCATTTTTCTTTCATTGCAGTAAATAAATTATTATTTTTTAATGATTGGTAGAAATAAAATTTTAATATTATATTTATTAGTTCCAAAATATTATCCGACTTATTAAAATGACTTTTTTTTAGAGATAATTTTGATTTGGTGTACTTACGCCCGTAAAATTCAAATCAACTAGCTTGTAAGTTGATAAAATCGTTTTACATACTTTTTAAAACAAAGAAAGGATAAGCAATCAATAAGCCAAAAACAATGGGACAAGTGAAGTGTATTGTCTTCCTGAGTGATCATGATCTATCATCCACTTTAGTTTTCATCGAGTAAAAAGGGCTATTAAAAAGGTAAGTAGACAAAATAGATAACCCAACTGCCCTGCGTGTTCGGCTGTTCGCCCCTACAATCATCCATAGATAAAAACATCATTTATGTGATATGGAAAGCACAAAGTACATTTATTTATAAGCGTGCGTAATCATCATATTAGTAGTTATCTAGATCAGAAAGTTAAGGATTAATTACTATAAGTGAATACCGACAAAGGAGTCCATGTAATTGCACAACTAGCAAGTAATAGATTGTTGCCAGATATATATATATATATATATATATTCTTTAAAAATAAAATTATTAAAATAATATAAATTTTAAAATAAGAAAATTAAAAGAATAATTGTTCGAGTTTATAATATTCGGTAAAACCTACGCTATAAAATATTTTTGCCATTAGTCAAACGCAGAACAACAAAGCAATAGATAAAGATTCAAGATTAGACAATAAAGTAAGCAGATACTTTATTAAACTTAGGCTTTGATCCCCCATCCCGTGCTACACACCGCCTTTTTCCTGAAAAAAATAATTCCTTTTTTCCTGCTTGCCGTAGCCATTGACTATACAAAAGCCAAAAACCCGAAGCTTTCGTCTCATTCTTCTCCATTGCTCGTTGTACTCCACGACACATTTGATAACTATTTTACAATTGTATTATTAGTACTTTAGTATTATGAATGGTCCAATTGACTGAGAAGACATAAAGAACTGCATCTAGGCAGCCCCCGTCATGTCCATTTATAATTTTAAAGACCGATGCTTATTTAGTCGATAGGATTGTTTTAATCTTCGTCGTTTACGACCGAGTTAAATTATAGTACGTGTTTTAAAAATATACAAAATGAATTTTTATGAGTATGAATGTTTATAAGAAGCTGACCCCCAATCATTAACTTTAATCACATATAGGAATTAAAATTTCATATTGTGATTGTTTAAATTACTATAGTTATTGCATTTCAAGATACCTATATATTCTTTTACATCTAAGATATATGTCGGGGTAGTGTAATTCGAACTCATGATTTTATAAAAAAAGAGTCAAAGCCCTTTCTACTAGATAAAAAAAAAAAGAAACCACAGGCCATAATTACTTAGTGTTTTATAGTTTTATTGTAGAATACTTTTTTTTATTGCAAATTTTTTAAAATATCCTTTTTTGTTAAAAAAAGTTTCTATTTTTTTGGTATCAAAGGTAGTCTTTCATAAGCAATTAACTTATTTATCAAAATTTCCTTTACTACTTAGTGAGATCAAACCCATTGTGCCTAGTTAATGCACAATGCACAATGAACACACTACCTCTCTTCTCTCTTCAAACTCTCAAACCTTGGTGAACACACACAACCTTGGTCCTTACTCCAATCTCTAGTCCTACCTTTTCCTTAACATTGACAGCTTTGTCTCCACTCTCTAGTCACTACCGATCCTGCCTTTCCTACCTAGTGACATGAGTTGCATTCATCGATTTATCAGCCTCGTCCTTGTCTTCCTTCACCTTTGCAGTACTTCCCTTCAATTGTGGCATTGTTCTTATTCCATGTTCATTTCGGTAATTCCAGATTCGTCTTCTTTAATCTTAACTTCTCAAAGGCAAAATTAACCCTTATTGGCAAGATAACTTTGACTTCTCCTAATGTCTTCTTTCATTTTGGGTTTGGATGGTGCGAAGATCCATTGTGGCTCAAATATTTGCTCTTGCGTTTCTTGTCTCCCAAATTTTTCACAATTTTGCAAAAGGACATAAAGATTTTGTGTGTTTGGTATGAATTCGGTGTCTTTTTACTATTTTCAAAAAGAGTATTTCCTGTGTGTATATGGATTTGGTTGAATCAATTGTCTTATTTTGCTGAATGTTGACTTCATGCGGCTATCAATTCGTGGTTTTCCAAATATGAATTACTATCGCTGAGGTTGGTTTGATTGTTGACGTAGTTTCTATTGTTGCTTGAATCATATTCTGATGATATCAAATATGGATATTTTGCAGTTGCAGTTTCGGTGAGGTCACTGCTTTATTTGGGTTACTAGGTTTGATATCTAAAACTAATATTCGTACCAAAAGCATGTCTGATTACTAAATTTTCTTAGTTGGTCATTGTTTAGTAAAGTATTGATGTATTTTTAATTATTGATGTAACTATCTTGATGTTATTTGAGTCATTGCTAGCCTTGTGTTTCACTAGAAGTTGTGGTTTTGATGGTAAGGATTATGTTTTAGGTGATTATAACAATAAAACATTCATGTTCATTGTTGATCAGTTACCTATTGTCAGCCATAGTTTGTCCTTCTATTATCATTTTGATCTTGCTTTAGTCTTATTCGGTTTGGAATGCAATGTTTATGGACTTTATGAATAAACTTTGCTCAGTAGTGCATAATTATTTCTTGTATAACTATTTCCTATTTGGTTTTCATATGTCATTGCTTTTTGTGATGATGTATAATTTTTAGTAATCCAAATCTTTCTAAGCTTCATAATTATGTTTGTAAATCATTAAATTAATTTCCATGGCATTTTACTATATGATTTCAATTATTTTAGTCAATTCCATTAGGTGTGTGTAGGTCTACATTAATTAATGATTTAAATATTATGTCTTATTGAGAATAAAATATAAATGGTTATATTAATAGTAAAACAAATCCAAAATATTTATATCTTTAAATATAATTTTGTCCTTATTCTTTTATCCACGTGCAGACTAATGCAATGGAAGTGTTGGAGTACACAGGCATATGTGAGTTAATTAACACTTAGAGTTTATTTGATTGTCAAGCTCATGCTCCAATAGTGTGGAATTAATAAAAGGGGAGGAGGGACTATATACTAAGCTAATAGGAATCTAGTTAGTTTGAGTAGTCAAAATCTTATGAAGAACAATAACACTACTTTACCAAGAAGGAAAGAATAACAAAGATAAAAAGATTGAAAGACACTTTAGGTACTAACCAACCAAATACAACAATGAAGAAAACCTAAACTAAAGCTCATGAAACTTAGTAGCTTGTGGGTTGGTTACAAAACATATAAGGCCCAAATCGAGATTATGGGAATACAAATGATAACTAAAAGAATTAGCACAAAGCTCTATGATGGCCCATTGGCAAGAAAATGATATTTAGCCCATTCCAAAAGATCAAGTCCATCTAATATTCTACCCAACTATTGAGCCCATGATCGTAAGACCCAAACCCTTTAGTCCTACAAAACAAAATAGCCAACACAAGCAAATAATATTTTAAAAAACATCGAAAGCAAATTAAATAAAATTAGGGTATTAGGGTTCACATCATCCCCCTCTTAAAATTTTTTTGTCATGAAACCTATAATAGGTAAAATGAGGAAAGTAAGAAACTAATTAATGCTAATAGTCATTGACTATAAAAAAAATTAGGTGTAGGTCAACAAGAATTCCTATAGTTAATCCAATAACAAGACTCAAATTATAATTATATAGCCATCAATAGGCATAATCTAAAGAATATGAGGTTGTTGCAACCCTCAATGTGAAGTACATCAACCCGATGGGAGCATACAACACATCTAGAGTAGCGTTACTCTCTTCCTACCTTCCTCATCATCATAGGCTCACACACACACAATAATACATATACCATATGCAATCAAACAAATGCACTAGAACAACATGCCAAAAATATACAATGAGTAACTTCTAATTTGATATAGATCACCAATGCACCTAAATAGTAGCATAGGCACACAATAGTATTATTAACAACAACCAGTTAGTACTTATGAATATGTAACATAGTATGATGATTGATGAAAGGTTTATTGAAAAATATGAATAGGGTGCAAAAAGTCTAACCATGACTTCCTATGAGTCAGAAAATCTAATATTTCATTATCAATAGCTACAACATACATGAGATTAGTAATAATGCCACTCCTAGCAAAACTCATAGCATACTTATCATCATATGTCAAATAATAAGATATAGCAAGTTTGTATGCATCATTATTTTCCAATCATTAAACTACAATAAGAATAGAAACAACCAGTTTAGTAGTAGGCATTGGCGGAGCCAAACCTTCTCAATAGTGTCCTAGGACACCATGGATCTGAAAATTTTATATAGAGTATGTGTGGCTATTAGTCGCAAATAATTAAGTTGGTGCAGTGGTGCACCTATCAATCGATAAAAAAGTAAATGGGAGTTAGATTCCCATGGTACATTGCTGCTTTATTTTCATGAGCCACTTTTTTCTTCTAAAAATTTATTTTAAATGTTTTGAATAATGAGACCATAAATGATGTTTCCCTATTAGTTTCTAATAGTTGGTAGGTTTCACTTTCTTTTCATTTTTTTTTACTACCATTAGTCTATTACTGTTGCTTTGTTTCATTTCATTTCATTTCTTTTATCCTTTTTTTTTTACTTTAGTAGTTTCTTTTTAATCTTGTTCTTAAATGAAAATTTAAGTCCATGATTATTAATAAGTGTGAATTAGGTTAGTTATTGTTGGGGTTTTGCTAAGTTTCATGTTTGTATTTTATTTTATTTTAATTAATTTAAGTATATTCATTTTATCTTATTCCTTTAAGTGGATAACTTATATTTTTATGATAGGTAAATTGATTTCTTTTATCTTATTCCTTGACTAGGTAAGTTATACTAGAATTAGATAATCAATCATTGGTTATGTTACTTAGAAAATTAAATTTAGAATTCTAGTAAATAAATTGATTAGTGATTCTAAATATTTTATATTGTTCTTATTAAATATGAATATTTTATTTATCATTTTTACTACCTAACAAGTTTAAATCACAACTATAGTGAATATGTTGATTTTGGCAATTTTTAAATTATTTATATTATTACAATATTTTTATTGTTTGATAAGTTGTTTGAGTTTTAATTGAAATACACAAAATCAATCTAATTATTTTAATCATTAAATTATATAAAATAAATTATCCCAATTATCTATAATTTTGTTAAGAACAAGGTATGAAATTTAATGACCAATAGGTAAGTGAATATATTCTTATGATAATTGTAAATACAAATGTATGTTATTAGAAGTAAAACTTATAATTCATATGAAAAACTAAAAAAAGTATTGAAAAATTAATGTATTAATTTTTTTTGTGTATGTATAACACTACGGGACACCATGGGATCAAAACTCTAGCTCTGCCAATGGTAGCAAGTGCAAGTACAGTAGTAGTGAGAAGAATAGGTGACATAATATGCACAATAAACTAAACATCATCAACTTCACTTCCTACCTTACCCTTAGTAATAAGTTGATGATTCAAAATAGACTTTACATATATTTTATTATTTTTTCTAAATTTCTCCACATCCATACAAATTTTAGTTTGACCAACACATACTAAAGGAGACTTTGTATGTAGAATTCTAGAGTTATCCTTCTCAAAGTTAACATATTAAACATCCTCAACAAGTGTGATAGCTTCAAGCGAGATTAAAAAGGGTTTCAAGACTGTCATACCACAATTATAACCATAGTTTTAAAAATCTGACCAGACTGGTCGATTCGATCGATGAACTGGTCAGGTCATTGGCTAAATTGTATGTACCGGTTCTTAAAATCTCAAACTAGTAAAAATCGGTTAGACTAGTGAAAACCAGTGAACCATTCAAAACACTAACCAGCCAAACCAATCAAAAAAATGGTTGGGACCGGTTTGACCAGTCCAAACCACTAGTCCGGCTACTAAACTAGTGAACTTGTGTTGATACCGATTCGATTACCAATTTGGTTTTTAAAACTATATTATAACTTAAAGGATGAATCCTAGCTAATACATCAGCCTTAGTATTTATAATATAAGGTTCAATGGCAGATATAGCAGGTGCACCATTCACAATAGGTGCATCGGTGTCAACCTTGTCAACAAACTCATAAGCAGTGATGCACGGAAACGGGGACGGGGACGGGGAAACGGGGACGGGACGAAATGCGGAAACGTCATTTCTTAAAAATTTAGGAAACGGGGACGGCAGGAAACGTTAAAAAAATTATATATATATTTTTAAAAAAGAGGTTAAATTTATTAAAATTTAGAAAGAAAAATAAAATTAATTTTTATATTAGTTAATTTTAACTAATAATAATAATTTTTTAATAAAAAATTAATTAAATAATATATTTTTAATAAAAATATTAATTAAATAATTTTAATATAAATTTTAATCCGAAAAAGTTTCCGAGAAGTTTCCGGGACGGGAAACGTTTCCGTGCATCACAGCTCATAAGTAGGCACATCATATTGATGATTAACCTTGAGGAGTGATTCTTTTTCAATACGAACATGATTAGGATCTAAAGGAAATAATCTATCAAGTTTATATGTTACGTTAGTTATATTATGCTGAAGAGCCCTAAGCATACCTAAACAATTGATTAGTAGACACACCACCTATCTGATTCACAACATTATCGAGCATTGTAATATCACCAATTGTACTAGACCTAGACATAAGAGAATAAATAGTGGATACTCCAACATAAAAAAAAGCCATTAAACAAACACTTATATCATCACTCATTAAAAACCAGTGCACATAAACATAACACCAACAAGATTGAACAAAATTAAAAGATTAATTAGACACTATATTATGACCGAAGACCAAGTTTCATTAACCCAAGAAAAAAAACTCTCAATATAATTCATGACTTTTGACTAAAAGACCAAACGAGAAGGTCTAAACTCAGCAAGTGACATAGGATCATAAACACTGAACAAGAAAACACAATATTTGAAAGAAGACTACAAAGTTAGGATTTGAAAGTTTTGAATTTATACAATGGTGTAAAATATATTCATATAATCAAGTCTCAGAGAAGATAGTTTTATCATTATAGGACAAAACAAAATTGGGGTTTTAACTTTCGCAATCTTGGATTCGAAAACCCAATTCATCACAAATCCTTTGACGATAATCAAGGTTAACAAGCTAGTAGCCAATAACCAAACTTGGACTTGGTAAAGAACAGAATGGACTTTCCAAGAGTATAAACCAAAATAGATAGATTTGCTAAAGGAGATAAGATTTGCACAATTTAATTTATAATTTATTCAAATCAGAATGTAATACTCCATCTTTTTTTTGTAAATGTGTGAATGAGAAGTTATATCATTTGTTGGTGTTTGATTTTGATTTGAAACTATGATTGGGTTTGAGGTAAAGTTGGATTTAAAAGGAGGTTGGAAAACTAAATTAAGCAAGTTTTTAAGTGGATCAATCAACTGGTTCCATAAAATGATCGACTGGTTTGTCATTTTAGTAAAATGAATTTTATTCAACTAAACCAATTTACTGGTTGGGGAACCAATCAATTGGTCTATATAATAGTTAACTGGTAGGACAAACCAATCGACTGGTTTGTAGACTTGGGTATATTTTGAAACTCTAATTTTCTAGAAAATGTCTTGTACTTAAATGGTAACTTGATAATCCATTCTAAATTATTCCTAAAAGATTATTAACCTTTCTCATGATGCATTTGACCCGAAAATACTGCCTCAAATTAATCTGGGAGTCAATTAGGACAATTGAGGGGGGAGGGGAGATGACCTCAGCTTTGTCTTCTTTCACCTCTCTCCCCTGCACATTTCTAGGAACATTCCTTCAATTTCATAGTCGATTTTGTTTAGCTAGGAGATTCCTTCCACGCTAACCTTCTATTTTTCCTCTTGTTTATTACATTTTTAGACTCATCAACCTACACTCCTCCAGAATCACCATTTAAGCTCTGGAGGATAGGACACTATATCTTGGAGGAATTTATCCATTTAAATCAAATTTGAATGGTAAGCATTAGGGTTTTCTATCTATTCCTTACCATACTTATGATTTGTATTGATTCATTAGCTATAAATAGCCTTAATCGGCCCTTCTATTCACTTTTTTTTCAACCACCGAAATACTCTAACTCTCTAGCATTCACCTTCTCCCTCTTCACTTCGAGCTTTGCATTTGAATTGTTTTGCTCTTCCGATCCTTTCTCTAGCTCCCTCTTGCTTTAATTGTTAAGCAAGAGAGAGTTAGATTTAGGAAAAATGTTGAGTATTTTTGTAACACCCCCACTTTTTACTACCAAAAAATTTTGTTAAAATATTTATGGAAGTAGAAAGTACTTAGAAAAAATGGGGTGTTACTGCAGTACCTGACATAGGATAGACGTTCGTCGCCAACCCTATATTAGATACAAGGTTAAACCAATAAAACACCAAAATGTATACATCAAATGACCCTAATAGGTTCCGATTAAATTGTTATAGAATACATACTAAAAGTACAGGATTACATAACATGGGTTGGGGCATAATGTCCGAAATAGTGTCTATGGTCCTCTACAGACCCTACCAAAACCTTTCAGATATCCTTTCTCACAAGCCCCGACTATACTGAGGTAAGCCCTTTTACTGGCCATCTCCAAAAACCTGCACATGGTCCTCTGCTCCTGGAAATGAGCATGTGATCAAGAAAACAAGCACATTAGTACGCTATGTACTGAGTGAGCTAAGTTTCTCCCTCATTGTATACAATTTTATTAATTTATCATAATGTACGACAAGCATCATGGTAGGACTTTATGCATATAAGTAAGAGTATATAACACATTCCATCATATACTATATCATCATAGTAAAAAAATCAAGCTTAGGAAATCATAGTACTTTCATACAACCACTTACAAGAGCGCTAGCAGAGAATAATCCAACAATCTTTAAGGTTATTTCTATTATCCAATTCCAATAAGATATGCCATTAATTTATCCTTGTGCGGTATAGGCCAATCACTCAATCATTGTTCCATTTTGTAACCACTTTAATGAAGTACATAAACCAGCTTTAACCATTTGGTCAGCCATACCATTACTACCATTTCATATCCAATTGTAAACCATTCATTTGGTTATCATTCATAATTATCAACCAGTATTTGCTAACCATATTTTATTATCATCAAACGATAGACTATGCACCACCCTATGGTTTCACATACTATGGAAGCCTATCTAAAAAGGGACATAAATGTTAGGCCAAAGCCAACCACCAAGTGGACATAAGTCCAGGTCAAAGCCAATCACCACAATAGACATAAGTCTAGACTATAGCCAACCAATATGGACATAAGTCCAATATGAAGCTAACCCCTTAGTTAATTAGACCCTTTAGTATCGATACCCGTAGTACATCATTAGTGTCTAAAGTAGGTAAGGCACCGGGACCTCTCAAGATTCTGCTAGAAGGTAAATCCCAAAGGCACCATACTCATCTCGACTTTCTTTTGATTTAAATTATTTGTATTTTATTTATAAGGATGGGTGATCATACAAGGCCCATACAAAGCAAGCAAGTCACTTTCATGTTAATCTATATTAATCCTTTTCTTTCCATTTTTTTTTCTACCATGTGGGTTTACCATATATCCTTGGCTAATGTTATTCATATCCATCATTATACTCAATCTCAACCCAAGCTGAGTTTCATATCTCTTTTCTCACTTAGTCTCACTTATCATAAGTGGAATTCCTATTTATTCCTTTTTGCTACTTATTGAGTATATCATAATTCATGATTCATTTTGATCTTTTAATGAGGCCTATAGTCCATGATAAAATATGTACTTTATCCATTAAATGACCTTGGAATAATACCAATCATAGTCTCAAAGTATAATCAAACTCAAAAGAAATAAATTAACCAAACCAATTGAACCAGTCAATCAGTCTAGTCTAACTAGACGATCAGTTGCACCAACTAGTTGATTGGATTAGGTCAACCAATCGATCGATTTAACTCAATCAGACTATGATGTGTGTGGGAGGGTGTAATCTTCACTTATGTGGATCTAATGGTTCGAATGGAGTTTGGATGAGATGATAAAGGCTCAGTGATGATGAGTTTAAAGACCAAAGGTTTGAAAGTGATGCAAATAAGATGATGGTGGTTTGAATTATGGTAGAAAAATGATGATGGTGATTCATTGATGGTGATGATGATTCGATGGTGATGAATTAATAATGAATGTGATTAGAATATGATAAGATAATGATGATGATGAGGCTTTGAAATTTAGGGTTTGGATGATTTTTTAGAGTCGTGGTTTAGGGTTAAGGTTAGGGTTTGGTTCAAAGAAGAGGAAATAAGGTGGTGTTTGGTTGGTATGGATGGTTAGGTTTCCAAATGAATGTTTTAGGATTTTGGTTTTTGTATATCGATTTATGGTTTGGTTTAACCATGAAATAAAGTAGGATTTTGATGGTAATTAGGCCAGGAAAATATGGATTAAGAATAGTAGAAAAGATATGGATTAATCTCTAATTCACACAGATGAAGAGATTAAAACTTTCAAGCCAAATTGTTCACACATATTTGATTTTCTTGAGCTTGAAATCACACATTATTCATTCAATGTTGATCTTCAACTTCAATTCTTCATTCAATTATCATAATACATTCAATATGCTTGACATCCATACATAATATAACATTTCTACCACTAGCTAAAGCATATTCCAAAATAAAAGATATTATGCTACCTTTATGCTAACTTTATTCTCCTACTTTATTACTTAATTAATAAATTAGCTAAATCACTTAATAATGCCTGAAGATTCTGCCAACATCCTCCTCATGCACATGGTTACTCCCTCCTTGCATGACATGCATGCCATACACATGCACGTAGACATTTAATTACTTGTTTGTTATGTTTCGAGCAATATACCCATCTGTTTGTCTTCAAATTAGTGGGAGACACTTTCCAAATGAAGAATAATTGGTTCCATAATTATGAAAGCCAATTCTTGAGTGTTTGCTCCTATATCAGACCATGCTTTCCTCAAGCCGATCGATCGGTTTGGGCATACAAGTCAACTATTCAAAGACCAGTTGATTGGTTTTGCCAAACCAATCAATGGGTTTAAGTAGAGAGTAAGACCAAGATCTCTGTAGGTGTACCATTCGATAGGTTGGGTCAACCATTCAACTATTTTAGGAACCAGTCAATCGGTTTGACCTAACTAGTCGATTGGTCTACCCTAACACAGCATCAAACCACACATTTCATGCATATTCTTTCATATAAAACATTTTTGGTCATGTTAAAACATGTATCAACAACAACTAATATATTTCCAACCAATTTATATTGAATTCCTCACCATAATATCATCATATCCTATTTTATCCATTTTCATAATCTTTACTCAATTTATGTCATTTAAGTATGCAATTCATGCATGCAACTACATTTATTCATACCAATATGTATCAAACAACTAAAGATATCACCTTTCATGTAGGAACACATACTAAACATTTCAAGAACAAGAATTACTTACTTGATATATGATAAATCCCCTTAAAATATAATTTTCAAATATGTGAAAACTTAAACTCTTAAAACCCTAAAACAACAAATCTTAACTCATATATTATACCAAAATCTTATCCAATTCCAAAATTAAAACAGAAGAGAAAAAGCTTACTAACTTGAACCCAAAACAGAGAAAAGGGTTAACTGAATTACTCAACCCTTTTTTTTTTCAAAATCTAACCCTACTTTGCTTAACAGTTGAAATAAGAAAGAGCTAGAAACAAGAGAAGTAGTGTGTGTGAAATAAATTGGCAAGTGCTCAAAGGGTGGAAAGAAGAGAGGATAATGCAGAACTTAGGGAAGCTATGTGGCCAAACGAAAGGTGAAAAGTAGGGATGATTGGGGCTATTTATAGCCAACCAATCAAAAGGAAACACTAAGGGCTTAGAAGGAAACTTGAAACCTTACCATTGACCATTTGAATTTGATTAGAACGAACAGATTTGTCTAGGATTTTCCGACCTAGTCTCCCGAGCATAATTGGTGACTTTGGGGAACTCAGGTCGGTTAGGCCAAAATTAGCATACATGAATGAAGAAATAGGAAGTCAGCATGGAAGGAATCTTTCAACTACTTAGAAGCATGATTGAGATAGAAATATTTGATCTTAGAGTTGCATAGAAGAGAGAGGAAGAAGAAGACAATTGCTGAGGTCATCTCTTTTCCTTTGTGTCCCAATCGACCTCCTAATTAAATCGATGTAATATTTTGGGTTAAATGAATCATAAAAATGGTTAGGAATATCTTAGGGATAATCTCACATGGGTTTATAAGGTTCTAATTTAGTGTAAGAGATTTTCTAGAAAAATCAAATTTGAAAACATGACTAGCTCGACAAACTAATCGATCGGTTTGGGTCTACCAGTTAACTATTCATCCACTAGTCAATTGGTTTTTCCCAACCAGTTGATCGATTTGGTTGAGGAACCCAATTTGGCTAAAACAATAAGCCAGTTGATCGATTCTTAGAACCAATCGATGGGTTTACCTACAAAACTCGATAAACTTAATTTTCCAACACAATTTCAAATTAAATTTTATTCCAAATCAAATCATAACATGGATTAAAATCAAAGGCCCAAAATTTGACAAAACTTCTCATCCATCCATTATACAAAATTGTGGTGTATTACAAGTTCCGCAAAATTATCCTTTGTTTTCCTTTGAGGGTGGTATCTTCATTCTTCCCTTTTTATTTCAAGTTCGGATTTATAAAAGTCATTCACAAATTTTTGAGTTAAAACTTGTTGTTTTTAAGGTTTTAAAAGTTAAGGATTTCACAGGTTGATTTTTCTTGTTTGAGAAAAGTTTTGCTTGTATCAAGTAAGTCATTCTTACTTCTGAATTATTTTATGATTAAGCTTGTATGTTATGGGACTCTTAAAATTTGATGTTATATGTTACAGAAATGATATTGGATGGTTAGACTATGCATTTTGAGAGAAAAGCATGAAGTTTAAAGAAAGATTAGGTTGTGATTATGATAGGTTGTTGTATGAATTAGAACCCTAGGCTCTCTGCTCTCTCCTCCTCCATGGCTAGAATGAGGAGGGCTACTTCAGCGGCTAAGAAGGCGACGACCAAAGGCAGTGGGGATTCAGCAATCTCTGTCGGGGCTTCTGTAGAAGATAGGGATGGTTTATCATTAGGAAGGGATGTGCAAGAGGCACCGGTGATGGGTACTATTGAGGCATGCATGGACCATGCAGTGGGGGACGTCGATCATAGTTTGGATGAAAGGGAGGGTTTTGTTTTGCCTCCTTTGGATAGCGAGGAATCAAATCTTGAAAAGTAGGGCATTGTGGATGGCTTGCAGGCGAATCAAAACCAGAATCCTATTGTGCTTCAAGATGGGCAGGAAATTGGGGTAGTTTCATGGAAGGATAAGTTGGTTGGTAATAGGCTGCCGGATAGAGGATCAAAACTAACCTATGTTCCACCTTCGATTGCTGGGAATAATATTCGTGTCAATCTGCAGAGGGAGAGGGTGGAATCAAACTGTGTTGATTGGAAGTGGGTTGTTGTGGGTTATGTTATTGGTTATTGGCCTACTTTGGGACAAATGGTGGGTTATGTCAAGCGTCTCTAGTTGGGGGTGAAGGAGCCCAAAGTGTTGCTGCATGATCAGGGATTTATCATCTTTAAGTTTCAATCTCAGGAAGATAGGGATTGGGTGCTATCAAGGCTATATTGGTCTTTCTTAAATTATCCATTTATCTTGAAGGAGTGGCATCGAAAGTTTCAATTTTTGAAAGAAAAGTTTCAGTTTATGCCATTGTGGATCAAGCTTGTGAATTTGCCATTGGACTATTGGGATGTGGATTCATTGAGCAGAATTGGTAGTGCAAGGCAGACCATTGTTCTTAGATGGAGTTACATCCGTTGGAGAAAGAATATCTTATGCTCGAATGCTTGTTGAAGTGGATGTCTCAAAGAAACTGTTAGATGTTGTAGAAATCTTAGATTCTGATGGTGAGATCATTAAGCAAAAGATTGTGTATGAGTGGAGGCCAGCTTTTTGTGCAAATTGTAATGAATCAGGGCATTCTGCTGAATTTTGTAAAAAAAAAGTGAAGGAGGTTCAGGGTCAGCCTAAAAAGTTTGAGCGGATATCAAAGGAGAGGACCAGGAATCAGGAAGGAAATCAGTAATGGAGGAAGATTCAAAGGAATCCTTTGCAGACAGTGAATCATGAGGATACTACCAGTACTCAGATGGAGGTCACTACTAGAATTGAGATTAGAAATGGTTCAACCCAAGCTGAATGTTCGAGAGACAGACAGTTGGGGATGGCTCAGCAAGCTATTATTCCTAAGGAGCAAAGGAAAAAGGATAGGTTGGACACAAATAACAGATTCCAGTGTTTACAGGAAGGAGATGAAGGTAGTCTTCTTCTTCCTTGTTCTCTACAAAAGCTCAATGCTTCACAGTCTGAGGAGCCTCATTTATTACATTCTCTATTGGAGCAGGTTCATGATAGGGGCTTGGAATGTTTGGGGTTTGAATAAACCCTATAATCAGATAGAATTAAAGCATTGGTTATCAATGCATAAGGTATCCTTGATGTAATTGATAGAAACTCGAGTGAAAAGTGAAAAAGTAGATAAAACTTGTGAAAGATTAGGGAATAAATGGGTGAGATATAGTAATTATGAGGCTCACTCTAATGGAAGGATCTGGTGCATTTGGGATAAAGAGGTGTGGCAGGTTCAGATATTGGCTAGTAATGAGCAGATCATGCAGTTGTTTGTGATAGGGGTCCATTCTAATGTGTATTTTTATGTTACTCTTGTTTATGCTTTTAATGATGGTGTTAGTAGGAAAAGTCTATGGAGTTGGCTGTAGGCTCACAAAGTGGAAAAGGATCCTTGGATTTTATTAGGGGATTTCAATGTGGTTTTGAAGCCTGAGGAGAAATTCCAAGGTAATGCTATTAATATTAATGATGTTGAAGATGTTAGGGATTGTTTTAATTCCCTATTGATCTATGAATTGAGCTACACAGGTTTGAAGTTTACTTGGTCAAATAGAAGTTTGGGAGAGGATAGAATTATGGCTAAATTGGATAGGGTCTTGGTTAATATGCCCTAGACTGTGAGTTTCCCAAACTCTTCTGTGCAGTTTTTAGACACTCTCTTCTCTTACCATAATCCTGCTTTGGTGTATTTAGCAGAGGGGTGTGTTAAGGATTCCAAGAGGGAGTTTAAATTTTTTGACATGTGGACCTTGGATTCTGGTTTTCTTCCTCTGGTGTCTTCTGTTTGGGAGTTTCCTTTCAATGGTTCTATATAGGAAATTTTTTTCAGAAAGCTTAAAGAAACCAAAGCCCGCCTTATAAGTTTTAATAAAGAGAATTTTAGGGGCACATCCAAAAGAGTTCAAGAGACCAGGCAACAACTAAGTAAGATTCAAGCAGAGATTGATTTGCATCCTCAAAGCTTATCTCTACAGGAGGAGGAGAAAAAATATTTGAAGCTATATCAGCATTATGTGCTCTGTGAGGAGAGTTTTCTTAAATAGAAATTTGGAATCAAGTGGTTGAATTTGGGAGACTCTAATTCTCACTTCTTCTTCTCAGTTATGAAGGTTAGGCAGATGAGAAGTGTGGTAAGAAGAATCAAAGACAATGGAGGCCATTGGTTTTCTGATTCAGAAGGGATCAATCAAGCCTTCCTATCTTTTTATCAGGATTTGCTAGGCTCTGAAAGTGCAGCCACTAGAGAAACAAATGATGTTATTTTCTTGCAGGGTCCTCTGGTTACTGTGGAACAACAACATGACTTGCTGAAACCTATTTCTCTACAGGAGGTCAAGGAAGCTCTGTGGTCTATTGGCCAATATAAGGCCCTAGGTCCAGATGGGTTCACAACAGGCTTCTTTAAAGCTTCATGGGAAGTGCTAGGGGAAAGCCTATAGGGTTTGATTAAGCATATCTTTCAGTCTACCTCAATGCCTGTATGCCTTGCTGCAACAAAGTTAGTCCTTATCCCTAAAGGTGAAGGAGCTCAAAGTGTGTCTGAATTTAAGCCAACTACTTGCTGCAATGTGGTCTATAAAATTTTAGCTAAGGTTTTAGCTCACAGATTACAACATATTTTAACTTCCATCATTCATGCCTCTCAGGCTGGGTTTGTTAAGGGTAGATACATTGGGGATAATGTATTGTTATCTCATGAGCTTATTCAATTATAAAAAAGGAAAAATGCTTCACCAAGGTGTATGCTCAAGGTGGATATCAAAAAGGCTTATGATTAAGTCAATTGGAAATTTTTGGAGAATATTCTGCTGGGTTTGCATTTTCCTATCCATATTGTCAGACTGATTATGGCATGTGTATCTAATGTTGATTATTCTCTATGCAATAACAATACTATATTGGCTCCTTTTAAGGGCAAAAAAGGCTTAAGGTAGGGAGACCCTTTATCCCCCTATCTTTTTTGTGATTGTGATGGAGTATTTCAATAGGATGTTGCAAACTCTTTGGCTGACTGATGGATTCCATGGGCATCCCAAATGCAAGAGGTTGAAGATTATGAATCTTGCTTTTGTAGATAATATTCTTCTATTCTGCAAGGCTGATTTAACATATGTAACTGCTATAAAATCCATGTTCCAAGATTTTACTCCTGCCTCTGGTTTATTTATTAATCCAAAGAAAAGTTCTATCTATTTTGGTGGAGTTTCTCAGGATGTGAAGATGTCCATTTTATCTTAGCTTCATTTTCAGGAAGGGAGGTTACCTTTTAGGTATTTGGGGGTTCCTTTGGATGCATCTAAATTAAAAGTAGCAGATATGCAGTCCTTGGTGCAGAAAATCACAAATAAACTACAGCATTAGGCAAATAGATTACTTTCTTATCCTGGTAGGTTGCAATTGTTGAAATAAGTGATTTTTGGTATCACCATGTATTTGAGTCAATTGTTCTTTCTCCCCAAAAAATTACTGCTGAAGGTCATTAGCCTCTGGAGAGTGTTTTGGTGGACAGGAAAGGCTTCCTCAAGCAAAAGAGCTCAAGTGGCTTGGAAGATGGTGTGTTTGCCTAAAAATGAAGGAGGGTTGGGTATTATTGATTTGTTTGCTTGGAATATAGCAGCAGTTGAGAAGCATATGTGGAACATTTATAAGGATAAAAATTCCTTATGGATAAAGTGGATCCACACTTACTTCATTAAAGATCAGAATGTGGCTAATTTTAGGTTGCCTTGTACAACCTCTTGGATTCTGCAGAATATTCTTGGTTTGAGGCCAAAGTTACTCTCATTTTTCCAGCTTCTTCAGACAGAGGGAACATATAACATTTTAGCAGTTTATGATATGATTCATATTAAAGCTCCTAAAGTGTACTGGTGGAAGGCAGTTTGGAAAAGCCCAGCTGCTCCTAAACACAAGTTTGTATCCTAGATGGTTACTCACTCAAGGATTCCCACTAAGGACCTGCTAGCAAAAATTTTTCCTGCCATAAACCTGCAGTGTTGTTTCTGTCCTCAATAAGAAAGTCTAAGCCATCTTCTATTCCATTTCCAAGGTCTACAGCAGCTTTGGAATGCCATCAGGAAGGTTTTCAGAGAAACAAGAAGACATGACTCATGATAGTCTTTGCTGAAAGGCATTTCTTATTCTCAAAATAGAGGGGTTGCTAAGGCACATTTTAGGGCTTCTTTCTATGCTATTAGCATATATGAGGTGTCGAAAGCTCAAAATGCATGTATTTTCACAAATGTAAGATGGGACCTGAAAAGGATAGCTTATCAAATTTCTCTAGTTATGTCATCTATATGTAATAACTCTACACACAATGCAAAGTTTAGAGGTTTCTTGGGTCAAGTAGATCAATTCTGTAGATTTTTAGAGATAACCAGTAATGGGCCTATCTTACCTTGAGTTCGGGGCTTGAGAGCGTAGACATCCAAAGGTATTTGTATATGGTGTATGACGGATCATGGTTTGGGGTCATGCCCTAACTTGTTTTCTACTATAATAACCCTATATTCTTAATTAATAATTCTCCCTATATTTGACTATGTCGGGGGTCATTAAGATCCTATGTTGTAAACGTTTCTTTTAAATATTTATGTAACCGATCTTGCACACTCTACTTTAATTTAGTTTGTTTGATTTTCAATCTTGTATCTAATATGGAACGAGTGGTTGACATCTATCTAGTGTTATGTACGGTGGTATCACCCCATTTTTTCTAAGTATGTTTAGTATTTTTTGCTTCCGTACCTTTTTAAGACTTATTTTTTCGGTAGTGAAAAATGAGAGTGCTACACATAAAATCAAAGATAGTATTTCATTTGATTTTTTTTACTTAGATGGTGCTATTTATTATTTTTTTTATGTAAAATCTTCAACTATATGAAGTTATTTTTGGAAACTCAAGTCAAAATAGGTGCTCGGCAACAACTGCTACGAGTGTTAAATATCTCACAGGTTTAATATTCTTATATGCATCCTCGTACATTTCTAAAATTGAATTATAAAAATAATTAGTAAATATAATATATTATGATATAAAAATATAATTATTATTTATATTGCAAATGTTCATACAACATTAATTTTATAAATTTATTTTATATATGTTAAAAATATTAATAGTTAAAATTTGTTCTTTAAATTTGTGAAGATTTATATTTTGAAAGGGAAAAAGTAGTATATAAACAAACCCCTAAACTGCATTTAAGTTTCCTTCTTCCTCAAGTCCCGATACACTCATAGCTGACACACATATATATATATATATATATAAACTACGGTCTTCACTTCCAATCAAACACTTCGCACTTCTGTTTGAAAAAAATAAAATAAACACTAACTCGGCCAACTACAACATGACAGGCACGCATTAATTAAATGAAAAAATAATATTAATACTTTTCCCTCAATAATAGGTACAGTAAAATAAAATAAAAGGATGGGTCGTCTCTAATCAAATGATCCTAAAAAACTAATCTAACAAATTTTTTTTCTTTTTATTTGAATTTTTTTTTTGCTCTCGACAATTATCATTACAGCTGATTACTTTTAATAAGTTTTCAATAGTATTAATTTTTGACACGGCATATTAATTTTGACAACCATTTAAATTTAATATTACATCTATATTCATTTTGACACGGCAAAAAATTTACTATTTCTATTCTCTTATCACATCTTATTATAATACATCTTCAAATATCAGTTAATATTAAATTATATATATATATATCACTTTTCCGCATTTCATATATTAATTCACCAAACAAAACACACATACATATATAATACAGCTAACTAAAAAGTTAGTAAAATATTTTAGTTCGTTAAATATTTTAAAGCTTGTTGAAATTTTTGTGAAAAGTTATTAGGGCTATCCGTTTGTTTTTGTAAAAAGCTTCACAAAAAATGAATTTTTTTTTTAAGGGTTATATTTTGGATGGATCATATCCTAAACGTTTGTACTTAGTAATTAAAAGAAAATTATGAAAAAATAAAATAAAATAAAATCAATCACGTGAATATTTATATGCAATGAAGATTCCAAAATTATTCGCTCATAAATTTATAATCGCAGTTCCGCGCATATTATACGACATCGTTGTAACCCGTAACCCTTGCTTGTTCGGTGGTTATCTAAACGGTTAAGCAAAAATATTCGCCGTCCCGCGACGCCATAACAGATTCTGTTACAATTTTAAAGAAAGAGAAGCGAGAAAGCGATAAAAATAAAAAATTATGTTTTTTTTTTGTGAGGGGTAAAGCAGGGTCGGATGAAATTGAAGATTCTCTCACACTCCACTGATTACTCGCCTGCACGTTCTCTCCCCACCAACTCGTCCTCAAAATATTATACCAAACAACCCTTCTACTTCCGGCGTACATAGTCTCACCCACCAATCAGAACAGACCACGTAATATAATCCAGCAAATCAGAGGCGACTTTCATCGAAGCGGATATGAGTTGTACCGTGTGTTTTAGAAATTTATCCGAAATAAAAATATGGGATTCCGCACGCAATTACCTGTAATTACGATCTAAGCCCTTCCGCCTCGCTCTATATTACTTCGCCCCGACTCTTTGTGCTCTCTTTTGCCGAAGAAAGTGAGGAGAAGACGACGACGACGACGACGACGACGAAGAAGGAGAAACAAACTTTTAAAATCTAACGCCGGCCGACTCGCCGATTTCCTCGTCCGACGTCGGTCTCATCCGAGTTTTTCAAATTTCAAATTTCAATGATCGACCGTCTCTCTCTTAAATAACTTCTAACCACCAAGCGCAAACATAAAGGTTTTTTCCACATTTTCCCTTTCCTTTCATCTGATTCCCGTTTCCCGAAAACGCAATAATCCTCAAAGACATAAACCGGACCTCAGATTTCGAGGAAAATCTAAAGCATCAGATTTCAAGAAAGATTCAATTTATAAAATATTAGCGGTTCTGCTCCCCTGAATTGTTCCAATGGGGGTGGATTACTACAACATACTCAAAGTATCCCGGGCAGCGAGCGATGAAGAGCTAAGGAAATCGTACAAGAAGCTAGCTATGAGATGGCATCCGGATAAACATCCTAGTGGAACAAAAGCAGTCGCTGAATCGAAGTTCAAGCAGATCTGCGAAGCTTATGATATACTTAGTGATCCACAAAGACGCCAGATCTACGATTTGTACGGCGAGGAAGGATTGATATCTGGTCAATTCTCTCCTTCTGTTTCTGCGGCTGCGGCTGCGGCTGCCCGTGGTGGAGCCGGTGGATATGGCTCATCGTTTAGGTATAATCCGAGGAATGCGGAGGATATTTTTGCTGAGTTTTTTGGTGCCGGGGATGGAGGTTGGGGGACTAGCGGTAGCGGTGCGAGTGCTGCTGCTGGTGGTTCTGCTGGTGGGGGCGGGAGTAAGGTAAGGTGGAAGAAGGCCGAGGCTTTAGAGAGTAAGTTGGTTTGTACGTTGGAGGAACTGTATACTGGTTCTAAGAGGAAAATGAAGATTTCCAGGGTCGTTCCCGATGAATTTGGGTTAGTCTACGAACAATTTGTTTTTTCTTCCTTTTTTCGCTTTAAGTTTACCGCTATGAATTTCCCGATGACTATAATATTATTCAGAAGAACTGGATAGGATAATTCTTGAATTGGAGAAAGATGGATCACAATCACGTAGCAGTATATATGTTTCTTTTGCTAGGATCGAAAATTTTGAAGGTCCGATGCCTGGATTGTCGAGCTGATAAATTCTGTTCCAAATGAAAAATATCTCCCCACTTCTTTCGTCGTAGTCCATCTTATAGGAAATGCAAAATGAATCGGCATATAGCTTTGACCCTTTGAAAGAAATCGACATTGTCGATCATCTCCCCTCCGACCTTTTTTTACATGTGTCGTTTTCCTTTTCTTCTTTTTGTTTAAAGTTATCTCCATGGGATACAGACCGGAGAGAGGAATGCATAATTATCCAATTTTAATTTTTGACTTTGTAATCTGGAATAGCTGCTGTTGTTTTCTTTGAGATTTCTCAATCTACCGTAAAGGTAAGGAAAAATATGATAAGTTCAGTGGATTAAACTTTCTTCTGGCCGTTTTTATTTTGTGTTCATACTTCACGGCACGGACACTCAGTTTGATCCGAAAATATGTTCTATTTTCATTTCTGGGTTCTTACTTTAACAAAATGTAGATAAATATATTTTGGAATCTAAGGAAATTACGGTTTTGTCCTATTTTTTTTGTTCTTTATATTCCGCAACCGAGCAACACTTCTTGATTTGATTTTAATTGGTTACCGGTGTTATGGGTTCTGGCTGACGTTATACGACTTGCGGGGTCAACTATTTGATTTTGTTTTCATTAGCAGGCAGAGGAAGTCTGATTGAATTGATTGAGTGGACAGGGTCTGTATGTCCGTCGTCATCAAACTTTGATGAATAGATATTATTTATTTATTTATTTATTGAATCCTTCGATGGCTTAATTCAATTTGGTATATAATTTAGTCTCTTCGAAGTTTAAATTATTTTTCTCATACTTTAGTTGGTGCTGTCTTATTAGGTGTATGACATAATGAGAATTTGATGGTTTCTGAGGAGATGTCCTTGTGTTGAATTGAGGTCCTGTGGCCTGTGTTCGGCCTTCCCTGCATGGATTAGCTTCATGGGTGAACTTTGAACTTTGGGTGAAAGAGTTATAAGGTCTCACTAATGTGCCACTCGGGATTTCGGTGAACTCTTTTAATTGGGGATGGTTTTTAAAATATTTATCTAAATTAATTAAAATTTAATTATTTTCTTTCATTAATTTTCCTTCACCTTTTTTTTATTAATGTTATTTTTTTGTGCTAATGAAGGTAGAAATAAAAATATAAGTAATATTTATACGTAATTAAATATAAATATTTTCTATTATAATACCTCTCTAATTCAATCAAATGGTAGCATTTGTTTTATTTTTAAATCTTCATTCATCTAAATATAAATATAATTAAAATAATATTTAACTCAATTCAACTATATTAAGTTAATTTTTACCTAAATAATATTTTAAAATATTTATTCTGATTCACCACAAATCCATTCATATAAATTAATATTTAAAGTGTTTGGGGATACAAAGAACCATTATTATATAGATATATATATTCACATACATACCTGTGTTTATCTAGTTACCTTTTCAGTTGAAAATATCACAGGTGCTCTCTGTGGCGGTGTCTGAAAGTCAGAGTGATTTATTTGCAATTTTGGATTGTTTTAATAAGCAAGAGCCCTGGTCAAGTGCCTTCTCTCTTCTCTTCAGGAGCAATTGGGCGCTGTAGATGTTCCTGAAAGTATTCACTTGTAGAACCAATTTGGTGCCATTTATAAATTAACGAGACTTTGTGCCCACATAATGCTCATTCTTGGGATGGGGGGCATTTTGTTCGTTTGTCCATTCATAGTTGCTTCTTGCTTCTTCATGTGTGGTACAACTACAAGCCTTTTGAAAATTTGCTATGTAATTGTTGTTATTACAGCTGTCTTTTCCGTGCTAAGATAGAATGCCTTTCGTCATGTATGGTTACTTCATCTCAGATTCTTTAATTTTGCAGCACCCCAAAGACTGTAGAAGAGGTATTGGCAATCGACATCAAGCCCGGTTGGAAGAAAGGTACAAAAATAACTTTCCCAGATAAGGGTAACCAAGAGCCTGGGTCCTTGCCCGGTGACTTGATATTTGTTATCGATGAGAAGCCTCATTCGGTTTTCAAAAGAAACGGGAATGATCTTATCCTCAACAAGAGGATATCGCTTCTGGATGCTCTAACCGGAAGGACCCTCAACCTGACCACCTTGGACGAGAGGACTCTTACCGTTGAGGTATCGGAGATCGTAAGGCCAGGGCATGAAGTGGTGATTGAAAATGAAGGAATGCCAATATCGAAGGAACCAAAGACCAAAGGCAATCTGAGGATCAAGTTTGATATCAAGTTTCCATCAAGGCTCTCGGAAGACCAGAAATCTGATCTAAGGAGGGTACTGGGTAGAAGCGGATAGAACAAAAGGGAAAAACACTGTTTATAGAGCCTGAGACTGGGTGGTTTGGTGACTGTATTAACAAAATACTGAATGTAAATACGTCACGTATTTTCTGTTTCCTTCTGAAATTTTGGTCCTTAAGATGAAAACTGTGCATACTAGGATTCAAGTTTGAGGGCTTGCTGCTGCTATTATTAGTGTCAATGCAGTTAGTATAGCGAGATGAAGAGGTAGTTGAGTTGAGAAGTTCCTCAACTACTACACCAAAAAAGGTGATTTTTCATCTCGATCGTGAACATTGTAATCAGTATTTTCCACGCAACTAGTTCACTTTGGTTGTGTTTGTTTCTGCTTTTATATGTAAGCTTTGGTACGTAATAGTATATCTGAGGTGTAATGGTAAAGTTTGGCCAGCGCATCTTTGTTGAGATTGTGTGGTTAATGGTATTTTAGCACATGGATTTATCTCTATGTTTTATTTCCGTGGTCCGCCCGTTGATGTATAGATACTATATACGTACTTGGCTTTTGCGTTGTAGCTGTTCCATTATTGGTCTATCTAGAATATTTGTGTCGGTGAGTAAAGCAAGGAAGGTAGGGAGGAAGTTGAGTGACAGTTCAGATTCACTTCAGCAAGTTGTCTATGCGTGTTTTCTCATCCACACGGACACGGTAGAGTTGATGGCAGGATGGCCCAGAGCACAAAGTTGCATATATAATATGGTGTCTTGTTCTTTTCTTTCCTCGTCCTTTAGGCTTGAGGACTCGTGGATTGTCAGCAACAGGAGAAGATAATAGAATCCTTCCATTAGTAAAGTTTGATATGGAGGAAAAAAAAACAATTATTTATATTTTTGGGAAGGGGTGGCGGGATAAAAACCATAACTTTTTCAGGACCATTCAGTTCACTGCCTGAGTTACATTTAAGCAATCAAACTTCCAATCACCCATATAATAGACCTATATTCAAGCAACCGCATTAAAAATATCTATCCACGTTCCACCGACTACTCTCAAAACGTTAACCCTCTCCTTACTAACCCATTAACCCCCAAACTTTATTTATTTATTTATTTATTTTTACCCTTATCATTTCCCCACCCCCTCCAATCCCATTCAAAATTTTGCTCTCCCTCCAACCTCAACTATTCTCTTCCATAAATTCAAGATAAGAAATCATATCTTCCGACAAGGAAATTCAAATTAAAGTTAGTTTGTATATAATGTACTAATTGATTGTTAAGTTTTTGATTAAAATCGTTTATTCTCAAAATTACATTGCAAAGGTATATTTGGAGCTTGATTTGTTGAAATTTATATGTTAGTTGCTTGAAATTGTGATATATATATATATATATATATATATATATATATATATATATCCAACTTTGTTTTGTAGTTTTTTCCAGCATATTTTGGTGAATATGGAGGGTTGAAGGATAAGAATAGATCTCAATTTGAAGGATAGGAAGATAAATCAACGGTTGAAATGGCATAGTGTTGCCAAGTTAGTAGGCAAGAGGCCCATAGTTGGCCCATCAATGTAGGTGAGGCTTCCGTTGATCTCTCTCGTAGTCGAGTAACATGCCCATCACTTGCTGTAATGCCCCATCCTAAATTTCTTAAAAAATGTAGTTAAAATTTTGTTAATATAAAATAAAATGGTTTTGGTTTTGGAAAGGACTTAGAATTGAGTGAAAATATGGAATTTTAGCTATACCAATTGAATTGTTGCTTGAACTAATCGATTGGTACTTACATCAATCCTCATTTTCATTTCTCATAGAATCAGTTAACCAATTTTCCCAAACCTAACAACTATTTAGACCACGATTCTGGAATCATTTTCTGTTTTGGTTCGATTCTCTTTCTAATGTTTATGAAAACTTCTAATTAGAATCTCATTGTGCTAACTAACATATTTTGAAACTTTGACATTTTTTTTATATTATCTAAATCACTCTATGATTTTATTTAGCTAAAAATCTCCCAAAATCGTTTTTGAGGTACTTTTCCTCATCTACCACCTTTCCTCTCTCCTACTTTCTCTTTTTATCCTTTGTCTCATGTAGAACCCCTTTCCCTACTATTGTTTTGTCTTGATCTAATTTTGCTCGACTTCACCCTTCCCACACCATGCTTCATAAATTACTTAGCTTACACCATTTTACCCAACACACTACTCCACCCTTATAAGTTAACTTTCTATTCTCTCACTTCCTTCCCTTTCGGTCGACCAATTGACCCATTCTAGCCCTCTTCATTTGATGTTCCTCTCCTTTTAACACACTCATTGAAGTCTCTTTGCTTTTTCATCCTTATCTTGTCTTTCCTTGGAATATTTTGTTAAGTTTGGGGAACCTCTTTTATCTCCTTTCCTCTTCTTGTTCAAGTAGAGAGCTGAGGCCCTTGTCCATATTTTTCTGTTTAGATTTAATTTTCCCCTTCTTCTTAATCCTTACTTTAGTTTCTCTTTATTTTATATAAATGAAGGAGGATTAAAGTTTTGAGATAGTTAATGATTTCTTGCTCTTTGCTACTCTCGGTTATCTATCTTGTGGATTAAGGTTGAGAATTTATACCTCTATCCTTCTTCTTTGTTTTTCTTGTTTAAATTTAAATTTAAATTATGTTTTGTTGATTTTTAGATTCTTGATTCCCTTAGATCATCAAGGATCTTGTAGTGGGCCATCAAGTTAGGAGTATTTTCTCTTTCATAGAAGATTGCTTTGAGTTAAGAGAAATCTCTATTTTATGATAAGATTTGGTGTTCAAGTTAACATTAGTTAATATCTTTGATTTTTTAGTATGTACCTATAGAAAAACATGAGTTATTAGATACATAATAGAACAAGATATGCATTGTGAATATGGATGGTTGTAAGAATGAGATGTGGCATCATATAGATCTGTGGTCATCCATGTGGACCATATGTTTACATTGTAAGTTTGTATTAGAAAATGAATTATGGAGGTTCTATGTATCAAACATGCTTATATGCTTAGTTAATTCCATGACTCTAGCTTTCTATCTATGTATCATATGTTGTTCGAGTTTAGTAATATATGGTCTTTAGGGCCATTTTGATGAATCTTGGATATATGAGTATGGTTGACATTGGATGTGATATTGTGAGCTTGATTTTAATGTTGACATGGTTCTCATTGATTTCCTCTTTGATGTTGATTATATGGGCATGTTTTGGTTATTTTTGACTTGAAGCATGAATTTTATGAGTTAAGCATGAAAGTGTGGTACAATTAATTGATGAGCATGTTTAGGGTGTATTTATGTTATTAATAGTAGGAGCATGAGTAGGATGTGATTTATGGAGTGTTAAGCAAGGTTTTTCCATTTTGGCCTTGGCGTGAAGGTTGTGAATATAGTATGATGTTGAGTCTTTAATTCTTTTTTAGAGGATGATTCACATATTCAATGTCTTTAATATGTTTTCATATGAGCTTGGTAGTATATAACCTATTAAACCTACTTACTTGAGTATGGGTTTGATGACAACGTGACTTATATATTATTTTATCCATGTTGATGAATTGAGGCATGAATTATGATTTTTATTGAATTCAACAATGATGTTATTGAGTATTGATTCCTATCATGATCGGTGTGAATTCGTATGTGTGGTATGTCTTCATATGCTCTACAACATAGATGCATGCTATGATTAAATTGGAAAATATTGTATATGTTTTTCATGTGTGGCTCACTAGTTTGGGTATTGTTTCGCCTAGACCAATCGATCAGTTTGTTGGACTGATTAGATGGCTGTGTGAATAGTTGCTCGGTTTGAAATATTTGATCGATTAGTTGAGAGAACAGTTGGATGGTTTGATGAACTAGTCAGATGGTTCCTATGAACAATCAATTAGTTTTCCAAACCCATTAAATTTTTTCATTGTGACCAAAGTGGTCTGGTCTCTACTTAGACCCATCAATCAATTTGGGCAAACCCATCAACTAGTTCCCTTATGACCAAAATGGATCGGTCTATGCTTAGACCATCTAACGGTTTGGCCAAACCCATCTATTGATTCCTATAAACAATCAATTGGTTGGACCAACCAGTTGATTGCTTTCCCTATGTATTGTTTTCTCAGGTCTGGTGTGACCAAACTAGTTGGCTGGTCCTATGGACCGATCGACTAGTCCTTATGTATTTCTCCATGTTTGTTTGATACTTAATGTTCTTTCTTTGGGACTTACATATTAATGTTTTTATGTAATTACAATATATTAATCATGATTTCAACCATTCTTAACTTGGATTTAATATGGATTAAAAAAATAATATTGTGGTATGTGAGTTTTGACTAGGTATTTGAGCATAGCATAATATCGTGTTGGTTCGTACAGGTGTTGGAGAAGTTTAAATATAGAATGTGAAGTATATGAGAAACATGGGGGTTCCATGTTAATTAACACAGATCATGTTTCTCTATGAAATCTTTGATATGTTTTTAGGCAAAAGTCGAGAATAAGGAAATAAACACGGTCTGTATTTTTTATTTATTTTTAAAACACGCTATTTTTCTTCGTAAGGTTTTATCTTCTATAAAAGGATACATATGAAACCCTAGCCATCAAAGTCATGCGTCCAAACTTCTTCTTCTTCTCTATAGAATTCTCTATTAAAAGAGAATTGTAGATTTGTGTAATTGATTGATTGATTAGTTTACTCATCCTATTATTGCACAAGAGCATGAATAAATATCTCTACTTTTTCCTCAATTATTATATTTTTTGATTGAATCCTTAATTATTCATAATCTTGTTAATTGTGATTTAGTTTGGATCCGTTTCAATTCACCCTATTCTGCAACATAGTGCCTAAAGTTGTTAAGCTTGTGTCACCTCTAAACACCTTAGTGGTGGCTTGTATCTCTTGTGTTATGTTTGGTATTATTACTTGGCAATACCCATTTGGTTATTAATGAAATCGTAATTGTAATTTGTGATATCATTTGACAATTAATAATAATATTAAAATTGTATGTCTTATGTTGTGTTTGGAATTATTACTTGGTAATACCCATTTGGTTATTAATGAAATTGTAATTGTGATTTGTGGTATCATTTGGTAATTAACAATAACAATGAAATTATATGTCTTATGTTGTGTTTGGAATTATTGCTTAGTAATACCCATTTGGTTATTAATGAAATTGTTATTGTGATTTGTGATATCATTGGGTAATTAATAATAATGAAATTAAAAAGATAAAATAGTTATTTGTGTGGTTTGTGGCCTTGAGTTGTGTTTGATACTAATATTTAGAAACACCCAATTTGTTATGAATTTATATTGCAAATTGTGGGATCACTCATTAATTATATAATGGGTATAACAATTTGTTATAGCATTTTTTCTCTAGCTCTCGGGTTGGTTATGAGGAGTTAGTCTCATTGTTACTTTATGATATTTACTCTCCTTTCACTCACTACCTTTACAGTCCTACTAGGTTGTGGCTTGTATATAGGAGTAGGAATAATAATGTGGTAGACTGTCATTGGGGCAATGCTCGTATAGATGGTATGCCATAAGTAGTAGAGTTCCATCTCCTTTCACTTAGTTCCTTTCTCATCCTACTAGGTTGTGGCTTGTATACAGAAGTAGGAATAATACTGTGGAAGATCATCTTGGAGTTGATGCTTGTGTAAAGGGTACGCCATAATGGTTGGGTTTATCTCATGCATCTGGCGTAATCGCATAAACATCCAAGTTTGAAGGCATGGATACGTAGAATATGGATACTCCGTTGTACTTGGTGTCATCGATTAAACACCCACCTGGGAGGTTTTGATTGCCTCATTTGCATTTGGTGTGATCGCCAAAAATGCCCATATTGGGATCAGTGCTCTAGTGTTGGAGGGTATGCTCATGTTAGCATTTGGTGTGATCTCCTATGACCACCCATATTGGGATTGGTGCTTTGCTTTGGAGGATATGCCTATGTTAGGGACCTATGTACCCTTTTGTTGCTACCATGACTCATATTCTTGGTGGAGGTTTAGGTGTGTTGTATGAATATCTTAATAATTGGGTTGTTTGGTCATAAAATGGAATAATAATAATAATAATAATAATAATAATAATAATAATAATAATATGGTTTATTGTGCTGATTACACATGGAACCATCATGTTCTTATTATTATCATTCTATAGCAATGTGTTCTTGCATGCCTATTATACCATGATTAATGTGACTTATAGGTGCAATATGTGCTCTTTCAATGTTATAGAATATACTTATTTTTACCAATGCCTATGATATATGGGATTTATATGTTATTATCCTAAGTAAAAATGTCATTTATTCCTTATTTTTTTTATAAGATTTAATCTTTTCTTGAGTTTTTCTCTTTTTAATAGATTTTGTAGGTAAAGATAAAAATGAAGAAATCCAAAGGAGAAATCGAAGGAAAGAGGAAATGAAACAAAGAACACATCAAGAGATATGGAATCAATGGAAGAAAAGACTAGAAATGAAGAATATACATTAAAGGGAAGCTTATGTTAAAATTTCATAAAGAGATAACAAAGGAACAAGAAACATGGTACTCCCACATTTCCTAAACACACGCCATGTTTTTCCGTTAGAAAACAAAATCTTAGTTTTCAAATTTAGCAGTTGGCAGAGAATTCAGGAAAAAACATAGAGGTTCCATGTTTCCCAAAACACAGATTATGTTTTTCTTAAATTCTGTAATAGCTCGCGTGAACTTTTCCCTGATATATTTTTGACGTTTCTAAACATTTCAACATTTGTTTTTTTTAAAGTTTGAGAATTACTGAAATGCCCCGAAAATTTCTAATTTTAAATATTATATTTAAATGAGGTTTTATTATAAAATTTAATTAAGTATATTACTTTATTTAAAATAAAAGGAAATTAATTAAGGAAAATCAAAAATAAATTTATAAGTATTTTAATTAGGAGGAATTTGGGTATTTTAACTAATTAAATATTTTAATTTGGGAATTAACTA
Source organism: Tamarix austromongolica (assembly GCA_039764185.1). Lineage (NCBI taxonomy): Eukaryota > Viridiplantae > Streptophyta > Magnoliopsida > Caryophyllales > Tamaricaceae > Tamarix > Tamarix austromongolica. The sequence continues at coordinate 102,024,783 of CM077819.1, read as the reverse complement.
AATAAATTATTTTATTTAAAATAAGGAGGATAAAATAGTTCCAAATTAATATTAATTTTATAAATAATTTAATGGAAGAAAATTAGGGTGTTTTGCTAATTAAAATGGAATTTATGGAAAATCTCTTAAAATTCCTAATTTAGCCTAAAAAGGGATTTAAATATTATTTTATTTAAATATTATTATTTTTAAATAACCCAAATATCTAAATTAATTTAATTAAGCCAAACCATTATTTTTTCCCTTTTCCCTTTTTCCTTCCTTTTTCTCCTTCTTCTTTTCTTTTTCTTTTTCTTCTTCTCCCCGAACTAGGCCAGCTGCGGCCCAATCTTTCTCTTCTTCCTTTCCTTTGGCCCAGCCCATGCAGCTGGCGCCTCCTGCCCCTTCCAGCGCTTCGTTTTGACTAGTGTCCAACCAAAATGCGGAGTTTCATTTAAACGCCACCTACGGCGTCCTTTACCATCCCTCTCTACGTCCCGTTTATCTTCTTTTCGAACTAAAACTCGGCGTTTCATTTAAACGCCTTCGACCCGCGCCCGACCGCCCGGTTCTCCCCTTTTCTTTTCTTTTCCGGCCGACCGGCCACTTCCCTTTCTTCTTCCTTCTTCCTTCGTCCTCCTCCGTCGCTACGCTGCAACCTTTTGACCCCGTCAATGGCATCTCCGGCCATAGGGACTTTGACTGGCCGTTTCTTGCCTCATTGTATTCCTCTTAACTCCAGGAATAAATTAGCATAATTATTGGACGTTAAATCTCGCTTGTTTTCTCTCTCCTGGCGTGCGAAATTCGAACCACCCCAAAACGGACATCGAGCCATTACTGCCACTAGCCACCCAAATTCTTGCACTTAATACCTCCCTGTCGAACTTCAACACCCTATTATCTCATCTACCATCTATAAATAGCCTAATGGTAGGAGTTTTTGGAGCTTCTTCTTCCTCGAAACCCTAAGTGAGAACCACCCACCACCGCAACTTCATACATGTTTTCCGCCGCCGTTAGCCAACTTCAACGCCGCCACCACATCCCAAATTCTTCCTGCAACACCCTCTAGTTAACTAAACCATTTTCAACTTTCGATTCTTCTTGCACGGGCCTCCATAACCGTGCAAAGTTGGCTGCTCGTTTCGCCAAAATTTTACCCCGAAACCTTAAACCACCGTCCGCCGCCGTGCTCCGCCACCTTTGGCTGCACCACCACCATCATTTTGTTCCTCTCCTCTTGAGCAAACATAAACACCTCTTGTCTCACCTCATTTCTCCCTATCTTTTTCCCAACATCCATCTTTTCCTCTTTTCTTCTCTTTTTCCGGCCACCGCCGCCTCCGCCACGCACCACCGCCGCCGCCGACGCGCACCACCTCCAGTGCCACCTATCCCCACCAGCCTAAGGTTGAACCCTAGACCCTCTCAACCATTTTCCATATTATTATAAGCCTTGATTTAATTTATTTCAATTATTTGCATATAAATACCATTATTATTATTCTTAATATTTATATTCTTAATGTGTATTATTATTATTATTATTATTATTATTATTATTATTATTATTATTATTATTATTATTATTATTATTATTATTATTGTGTTTATTATTATTTATGTTGAGGGCTGAAGCCCTATTGTATTTTAATTCGACTTTATTATTATTCCCTTATTATTTCTATTTCTACTATTGTTAGTATTAATATGTTATAAGTGTAATAATTATCATTATTTTATATTTCAAATTTCTATTATTCTTATTCCATTATTATTAATGCAAATATTTTACCATTAGTATTGTTAATAATGTTATTATTGTTATTATTATTATTATTATTATTATTATTATTATTATTATTGTTATTATTATTTATATTCTCATTGATATTAATTTTATTATCTTTGATATTATTATATTAGTATCATTATTATTATTTGGGTAAAGTCTTTAACCCTATATTATCAAGGTTTATAATTTCTCTATTATTTTTATGTCTTTAGCAAAGTTAGAATTTTGTTAAGGTTATTTTATTAGTATGTTATTATTTGGTTAAAGCCCTAAGGAGGCGTAGGAGCGTGCTCCAAGACCGGTGTCATTTTAGGTAAGGGTTTACTAAGACCATTGTGTGCTTATATGCATTATGTGCTTCATATGCTATACATTCTATGTTTATGATTATTAATTATGTCATATTTGATATGACGTGGAGTTGAAGTATGTTTTGTGTGGCATGTGTATTATTTATGTATGATAATATGTGTTGTGACCCTGTAAGACATGCATGTGAGGATGTTGATATGATTTGTGCGGGGGAAAAGGATGAAAAATGAAGATGGAGAAAGAAGTTGACCAAGAGATGTGAGTTGACCAAAGTATCTTAATGATTTATGGGTGGAAAAATAAAATGGGAAATGTAGGGTTTCGTGGGAGAGAGTCTAATTTATGATTTGTTTGGGAGACTCTAATTTATGATTTGTTTGGGGAAATCTAATTAATCCAAATTCTGGTTTTGCTTGGGAGATTCTAATTTATAATTTTATGTGGGAGAATCTAACTTATAGTCTTGTATGGGGGAATCTAAATTGTGGTTATGGAAGGAGAGAATCTAGTCAATTGTATTATGTGGACAAATCTTAGGTTTTGCTATGGATTGAATTTAGGGTTTTATATGGCAGAATCGTGGGTTGGATGGTGGTACCAATGGTTGCATGGTGGTACTAGGGTTGGTATGATGTTACTAAGGTTTGTATGGTGGTATTTATGATTATATGGTGGTATTAGGGTTTGTATGATGTTACTAAGGTTTGTATGGTGGTATTTATGGTTTGTATCGTGGTATTTGTAGTTGTATGGTGGTATTAGGGTTTGCATGGTGGTATTATGGTAGTATTAGGATTGTATGGTGGTAATTATAGTTGTTTGGTGGTATTAGGGCTTACATGTTGGCATTGATGGTTGGATGGAGGTATTAGGGTTTGCATGGTTGAAATTAGGGTTTCACATGGAATTTTAGGGTTTGCATGAAAAAGGTTTGAAAGTTTGCATGGGGAGATTAAGGTCTACATGGGTACGAAATTTACGTGTGGAAAGTTAATTTGGGATGTAAGGAAGGTAATGTAAGTATTATTCGGGTGTTGAACTATTTTGGATGAAAAATAGTACGTGGAGCATTATGAGGGTATGGAAGAGATTGAATTAGGGTTTGGAGTAATGAACTCTGGGTTGTTGTGATTAATTAGGGTTGGAGTGGATAATTGTGGTTTGTTATGATTAACTAAGGTGTGGAGTGGCTAATTATGGTTGTTATGGTTAAATAGGATTTGGAGTGGTTAACTATGATTTGTTGTGGTTAATTGAGGTCTGTGGTGGCTGATTAGGGTTTTTGTGTTATCATGTGCATGTGGTAATTAAAGTGTAATTATGATGGTGGAATTTTATGATTGGTGCATACCCATGGTGGAAACTTTTGAATAAGATACTTAAGACACTAATTATTTAAAGTGGAAGATCGTTGAGACGGGACCAACCGATCCACCGGTTTGGAATAGTGGTTAGGGTTTTTACCCTATGTGTGACCGATCCACCGGTTATAATAGTGGGGGTTCCCGAGTTCAACAACCGCAAACCAGAGTTTTGCTAAAATGCCTAAAAGATACTAATTACTTACAGTGGAACACTATGCATGCCAGAGCCAACTGATCCACCGGTTAGGAATAGTGGTTAGGACGCGTAGTCCTATGTGTATCCGATCCACCAGCTATAATAGTGGTTAGGGTATGATACCTTATGTGCCTCCGATCCACCGGCTATAATAGCGGGGGCTTCCGTATTCGGATGAATTTGATAAAAAAGGCATGGTGTGTATTAACTTCCGATAAAAGATTAATTAAGTAATTAATTTGGACTATGATTGGGCCTTTATGTATGTACCTGAATGATTGGTCGATATTATGATATGATGATGGTCTTTATGATCTTTTATTCTTATACATGATTTTATATGCTTATGTGTTGGCCTTAGTGTTCGGTTACCTTACTCAGTACGTAGCATACTGATCACCCTTTTCATAGGTGCTGCTCATTCCCACGAGTAGTATGCCTTTTTGAATTTATGTAGGTGGGCGAGACATCAGTTGGGGCTGAGTGTCGAGCATGTGTTGGCTTAAAGTTCGAGAGTGTCATGGTCGTAATTTTCTTCATGTGATTTCATTTCGTTATGATACTTCTTCTGATTCGCATTTACTCTTTTTAATTTATTATCTTGTGTTAAGTGTTTTGACTTAACCATTTATAAAATTGTAAGATTATTCCCTTCGAGGAATTTTGATTTCGCACTCTAATTTCTATTTTATTATTAATTATGATTCTTTATGCGCACTCTGATTTTAATGTATAATCTTTCGAGTTCTTTTTATGAACTGTTTGTTTGAGTTTAATGTAAATATTTTCTTTAGCCTTAGCACTTGGTACTGAAATGGTCGGAGAGAACCGGTTTGGTACTAAGTGTGGCGGTAACATTTCCAGAATTCACAGGCTTTAAGTATTTCTATTTTAATTCTTCCGCTTTTAAAAAAAAATAGTGAATTTTGGGGTGTTACAATTACATTCTCTCTTTTTCTCTATATTATCTAGAAACCACATGTACTTCACAATTCTAATTCTCTTTTTCTCCATTGTATTCAATTAAACAATTCAAGTCGATAAGTTCTTCTCCATTCCTCTCTTAATTGCAAGTTCTGATTTTTGATTGAATGCAAATAAATTCTCTTTATTGCATTATCATTTCTCTTACTTTTAGTGTCTCATTGTTAATTTATTTGTAATCATTGATGTTAATTATAGAATACTGCATTTAATTGTGTGTTATTGCAATTATGAAGATAGTAGCGTAGATAGTATAGGGTAGGAGGATTTGATGACGGAATTAAGGTTTTGGATATGACAACGTAATTTGAATTTATGAGTCTAAATGAAATTTAATTGAATTAATGGAAAAAATTAAATAATCTCGCATCATAGGTTAAGAATTTAAACTAACTAGATTGATCACCTATTTAGTTTAGATCTTAATCAAAGCTAGAATAATGAAATTGATACGTAATTGTTAATTAACGTTTCCAAAGTGGCAAAAGGTTAATTATTAATTGTGTATATTAATTTGTACGATTGCATGATCTGAGCTTATGTGATTATGGTTGTAGTTGATTGCTTTCCATTCGTAATATTGCCATTAATTGAATTTAGCATTCTTAACATAGGTTATTAATTGGTCAGGTGATAAATTGAGAGCTTATTTAATTTATTAGAATTAATAGAAAGAAAAGAGATGAATTATCATGAGTTTCTATAGGTTAACATTAGATCATTTAGAATTGTTCTTTTCTCTATAATTATTTGATATCCTAATACCATAATCAATATCTTCTTATCCTTATTCATTAATTAGTGAGTAATGTGTTTTATTATTTATCCATAGTATAGAACTTAGTGATATAAATTGATATTATTGAATAACCAGGGTTTTAACATTGATTACAGAATTATTGATTATATATCATTCCTTGTGGTTTCGACACTTTCTTACCATATACTATGTATTTGTAATTAGGATTTATTTATTAAATTTTTTTTGCATATGATAACGCATCAAATTTTTGGCACCGTTGCTGGGGAATGACAATTATAATGTTTATTTCTATTTTTGATGTTGTTTCTTATTTTTTCTTTTAATAATTCCCCAATTGCACTTATCTATTCTTTAATTGTGTATAATCCTTAGGCACCCACATTTGAGGTCATTTGCGGTTGAGCATCAAGGACAAATCATCTCACCAATAGACCCTAATTCTTCTTCTCTTAATGCAAACCGAACAAGAAGGAGATTGGAATACGCTCATCATATTCCATTACCTTCTGAAGAAAATTCTATAGATTTGGAAGAAGATCACATAGAGGATTTGTTCAATTCACCTTGTCACATTGATCGACCTATAGTAGATTGAACTCTCAAGGAGCTAGCAGCTCCTATTTTCAACCCTAACCTTTTATGCATTAATTATCTTGCAAAAATTGATACTTGTGAGATCAAACCTGGTTTGCTACATGCTTTAGCCATTTTTACAAGATTTAGGGACAACAACTCAATGGGGTCAAGATGTTTCACCGATCCCAACAAGCTTCTTAAGGAATTCCATATCACATGTTCCGATATGAAACCAAATAGAGTAAGTGTAGAACAACTTAAACTTAAAGCCTTCCCTTTTGCTTTGGCTGATGAGAAAAAGAATGGTTGTATGACTTACCAGCGGGCTCTATGAATACTTGGGGTGATATGCAAAAGGTTTTCCTTAAAAAAATATTTTCCTTCATCTAGAGGAACTAACATAAGAAAAGAATTTTGTGGTATTAGGCAAGATGGAGGAGAATCACTACATCAATATTGGGCATGTTTCAAGAAGTTATACGGTAGTTGCCCCAATCACCAAAATAGTGAGCCATTGTTAATATAATACTTTTATGAAGGATTGTTTCCTATGGATCGAAACATGATAGATGCTGCTAGTGGTGGTTGAAATACCCCGAAAATTCCTAATTTTATAAATTATATTTAAAAGAGGTTTTATTAGAAAACTATTTAAATAAATTAATTTTATTAAAATAAAAAGGGTATTTAATTAAGGAAAATCAAGAAGAGATTTATAAGTATTTTAATTAGGAGGAATTTGGGTATTTTAGCTAATTAAGCATTTAAAGAAAAAGTTAATTAAATAAATTATTTTAATTAAAATAAAAGGAGGAAAATTGATATATAGTAGATCAAATACAATGGAATTCAAATACAAAAGAATTACAGACTTAAAGTCAAACAATTTACAAAAATATTATTCTTTAAAACAAGGTCTTACAAAGGAATAACAAAAGTATAACATGAAGTTCAAATAGAGTCATGGAACGAAAACTCTAAAGATTGCACAACTCTAATAACACTACTAACGCATAATATGCACATAAAACTTTACACACTGAGTTATCTTTATAACATCGTTCAAGAAAAAAGGCTAACACTTGGCTCGACGACTCATAAAATGCCCTCTTACACATCAACCGCACATACCTAAGTCAAAGGATATTCTTTCCAAACCTCAACCTTAACATTATCAAAATTCTAGATTTCTCCCAATTGAAATGATACATCTACTTAAACATCACTATTAGGGTTCCAAACATAATTTCTTACAACTCCAAAAGTGAGATTACTCAACCAAAATAGATTATTAGTTATGTCCCATCACCCTATATTCGGTAAGGTATACCTTAAGGTTTTTAATCCGCTAAACCCGCAAGACTAGGGTTAATCTAGTGGGGTCACTACCCCCTTAAGAGCAAACTAATTACAAAACCATAATAATCGCAACATATAAGATGCAGATTCAACAAAATCAGGCACGTACAACAACAAATGATCATATATAATTACATCAACAAATCACAAGGCCACTTACACTACCCGATCTCACTATCCTCACAAGCTAGTCCGGATCAAAAGAAAAATCACTTGAAAGAAGTTAAAATACATTTTCGGCTAAAACAATTAGGATCGTGAGAACCAAATCTCGAACCGAAATCCGATTCTCAACAACCAAAAGCTTTGATACCAACTTGTAACACCCCCAAATTTACTACTGAAAAATTTGGGGGTGTTACAAGTTGGTATCAAAGCTTTTGGTTGTTGAGAATCGGATTTCGGTTCGAGATTTGGTTCTCACGATCCTAATTGTTTTAGCCGAAAATGTATTTTAACTTCTTTCAAGTGATTTTTCTTTTGATCCGGACTAGCTTGTGAGGATAGTGAGATCGGGTAGTGTAAGTGGCCTTGTGATTTGTTGATGTAATTATATATGATCATTTGTTGTTGTACGTGCCTGATTTTGTTGAATCTGCATCTTATATGTTGCGATTATTATGGTTTTGTAATTAGTTTGCTCTTAAGGGGGTAGTGACCCCACTAGATTAACCCTAGTCTTGCGGGTTTAGCGGATTAAAAACCTTAAGGTATACCTTACCGAATATAGGGTGATGGGACATAACTAATAATCTGTTTTGGTTCAGTAATCTCACTTTTGGAGTTGTAAGAAATTATGTTTGGAACCCTAATAGTGATGTTTAAGTAGATGTATCATTTCAATTGGGAGAAATCTAGAATTTTGATAATGTTAAGGTTGAGGTTTGGAAAGAATATCCTTTGACTTAGGTATGTGCGGTTGATGTGTAAGAGGGCATTTTATGAGTCGTCGAGCCAAGTGTTAGCCTTTTTTCTTGAACGATGTTATAAAGATAACTCAGTGTGTAAAGTTTTATGTGCATATTATGCGTTAGTAGTGTTATTAGAGTTGTGCAATCTTTAGAGTTTTCGTTCCATGACTCTATTTGAACTTCATGTTATACTTTTGTTATTCCTTTGTAAGACCTTGTTTTAAAGAATAATATTTTTGTAAATTGTTTGACTTTAAGTCTGTAATTCTTTTGTATTTGAATTCCATTGTATTTGATCTACTATATATCAATTTTCCTCCTTTTATTTTACTTCCTATGCCTTGTTTCGATTCAACCTTGGTTGGTTTGGTTTCGTAAACGTCGTTTTACCTTTCTTCGGATTTACTCTTAACTTATTTATTGCGGTAAATGTTTTAATCAATCGTTTTGTCAAGTTTCCGCTACCTAGGTTTTCCCGAACTTTGGGGACGAAGTTCCTTTTTAAGGGGGTATCTGATGCAATACCCCGTATTTAAAAAAAAAAACCCAGATTTATTAAGTTTAATGATTTTATTAACGTAATTTGATGAACACAATTGATTATTTTAATTTTGATTGTCTTATAGATTTATCAACGATTTAAGTTCATATTTAAATTTAATTAAATTTCTTATGAGTTTGATTTTTGGTTAATAATATGTATTCCCGTCCTTCCTCGTATTTTTTTTTATATTTTAGATTTATTTTTGATTAAAACCTTTTCATGTGATTACGACATTATTTTGAAGTTACATTTTGTTGACAAAATACATTATTAAACTATAGAAGTCCTATTGAATAGTTAAGTTTATTATAATGATTTTATCAGTAGAAAATATTTTCGACTCTGAAGTACTCGTTTCAATCGTTAATATTTTTGGAAAGTTTTAAATTTAGAAGACGTATTCGGGAATTTCTTTCCAAACTCAGCTTTATTCTGTTCTATGTTTTTTTTTATTTAAAGAAAAATATTTTCGGACATGACTAAATTAGTCTCGGGGTGTTAGAGTTCAACTTAAATATTTTATTATATGCTTTAAATAAAATTTTTAGTTCTTATGATATATTTCCATAAATAATACATATTTTTATGTTCATCGGTTATTCTTTCCGAGAGTGTTTCCAAAATTCTTACATAACTCTTTTATTAATTTTGAGCCTTCAGATCTTTTCGAAATAGATTTTCGATAAATAAATTTTTGATTAAATTCTCCCAATATTAATATTTAATATTTAGTATTTAAATTGAACTTATACCCAGGTACAACAACCCTTAGTTCGTCTCTAAGGGGGTAGTTTTTTTTTAAGTGTTGTTTTTGTATGGTGTCCCTATTTTCGTGGATTTAAATTTTCTTTAGTAAGTTTATTCCTAAGGGGGTAGTTTATATAGTTAGTTGTGGTAGTTTGGTTTTCTAGCCACTTAGAGCATTTTCGACCCTAACCCTAGGCGCTTCCAGAGACTTCGGGGACGAAGTCTGTTTTTAAGGGGGTAGTGATGAAATACCCTGAAAATTCCTAATTTTATAAATTATATTTAAAAGAGGTTTTATTAGAAAATTATTTAAATAAATTAATTTTATTAAAATAAAAAGGGTATTTAATTAAGGAAAATCAAGAAGAGATTTATAAGTATTTTAATTAGGAGAAATTTGGGTATTTTAGCTAATTAAGCATTTAAAGAAAAAGTTAATTAAATAAATTATTTTAATTAAAATAAGAAGGAGAAAATAGTTTCTAAATTTTAATAATTTTATAAGTAATTTAATTGGAGAAAAAATTAAGGTGTTTGCTAATTAAAAAGGAATTTATGAAAAATCCCTTAAAAATCCTAATTTAGCCTAAAAATGAATTTAAATATTATTTTGTATACATCAAATATTTTAAATAATTTAAATATCCCATATTATTGTTTTTTCCTTTTCCCCTTCTCCTTTTTTTTCCTTTTCTTCTCTCTTTTTCTTTCTTCTTTTCTTTTTTCTTTTTCCCCTCTTCTCGCCCGTTGGGCCAGCCCCGGCCCTTTCCCCCTTTCCCTTCCTCCTTCCCGCGGCCCAGCGCCGTTCGGCCCGTCCTCGCCACAGTGAAACGCAGCGTTTCACCCCCTCATCCCGCCGAAACGCTGCACCCCGTTTATTGAAGTAGTCGTTGCCTGCCAGCTACTCGACGTCGCGCCTTGACCAAATAACCACCAAAACGCCGCGTTTTGGATAATGAGTTTTATGTCCGCTGAACCGGCCGGTTTTCCCCCTTTCTTTCTTTCTCCCGGACCGCCGGTCCGACCGCCGTCTTCTTCCTCCTCGCGTGCGCGACCTGCAACACGCCGCCCCCTGCTCCGACCGCCTGCACGCCACCTGCACGCCGCCTGCATGCCGCCTCCCCTTTTCTGCTCTGCCGGCCACCCTCCCTCGACCAGCCGACACCCCCCAGCACCCCTAGGCCGCCGCACCCTTTTCCCCTTCTTTCCCCGACCAACCTGCAAGTCTGCCATGGCAGACCTGCGTCGGTCGCCACCACCGGCCGGCGTGCCCTGAGTCGCCGCCTGACCGTCCTCCCTTGTCTCCCCCTCGATCCTCCCGAACCCCGGCCTATAAATACCCCCCGAAACCCCGGCGTTGGCCACACACAAACCTCCCCAGCCCAGAAATCCCTTTTGTGCCGCCCCCTCTTCAGATCACCGCCCCATCGCCGCCGCCCATCTCCGCCGCCCGAACCACCCCCGAAACCCTTCCCTGCAGCGCCCTCCACCCAACCAAGCCTCCCTCAGCCCTCGATTTACCTTGCACGCGCCGCCCCAAGTGTGCAAAACACCCTTCCCGACCAAACCAATCCCCAAGCTCCGCCACCCTTCGCACCGCCGCCCACCGCCGCGCCGCCACTCCCAGCGCCCCCTCTGCCTCCCAGAATCACCCAGGGAACTTCCCCAACCCCCCTAGGCCCTCTATTTCCCCTGCCAACCCCTCCTTTTCCTTCCTTTCCCTCCACCACCTCTCTACCCTCTTTCTCCCCCCTACGCCGCCGCCGCCGCCGCCACCGTGCGCCGCCACCTGTGCCACCCACACCCTAGGTAGTTCTCTAAACCCCCAACCCCTGAACCTTTATTATATAAGTGCTAATTATTTAGTAGCATAATTAATATTATTCTTACTATTATTATTATTATTATTATCACTGTTAATATTATTATTAGTATCATCACTATTATCATTATTATTACCCTTATCATTGTTATTATTACTATTGGTATTATTATTTTTACTATTATTACTATTGTTATTATTATTATTATTATTATTACTATTATTATTATCATTATTATTATTAATATTATTATTATTCACCATTATCATTATTACTAGTAACATTGAACTACTACCGTAAAACAATAAGTGTTATTAAAATTACTTTAAATTATTGTAGCTACTTTTATTAGTAGTAGCTTGATTAACTACTTTGAGATTATTGACCATACTTCACTTATAAAAGTAACATTACTAGTCTTCGCCCTAATGGTAAGGTAAAGAGTAGGGGTAAGAAAGAAAAGAATAGTGTTTTGGTCGGAGGAAAAGTAACCCCAATTTTCCCTCTCATAGGCGAGTCAAGTCGACACTCGGAGGAGACGTAGGAGCGTGCTCCAAGACCGGTGTCGTGTTAGGTAAGGACGAAGCTATGGCCTGGTGCTATTTGTGATGTGTTTATAGATGATGAGCATGCCATGTTGATGTGTAATATGCATGTGTTATGATTAACCTGTTTTGTGTAGCGCAGCGTGGATCATGAGGTATGTTGTGTGCGCCTTATATTATACGTGTATGCCATGTTCCATGTTTATCGTTGATGTTGATGATGTGACTTGTTATAGCCCTCTAGGACATGCATGCTAGGGTTTTGGGTAGCATGAAATGATAATAAAATAATAACGGGAAAGTGGACATTTGGGAAGCTTGCATGGGGAACTAGATCTTGCATGGGCATGATCCTTACGTGGGAAAAGCTGAATTGGGTTGTAAGTGAGAGTTGTGGAGAGTCTTAGAGTGATGGGAGACTTATTATGAAAGATAGTACGTGAGTTGGTGCATAAGGGATTTGATTAGGGTTTTGTGAGTAAGTGGGTGTTGGGGAGTCTGCCTGGAGTATCTAAATTATGCGTAGGGATGAATATTACTAGAGGAAATTTGATTTTGGAAGTAAATAAGATAATGCTAAAGTTACAGGTCCATTGGAGACTTGGGTGCAAAATTTTACATGGGTCGATATAAGGGTGTTTAAGGGACCCAATTAGGGTTTTGGGAGAAAATGAGGAAATTGAGGGGTACAAGGGTAAAAATGATCAAGGAAGGATGGAGTATGGGGTTGAGAGTGAGAATTCAGTTAGATAAAGGATGAGTAGGGGTTTTCTAAAGGAGAGGGGAGATTTTGGGGGTGAAAGGGGGAGGTTACTTGTTGAAGAAGTAAGGTGCTAGGGTTAGGTGCAGCCAACTAGGGTTGGCGTGGTCGATTAGGGTTTGAGTGGCCAACCAGGGTTTGGTTAGTCACATGTGAACTTGGGAGATAAAGAGATACACTTGGGGAATTTTCTAATAAAGAATGAGGTGCGAGATAGAGAATAACGTAGCGTTTGGTAAGTAAGAAAGAGTTGGGCCATATAGGTCCGATTAGGGTATCCGAGGAGGAACCCTAGAGGGATGAGAACATGCGGAGGCGACATCATATGTGTTGGGATGGCCTATATCCTTGGGGTTTGTGTCTTACTATATGCTACTTTACCTAAGTCTACGGGGGAATGGATGTCGGGTGTGAGAAGAGGTACGGGTCTCAAAATATGGGACGAACCCTTGGAGGGGAAAGTAGTAGAGTATTAGCCGCATGCATGTCAAGGGTGATGTGTGAATTAATAAGACACCGATAAGACATTAATCATGTAAAGCGAAAGATGTCGAGCCGAGCCTGTGATCCGGTCCACCGGCTATAATAGTGGATCAGAGGCGTTTTGCCCTGTGCGTTTATTTTCCGGTCCACCGGCTATAATAGTGGATCAGAGGCGTTCTGCCCTGTGCGATATCTTCCGGTCCACCGGCTATAATAGTGGGGGATCTCGTGCTCGACAAACCAAACGTATAAGTTAATCCATGGGAAAGATACTAAGTACTTAAAGCGAAACACCATGTGAGTCGGGGCTGTGATCCGGTCCACCGGCTATAATAGTGGATCAGAGGCGTTTTGCCCTGTGCGTTTATTTTCCGGTCCACCGGCTATAATAGTGGATCAGAGGCGTTCTGTCCTGTGCGATATCTTCCGGTCCACCGGCTATAATAGTGGGGCTCCCGCACTCACATGGGTTATTAAAGAGTATGTGTGAAATGGACTTATCATTAATGAGAATAAAGAATAAGTCACCAGAAAAGTACTCAGGCCTTATCTTGTGTGTTATCGCATGTGACTTATATGTTTGTGCTGTGTGTGCTATGTGGTATGATTGTATGCTTGGCCTTAGCGCACCTGCGCCCTTACTCAGTACTAGACCCGTACTGATACTACCTTGATTGATTGGGTCCTGTGATGATCCACCAATGGTGGGGAGCAGACCTTTGATGCAGGTTGATCTGTTACTAATTTGGGGTGGAAGGCTTGATCTGAGTGAGTAAGCGGTCCGGATATTTCCCTTCGAAAATTGTGTGGTTTAATCGTATTTGTCTTTAGAGGTTACAAATGTTGTATTTAATTTTTCGAGGGTTTTATCGTACCTTGCTATTCCGTTATTTTAAGTATTCTGATATATGGACCTTTTAAATTGTATTTCGGAATGTAACTTTTGACCTTCGCACTCTGATCTCGTAAAACTTGTGTTTTATGAATGATTTGTTCTGGTTTTATTCTTTCTAGCCTTAGCACTTAGTATCGGGTCGGTAGTTATGGATCGATCTGGTACTAAGTGTGGCGGTAATACCCCCGAGTTTACGGTTTTTAATTCTCTTGCTTCCGCTAAAAATTTTGATTTAAACGAAATTTTTCAGTAGTAAATTTGGGGGTGTTACAGTGGTGCATTGGTTGATAAAACTCATGCTGAAGCTAAAAGATTAATTGCTAATATGGCATCTAACTCTCAATATTGTAGTAGGGGTAGTACTTCTGTGTCTCAATAGGTGAAAGAGGCTAATATTGATGAATTGAAAACACAAGTATCAAATTTGACATCTCTAGTAGAGAAAGTTGTGGTAACAAAATTCCTACAAAGGTATGTGGAATTTGTTTTTACAGGTCATACTACTGATATGTGTCCTACTTTGCAGGAAGAACAACAAGTGAATTTCATTGGAGGATAACAAATACCAAAGAGGAATGATCCTTATGTTGCAACGTACAATCTAGGATTGAAGGATCATCCTAACCTAAGGTATGAAAACAATCAACAAGGTGGTAATTCATATTTTCGACCACCACCTTATCAAAATCAACAAGAATCAAATCCACCTCCCGGATTCTTTCAAGTTCCACCAAACCACCAAATACCACCATTTCAACCATTACCTCTACCACCAGTTCAACAACCATCAGGAGGAATGACTTTAGAAGATTTGGTGAAATCTTTGGCTACCAAAACACTGCAGTTTCAATAAGAAACTAGAAATGGTATCAAGAACTTGGAGAATCAAGTGAGTCAATTGGCATATTCCCTTGGGAAATTACAAGCATAAGGGTCCTCAAAATTCCCAAGTCAAACAGAATAAAGTCCTAGAGAAAATGCTAGTGCTATCACAATTTGGAGTAGGAAACAATTAGCAGGTCCAACACAAGCGAGTGAAGAGGAAGAAATAAGCAAAGAAGAAGATGAGATAATTGTTGAAGAAGGAAAAATTGAAAATTATCCACAGTTAAATAAAGGTGAGTCTTCCACTCCTGTTAAAATTGCTGCTCTTTTTCCTAGCGGATTGGCAAGAAACAAGAAGCTAAATTATGACAAGAAGATGTTTGATATATTTGGAAAGTTGGAGGTTAATATCCCTCTCATTGATGCAATTAAACAAGTGACAAGGTATGCAAAATTACTTAAGGATTTGTGTACTAATAAAAGGAAACTAAAGGGGGATGAAAAGATGATTGTGGGAGAAAATGTATCAGCAATTTTGCAAAGGAAACTTCCACCGAAATGTAAGGATCCGGGTATTTTTACCATCCCTTGCAAGATTGGAAACATGAGGTATGAAAGATGTATTCCCTAATTTAGGTGCTTCAATTAATTTGATGCCTTTATCTTTATTTAATACACTAAGTCTATGTACTTTAAAGGAAAATCATGTTATTATTAAGTTGGCTGATAGATCTAACACATATCCTGAAGGAGTAATTGAAGATGTCTTATATCAGGTGAATGAGTTGGTATTCCCAGCTGATTTTTATGTGTTAGATATGCAGGATAATGGTTCATCTAACCTTTCTCCTATTTTTTTAGGCAGACTATTCTTAAAAACTTCAAAAATCAAAAATTAAATGAGATATCCTGTAGATGGTGAATCGGTCTCTATGATCGATGTTATTGAAGATTTAACTGAAAAGGTTTATGAATTATCATCCGAAGATCCCTTAGAAGTAACCTTGACTCAATGCATAGAAATTGAATTTTTGGAAGAATTGAATGAGAAGTTTGATGTTGATGAGGAGATGAAAGAGATAGTGGCTGCTTTAGGAGCATATCCTGGTAGAATCGGAAGATTTGTGAATTTACCATTAACATTGGATATACCTTTATTTTCCATAGAGCAAGCACTAGAAGTGGAGTTGAAACCTTTACCTGACCATATTAAATATGCATTTTTGGTAGAAAAATATGCCCTTCCTATTATCATCTCTAGTGACTTAACACCTAAACAGGAAGAAAAACTTGTTAATGTTTTGAAGAACTATAAATCTGCTTTAGGACGGATGGTTGCTGATATTAAGGGTATTATTCATTTAGTGTGTATGCATTATATTTTAATGGAGGATAATTTTAAGCCTAGTAGACAAGTACAACATAGGCTAAATCCGATTATGATGGCGGTAGTAAAGAAAGAGGTGTTGAAATTGTTTTTCGTAGAATTCATTTATCCAATTTTTGATAGTAGTTAGGTTAGTCCTCTCCAAGTAGTACCAAAGAAAATAGGAATAACTGTAGTGGAGAATGAAAAGGGAGAAATGGTTCCTACTAGAGTTCAAAATTGTTGGAGGGTGTGTGTAGATTATAGGAAGCTGAATTCTATGATTAGGAAAGATCATTTTCCTCTACCATTTATGGATCAAATGTTAGAGAAGCTAGTGGGTCATGTTTATTTTTATTTTCTTGATGGATATTCTGGATATGTATAGGTTCCCATAACTCCAGAAGATCAAGAGAAGACCACATTCACATGTCCTTATAGTACGTTTACATATCGTCACATGTTATTTGGGCTATGCAACGCCCCTACCATATGTCGAAGATGTATGGTAAGCATATTTTCTGAATATCTGGAGAAAATTATCGAGGTATTCATGGATGATTTTAGTATTCGTGGTGATACTTTTGATCAATGCTTAGATAATTTAACTCTCATCTTGAAAAGGTGCTTTGAAACAAATCTTGTACTAAACTATGAAAAATGCCATTTTATAGTTCAACAAGGGATATTTTTAAGACATGTTATTTCTTCTAAAGGAATCAAAGTAGATAAGGAAAAAATCGATCTTATAGCTTCATTACCCTATCCATCGACTATTGAAGATGTGCATTCATTCCTAGGCTGTGTTGGATTTTATTGCCGATTCATTAAAGAATTTTCTAAAATAGCTCAACCTTTGTGTAAGCTTCTTCAGAAAGAAATGGAGTTCAATTTTGATGATGTGTGTGAGAAAGCATTTGAGCATTTGAAGGAAAAATAAATTAGTGCACCCATGATTCAACCACCCGATTGGAATTTTCCCTTTGAATTAATGTATGATGCATCTAACTATGCTGTTGGTGCAGTTTTCGGTCAAAGGATTGGGAAAGATCCACATGTGATATACTATGCCTCAAGAACTTTAAATGAAGCCCAACTTAATTACACAACCACGAAGAAGGAGCTTCTCAACATTGTCTTTGCTTTAAATAAACTTCATTCGCATTTTTTAGGCACCGATATTATTGTTTATTCTGACCATGTAACTTTGAAATATATGTTGGCAAAGAAGGAATCAAAACCAAGATTGATTAGATGGATAATTCTACTCTAAGAATTTTATCTACGCATTAAAGATAAAAAAGGAATAGAAAATGGAGTAGCAGATCATCTAAGTAGATTAATCAAGGAGGTTGAAGTTGAGGCACCCATCAATGAAACATTTTCGGATGAACAATTTCATGTAAATGGAAATGAAATACCATGGTATGTTGACATGGTAATTTTTTGGTCACAAAGGTATTTCCTTCACATTTTACTACAGCACAAAAGGATAGAATGAAGAATCAAGCAAAGTACTTTATGTGGGATGATCCATATTTGTGGAAACAATGTGCTGACCAAATTGTTAGAAGGTGTATTCCCGATAGTGAAAATTTTTCTATCTTAACATTTTGTCATAACTATGTTTGTGGGGGTCATTTTGGTTCTAAGAGAACAACTCATAAAATTTTAGAAAGTAAATTTTACTGGCCTACCTTGTTTATGGATGCTTATGACTTTTGCAACATATGTGAAAATTGTCAAAAGACTGGAGGATTAGGTCCTAGAAATTAAATGCTGCAAAACCCTATTATTGCATGTGAAATTTTTTATGTTTAGGGTATGGATTTCATGGGTCCTTTTCCATCATCTTTTGGTTTCAAATACATTCTTGTTGCTGTAGATTATGTGTCAAAATGGGTGGAGGCAAAGGCCACCCGTACTAACGATGCTAAAGTTGTTGTAGATTTTCTTTGAACTAACATTTTTGCAAGGTTTGGCTTGACAAAAGCTATAATCAACGATAAAGGTTCACACTTCTGCAACAAAACAGTAGAAGCATTGTTAAGGAAATATCATGTGACACATTAAATCTCCACAGCATATCATCCACAAACAAACGGTCAAGACAAAATATCTAATCAAGAAATCAAATCAATTTTGGAAAAGATGGTGAAACCAATAAGTAAGGATTAGAGCTTACAGCTCAATGATGCTCTTTAGGCATATTGCACAGCATTCAAAACTCCAATTGGTATTTCACCATATTGTCTTGTCTACGATAAGCCTTATCACCTTCTAGTTGAATTAGAACATAGATCTTTTTGGGCTGTGAAGACATGTAACATGGAGTCAAATGAAATTGGAAGACATAGGGAACTTCAGCTACAAGAACTTGAGGAAATGAGAAATGACACTTTTGAAACTGCATTGCGATACAAAGATCGAACTAAGGCAGTTCATAATAAGTTAATTCTTAGGAAGCATCTTGAGATTGGTCAAAAAGTTTTATTATATCATTCTCATTTAAAGCTGTTGACAGGAAAATTAAGGTCGAGATGGATCGACCTATTTATTATGGCTGATGTGTTTCCTCATGGTGTAGTAGATATTAAAAGTAAAAAAGACAGGAAAGATGGGGAAAGTGAATGGATTCTGTCTCAAACCTTTTTTTGAGGGACACTATATGAGAAACTTGGAGGTGGTAGATATTACCACTCCAAGTTACGAACGCTAAAATATTGGGACATTACTACTTGGGAAACACCCAAGTGCTGTAAATAAGTTTTTCTTATCTCATAATAATGATTTTTCATTATTTTATGTGTGGTATGTTTGTAAATATTTGCCATTTTATGTGTGTTCATTACTTTCGCTTATTTTGTGTGTGATTAGAGTGAGTTTTTCTTGATTTGTATTATAAATAATCTTGGGACTAGGGATTCGCCACCTCCTCCTTCATAGATTCTTTCTCAATCCTCTCTTCTTTGCATGGGTTAGTCCATTAGGGAGAATGAACAAGCTAAGTGGGGGGATGCACTTTTGGTGGTATATATATAGTTGATGTTAGTCTTTGTTGATGTGTTTGCATGTTTTTTTTATTTCTTTGTGTTGTTTGCATTGATATGACTTGTTTTCTAATTATGTGATCTTGTGTTAGTTTTTTTGGTTCATATATAAACAAGAAGTGTTAGATTTGATTTATCTATTCATGCAAACACTTTTATTTTGATAAAGTAATGGAACTAAGTCTTTTGACAAAGGTTATTTTTAAATCATAATAACTGATTTGATCTCCATCTTCCAAAACCTTGAAAATAGAAATTGAGATTGTGATAGCGGTAAAGGAAAGATATTTAGAATGATTAAAAATCAATCCATGCATTGATTAGTCATGAGATGAAATGAAATTCAAAATTGGTAAATATAACATTGTGAGCACTTGAGCCTAATCTATAGATACATTATTTATCCATATATTTCTTTTTTGTGTGTTCTCTAATGATATGTAAAACTAGAATTTGCCATTAGTTCTCTTCAAGACCGCATAGAAATTTATGATATTTGAAAATGATAAAGGCACTTTTATTTCTTTGTTAGCTACAATACCAAATATGTTACCTTGAAAATTGTTATCCATTGCATAACCCCTTTGAGATTAAAGAATTATTCTATTGATCTAAACTTTTTTAACAACTAATCTCCATATGCATTTTCCTTCCTTACTCTATGACTAATGGAGCATTAGATTTTAAAGAAGAACATTTGTTTTTTAATAAGGTGAAATCTAAGCATGGGGGTGTAGATATTATAAAAATAATGTATGAAGTAGTTAATAATTCTCCAAAAAAAAGAGAATAAAATTTCATGTCTTTTGTTGTTTTTTTGGTTGAATGGAAGGGTTTGAAAGTAGAATTGATTATTTTTAAGGGGAAGTGAAGTAAGGGAGAAGAGGAAAAAATATGATTTAATTGAAAGAAAAAAATTGCTTCTCTAGTTGGTAGAGTTTAGCTATAATCCCAAAATTATATCCCACCTTAGAACCCTAGCCCTATTACAACCAAATTTAAGACCTTTTAATTCTTATTTACTGTAGTTCTCTCAAGCGGTGGCGAATGGAGAGTAATGGAAAATATATGGGGGATCATTATCATTTGGAGAAAATTTGAGAGTAAACACATTATACCCTAGACACATAAGAGTGAGCGTTTACACATACTAAAAGTAAGAATCTACCAATTTAACTTTCATTAATCTTGATCTAACTTTGCATGGTGAGATACTAACTGTACTAATTATCGCTCCCTAACCACTTGAGCATTTGATAAAACTGTTTATTGGTTATGCTAGATGTGTGATCCAAAACATTTTCAATGTTTCTATCTTGTGATTTATCAATGTTTTAAGTCCTAGTGCATTGTTAAACTCCATGAATGAATAAATCCAATCTTACGGTTCTTGTAGTTCAGAACTTGTCTCACTTATAACCCTTGATGTTTCTTTTATGCATGACAGGATGTTGCTTGAGGATAAGAAATAATTTAAGCATGGGGTATTTGAAATATGGAATTTATATGTTATTATCCTAAGTAAAAATGTCTTCTATTCCTCACTTTTTTTTTATAAGATTGAATCTTTTCTCAAGTTTTTCTCATTTGAATAGATTCTGCAGGTAAAGATAAAAATGAAGAAATCCAAAGGATAAATCAAAGGAAACAGGAAATGAAACAAATAAAAAATAAAGAGATATGGAATCAATGGAAGAAAAGACTAGAAATGAAGAATTTACATCAAAGGGAAGTTTGTCTTGAAATTTTATAAAGAGATAACAAAGGAACAAAAAACACAGCCCGTGTTACCTTACTGATACTATCTCGTGTGGTCATTATGATAATCCAGGGAGCTAGTGATGCTTTGCAGGTTTGATCAAATTGTTGTGGGTCTCTATAGAGTCCTTGGTTGGGGAAAGATTTACTATATCAAAAAGTTAGGCTATATGGTTCGATTAGGTTCTCACCATGTTGGGATGTTTTTATTTTAGTTACCTAAACTCTTTACTTTGTTCTTGGTTTTAGTTTGTAAACTTATCATATCTTAAATTGTTTACCTCTCCCTTATCACCATCTCTCTTTTTCTCTCCATATTTCTATCTTTGATTCTTGTGCATATTTCTGGTTAAACGTCATAGCCTTGCATCAAGTAAGGGTTAGGTGGATGATCACATCTTTCTTATGTTTGGTACAACGATAACATTTTTCAAGTTTTACTTTATTGCTTCCGCAATATCTTAAAATAATAAAAAAATTGGTTGTAAATATTTTAATACATGATTCAAGGTTTGCATGCTATAGGGGTATTTTGGTCTTTTCATATGAATCTATAATTTTCCAACATATCTGCAACATATAATTTTACTTTGATAAATATTTTAATTAGAATTGCTATTTTATAAGTTGAATATTAATATGATTAATGTTGGTTTTATTTTTATGAAAAAGATCTTGATTAGTACAGCATGGTAATTTTAGTAGGTTGCCTATAATTTGTACTTTTTTGCTAGAAATCAAGTAACCCATATGTTTTCCTAAAATGTAAAATATCGTGTGATAGCATATTAGGATTTCATTGTATAAATGATACTAAGCATATCTGTTACATTGTAATTATTTACCTAATAATGGTAGTATGAAATTTGGTAAAATGGAATATATTAATTTGTGTAAAATATTGTATAGATGAAATTATGCTAGAATGAGTTTAATATCGAGACTAATTATGTATGTTATATATGTCTAATATTATAGATGGAGCATGTTTAGGCATATTTTTGGTATCATTATTATCATTGTGTGCCTTAAGGATAATTTAGTTTTTTTAACCATACCATGTTATTGATTCCAGTAAATATACCTAATGTGTCTTATTTAATGTTAAGCATGGAATTATGTAAATCAATATTTTAGAAACACAATTTAGGCCTTTATGTGCTAAATTATGTTTAAGGAAAAAATGATCATTTGTTGTGTCTAATGACCAATTTGTTAAAATATTTAATTTATTCCATTTTAGCCTTTTCTTGATAAATTATTAAATAAAATGGAATCACTATTAAAAATGGATGATAATGTCGTAATTATGGTATTGAGGGTATTTTTGGTCATTTTAAACCTAATGCACATAAAAGTGAATAATTAATCCTAAGATGGTCTTAGTATATTTTTTTAGCTGACTTACGTTAATGTTGACAATGTTTATGGTTATCCTGAATAATTAGAAACAAGTGAAGATGGTTAACTATATAAATTGGATCTATTTGTGCATTATGTTATTTTATAGTCACCTTGACAAAAATTTAATATTTAAAATGAAAGACTTTGAGATCGGGAATGTGGGGTCTTTAGGGGTATCTACACTAAAATCATGGTTTAGCCCACAGATGGTTATGAATTTTTGCTAGTGTGCCTTACTGTTATAGCTATGCCTTATATCTTACTCTATTTAGCTCTACAAAAATTTTAGAAGGTGTACATACTTATGTATTAGGTGTCTTTCTAGATTGGGTATTGTGCTTCCTTCATATGCCAACACAAACAGGGTACCTTAATGTTCTTGGGATGATAGCCGGTACGATGCATTGTTGCATTTGTGTGCTAGTATAACTGAAATAACTTAGCATATATAAGTTGATATTATCTCCCCTCAAGTAAAATAAATTAGAAATAATTATTGTTGGTCTTATTTTTTTGTATGGATTATGTTGCTATGGTGTTTAATAAAACACTAAAATTTAAAGTGAAAGACCATGTGACTCAAAAAAGAGGTGTTATGTCCATACCACTATATGACAATAGTGGTTCGAGAGCATTATGACCTAAGAAGTAATTCAAACCATTCTACCAATTTTAGAATAGTGATCTAGAATGTGTTGCCCTAGTAGATGTTGTGTCCATTTCATTAGATGATAATAGGGCTTAGGAACATTTTTTCCTAAGAGGTGATTCATTCCATTACATCGGATTAAGAATAGTAGATAAACTTAACGTGAAATAAATAATTAGAATGATTGTAATCATTAATAAAACATTAATAATTAAAGTGAAAGATCACATGTGTCAATACCGAGGTGTTGTGTTTGTTCCACCTGACAATAATAGTGGCCAAGTGCATTTTTACCAGGGAGGTGCTTTACTCCATTCCACAAGATTAAGAATATTTGGGTCCCTAAAATCAATGTGAATAAATAATTGGAATGGTAGTAATCATTAAATGAATTTTATTTGTTGTTAAGAATAATGATATGGGTGCTTAATTATGAGATATATTGTGATTATTTTGGTTATTTAGTTGAAATTGATTCTAACAATCACTTTAGAGTGCAACCCTTAGATGCTTGGTTGGTAACTTTCATTATGTTCTAAATGAATGGGCATAAGTATTATGTGGCATTAGTGGTATTTTTATTTTGGACATAACATGTATATTTTAGTATTTTAGAGCATGTCCTCTTGTGACACCTACTATGTATTGTTATACCAATAGGTTCCATTTCATGGGTCACTACTTATTCAATGGGCAACGATAACTTTATAGGTAAGCTTGTGAGATCAGTTGAAGGTTAGTATTGTGGGTAGAGATTTCGAACTATATGGTCTCATATCATTTGATCCTAATACTCTTAGACTCTTACATCTTCTTATATTTCCTTTATGTTGAATTTTGTAACCACTAGCTATTTTTTTTCAAAATGATGTTATTTAGCTTTGTAATCTCTATTTTGGTAATTATAACTATATTATTAATTTAATCAAAGTTACATTTTTAGCCTTATCACTTGGTCTAAGAATGGTAGCAAAAAACAGATGTGTACCAAGTGTAGCGATAACACCTTGCATTTTTACTATTTTAGGTTATGCAATTAACTCTTTAAACAAAATTTTAAGCCCTAAAAATGGAGGTGTTACAATTTGGTCCTAGCTAAGACCTCCTTTATTTGAGTTTACCATTATATTTTTCACACATTTTACTTAAAGTTTGATATATAATATGCTAACATTTGAAAATTTTTAGGTAAAGTTATAAATGACTCAAGTTTTGCATGCTCTATTGTTATTTTAGTCTTTTCACAAGAATCTATAATTTTTCACCATGTATGCCTACTAAGTGTTATATTATGTTAAGTATGAGAAGCATTTGAAATATGGTATACTAGATATGCAGGGTCAGGGTTTTAATTACTAAGTGACATTGAATGTGCCTTAGGAGAAAAATGGTAATTTTTCCATTTCATAAACTTTCCAAAATTATAAGTTTATTCTAGAGTGGTTATTTTAATATTATTTAACCATGCCATGAATTTTATTTAACTTTAACAACAAATGGTAATAAAATGAGGATTTAATAAGTAAATCATCTATAAGGGCATTTTGATAATTTATGATCTAATGTGCCTGAATATGATTAATTAGACTAGGATGACCTTAGTGAATTATTGGGTTGACCTTACTTTTGACTTGAATTTTCTTGAAGCGTTGACTTTAGAGTTGACTTGAATAATTGAAGATAAAGGAAAATTGTTAAGTATGGTATTAGAAAAAACCAATAAAAATAGTTAACTATGGAAATAGGATTCGATGTGCATTATGTGATATTTTATGATCATCTTATTAAAATATTAATATTTAAAGTGAGAGACCTTAATATTAGGAATGATATCACTTTAAGGGTACCTACCCTAAAGATATGATTTAACACATTGTATATCTTGGATATTTGGTGGTGTGCCTTAGTTCCCTAACCAATCCCTACGTCTTTCTCTACTTTGCTCTTTGAAATTCTTAGAGGATACGTATAGATTAAGTGTCCTTATTGATAGGGTATTGTGCTTCCTTTGTGTGCCAGTGCAACTAGGGTACCTTATTGTCCTTGGGTTCATAAACGATAGGATACTATATTGTCATTTTGTGTCAGTATGGCTAGAGTACCTTAGTGTATCCAAGTGAATATTATCTCCTCTCAAGTAAATACAAATGAAATTAATCATTGTTTATTAATAGAATTATAATGATTTAATGTGGTTTGGTTCTTTCCTTTATACCCTACCTATGGTTAGAAGTTGCTTTTGTGCCCTACGTATGGAATTTTGAAATTTAATGGCATAGTTGTTAAAATTATGAGATATAATGTGATTTTTATGGAATTTGGTTAATATTTTTTAGTGCCTTCACTTTTTAGAATACCTTTGGTATATTATGCTTATTAAGTTTTGCATAACATGTAACTATAAAGGTATAATGAGATTATACATCAGTAATTTTTATGTAATGCCATGTTATCCTATTTGTTATTGTATGCATAATTAAGTATTTTTGTTCTATGTGTCTGGTATGTATGATTTGATATGTTTATGTCATGTTTACTCGTGACACCCTCCATATGCTTCATTTGACATTTGAATTATTAGAATTGTGTAATGAGTTTACTCAATACCATTGTACTAATAGGTTCCATATTATGGCTATCTACATATTCAATGGTCAATCTTAACCTTATAGATTTTGTTGCTTATAGTAGCAGTTGGGGTTGAGTTTGAGAGTTTTTGGGCTATCTAATCTCTCTCTCTCTCTTTAGTTGCATTCTTGTTGTTCTTGTTTCCCCTGTTGGCATATTAAGTGTTTTAAACTTGGTTAAATGTATTTAAAGTCTCTCTCTTTTGATTTTGTGTGGTCATTGTTGATTTTGGCTCAATTTTTTATTAAGTGCTAACCATACTTAATCATTTGTGACCAAATTGTTGTTTTCGTGCAATCGGCATAGGTGTGGTATTGGTCATGCCTCACTTTTTGTTGGTTGAGGTATAACTCCCCATACTTTAGATAATTACTTCTGCTAAAATAAAATTTTTAACTACTAAATTTTAGGGTGTTACAGACTCTATTGTCATTATTATTATTGTTATTTTTGTTGCTGCTACTATTACTAATGTTGTTGTTATTTTCATTTGTATTTGAGTTTTGCTCTTTATATGCATTTTCATCTTTTTACTCCAAAACTCCCCACAATATTACTTTCTTTAGTATTAGTATTTTCATGACTTTTGTTATTTTTACTTTATTTTTGCTTTACTTTACTAAAAATTTTGTAAATACAAAGTAATCTCTTTCAAACTCTAGTTTTAAAATAATACCTTTATTCACCAATATTGTAAATGCATGGAAATAGGGTTTAAATTGTATGTCAGCTAGAACACTCATTTTTATTTATATTTTTAGTGTTTTAATTTTTTTTAGTATAATTTGTTTTTAGTTAAGCTACTATGTAATGAATTGAGGGTGTGTTTTATACCTTTAGATAGTTAAATATTAGGGTTTTCAAAAATTTTCATGATTTTTCTTTGTGTGTCTTTTTTAAAGAGCTTTTCTTTATTTTTAGTGTGCTTTGTGTGCTTGTTCATCCTTTAATTAATATTTAAGAGTGTTTATTATGGGCATTTAAGTCTTTTAATTCATAGAAATTTTATTCATTATGTTTATTTTGTTTAATTGTCTTTTTCTAGTATTTTTTAATAATATTATATTTTAAAGTTATTATACCTTTTTAAGTATATATTATAGGATATTTGAGCTATGAACAACTTTTCATGATGATGAGGTCTATATAATTAAATGTCAATATCAACTTTATAATTTTACCACTCTTGTTTCACAAGTTATAATCAGTAAGTAGGAGGTGCCCATGGTAAGCAATGTATGTACTATATTCTCATTGTCCAAAATTAGAGGATAGGTACACCAATTTCCAACCTCCACAGGTATCCCCATGAATGAGCTTGATCCAATACTAGGTGTGTTAGCATGAAGGATCGTTTTTTTATTTCTCTCTAGGATGATTGTGAAAGAAATTTCAAAAAACTAATTATATATATATATATATATATATATATATATATATTAATGTGACTCTAACTTCCTTTTATAAAGGAAACAAACTCACATAAAACCCTATACTATCCTACATTAGCAATTCTAATTGGTTTAGGCTTGACAAATTAGTTTAGTTCAATTTTAAAATCTTTAATTTTAACTCCTTTATTTTCTTATGTAAATGGGGATAAGATTTTAGTGGATTGTGAAGGGTTCTTCTTCTTTTTCTTACTATTTTCCAAGAGAAGGGTGAATTATATTTGTTCTTGATTTTTCATATTTTCCTTTATTATTTTGATTATAAAAATGTCTTACTAAATATATTCTTCTTAATTTTTAAAAGATGCTCAAGATGATATAGGATCTTAAGCTTAGGGTGTGCTTTTTAAATTCTATACGTTGTGAGCTTTTTAGAGTATATATTAACTCAATACCTCCTATAGATTATTAAAAATAAAATTATGCTTAGAAGCATGTTTAGGATCTTTTTTTTCATATGTATAATAGTATGAAAGATATTAGGGCCTTTCTTGAAATTATGATATCTTATGGTATAAAGCATGGAATTTTATGTGGTTGGAAAGTTCCAAGTTGTTGACCTAATAAGTCAATCAACCTTTGTTTTAATGAAAACAAACTTAAATTATGAATTTGACATACTTTGTTAAGCGTGTAGGTATATCTAGGTCAAGGAGTACTAAGGAGATCAAGTTTGCAAATTATGTCTCAAGAAAAACACAAAGATCAACAAGGAGGATAAGATAAGACTATAGTTTCAAGTACTTTAATTTCATATGTGGAATACACAAACCATAAAGGGATAAACAAGTGTGCTCAAGAAACTAAGACTTAAGCTTCAAATAATATGTTACACTCTTAGGTTTTATGTACATATAATTTATAAATTGAGCACTTAGATTTTTCAGTGATTTGATATTTTTAATCCTATAAAAAAATTATTTTAAGAGATCTTAAAGTAATTTCATGCATCAAAAATATTTCCAAGTATTTGTGCAAGTGGTTATTTTAAATTGATTTTATTTTAAGCACTCATGCATATAATTTTACTAAAAAAATTAACTATAAATTATATAGACATTATTTTTGGATTAATACTATCTATTTGGGAATCCTAAGATGTATAACTTACATCTAAAAAGAAAGAACTAAATTTTGAGCTTTATAGCTCAAGTTATGGGTTTTTTTTTTTTATGAAAAGGTGTACGGTGTTGAAAACTAGTTGACTGATCGACTTATTTTAAAACCCATCGACTAGTTTCCAAATCAATCAACTAGTTTAAAAACCAATCAACTCATTTACTCTCTGAGAAAATGGTTTTTTTTTCCTTTTTTTTTTTTTACCTTGGCTTCAACACATCAATTGGTTAGTTAAATTAGTTAACTGATTTCAATATCAATCGACTAGTCTGGGTATTTATGATATTTTCTCCCCATTAGAATTTAATCGTTAGAGTACTTTTTATACCCAATGACTATATTGAATTCCCTCATCTTTTAACACTATAACTAAAAGTTGTTAGACTCTAATATATATTAATCAAGCTAGCCCAACTTTTCTAAAATCATTATTTTCACATGAGTTTTGATTTAACACATTCAAATCAAAATTAAACTTCTCTAATTCTCAATTTTTTTTAATATTTATTTAGATTTCTCGTACACTGATAATTATTATTTAATTAGCTAGATTAAAATCTTCACTAGTGATCACTCAATTTCATATGTTATCTCGTAAATATTCTTATTATGTTCATTTAAACTCATTATCTCAACCACAAGTAAAGAGTGGTGTGTTGTCTAGAATTTCTAGAGGGGTCATTATGGTTGTAGTCTTATAAATCTAAATAAGATAACTAGTTAAAAAGTGTAAATCATCTCCTAGAAGGTCATTATAATCATTAGCCTATAAACCAATCGATGAATTATCATCATCAAATGCCTACTATAAATAAAGAGAGATCTAACTTTTTGGTAGTGGATATAGAGAAACATTGTAGAGATTATTGAACCACTATATATTACATAGTTATTCTTTGCCATTCTTCTAACTATTTATCATAAAATTTTAATTTCACATTACTGTTACAAAATATTCTATTTATTCCTTCTAGAGTATCCATACAGTCTTTCACAAATATTCCATGATGTCCTTTGGCATTTTACTTATGTTTACTATATGATATGTTGGTGTTTTAGCATGTCTAGCATGAGAAAGTGGATAAAATATTGTTAGATTGTTCTAGTTATTTTTTAGAAATGAGTTGTGCACAAGTACGAGATGCTTGACATCTTTGGTTTGTTAGATCTTGAGTTGGTTTGAAACATGCCAATTATTTTAGGTGGTGTTTGTTAAACCTTATTATTTCCTGATTATCAAATAATATTTACTTTAAGTCATTTATTTTATCTTTTTATTTTTATATTATTATGATCGTATAATTTACAACTTATTTACATTTTATATTATATAAGTAGATTCCACCAATTTTAACTAAATACTAAAAAAAACTCATACTGTATACTTATATTACAAAAACATCCTTTATCAATTAGCTCCACTCCCATGTCTACAATTATGATTATATGTCAATTAATATCATTTAATACAAATTAGCAAATACTCTTATTACTTTAGATATCTAACATAAAAGGAATAGTAGGTATCTAACTTATATTAGTTGTGATAGTGACATCATTTATTTATTTATTTATCTTGTAAGTATTTTTAAATAACTAAAATTTTATGGTTGTAAAAAGTAAATGTGCTGTAGTATTTTCTTCTAGGAGAAAATCAATCGAACATGACAAAACCAGGTAATTTTAGAAGCAGTGTGCAGAAAAGAAGATTTTTTTTTTTTTTTTTTTTTTTTTAACTTTTGGCCCTCGAAACCAACCTTAATAACACTACTTGTAAGGCATGCTTCACTAGTTAGACTATCGGCTCCCATACTCTTTTGTTTGTTTCCTTCCATAGAAATCATGATGCTAAACCAGCCAACCATACTTTCTTGAGTAATCACTTGCTTAGGTGTCTCCACTTAGTTTGGCTATTTGCTATAGTTAAGCTACCTTTAGATTGGGGTAAATTATGGTAGGGATAAATATTAAAAATTAATTTAGGTAAAGAAAATAGAGATAAATTAGGATGAATATTTTAAAATACTGTTTGGATAATATTAATCTAACCTGAATGAATCGGGGTGAATGTTTAAAAATTTTTGTTTAAATTAAGGTGAATAAAGACTAAAATAATAAAACAAATGATATCTATTCCTTTTTATTAAATAAATAAGTTATATTGAGGGGTATTTTGGTTCTATCAAGTCAAAATTTTACTTATTCTTTCATCTTCACCTCCGTTACCCTCAAAATCTGAGGTTAATAAAAACGAGGTTAATCGAGGTGAATAGAGATGAAATATTAGCTTCGATTTATCCAAGTCAAATTATTAATCTGATATTCAAATAGAGTGAATCAATTCATTCATCTCTAATTGAGAATTACATGCGGACAAATTTTTTTTAAATAAGCTTATTTGATATGCGATAATAAAAAAATAAAAATACATATTTTATTTATATTTTCTATATCAATTATTTAAGACTAACAAAAATATTTTAAATAAAATATCTATTTTAAAGTAAATTAATATTTGAAGTACATATTTATTTTAAAAAATATATTTAATTTCAAATTTATTATATAAAATATATATAAAAAAAAATTTCCAACTTTATATCAAGTAGTATCTAAAAACTGGGATGTCAGAGGATAAGACTGCGCTCATGTGATGAAGGATATCAGTGACCAATTTGACTGAGAAGACACCGTACTCATGATGTATCTAGATAAGTAGGTCCTTGCGTCGTGGATATACCTGTGATCTGTTCGATATAAACTATATAATAGTAAGCTGTTGTACTTGGTCCGTCCCGGTCAAAAAGTGCTTGCCGCCACCTTAAGTTCCCGGTCATTAATCTCTATAACCTTCGGACTAGCATTCAGACTCTACAGACTCTACATCTATCATCTATCAAACTAGAATGAAATCTGCATTCAGAAGCGGACTAGCATCTAAAAACTGTTACCGAAAGCTGTCTACAGACTCTACACTAGAGGCTTACGTAAGTGAAAACTTGCTGTTGCTGGTATGAGGCCATGCTCCTTGGACTCGCAGATTCTAATGTAGGATATAGCAGGTAATCCTATAGCTATCTTGAATTAAGCTATATACCAGGGCATGGTCTCCCCTCCTCAAAAAAGCCAGATCCATTCCGGAAACACAGCTCGATTTCATGCACTAAGTCACCTACCCCTATGGCTATGCCATCATCTCTTGTTGCAATAGTCACGACAATCGCGCGGGTCGCATTTTCCCTTATTGGTATTCGCGTCCACCCCAACGAAAGCCGCTCATCAAATGTTTGATCTTTTGAGCAGTTCCGATAGTTTTACGAAAGATAGACAGTGGTATGCATGGATTGAATTAAAAGTCACCTCCTAAACCATTATTTACATAGCGAAGCAAATTAAGTCTTTGTATAATTAGTAGATTAACAAGGGTTATTGATTTCCTTTCTATTTTTGGTTGACAAATTTAGGCCCCTAGAACTTAAATGGCTTGATGAAAGAATGATATCGTAAGTGTATTTATTAGGTAACATGCATGCATGTATGAATATACATTGCTAAGAACCGGAAAAATTCTTTCAAAGTCGAATTCAATTCATATTCAGAAGACAAAAGGATTAAAATCTTTTGAGATGACATTTGTGAGAGAGAAGAATTCTTATTAAATTCTTCTTTATAGCAATGACTTTCCATGTTTTGTTAAATTAACCTTTTTATTATCATATACTTATTTTCACAATAAATTAGTATTAGATCAATGACCTAAAAAAAAGCTCGATTTTGAGAAATTCAATTGTTATATAACTTCAATTTATAGCATGTGAAGGTGGTTGCACTCCTTATGCATTAAGAGTGTGAGATGACATTGACTGGAGATGACAAATTGCTAACTTGACAAGTTTTATTTTGTGATTGCTGGGTGACGAAGTATTTGGAGATGTCTCGGGAGAAAAGATATCCGACAACAAAGTCTCTCCACAATCGTCTCTGCTTAAAGAAATAATTGTGCACTGTCTAGATGCAAGAGGATGAGTCCATTCACAAAAACATAGATGATTTCAAGCAAATTATTCCTAGTATGAAACATGTTAATACTAAGGTAAATGATGAAGATTAAGCCATTCTTCTTCTTAGGTTTTTTTTTTTTTTTTTTTTGCTACGGTCAGATGATTATTTTCCGCAGAAGTTCAATAGGCATAAAGGAAGTGAAAATATCCATAAAATCTTTAGAATTAAAGCAATGAATCATTGACCCGTGCAGTGGTGCAAGCTCTGGTGGAGGTCTTAAAGTAAAAGAAGAACAAAAGAAACAAGTAGAGATTTCTTCAATTTCTGAATGTGACCAAACATGTTTGTGTCGTATGAGGTTAGATCATTTTGGTAAGCGATGACGGGATGAACTTAGCGTGGAAAGTTTGCTCGGTGGAAACTCGAATAGGAAGCTAAATTTTTGGGAGCATTGCGTTTAAGGAGAACAGAGTAAAGTGAGTTTTAGTACTAGAGTTCACAAGACAGAAATGACTCTTGATTACACCCATTTAACCTTCCGGTGACCTTTAAATGTTACTTCTCATGGTGAAGCTAAATACATGTTCACTATCCTTGATATTTATTCACAAAAAAAATCTAGATTTATGTCTTGAAATAGAAGAGTGATTTATTTCTCAAGTTTACACGATGAAAAGCTCTTGTGAAGAAACAAACAGAGAAGAAGCCTAAAAGGCTCAAAACAGACAATGGGTTAGAACTTCGTAGTAGCGAGTTTGATGAGTTTTGTGCAAATAAAGGTATTGCTCATCATAATATGGTGAGGCATACACCTCAGTAGAATTGTATAGAAACACAGATGAACATAATGCAACTTAGAGAGAGCCAAACGTGTGTTCTCCAATGCAAGCTTGTCCAGGAAATTTTGGGGAAAGATAGTTAACACTACATGCTATTTGGTGAGCATGACTCCTTAACGACTATTGATTGCAAGACGCAAGAGGAGATGTGGGCAAACTTTGATGCAAATTACTCAATTTTGTGCATATTTGGATGTCCAACTTATGCTCATGTAAATAAAGGAAAGTTCGAGTCAAGAGCTAAGAAATATATATTATTATCATGTCAAGATGGTGTTAAAAGGATACAGGATGTGGGACCCAAGGAATTAAAGCTTGTAATTAGTAAAGATGTGAACTTTGATGAGACAAACATACTTAACCCAATACAACAAGAAAGCTATGACAATCAACGTGCTCCGAATAGTATTATTAAGAAGTTGGAGTTCAAGATTGATGTTCATAATAAGCAATTAAAGGAAACATATGAAGATATTACATTATAAAAGCCTAGGTATATCTTAGCTTGAGATAAACATAGGAGACAAGCAAAAATTTCATTTAGTATAACAATTTTGTTGCTTTTGCACTTATCAATATGGAAAGAATTGAAGAACAAAAATCAGGTTCATTTCATGAGGTAGTTACTTATGATGAAGCATCCCTCCAAAAGAACCAAAATCGGAGACTATTTGAGAGGCCAATTGATCAAAAGATTGTGGGTTTCGATTGGATACTCAAGAAGATAAATATGAAGAGGTTTAAAGCAAGTCTCATAGAAAGGGCTTTACTCAAAGAGAATGTATTAATTTTAATGGAGTACTTTATTCATCAGTAAATCATAGTTCTATATGTGTGCTATTATCAAACCTCATGGGTTAGAATTTGAAAAATTAGAAGCAAATACAAATTTTCTCCATGGTGATTAAGAGAAAAGGATCTATCTAGAACAACTAGGTGGATTTGTTGTAAGGGCTAAGGGGAATCATGTATGTCTACTTACAAAGTCATTATATGGCTTGAAGGAGTAACCGTGACAATGTTATAAATGATTTGACTAATTTCTAGCTAGTACTAGGTATGCACGGAGGCTATAACACTCCCAATTTACTACTTAAGAATTTTATTTTGTGGAAGCAGTAATTACAGAAATAATGAGTGTTACCACCACACATAGCATAAGTATGGTTTCCTCACATTTCTTATGACAAATGCTAAGGCTAAAAAAAAGCCATATCTAAAAAAAGCAATAGAAATAGGAGACAATACATAGATAAACGTTGTAGATAAAATTCTCCATACAACATTGATAACCAAATTACAACAAGGGTTATAAGAGTCTAAAGGAAAACCGAATACAACAAAAACTAGTACCCAAAGGTATAATAGCGGTTTACCCTAACTCTTTAACCCATAAGCCCATTTTGAGAATAGAACCTCTTCCCAAGGACTCTATTTATCCTTACCACTATTATATGCCTCAAACTATTCCATGCCCTTCACTTAATTAGTTATCTGCAAATGTACTATTAGTACAGCTTTTTCATATTAAGTAAATCACACTACCTCATAAGAGGTAACATGCTTGCATTACACATTCATACAACAATATGAATGCATGCTCCAAGAAAAAAACACATGCCATCACAATATACAATAATTATGGGATAATACATATAACATCAAATTCTCATGCTAGTAGCCAATCAACCTTAACCAATTCACATCATCTTAAGGTATAAAATAAACACACAAAATCCATGACCAAAATCGACTAATCAAATCAATGCTAAACATCAAGGTAAAGCACCAAGGCAAATACCGAATCAACAATCCATTATTATTCTTACATAATAGTTACTTTTATTTTTAATTACTTTAAGGGGTAACAATCAACTTAGGGACACTAAAGTACACCCAGTCATACTGGTGCCCGAAGGCGACGTACTACCCTTATTCTAGAACCTAGGAAAACTATAGTATGCTTGGTCATACTAATACACATAAGCAACATAGTAACATCTAAACTTAGTCACCTTATCCTTAAATATTAATACCCCCTATAGGGCCCATAAGTCACCTATATAGTAGATTAAGGCCTTATTGAGATACACCGACACGCCAAAAAAACCAAAATGATTGAGGGATAAACCTCATCTCTATGGTAGATAATCATAGAGAACAACTATTTCTAATCTCTAGGTTTTCCATTTTAAGAATTAGTATTTTATGAAGTGATCACAAATATCATGTATTGCATAACAATCCCTATTTCCATGTTTAGCCATTTTCCCTTTAGTTCTAATAATCAAGGTAAACACTATGTTCATCGGTTTATGTCTTGGCTAAAGTTAACACTAAGGTCAACCTATAAAAAATCTAAGGCTATCATATGTTCAATTATTCACAGTAGGCCCATTAGGTTGTAAATGACCAAAAAGCCCTAAAAACCCTAATTTCACCATCATTATCCAACTTCATACCAAACATTATTATTATGAAATTTTTTCATAAAAAGGCTCAAAGACAAACATTTATAATATTTTAGCACATAGGTAAATTTTAAGACTTAGCGATTTACTATATTTTACACTATGCATGCATTCAGCAACTTACATTTACAAACCCCAATCATACATTTCTAATGTGTCATGTATTTCATGTAGCACATGCATGCATATCTATAACATTATATGACATTTAATAGGGAAATTAAAGTCATGTTTCATGTAGGAAAACATCTCTTACACAAAAACAAGCGAAAAACAATTATCTTAGTCTAATCCTAATCATGTGTGCATGCTTTTACTCTATTTATATCAACCCTAAATACATTTCAATAATAATCATGGAACACTTATCATGAAAATTACCTTATAAATTAATCAAGTTTACAAACCTTAACTAAACCCTAGATATGCATTGAAACACCCCCAAAATTCACTACTAAAAAATTTCGTTTAATAAAAAGGTTTAACATAAGCAAATAACACAACCGTGAATTAGGAGGATATTACCGCCACACTTAGTACCAGACCAGTTCACTCCTACCATTCTAGTACCAAGTTTTAAGGATAAAGATTTTTATTATCAAACACAAGTCAATACTTAAAGCAATACTTCATAAAAGAACTGAGTCGTTCGTCATATAGAAATCAGAGTACGGTTAAATGAGTTACAATCCAAAGAGAAAGTAACCAAAGTTTTCTAATGATATAAAATACAGCACAAAAGAACATAAAAAACGATGCATGGTAAAATAAAACGAAAGATAAAATCCATCTAGGTCACTCTCGATCCTCATGCCAAGTCCAAGTTCAACTCCCAGCCTCACCCAATGCCTCGTAAGTACCGTAGGCATCGAAGATATCATCTCCTACCTACACAAACTCAAGTGGATTCTCTACTTGTGGGAATGAGTAGCACCCATGAAGTGGGTGGTCAGTATGCTATGTTGTAATACCCCATTTTTAGAAATGTTAATTATAAATTAATAATCGTATGATTAGTTATAATTATTATTTGATAAGATTAATATCAAAAGTGCTATTATTATTCATATTATTACGATGGTTTATATATAAAAATAGTTAGGTTAATAAGTTGATAGAAATCGACTATTTATTTTAATCTTAGTTTTTATCCGTAAATCTTATCCGAATTATTTTATTAATAACCTCGACCCGTAACCTGAAATAAATTCTTAAAATTTATTTCCAATTATTTTTATCTTTTTCATTTTATTTAAATCTATCTCAAATCATATTATTTTTCTCTAAATTATTTTTCTATCCGATATTCTAATTCATCCAAACAAAATTTAAAATAAGGTATATATGTATATGTATATATATATATATATATATATATATATATATATATATATATATATATATATATATAATATTTTCTTCTCTCTCTTTCCCTCTGTCTTTGCTGTCTCTTCCCTGTAAATAATATCCCTGTCTCCCTCACTTTCTTACTTTACTCAACCATCCCCTCATCTCTACATTTATATACATATATACACACCACACACGACACACACTCTACCAGAAACAAACACCCCCAACCCACTATTCATGCCAGCTCTACTCCTGCTACTTCGACGCCCTTACCCGAGCCCAGCCAAATAAAGCCTACGGTATATACATGCACACACATTTCTTCTCCAAACAAACAGCTCCCTCGGCTAACACCCCCGAGCAGCACTCATCTCCATTCCTTCCTAGCCACCTTCTCCCTCTGCATCTCCCTCCTATCCAGGCAACCAAACCAGCCGACCACAACCCCATTTCTTCTCCTATCTTTCCTTGCCATTTTCTTGCACTTCCCGACCTCCCCTGCGAAACCCGTCGACCTGCACCACCACTTCCCATTTGTTTCTAGCGCCCAGCTCCCCAACCAACCCAGCCTTCTCCCCTTCTCCTTGCCACCTTCTTCATTCTTCCTGTAGCCACAACCAGCAACACCCATCCCGTCACCACCAACCAGCCCTGCAACATTTCCCCCTGGTCGCATCCACCTTCGCCCGCAACAACCCGTCGTGCGGCAGCACCACTCTCCCGCCAGCCCACCAGCATCCATCGCCCATCGCATCTCTGCACCACTGAGCCATCCCACCATCTCCACCACTCCCTCCTTTTCTTTCCCCTTCTCCTGCAGCCCTTCATCCTCTCCCTGCATCGCAGCCCAACCTCCCCGCAACCAACCAGCAGCAGCACCACCCTAGCAACCGCCAGCCAGCCACCAGCTCCGCCGACCACCACCTCTGCTACTCTCTCCCTCCCCCTGCCTCACATTCCAGCCAACCCTGTCACCCAGCCAGTAGCCGACCTCCTTCCTTTCATGTGTGACTCATGCTACATGCAGCGTGAGTTGCGTGGTATTTTAGAAAACTTGGGTACCAATATTAAATGTAAGGGTATTTTGGTAATTTTAGAAAAATAAATATTTTTATACTATAATTATTATTTTATCTGATAGATATTAATTTTGTATTTGTGGTATTATTTTTAGGTATAAAAGTTTAATTTGCAGGACCTAATAAATTTTAGTGGATATCGCTAATTTTACATTTTTGCTGAAATTTCGGTAATCGTTATGGCTTTCTAAAATGTTAAATAGTGCGTGATAGCACATTAGTATTTTTGGGGTATGGAATATGTTAAGCATGATTTATTTTAATATAATTGTGTGTTAATTATTATTATTATGAAAACGAATAACAACGAGCATGTTATATGTTATAAAATATTTTGGATACAAAGGTATGATTAAAAAATGATTCTAATGACGAGAAAATAATTTGTATGATAATTATGTGTAAAATAATAGGTTGAGCATGCTTAGATATAATTATTCAATAATTATTATGGATGTGTTTTGTACGTTTCAAAAGTATTTTGGATAGGGGTAATTTAGTCATTTTTGTGCATTATGATATATATCCTAAAAATTATGTTTAATATGTATTATCTGTTGTGGATTATACGATTATGTGTTTTGTACGTTTCAAAAGTATATAATAGGGTTT
Source organism: Tamarix austromongolica (assembly GCA_039764185.1). Lineage (NCBI taxonomy): Eukaryota > Viridiplantae > Streptophyta > Magnoliopsida > Caryophyllales > Tamaricaceae > Tamarix > Tamarix austromongolica. Next base: position 101,986,138 of record CM077819.1, on the reverse strand, counting down.
CGTATGCCGAAATCTGTGTAGGGGCAAAATGGTCTTTTGACATGATTGATGATTTAAATTATATAATAAAAAATTAGATTATTTTGTTTTAGCCTTTTCACGACAAATTAATAAATAAGATAGACTTAGTATTTAAATGGATGCTAATCTGATAATTATTAGCTTCAGGGGCATTTTGGTCATTTTTGGCTTAATGCCCAAATGTGAATAATTGGATATAGGATGGCCTTAGACTTTTGGTAGGCTGACCTTAGTATTGACTTTGACTTTTCTTTATACCGTTGACTGTAGGGTTGACTTGGATAATTGGAAATAAAGGAAAAATGAATAAGTATGGAAATGAGAATAAATGTGTAATGTGTGCTATCTGTGATCACTTTATAAAAATACTAATACGTAAAGTGGAAGACCTCGAGTTTGGGAATGGTTTCTCTCTAGGGGTAGCTACCCTAGATACAAGGTAGGAGTCCTCGATTTGTTTGGGTTTCTAGTGTGCCGGTTGTGCCCTAATAAGGCCCTAGTCTACTCTATAGGTGATCTACGGGCCCTATAGGGGTATCGATACTTAAGGATTAGGTGTCCGAGGTAAGGAGGGTAATGTATGCCTTGTGCATCAGTATTACCGGAGTGTTGTTATGCCTCTGGGTTGGATGATTGGAGGGTATCGTGTTGCCTTGTGCACCGGTATGACCGGTGTACTATTATGTCTCCGGATTATTTTTGTATCCCTCTAGAGTAAATAAAAATGGAAATGAAATGATTTGATTGGAAAGATTATTATTAGATTTGGATTGGTTTGGGTAGTAGTCGTTGTGCCTACCTGTGGTTTTGGTAGCAGCCGTTGTGCCTACCTAGGGTTTCGGTAGCAGCCGTTGTGCCTACCTGTGATTTTGGGGTAGCAGCCTTTGTGCCTACCTGTGTTGGTATTATGTCTGTAAACATATATGTGATGTGATGGATTTTATTATACCGCACCTGTAATATACCTGTGAGGTTATGGATGTTATTATACTGTACATGTAAGTCTACCTATGACGTTATGTATTTGGTTATTATATTGTATCTGTAAGTATACCTGTGATGTTATGTATATTGTTATCCTGTATCTTTAAGTATACCTGTGACATTCTATAACTGGTTATTATACTGTATCTGTAAGTATATCTGTGATGTTATGTATTTTATTACACTGTACTTGTAAGTATACCCGAAATATTAGGAATATGATTATATTTTATCTGTGAACATACCTGTGATGTTATGTAATTGGTTGGAGTTAATGCTGAGACATGAATTACACTGTAAATGACATAATTGTGGTGTAGAGTAGGTTTTGATTATTGCCTTAGAAAGCATCTAGGGATGTTTAGTTGATAAGTGTTATTATACTCTAAATAAGCATGCATGAACAGTATGTAGCTAGTGACTATTGTTTACCTATTATGATTATTATGTTGGAACAGTTCATGTATATCTTAATGTTTATACCACGTATTGTCATGATGCCTTATGGTACTGTATTTGGGTTTTCTTCTAATCATATTTAGATAGTATCTGTGGGTTTTCCATTTGGTAAGTTCAGCTGTTTTAGAAGAGTGAATATGAGTAGTCTGTGACCAAGATGGAATTTGATTATCTGAATAACTACTGTATCTCAATCCTCGTATGTATACAAATATGTCATATACAATGTTAATGGTATGCCTTGCATGTGTTCCATGTTGTTTATCATATTAGTTTGGTATAAAGGGTTACTCAGTACCGTAGTACCGAAGGGTTCATTTTTGGGCCCCTGCCTATTTAATGGGTAGTGGAGTTTACAGGTCAGTTCCTGAGTCCATTTGAAAGCTATCAGTTAGTACTGAGAGCGTAGGAATATCCGGTGTCCCTTATGTTATTTGGTTTCCAATTGTTTTGGACTTTTATGTCCTCCTGAATTTCTCTCATGAGTTTTGATAGATTATTGATGTTGCTTTTAACTAGTACTGTACTCATCATGTTATTCGAGTAAAGAAATGTTTTAGCCTTAGCACTTACTATAAGAATGGTAGTGGATGCCAGACTTATACTGAGTGTGGTGGTAACACCCTAGATTTTGTAATTAACACTTCCGCAAAACAAAAATTTTTAGCAGTAAAAAAATAGGGGTGTTACATATGTACTGACTAAGGTAACCACACGGCTAAGGCCAAACCTATAAGGCATATAATACAATCATAAGCATATAGACATCATACAATGATATAGATAATGAACGTCAGATTATTGTCCAAGTAACTTATCCTTTAGATCGGAATACATACAGGGCAAAACGCTCTTAACCACTATTATTCGCCGGTGGACCGGTCTCCAGGGCACCCCAGCTCCTAGCCACTATTATTCACCGGTGGACCGGTCTGGCCCCAACTCACATGGTATTCCACTGTGATTACTTAGTGTCTTTCCCATGCCTTATCATCAATATGGTTTTCCGAGCACAGGATCCTCCACTATTATAGCCGGTAGACCAGTCTGGGCTTGACTCAACAATCTTCCTCTTTAAATGGTTAGTATTTTATTCATGTCTTATTCGATAAATATTTCACCCTTGACATGCATGTCCCCAACCTTCTACTTCTATCCTCCCAAGAGGGTCTGTCCCATATCTTGAGACTCTTGCGCCTCCTATCACACCCCGATATCCATTCGTCCTTCCATTTACCCATAATGAAAACCTAATTCATAAGGGTGTGGGTTAAGGCACATCGCCTTATGACATCCAAATCCACTTACTACCACTCTCTAGGTTTTTCCCTTGAAACCCTAATTAGACCTATGTGGCCCAACTTCCTTTTACTTACACTACCATTATTTCTTTTATCGCCCAACACATCATCTCATTTAGATTCAACCCAAATCATATCGCTTTACTCACTGATTATGCATGTGACCGGGAAACCCTAGTTGGCCACTCCAAATCCTAGCATCTTTCTTCCCCCACAAGTCACCTCCCTATCTTCACCTATCATCTCTTCCTTCCCATGGCACCCATACTCATCCCTCATATAATAAGTTTCCCCTCTTATCCCATACTCCACTCTTCCTCAATTATTTTTACTTTCACATTTTCCCCCAGATTAGGGTTTCCTCCCAAAACCCTAATCAGGTCCCCTATACACCCTTAGACCAACTTGCGTACTATTTTTCATCCTAAGTCTTCAATCACTCCATAGCTCTTTCCTTACCTTAGTTACTCCTTAAAATAACTTTTCTCACGTGAAGATCATCACCATGCAGAATCCAACCATCCCATGCAAACCCTAGAAATTTCCCATAGAAGATTCACATCACTTGTTCCTTTTGATCATAACCTCCTTTTATTTTTCCCCTTCATGGATCATGAGATAATAAGGTCAATCTCATGTCCCCTTAGTCAACTCACTTCCCATTTATCCCTTTTTATCCTTTCACCTCATATCATATTATTAAACATCCTAGCATGCATGTCCTAGAAGGTCACATCGTATAACATCATAAGCACAACATATATAATCATGGTACACATGTCATAAGGAATTCACATAGGCATACCTTAACTCCAAGCTGCGCTACAAGTAATTAGTTATCATAATCATAAGTATACAACATGGCATAACACATGGCATACAAGACACATAATACACACATAATTGTTCTTAGCCACATCCTTACCTAATATGACACCGGTCTTGGAGCACGTTCCTACGCCTCCTAAGGGTTTTGACTTGATTCACCTATAAGAGGGAAATACTATGGGTTAATCTCCCTCTTACCAAAATCACCATTTTTCCTACCTTACCCTTATCATAAACTCTTATTAGGGCTAATAATAGCAATAGTTGTTTTATAAATAAAAGTGGGGTTATTATTCTCTAAAGTAGCTAATCATGCTACTGTCAATCAAAATAGGTCTTCATAGCTACAATGGTTTATGTTAAAGTAGTTATAGTGATATTCATATTATTAAAAGTAATAGCTTCAATATTTATAATGATAATAATAATAGTAGTAGTTGTAGTGATAATACTAATATCAACCCAAACCCTAGTAATAATAATAATAATAATGATATTAGTAATATAAAAGTAATGACCATAATGATACTTATAATAATAATGCTAGTAGTGGTAGTAGGTTAGTGATTATGAAATATTAATAATAATGACAAGGTAATAATAATAATATTATTATTATTATTATTGTTATTATTATTATTATTATTATTAGTTCCAATCTTAAGAATAATGCTAATAAAGCTCTTAATAATCATAATGGTAGTAACCTTAGTGATAATATGGTCAAGTATAGTAATAAGGATGGAAATAATAATAACAATAATAATAATAATAATAATAATAATAATAATAGTCATAATAATACTAAAGTTTTAGACCATTAACAATAATAACATTAGTTAGAAATATTTTTTAAGTTAGGTTAAATAATAATAATGATAACATAACATTAATAATAATAATAATAATAATAATAATAATAATATTAAGAGCAATACTATTAATATTACTAAAAACTTACTAAAACTTTTATGAAAAAGGTTTAGGGTTTGGGGAGGTTAGAGTACCACCTAGGGATGGTGGCGGCACTGGCGGTGGCACACAGCAGCAGCGGCAGCAACGGTGGAGGGAGAAGAAAGGTGGAGAGTTGGTTGCCTAGGTTCAAAGAGAAGGAGTGAGGGGTGATTGAGGTGGTGGTGGCATCCTCGGGTGGAGAGGGTTGGAATGAAGGTGGTGGTATAGCCAAAGGGGACGACACACGGTGGCAAGAGTGGTGGCCGAAGGTGGTGGAGGGAGAAGAAGGGAGAAGGAGAGGGTGGCAGGGAAAAAGGGAAGTGTGGGGAGGTAGAGGAAGCTCCCCTAGTTGTTATGGAGGGTAGAGAGGGTGGTTTTTGTGGAAGAATCGGTTGTGGACGGCGGTGCGAAGGGCGGCCATGGTCGAAGTGGGGCTGATCGGAAGGGGAACTTTGTAGGGCCGGGGTGGCTCGTGCAGGGCAAATCAAGGGAGGAAGAAGGTGTAGTTGAAAGGGCCCGGGTAATATATGACAATACCCACAAGGATCAACACCAAGACAATCAATCAAATAATAGAACCCAAATCTACCACAAATAATTCACCAAATAAAATCAGCAAGTAAAACTAATTATGGGCAGCAAGCATAAATGAATAGATTAGAAAAATGAACCAATCAACACAAGATTTATACGTGGAAAACCCCTTCGATGTGAAGAGTAAAAACCACGGAACTTTTGAGGAGTCCACCCTATTTCCTTCTCTTATTATGATAAATTGAGGGCAAAATGAACCACCCAAATCAGGTTCACAACAATTCACAACCCACCAACAAGAACATACGTAAAAGCTTAAGCTAGAAGAGATCAAAGGTGAAGAATATCACCACAAATCAGAGGTTTGGTCCCACTGCAATAACAGACAAACTAGATCTCAAAACGACAATCCAACCGTTCAAAATGAGACCCTATGTGTCCCCAACAAGCTGACCAAATTTTAGCAAAATCCAACGGCAGAAACTCCAGAGATCGACAAGTTTCTGAACGTTATTCTTGAACAATCGCAAATCACTATTCTCCAAACCCTTTGTCTTCATCTCTTCTTTTGCTTCTAATTGTGTGTGTGACTTTCTGAATTCACACCCCTCCCTTTTGCCCTAATTTTTAAAGCAAGTATTTATACCAAAGGCTTAATTAAGAAGCCCAAATAATAATCCCAAGTTGGACTTAATCCAAGATTAGTAAAATGCTATCAAATGCCCATTCATTAGGACAAATCAAAATATACATTTTACTAACACATGTGGGCTGGACCCACAACAATCTCCCCCTCCAGCCCAATGCGGGGAAGACATGATCACTTGACCTTCATCCCAGCAAGCTTACCACAAACTTCAAGCTTGCTTCCAAGGACTAGCTTTGTCAACATATCTGCACCATTTTTATCGATGTGGACTTTCTTTAGCTTCAAATGCTTCTCCTCGATCACATTCCTCAACCAATGATATCTAACATCAATATGCTTGGTGCGAGTGTGATACATTGCATTCTTGCTCAAGTCAATAGCACTCTGACTATCATAGAATACTATATACTCACTTTGCCTCAAACCCAAATCTCGAAGGAACCTCGTAAGCCATAACATCTCTTTACTTACTTCTACGGCTGCTATATACTTTGCCTCAGTTGTGGACAATGCTACACAATTTTGTAACTTGGATTGCCATGAAATGGCCCCCTGAAAATGTAAACACATAACCTAAGGTAGACTTTCTGTTATCAAGATCACCCGCCATGTCTGCATCAGTGTAGCCTACAAGTATAGGTTTGCCACCTCCATAACACAAACTCAGTTTGGAGGTGCCCCGCAAGTATTTGAAAATCCACTTCACAACTTTCCAGTGAGCCTTACCTGGATTGAATAAGTATCTGCTCACCAAACCAACAACATGTGCAATATTTGGCCTGGTACACACCATAGCATACATCAAAGAACCAGCAGCAGAAGAGTAAGGAATAGATGACATACTTTCTTTCTCCTTCTCTGTTGTGGGACAATCTCTCTTAGCTTGAAATGAGTAGCTAGTGGTGTATTAACAGGATTGAAATCTTTCGTATTGAACCTTTCAAGCACCCGTTCAATATAATTTTCTTGTGATAGCCACAATTTTCCAGTTTTTCTATCAAGAACAATCTCCATGCCTAAGATTTAGTTTGCTGGACCTAAGTCTTTCATGTCAAATGACCTGGACAAGTCTTTCTTCAAATTCTGAATCATATTTATATCTTGTCCAACTATCATCATATCATCAACATATAGCAGAAGGATGATGAATTTACCTCCAGGGAACTTTCTGAAATACACACAAGGATCGGCAGAAGTTCGTTTATAATCATTACTTGTCATAAACGAATCAAATTTTTGGTACCATTGCCTTGGTGCTTGTTTAAGCCCATAAAGACTCTTCTTCAACTTGCAAACAAGTTTCTCTTTCCCTTTCTCTTCAAATCCTTCAGGCTACTCCATGTAGATTTCTTCATGCAAGTCACCATGTAAGAAAGCAGTTTTCACATCAAGTTGCTCCAACTCAAGATCAAGACTTGCAGTTAAACCTAGAACGGTTCTGATAGATGTCATTTTGACCACTGGAGAGAAGATTTCATCAAAGTCGATGCCCCTTTTCTGGTTGCATCCCTTAACCACCAATCTGGCTTTCCGCTTCACAATCTTCTCACCATCTTTCTTGTTCTTGAAAACCCACCTATTCTTCAAGACTTTCCTGCCCTTGGGAGGCTTCACTAATTCATAAGTATCATTTTTTTTAAAGGAATCCATCTCTTCTTTCATAGCATCAGACCAAAGATTTTTCTCATCAGACGATAATACTTCCCGATAACTCTTTGGCTCCCCATCTTCTGTGACTAGAATGTACTCTGAGCTTGGATACTTTGTTGAAGGTTTAAGCTCTCTAACTGACCTTTGAACCTTTGTATCCTCCACTTGAGGGATAGGTTGCTCCCCCTGCTCATGAACCTCTTCATCATAAATTTCTTCCTCATGAAGCTCTTCTTCATCAAATGAAGACTCACTATGATCTGAATGATCACCATCATCATGAACTGGTACATCACCACCATTAGGTTGTACCTCACCAACATCATCAGGTATCAAATCAACATAATCATTTGCTGGCTGCTCAACAGAAGTAGTAGAAGAAGAAACATCAGTAGTATCAAATAACAATTTTGAGGTAGAAGAGTACCTTGTATTCAGAAGCTATACACCCGTCTCGTGCTCAAAAAATACTACATCTCTACTTCTCACTACCTTCTTATTATCTGGATCATATAGTCTAAAACCATACTCTTCATCACCATAGCCAACAAACACACAAGGATGAGTTTTGGAATCAAGTTTTGACCTTTATTCTTTTGGCACATGCATATATGCCTTACACCCAAAAACTCTCAAATGTGAGTAAGTGGGATCGCATCCCTTCCATGCTCTCTCAGGAATGTCAAGGACAAGAGGAATTGATGGAGCTCTGTTGATCAAGTAAACTGCACACTGTACTGCTTCACCCCAGAATGTCTTAGGAAGATTTGACATTCTAAGAATACATCTCACTTTTTCCACAATGGTTCTGTTAATTCTCTCTGCAACTCCATTGTGTTGTGGTGTGCCGGGCTCTGTCTTCTCATGTCTAATTCCATGTTGTGAAAAATAATGCTTGAATTCATTAGAATTATATTCACCACCATTGTCTGAACGAAGACGCTTTAGCTTTCTTTCTGTCTCCCTTTCTACCATGGCATGAAATTTCTGAAAAATCTCGAAAACTTGACTCTTTGTCTTCATCATGTAGACCCAAGTTTTTCGAGTAGCATCATCAATAAAGGTAACAAAATATTTATTACCACCAAAAGACTCCACCTCAATAGGACCACAAACATCAGAGTGTACTAGCTCCAACTTATCTTACCTTCTAGTAGACTTCCTAGCAAAGGAAGCTCTATGTTGTTTTCCGGCCAAACAATGATCACAAGGGTCAAGAGAAATAGTTTTATCAACAGGAATAAGAGCTTTACCTGCTAATAATTTCAACCCCTTGTCACTTATATGTCCTAGCCTTCGATGCCACAAATTAGGAGAGTTCTTTTCTTCCACTGCATTCAGCTCACCAGAACACACAGTCAAGTATGTCTTATATAAAGAACAACACAACTCGCCTCGAGAAACTGTCATAGAACCCTTGGATAATTTCCATTTGCCATCACCAAAGGTATGTCGAAAACCCTTTTGATCAAGGACATTTGGAGATAACAAGTTAAGGCGTAGATCAGGAATATGGCGCACATTTTTCAATGTAAACATGCACCTAACACTCGTTTTCACACGAACATCACCTAACCCAACAATGCTTGCTGAGCTCTGGTTTCCCATCTTAACACTACCAAAATCACCAGCTTGGTAGTTCATGAAGTACTCCCTTTTGGGAACACAATGGTATGAAGCTCTTGTATCTACTAGCCACTCTGAATCTGAACTCTCAACATGATTGCAATCATTAGTTGCACAAATCAAAGCGATCTCATCATCCCTTTTAGAAGCAGTTGCTGTAGTATTTTTATCATCTCCCTCCTTTTGTGAATTTTGCTTCTTACCTTGCTCTCTCTTCCACTTATAGCAAAAATTTTTCAAGTGGCCAGGTTTCTTACAATAATGACTTGCCCTAGTCTCCTTTTCTCTGGACTTGGACCTTTCTTTTGAGTTGCCACGCCCTTTGGGACCTCGACTCTTGCCTCTTCCTCTGTTCTCAACAACAAGAGCTTGTGAATTATCAACTCCCATCTCCTTTCTTCTTATCTCTTCATTGAACATGCTTTCTTTGATCACATCCAATGATAGCACACCATCCGGAGCAGAGTTACTAATAGTCACAACCAAAGTTTCCCAACTATCTGGAAAAGAACTCAACAAGAATAAAGCTTGCAATTCATCATCAAGAACAATTTTCATGGTAGTCAACTTGTTAATGATGTCCTGAAAGTCACTAAGATGTTCTGACACAGACTTTCCACTCTTCAGTTTCAAATTAACAAGCCTCTTGATTAATGAAGCATTGTTATGAGCAGTCTTTCTTTCATAAAGACCCTTCAATTTCTTCCACAGATCATATGGGTCGGACTCTTAATACACATGCTTAAAAATACTAATATCAACCCATTGTCTAATAGTCCCCAAAGCTTTTCTTTTCATCTTTACCCAATCTCTATCTTCCATCTTTTCAAGTTTTGCGGGTTTACTAATGGTGTCATCTTCATTTGTGATTGAATCAATTGGGTCAAACAAGTATTTACAGTATAATAAATCCTCCATCATTGGTCTCCAGATGGAATAATTGGTTGATGTCAATTTAACCATTGAACTGCTACTACTAGACTCCATAATAACAGTCAAATTAAACCTTAGCTCTAATACCAGTTGAAAGGGCCCAGGTAATATATGACAATACCCACAAAGATCAACACCAAGACAATCAACCAAATAATAGAATCCAAATCTACCACAAATAATTCACCAAATAAAATCACCAAGCAAAACTAATTATGGGCAGCAAGCACAAATGAATAGATTAGAAAATGAACCAATCAACACACGATTTATACGTGGAAAACCCCTTCGATGTGAAGAGTAAAAACCACGGGACGTTTGAGGAGTCCACCCTATTTCCTTCTCTTATTATGATGAATTGAGGGAAAAATGAACCACCCAAATCAGGTTCACAACAATTCACAACCCACCAACAAGAACATACATAAGAGCTTAAGCTAGAAGAGATCAAAGGTGAAGAATATCACCACAAATCAGAGGTTCGGTCCCACTACAATAACAGACAAACCAGATCTCAAAACGACGATCCAACCGTTAAAAATGATACCCTATGTGTTCCCAACAACCTGACCAAATTTTAGCAAAATCTAACGGCGGAAACTCTGGAGATCGACATGTTTCTGAACGCTATTCTTGAACAATCGCAAATCACTATTCTCCAAACCCTTTGTCTTCCTCTCTTCTTTTGCTTCTAATTGTGTGTGTGACATTCTGAATTCACACCCCTCTCTTTTGTCCTAATTTTTAAAGAAATTATTTATACCAAAGGCTTAATTAAGAAGCCCAAATAATAAGCCCAAGTTGGAATTAATCCAAGATTAGTAAAATGCTATCAAATGCCCATTCATTAGGACAAAGCAAAATACACATTTTACTAACACATGTGGGCTGGACCCACAACAGTATTTGGGTAGAGGGTGATGTAGGGGGAAGTTCTCTTGGTGGCTCTGGAGGCGGAGGTGGGCGATTGTCTGATCGGGTCGTGGCACAAAGGGGATGGTTTTCCAGGTTGCAAATCAAAGGCTTAATTATGGCTACCTATGGGGTATTTATAGGCTATATGGAGGGGAAAACGACAGAGGAGGAAGTTGACAAGAGGGCGCAGGTGAGGCAAGATCACCGGCCGGCGATGGCAGGCCGACAGAGATTTGCCATGGCATGGACCGGGTAGTCCGAGGAGGAAAGAAAAGAAAAGAAAAGGAGGGAGTCGACCGGGCAGGCGATAGGGAGGAAGATAGGAGGGTGTGTGGGCCTTGGCCACGCCAAAGGAGAAGGGGAAAGAAAAGGAGCAATGGGTTGTGCGAGTTGGCCCAATCTAGGGGAGAAGGATAAAAAGAAAAGGAGAAAGGAAGGAAAATAAAGAAAAAGGAAAAAGAAGGAAAAAAAGGAAAAAGAAAATAATGGGTTTGTTGGCTGTTTATGATATTTTAGGATTTTTTATTATTCAAAATAATTATAATATATAAAATAATAATAATAATAATTAAATTCCTTTTTAGGTTAATTTGGGTTATTTTAAATAATTCTTTCATATATTCCATTTTACTTAGCAAAATGCCCCAATTTTTTCTAAATAAATTATTTATTATTTTCTTCTTGATTTGCCTTAATTAATTCTATTTTATCTTAATAAAATAATTTATTTAATTAATTTTCCTAATAAATCATTATTTTTCCCTAATTTCCCAAATTAGGATTTTGGGGGTATTTCATCACTACCCCCTTTAAGAAAGACTTCGTCCCCGAAGTCACTTGCAACTTCCTAGGGTTAAGGTTAGAATGTCCTAAGTGGATAGAGTCACAACTATCATAAGTAACTATAGAGCTTCCCCCTTAAAGAGAAACTTACTAAGGATGGTCGTACCTGCAGTGAAAAGTTCCGAATACGCTTCGCGCATGTCTTTCTCAAAATCCTAGGTAGCTTCTTCGGCTCCATGCCGACTCCATAGAATCTTGACAAGGGGAACTACGCTCGTACGGGTCTTCCATAGCTTGGTATCGTGGATCCACACTGGTCGTTCTTCGTAGGTTACAGATTCGTCATCTAGTCAGATCACGTGGGAAGGATCAGCAACATACTTTCATAGTTGTGAGATGTGGAACACATGGTGAACTCATGCCAACTCTGGAGGAAGAGCCAATCGATAAGCAAACTCGCCTACACGCTCCAGGATCTCAAAGAGGCCAATATACCTTGGGCTCAGCTTGCCCTTTCTGCCAAACCTTTGAATGCCCTTTGTGGGGGAAACCCTCAACAACACATTTCTCCCTGGCTCAAAATCACCAACCCGACGTCTCTGATCCGCTTAACTCTTCTGTCTGTTCTGGGATGCTCTCATTCAATCCTGAATCTGATGGACCTGCATAGTCATCTCCTCGATTATCTCGAGCCCCGACACTATAGTCTCGCTGATATCATTCCAGCACAGGGGAGTCCCACATTTCCATCTGTACAAAGCTTCAAAGGGAGTCATCCCAATACTAAAATGGTAGTTGTTGTTGTATGAGAACTCTATCAAATGCAGGTGTTCCTCCCAACAACCCTAAAAATTAGCACACAGACCCTTAACATATCCTCTAGAGTCTATATGGTCCGCTCTGTCTGCCCATCTGTGGTAGGGTGGAAAGCCATGCTCATCTTCAACCTTGTCCCTAGGACCTCCTATAGATTTCCCCACAAATGATAAATAAACCTCGAGTCTCTATCCGACACGATGTCCGCTAGAACCCCGTGCCATCTGACCACAAACTTCATATAGGTGCCTACTAGCTGGTCCATACTCTAGGTGGACCTCATCGGAACAAACACGGACGACTTTGTCAATCTGTCTACAAAAGCCCAAATGGTGTCACAGCTGCTCTGAGTCCTTGGTAAACCACTGAAAAAATCCATAGAGATGGAGTCCCACTTCCATCTTGGCACTTCTAAGGGCTGAAGTAGTCTCGCAGACCTCCTGTGTTTGATATTAACCTTTTGACACACCAGGCATCAAGACACGAACTCGGCCACTTCCCGCTTTATGCAGGGCCACTAGTAAACCTTCTTGAGGTCTTTATACAACTTATCTCCCCCAAGGTAGACTAAATAAGGGGTTTGTTACCCCTCCTCCATGATATGATGCTTAAATTATGGAATTTTCTGAGGTACACGCGAGTGACACTTGAATCGAAGGCTGTCATCCTCATGAACTCTAAACCCTTCTGCTCAGACTCCTTGCATCTTATGTCAAATCCTATCAAGCTTGACGTCTCTGATCTGACTGGCTCGGATCTCCTCAAAAATGGTGGGAGTGAGTGTCAGCGCGCTCATGCAGGCCTCGAGGCCCTCTTGCTAAACCAGTTAAACTTCTAAGCTCGACAACTTACCTATTATCCTACTAGCGACCACACAACAAAGTGTAGAATGAGAGGTCTTCCTGCTTAAGGCTCTACAACTACATTGGCCTTACACTTGTGGTAGGTCAACTCAATGTCGTAGTCCTTGACAAGATCCAACCACCTCCTCTGCCTCATGTTGAGTTCCTTTTGGGTGAAGATGTACTTGATGCTCTTATGGTCCATACAGAACTTGCACTTCGTCTAGTATAGGTAGTGCCTCCAAATCTTTAGGACAAACATCATAGCAATTAAATCTAGGTCATGGGTGGGGTAATTTTGTTTGTGCTACTTCAACTATCGAGAGGCATATGTCACCACTTTTCCCTTTTGCATCAACACACACCCAAGTCCGTGCTTGGAAGCATCATTGTAAACTTCAAACCCCTCTGTACTCTCTAGCAGGGTCAACACAGGTGCAGTGGTCAACCGTCTCTTCAAATCTTGTAAGCCCCCCTTACAAGTCTCATCCCACTAAAATTTTTTAGTCTTCCTTAGGAGGTTGGTTAGCGGTTGGGCAAGCTTGGAGAAGTTCTACACAAATCTTCTATAGTACCCGACCAAACGTAGGAAGCACCGAACCTCTATTATGTTTGTGGGAGGCTTACACTCTGTGATGGCCATGATCTTGGCTGGATCCACAACCACCCCCTACTAATACAATGTGTCCCAATAAATCCACCTCTTGAAGCCAAAATCCACACTTTGACAATTTCACGTACGGGCGATGCTCACTCAGTAGACTTAGAATAGTGCGGAGGTGCTGTTCATGCTCCTCGTTCCCTCAGGAGTACACCAGGATATTGTCAATGAACACCACAATGAATTGATCGAGGAATGGCCTCAATATCATCGTCATCTGATCCATGAAAACCGCAGGCGCATTCGTAGGCCCAAATGGCATCATTGTAAACTTTTAGTGTCCATACCGGGTCTCGAAGGCTGTCTTCATAATATCAGCATCGGCGATCATCAACTGATGTTACCCCAACCTCATATCAATCTTAGAGAATACCGTGGCACCCTTCGACTGGTCAAATAGATCATCAATTCTCAGGAGTGGGTACCAGTTCTTCACTGTTAGTTGATTCGACCCTCGATGGTCAATGTAGAGACAAAGACTACCATCATTCTTCTTCACGAATAAGACTTGGGATCCCTAGGGTGACACACTTGGTTGGATGTACCCATGCACCAGTAGCTCTTCCAACTGGGCCTTTAGCTCCTTTAATTCAACTGGCACCATCCAGTAAGGTGCCTTCATGACGGGCTCAGCTCCTAATATCAGCTCAATCTAGAAATTGATCTCCCATACTAGGGGCATACTCGGTATCTTTTCCGAGAGCGCGTTGGGAAACTCTCTAGCTTCATAGGATGCTATCTAAACCAAAGAGTGTAGAATCATTGCCGATACCACCTTGGTAGCGGGCTTCTGTTGGGTCCTTCTGTACGAAACCCTAGATCCATTTGGGCCTCACAAGATCACATGATCCTGAGCGCAGTTAATGATGGTCTTATATCTCCCCAGCATGTCCATACCCAGAATCACGTCGAAGTCCTTCAAGTCCATCCCAACCAGGTCTACTAGGAAGTCTACCTCGCCTATGACTAAGGCCACATTAGAAAACAACTGATTACACTCCACTTTATCACCGAATGGAAGCATCACCGATAGCTCTATTCTAGTAGCAGATGACAGTCCAACCTTAGTAGTAAAAGCAAATGAAATAAAGGACAAGGTATCACCTGAATCAAACAGGCCATGTACCGATAAAGAGTAGATAGTGAACATACCAGTGATGACGTCGATCTGGCAGTCAGCCTCCGCTTGATTGATCACGTTCAGATGCCCGTCTGACTGGCCTCCCCTTTGAGGAAAAGATCTGGGTCCCTGAGGCCTTCCCCTAACCTTTTTAGCTATGGCACTGGCTAGGGCAGGTGCTCACTGGTAAGGCTGCGGGGGTGTGGTCTGGAAGTGCTGCTGGTAAGCCTGCTGTTGGGGCACTAAGGCTCCCTCCTGTGGTGCCTGTCGAGGCTGGTATTGCCGAGCACAAGATTATCCTTGACACTCAAATGATCTGACGCCCCATTTGCCACATTTCAGGTAGGTGATAAGTTTTCCTCCACAATCCCTATCAGGATGACTGTGGCTGCAATGTCTGCATGAGAATCCTCCTGGGGGCCTTGGCCCCTACTACCATCTCCCAACGGGGGTCTCCTCGGTCCTCCTGACCAAGGTTGGGTCTAGCCCCAAGAACTCTAGCCCTTGGTTTCCTCTTCCCAAGGATGGTGGTCTGCTCCTAGACTTGGGTGGTGGCAAGGCAGGAAAGCTCATATAGTGTAGCTAGATCAGTAAAGGGAACTACACCCATCATCCTATGGATGACAAAGTTCAACCCCTGCTCAAATTGGAACACCACTGTGGACTTGTTGGCAGAGATCCCTGGGAAAAAATGCAATAGCTCGACGAAGCGGGCATGATATTGTCGTACTGTCATCGACCCTTTGGAGAGCTGCATAAACTCCCGGAGCTTGTCCCTTTTCAGGCTCCTAGGGTAGAATCAGGAGTGGAGGACGGTCTTGAAAGCCTCCTAAGTTACCGGGGGACCGACTCGAGTACGGTGCTCTACCCACCAGGCATCTGCCACGCCTCTAAAGAAAAAGACCGCTATGGTGGACTTGTAATCCCCCAAAATTTTAGAAAACCTATAATTTAATAAATAGCTTTTATTTGAGATAAATTAGCTTTCAAAATTATATACTTTAATTATTTTGTGGATTTTTTAGTATATAAATTTGGATAGGAATATTTGATAAATTAAAATAAATATTTTGTTATTTTATTATACTCTTTTTATTTAAATAATTTTTATCAAACTAATGTTTTACTAAAATTATCCTTTTTAAGCCCATATATTTAATTATATTAAATAAATTTATTATTAAAAATATTACATCCTATTATTTTATAAATTAAATTATTTTAATTTCTCCCATTTTCCTTTTCCCATTTTCCTTTTCCTTCTCCTTTTTCCTCCTTTCTTTCTTTTTCCTTTTTTTCCTCCTTCGGGCTGCCCGCACCAGGCCTGCTCCCTCCCCCACTACGCCTGGGCCACTGGCCCATCTCCCTTCTCCCTTCCTTCATTCCTCTCCAGCGCGGCCCGCTCCCTCTCCCTATCCCTCGCCCACGCGTCGCAGCCCAGTCCCCCCAGTCTTTTTTTTCTTCTTTCCTTCTCCCCCTAGATCGGCCGGCCTAGCCTTTCTTTCCTACACTAGTCCGCCCGCTCGCACCACCTCCCCTTCCTTTCTCCCTTCTCCCACGCCCAACTAGTGCCCCGCCTACCATGCGGAGCGCACTTCCCACCGCCCTATCGCCACCACCTGCCACTACTACACCCTCTCTATCTCCTTCTCTCTCTCCCCCTGTCCTTTTCTTCCCTTTTCGGACCCAAACCAGCCCTACACCAGCCACCCGCCCCTTCTTTCTTTTTTCCTCTTCTTCCCATCCCTCTCCCTGCCATCCTACCACCTTCCGCCGCCCTACGTGCCGCCACCGATCAACAACTGTCACCCTCCTCTTCCTCTTCTTTTTTTTCTCCTCATGAACCCTCTCCCTGCCCTATTTTTGGAGCCCCTCACCTCCCCCGACCTCCCTCTTCTCCCATTTCTTCACCTTCCATTTTTCACCCTGTTTTTACATCACCGCCGCCCTCTGCCGCTTCAACTACCTCACCAACCCCCTGCACCACTCCCTACCACCCTCCACCTCAACCTTGCACCACCATAATACCCCCCTCGAGCCCTATAACCCCTTCTTCCTTCCCTCTTCTTTTTTTCCCTCTTTTTCTCCTTTACCGGCAACCTCCCTACAACCCCTTCGTTTGCCGTCGTCCCACCGATATGCCACCACCAAAACCATCAATCTCCTCCATGCAACCTCCTCTACCACCCCCACACCTCATTTTCCCGAAACCAACTACTGAACCCCTTCATATACCTCTTCTCTTTTCCTTCCTTCCCAACCCCTCCTCCTCGGCAGCCACCTTTGTGGCCTCGCTGCTGCCGCCTCCGCCACCCTCGACCACCATCAACCTAACCTCGACCACCACCTACACCCTATCTCCACCTCTGCACCCTTCCTTTGCCTTAAATCCTCTCCCATATGCCCTTTTTCCTATCCCCAAATCCCCACCCCAAAAATAGCCTATTTTTCCCTTCCTTTCACCCAACTTCGAACCTCTCCTCTTGTGTTTTGCATGCAACTCATGTGGTATGAGTAGGATGAGCTGCTGCATACCTTGGTCATTTTTGTTAATAATTTTAAGGTATAATAATATCTAAGTTAATTATTTCATTAAGTAAATTTTATAAAGTCTTATGTTTTGGTTTTCTTATTTCTAATATAATAATTATTGATATTATGTTTAGGTATTAGTTTTACTAATCAAAGCTTGAATCTTTAACCAGAATACCGGTAAGGTTCGTTTTTGGGGGAAATAAGGTAATCGTTAAACCCCACTTAAACGCATGGATAAATGTATATTAGCACATTAGGATTTTTAATATGTTATTATGCTTGATATTTGTGGTTTAATATAATACATATAATTGCTTGTATTGATTGATAAAAAGGAAAGTATGCTAGTTTATATGCCATGTGTGGAAATGTTGCTTAAGGGAAGAGCTTGATTATTAATGAAAGTGTTAAGTACTTATCCATGTCATATTATGTTATTGTGACCATTTATACTTGAATAATATTATTGTGAGCCCTAGGGGCATTTTAGTAATATTTCTTGTGCAAGAATGTAACCTAATATGTGTGGGTGCTAATAAGTATTATATTAAAATATAATAGTTGGTGGAGTTGGATATTGTTAAGGGAGTATTAATATTATTATTCCATGTAGGAATGTTGATTTAATAAAAGTGGTGTAATAAGGGGGCAAGAAGGTAAGTTTGGAAGAAAATGGTGAAATGATAATTTTATAAGTTGTAAGAAAAAGGGGTATTATGGTAATTTTAGAGGCAAAAGGGCAATATGGTAATTTTATAAGTAAATGGCAAAATGGTAATTTCATAAGTAAAGGGGTATTATGGTAATATTAGGAGTAAAGGGTAAAGTGGTAATTTTGGGAGTAAAGGGGGTAAGAATGGTAATTTTGTAAGAAAAGAGCAAAATGGTAATTTTGGATGTAAAAGGGTAAAGTAGTAATTTGTAAATAAAAGGGTATTATGACAATTTTATAAATAGAAGGGCGAAACGGTAATTTTAGAAATAAGTGGCAAAATGGTAAATTGCAAGTAAAAGTGGTATTATGGTAATATTATAAGTAAGGGGTAAAATGGTAACTTTATAAATAAAAGGACATTATGGTAAATTGGAAGTGAGGGGTAGAAGGGTAACTTTGTAAATAAAAGGATATTATGGTAAACTTGGGATTAAGGGGTAACTTGGTAATTATAATAACCGCGAAGGATAACTTGATAATTAAATTATGATTATAGAAGGGTAACTTGGTAAATTAACCAACAAAAGGGTATTATGGTAATCTTAATAATGGAGAAGGGTAAATTAAAAATTATAATTATGGAGAAAGGTAAATTGGTATTTATAAAAATGGAGGATGGTATTTATAATAATGAAGGAGGTTAAATTGGTATTTATAATAATGGCAAAGGGTAATTTGGTAATTATAATTATGGAGAAGGGTAAATCAATAATTATAATTATGGAGAAAGGTAAATTGGTATTTATAATATTGGAGGATGGTATTTATAATCATGGAGAAGGTTAAACTAGTATTTATAATAATGGAGAAGGGTAAATTAGTAATTATAATTATGGAGAAGGGTAAATTGGTAATTATAATTATGGAGAAGGGTAAATTGGTATTTATAATAATGGAGAAGGGTAAAATGGGAATTATAATAATTGAGAAGGGTAAAATGGTAATTATGATAATGGAGAAGGGTAATTTGGTAATTATGATAATGGATAAGGGTAATTTGGTAATTATGATAATGGATAAGGGTAATTTGGTAATTATAATAATGGATAAGGGTAATCCGGCAATTATGAGATTGTAAAAGGGTAATTTGGTGATTTAACCAATTAAATGGCAAATCGGTAGTCATCATAATGTAGAAGGGTAATTTGGTAAATTATCCAACTAAAGGGCAATTTAGTAATTATAACAAAGGAGAAGGGCAATTTGGTAATCTAACAAAATAGGAATTATGATAAGTATAACAATTATGAACGGTGATTGGTGACCTAATAAGTGTGGAAGATAACTTGGTAACCCAAACCGAGTAGGGATGTGGCTAAGAACAATAATGTGTGTGTTATTTGCCTCGTGTGCCATGTGTTGTGCCATATTATGTACTTTATGCTTAATGATTTATCATTTGTAGTGCAACTTTGAGTGATGTATGCTTATGTGACTTCCTTATGGCATGTGGATGATGATTATATATGTTGAGCATACGATGTTATGTGATGTGACCCTCTAGGACATACATGCTAGGATGTTTAATAATAGGATATGGGGTGAAAGTATAAAAATGAACAAATAGGAAGTGAGTTGACTAAGGGGATGTGATATTGACCTTAATATCTCATGATCCATGAGGGGAAGAATAAAAGGATATTATGATCAAATTGAATGAGTGATGCAACTCTTACATGGAAGGTTTCTATGGTTTGCATGGGATAATCCTTACATAAGAAAGGTGTTAGGGTTTGAGTGGCCAACTAGGGTTTTACAGTGATATGTATGATTGGTGAGTAGAGTGATGGGATTTGGGTTGAAACTAAATGAGATGAAGTGTTGGACGATAAAAGAAAGGTTGGGCCACATAGGTCCATTAGGGTTTCAAGGGAAAACCCAAGAGAACGGTAGTGATAGAATTTGAATGTCGTAAGGTGATGGGCCTTGACCCACACCCTTAGGAGTTGGGTTTTCGTTATGAGTAGATGTAAGGGGGAATGTATGTCAGGGTGTGATAAGAGGCACAAAGGTCTCAAGATATAGGACGGGCCTTCTCAAGAGGATAGAAGTAGAGGTCGGTGGCATGCATGTCAAGGGTAAAATACTTTTGAATAAGATACGAATAAGACACTAATCACTTAAAGTGGAAGATTATTGAGCCGGGCCCAAACCGATCCACTGTCATAATAGTGGCTAGGTGTTGGGGTACCCTGGAGACCGATCCACTGGCATATAATAGTAGTTAGGTGTGTTCTGTCCTATAAATGACCGATCCACCAGCTATAATAGTGGGGGATCCCGAGCTCAATAAACCGAATGTAATAATGATAAGATATAAGGAAGACAAAAAGTAATTACAGTGGAACACCACAAGAGTCGAGGCCAGAACAATCCACCGGCATAATAGTGGCCAGAAGCGTTTTGCCCTGGAGATCGATCCACCGGCATATAATAGTGGTTAGGTGCGTTCTACCCTATAAGTGACCGATCCACCGGCTATAACAGTTGGGTCCCAACACTCACATGGATATAAAATATGAGAGATGACTGAATAATGATGGACTAATGGCTTAAGGCCTAAAAGTATTGATTTTGCACAATGACATGGCTTAAGGCTCAAAAGTATCGATTGTACACTACGACCTATTAATATCTAATTGAATGTTAAGTATGTGAATGTTATGTATGCACATCTTTTTATATATGAATATAGTGTTGTATCATGTGTTACATTGAGGGCCAGCTTTTAAGTGTATTTTTAAAGGTTTACTAAGTCCTATAGTACTGAAGGGTTCCATTCGTGGGGCCCCTGCCTATTCAATGGGTAGTGTCCCTTGTAGGTCTCTTTTCAGGTACTATCCAAGTGGGTAACGGGAAAGATAGTAAGGAATTATCCAAAACTATTAGGTTTTTTTCTCTTTCTCTTTTAAATTTTTTGTTTTAATGTAATTTTTATTTTTGTAATCACCACTGGTGGATTTTATCCTTGTAAATGGTTTGTTATGCTACTCTGATTTAAACATGTTTTGAAAATCTAGCAAAGTGTATCTCATTCCTTTAGCCTTAGCACTTGATACTGGAAAGATAGGAGTGAATCGGTCTGGTACTAAGTGTGGCGGTAATATCCTCGAAATTCATCGTTTATATTTTTCTTCTTCTATTTCTTTTAATAAAATGAAAATTTTCAGTAGTGAATTTTGGGGGTATTACAGGACTGTCGTGCTGGGGGCAGTCCACTGCCTCCAATGTGTGATCCATATCTCAGATCTACCCTTTAAGGATCACGAGGTCTTCCTCGCCAAAGTACGTTGGAGGGTGGTGTCCGGTGACCCTCCAGAGCCAATCTTCAACAGTGCCCTCAAAGTGGTGGGGGTGCGAGGTCAGTACCAAGGGCTAGCACTAAATGAACTCCATGAAGGCTTTGAAGGCCTCCTCAAAGCGCCCTACTCAGCTGTTAATCGTTAGTGGAAGCGGCACAAGAAGAAGAAACATTAGGGGTGAACCCTTTTTGGTTTGAAACACTCATTTCATGCTATTTCTCTTTTTCAGGCTATCTTTAATTTACCCCTTCGTTTCCTCACTGTTGCCTAGACTCAAAATTTTTATAAAAAAAAACAAGAGAATCTTGTTAAGGTATGAAAATACTTCGAAATTCGGTAAAAACTTTGTAAATCAAATTCTATTTTGAAAAGTAGGAGTGGTTCCAAGGACCACCGCTCTAATACCAACATGTAACACCCCAAAAATTTACTACTGAAAAATTTTGTTTAATAAAAAGGTTTAGCGAAAGCAAAATAACACAACCGTGAATTAGGGGGATATTACCGCCACACTTAGTACTGGACTGGTTTAATCCTACCATTCCAGTACCAAGTGTTAAGGCTAAAGAGTTTTATTATCAAACACAAGTCAATACGTAAAGCGATAATTCATAAAAGAACTGAGTCATTCATCATATAGAAATCCGAGTACGGTTAAAGGAGTTACAATCCAAGGAGTAAGTAACCAAAGTTTTTCAATGACATAAAATACCGCACGACAGAACATAAAAAATGATACAGGGATAAATTAAACGAAAGATAGAATCTTGTCAGGTCACTCTTAATCCTATTCCAAATCCAAGCTCAACTCTTAGCGTCGCCCGATGCCCCATAAGTGTCATAGGCATCGAAGATATCATCTCCTACCTGCACAAACTTAGGTAGGTCCTCTGCTCGTGGGAATGTGCAACACCCATGAAGCGGGTGGTCAGTACGCTAAGTACTGATCAAGGTAACCATGCGACTAAGGCCAAACATATAAGGCATATAATACAAGCATGAGCATATAAACAACATAGAACGATACATATATTGAAGGCCGGATAGTGGTCTAGGTAACTTATCCTTTAGATCAATGGTCAAAAAAATCATTTCACACATACTTTTTATCAATCCATGAGAGTGCAAGAACCCCACTATTATGGTCGGTGGATCGGAATATATATAGGACAGAACTCTCCTAACCACTATTATTGCCGGTCGACCGGTCTCTAGGGTAGAATGCTCCTGGATACTATTATTCCCCGGTGGACCGGTCTAGTCCCAGCTCACATGACGTTCTACTGTAATTAATTAGTGTCTTTCCCATGTCTTACCATCATTACGGTTTGTTGAGCACGGGATCCCCCACTATTATAGCTGGTGGATTGAAAATCATGCAGGGCAAAATGCTCCTGGCCACTATTATTCGCCGGTGGACCGGTTTGGGCCCGGCACAACATTCTTCCTCTTTAAATGGTTAATATCTTATTCATGTCTTATTTGATAAATATTTCACCCTTAACATGAATATCCACAACCTTCTACTTTTATCCTACCAAGAGAGCCCGTTACATATCTTGAGACTCATGCACCTCCTATCACACCCTGATATCCATTCGTCCTTCTATTTACCCATAATTAAAACCTAACTCTTAAGGGTGTGGGTTAAGGCCCATCACCTTATGATATCCAAATCCACTTACTACCACTCTCTAGGGTTTTCCCTTGAAACCCTAATTGGACCTATGTGGCCCAAATTCCTCTTACTTACACTACCATTATTTCTTTTATCGCCCAACATCTCATCTCATTTAGATTCAACCCAAATCATATCACTTTACTCACCGATTACGCATGTGACCGGAAAACCCTAGTTGGCCACTCCAAACCCTAGCACCTTTCTTCTCCCACAAGTCATCTCCCTATTTTTCACCTATCATCTCTTCCTTCCCATGGCGCCCATACTCATCCCTCATATAATAAGTTTCCACTCTTATCCCATACTCCACTTTTCCTCAATAATTTTTACTTTCTCATTTTCTCCCAGATTAGGGTTTCCTCCCAAAACCCTAATTAGGTCTCCTATAAACCCTTACACCAACCTACGTACTATTTTTCATCCCAAGTCTCCAATTATTCCACAACTCTCCCCTTACTTTACTTACGGCTTAAAACAACTTTTGTCATGTAAAGATCATCACCATGTAGACTCCAACCATCCTATGCAAACCCTAAAAATTTCCCATACAAGATTCACATCACTCATTCATTTTGATCATAAACTCCTTTTATTTTCCCCCTCATAGATCATGAGATAATAAGGTCAATCTCATGTTCCCTTAGTCAACTCACTTTCCATTTGTCCCTTTTTATCCTTTCACCCCATATCATATTATTAAACATCTTAGCATACATGTCCTAGAGGGTCACATCATATAACATCATAAGCACAACATATATAATCATGGTACACATGCCATAAGGAATTCACATATGCATACCTCAACTCCAAGTTGCGCTACAAGTAATTAGTCATCATAATCATTAGTACACAAAATGGCATAACATATGGCACACAAGACACATAATTTTTCTTAGCCACATCCTTACCTAATACGACATCGGTCTTGGAGCACGTTCATACGCCTCCTTAGGGTTTTGACTTGATTCACTTATAAGAGGGAAATACTATAGGTTAATCTCCCTCTTACCAAAATCACCATTTTTCCTACCTTACCCTTGTCATAACCTACTATTAGGGTTAATAATATTAATAGTTTTTTTATAAATAAAAGTGGGGTTATTATTCTCTAAAGTAGCTAATCATGCTACTATCAATCAAAATAGGTCTTTATAGCTACAACGGTTTATGTTAAAGTAATTAAAATGATATTCATATTATTAAAAGTAATAGCTTCAATATTGCTAATGATAATAATAATATTAGTTGTAGTGAAAATACTAATATCAACCCAAACCCTATTAATAATAATAATAGTGATATTAGTAATATACAAGTAGTGACCATAATTATACTTATAATAATAATGCTAGTAATGGTAGTAGGTTAGTGATTATGAAATAATAACAATAATGACAAGGTAATAATAATAATAATAATAATAATAATAATAATTATTATTATTATTATTATTATTATTAGTTTCAATCTTAAGAATAATGCTAACAAAGGTCTTAATAATCATAATGGCAGTAACCTTAGTGATAATATGGTCAACTATAGTATTAGGGATGGAAATAATAATAATAATAATAATAATAATAATAATAATGGTAATAATAATATTATTAAGAGTAATACTTTTAATATTACTAAAAATTACTAACAGTTGTATAAAAAAGGTTTAGGGTTTGGGAGGTTAGAGTGCCACCTAGGGATGGTGGAGGTAGCGGCGATGACGCACGGCAATAGTGGAGAGAGAAGAGAGGTGGAGAGTTGGTTGCCTAAGCTAGAAGAGAGAGAGTAAGGGGTGATTGAGGTGGTGGTGGTTGCCTTAGGTGGATAGGGTTGGAATGAGAGTGGTGGTGCAGGCAAAAGGTGTGAAGCACGGCGATGGGAGTGGTGGGCGAAGGTGGTGGAGGGAGGAGAAGGGAGAAGGAGAGGGTGGCAGGGAAAAAGGGAAGTGTAGGGAGGTAGAGGAAGCTCCCCTGGTTTTTTTTGGAGGGTAGAGAGGGTGGTTGTTGTGGCGGAATCAGCGGCGAACGGTAGTGCAGAGGGCGGCGATAGTCAATGTGGGGCTGATAGGAGGGGAGCTTTGCACAGCCAGGGTGGATGGTGCAAGGCGAATCAAGGGAAAAAGAAGGAGTAGTTGGGTAGAGGGTGATGTAGGGGGAAGTTTTGTGGGTCGCTTGGGCAGCGGCACTAAGCGGCGTCGATGGGGCGGTCGTCTGATAGGGTAGTGGCACAATGGGGCTAGTTTTCTAGGCTGCGAATCAAAGGCTCAATTATGAATGCCTATAGGGTATCTATAGGCCAAATGGAGGGGAAAACGATAGAGGAGAAAGAGGAAAAGAGGGGGCAGGTGAGGTAAGACCACCGGCCAACGATGGCAAGCTGGTGCAGGTCTGCCATAGCAGGGGCGTTTGGTGGGGGGAGAAGAAAAGGAAAGGGCAGGTGTGCGTGAGGAGGGAGAAGACCTGGTTGGGTCCAAAATGGGAAAGAAAATGACGGGGGAGAGAGGGAAAGATCGGGCTTGTCGACGGTTGGTGGCTGCCAGCGAGAATTAGGTTGCAGATCAGGGTTGAAGGTCGCGTGGGGGGATGGAAGAAGAAAGGGTTGGACCGGGCTATCCGGGGAGGAAAGAGCGGAAAAGGAGGGAGCCGACTGGGCGGGCGAAATTGAGGAAGAAAGGAGGGTATGCAGTCCTAGGCCCCGCCAAAGGAGAAGGGGAAAGAAGGGGGGATTGGGCCGTGCCGGCTAGCCTAATCCGGGGGAGAAAGAGAAAAAGAAAGGGAGAAAGGAGGGAAAAGAAAGAAAAAGGAAAAAGATGGAGAAAAAAGGGAAAACGAAAAATAATGGGTTGGTTGGGTGTTTAGGATATTTTAGGATTTTTTATTATTCAAAATAATAATAATAATTAAATTCTTTTTTAGGTTAATTTGGGGTATTTTAAATAATTATTTTCTATATTCTATTTTACTTAGCAAAACACCCCAATTTTTCCTAAATAAATTATTTATTATTTTATTCTTGATTTTCCTTAATTAATGCCATTTTATCTTGATAAAATAATTTTTTTAATTAATTATCCTAATAAATCCTTAATTTGCCCTAATTCCCCAAACTAAGGTTTTGGGGTATTTCATGCGTATTTCAACCAATCACCATATTGCACTCGCAAGTATCTCATATTTAATGATAAGTTGAACATGTGTACCAATTATTTACAAGCATGTTATCACTTCATCATGTATTTAATAACACTTTCATAACACAAAACATTAGCATGATTATAGGTATAAACAACATATCATGCTTGCACATAAATTCTAATTTCTCAAGAGTGATAAGATTTACCTAAATCCAAGCTACATAAAAGCACACAAGATCATCTTTAACATGATATCTCAAGGATTACCTAATAAAATAACACCCAAAAACATATATATTAACATCTAACACAATATAATAATAACAAAAATTAATTAAAACCAACTCAAGAAAAACATTCGAAAATAATTGAGGCAAAGGAGGATTATGCAAGGTAACAACGCAGCATGGGTGCAACAACAGGAAAAAATCATGCTACAAGGGCTTACTAGTGTGATTTTCTCAAGTTAAAAGGGGTGTGAAAAAAATCTTTTCAGGGGTTTGAATATTGGTATGAAGGGAGTAATAGGTAGGATCAACGCTTTCTTTAGAGAAGAAGGAATGAAGATATTGAAGTAATAATTGATAAAAAAAAACTCAACAAGAATTTAACCTTTGAATGTCACCCTATCTAAGATTACTCCAAGTAATCTTAGGTAGGATTATTCAATCACAAAGAGATAATTAACCAAGTGTATTACTTTTATTAGATTTCAATATACTAAACACATGTTATAAAGTTTTGACACCCATGCCTTATATAGGAGGTATTACATGGCTAACTAGCACACTAATTTAGCTACATGACACACACATAGCTAAATAATACATAAACTAGTATTAACAATGTAATTATATCCTATATAATAAATGAATCAAAAAATATTATTACAAACAAAGTAAGCTAATTAGTATATAAAAACAACTAATAAGAAACCTAATCAAAACAACGATGTTGACTGGGTCTCTTGACTTGTGGAGTTGACTTTCACGTATAATAACCCCCTTTGTAATAGTTTGCAGCACATTAAATCTTATGTATGCTGACATATTAAATTTCTTGATCTTCTTCCTACAAATATGTTACATACCTGCAAGAATAAATTAAAGTGAACTCATTAAGGTTAGTCATATTATTATTATCAAGGACATATAATGTGATCGGTTCCATAATCAAATATGCCAAATATTTATCATCTTGAGGATCTATGGATTCTACTACATCATTCTCCCCAAATTGAGAAGAATTTATCCTTTAATTAACATCACTAAAGTAAGAAGACAAATCACCAACATTAAATGTCATCGAAACATTTCCATATGATTCTATAAGGTCATTTTTGGAAGCATTTCCTCCAAATTTTCTAAGGATTTTATAAGGTCCATATGCTCTTGACATTAGTTTATATTTATTAAATCAGGAAATATTTATTTTTGCAAATGTAAGCACACTAAATCACCAAGATAAAATACATGTTGAGTGGGATGTTTATTAGCTTAAATAAGAATCCATCTTGTATTGTAAAATTACCATGGTTTCCATTTTCTTTACATGCCCTATATTCCTCATGAAAATATTCATCGTTAGGATACATTTCTTTTAGAATTTCAAAACCTAACAATTTAGCATCTAACATGAAAATTAATGTATATCTTCTAGAGAGAGCATAAGCTACTACATTTTATTTTCCATCCAAGTGTTTGATAGAGAACACAAAGGATTGTAAGAAATTTACCCACTTTACATGTTTAGGACTTATTTTATTTTGAACATATATATATTTTATGCTTTCAATATTAGAATGTAATATAAAGGGTTTAGGTCTCAAATAATGATTCCATGTCTCTAAAATTCATATCATCCCATGTCCTTTCTCTTGTAAAAACAAAACTCCTCCTATACCTACCCCACTAGCATCACAAGTTACCTCAAAGATTAGGTTAAAATTAGGAATATATAATACAAGAGCATTGCACAATTTATTCTTGAGAGTATCAAAGGATTTAATGGCTTCATTGCCCTAATTGAATTCTATTTTTTTTCATGAGTTGAGTGATAGGTGCAACTATTGTAGAAAAAAATCTTTAATAAATCTCCAATAGAAACTAGTTAACCCATGAAAACTTCTTACCTGATGTATATCCTTAGGAATAGGCCACTTTTGAATAGCTTATATCTATATAGGGTCAACTTTAATACCCTTTCCACTAATAATATAACCAAGAAAAACTATACTTGGAAGCATAAATTCACATTTTTCCAATTTTTCATATAGTTTGCTTAGTTTATCAAATAGTTTCCTTAAAAGTACAAGATGATCATGTTCATTCTTACTATATCCAAGTACGACATCCAAACACAATACAATGAATTCACCTAGGAAAGGATGAATAATTTCATTCATTATTATCATAAAAGAACTAGGTGCATTACACAAACCGAAAGGCATAACAAGCCATTCATGGAGATCGTATTTAGTTTTAAAGGTGGTTTTCCATTTATCTCCTTCCTTAATCTTCATTTGATTATAATCACTTACTAAGCCTATTTTGGAGAGCACATATGCACCATATATCTCATCAAGCATGTTATCAATTCTAGACATAGGAAAATGATACTTGATAATTATATTATTTACGACTCTATAATTTATGCACACATGCCAAGTACCATTTTTTTAGGAACTAATAAGGTAGATACACAACAAGGACTTATGATTTCTCTCACTTAAAAATTTATTCACTAGTTCTTGAGTTTTTCTTTGTAAATCCTTGGCTTTCTCTTTGTTACATCTATAGGTAGGTCAATTAGGTAAAGGCATTCTAAGAATTAAATCTATAACATGATCTATACCTCTAATAAGTAGTAGTGCAGAAGGTAAATCATCTGGAAATACATCACTATATTAATCAAGCAAACTATTAAGGTTTGAATTGTTAGAATTTTTCTCCTCAAACTGAGATTCTTTTATTACTAAGCCATAACAAACACCCTCCTCCTCAATGCAATTTATCATTTTCTGCTCATGTAAGAATAATCTCTTTTTAATACTGGGTGGTTGTACATAATCACATTGAGATGTTTTCAACTTATATTTCTTTTTATCTTTAAGCACTACATATTCATTAGTCACACCATCATGAGTCGTATTTCTATCATACTGCCATGGTGTTCCAAGTAAAATACCACAAGAATCCCTAGGCAAAAATCACATAATACCTCATCATGGTAATCTTTATTGTAAAAAGTAATTAGGTTTTGTTTAGTTATCTTAGATCCCTTTTCCTTATTAAGCCATTGTCATTAATATGGTTTACGATGTGTAGTAGTCACTAGCCCTAGTTTTTGGACCATTTTTTCACAAGAAACATTAGTGCACGAATCACTATCTATAATGACCCCACAACCCTTATCTCCAATTCTATGCTTAGTTTTAAAAATTCTATCCTTTTGTGTAGATTGATCATTTGCTCATATTTGTATTTCCCTTTTAAGTACAAATTAAGGATTCCATCCTCTTCACACATACTCAAGACATCATCATTAGATTCAGTTTATAGGTCATCATCATCAATACACGGTTCCCTATTCTCAACTTCACTTGAGGTCAAAACCCTTGGGTTAGGAAATTCTCTAGAAAAATGACCATAACCCTTACATATGAAACATTGCTTATTGAAAATTTCACTCACTTTATTTTTACCTTTTCATCTTAGTTAGGGTTATTCTTTTTATCATTGGCCGAATAGATAAGTTTGTCTTTCACATTTTAAGGCCAGCTTATTCAAACAAGAGAATAATAGTCAAAAAGTTCAACTTTGTCTCAAATCAAGTTATTAATGCTACCTAAGTATCTAGCATGCACACAACTCTTCCTTTCTTTCTTGCATATCACATAAAAGTGCTAATCTTTAAAATTCCCCGGAATATTCTTCTACACTAAGAAGTCATTGTTTAAGAGTAGTTAATTTGAGATACATCTATTGATCATACTCCTTAGGTACAAATTTTTTTCTTAGGTGTTTGTTTAGTTTTTCTCGAGAGTTAATTTTACTTTTGTCTTGCCTCTCACTAGTTCTCTTAAGGTTATCATACCAAACTCTAGCAAAAAAAATTGAATTTGAGAGTTACTAATTTACACTTATGTTAATCATCATACTCTCTAAACTCAAATATTTATTCAATTTCCTACAACCATTCAAAAAATAATTCAACATCTAATTCTCCATAGAAATCAGGAAGGTCAAGCTTTATACCTTTATCTTCAAAATGGTTGGTGGGTGATTTGCATTACCTCTTCAGTTGTGGTTGAAGTCATTAGATCTATTTTTTTGTGCTCTTTCTTCATACTCCATTTGAGTATTGATGTGTCCACCTCAATCTTATACATCCTTCATCACCATAACTTTTACTTGGTTATTTGTAGCCTCCATGGTATTGTGCATGTGTTGAAGATTTTCATGGTCGACTACCCTTGATTTTATCCTTTGAAGTTGGCTTAAAATGGAAGTAAGTTTCTACAATTGTGCATTTGTGGTATGTATACTTGTTGTAATTTTTTGAAGAGTATCATACATAGTCATCATTGACACCTCTTCACCCATGGTTATAGTTTCATGCTAATTGTTGCCTCAACAAAACTTAATTATTGTTGGAAGTCACTTCTTAATGGCTTCTTGGTGGTGTGGAAAGGATATTGAAGGCTCCTTGAACTTGGGAAGACAATGGTGATAGAAGGCAAGTGCTAGAATGTGTTATAAAAAATTATTGATACAATTAGGTGCAATCTTGGGGGATAAAAGTTGGAATCTTGCTCGAAGGAAGAACACAAAGAAAATGATTGCAAGGAATGAATATTGGTCGAAGAAATTTTCTTCTCTAAGTGTGATTAAATGAAATATCAAAATGGGACTCGAATGAAACTGACCTAATAGATGATGTTCTTGATTCATTTAAGTCGATCAAGACTCAAACATTGGTGTCAAATCTACAAGATCTTATTTGAACCAAATATGGAGAAAGGAAGAGATCACTAAGGTAGAAAGAAGAAGGATAATCATGGGGAGAGATCAAGGATTATTCGAGAAGTTTGAATATGCAAATAAATTTGAAGATAGATAATGGAAGTTGAAGAATAATGGGTGGATGATCGAAAGAAGAAAAGAAGAATCAAATACTTACATTCAATATTCGAAGGTTTGGTTGAAGAGAAGGCAATCTTCAAACTAGACTTTGAATATTTGAAGAGTAGGATGAAGATTTATTATATCTTAGTTAAAGATGTACGACAAGGCTTGATCAAATTCAATTATTAAATTCGAAGTTCACCTAGTATGCATGGATGTGCATGGGAAAATGATGGAAGAGAAAGTGGGAAGTAGATGAAAGGAATGGATAGCAAACAACTTTGGTGGAAAGTTAGCCAAGGGTTTGATACCAAAATTGAGATAAATCTTATAAGGGGTTTGAAGATCCATATGAAGGGAGTATTAGGTAGGATCAAAGGCTACTTTAGAGAAGAGTAAATGAAGATATTCAAGTAAGAATTGATAAAGAACTCAACAAGAATTCAACCTTTGAATGTCACCCTATCTTAGATTACTCAACGTATTCTTAGGTATGATTATTCAATCACAAAGAGAGAATTAACCAAGTGTATTACCTGTATTATATTTTCATATACTCACCACATGTTACAGTAGTGTCAACACCCATGCCTTATATAAGAGGTCCTACATTGCTAACTATCACACTAATTTATCCACATGACACACACGCCTAAATAGCACATATACTAGTATTAACAAGGTAACTATATCCTATAAAATATATAAATTAACAAAGACTATTACAAATAATGTAAGTGAATTATTACATGAAAACAACTAATTGTAGTACCCTATTTTTTTAAAAACCTTAATTATAAATTAATAATTATATGATTAGTTATAATTATTATTTTAGGAGTTTTAATTTTGAAAGTGTTATTATTTTTCATATTATTTTGACGGTTTAAGTACAAATTTAATCATGTTAAAATTTTGATAGAAATTGCATTATTTAATTTAATCCTAGTTATACCCATAAATCTTATCCTAAATTATTTTATTAATAATCTTTTGATCTATAACCCAAATATAATTTCTTAAAAATTATTCCCAATTATTTTACTCTTTCCGACCCTTTTTAAACCTATCTTAATCCGGATAATTTTTTCCGAATTATTTTTCTACCTGATATCCTAACCTATCCAAATTAAACCTAAACCTAAATAAATATATTTTTATCCTATCCTATTATTTTACCCCCAACTCTACCCTCTGCCTTGACCTAATATCATCCTCCAATCACTCTCCTTATCTCCCTCATTTCCTCACTTCACTCAACCGACCATTCTGCATTTATGCATGGTACGCACATTCCCACACACTCCACTACCCAAACAGCCCCCAACTCCTATTCCTTCCAACCGTCCCTCCAACCAAACAAGCCCCCCTTGCATTTTACATATACACACGCACAACACCTTGCACCCAACCATTGCCTCATTATCCCTTCTCCCGTGCACCTTTCTCCTCAGCCCATCGCAATCCCTACCCCCTTCCTTTCTCTAACTTCCCTGTCTAGCATAGCCCCGACCATTAACCCTCCTCTCCCCATTCTCGGATTCGTTTGTTTCCTCACCAAACTCCCAATCTCCTTCTCCTTCCAGCCTGTCCAACCATCCCCAGCAGTCCCCACAACACTAGCCCACACCGACCGTGCAAGCCCAACAACCACTGACCATCCTCCCTTCCCTCCTTCTTCCTCATCTTCCCACGCATGTAGTGCCCAGCCTTTGCAGAACCACCTCACATGCTCCATCCCACCTCCTTCCTTCCCAACCATCATCAACGTAACCATCGCCACCCTTCCACCTTCCAGCCCACCAGCCCCAGCAGCCCTGCATGCAGCCAGGATCCCTCACGCACGCACACATACTCCCAGCCTCCCCAAACCATTTCGTGCAACCCCAGCCCCCTGAACCAGTAACCAACCAGCCACACGACACACGCACGAATGTATCCCAGCTCCCCAACCTTCTCCATTTCCCTCTATATCTTCTTGACACCCTTCCTCCCTGTTGCCTGCCTCGACCAACCAACCTCCCCCAGCCCATCACCACCGTCGAATACCAAGTCAACCCCCACCGAGCTAGCACCAACCACCATCCCCCTCCTGCGTCACCCAGCACCCAAGCACGCCACTAGTCCCCCCTACTGCAGTTGAAGCTCCAGCAACCACCAAGCACCCGGTAGCCTAGAAGCTCCAGCCCCGAGCCAAACCTCAACCATCCTCCTATCCCTTACCCCACCATTTTTGATCCTGCACCCAACATCCCCGACCACACGACACCCAGCCACCACCAAACCACTACCCTCTTCCCCTTCCCTCTTCTCTCGGCCTCATTTGGTCCCAACCACTATCACCCCTCCCCGAGCCCAATAGCCCTCGTCCCCCTCTCTACCCCAGTCAGTCTACCGAGTCAGCTGAGCCTCTTCATCAAGCCACCTTACTCGAGTAACCACACAGCCTACACCACCTTCACCAAATAGTAACCACCACACTGCCAGCCATCGAGTAACCTAGCGAGCCAGAATCGATCACCACCCCTCCCACTGCCTCTACTCGTAGCCAACACCACTGCAGCCAGCAGCCCCTTCCCTTCTCTTCTCCCTACCTCACCCTTGCAGTCTTCCCCCGGTTCGTACACTACTCATGCTACACGTATACAGCATGAGTGGGGGTGTTTGATTTTAATAATATTTTGGTATATATATTAAATGTAAGGATATTTTGGTAATTTAAAAAAATAAATATTCTTATATTATAATTATTATTTTACCTGATAAATATTAATTCAATAATTTTAGTATTATTTTTAGGTACGAAAGGTTGATTAGTGGGATCCGGTAACTTTAATAGGATACCACTATTTTTTTATTTTTCTTGAAATTTAGATAACCATTATACTCTACTAAAATGGTAAATATTGTGTGATAGCACATTAGGATTTTCGGTGTATGAAATAAGTTAAATATGATTTATTACATTATAATTATGTGTTAATTATTATTATTATCATAAAAACGGATAAAACGAGGATGTTATCTGATGTAAATTATGTCAGGTATGAAAATATGATTAAAATGATTCTAATGACAGAAAAATAATTCGTATGATAATTATGTATAAAATAATAGGTTGAGCATGCTTAGATATAATTATGGAATAATTATCATGGATGTGTGCCTTAGGGCTAATTTAGTCATTTTTGTTTATTATGATATATATCGTAAAAATCATTTCTAATATGTATTAATTGTTGTTAAGTATGTGAGTATGCGTTTTGGATGGATTAAAGGTATGAAAGAGGATTTTACGTGCATAATTATGTATAAGGGCAAAATGGTCATTTGATATAACTAATAATTTAAATTGCATAAGGAATAATTTATTTATGGTGTTTTAGCCTTCTCATGACAAATGAATAAATAAAATGAAATTAGTATTTAAATAGATGATAATCTAGAAATTTTAGTCTCATGGGTATTTTGGTCATTTTTGACCTAAAGTGTCCAAATATGATTAATTGAGCTTAGGATGACCTAAGTATATTTTAATATTGGCCTCGATATTGACCTTGATTATAGTTGTCTCGGATGATTGGAAATAATAAAAAACAGTTAAGCATGGAAATTGAATTTATTTGTATTATATGCGATTTTGTGGTCACCTCAATAAAATACTAATACTTAACATCATACATCATGCACATAAACATATTAAAAACCCTAATGTGCTAGCATACGTATATCCACATATTTTACTAGGGTATAATGGTTACCTTATTTTCGGTAATAATTAAACCTTACTACTACCCCAGTTAAAAGTTTGAGCTTTGATTAATAAAAATTAATACCTAAAACTAATATCAAAAATTAGCATAATAGAAGTAGAAAATCAAAATAATAAAATTTTGTCAAGAGCTTAATTAATACATACTAATACTAACTATTGTTATACCTCAACATTTTACCAAAACTTGCTCAAAATAGGTAGCAAGACTCATGATGCATGAGCTGCATGCACCAAACAAGGGGGAACAAGGGTCGAAGGGGGCTGGAAGAAAGAGTGAGGGACTAATTTGGGTAAGGGTTTTGGGGGTTGGGTTGAGGGCTTGTGGAGGGGAGTGAGGGTGGTGGTTGGGTGTAGGGAGGGAGTAGGGGTGTAGGTGGTGGTTAGGGTTGAAGGTTGGTGGCCTAGGGTGGCAGAGGCAGTAGTTGCAAGGCTAGAAAGATGGGTGGAGGAGAAGAAGGAAGCGGAAAAGAAGAGAAGAAGGGGGTGCAGGGGAATTTCAGCAAAAGGGAGGAAGGGTGGTGGTAGAGGAGTTTCCAAGGGGTAGAGCAGTGGTTGTGGAGGCGTCAAAACAGGGAGAATGGCAGTGCACGGTGGTGGTGGTGTAGGGTGGAGGCCGAGAAGGGGCAAAGAAAAGGGAGGGAGGAGAAAGGGGGCTTCAAGGGCATGTGGTGGTGCAGGGAGGTAGCAAGGGTGCCAGGGGTGGTTGTGGTGGTTGGTTGGGCATTATCGATGGTAGTCGGAGGTGGCAAAGTAAAAATAGGGGTGGAGGAGAATAGGGGAAGAAGGGAGAAAAGGGGATCAACAGGAAAGGAAGGAAGAGGCTTAGGGGAAGAAAATGGGAAGGGGAGAAGAAGAAAAAGAAGAGGGAAAGAAGGGGAGGCAGGGGTACCAGGCTAGGTGGTGGAGGAGGGAATGCTACAGGTTGACGGTTGTAGGGTGGCAGGGAGAATGATGGAAGAAAAGGAAATAAAAGGGCATGTGAGGGGGTTGTGTTTGGCTCAAAATGGAAGGGAAAGAGATGGGGAAAGAGAGGGAGAGAGAGTAGGGCTATAGGGGGAGGTAGGTGGTTGTAGGTAGCCGGTAGCATGCTTCCATGGAGGATGGTCGAAGAAGGAAGGAGAAGGAAAGAAGAAGAAGAAGAGAAAAGAAAGAGAGGGGTAGGTTGGCCGATGGGGAGAAAGAAAAGGGGAATGGGTCAACCTTGCGAATGAAGGAGAGGAGAAAAAAGAAAAGGGGTTGGCTGGCCCAACTGGGGGGAGAAAGGAAAGAAAGGAATGAGAGGGGGACGGCAGGCGGCCCAGGGGAAAAGAAAAGATGAAAAGGAAAAGGGAGGAAAAGAAAATGATGCAGCAGCATCTGATGAATCTAATGATTGTCATGTTCTTCTTAATTCTCAAGGTAAGGAAGAATTAGCTTTCTTAATGTTGGATCCTATCATGTTAAATATTCTTGATAATTTTTATATGCTTGGTATTGAAAACCATTCAAGTTGTTCTTGTAAGTATGTCACATATTTGCAAGAAGAAGATGTTAATACACTTTAATGTGTACAAGTATTCAAAGCATGCAAGACTATGGCATACATGGGATGATACTTTACAACAAGAAGATATGGTGATGATACTCATTAGTTGTATTAACTTGTTGTAAATCCTAACCCTAAGTGTATTTTATATAAGTTAGGGTTTGATATAATTTCATGTATGTATCATAGTTAATTGTATAGCTTTGTAATATTAATCCTTAGTATCAGTTAACCAATGATATTATGATTAGGATTAAGTGTTATATGGGATTAATTCAACCAAGATTAATGGGCTTGAATTAAGGATAGGAATCGGTTGATTGAGCTTGTTCAATCGGCTGCTTCTTCCTATATATACACCTCTTGTACACATGAAATCGTAAGATGAAATATACCGAATTTGAATACAACTTTGATCACAGATGGACTACGTCTATCTCTCTCAATTTGAGTCATCATTGAGCAAGGAAAATTTGGGGACATTACCTTCCTCCATCAATCTCAACCTTCGACATTTTTGAAACCCGATTCAAACCCATCGAGCCAACCTATCTTTACATCCTGTTTTCTTCTATTATAATCCATATTAAACCTTTGTTTCTTTTGCTTAATTCCATGGGTGACATCTTCAACACATCATTATTTGATCCAAAATTCATCTATTTTCATAAATGCATCATTTTTGATATCAAAGCTTTGACTGATTGAAGGTGTCGCACAAACTCTTCCTTGCAAACCAAATTATCACATGTGTGTTCTTGCATCAAGAAATCCACGATAACTTGACCTTTCCCTTGAATTCTTGATTCTTTATGATCTTCTTGGATTTTTATTGAATTTATTACTTGAATTTCTTGCAATCTTGCAACGATCTTGTTGCATTTTCCTCAGCAATTTACATAAAATATCGACCAGTGTTGTAGTTCTAGGTGCAACGTCTTCTGCGTGTGACCTTGTGTGCTGTGAGTTTGTTCATCTCCAACACCTCTTTCCTTCTTAATTCTACTCCCTATCTGTGTGTGATATAGTTTTAATCAACACATTTCATTTCCCATTTGTGTATCAATCTGGGAAGGTCACAAAAAGGGCTGAGACATAGAAGCCATCTCCCCGTCGACCGAACCAAACCTGTGTGTTTATCGTAGCCTATTCGAACCATTTCTCCTCATTTTTCTCTCAAAGAACCACTATATAATCTCCCTCTAGATCTTCTCTACATATTCTATGAAGTAACCAGCACGAATCTCCCACTTGAAGACGTGCATATGTTGAAGAAAGAAATTGACATTCTATGATTTTATGTGGATGAATTTTATGCCATATATAGAAGACCACTCCCATTTCTTGTGTACCTGCATGCAGTGGTTGTTCTTGTGGCTGCATCCTCTCCTTTGTGCCTAATCAAGGACTGTAGGTAGTGATTTTAATTTGATTGTGAATTAGCAATATTTTGTACCTTGTTTGGTTGTAGGAAAAACAAAATTCCAGCACCTACACTTTGTGGAATCTATTGTGTGCAACAAAAGGAGTTGTGTGTCAACCTTCACCATGGCTAGTGAAGAAGTGCGTGCCTTGGTAGAGTCCATCAAGAGCCTCACCACATGCATGGATGCTTAATTTCAAACTCAAAACACACTTCAACATCAACAACAAAGTGTGGAAGATAAATTGGTCGAACAAGAGAAGCATAAGCCATGGCAAGTTTGCATGGAAACCACACATGATAGTGTGGAAGGAAGAATGAAGCCTATCTACCATTCCAAGAGCAGACATGGAAATTTCAATATGCATCACCATGAAGATGGAGAAAATTAGATGAGTTCCCTTGGCTCAAGCAACCAAAGAAGACCACCTACATTTCAAGTAAGAAATGCATACCAAGAAGATCAAGGTATTAAACTTGACCTTTCTGAATTTTATGGTGATTTGAATGTGGAGTCATTTTTTGAATGGTTGAATGAGATTGAGGCTATTTTTGAATTTAGAGAGTATGATGATGAAAGAAAATGCAAATTAGCTACTCTAAAGTTCAAAAACTTTGCTCAACTTTGGTATGATAATTTAAAACGAATAAGAGAAAGACAAGAGAAAATTAAAATCTTAGAAAAAACATAAAAAGCACCTAAGAAAGAAATTTTTGCCTAGAGAGTATGAACAAGATATAAATTTTAAAATGAATACTCTAAGGCAGAGTTTATTTAGTGTAGAAGAATACACTAGAGAATTTGAAAGACTAGCCTTTATTTGTGATGTTCATGAAAGAAAAGAACAAAAATGTGCTAGGTACTTAGGTGGCTTGAATAATTAATAAGAGAAAAAGTTGACATGTACTCTTATGATTCTCTTGATTACTTGATTGAATTGGCTATGAAATTTGAAAGACAAACCAAAACAACTAAGGCCTATGTTAAGTCTAATGCTTCAACTTCAACTAAACCCTATAATAATACCTTTACACCTAAATCAACATTTTCATATGATAAAAAGAATAATAGATATGATATAAAGGTAAAAATAAGGTATTTGAAATAGCAAATAAACAATGTTTCAAATGTAAAGGATATGGAAATTTTGCTAGAGATTGTCCTAACTAAAGAGCCTCAACCTTACATGAAATAGAAAACATGGAGCCATGTAGTGATGATGAAGAATCAGAAGTTGAATCTCCTAATGAAATATTAAATATGAAAGAGGAAGAAGGAGATACATACATTGTAATTCAAAGAGTTTTGCAAAGAGAGAAAAATTTTAAGACTAAGTGTAAAGTAGGTGACAAGGTTTGTAGACTCATAATTGATAGTGGTTCATGTACCAATGTTGCTAGTGAGGAAATGGTTAATAAAATTGGTTTGGAAACTACTAATCATCCTAAACCTTATTCTTATTCTTATTCTTTACAATGGCTAAATAAGGATAAAGGAGCTAAAGTAAACAAAAGAGCTTTAGTCACATTTTCTATTAGAGACTATCATGATGAAGTTATATGTGATGTTTTACCTATGGATGCTTATGGATTACTTTTGGGTAGACCATGGAAATATGATAGAAAAGAAACTCATGATAGGGTAACTAATGAATATGTGGTAAAAAAAAAGCAATTGTATAGGCTCACACCTTCTTTATGTGATGATATGCCTTTGAGTGATGACAAAAAGAGATTATTTTTACATGAAAAGGCTATGGAAAAATGCATGGAATAAGAAGGAATTTGTTATGCTTTAGTTTCTAAATATTCTAGACTTGGAAAACAAAAAATTGAAAATCCTAATCTAATTAAGTTGCTTAATGAGTATAATGATGTATTTCCTGATGATTGACCTCCTAGATTACCACCTAAAAGAGGTATAGAACATACCATTGATCTTGTTCCTGGTATGCCTATTCCTAATAAACCAGCTTATAGATGTAACCCCGAAGAAGCTAAGGAATTAAAAAAACAAATACAAGAGCTTATGGATAAAGGATTTGTGAGAGAAAGTATGAGTCCTTGTAGTGTTCCTGCTTTTCTAATGCCTAAAAGGGATGGTACTTGGCGTATGTGTATAGATTCTAGGGCAGTGAATAATATTACAATCAAATATCGATTTCCTATACCTAGATTAGATGATATGCTTAATGAACTTTGTGGTGCACAAGTATTTTCCAAAATTGATTAGAGAAGTGGATATCATCAATTAAGGATTAGAGATGGAGACGAATGGAAAACTACTTTTAATACACAATATGGTCTCTATGAGTGGATGGTTATGCCTTTTGGGTTATGTAATGCACCTAGATCATTTATGAGACTTATGAATGAAGTTCTATGACCTTTCTTTGGTGATTTCATTGTTGTATATTTGGATGATATTCTTGTGTATAGCAAAAATATTTATGATCATCTAGTGCATTTAAAGAAATTATTTGATAAGCTAAGGAAAGCTAAACTATATGGAAAACTTGAGAAATGTGATTTTATGCTTCCAAGTGTAGTTTTCCTAGGATATATTATTAGTGGAGAAGGTATTAAAGTATACCCTAATAATATTAGGGCTATAAAAGAATGACCTATATTTAAGAATGTGCATGATGTGAGAAGTTTTCATGGATTAGCTAGTTTCTATAAAAGATTCATTAAGGATTTTTCTACTATAGCTATACCTATTACTCAACTAATGAAAAATGGTGAATTTTATTGGGGACAAGAAGCTACTCAAGCCTTTGAAACCCTCAAAGATAAACTTTTTCATGCCCTTGTTCTATCCTTACCCAACTTTAATCTTCTTTTTGAAGTGACTTGTGATGCTAGTGAAGTTGGAATAGGAGGAGTACTTTCCCAGGAAAAGAAACCTATAGAATTTTTCTTTGAAAGGTTGAATGGAGCCAAAATTAATTATTCAACTTATGAAAAGGAATTATTTGCCATTATACGGAGTCTAGAGACATGGAGTCATTATCTAAGACCAAAACCCTTTGTGTTACATTCGGATCTTGAAAGTTTAAAATACTTACATAATCAAAAGAAAGTTAATGCGAGACATGCAAAATGGGTAAATTTCTTACAATCCTTTGTGTTCTTTATCAAAAATTTAGATGGTAAAGAAAATTTAGTCGTTGATGCTCTTTCTTGTAGATCTACATTACTTGTTATGATGGATGCAAAAATTTTAGGTTTTGAAATGATAAAAGACTTATATCCTAAGGATGAAGATTTTAAGGACATGTTTAGTGTATGTAAAGAATATGGATACCATGAAAATTATGTCATACAAGATGGATTTTTTTAGACTAAATAAAATTTGTATTCCTAGATCTAGTATTCGAGACTTGCTAATTAAGGAAATACATGAAGGTAGCATTGCGGGAAATTTTGGTATACATAAAACTATGGAATTATTACAAGAAAATTTCTATTGGCCAAGAATGGTTAAATATGTACAAGCCATGATAATTAGATGTTCTATATGTCAAAAAAGTAAATGCTACTTTCATAAAGGCTTATACACACCTTTACCCGTTCTTGATAAACTATGGGAAGGAGTTAGCATAGACTTTATCCTAGGGTTACCAAGAACCCAATGTGGTAAAGATTCTATTCTTGTGGTAGTAGATAGATTTTCTAAAATGGCTCATTTTATTCCATGTAATAAAATCGATGATGCCACGCATGTTGCTGACTTGTATTTTAGAGAGGTTGTTAAACTTTATGGAATACCTAAAAGCATAGTTTCTAATCAGGATGTCAAGTTTATGAGTTATTTTTGGAAAACTTTATGGTATGTGCTTGGTACTAAATTGTTATTTAGTACTTCGCATCATCCACAAACTGACGGTCAAACTGAAGTAACTAATAGAACTCTTAGTACATTATTAAGAGGTTTAGTTAATAAGAGTACTAAAGATTGGGATGTTAAGTTAGCTCATACAGAGTTTGCTTATAATAATAGTCCATCTAGTACTACTCAAACTAGTCTGTTTGAGGTGTTGTATGGTGTGAATCCTCATATGCCTATTAACATGATTCCTTTGAAAAAAGGTAAATTACAAAATTATAAAGCTAAAGATAGAGTACAATTTTTTCAACAGCTTCATGAGAAAATAAAAAATAACATTGAAAAAGCCAATGTCAAGTATAAAGCTCAAGCAAAAAAGTATAGAAACTCTTATGTGTTTTCTCCTGGTGACTTAGTTTGGTTACATTTGTGTAAAGAAAGATTTCCTACTTTATGTAAAAATAAAAAAACTAATGCCAAGAGCTTATGGTCCATTTAAAAGACTAAGAAAGTTTAGAGATAATGCTTATGAACTTGAACTTCCAGATTCTTATGGTGGAATTTCAAGAAAATTTAATGTTGGTGATTTGTCTCCTTATTATTTTGATGAAAATTTGAGGGCAAATTCTTCTCAACTTGGGGAGAATGATGCAGGAGCATATGATGAATCTAATAATTTTCATATTCATCTTAATTCTCCAGGTAAGGAAGAATTAGCTTTCTTAATGTTGGAGCCTATCGTGTTAAATATTCTTGATAATTTGTATATGCTTGGTATTGAAAACCGTTCAAGTTATTCTTGTAGGTATGTCACATATTTGCAAGAAGAAGATGTTAATACACTTTAATGTGTACAAGTATTCAAAGCATGCAAGACTATGGCATACATGGGATGATACTTTACAACAAGAAGATATGGTGATGATACTCATTAGTTGTATTAACTTGTTGTAAACCTTAACCCTAAGTGTATTTTATGTAAGTTAGGGTTTGATATAATTTCATGTATGTAGCATAGTTAACTGTAAAGATTTATAATATTAATCCTTAGTATCATTTAACCAATGATATTATGATTATGATTAAGTGTTATATGGGCTTAATTCAACCAAGATTAATGGGCTTGAATTAAGGATAGGAACCGGCTGATTGAGCTTGTTCAACCGGCTGCTTCTTCCTATATATACATATCTTGTATGCATGAAATCATAAGATGAAATATACCGAATTTGAATACAACTTTGATCATAGCTGGGCTGCGTCTATCTCTCTCAATTTGAGTCGTCATTGAGCAAAGAAAAGTCCGGGACATTACCTTCCTC
Source organism: Tamarix austromongolica (assembly GCA_039764185.1). NCBI lineage: Eukaryota > Viridiplantae > Streptophyta > Magnoliopsida > Caryophyllales > Tamaricaceae > Tamarix > Tamarix austromongolica. Next base: position 101,942,696 of record CM077819.1, on the reverse strand, counting down.
CATTGATCTCAACCTTCAACATTTTTGAAACCTGATTCAAACCCATCGAACCAACCTGTCTTTACATCCTGTTTTCTTCAATTATAATCCATATTAAACCTTCATTTCTTTTGCTTAATTTCGTGGGTGACATCTTCAACACATTATTCTTCGATCCAACCTTCCTCTACTTTGATAAACGCATCAGAAAAAAGAAAAAGGAAAAAGGGGGAAAAATTAAAATAGTTTTTAAAATAAAGGTATTTAATTATTTAGATAGATAAAATAATTTAATAATTTAATTTATTAAAATTTAATATATTAGTTTAAGAGGGTAACTTTAGTAAAATATGGGATTGGAAAATTATTCAAATAAAATGAGTATGATAAAATAAAAAAATATTTTAATGTTTTAAATATTCATATCCATTTTTATACACCCAAAAAATCCACAAAGTAATTAAATTAAATAAATTTAAAAATTAAATTATCCCAAATGAAGGTTATTTATTAAATTTCTAGGTTTTAAAATTTTAGGGTGTTACAATCCGGATCTCTAGGAAACTACCCAAAAGCAAAGCACAAAGGCACCAATAAACACCCAAAGGAAGACTAATCCTCGGTAGCTAACCAATGATCGAGTAATCTAGACCCATACACAACCTGATTGTCTTTCGATTTACATGATTATTAAGTTATTCATGAACTTAAATGATCACACAATGCTCATACAAAGAAAATCAAGGCATACACATATTTATTCCATGTTAATCCATTCCCATTCCCTAACCATGTGTGGGATATCCATTTATCCTTGTTTAATTATATTCATGCCCATCATATTAATTTATTCAAGTAGATGTTGTGCGTCATTACTCTTTTCTCAAGGACCATCAAATTTCATGTGTGGTACACCGATTAAGCCTTTAAAATACTCATTGAGTTTGTCATAAATCATGACCCATTTAATCCATTCATTAGGTCATCAATCCATGATAAAATATGTATTTTCTCCCTTTAATAATCA